>CM048744.1:984378720-985648720 GCA_026315105.1 Locusta migratoria | reverse complement strand
GAGTAAACCTTTGTGGGTCCCTGGCCACTCGGGGATCAGTGGCAACGAACATGCCGACAGATTAGCCAGGATGGGGGCAGAGGCTCCATTTATTGGACCGGAACCTGTCCTGACAATCACCAAGGCAATGATCAAATTGGAGCTACGTAACTGGCTCAGAAGACAGCACGTAGAATATTGGACCAAAGTCCATCAACAAAAATATGGCAAGGTAATGATGCCAAAGCCATGTTTTAAAAGAAGCTCTGCAATCCTGGGTCTGAACAGGAGAGAGATTAGACTCATGGTTGGATTGCTGACAGGCTATGGGAATTTCAAAGAACACCTACATACAATGGGAATAACAGAAGAGGACCCTAAATGTAGGATCTGTGATGACGGTGATGAAACTACATCACATCTAATCTTCGAATGCATTGCATGGGAGGGTAAAAGGCACAGAACATTTCGGACAACCAGACCCGAAGAAATTGTGTCTAATAAAGAACTGGTAAAGGGACTCCTTGTACTGTTCAAGGGCATTGGTTGGCTTTATTAGACATACAGGGAGCGATACCGCACAATAAACTTAGTTTCGGTGCGGGCAGTGGCGGGTTGGACCAAGACTGTTTTGGCTCCCCTGAAAAAATGAAATCAAATCAAATCAAATATACGATGGCTGTTAGCACTCGCCTTACCAAGACTTCTTTGTAAATTCTCTGAAGTCAACATCTGAAGAGAAAGCCTACGGTTGTCGTGATGCAAGAAGGCAGTCTTAAATACGGTTATCATACTACCCGTGTTTATCGCGGATAATCCATATTTGAAACCGTTCCCTGAACATCCTCCCACTCAGTTTTTGTATTATTTGGGAAACACTCCTATTTAGTATAGAGTAAAAGCATATTATTTAACAGTTTAACTTGTCCTATCTCCGGCAAAAGTTATCCAGGATATTTATAGGAGTTTCAGCAATTCTTTATTGAATGTACTCCGCTATGTTGTTACTTATTTGCTTTCTTTAACTAATAGGATGTTTCTAGAAAATACATTACAGTAGCAGAAGACTACTAATGGACTGTAGACTCAATAATGAATATTTTGCAGAAAACAAATTGTCAGGGTAACAGAAGAAACTGATGCAGGATTGTACCCTGTTTTACAGAACTCTCTCTCTTGTTTGCATGAAACGGCAGAAAAGCATTCCGTCTATTTAAATGTGTTGGAAATTATTATCAAATGTGATAACAGAAATCTAAAGGCTCTTCCTGCTTGATCTAGAAACGTGGTCTAAAACGTTGCGCACATTTATGTAGCCATTCGAACACACTGTTTAACAACTGATCCTACCTGTAGCAAAAGTCATCCAGGAAATTTATAGTGGTTGTAGCAATTGTTTATTAAAACCCAAAGAAAGTAAGTGTAGACAAGTGTGAAAATTACATAACTATCAGTTTAATGAGTCATGGTTTTACAGACGAATTGAATAGTTGGTAGAATCTGACATCAGGGAAGATCAGTTAGTAGTACTGATCTTACAATTTACCTTTGGAGATAGGTTTAGGAAAGGCGAACCTACGTTTTAGCATTTGTAAAATTGAAGATAGCTTTTCACTTCGTTGACTGAAATACGCTCTTTGAGCAGTAGGTAGCAGGAGTAAAATATAGGGAACGTAACGATATATACAACTTGTAAAAAAAAAAAAAAATAAAAAAAAAAAAAAAAAACCAGGCAGCAGTTACAAGAATGGAAGGGGCGTGAAAGGGATGCAGTGGTTGGGAAGGGAGTAATGCAGTGTTGCAACCATTTTCCAATCTTGTTCAGTCAGCCGCCTTTATTAGAGTACTAGGCTACTTAAAAATTGATGATTTAGTTTTCTACTTTCTGCAGTTAATTGTATCGATAGGATGGATAGGATGTGTGCCTGCTGTGTGCGGACGCAGGAGGAGTTGGCCGCCGTTCGCGAACAGCTGAGCGTGCTGTTGTCTACGGTCAGCCGTCTTCAGGCTGCTGTCTCGGGGTGCAGCGATGGTGGGGAGTCTGGTGCGTCGAGTGGGACACCTCAGGTGTCTCATGCTTCGCTCTCTGTCCCAGCTACCGAGGCAGCTTCAGGTGTACCAGACGTCGTCGAGCCGCCTTCTCCGCAAGGGGAGTGGCGGGTAGTACGGCGTTCGCGTCGCTCGAGGCGAAAGGCCAATGTGGAGGCTGGACGTCCGTCCGCGCCCGTTCGTCCTGTGAGTGAACGTGTTGCCACTCCTTCAGCAGGGTCCGAGCAGGTGTACGGACGGAGGGGATTATTAGTTATTGGGAGCTCCAATGTTAGGCGCGTGATAGCGTCGAGATCCGGCAAGAAGTCCAACTCGGTGTGTCTGCCGGGGGGCCTCATCCGAGATGTGGAGGCGGCCTTGCCGGCGGCTATCGAGGGTGCGGGGTGCAGTCGACTGCAAGTCGTGGCTCACGTCGGCACCAATGATGCTTGTCGCTTGGGTTCTGAGGACATACACAGGTCCTACGAGCGGCTGGCGGAATTGGTGAAGGCTGCTGCCTTCGCATGCGGGGTGCATGCAGAGCTGTCAATTTTTACCATTGTTCCCAGGGTTGATCGGGGTCCTTTGGTTTGGAGCCGAGTGGAGGGTCTGATCCAGAGGCTTCGCCAACTCTGTGACAGTCATGGCTGCAGATTTCTGGATCTGCGTTATCGGGTGGGGAATTGTAGGGTGCCCCTAGATAGATCAGGGGTGCACTACACTAAGGAAGCGGCTACTCGGGTAACAGAGTACTTGTGGAGTGAACATGATTTTTTTTTAAGGCTAGGCGCTAACTCTGATGAGCACTCGCATGTCAGCATTCAAACAGCGAATTCAGGCCACGTTCGGAACAAAATTTCGAACATCAAAATATTATCTGTGAACTTACAGAGTATTAGAAACAAAGTTCCCGAATTTTCCGCACTGCATGGAAGTTATTGCGCTCAGATAGTTTTAGGCACCGAAAGCTGGCTAAATCATGATGTGGCAAGTTCAGAAATATTTAGCTAAGATATATCGGATACAACTGGAGGAGGAGTGTTCATCGCTGAGGACAAAGATATTGTTTCTACTGAGATCGAATTTGAAAGTAACTGTGAAGTAGTCTGGGCACGTATAACAGGTCTAAAAGAAGTAAATAGTTGGATGTTTTTACCGGCCCCTCAGTGCTGCTGTAGCAATTTTAGAATCATTCAAAGATAGTCTACACCAGGTAGTGCATAGGTATCCGGGCCATGTAATATTAGTCGGAGGAGACTTCAACCTCAAGAGTATAGATTGGGACCTCGATAGTTACATTTCAGGCGATACAGACAAGCAGTCTTGCGAGCTACTTTTGGACACATTCTCCGAAAACTGTCTTGAGCAGTTAAACTGGTAACCCACGCGCAATGGAAATATTCTAGACCTTATAGCCACAAACAGGCCCGACCTTATTAACGATGTCTTTGCAGAGACAGGAATTAGTGATCATGATATCGTCATAGCGCCGATGGTGACCAAAGTTCATAAACCAATCAAGAAGGCTAGGAGCGTGTTTTTGTTGGGAAGAGCCGATAAGCAAATGTTACGATCGCACTTAGAAAATGAATGGGCATCGTTTAATTCCGGGACTATGGATGTAGAGAAATTGTGGACTAAATTTAAGTGCATTGTTAATAAAGGGTTAGAGAAATATGTACCAGTAAAGACGATTAAGGATGGAAAAGATCCACTGTGGTATAATAATAATGTTAGAAAGCTGCTGAGAAAGCAAAGGCTGTTGCACTCTCGATTCAAAAAAGAACACGCAAATGATGACAGGCAAAAGTTAGTAGAGATTCGTGCGTCTATAAAAAGATCGATGCGCGAAGCATACAATAATTATCACAGCCATACCTTAGCAAAAGATCTTTCCGAGAACCCGAAAAAATTCTGGTCCTATGTAAAATTAATAAGCGGGTGAAAGCCCATTGTCCAGTCACTCGTTGAGGTATGCCAGAAATTTCTTTTCTCCCCAATTCGGTTCAGTACCTCCTCATTAGTTACGCGATCCACCCACCTAATCTTCAGCATTCTTCTGTAGCACCACATTTCAAAAGCCTCTATCCTCTTTCTGTCCACACTGCTTATCGTCCATGTTTCACTCCCATACAAGGCAAAACTCCATACAAATGCCTTCAGAAAGGACTTCCTTAGGCTTAAATCAATATTCGATGTTAACAAATTTCTCTTTTTCAAAAACGCCTTTCTACCCATTGCCATTCTGCATTTTATATCATCTGTACTGCGACCATCATTTGTTATTTTACTGCCCAAGTAACAAAACTCATCTACCTCCTTTATTGTTTCGTTACGTAATCTAATTCCTTCAGCATCACCTCATTTTCTTACATTTGTTATTTTACTGCCCAAGTAACAAAACTCATCTACCTCCTTTATTGTTTCGCTACGTAAACTAATTCCTTCAGCATCACCTGATTTTCTTACACTCCACTCCATTACCCTAGTTTTACTCTTGTTAATGTTCATCTTATATGCACCTTTCAGCACACTGTCCATTCCGTTCATTTGCTCTTCCAGGTCCTTTGCTGTATCTGACAGAATTACTATGTCGTCGGCAAAACGCAATGTTTTTAATTCTTCACCCTGAACTTTAATTCCTGCTCCAAATTTCTCCTTGCTTTCCTTTATAGCTTGCTCAATGTACAAATGGAACAACATTGGGGAAAGGCTACAACCCTGTCTTACTCCCTTTCCAACCACTGCATCCCTTTCATGCCCTTCAACTCTGACAACCGCTGCCTGGTTTTTGTACAAGTTGTAAATACCCTTACGCTCCCTATATTTTACTCCTGCTTGCTTCAGAACTTTAAAGAGTTTATTCCAATCAACATTGTCAAAAGCCTTCTCCAAATCTACAAAAGCTAGAAATGTAGGTTTGCCTTTTCTTAATATATCTTCTAGGATAAGCCGTAAAGTGAGTATTGCCTCCCGTGTTCCTACATTTCTCCTGAACCCAAACTGATCTTCCCCGAGGTCGGCTTCTACCAACTTTTCCATCCTTCTGTATATAATTCGCGTTAATATTTTGCAACCATGACTTATTAAACTGATGGTTCTGTAATTTTCACACCTGTCTGCACCTGCTTTCTTAGGGATGGGGATTATAACATTTTTCGTAAAGTCTGAGGGTACTTCGCCTGTCTCATACATCTTACACACCAGGTGAAACAGGTCTGTCATGGCTGGTTCTCCCAGAGACTTCAGTAGCTCTGAGGGAATATCATCTACTCCAGGAGCCTTGTTTCGACTTAGGTCTTTCAGGGCTCTGTCAAATTCTTCTCTCAGTACAGTATCTCCTATTTCATCTTCATCTACATCCTCTTCCCTTCCTACAATATTGTCTCGAAGTTCATTTCCTTTGTAGAGCCCCTCTATATACTCTTTCCACCTTTCAGCTTTCCCTTCTTTGCTGAGAACTGGTTTTCCATCAGTTTCCTTGATATTCATAGAGCTGTTTTTCTTATCGCCAAATGTTTCTTTTATTTTCCGGTAGGCTGTATCTATTTTTCCCCTATTTATACATTCTTCTACATCCTTGCATTTGCCTTCTAGCCATTCCTGCTTAGCCATTTTGCACTTCCTGTCAATCTCATTTCTTAGTCGTCTGTACTCCATTTTGCCTGTTTCATTTACTGCATTTTTATATTTTCTCCTTTCATCGATTAAATTTAGTATCTCCTGTGATATCCAGGGATTCTTTGTAGGTCTTGCCTTCCTACCTATTTTGTCCTCTGCTGCCTTCACTATTTCATCTCTCAATTTTACCCATTCCTCCTCAACTGTTTTATTTTCCGCTGTTTCTGTCAATTGTTGCCTGAAGCTCCCTCTGAAATTCTTAAGAACCTCAGGTTCCTTCAATTTATCCAGGCCCCATCTCCTTATTTTCCTACCTTTTTGTAGTTTCTTTAGTTTCAGCCTACAGTTCATAACCAACAAGTTATGGTCAGAGTCTATATCTGTCCCTGGGTATGTCTTACACTGTAGAACCTGGTTCCGAAATCTATGTCTTACCATTATAAAATCTATCTGGTATCTCCCGGTGTCTCCTGGTCTCTTCCACGTATACAACCTTCTTTTGTGATTCTTTAACCAGGTGTTTGTTATAACTAAATTATGTTCCGTGCAAAATTCTACCAGGTGGCTTCCTCTTTCATTCCTTTTGCCCAGACCATATTCACCCACTATCTTCCCTTCCCTTCCTTGTCCTACTACCGAATTCCAGTCTCCCATAACAATTAAGTTTTCCTCTCCCTTAATTGTCTGAATAATTTCCTTTAGCTCCTCATATATTTCTTCGATCTCCTCATCATCGGCAGAGCTAGTTGGCATATAAACCTGTACTACTGTTGTCGGTGTTGGCTTCGTATCTATCTTGACAATGATAATGCGATCGCTGTGCTGGTCATAGTAGTTTACCCGCATTCCTATTTTCTTATTCATTATCAATCCTACTCCTGTGATACCCCCAACTGATTTTGTATTTATAATCCTGTACTCACCTGACCAGAAATCCTGTTCATCCTGCCACCGAACTTTACTAATCCCCACTATATCTAACTTCAACCTATCCATTTCCCTTTTTAAATTTTCTAATTTTCCTACTCGATTAAGGGATCTAACATTCCACGCTCCGACCCGTAGAATGCCAGTATTGTCTTTCCTGATGATCACATCCTCCTGAGTAGTCCCCGCCCGGAGATCCGAATGGGGGACTATTTTACCTCCGGAATATTTTACCCGAGAGGATGCCATCATCATATGTTCACACAGTAGAGCTGCATGTCCTCGGGAAAAATAACGGCTGTAGTTTCCCCTTGCTTTCAGCCGTTCGCAGTAGCTGTGTGGCAAAGCCACATTAGCTGATGTTACAAGGCCAGCTCAGTCAATCATCCAGACTGTTGCCCCTGTAATACTGAAAAGGCTGCTGCCCCTCTTCAGGAACCACACGTTTGTCTGGCCTCTCCACAGATACCCCTCCGCTGTGGTTGCACCTACGGTACGGCTATCTGTATCGTTGAGGCACGCAAGCCACCCCACCTCGGCAATGTCTGTGGTTCATGGGAGTGGTTTAGCCTTCACAGATCTCTGTGTTTGCATAGGCATACCCCTATCACTTGATTTGGGTCTTCAGTATAGTGTCGTACACAGTGTTTTAATGAGCGATGATAAAATGTAATGACCGCGTTTTACGGGTCTTCCTAACTTCTTCAGCGGTCGATATGATTATGACTATGTATCGAGCAATAGAAGAACCCATTCAGGATCACCATTATCACATGTCTTTACGAGAAAATGGAAAGTCTGCCGTGGCGGAGAACCATGAACAATACGAGCTGGTGTTGGACTCTAAGAACGTATCGTCCGTCCCATGAAAGTCGTTGGAGAGATTATGGCTGAAGTATTCTGTTTTCGTGGCTGCCAAATGTGGAAAAATTACAAGTGAGACTCATAAAGCGTTAACAGGAAACAATAATTTGGAATCCACCTCTGTTTTATTACCTGCTTTCAGTATTTACCCAATGATGACCGTCTACCGACAACACCCTAAAGATTTTAAAACAGCAACTTCTCCGAAAATCTTGACAAAATAGCGTTTTATCAGTGAACGAAGCATTGTATTTCGAGATTATTCAGCCATTCAGGGACACCAGAGGAAACATCCTTGCAGCAGAGCCGAAACGTCTTTTACTGAAGAAGGATAAAGAGGGGTATGACGCAGCCTAACGACTCGGAAACTTTAATCATTAGTGAAACAGCCACGATAGTCCACAGATTGATATATTAACTTTTGTATTATTTTTGAGCAACCTATTCGTGTCTACATCTATTGTTTAGTAAATTGTCAAAATAAGATGAAACTGTGTTCATATTTCAAGTTGAAACTGCAGTAATCTGTCGAACGCGACTATACGGAATACATTAATAATTGACAGAAATTAAGATATCAGTGAATATTTGATAGAACGAAGTGTTTCGACCCACAGGTGGTAGAAATAAAGTCACACAGTTGAGACGCTTGCAAGAGACATCTTTTTCGCTGAAGCTTCAGCAGCCTTAAGCACTCAATTTATACCATTTTCATCTACATCTACATGGGATACTCTGCAAATCACATTTAAATGCCTGGCAGAGGGTTCATCGAAGCACCATTATGCTATTTATCTCCCATTCCGTTCTCGAATAGCGCGCGGGAAGAAAGAACACCTGAATCTCTCTGCTCGAGCTCTGATTTCTCGTTTTTTATTCTGATGATCATTTCCACCTATGTAAGTGGGAGTCAATAATATATTTTCGCATTCGGAGGAGAATGTTGGCGATTGGAGTATCACAAGTAGCCCACGCCGCAGCGATAAGCGCCGTTGTTGTAATCAAGAATCAAGAATTTTATTCAAGAATCAAGAATTTTATTCACCATACATCATGGTACAATGATATTGGTTTCGTCATTGGTATATAATACAATATTAAGTATTAAGCACAGATAATGAAGTACAGCAATCTAATGCCGATTAGACATATTATGCATTCAAACATAGAAATAATAACATACACAGGAAAGTATTATTTAATAATGTCTTAAGCTATATTATTCTGTAAAAATGGTGTAGCAAATCATTTGTATAGCAATTCTTTATACAATTACATGACACTTAATACAAATAAATCAAATATTATTAATTAAAAAAATTGTTAAATGTTAATATCCTGCTCTGGTATCTCTAGGAATTCTTTAATATCATAAAAGGGTGATCAGATAGCTAGCTGTTCCATTTCAATTTAAACATTTTTATATCCATAGATCTTGCATATGGTGGTAATCTGTTAAAGAATATAAGAAGGTTCACTTTGTGAGAATTTTTAGTCCTTGACAACCTGTGTCCTGGTATATCCAAGTTATTCCTAGCCCTGGTATTGTGCTCATGTATTTGTCCACTAGCAACAAATTCTGAGATATTGTTTTTAATATAGAGCACAAACACATAAATGTATAAATTTATAATGGTGAGAATTCTTAGTTTTATGAAGATAGGACGACAATGTCCCCTATGGCCCCTTTTACACATTATGCGTAAGACTTTTTTTTGTAGTTTTAAGATATTCTTAGTGTGAGAGGAGTGTCCCCATATAATCAGACCATATGAAATATGGGACTGAAACATTCCAAAATATGTCACTCTGAGATACTCCACACTCACTACTTCCCTGAGTTTCAAAATGAGGAATGCTACCCGAGATATTTTTTTGCATACATGATTTACATGTTCTTCCCATCCAAGTTTGGAGTCTATGGGAATACCTAGAAGTATTGGAGACTTATTCTCTACTTCTTTAGACATTCCCATTAACAGTTGTTGGGTTTTATTAGGGTTACATAGAAGTTTATTTGCTGAAAACCAGTCTAGATTTTCTTCTGTTAGTTTAGTCAGATCTTTGCTGTTCGGATGTGTGCTAATAAGTGTCGTGTCATCAGCATAGCACACGACTGGGTGGCCTATATTTTGTGGTAGATCATTGATTGCCACAATGAAGAAGAAGGGTCCAAGAATATATCCTTGTGCAACTCCTGTATTGATGTCCATCAAGGAAGAATTTATATTTCTTACTGATACAAATTGTTTTCTGTTGCTTAAGTAAGAATTTATAACTTCTAATGCACTTCCGCGCACCCCATAGAACTCAAGTTTCCTTAGCAGTATGTTGACTGGGATGCAATCAAAGGCTTTGCTAAGGTCACATAATACCAGGGATACCATGTTATTGCCTTCAAAAGCTGCTAAGGTTTGATCAATAATTTCCAAGACAGCCCCTGTTGTGTTTCTCCCCTTGCGAAAGCCAAACTGGCTGTCGCATAGGATGATTCCCATCCCAGAGCCTGTGTCATTTCCGTAACGCTGTCTCCCCAGTATCGTGACAATACGGAACGAGCTGCCCTTCTTTGGACTCTTCCGAAGTCCTCCGTCAAACCCACCTGATAAGAATCCCACACTGGGCTGCAATACTCCAAAAATGGACGGACAAGCGTAGTGTATGCAGTTTCTTTTGTAGTTCTGTTGCATGTTTTAAGGGTTCTGCCAATAAAACGCAGTCTCTGGTCCGCCTTTCCCACGATATTATCTACGTGTTCTTTCCAATTTAAGTCTGACGTATTAGTAATTCCTAGGTATTTTGTGGAGTTTACGGCCTTCACTTTTGATTGATTTATCTTGTAAACAAAGTTTAACGGATTTCTTTTCGTAGTCATGTGGACGACTTCATACTTCTCATTATTTAGAGTCAATTGCCTATTTTTACACCATACTGATATCTTATTCAGATCGTTCTGCAGTTGGTTTTGATCATCAGATGATTTTACTAGACGGTAAATGACGGCGTCATCTGCAAACAACCTAAGAGAGCTACTTAGATTTTCTCCTAAATCCTTTGTGTAAATAAGGAACAGTAGAGGACCAATAACAGTACCCTGTGGAACGCCCGGTATCACCTCTGTTTTAGTCGATGCCTTACCATCGATTACTACTATCTGTGTCCTCTCTGACAAGAAATCCCCTATCCAATCGCAAATTTGGGGCGATATACTATAACCACGCAATTTGATTAAAAGCCGTTTGTGAGGTACGGTGTCAATTCGGTGATATTTAATAAATAGTATGTGCGTGTTTTTGTACCTTAATTTTATAGTTAGTGCTTATATGCAGATTTTAAACCAGATTTATAAAAAACGACTTCAACAATGCGGCATATTTGATAATCCGGCATTGACAGATCAGAGTTCAGAATTACAGAAACAGGGACACATTAGAATAACACACTACCAGTGTACTAGACGCTTAACGTTTGTTAATTAGCATTGTAATGTTGTGAGAAACCATATTTAATTTAAAATGTATGGCTTATTATGAGCTATTTTCAGATCATAAAGTGAAGACAGTGAATATGAACCCCGAAAAGGGGGAAAGTAAAACAGTAGAAGAAGAATGGCTTAGCTTTTATAGACAAAGTAGTGAAGTTAAGGATCATATAGGTGACGTGAGCGAACTGGGAGTACAAACGATTAAAAAATGATGTTGACAGAAAGTGCAGATTTGGCTAACCTATACTGGATTGATCAGATGACAAATGCAACTCCAAAGGTAGATACCACCTACAGGAAAGTAAAAGAGACGTTTGGAGACCAGAAAATCTGTTGAATGAATATCAACAAGTGAGGTGGAAAATCGGTACTAAGCAAAACAAGGAAAAGTGGAATGGATGTATAGAGGGTATGTACAAAAGAAATGAAGGCAGTGTTTTAGAAATTAAAAGGAAGTAGATGAAGCTAAGATGGGAGATACGATACTTTGAGAAGAATTTAACAGAGCACTGAAAGATGTTTAAGTCGAAACAAGGCACCTGTAGTTGCTGATACTCCCTCTGAATCGCTGATATCGCTGGGAGAGCCATTTTGTTTGCAAGATGTATGAGACGGGGAAATATCCTCAAACTTCAAAAAAACAACATAATAATTCCAATTACAAAAAAAGCAAATGCATAAAAGTGTAAAAAATACAGAACTAACGGTATTATAAGTCGTGATTGCAAAGTACTAACCGAAATTAATAACAGACGAATGGATAAACTGGTAGGAATCCGACCTCGGGAAATATGAGTTTGGATTTCGGAGAAATGTAGGAATACACGAGGTAATATATTACGCCTTATATTAGAAGATAGATTAAGGAAAGGCAAACCCACGTTTTTCGCTTTAGTACATTTGGAGAATACACTCATTCAAATTCTAAAGATAGCAGGGGATAAATAAAGGAAACGAAAAATTATACATAACTTTTACAAAAACCAGACAGCACTTATAAAGAGTTGAATGGCATGAAAGTAAGGCAGTGGTTGGGAAGGGATTAAGATAAGGTTGTAGCATTTCCCCAATTGTATTCAAACCGTATGTTAAGCAACCTATGAAGGAGAGCAAGGAGAAATTTGAAGAAGGAAATAAAGTTTAGGTAAAAGAAATAGACACTTTGCGGTTCCCAGATTCCATTATAATACTGGAAAAGATAATAAAGGATGTGGAAGAGCAGTTGAACATAACGGAAAGTGTCTTTAAAGGAAGGTATGAGATGAACATTAGATAAAACAAGAATGATGGAATGTAGCCTAAAATACTGCCGGTGTTCTTGCCGCATCAAATATGGGTAGGAGTCAAAGCTTTCGACTATATCCTCCATAGTCGTCGTCAGGGGTAAAACTGACTGCAGTGTACTGGAGGCGTCCGCTTGTATAACCAAGAGACGGCTTCTCATTGGCTGGCTTACGTCACAGCGGTAATGGCGCGTGCTTGGGTGGTGCCATCTAACCACCTAGAATTTTCTAGCGCACTCTATTCCGTGTTGTTCGCTGAAGCTTAGGGACTGATGACCCCGTAGTTAAGTCCCATAAGTTCTACAAGCATTTGAACATATTTCTGCTGTCAGGCGGATCGCTGGCTTAGGGTGCTGAGGGGAGAGCTTGTGCCGCGTGCCACGAGGCCACGGCTGTGTCCAGCTTGCTGGCGTTTGAGGGGAGGTGGTGGTGGGGGCAGCCGCTACCTGCCGCCTGCTCTGGCCAGTTTAAAGGGCTGCTTCTGACCGCAGCGCCATCATGGGACATCTTACGGAACTGCCACAGCACCCCCCGCCCCGCACCCCTGAGCGTAGGACCGGGCCCTTACGGAGTTTTCCCGTCTGTATATATTTGTCTGTGGCGGAAGGTATACTGTACCACTACTAGGTATTTCCTTTCCTATTCCACTATCAAATAGAAGGAGTAAAAAATGAATGCTTATATGCCTCCGTACGAGCCCTAATTTCTCTTATCTTGTCTTTGTGATCTTTACGCGAAATGTAAGTAGGCGGCAGCAAGATCGTACTACACTCAGCTTCAAATTCCGGCCCTCTAAATTTACTTAACAGAAATTCACGAAAAGAACGTCATCTTTCTTCCAGCGATCCCCAATTGAGTTGCCGGAGCATTTCCGTGACACTCGCGCATTGGTCGAACCTACCGGTAACAAATCTAGCTGCTCGCCTCTGAACCGCCTCTATGTCTTCCTTTAAACTGATCTGCTGTGGGTGCCAAACACTTGAGCAATACTCAAGACGTGGCCGTACAACCGTTTTATACGCGGTCTCCTTTACAGGTGAAGTACATCTTCCCAAAATTCTCCCAATAAACCGAAGTCGGCTGACCGCCTTACTCACAACTGTCCTTACATCCTTACATGTTCGTTCCATTTCATATCGCTCTGCAATGTTAAGCTTAGATATTTGTACGACGCGACTGCATCAAGAAGCTCACTACTAATGCTGTATTCGAACATTATGGGATTGTTTTACCTACTCATGCGCATCACCTTACATTTTTCTAAATTAAGAGCTAGTTGCTTGCCATTCTTCGCACCAAATAGAGATTTTGTCTAAGTCATCCTGTATGCTTTTGCAGTCAATTAAAGACGACACCCTCCCATACACCACAGAATCATCAGCAAACAGCAACACATTTCGCATTCTAATATTCCACTCTACGAACCAGGAAAACTGTATTATTTTAGGACATATAGTTTAGGAAATATAATGTCATAAGGATTGAGCAGCATGAACACGAAACTAAAATCAATTTTGTAAGGTGACAAGCCTTGTGAAGCCATGTCTCGGGCGCGCGCAGTCGGGCTTGTTATGAGAGTCTGCAAAATAAGGCAGCCGCGTGTCACACTGATAGATGGGGCGACCGAGTTCAGGAGCTGGCTGACAGATGGCAGCACCTCTGACGAGTGCCGCTTAGGCGTGACGGTCACGTGACTGGCCGGCGGTTAGGTCTGTGTTAATGGTGCCTGCTCGAGAGAACCCGTTCTCGGGCGAAACGATATCTTACAAACTATTTGCAAATTAATAACAGCTGACTCCGATATGGTACGAAGGAGTTTGGAGGCTCATTTCGAAGCTAAGGAATAGATTGTTGCGCTCTTATAAACGCGCATCCAGTCACACTAATAGTTCTTGAGATATAGTAAATTGAATATTGTCACTAATAATTTTGTAAAATGTATATTTTAGAAACGCTTTGAGTAAATTGCACAAACAAGGTCTCAAATGAAAGCGCTCATTTAGTAATGTTAAGTGCTGTATATAATTTTCTCTCAAACCCAGATAATTTTGAATAACAGGTCGACATGTGATTTTCCAGCATTACGAAAACTTCGCATTTATTAAATAATTTAAAAACCAAATCAACTATATAAATTCTGATAAAATTTCCGAATTAAGAGGAAAATTACTATTTTATTGATATATAACATATTTTTTACCATTCATATTAACTGTAAAAAAGAGTATTTTTTACTGAATAGACCATGACTTGACTCTAGAGTATCGCCAGGGTATTTAAGGGGACGTCCATTTTGGTTTTGGGGACAGTGTGTTCGCGTCGTTCAGCGCCTGATATTTGGAATTTTTCATTTGTGAGACTTGTGATTTTCAGCTGATTTGCAGAGATGGACTTAAAAAATATCTCAGTGTGGAAATTTGAAATATTTTGTTTGTGGGGCTTGTGATTTTCAGCAGATTTGCAGAACTGGACTATGAAAATTTAGCGCTGTGGAACTCGGAATGATTTCACACACGGGGCTTGTAATTTTCAGCTAAAATAGCATTGCTTTCCCGGTGATAAACTTTTAAACTTCGATTTCGGTTTTAGTGAGTTGGTGCCTTTAGATAACTTGAGCATACTCTGGAGTCGAGTGAAGGACTTAAACATTCGTGCTGATGAACAGTTGCCTAAATAAACAGGAATAAAACGTAAAACTTTAGACTACTTTCAGTGAACATTCTAGCCTGGTAGTATTAAAACTGTGTTACATATTTTGGGGACATTGCGGCGGATGTGGTTAGCGCCCCCTCAGACCAATTTATTAGAAGCCGAACCACACCTCACAGAGCCCTGAAGGGAATAAATGTCATTTTAAGATGATTAATGTTGTCTGTGTTGTGCATTATCCCACGGGGGCTCGAGCTGTGCAATTATAAACGAGTATATGGACCACTGACATTTTCTTACACCATCACCCAATGCAGAATAACTCATCGTCGCTAAGTATTAAGCCACCAACCCAAGTTACCTCGCGTCAGTGCTCCTTGTACAAGTGAAATGAGTACAGTTTTTCATGAGAACCTCATAACGCCTTACAGCAGTGGAGGTCCTTACGCGCTTCCAGCTGTTTTCCCCTGAGGCGCTAGCTTCAGCGCTACAGGCGCCGGTATTATAGAGAGAGGGGGAGCTAGCAACAGGTGTTGGAGGGGGAGAGAGGGGGATCTGTGTGAATGGGAGGCTGGGTGGGGCGCCGGCTCACTTGTTGCGGGGCTGCTGGCCCAGGAGGCTGAGGCACTGCGGGGTCAACTAATTGCTGCGTGAAGCAGCGTGTGTCGTGTCTCTCATAACAAGCAGATCAATATAGGTACAGTACGCGGTTTCCACGAAAGAACAGTCCCCAGTTTTTATTCTGTAGGTATCAGGAATCGAGACACCAAGTAATGAAATACATTAATTACTATGTACATTGTAAATTTGTGCCGGACCATTGTTTGCTTACTGGGCAGCTGCAATGACCACCATACCATCTGGACACAATAATTACCACAAATGACGGACTACCCTAGCACGCTTCCCATCAGACCCAAATATTCGACATAACCACACAGTACCCATGTAAATGGTGAAGTTTTTCGAAAGGAGATTAGGCAAGAAGGGTTTCTGCCTATCTCCTTTCCTCCCAGACAGGAAGTTACACTCGACTGCTGATCTGCTGTCCTTGGACCGTAAAGGCGTCGGACTTCTTCTCTTGGCAGGTGTTTCGTCGCCTTATTGAAGATTTATTAATTGAAAAGAGGACAGTAGGAAAGTTGCAGAACAAATAGGCAGAATTGTGGTGAAATCTGTATTCATAAAGATGTGACGAATTTGAGGTAGCCGTGTTGCATGTTTAATATTATTTCACAAATAAGACTATTTTACCACGAAAGCACCTTGCTGTAGGTCAAGGAATTACTAACAATACTCAAGAAATAAGCACATTTTTACAGATACATTTGCAGTCCCTAGAGAGAGCAGAGAGTGGTTGAATCAGTGAGATTGTCACTAGCCGTGAAGTCGCAATACTATAACCAGAGCAGGGGCCAAACGGCCAAGCTTACGTCACTATAAACTGAATGGTAAGTGTACCGGATGCTTCCACTCGCCCATCATTGTAACAGACGCTGGCGGTCCTCAGAGTCACACTTTCCTAATACGGCGGTAACGTCCGCCCTAGACTGTCCGCGAGGTGGATACTTGGAAGCTCTGCAACCGAATGGCGGTGCGTGGCTGTTCGTCGGGCACGGCACCGCAGTGTGCTTCCGCTGTTCAAAGGTAGTGCTTGTAGCCAACCGTACAGATAGCGGAGAGGAACCGCTGGGGAAGCTTAGCCCTTGCGGGCGGCACTGCGTCTCGGACACTCAGGTTGGGACACCTGTTAGGAGCGCGGGACAAAGCTGGTATGCCTCCGACACGGCGTCGCTTCCGGTCGCTTTTAAATTTTAACGGCTACAGGAAATTCTCCATTTTGAGCAATTTCTAGATTAACCAAGCGGGAAATGTAGAAATTACTCTGTCCCTTCCATTCGATTGTCCTCTAAGTAAGCAATCATTCTGTGATGCTTCTTGTTGGTGAAAATTAATAAACCGTCCTAAATTAATTGATTTAATTTTGCTACTTTTTAATTAAGGTCCCATCCGGTCTGTTATTGGTATCGGAGAGTTTGTAATTTTACTGGCAACTCGAATCCGTGGTCGGAATAGCATGTTTAATTTTATTTTGCTCTGATTTCTTTCTTATGGCACAGCCGTTGCGGCCGTGTATTTTGTGCCCTCAAAAAGTCTGTGCGTTACGCCGACGTAGTACCCTCAACACAACTTATGATTTTTTCTTTTTAAATGGATACACCATATTATTTTTTATGCAATCACTTTCTTGAAAATCACGAAAATAATGGTTTCGGTAGCATGGCTATGTGTAAATTACATTCTGAAAAATTGCGAAGCGAATCTGAAGCTTGAACTCACGACCGAGGCACAAAGCGTGACCCGCACGCTGTCCGCCATTGTACGCTACCAGAGAATCTCATTTATTTCAACCCTCAGATTCACTTCGCAGTTTCTCGGAATGTAATTGACGCGTTGTGATGCTACCAAAGCCGTTATTTTTGTGATTTTTCATTGCATAAAACATAATATGGGGTATCCCTTATAAAAATTTAAGTTTGTGTTGAAAATTATATTTTTTCCCTTGTAGAATGTCTGCTAGTTCTCAGTTTCAAAGCCCCTGCCGTAGATTCATACCCGTAAAAATCGTTTTTCGATATCAGTTGTTTTCCAGAAATTTGTGGTGACGCCCTATATAATCAAGGCGAAGACGACCAATAATGCCTTCAGTACAAATGTACACCATGCTCCAGCTGTTTCGGAAATCGGGGAAATGTCAAGAGTGATCAGAATGAATTTTTACAAGTACCCCAAAATTTCTTTAATTATTATAAAAATAAACACTTTTTGCTTTTTATGTAACTGTTATTGACTTAAACAAAGACGAGATTTCGGCTTCATGGCTCGTGGTTAGGTGATGTCCTAAGAATCTGAAACTCAGTCAGTACTTACAGTGCTAGTACTCGTAGTTAGGGGATGTTGTTGTTGTGGTCTTCAGTCCGCAGACTGGTTTGATGCAGCTCTCCACGCTACCCTGTCCTGTGCAAGTCTCGTCATCTGAGAATTCGTTCGGCAACATACATCCGTTTGAATCTGCTTACTGTATTCGTCCCTCGGTCTCCCTCTATGATTTTTACCCCACGCACTTCCTTCTAATGCTAAGTTGACAATTCCTTGATGTCTCAGAATGTGTACCACCAACCTATCCCTTCTCTTAGTCAGATTATGCCAGAAACTCCTTCTCTCCCCAATTCTGTTGAGCACCTCCTCATTAGTTACGTGATCTACCCATCTAATCTTCGTCATTCGATTTTAGAACCACATTTCAAAAGCTTCTATCATCTTTTTATCTGAACTCCTTATCCTCTACGTTTCACTTCCATACTGTGCTACACACCAGACAATTGTTTTCAGAAAGGGCTCCCTAACGTTTAAACGAATATTGGATGTCAACAAATTTCGTTTCTTCATGTAATGTCCTTCCGTTTTGATTACATTGTGACAGTAAAATTGTGTATGTAATACAGACTATTTCAAATACGCCACTTGTGTAAACAGGAGATGCCACTAAAGACATTTATGTTAATTAATATGCAACGACTATAAAGTAACTATTATGAAATATTAATATCTAGATTATAATTAGTATCTAAATGTATGTTGCCCAAGAAATTATTCTCTTTGTTCTTCTTCTTTTTGTCTGATTGTCCCATTGTCGATGTGGCATGACGTATTAGAGAAAGTGTAATTTTATATCAGGCGTGATTAGATTCTTTTTTTTTATATTAATGGAGTCACTTATAAAAATGGTGTGTAATAATGAAAAATGTTACTAATATACGAAATATAGGTATTAAAAACAGTACGTGTGTCAACTTTAATTAGTGTTGGAACATTTTAACCCAATTTCAAGAGATTTTTAGAAATAATGTTGTCCATATTCAACTACTACATTTCCTTCTCTTCCCTTTCCTACTACTGAGTTCCAATCCCCCATCACAATCAAGTTTTCCTTTCCTTTAACTGTCTAAATAATTTGTTTTATCTCCTCAAACTTTTGGTCGATATCGCCGTCATCGGCAGAGCTTGTACTACAGTGATCGGTGTTGTCTTCGTATCTATCTTTGCTACGATAATGCGCTCACTATGCTGTTCAAAGTAATTACCCGCATTTCCATTTCAATACTTTAAGATTACCATGTAGCATAACCCCCCTAAATAATTTTCTTTTCAAATAAAATTAATAATTTAATCAAACAATATGTAAATAATATATTGTTAATGTTCATTGGAATATATAGGCTACGTAACAGATATAGCTAGAAAGCTCAAAGAATAATACTACTGTAATCTTCAATTATCCTTGGAATGATAATAGTATAAAAACAATAGCATCTCTGTTCTCGCGTTTTTCTCTCTTGTCTGGCTTTGTTCTGATAGGATTTATTTTTATTGCAATGAGCATTATTAACTATTGTTATATTAATTGTAAAAAATCTACTGATAAAATAGAAACTCAGGTACGCATTATCTGCTTTCTATTCTTATTAATAAAGCCCCTCGGTCAAAATTAATTTCAGTAATTCTTTTATTCATTTAATTATTTTACCAGTTCCTCCCCCCCAATGACCATGCTGATTTCAGTTAAGTGAACTATTACGACTTTCGATGGTTCAGGTATTAGATATATTGAAATTATGTATCTCGTGTAGCTTGCCAGTGCATCTTTGAATTTATTCAATATTTTTGCAATATTTATTGGCATAGAAGCTGCAATCACTTTTACATAAAGAACGGTTCGAATTCTGATCAGCAGTTAGTACGTATCATTTATTACTATTCTTTCATTCATTAAATCACTTTGATTAAAATTATGCTACACGGGGATCGAATCTAAATATTCCGAACCACCATCCAATGTCAGCGAATGGTTACGCGGT
The DNA here is from genome assembly GCA_026315105.1 of Locusta migratoria. NCBI lineage: Eukaryota > Metazoa > Arthropoda > Insecta > Orthoptera > Acrididae > Locusta > Locusta migratoria. The sequence goes on along the minus strand of CM048744.1, from coordinate 985,628,966 downwards.
TTACAAATAATTTTTATTACAGCTAAACAACGAGATCTTCTCCACCGCTGTGAATGGGAACTATTCGTCGAATTCTGTAGGTTGCTTGTTCTGAAAAATACTTGAATCTTTTAAATGTTTGGCCATTGCAATTCATTTCATTTTTTTTAATTACCGGTTCGTATAAACTGTAGGTTTCATTACTACTTATTTTGAAAAACCTTTCAATTACTTTAGTACGGTCTAATTTTTTCCACCCAAAATAGTCAGGCAAGCAATAACACCACAATAACAAACAAGGCCACTGGAGAAGACGATATTCCGTCTGAAATGCTGATATCGCTGGGAGAGCCAGTCATGAAGAATTGTTCCTTTTGGTAGTTAAAATGTATGAGACAGGGGAAATAAACTGCGACTCCAAGAAGAATACAGTAATTCTAATTCCCAAGAAAGCAAGTGCAGACAAATGTGAAAATTACGGAACTATGAGTTTAATAAATCATAATTGCAAAATACTAACACGAATTATTTACAGACGAATTAAAAAACTGGTGGAATCCGACCTTAGGGAAGAACTCAAATTCGGACGTTGCTTTCCTACACAACTAGACGACAGGTAATCATACAATCTTCTTGTGTCCATAATGTCATATTCTCACTACAAGTAGTTACGCAGGACTAGTTTTTCATAAACTTTGCCCCATCTGAGGGTATTGATATAAGGTGTCATTGACCAGATAAGGGATATTTGCCGCCACAAATGTCGAAATAATGATCCTGACAATGCTCATGACCCTCCATGATTCGTTTTCCGAATAGTGATAGCTCTTACAAAGACCTAGTTGTTATAACTAACTGCCGGCCGCAATGGCCGAGGAGACCGAGGCGCTCTAGTCACGGTCTGCACGGCCACTACGGTCGGGGGTTCGAATGCCCCCTCGGGCATGGATATTTGTGCCGTCCTAGTTCGTAAGTAGTTCATAAGTAGTTTGTAAGTTTAGGGACTGATGACCCCGTAGTTAAGTCCCACAGACTGTTCAAACATTTGAACATTTATAACTAACTCATTTGTCCACATAGGAGCTTCATGTAATACTACTTCAGCAGTGAAATAATTTATTTAATTACTAGTTTTTTGCAGAATTTGCTGCTATCATCAGACGCTAACCTTACTTAAAATTAAAAATAAACAGGCGTCAGTCCCATCGCCCTATTGGGAACGTGCTCAAATTTTAGAAATACATCTCTAAATTGTAAAAAATATCAGGTGCACAAGCAGTCTCATTGCTAGATACAATGCGTCGGCGACTGTTGAGAAGGACTCTGTCAGTGTGTATAGAAACAAGACTTTTTTATGCAGATATAGTTATAATAATAATAATTAGTATTATTATTTCAATCACTTGAATTATATCCCTATATTTTTGATGTAAGACCTAAGAGATCCAACTACTAATGTCATCGGTCACAAAACTTATACACTATGTGTTTTAACTTATGCTAACGACTACACAAACACACGTGCCCGATGGAGGACTCGAACTCTGGCGGAAACGGTCGCGCAGTCCGTGACTCGAACCGCGCAGAAATTCTGCGATATAATTCAATTAATATAAACAAGTGACTTCATCGTACTATTTGAGAACAAATACACTCTCGCGGGGACTATATTGCGTTGTAAACAAGTTGTCACAGTGTCGTTTGTTTGTTCGGGACAGGAGGACCAAACTGCTAAGGTCATCAGGGAAAGGTTTAAGGGTAGCAAAAAAGGGGAACGGAAGGGAAATGCTGTCCAGGTAGGAAAGAAGGGATAAAGACTGCATTCGTTTGGTGCGCCACGCAGACAGAACCGCGTTTCCCCTGGTGGATATCACAATGTTAATTGGTGGTAAAGAGAGCCCTCAGTCATCAAGATCTCTTTGACTTAGATTTCGGGGACAGCTATAATTTCCTTCATCTAAAATTGCATGTCACATGATAAAATAAAATACAAGTATTCAAGTTAAGTCAAAATCTGTAATAGAATAATACAACAGACTAGCCACTAAAGGCTGCTGTATTATTGTTTTACAAATTTCGACTTAAACTTTACAACTTGCAGTTTATCATGTGACTTGGAATTTTAGAAATTTTACGACTGTTACGATTGAGGCACTCATAGTAGTCGCCGAGAGCTAGGTCAAATAGACTTTATCTATGCAACTGAGGGATGTGTTTACTACCAATCAGAATCGTAAACGGTTTCTTAAAAAGCCATCCACGTTTAAAACATTACCACAATGTGATTTATAAACAGATATTTTCTGAACACACACCTGCCTCTTCTCTCTATGGATTCTTCCCAAAAGTCTTCCAGCTGGGAGACCATTACGGCAGAATATTTCCGGTTTTGGCCGCAGCTTTTTATGACCGGACGGCCTTTATGACGTCAGCCCTCCTCCTCCATCCTGTCCTGGGACTGGCAACACAGTTAACGAGCCTCTCAATCCACCCAATAACTGTGACAGGCGGACACTGGAAAAGAACAGTTAATACTGGCTGAACATTTTAATATCTGGTCCTACACATTCAAGTGCCCTGGAGGCAGAAATACACCGCAGGATAAATAGCCGATGGGTAAACTGTGGAGTACTCTGTGATAAGAAGGTTAGCTGCAGAATGAAAGCTGCATACGTCTGTAGTGACACAGGCATTGTTCTATAGTGCAGAAAAATCTACAGGAGAAAGATGGAAGCGGCAGAAATGACACTGTTTTAATGGATGAGTTCAATTACTAGCAAACATAAATTAAGGAATGAGTGCATAATGGAAAGTGGGCCCCAAAGAAAAGGAGATCCAAGAACGTAGGATTGGTTGGGCGTGAGCAGAGAAGAGGGAAGTACTTCGTGTGAAGAAAAGTTGAAAACCTAAAAATTGAAAGTTCAGGGAGAAGAGGAAGGCCAAAACTAAGATGGAAAGACAAGGTAGCAAAGGATCTGAGAGAAAAAGTTTGGAAGAGACAAGAAGCATTGGGTAGACATTTATGGGAAACAAGAATCATTAAAACATCGCCCATCCTAGAAAAAAAAGTTTAAATGTTTGTAAATCTATCGGACTCAATTGCTGCGTTATTAGTCCGTACCTTACAAACTACTTAAAGTCAGGTACACTAACCTAAGGACAACACAAACTCCCGTGCCCGAGGGGAGACTCGAACCTCCAACGGCGAACGCCGGTCCCACGATGTGGTAACAGATTCAGATAAAGAACATGGTGCTCTTAAGATACGAAGGAATTTACGTCATTAGCTGCCAGTGGGGAAAAATGAAAATGTATGCCCAGCTGAGATTGGATCACGGGTCGTCCTCACTACTAGGGACTCGTGCTGCCCACTACGCTACTGGGCCACAGCGAGCACCAGGACCGAGCGCGCTATCCTAGCACGGCCCTGTCACTCGCAAATTATCCGTAAATCCACACACTGTTGACGTAGTGCCCCTGACCATTACCACCCGGCATGTCGCCGATTTCCGTACGAGTTAGGGCGTCCGGTGCATCCGCACTGAAGAAATGGTCAGTGTTTGCCTCTCGTATCAAAGTGTGTATGATGTCTTAGTTTGAAAAGTGATCGCGTTCTATCATTGTTGGAAATTAAAGACATCAGGGCACGTTGCACATATATATATGCGATCGCCTATTGACAGCTCGAAATTTAAATGAAAATAACGGTTTAACCGCACATCTGACAGGAAAATGGAATAAACGAATTTGTAGAGGATAAAATTCTCTACAACTTTACTATCTTATGGATTTTTTTCAGTAACTTGTTCGTACTTCTTAAGTCGAACCGCTCAACCGATTGGCACCAAATTTTACAGACATAATTGCTGGCTGCCAGAGACCAGAAGCTCCCTTTTTCAACTATTTCGGGCAAAAAAATGCGTTAATAACACTGAAAAAAGTGCTTTTGTGATGGGCAACCCTCAGAACGAGCGTGCTGAATCACCATCGTGTAACATGTTCGTGCATCACGAACTAATTCGCCGCGCATTGAGCTACGCCGAACAGCTGAGAGAGTAATCCGTAATTCTCGTACCACCGATGACAGGTGTTATCTGCTAACATGCCAGTTTTAGGCATTTGATTATAATTCATTGTCCTAAGAACGACGCGTTTTTGACAATTTTCAGTACACCTTGGCTTTGAAATGACAACGCTTGAGTATAATACGGAAATCGTCAAATACAGAAAGCAAGATGGCGTATGAAGAAAGGGAGTTTCTAGCAAGATTTTGGGCGAGGGATGTCACATGACTGATTTCCAAATGCCAAATGTACGCTACGTTCCTTGCAGGCTGTAGTCATTCGTAACCAGTACAGGCAAAGAAAATAAACTTAGAACAAACTACCAAAGCAAGATAGGTGATAATATTTTAACGGAAAAAGATAATGAAAATGTGTGAGAGATATTAAAATAATAGTATAAAGAGGTAAAACTTCAAAAAAAGAGTATGTTTGTCAAAGCTAAACTCAAATAACAAATAATTTTGGCTGTTTGTCAAAATAGGGTCAGAAAGAATATTGCGTGTTGGGTGCATAGATATTATCACAATACTAGAGTCGTAATCGTATCGTACATAATTTTTTATGTTTCATTATTCATGCTTTTTTAATTTTTGTCCGAAACGATTGCACAATATCATTAAACTGCAGACGAATCTATTGTCCGTAAAACCCGACATTGCGATGTTTCTTTTGCCTCTGTCGTGCTATTGCAGGGCCGACGTGGTTAACTATGGATCTGGCAGGGTTAATGTTAAGGGGTGGCCAGATCCTAAGTTGTATTGGAATAAGCTCAGTGCTGCAGGAAAGCAACCGCGTTGTATCTGAACGCGCGAGGTGGGGCGCCTGTGCGTTAGGCATCCCTCTCTGCTGCGGGTGCCTACGCCGCCGCAGGCTATGCTATGGGCGGAAGCTGCACTGTCAGCCCAGCACTTTGCCAGTCATCTGCCCGTCTACCCAGGAGCAGTAGGGATATGTGATTCGTATATACAAATGTAAATCTAGTCGTCGCTCTCACACGACTGTCCTGGTAACTGGCAAAAAACATCACTGTAACTCAAGAATTGTGCTGTAACTCACCAGCGGCATTGCAGGTAAACCGCCCCCTCTGCATCAGCGAGAAACAAACTGCCCTCTCTTCACCAAACAATCCCGCTTTTAAAGCTAGGGATTGTGTGGGCGTGTCTCTTTTTATGATCTGCTCATAGGTGGAATTGAGACAAGTAATTATTATCATCATTAGAGACTTATTATTCCTTTCATCGTTCAGTCTGGAGCATAGTACCTCTAATAAAATTCCTCCATGATCCCCTATTCAATGCTAACATTGATGCCTCGTCTGATGTTATGCCTTTCACTTCAAAATCATTCTGCACCGAATCTAAGTACTTTCTTCTAGGTCTACCTCGACTTCTTTCACCCTCCGCTGCCGAGCTCATGAGTCTCTTAGGTAACCTTGCTTCTCCCATGCGTGTAACATGACCCCACCATGTCAGACTGTTCGCTCTAACTGCTTCATCTATGGTGTTCATTCCCAGTTTTTCTTTGATTTCCTCATTATGGACGCCCTCCTGCCATTGTTCCCTGCAATAATTCTTGCTACTTTCATACCTGTAACGTCTACCTTATGAATGAGGTAACCTGTATCCACCCAACATTCGGTCCCATACAACAAGTAATTAAACTTGTGTTATTTACGCAAGTAAACCTTACATTAAAGTACTAAAAGCAAACAGGACATTACAGTAAGATGCGTGAAGTAACTGCGGGAAAAATCGCGAATGTAAATCGGTAGTTATTAGTTACAACCTAACCCAAGATATAGAGCATGAGTGAAGAGGAAGCGTACATGCTGGAAGGGGTGATACTACTGGCGATTCTGAACAAAAACTTTTAGTAAACATGTCCTTCTCTTAACCGTTTCTGGGAAAACCAATGGAAGCAACTAGGAACGGGAAAAGTGCAACTGACAGTAAATTAGAATACTTTTATGTTATGGTTTAAACCGTTCAGTTCACGAAAAAGTTCTAAATCAAAAAGCTGATAACACATGGCGCTGTACCGAGCACAGCTCATACAGTATCAGTGTCCATAACGAAACTCGTCCAAAGCATGCACTCTTTGCAATCACATCACAGTCGTTTCGAAATGCCAACGGTCCGCACTACGGAGGTGACGGAAACGAACAATAAAATTTGCCATTACATCCTGTAATGGAAACTGATGCCTCACCAACTCGTCCAAAGTCGTAGGATTGTTCCAGGTCGCATTGTCTTTTCACGTGCCCCACAAAAAGTAGCTACTCGGAGTCAGATGGGGCTGAAGGCCAATCCATCCCTGCGCCAATAAATTACTGACAATCCAACGCAAAGATTCTTTTGTGCAAGTATTCATCAGACAAGCTTAACACCTGTTCCCTGCCATGTGGTTTGGTACCATATTGCATGAACCACTCGATGGCATCTTGATCCTTTAACGCTACCTGTATAGCGACAAACCGTTCCAAAATTACAGTGCAATTATCATTTCTTGCATGAAGAAAGAGCCAAAAATGCCTCCGATGCATACTGCAGCCCACACGGTAACTTTGGCATACTACAGTAGTTTTGCTTCGCCAGTTTTTCTTATTGCGACTCCAATCAGGTGGAAGTGTGTTTCATCTGTGACCAGATGCAGTCAGAATCAAATTCTTAATTATCGATCAATGTGAAACTCTGGTTCGCAAAGTCAGCCCTCTGCTGTACTGGTCGTACAGGTATTTCCTTCTGGCATTGGATTTTGGATGGCAACAGATGTTAATGTCCGAAGTGTGCATATTCCTTTCTGATTGTCCTATATCGACCTTACTTTGGGTGTGTCACCTGCCCTCACATGTGATGAAATCTTTTTTTTATATGTATCATTCCACGTGTACTATTTATGTACTGTGTTTCACGATACTCTGTGTCTCTTCGTGTCGAACAGTGTCTTCGTTCCTTGAGAACTGTCAAGCAGAATACTTTCCTTAAAGCGTATCGTGTGTTCAGTGCCACAGGCGGCATTTAATCATGCAGTGGGTAATTATCATAGCGTTTTCATTCAAGCGCCTATAACGTCTTTGCATAAATGTAACGAAACACCTCAATTTCTAGATCTGTATCACAAATTATACCAAACGTTACCGATCTGTATCACATATATACCAAAAACATACAATCGATGGAGAAAAACACCTGAAATTATATCCCCATAACATTTGTAATTTATGTAATTTCACGAGGAAGGGTTATGTAGCAAACATTTTCTTTAAAAAAATTGCACTGTGCAGATTTTGAGTTTAATATCAGTACATCACGATGCATGCTCTTCTTGTTTTCCCATTACGTGTTATTTCAACTAATATACTAGTTTTCTTTTTTAGGCGGACGATAGAACAAAATTCATTTGGACTTCCGATAGAGTAGTTGCTAAGATATAAATTCGGTGTCCTGTTTACGATCGGGTTAACAAAAGAGTTTTACTCTAACATTTGACTGACGTAATATCACAACGATTTGATGTCTCAGGTTTTGGCAACCTGATTGATTAATGGTTCGCTTCTTCTGGATGCTTCTGATTCCGTTTTTACGTGTAATGTCTTGACGCCCGGCCTAGCTGCCTTGTTGTGATAATTCTTTTTCTTCTTTCGTGTTTTTGTTTCCTCACTGCGGTGCGCTGCCTCCAGACTTTGTCGCGTTACTATTTATAACTGAGCTGTACTCCTGGCGGCCGCTACGGGCTTTGATGATCATCTGCTTTTCAGAGTCCGTATCGTTAATCCTTGAAGGGCACATAACATCAGCATTTTTCGGGTCTGTTGTATGAGATAGCCGGACGAAGAGGTCGTATAAAATTCCGGAAAAAAAAAAATGTTTGTTAATCTTATGGGACTTAACTACGGTGCCATCAGTCCCTAAACTTACAAACTAGTTATGAACTACCTACAACTAAGGACGGCACAAATATCCATGCCCGAGAGGGGATTCGAACCCCCAACCGTAGTGGCCGTGCAGGCCGTGACTGGAGCGCCTCAGTCTCCTCGGCCACCGCGGCCGGCAATTCCGGATCCAAAGACTATTTAAACTCAGCCCATACTTTTATAAACTCTGTAATAACGCTGCCAGAGGAACTTCGCGCTTAGAACACAATACCTAGATTGCTGTTTGGAAGTGGCTGTGACGTTCTCCGCTTCTCTCCTAAATTGTTCTAATATGGGTCTCGAATAAGAAATGGCAAACTCCATAGGGGTCTGCCGGTCGTTAACGAGATTGATACAGAATAAGGGAGAGCATTCTTTTCCCGGCCTCGACCTCTTCCAGAGCCCTTCTAGATTTTGAAAGCAACGCTGGCTCGACTTGTCGATCTGAGTATGTATTCCTTTGAACGACGAGAATGTCAGTATCAAACAGAATTCAGGTGTCTTTTGGAGTTCCTATCAGAGAGTTCTTTTGTTTACATACGATGATGGTTCCAGACATCCATTTACTGACGTCCACTCTTTTCCATCTCCTTCTCCCACTTTCTCTGTGAATATAATCCATCCATCTCTCTCACCAACTGCTCCCTGCCTCTCTTCGCTCAGCCGTACCCTTTTGAACAAACAACTCACGGATGTGTTCAATACACTTGTAGTACCCATTTCGTCTTCCGCATACCTTCATCTCATCTAGAAATGATATTTTATTAGTTTCCTAAGATATTTAGTTCCTTAAAAAAAAGAATAATTTTTAAAAGTAGTGTTTTCATTTACGTTTTTAGTTTAAAGTATTAATTAATCTAGTTTTAGGGGATAAACCTTAAAAATAATAACCTATAACCTTGACTATCTCTCTCATCTTCACCCCCCCCCCTCTGTCCATCGCTCCCATCTCTCTGTCTGTCTGTCTCTCTCTCTCTCTCTCTCTCTCTCTCTCTCTCTCTCTCTCTCTCTCTCTCACTCTCTCTCTCCAACGCTCCCGTTCCCCTCCTTCCCTCCTCTCCCTCTGCATCTCCTCCCACTCATTCTATCTGCCGGTCTTCTCCTCCCCCCCTCAATTTTCATGCCAAAACCCCATCCTATCTCAGTCCATCAATTCCTCACACGTCTCTTTCTACCCACTCTGTTCGCCCATCTCCACCTCCTCGTCTCTATCTCTCTGTTCCACCTCATCCTGTGATTTATATCTCTCTTCCTTCCGACTCATCGCTTGATTTCCCTCTATATTCCCATCTCCTACACCCCAAATCTGTGTCTGTATATCATCTCTTTGTATCCATCTCTTTCTGTCCATTCTCTCATTCTATCTCCTCCTTGTTTGTCTATCTCCTTGTTGTATTTCTCTCCATTCATTCCTTCTCTTTCTCTCTCCCCAACTATTTCCCCCTCCATCTCTCTGTCGTCATCCTGTCCTTCACCCCAACCTCTCAGACCAATTAAGGAGCGTTTTAACAAAACTCAACATTTACAGAAAACCCAAATTTTCAGGAAACACATTTTATTGAATTAACTGAACAGTAATACATTGCTGATGTCTCACAAAATTATATAGCAATAGTAACACTTAGATACATAATTTAAGAGTGAAGTAACTTTTCTATCACCTTCGAGTTGTAGATAAAAAATACGTACATATCATGAATTTTGTCCAAAACTGAATATTTACAAAGCAATTAAGTTACAACAGTAGTATTATGAGTTCTTTTAACCTAATGAAGTAATTATAATTTAATAAATGGGTTCATTTAGGTACTGTACTTCATTATTGTCAATGTCATTTTGATTGCAACACTCTACGACCTATCCATAGAACTCTTGGGATTCTTCTGATGATGTATCAAAGAACGTCAAAGTTTTTATACGTCTTCAGCTTTCTTGACGCTCACATGGTTTCTTGGTGTTATTAAATCCGAAAAATCAACGTCCTTGAAACTACTACTGTTTCTTTTTTCTTGACTTCAACTATGACTGGAGAGGAGAAGTATGTTGTTTTGACCTTGCAGATGGCACTACCTGTATCTGTTTTCTTATAAATAAGAGCTCTGCTTTCGGACAGTTTAAATGGTAGCTTGTTTTTCATTAATATGTTAGCAGCGGTCTTACAATCGCACATATTCCAATCCTCACACTTAACAATCACAAGCAAACAAAACCTTTAATTTTTTGTACACATTATTGAGCAATAAGCCGACAATAATGACATTCAAACACTGCTGCCAACCTGTAAAGCTAAGAACAAGCGACTTCAACAAGAAACCTAACAGTAACAATATCTGTGACAAGCAGTAGGTAAATATATAGTTTTGGCAAACTCGTGTTCTGTAGATGTCAAGTTTAGAAAAATTTCACAGTTTTGTGTGCAAGATTATACAGGCAAATAGTAAGTTTCGATATATTCCCTGTCCTGCAATGGATGCATCCCATTTATAAGTACACGAATACACGTATAACTCATTTTTGCAAACTTTGTAGATGTTGAGTTTGGTGAAAGCGCTCCTGAGTGTCCCCTTCCCTGTGCCTGGCCACTTCTTCTCATCCGCTCCCCTGCCCCTGCCTTCCTGCCCCTCTCTCTGTCCAGGCGCTCCTCTCCCTTCGTTCTCTGGTCCTCGTCTGTTTCTTGCCCCTGGCGTGTAGGCTGCCCTGGAGAGCAGGTCGATGTCTGGCTGGTAGTGTTCTCACATGGAGGACCATAAATTCCGTGGAAGGGGGGCGGGGGCAATGCGCTCTCACACCACGTTCAGATCCTCGATCACTGGAGGAATTTGACATCATATCTACACACATAAATCACCAAATTCCCCTAAATTTCCCTCTACGCCACGTTATGTCCCACATGTATTCAATCGGGTCAGGTCTGGCGAGCTGGTTGCAGGCTCATCAATTCCAGCTGTCAATTTGTTGTTCCAAGTACTCCATCACATGCCTCACCTTGTGACATGGCGCACTAGCTTGCTGAAAAATGCCACTACTGTTGGGAATCATAATCGTCATGAACGGGTGTTGGTGGTCTGCAAGCAGAATGCAGTCCTTCTTGACCATCGTGGTGCTGACTTGCCGACTTGAAAGTTCCCCAGAGCATCGCTGAGCCGCGGCACACGTCAAGCAGCTGCTCACCTAGAGGACTGCGGACTCGCGCCCTCCCACCGGCGTCATGAAGAAGCAGCTGACATTCAGAAGGCTCTGGAACGCTCGGCGACTGCTCCAATGTGTAGTGCCCACGGTATGTTTCCTAGGAATATGTGTCCTGCTAAATCTGTTAAATTCTCTGAAGATTCGTTCACCTATACTAGCTTCAGGGTGAAATCTTGATTTCAGAATGTGTTTGATATTCTATTGTCGTAAATAATTTTTCCAAGTATGGCAGGAAAAGGAAGATGCATTATCAGAAATGTTCACTTTCGGCTTTCCAATAGTATTGAAATAGTCTGTCGAGAATTTCTTGATTACTGTCTTCAACGTATATAATTTCAAGTATTTTGAAAGGATGTCATAGACTTCAAGTAAAAATTTTGCACCACCGCGAGAGGTTGTAAACGATCCTGTTATATCAATTGACAGTAACGGAAGAGCTTCAGTTGCAATTATAGAACGTAATTCTGATTTATCTGCTTTATTACTGTATTTGACACGTATAACACGTTGCAATTATTGTATGAATCACTTTTTTCATATTATTAAAATGTACATATTTTTTCAATAAAAGTGAAACATTTTTCAGTTCCACAATGCCCCCATTTTAAATGGGGGGTAAACCACACAATATCATAATATTCTGTTTAGGGACATAGACGCGCCACAGATTGGAATCTTCTGCTTTCCTATAGAAAATAATGTTGTTGTTTACTGTGTAATGGTTCTTAAGATAATTATCTGCCTGATTTTGTAAGGAAAGTGTAATGTTGTTCCAGCATCCTTCTGCTTCTTGCAGTTGTTTTAGCTTCCTACACATGGCAAGTTCCATTCAGTTGCATTATATTCTGAAGCTTTTTCTAAGACGTCAGATAGTTCTTCAAATCCTACCAGAGACGAGAAAGTGCTATAATATTATCTTTTCCTTTGAGGTACATAACTTGTAATCTATAGTTTTGTAAAATAAGTGTCCACCTTGCAAGTCGGTGATGTAACAGTTTGCAAGAAAGCAGAAAACTTAATGCCTGATGGTCACAGAAAATGTTTATGCATGTAATAATGAAATTTTTTGAAATGTAATAGAGTTTCACTATTCATTACATTTTGTGGCAAAAATCTTTGTAAAAAAGATAATAGTCCAAGAAAGGCTTTTAATTGTTTTTTTGGTTCGTGGTTCAGGAAATTTTTGAATAGCTTCCAGTTTTTTGTTATTTGGAATAGTTCCTAAGGGCGTAACTATTTGTCGAAGAAATTTAATTCGTTGTCTGCCAAATTTTCATTTTTTCTAAGTTGGCAGTGACACCAGCATCTGCAATTTTACTTAATACTCCTTCTAATTTATCGACATGTTCTTCCCACCTCTGGGTAGCGATTAGAAGGTCAACATACAACGTTATTTTACTTAAAAGTTCTGGTCCGGTCACTGCGTCCAGAGCTGCTATGAAGACACCAGCACTAACGTTCAGACCAAATGATAAAACTCTGAACTGATAGCCGCGTCCTGCCAACACGAATGCGGTGTCTGCCCTTGACTGTTCTGTTAGTAAAATTTGCCAATATGGCGATCGTACATTTATTGAAGTGAGATATTTAATACCATAAAATTATTGTATTTGTTCGTCTAAATTTACTGGTCGTGTTCTTACTGGGATTATTATGTTGTTAATTTCTCTAGCATCCACACAAGTCGTATGCTTCCTCCTGGATTAATTATAGGGACCAATGGGCTGCTGCATGGCGAATGCGAAGGTTCATTGATTCCCCATTCCAACATTTTCTTTATTTCATTACTAACGGTTGGTTTCATGGCCCATGAGACAGAGTATTCACTGGTACAGTATGTATTGTGTAGTATTACTCCAATATTATACGTATGTCCCTTTATTATCCCAGGCTTTACAGAAAACACACTAACATATTTCTCAAGGATATTTTTTAGTTGCTCCTGCTGTTGAAAATCTAGATATTCTGATTCTTTAATTTTCTTATCAACATTTGAAGCGATACCATGAGCGTGACAAACCGCAGTTAATGAGCTGTATACAATTCCATAGTAAGTTCTAACATCTTCAAATGATTTAGGACCACAAACATGGAATAACAGCAAACGTAAGTGAAAAAGCTCTACATCCTTTTGAGACACTACATAAACGCGCGTGATAATTGTATCACCACCACGTACTCTCTTCTTCCATTTTTTATCAGCATATACCCAAACATAGTGCAAAGGAATGTCAATATAACGATAAACATTCGCCGATGGATCGGTTTTATTGAGTTCAAAGAATGAGAGTAAATTGGTTGTCTTTCTACATTTTCAACTGCATTCCGTTCTTGTCCTATTATGAAGTACGCATTTTGTCTACGTGGTAAATGGAGTCAAGTCTAATGATAGTGTGCGCCTGAAAATGCATTGGGAATTCACAAACGCGCCAAACGGCTATTCAAAAAATTTCTTACCTCATCAATCTGAATTTCTTCTTTGCCAATTCTGTCTTCATTGCCTACTTGTATAGTTGCACTGTCATAGCCTTTATATACGTATTTATAAATGTATTTAACTCTTTTAACAGTAGTGCAAACTTCGACATTCACGTGGCAATCAAATTTAGCAAGCAAATGTGGATTATATGGTACAACGTAGCACTTATCAAGTGACTGTCGGCGAACATTAACGCTAATACTATTATTGCGCCGTCGGTATAGAGGATAGCCATCAAGTGACTGTCGTGAGATTTCACACAAATCTTTAGACATTTTTTATGTGCATTTTCCATCTCTGATACATACAGAATTTTTGTTAAGATTACCACATGGACCATGCTTCATATGTTTTTCAACATATTCGTAAAAGCTTACGGTGTGTTCGAATGTGTGGAATTTCTGCACAAACAACTTTATCAACTTCAGAAGTGTCAACTATTTTATCAACTTCACATAAAGTGATTAAAATATGGGCATGAGGCAGCCGTCTTTTTTGATATTCTATTGTTTAAATGATTGCCTGAACATTACCAAAAATATTTTTCGTTAGTACTACATTAATTAACTCTTTTAATTTAGCCTTGAATACGCACACCATAATTTCTGGACGGATATTAGTAGATTCAAATGGATCAATGTTGTTAATAATTTCTGGCCAATTAGGATAGCACGTCATTGTAATAAATAAGGAAGGTTTCCCAAAGTGTTGAACAATGGACATTGCGTCCAAATAATTCTGATACATATTTCTTGGAGAACCATTAAATGTAGAAGGCAAAATAACTCTTCTTCCGATATTTACAGTGTCGTTTGGGTTTAGCTGTAAATGGTCACATAAGTTATTATAAACTTCTGACCTTATAACTGCCTGATTTTGCTTTATGAAGTGGAGTCTCGCACCCTCAATACGGACATACATATCAACAACCCACAGCAAAAATAGCTTTTGGGAATGACGCAAAAGACTAAAATCATCTCTAACTGGGAGACGATAGCAGGCATATTGCAACATAGTAACTCTATTTCTAGGCTGTCCCGCAGTGGGGTATTATGGGACAAATTAGCATGTCACCCAGTGTCTCCGTTAGGAAATAACAATGGATATGCTAATGGATCAAGTGACGAATCTAAAACTGAGATGTTTTTGATTGTACCAGTGTTAAAATAATAATAATAATAATAATAATAATAATAATAATAATAATAATAATAATAAAAAGCACCACCGTATTTCTTTCAAATGTTGGCTCACCATCAACAGTAGTAAAAATAGCTGCCACGTCAGTTTGAGTGGTATCATTGTAACGCCGAAGGTCTACGTTTTTATTACCAGTAATAACCATACAAATTTCTTTATTTTCATTTTCGACTTTTGCACAATAATGTTTCATGATAGAATGCACAAGAGGATTAGCACGCTCTAATTCAACAGCAATTTCACGCATTGAATTGTTGTCAGTATTGCAGGACTGATTTGATTCTTCGTTCAGTCTATAGCGAACAGCAGACTCGATGTCATAAAAATATAATTGTGCTTAACATGGAGAACGACCGTATCTATGTTAAAAAATGTCATGTATCTCAAAACTGTGTCTGAAATATTAGCCTCAGAGCTGACTGTAGCAAATGCTGCATTGTAGCTACGAATATTACTAAAATAATTCTTTGATTTATCTTGAACTGTTGGATCTTGTGAAGTGCGTCCTTGTTATAGTTGAATTTTGCGTCAGCGGCAGCAAATGAAGTTTTCCCTTATGACAACACAACGTGAATGTAGTAGTATCACGTGCAGTAACTTCAGATGCGAAATGTTTAGCTTTACAAAACCTGCACTGTAAATTCATTAAACCACAACTGCAACTCTCAAAGTTATTTGAAATCACGTTCAGGTATCTTTCAACGAATCGGTTGCATAATCATTATGAATATACACATTCATATTACTTCTTCTACGCAAAAGTCCTGTCTGTCTATTTCTGAGTCTTTCACTATTGCCCATTAGTGTTATCCTTCTAGGCATAGTCAAAAACAAATATAGTTTCCATATAATAAAGAAGCAGGAGTTCGTACATATTCAAAAGGAAGTAATTAATAATTGGGAACTTACTTTAATTGTCTGGTAGCAGCAATAGATAACCACAGAGTTATTCTTTGAGGATAATACCACAATCTGCATAACAGTCGTGACCAGCGATCTCCATACAACCACTCCGACAGCAGCGCTCCAAGCAAACTGCAAGTTACATTTGTGAATACGGTATTGGATGACTGCGAGTAGTATCGTTTATTTTTATTTGTAACGCAGTTTTTACAGGAAGAAGAAAATTTAGTGAAATGAAATCGACAAGAGCTAAAAAATGCCATCACGACTGTGTTTCTCTAGTTTCTTATGGTCACTGGGGGTAAAATTTTACGTATCATGTCGGCGGCCTCGCGTGATTATGTTGGCAACATCAACAACACGATAGAAAATCTTTGCCCATTTGTTCGAACCACATAAAATGACTCGATTAGTGTATCGTACAGACCATGAAGTAAACAAATAATGCTGCTCTTGCTTTATGGTTGACAAGCTCTTGTATGTACCCTCGTCCGCTCAGTAAAAATAATTGCCCTCGTAAAGCGAAGATACCACGAGAAAACATCAACGTTGTCAAGCGATTGGCTAAAGTGAAGACTCACAGGTTTCTCACTACTCAGCATGTGTTGCTAACATTATCTTAGGAGGCCGCGGGGATATTTCGTAAAAATTAACCGGCACTGGGAGGTATGAAACGGTATCTTTTACGTGTTAAGGAAAATGCCTGACACAATAACAACAAATAAAAACGGAAGTATATAGTTCTCATGCCAGTTTCGAATTATATAACTTTCACTAGCCTAATATTTGAAACGGAACTATAATTTCGGTGTTCGTATATTTATACAACACCAGGAAATAATGTTATTTCGATACTAGCTAGTTCATAAGTAGTTTGTAAGTTTAGGGACTGATGACCCCATAAGCTCTACAAACATTTGAACATTTTGATACATTTAGGCTTGTGTTGATATCCGGAATTCGATCTATCTTCATACGGACGTTTCCTGTTAAACTGTGCGTTGCCGTTCGTTTGGTTATTGGTTTTATTCCCATTATAGTTTTTTCCATTACCGTTTCCATTCCGTTTTGGAGAGTTACAGAACCATTACTTTTGTATGGTGAATTTCTGTTATTATTTCTTGTATCATGGTTGTAACGTCTGTTCTCAGCTAATAAGTCAATGTTATCTTGAACTGTTAAAAATGTTCCAAATCGTTTCCAGGAGTGTTTGCTAGTTTATCTTGAATATGATCTTGCAAATGTGATTTTAATAATCTTATTATATCCCTTCCTGAGATCGGTTCATCGCAGTATCTTGTCTTATTAATATATTTCTTGAAATATGTCTTCAAAGATCCTTGTCTCGGGTTATAAGGATCCGGTTGATAAACTTATTTTCGTAATCGCTCTTGTATACGTGCTGACCAACATTTAGCAGAAAGAAATTCAAATTGTACACAAGTAGAACATTCGCGAGTGACTTTATCAGCCCACAAAGCTGCCTCTCCCTGTACGTGTGAGACGATGAAATTAATTTTCTGTCGTTCGATCCACAGAGACGGCAAAATGTCTTGAAAACGTCGGATGAAAATAGCTGTAGGTATTGTTTTCTTTTCATTATTAAATTTCTCGAATTGTTGGTTGTTTATGAGACTTTCTTCAATTGCAATACTTGATATTGATGGCATAGCTTTGACTATTTGCTTATTCACATTATTGTCAGTAACTTTACTACTTGGTTGTTGGTAGTATTAGTATTACTGTCTAGATTTATACTACGGCACAAGGAACAAGGTATTAGGCCCTTTGCGTTACTGCATGCATCTTTTGTGCGTGAGGTGCACGAAGTTAAAATTTTATCATCCGCGTCGGCCTGAGCTCCTGTTGAGGTTGGCAACACTGGTTGATTCTCAGTTAATTCCGACTGCACGCGCGAAATAGCTTTCTTCAATTCTGTATCGACATGGTCTGCTATTTCTTTATCTTTTTGACCTATCCATTGTACCGAATCAGTTTGTATGCGTTTTGTTTGTTCTTCGAATTTGGTTTCTACTATTTGTTCGACTGTTGACTTAACATGTTCTACCCGTTCAGTTAAATATTGTACGTTTTCCTTAATGGTATTACTTTCGAGCTGCATATTTTGTAATCGTATCGCAAGATTCTGCACCAAATCTGGTAGATCTATGTCTGTGTTTCGGAATTCTGTTAGTGTCTTGTCTAATTTTTCGTCCTTGCGTCTAATCAATTCCTCTTCACGATGTATTAGTTCTTTTGTAAGAGCTTCGTCTCTTATCCTATCGCGTTCCTCTCTTTTTCTGTCGCGTTGTATGAGTTCTTTTTTAAAGGTTTCGTCTCTCTTCCTATCGCGTTCTTCGAGCTGTTTCAACAGTTGTGCGAATAGATCAGGTATAGGTGAAGATGTCTTTATGATATTTGCATCGATAATAGAAGGCTTAGTGGGCTTAGCCAATGGCTCATCTCTGCTCTTATGCACTTCCATATTTTGAGGGTATGTTTCAGATTGTATCTCCGTAACTGGTGAAATTAGATTAATTGTTCGTGTCCTATCTTCTTCTGTTTCTGAATCTAAAATATTATCCATTGCGCTCAAATCTAATTCCGTGTTATCGGCTAACTTTCTTTTATGACGACTCATTTTCTAATCACATGCCTTATATAAATATCTGGATGTAAAACACTTATTGTTCTGCCTATCTTTATCACACTTCACACGAAATACTTAAATTTATACACATTAAAAGAAGTACTGGTTCCAGAAACCGTAGATTATCCGCATTCAAGATACTCAGGCATACATTGTGAACTACTGCACTTTTTATTTCTCTACTTTAACGCTTGCGGGAACCAGACGGTAATGAAATGCAGTCCCTACCTCACTTATACAGGTTGTACAGTCTGGAGAAATGTGACAGAAACTGCAATTCTGCACTCCTGGTTACAACTCGTTGTCGTGTGGAGTAGGTAATATTGCAGGTTGGGTACATGAAACATAAATTCATACACATATATTAGTTGCTAATATTATTGTATTATTCACATATACATTAATGTAATATAGTATTTTTCGAGCCCCCACAGTTAGGGTGTCAGATTGTAAAAATACTCGTTAAAAGATAATAGTTGTTTATTATTTTGTTTTAATAGGTTATTATATATTTTATTCTTTTATTTTATTCTTTTTGATTCTCGGCTAGCTCAGTATGGGTTAAATTTTACTTAAAGGTCTCTGATTTCTTCGTGCATTTTTACAAGACAATTCCACATAACTAAGGGTAAAATATCTTTCAATTTTTAATTTGTTAGTAGTTATTTGAAATGCTACGTGGAACCAATCACCTGCAACGCACCTATGGTAGTTTTGTTTAATGAAGGTCTTAAAACTTTTATTTTACTGTCCACGGTTTGATATCTATACACTACAATGGAAAAAAAATGAAAGTCCCCTGACATGAAAACTGATTCACTATAATTGCTTTCTAAAACCTACCGATTCAGAAAATTATTAAATAAGATAATTAGTTCATCCTTTTCATCTAGTCTGAAATATATGTCACTGTTAAGGGTTAATAACACGCCACAATTTACATTTCTTGATACCATACCTTTGTCGTAAAATTATCTTTACCACTATTTTTTATAAAAAGCATATAACTTCACTGTCGCGTCCAGATGAGCTGAAATAAAATTAATAAATCATTACTAGTTTGGTTACCACCAGACCCTGATTTATATGAATTACTGTTTTTATGGCGGCAGGATGCTACAATCCAGGTCGATGGCTGCTCGCTGCAACTGCTAACATTGTTTCTACAAAAAAAACTCTTGAAAATAGGTTAAAATGTTCCAACACTAATTGAAGTTGACATACGTATTCTTTTTAATACATATATTTTGTATATTATGTGTACTTATTATTAGTACACATCTTTTTTATCAGTGATTCCAGTAATAAAAAAAAAACAGTCTAATGACACCTGATGTAAAATTGCACTTTCTCTCATACGTACAATCACATCGACAGTGAGACAATCACACAGAAGAACAAGAACAACGTACATTTATATACTACTAGCTTATATGCGTGCTTCGCAACGCTTGTTAAAGAGAGACCTGTGTATATCTTGGTTTTTTAGGTCAGCAAAAACAGATTGCTTGTTGGATCGCTCTGCCAATGAACTCAGTTCTCATAGTCAAGATGTCAAATTTAAGTAGAAGTCATTGTCGAAAACGATGAAAGTTTTTCGTACAAAAATTGAAATTAATTTCAGTCCATACTCCGGAACGATGTAAATTCGATGTTAGGTTGTTAAGACTGCGGTGTGTAATTGTTTGGCGAAAACTTCTGAAGACACTTCTATCGTTGAAATGAGAAATAGTAGTAATAATAACAGCGCCATGTATCCTTTACTTTTTAGCCGCCCATGAAAGCTCGTGTAGTACTTTTGGAGATTGGCTTTTCAGGTAGATAGTGATTGCTTTTAAACAAATGTTTAAATTATGATATCTTTATTTTCTCAGATACGATTTTGATGAAATGAAACGTGTATCCAACCGCACGACATGCTCAATTACTTTTGGAGATAAACGTGATCTAAGAGACAGACATACGTTCGTAGATAAAAAACTTTAAATTACGATATCTTTCTTTTTCCGTGATCCCCCTTTTATGAAATGAAGTTGCCCCATGTAAATCCGTGAAATACTTTAGGAGATTTAAAAAAGAGCAGCATTGGCGTCTATTAGTTATTTGGTGTACTACGTAACTAACAGGCCTCTATTTCTTCTTTACTGTACAAAACCGTTTTCTAGGCTTTTCTAAAAAGAAGGGACTCAATATTTAATAAACACGCGCCTAAATCAGAAAGGAAACTACATAAATTCGATTTTCCTTGCAAACAGTTCTTACTAAATGAAATAATCAATAAACGCGAAGGAACGTCGTTAATTCTTAAATTCAAATTATACCCGTCGAAAGATGCACTTCTTTTCTTTCCATGACGTTGCAAAGTATGTGGGATACAGCTGGGTTAAATTTTACTTACAGTGGCAGCGGTTTAGTTTGGCAACGAACTATTCACTTTAGGGGGATTATTAATTTACTCATCAGAACAACATAAATTATTTATTTAGTCGTGAACATAAAGAATTATTGCCCTCGTTCTACGTGACTGATTTTTCAAAAAGCATTGAACGGCCGTTGCCAACATCAGCACACTACGCCGATGCCGTAAGTAAAATTGTACCCCTTGTTGTAGTGTATTACACCACAGTTATAAGAATGAAAAAACGAAGCATCGGCATCTGATAGTTATTTGGTGTGGTATGTAACTAACATCTCAATTTATCCTTTCCTGTATTGTGGCGTTTTCTAAGCATTCCTCAACATAACAAACTCAAAATCTAATGAGGATAGCCCTACACCGAAATCAGAAAGGAAACTACATAAATTCTATTTTCCTTGCAAAGAATTCTTATGTAAATAGATTCAAAGAATTCACATAGAGGTCATTTTGGAACTGCCAATGAAATTTTACCACTTGAACAGCATGTACTTATAAATGACTTACGAACTTTCCATCACAGACATACATGAACGTATGTCTACAGTCTGTATGTTGCCATTGTAGTTAATGTATCTCTGTGTTTCCCTCTGAATCTATCTCGATTTAAGAATTATACAGTAACCGTATTTTCACATGTTCGAACAACTTCGTAAGTCTCGGAGTACGTAGCTTTTCCTAAAAGTATTTGGTACAACTGCATTTAATGCGGCCCGGCTACTGCTCGCTATGTGGCGTAAAGACAGTTCCTCTCCTTCCCTGTGAATCGATTTGCTGTTCCTGCCGTTTGGTTGGCAAGTTCTCGACGTACCCTTGTCCGGTTAGTAAATCAGTAATCTTCTCATTCCCTGTGACGCCACCTAGCGAGCGCTAGCCGGACCGCATTAAATGCATTTCAAGCATTTATTTATTGCTCTGGAAAAGCTAAAATGAAGAATACAAACACATTTGTTAATTACTCACCTAACCGAATGGTATTTATCTCTTTGTAACGCGTTACTGTTCGCTAAACCAAAGTAACGTATGACTTACGAACTTTCCGTCACAGACCTTCATTAACGTATATCTACAGTCCGTGTATTGCAGTGACCTCAGAGATAATATGGAGATGGTACTACGTATTATGAAACCATGACGCTCGACGTATAGGCTGTTTGTCTCTCTAATCCAGTTGTCAATATTTTGATCCTAAGCACTACAGTTGTCGTTCCAGTGTTTATATTGAGATCATTGGTGTATTGCCAGTGTAGTTAATGCTCAGTTAATGTATGTCTGTGCCAGTGTTTTATCTTTGAGTCCTTTTATCTTCGAGCATGTGTCGTATTGCTCAAAATTTTACGGATTTTTGTTCGCCACACTCACCCACAGCCACACACTGCGACCAAAACACCATAGTGCACACCGCGAAGCTAAAGGCTACTCTCATGCATAGCCGCCATTGGTCTGCAATGAATAATTTTGGGTACCAAGTGAAATATACGGACAAACGTCCCACGTTCCATTTTTATATATGTATATTGATTTGTAACAGAGATATTTATATTTTTTAATTTTATTTACCTTGTAGTCGTTGCGTGTTAATGAACATAAAAGTCTTTGGTGGCATCTCCTGTTTACACAAGTGACGCATTTGAAATAGTCTTTCATTACATACACAGTTTTATTGTCGCGAAGTAATCAAAACGGAAGGACATTACAGACTGGATAGGGGATTACCTGTTAGTCCACAGTTTGTCGTAATCGATGGCGAGGCATCGACTAAAACAGAGGTGACATCCGGCGTTCCACAGGGTAGTGTTAGTGGTCCTCTGCTGTTCCTTATCTACATAAACGATTTGGGAGAAAATCTGACTCGCTCACTTAGGTTGTTTGCGGATAACGCCGTTATTTACCGTCTAGTAAAGTCATCTGAAGATCAAAACCAACTACAGAACGATCTAAATAAGATATCAGTATGGTGTAAAAATTGGCAATTGACTCTAAATAATGAGAAGTGTGAAGTCGTGTACCTGAGTACGAATAGAAATCTGTTAAACTTTTTATTCAAGATAAATCAATCAAATGTGAAGACCGTAAACTCTACTAAATACCTAGGAATTACTATTATATCAGACTGGGATTTGACGGAGGACATAGAAAGAGTCAAAAGAATGGCCGCCCGTTTTGTATTGTGACGATACAGGGGAGACAGCGTCACAGAAATGATAAAGGATCTGGGATGGGCGTTTATCGCTGCGGCGTGATTTACTTACGAAACTCCAATCGTCAACATTCTCCTCCGAATGTGAGAATATATTGTTGACTGTCACCTACATAGGTAGAAATGATTATCATAATAAAATACGAGAAATCAGAGCTCGAACGGAGAGATTCAGATGTTCGTTTTTCCCACGTGCTATTCGAGAATTTAATGGTAGATGGATAGTATAAAGGTGATTCGACGAACCCTTAGCCAGGCACTTAAATGTGATTTGTAGAGTATCCCATGTAGATGTAGTAGATATCCTGACAGCATACTCAATTGTAACAGGGAAAGAGGAAGCGATAGAATTACCATGAAGCACCCTCTGTCACAGACTACGAGATGGCGCGCGAAGTGTATATGTAGTCATCATACAGGAATTTTTTTCTTTTTAATATAAAATCCCATAACCACGTGGAATGGCCGCATGGTCTAAGGCGACATGATACATGCTGAGTGGACGTCCCCGCAGAAGGTTCCAGTCCTACCTTGGGCATGGGTCTATGGTCTGATGACTGTAGCAGTTTGGTCCAATAGGTTCAGCAACATTTTGTCGTTGGGGCGCACCTCCTTGTGTGAAAAAGTCGTTAATGAAGATGTGTAACAGGGGAATGTGAAAAAAGGGGGGAGTGAACAAGGGGCCTGGGCGTCTCTCATAAAAAAATTATTACGATATCTGAATTATTCTAATGAGTGATGCGCAAAGTTATCGCAGAGGTAGTCATACTTTCCTGTATTGGTGGTTGGAGTGGGTTGGTAGAGGAGTGAAGTTCGTGACAATTTTTTAATTATGTTTTTCATTTTCAAGAAAGCTTGATCCCGTTTAAGTAAAAGGGGCTAAAGTGCAAATCTTTTTACAATATGAGCAGAAAAAGTTATCCAAAATAGCATGGCGTGTCTATTTAATACCATGTTAATTATCTTTACATTAATATTGCCATCCTCTAAAAATATGTGATATAATCCCCACTGCTGTATAGCTAACCGGATACATTTATTTATTTTATTTATTTGATTATTCTCCACGCTGTAGTGTTACTTGTGTCTCCTAAAAACGAAAATGCTAAAGTGAACAATTAAAAAACTGTCACGATTTGCATTTTCTGCATAATATGATGTAGGACGCTGTGAGGAATTTTTAAATCTGAATGCAGAACTGGGAATATATCGATATAAAAAAAGAACTCTCTGAGAAACAATCTAATGAAGAAGTTTTCATATGTTTTTTTACGAAGCGGTTGCTGCCGACGGCAGATCCGCCCCCTCTCTCTCTGATAGGTATTCGTAGCGTGGGGCGCATTGTCCTTTTGCTCTGATTTTGTATGAGGACTCTAAATGCATCAGATGGTAAAATGTAAGTGTAGATGTTGAAATATGTTTACTAATAATAAGGATGACTTCATTTTAATTTCCTAATTGGATTTATTTCATCAAAGTTCATTTTTCTATCCCCATCACTAATGTAAAATGTGTTTTATGTTACAGCAAACAACGAATATGGTAACCACTACCATTTTAGGGAAGAAACTGATTGTTGGAGACCTGCTGCTTGCCGCGGCGGAGTGGCCAAGCGCATTGAGGCGCTATGTTTCGATGCGCGAGGCCGTTCCCCGCAGTTAAGTCCCATAAACTCTACAACATTTGAACAGGCAACATCAGACGTGTATTACATGAAGTTGGCTAATAAGTCACATCTCGAAATATTGTGCACAAAAATAAAATCATCACAGTGACAAAACCTTTTGCGGGACATACTAAAGCACCTGAACATCAACAGCCTACCACTGACAACATGCAAATTTTACATAATGCGCAGAAGGGGCGTAGGTTAAATTAACGAGAAGAGTTTGAGATAGCGAAGCGCACTTAGTTTGGACACCCAAACCTCCTAAATGATCAGTTGGCATGCAAAGATCAAACATTTCTAGACATGATATCTCTGTTCAAATACTGTAATTCCTTTTATTTAAAGGTACCAACATAAACTATTAACTTCTGTCCTGCTTAACAATCTCCCTTCGTTAAATTTGTATTCAAATAGGTAGATTTCATCCGTCCGTCTCATACACCGGCTTCCTATGTCACTCCCTTAGTCTGTACCGTGAGCGCAGTTTGTATACATCTCGTGTGATCAGGGACCGCCGCTTCTATTAAGGTAACCTTAAAAATCGGTTTTATGCTTCTCACATCTTTACCGAGTAGGTTCCGACTCTAATTGCCGTGGTGGAGTAGCCGAGCGGTCTAAAGCGTCTCGCTGCAGAGCGCGCGGTTGCTCGCCGTGGAGGTTCGAGTCCTCCCTGGGGCATGGGTGTGTGTGTTGTCCTTAAGTTAGTTTAGCTTGGTTTAAGTAGTTTGTAAGCTACGGACTGAAGACCACGCAGTTTGGTCCTATATATTTACAAACATTTGATTTTTGATCCAACTCTAATTCCTTGTTACCCGATCATTTGCAGGGCTAAAAGGAAATCCACAATTCCCACCCGCCTAAGTCTTTTAGGTAGGTGTTTTTAATGTGTACCAGAGTGTCTGGATGTCTTACTTATATTTTGTGATCACCCAGCAGAATCACTCTTGTAATGTCTGTCCTTTTATCCTTTCTTTCTTTTTACTTGTTCTTTTTAAACTTTGAAGTGTTAACGCAATTACGTAGGGAAGCTCAACACACTCTTTTACCTTTATGACTGGAACAAGGGACTGATAACCGTACGTCGTATAGTCCCTCCAAAAACCAACCAATTCCGAAACATCGAAACACCGCAGAACAGCTTACGGTGTAACACCACGGAGAGCTCATTCTAAGCTTTCTTTACCATCTATACTGACTTCTTAGCACAAAATAAGCCCGTGTACCATTATCGCCGATTTGCAAATACGTCTTGTTATTTTATGTAAATTCTGTCACGCAGATAATCTGAGGATGCCCTGCTAAAGGGCGAAATGCGTCATTAACTAATAAAAAATTTGCAATCAAGACGGTTTGTTACTGAAGGAACACCTATATTTCCGCAGATAAGACGATGGCTGAATCATTTAAAAAAAGCCCCAAAATTCGAGATCATCTTATACGATGCTACAAAAAAAAATTAGATTGAAATTTAGTCTGAAATTTGTAATTTCGCAGAAGCGCGGCTTCGACATCACTACTCAGGAACACATATTTTCAATAATTTACCAACAACCATAAAAATGTAGCTACAAATAAAGATCAGTTTAAGAGAAGCCTAAAAGACTTTCTAATGACCAACTCCTCCTACTTCACTGACAAATTCTTAAATAGAACCAAATGATGCATGTATCTGTATTCATACTGTAACATTTCTGCTATGTTGCGCGCTCCCTTCAGTTTCATTGCCAAGATTATGGACAAAAACCTGAGAAACCTCAAATGAAACTTCGCTACCGGACATGTAAAAATCACATTTTCACGTTAAATTCAACATACTATTAACACTATTAGTAGAACACATTTAAGAAATAGTATGTTGATTTAAATATAACTTTTGCCGTCATTTTACGTAATTTTCAATGTTTATACTTTTGTAAATAATAACTACAAAATACTAAAAATGTATTACGCATGGTTATGGAATATGCTGTTCCCATAAACTTACAAAAACAATAATATTACATGTTATAACTATTGCACAATGTTATTACATATGTATCTTTTGTTTAAATAAATTCGGACAGACCATGTTTTATATATCACTGGATCCTAAATTAAATACTGATTATTTTTCACATACTAAAATTAATAATCCATTTGGTACTAAGGAACTAGTTTCGAAATAGAAACTACGACGACTTTATACAAATCCGTATTTATAAAAAAAAAAAGACCGCAAACTGAAATATATTAAAATTCCATGTCTCAATAATAGTACACCTATACAATATTGGCAAAACAGATAAGTTTACACTTCAAAATCACAAATAATGCAAATAATTTTAGTAAATATAACACTAGTCAAAACACTAATTTTAATATGCGTACACTATTAAATACAAATTTCATAAAACACCTACATACATTGAGATAAATAGTTAAAGCCTAAATGTAATATTTTAATTTGTGTATTTTGGCATATTTCAAGTATTGTTATATTATTTATTTGGTAACTGACGAACTTTGTCACCAATCTTATTAAGCGGTTATGATGATGTTTGAGAAAAACCATGTTTTGATATACTTTTCATAGTCCCAAACCTGGAAGCAGCTCTTTTGTGATGCTGCTGCATTTATTTTATTTTGGACATTGTGCAACTGTATGTCTCGTTTAATATTCATTTTAATGGAAATAAAACCGTTTCCATATCAACTAACATGTTCATATGGAAACGACATCCAAACGATATATATATCGAAGCGGTTAAGTATCGAAACGATACGTATCGAACAGGCGAATGTTATGATTTTTTATGAATATGTCGTGATTTTAAAGGATACGGTTAGGCAGGAACAAAATAGTACGGCTTTCTGGGTAATTTACAAGAAAGCTTAGCTTACATTCGAAGTTGTTCGGCATGACATGATATATATCGAACGTACAACTGTAAATCGATTTAGTGTATCGTTTCGAAACGTATCGATTCGAGATATATCGTTTGGAGGTTGAAGTCTCGCTATAGCCGCGCTATGCAGCACGTCTGCAATATTACCCTGATGAAATTTACATCGTGGAGGAAAGATTTACGAAAACAAAGTTTTGCGCCATTAAAAAAATTTCCTTTTCGAGATTTATTTATTTTTTGAGTGGAAAAGGTACATAAGATAACCTAATGCCATAAAGGAGGAAGAGAATTAATTATTTACAATGCAGCTTGCTTTTACAACGTCGCTTGTCAAAAATAATTTCTCAATATATCGAAAGTCGCACTGAAACGATTAGAGTATATTTACATACGGAGCAGTGAAAGGGTTAAAATATTTCGGAGCTATACGCAACAATTGCGGCTTTCTTCGGAATCCTTTATCTTCTGTTCTCGGGCAATTCCGTGTGTTTTCACCCACATAATATGTGCATCGGCTCGATTAAATATCGTATCGGCGAAAGAAATTATTATTACTATTATTATTATTTCTTTTTTTTAACCCATTTCTTCCCAGTGTTGCGTACACGCAACAAAAAATTTGGCCTTACAAAATGCAGTCGAAATGAACTTACTGTACAACTCACCACACATGTGTTAAAAGGCCTTCACTGCTCTCTCTGTACATGTGTTAAAGTTTCACAATTACCTTAACACTTCGCAAAAAGATGCAAGATGTACAAACGTCAGACGATCTACATACGCAAGAAATGTCAAGTTCAGCTTCACACAGAGTGTTTTTCAATATTTCATGAGTGATAGCATCAATGTAAGTCAGAGTTATCATATAATAGACAATATTGCACAGTTTGAACAAATAGATGAATGTGATCACAAAAACTAATTTTTTTCAATTTTTTACAGCGTAACATTATGGGTGGTGCAAATTACAACACATACTGCTAGTTTGTAATATTTGTAATGTTATTTCAATTATTTTAAAGAGAACCTGATCACTAAATATAACACTTTTTCACAATTTCTATATTTGGGAAGAAATAGATTAATTTCGCTGTGTAAATAAAACGTGCTTCTTCACGATCGGACACAACGTAGCACTACTCGCAAGAATGTTCAAGAGGAAACAGCAAACACTGCAACAAAGGGTGAAATCCAGGTGTACCAATCACGAAAACTACTTATGGCGGCTTTTAACGCCATTTTTCGGAACTTCCTGAAGCTTTGCCTATCTAATTCGCAGGCGTATTTTTAGATCACAAAAACTGGTAAAAATGCGACATGAATTAAAGTAAAGACCAAACTCTTCTTTAGCATACACATACCATACACATACACATTCCATACATATTTTTAGCTTTTGTAGATTTGGAGAAAGCATTTGACAATGTTAACTGGACTACACTCTTTAAAATTCTGAAGTCAGCAGGGGTAAAATATAGGGAAAGGAGAGTTATTTATAACTTGTACAAAAGCCAGACCGCAGTTATTAGACTCGAAGGGCATGAAAGGGAAGTATCAGTTGGGAAGGGAATAAGACAGGGTTGTAGCCTTTCTCCGATGTTATTCAGTTTGTACATCGAACAGGCGGTGAAGGAAAGCAAGGAGAAATTTGGAATAGGGATTACAGTTCAGGGGGAAGAAATAAAAACGTTGCGTTTTGCTGATGACATTGTAATTCTGTCAGAGACAGCAAAGGACCTGGAAGAGCAGTTGAATGGAATGGACAGTGTGTTGAAGAGAGCATATAAAACGAACATTAACAAGAGCAAAACAAAAATAATGGAATGCGGTCTTAGAAAATGAGGCTATGCTGAAGGAATTAGATTAGGTAGCGAAACAATGAAGGTGATAGATGAGTTTTGTTACTTGGGTAGTAAAACAACATGTGATGGTCGCAGTACAGAGGATATAAAATGCAGAATGGCAATGGGAAGAAAAGCATTTTTGAAAAAGAGAAATTTGCTAACATCGAATATTAATTTAAGTGTAAGGAAGTCTTTTCTGAAGGCATTTGTGTGGAGTGTTGCCTTGTACGGGAGTGAAACATGGACGATAAGCAGTGTGGACAGGAAGAGAATAGAGGCTTTTGAAATGTGGTGCTACAGAAGAATGCTGAATATTAGGTGGGTAGATCGCATAACCAATGAAGAGGTACTGAACAGAATTGGTGAGAAAAGGAATTTTTGGCATACCCTGGCGAAAAGAAGGGATCGCTTGGTAGGACACATTCTTAGACATCGGGGAATCGTAAATTTAGTATTGGAGGGAAGTGTGTGGGAGGAAAAATCGCAGAGGGAGACCAAGAGACGCGTACAGTAAGAGATTCAAGTGGATGTGGGTTGCCGTTCTTATGAGGAGATGAAAAGGCTTGCTCAGGATAGAGTAGGGTGGAGAGCTGCATCAAACCAGTCTCCGGACTGAAGACCATAACAACAACAACACCATAACTTGGGGGCTCGTCTTATAGGCCAGATATATGCTTAAACTATAAAATTTTGATGGAAATTTGTACGTCGTTTTATCTTAAGGTCGTCTTATCTGCGAAAATATACGGTGTTTATTCTCACTGACTGCTGTACACCGTGCACTGGAAATCATTTTATTTGACAGAACCTTATAGCCGAATAATAATCATATCCTTTTTTGAGGTGGAGGTTTTGCGGTGCAGACTGACGTACCTGTTGGAAGTGCGCCTCGGCGGCTCCGGTGGATCGATCGGTGGGCTAGGCGTGACCCAGGCGGCAGGCGTCCCGGGCAGCCGGGATCTGGGTCACCCAAGCCCAGCCGGCCGGGCAGGGGCGCGGGGCGTGACCCAGGCGGCGGCGGCGGTGGCTGGGGTCAGCGGGTCGATACCAGCTGCCGCCAGGGGCGACCGCAACAGGTGCGTGGGCAGACGCAGTCGCAGCCACAGGGAGCTCCAGGGAGCTGGCGGCTGTGAGTCGCGAACGCCGAGCACTTGTTACAAAGGAGCGGTACTGCCTATGTTATCACCGATGTGATAGGCGCATTAACAAAGTCCAACGGGTAATCAATTTAAAAATGGCCAAAGCTTATTTTAATAATTAATAAAAAAATTCAATTATACCTTTTTTTATAGAAAGTCAGTAATAAATGATCTCTGAATTTAAATTATGAATTGAAATTAACAAACTCTTGGAAAAATATTTGTCCAAGTCCAATTTCTTCTGTAAATAATTATTTGAATTGACCTCGTTTATTGTGCCTAATGGAATCTTTGGAATAACAGATGCAGGTTCGTATAGAGAAGAAAAAAACCACAGTATTTATCGAAATAATATTACAGTTCTTACTTAATGATTATGCTACACTTCGTGGCGTAGCCGCCGATTTTTCTGTATATATGGAACCAAATTCTTTCATGAGAAAAGACGAAATCGATTGTAGCTGTTTGTTCGATTTTTTCATCAGTCGAAATATTGTCAATTGTAAAATATTCACTTAGAACGCCCACAAAAGTTTACTAAATGTCTTTTATGAAGTCGCCTTTCCACATAAAATAATTTCAATTGTCTTATAAATCTCATAGAACACGCAAAACAGTTCCGGGAATAATATCTCGGAAATATTTCATTAGGCCACAATTATTTTCTCTGGCGACGCACATACTAATATGTCAATAATGAAAAGGGCCTTTTTAATAAGTTTTTGAAACACCAGTTTTAAGATAACTTCTCAAATATATTCTCACCTTAGACTTTTGATACAACAACTACACATCAGCAAGACACGATCACTAAAAAACAAAAACACGGAATAAAAACAATGGCAAAAGGCTTCCGTTTGTTTTTTTTTAATTTTTTTATTATTATTATTATTATTATTTTTATTTTTTTTTTTTTTTTTTTTTATGAGAGCATAGGATTTCTATATCCTAAGAATAGTAACACTACGTATTACTTGTACAGTCTTTACTACACTATTTATTTATTATTTCTTATAAAATGGCAAATGAATGAATAATGTTCTTGTTTCTATTTTTTTTATATCAAGAAAAATGTTAAATTACCGAGTTCGCATAATATTTAATTTATCCAAAGAATTAGCTTTTAGGTCTGTTCCAAAGTGTGTGTGTATTATATTACGGAACGACATCAAGTGAAGCAATCTGTGTAGTACTTTTTGTTGATGATACAAGTATAGCTATCACACCTGACAAACAGGAATTAACTGATGAAATTGTAAATGATATCTTCCAGAAACTCATTAAGTGGTTCTCTACAAATGGACTCTCATTAAACTTTGATAAAACCCAGTATGTACAGTTTCATACAGTAAATGGCATGACACCATTAATAAATTTAGACTTTGAACATAAATCTGTAGCTAAGGTAGAACATTCAAAAAATTTTAGGTGTTTGCATTGACGAGGGACTGAATTGGAAGAAACATATTGAAGATCTCCTAAAACGTCTGAGTTCAGCTATTTATGCTGTCAGAGTCATTGCAAAATTTGGTGATATAAATCTCAGTAAATTAGCTTACTACGCCTATTTTCATTTACTGCTTTCATATGGGATCATATTCTGGGGCAATTCAACATTGAGTAAAAAAGTATTCATTGCACAAAAGCGTGTAATCAGAATAATTGCTAGAGCCCACCCAAGAGCATCCTGCAGACATTTATTTAGGGATCTAGGGATACTCACTGTAGCTTCACAATATATATATTCACTCATGAAATTTGTTATTAACAATCCGACCCAATTCAAAAGTAATAGCAGTGTGCATAGCTACAACACTGGGAGAAAGAATGATATTCACTATTCAAGGTTAAATCTAACTTTGGCTCAGAAAGGGGTGAATTATGCTGCCACAAAAGTCTTTGGTCACTTACCAAGTAGCATCAAAAGTCTGACAGATAGCCAACTAGTATTAAAAAGAATTTAAAGGAATTTCTGAATGGCAACTCCTTCTACAATGTAGATGAATTTTTAGATTAAACTTAAAAAAAAAAAAAAAGAAAAGAAAGTCCTTAAAATATTGATTGTCAAGTATAGACAATATTTACTAAACTGACACGTTCCACATCATTACGAAATGTCGTATATATGATCTATGGAACGAGTATTAATCTAATCTAATCTAATCATCAAGTCTCACGCCCGTAACTCTTACGATACAGGAAATAATTATTCTTCTTATGTCTTTTCCAAGGGAACAGACGTTGGCGGTGATCCGCAGCAGAGATAAATATATCCATGTATATATTTCGCAAATCGCGAAATTTCCCGCCGTCTGCTGCTCCTGTAAGATGGACAAACGATCTGCAACACATGAAAATTTGTGCCGGACCGGGACTCGAATCCCGGTCTACCGCATATCGCGAGCGGTCGCCTTAACCACTCGGCCAGATTGTTTGTCCATCTTAAAGGAGAAGCAGACGTCGAGAAGTTTCGCGATTTGCGAAGTATATACATGAAGTGCCCAAATATTATAGCCGCAGTGGAGTAGCCGAGCGGTCTAAGGCGCCTCGCTGCAGAGCGCGCGGTTGCTCGCCGTCGCACGTTCGAGTCCTCCCTGGGGCATGGGTTTGTGTGTTGTCCTTAGGTTAGTTTACCTTAGTATAAGTAGTTTGTAAGCTACGGACTGATGACCATGCAGTTTGGTCCGATAGATTTACAAACATATGAACAAATATTATGTCAAAACTAAAGACGCCAGACAAACAATCGACATCGCCCTACAGCAGTGTCTTTCAACCTTGTTGGATGTACGACCCTCTTTCCCAGAATGAGACTTACACTCTGCAGCGGAGTGTGCGCTGATATGAAACTTCCTCGCATATTAAAATTGTGTGCCGGAACCAGGACTCGAACCTGGGACCTTTGCCTTTAGCGGGCATGCGCTCTACCCACAAGTTTGGAAAGTAGGAGGCGAGGTACTGGAGAATTGAAGTTGTGGGGCGGCACCGTGTGTCGTGTCGGGGTAGCTGGGTGGTACACCGCTTGCCCGCGAAAGGCAAAGGTCCCAGGTTCGAGTCCTGGTTCCGGCACACAATTTTAATCTGCCAGGAAGTTTCAATACTATTTCCGATTACTGTTTATGCTTCTGCGGCCTTTGGAATCCAGGCGGCTGTGAAGAAAAGATTATTGTTTTCTTGGTCAATACCGCTCAAATGTTTGTACACCTATTGGACCAAACTGCTATGGTTATCAGTTCCTAGATTTACAAACTACTTAAACTAATATACACTAAGGACAACACACAGAGCCATGCCCGAGGGAGGACTCGAACGTCGACGGGAACGGCTGCCCAGTCCATTGATGGTGACCACGCCAAATATCTCACGAAATAGGCATCAAACGAAAAAACTACAAAGAACAAAACTTTTGTAGCTTGAAGGGGGAAAACAGATGGCGCCATGGTTGACCCACTAGATGACGCTGCCAAACGGATATCAACTGCATTTTTAGGCCCACTTTAGGTTATGGTTAGTAACACTAAAAGTGGGCCTTTGCGATCGTCTTTTGACAGCTAGAAATTTTAATGAAAATAACGGCTTAACTATTCATCTGACACGAAAATTGAATAACCGAATTTGTAAAAAGTTCAAATGTTTGTTAAGCTTATGGGACTTAACTACGGGGTCATCAGTCCCTAAACTTACAAACTACTTATGAACTACTTACGAACTAGGACGGCACAAATATCCATGCCCGAGGGGGGACTCGAACCCCCCGAATTTGTAGAGGAGAAAATTCTCTACAACTTTGCTCTCTTATGTTTTTTTTTTCTTTCTTTTCATATCTCGTAGCGTTTCAAAGATATTTGCAAAAATAACGACGATTTTAGGATGTATGTCTTTCTGTCTGTCCGTCTGTCTGTCTGTCCGTAACGTGTTCCCTGTTTTTAAGACGAACCGTTCAACCGATCAGCACCAAATTTTACAGACATAATTGTAGGCCGCCAGAGACGAGAACCTCCCTTTTCGGAGAAAAAATACGGTAGTAATACCAAAAAAAGCCGTTTGTAATATAACTGTAACTGCAAACGAACCGTTCTTCTGACACGAAAATCGAATAACCTAATTGGTAGAGGAGAAAATTCTCTACAACTTAGCTCCCATATATATTTTCATGTCCCGTATCGTTTGAAACATATTTGCAAAAATAACGGAGATTTGACACCCTCCATTGAATTAACGAAAACCAGCCGTTCGGAGATGTCACGTGACATTCCTCGCCCAGAACTGTCTCTGGCATACGCCATCTTGCATTGCGTATTTGATTATTTTCTTATTGTAACTTACACGTTGTCATTTCAAAGCAATGGCGCACTGAGGAATTAACAAAAACACAGCGTTCTTCGTACGATAAATGATAATCTAGTGTCTACAAATGCCATATTAGCATCAGTTAACAACGGCCGTCAATAGTATACGATTAAAGGACTCCTCTTTTGATCGATAGCCGTAGCAACCGGGCGCCGTGGCTCAGCGCGCCCGGTCAGAGGGCTTAACGCCCTCTGTAATAAAAAATCTGAGCCAAAGAACACACCGAACAAGAACGAACAGAACCGACCAGCGTCCGCAACGAAAAGCACTATATATATATATATATATATATATATATATATATATATATATATATATATATATATATATAGTGAGCCACGGCGCCCGGTTGCTACGGCTATCGATCAAAAGAGGAAGAACGCTGTGTTTTTGTTAATTCCTCAGTGCGCCATTGCTTTGAAATGACAACGTGTAAGTTACAATAAGAAAATAATCAAATACGCAATGCAAGATGGCGTATGCCAGAGACAGTTCTGGGCGAGGAATGTCACGTGACATCTCCGAACGGAAGATGAATGTTTTGTATATATATATACAAAACATTCATCTTTATTTACGTACTACACGAATATGTAATAAAATATGGGGGTACCAACTGAAAAAACGGCCCACCTTAGATTTGTAGTTTTATAAGATTTTGGACCAAAATAATAATCTAAATAATAAAAAATTATTTAATAAGAGTGTCTGAAACCCTTTTAGGAAAAAACAATTTAGATAGTGACGGGTTCCGAACCAACAAACAAAACATTCATCTTTATTTACGTACTACACGAATATGTAATAAAATATGGGGGTACCAACTGAAAAAAGGCCCACCTTAGATTTGTAGTTTTATAAGATTTTGGACCAAAATAATAATCTAAATAATAAAAAATTATTTAATAAGAGTGTCTGAAACCCTTTTAGGAAAAAACAATTTAGATAGTGACGGGTTCCGAACCATTAACCTTAAGCGTCATACTCCAACGCCTTGCCCACTACACTTTTATATATATATATATATATATATATATATATATATATATATATATATATTGGAGTATGACGCTTAAGGTTCCGAACCATTAACCTTAAGCGTCATACTCCAACGCCTTGCCCACTGTAGTGGGCAAGGCGTTGGAGTATGACGCTTAAGGTTAATGGTTCGGAACCTTAAGCGTCATACTCCAATATATATATATATATATATATATAAGTGTAGTGGGCAAGGCGTTGGAGTATGACGCTTAAGGTTAATGGTTCGGAACCCGTCACTATCTAAATTGTTTTTTCCTAAAAGGGTTTCAGACACTCTTATTAAATAATTTTTTATTATTTAGATTATTATTTTGGTCCAAAATCTTATAAAACTACAAATCTAAGGTGGGCCGTTTTTTCAGTTGGTACCCCCATATTTTATTACATATTCGTGTAGTACGTAAATAAAGATGAATGTTTTGTTTGGAACACTTCTGTAGCTTTGTGATAAGTGGCACTGTAATAGTCACAAACGTATTTCTCACAATTTTAGACGAACAGTGGGTAACAGGTAGGTTTTTTAAATTAAAACACAGAACGTACGTACGTTTGAAATTTATTTCAGTTGTTCCAATGTGATACATGTACTTTTATGAAATTATCATACATTATGAGAATGCATGCTGTTACTGCGTGATTACCTGTAATTACCTGTCATGACTACAATAAATGTTCAAAACGATATCCTTCAACTTCAATGCATTTTGCAATACGCGTAACGAAATTTCTCTCAACAGCGAGTAGTTCGCCTTCAGTAATGTTCTCACATGCGTTGACAGTGCGCTGACGCATGTTTTAAGGCGTTGTCGGTGAATCACGATAACAAATATCCTTCAATTTCCTCACAGAAAGAAATCCGGTGATGTAAGCTCTGGTGAACGTGCGGGCCATGGTACGGTGCTTCTACGACCAATCCACCTGTCATTAAATATTCCACTTAAGGCCGCTTCAACTGCATGCGATATGTGTGCCGAACATCCATCATGTTGAAAGTACACCGCCATTCTGTCGTGCAGTGAAACATCTTGTAGTAAAATCGGTACAACATTACGTAAGAAATCAGAATACATTGCAGCATTTAGATTGCCATCGACAAAATAGCAGCTAATTATCCTTCCTCCCATAATGTCGCACCGTACATTAACCAGCCAAGGTCGCTGATGTTTCACTTGTCGCAGCCATCGTGGATTTTCCGTTGCCCAAAATGTTCAAATGTTTGTTAAGCTTTAGAGAATTAAATGCAGGGTCATCAGTCCCTAAGATTACAAACTACTGATGAACTACCTTTATACTAACGACGACACAAAAATCCATGCCCGAGGGGGGATACGAATACCCCGACCTAGCGGCCGCGCAGACTGTGACTGGCGTGCCGCAGACCGCTCGGCCATCGTGCCCGGCCGGTTGCACAATAGTGCATATTATGCCGGTGTACGTTACCTCTGTTTGTGAATGACCTTGGTCACTAAACAGAATGCGTGAAAAGAATGTTATCGTCCCGTAATTTATTTTGTGCCCAGTGGCAAAACTGTACACGACGTTCAAAGTCTTTGCCATGCAAATCCTGGTGCATAGAAATATGGTACGGTTGAAATTTCTATTGATGTAGAATTCTCAACACCGACGTTTCTGAGATTCCCGATTCTCGCTCAATTTGTCTGCTACTGATGTGCGGATTAGCCGCAACTGCAGCTAAAATACTTACTTGGGCATCATCATTGTTACAGGTCGTGGTTGACGTTTCACTTTTGGCGGAACACTTGATTTCTCTTTAAATAACGTAACTATCCGACAAAAGATCCGTACACTTGGATGATGTCTTCCAGGATAAAGATCAAATTAATAGCACAGGCCCTTTGCCATTTTTAACACAATAGGCAAACATAAATACCATATCGACCTTTCCTGCAATTGGTAAACGGTCCATTTTAACGTGATTAATGTATCACGAAGCAAATACCGTCCGCACTGGCGAAATGTTACGCGGTACCACGTACTTATACGTTTGTGACTATTACAGCGCCATGTGTGACAAAGCGAAAAAAGTTTTCAAAATAAAACATTCATATTTATTTACGTAAAAGGCAAAGCAGCCAACAATCCGAAGATTGGTTTGAACACCACAGGCATTGTCCTGTTTGGAGGTGGTATGTTGTTTTCTTCCTCCGACCTTCGAACTGACTTACCCCGCCAGTTATAGGGGGAAACTACAGTTTAACGTGGGTTCCGAACCAAGGTGCTACTCGGTATTTTTCACATGAGCAATACTGTCAGAGGTGAAAGAAGTGGAAAGTGACAGATAAAAATCCTAGGACCTAGCAGAGATCGAACCCGCGACCTTTGGATTTGTAGTGCAACCGAGGCGCACTAATAGACTGCTGGACGGATGTGTAATAAAAATGGGGGTACCTATTTAAAGAAAAAATGCAGTTGATATCCGTTTGACCTATGGCAGCGCCATCTAGCGGGCCAACCATAGCGCCATCTGTTTTCCCCCTGCAAGCTAGAAAAATTTTGTTCTTAGAAGTTTTTTCGTTTGGTGCTTATTTCGTGAGATATTTGGCCCGGTCACTATCTGTGGACCACCCTGTATACATGAACAGATACAGATACGATCCACGTAAAGTGAATGCAGCGCAGAAGGCAGAAATTTATTTAATAGGACAATAAAAGAGACCAAGAACTGCAAAAATGAAAAGGGATGGATACTATCTGACTGCAGTAATGAGTATAAGGTTCCATAACCTAAATACTAGGTTGTTGCCAAATGAAAAGTTGATGTTTAAACAGAATGAATTATTTAATCCGATAAATGTGGCTGAGGTTATGTGAATACGTTCGTGCTTATGTTTGTGTATGTGTATTTGACAGTGCGTGGACTGGAAGTAACTATGAATATAAAATTTATCAAAATGTCTCTGTCGCAGTAAGAATATTGTGCCTAATCAGCACGGCATTGGCTGATTGCGTTAATCTGGCCCTGTTAAAGTGCTCACTTAGAACAACAGTCTGACTTATCGATCAATTCACTTGACAGAATGACACCTACTGATAAGACCCGGAGTGCATTTAACGTGAATTGACGATCATAAGTAAATTATTTAAAGTAAAGATCAAAGTTTAGATTACACGTGCAAAACTAAATTGTGTATAGGTTCCAGAGTGACTTTCGCAGTGAGAGTCGAGTATCAAGGCACTCGCTCAGATCAAAACTTAATTTCATTATCAAACTAATTATTGCGTTGTGATCAAGTGGTGTAATAAATCCTTGGCGTTTGCGGCACTTTCCACAAATTGGCAATTAATAGTGGCAGCTGCCCGACAAGGTAACAGGTTTCGTTATAATGGAAAAGAAAGTCCGAGAAGCAAGTAGCGAGTCAAAAAGTGAGTAAAACTCATACGTAAGCTCACAAGTAAGCGGGCTTTCGTATTCCTGATGTCAAACACAAATCAATTTAATTTCACTCACATCTGTGCGTTGTCAGCCAGCACATGCAGTTTACGTAGTACATACCTTAAAAATATGTTATTTCTGAGAAGAAGGTCGGTATTAAACTTAAAATGTGAAAATGTTAATAACTGACTTTGGAACATGAATTAAAATAAGAATCCTTTTGTGGAATTACAACGAACATGTAACGTTTCTCTTGCATTAATTAGTTCTATCAAATCTGCTCGAAAATTAAGATCGAATAAATTATAAAAATCTGTGTCTAAATTCATGTGCGGGAGTGAGCGCGAGGTCTAAGACACCGTGCTGCGGATTGCACGGCCGCTGCCTCCAAGTCATGGCTGTGTTTGTTGTCCTTAAAGTGAGTTAGTTTAAGTAGTTTGTATAGGGGCGGATGAACATAGCAGATTGATCCAATAGGTTTACAAAAATTTGAACACCGACGGAAGTCGCACTTGCTAAATGGACACTACTTCGCCAAATTAAAGAAGTAACAACGGCAAGAGTTCATTCGTGACGAAGAAATTATAGTAGTTGTTCTCAGCAATGGTTGTAAATTCTTCACTCTACTGACACCTGTAAGAACAGAAGAGTTATCAAATTATTTCAAAATATCAAGATTCATTTGCTCGAGCAATACAAGGACTGAACCAAATTATGTGAACATCTAATATAGTCACAATATGTATTTATCAATGGGCCACCTTTTGCTTTGAGAGCAGCTGCTTTTATACTGGATGGTTATAAATGAACTGAGGGTGTTCCGAGGTTGTAGTGCGGAATGTATACGGCATACTACAGGACGCTGAAACTTCGTGGGTATGTTCAGTAATCGGCGCACTCACAGAGTGATGAAAAAATTGTCATTTTGACTGATTCTTCCGTCGCTTCTTGGTAGAACATAATCAAATAAATTAGAAACACAATTTTGTGTGTGTTCTACAAGTTTATTTTTGCTTACTTAACCGGTTTTCGGCTTATTATGCCATCTTCAGAGTATTTACTGCTGTGTCAAAGAGGTTACATTGTTTAGATACAGTATGGAAAGAGATGACAAATGACTACAATTAGATCGACATACGTAGTATAACACTTCTTTGACATTGTGTTATTACAGTTATCAACTTAAAAACTAAACAGTAATACAAGAGTATACAATGTGTGGAGGATAAAACAAGGAATAAATTTAAATATAACCTGGGAACTGAAACTACCTGCTATTACAAAAAAAAAAACTGATAATGATGATAAATAAATAAATATAAGTGCCTTGTTAATAATTCTGCACTATAATTATATATGGTGTTACATAAAACAGTTGTAAGGCCATGTTTGGAGTGGAATCAAGAACTTAAAATGAATAGTTACTTCATTAGATTAAACTAAACAAATCTGTCTAATGAAATTACTATTCTAAAAATTCAGGTAGATGAAAATGAGTATTATATTGTAAGCTACACTGGGACCAAATTTTCAAAACTTAAAAATAAATCATAATAAATAGATACACAGGTCCCAGTGTAGCTTACAATATAATACTCATTTTCATCTACCTGAATTTTTAGAATAGTAATTTCATTAGACAGATTTGTTTAGTTTAATCTAATGAAGTAACTATTCATTTTAAGTTCTTGATTCCACTCCAAACCTGGCCTTACAACTGCTATATGTAACACCATCTATAATTATAGTGCAGAATTATTAACAAGGCACTTATATATATTTATTTATCATCATTATCAGTTTGTTTGTAATAGCAGGTAGTTTCAGTTCCCTGGTTATATTTAAATTTATTCCTTGCTTTATCCTCCAGACATTGTATACTCTTGTATTACTGTTTAGTTTTTAAGTTGATAACTGTAATAACACAATGTCAAAGAAGTGTTATACTATGTATGTCGATCTAAGTGTACTCATTTGGCATCTCTTCCCATACTGTATCTAAACTATGTAACCTCTTTGCCACAGCAGTAAATACTCTGAAGATGGCCTAATAAGCCGAAAACCGGTTAAGTAAGCAAAAATAAACTTGTAGAAAAATTGTCGTTTCATTTTCTGCACTGGGCGAAAATATATCGCTGTCAGCTGTCAGAATGTGGTGTGGGTGCAGGATTAGGAAAGGAACGTCGAAGTACATAATAACTGTGGTTCTGACACAATTATTAG
The DNA here is from genome assembly GCA_026315105.1 of Locusta migratoria. Lineage (NCBI taxonomy): Eukaryota > Metazoa > Arthropoda > Insecta > Orthoptera > Acrididae > Locusta > Locusta migratoria. The sequence goes on along the minus strand of CM048744.1, from coordinate 985,587,428 downwards.
TATATGGTTACAAGTTACATGTGTTCAATATTGTGTCCTGACTTAGAAACACGCTGCATTCGGGACACGGCGCAGCATATCTGATGTAATGTGGTCGATATGTCGACGTTTACTATCCTTCGCCTCAGAAAGACGACGGATACGTCCCTTATAGACGCAGTTCTTCAAATATCTCAAACAGAAGTCACATGGCTTTAGGTTGGGGAATCTGGTAGGCAGAATATCTTGAAAGGCGTTTAGAAATGTTGCGGTCGTTAGCAAAGGTCAAGACCACCTTTCACCTGGCGAGTGACATGTGGTGTTGCCCCCATCTTGCATGAAAATAGTGGCGTGGACGCAATTCCGTTCTTCTAAAGCCGAAATCTCGTGTTGCACGAGGAGGTCGTCATAACACGCAGCTGTTGCTACTGTGCACCTAACAGCACCACGCGTCCTCTCAAAAGTGACCGAGAAAAAAAGAGTTTGTGAAAACACGCCACATCTTCAAATAAACTGAGATCAGTGGATGCTCCTGCACAGCGTTTCGGAGAGTAGAACCCCAAATTTAAAATGTCTGTGCATTCACGGCAGAGTAAAATTACCTGGCCAAGTGTCATCGATTTCCATGCGTGACAAAAAACGAAGGGCAGAGTCACGACGTTGTTGCCTATCCTGGGGCTACACTTAGTGCAGATTATGTCTCTTGTAGGGGTGTCGTTGTGCCTTCAGCCATGAGACGGGTTTGATGCAGCTCTTCGCGCTGTGCACGCCTCTTCATCTCTAATTATCTTCCTTGTGAATCACCTTACTGTATTCGTCACTCGGTTACCCCACACATTTCCCTCGAACGTTAAACTGACGATTTCTTGATGTCTCAGAATATGTCCCACCAACCTATACCTCCTCTTAGTCAAGGTATTCCATAAATTTATTTTCTCCCCAACTCTATTCAGCACCTCGTCATTAGTCCTGCAATCTACCAACCTGATCTTCAGCATTCGTGTGTAACACCACAATTCAAATGCTGGCATTATCTTTCTGTCGTACTCCTTATTGTCCACGTTTCACTCCCATACAGTACTACAATCCAGACAGACAAATGCTTTCTCGATGGACTTCCTAACATTTCAATTAATTTTGAATGTAAAAAAAATTGCTTCTTCAGAAATGCTGTTCTTTCCATACCCATTCTGCATTTTATATCTTCTTTACTTCGTCCATAATAAGTTATTTTGTTATACAACTAACAAATATCATCTAATAGTTTCACATTCGGATTTCCCTAATCTAATATCATCAGCATCGCCTAATTTCCTTCGACTACTTTCCATTACCCTTGTTTTGCTCTTGTTAATGATCATCTTATACGCTCCATTTTCTTCAGTTGCTTTTCCAGGTCCTCTGCTGTCTCTGACAGAATTACAAAACCATCGGCAAACTATGAAGTCTTTATTTCTTTTCATGGAACGTACAAATTCCTCCTTGCATTCTTTCACAGCTTGCTCGATGTACAGATTGAATCACATTCAGGAAAGGCTACAACCCTGTCTTACTCCCTTCCTAACCAATGCCCTTCGACTTCTTATAACTGCTGTCTGTTTTTTATACAAGTTGTATATAATATTTCGTACCGTGTATTTTAACCCTGTTACCTTCATAATTTGAAAAAGTGTATTCAAGTCAACATTGTGTATAGTTTTTCCAAATATACAAACCTAGAAACGTAGGTTAGCCTTTCCTTAACCTATCGTCAAAGATAAGTCTTAATATTAATATTGCCTCGCGTGTTCCAACATTTCTCCTACATCAATACTCAACTTGTCCAGTTTTTCCCCAGTAAATGAGTCATGTTGCGGAGTGCTCACGCTGGAGGTTCGAGTATTCCCTCGAGCATGTGTGTGTGTGTGTGTGTGTGTGTGTGTGTGTGTGTGTGTGTGTGAGAGAGAGAGAGAGAGAGAGAGAGAGCGTATGTGTGTGTTGTTCTTAGTGTAATTTAGTTGAATTAGTTTGTAAGATTAGCGACTAACGGCCAGAGTAGTTTGGTCGCTTAGGTCTATGAACATTTGAATACAAACATCAAGAAGCGTCGCAAAACAACCAACAGTATACACGTAACATTTCACATTGTGACTACTTACAGCGCCTTATTTTCGCCTGGTGGCAGAACGTGAAGCTATGTTTTCCATATCACAATCCGCGAGCGCACCATTTGCCGAACATACACACGAGGTTTCATCGTCCTGCTATGCAGCACTCGGAACATCATCAGTTTAATTATGACCATCCGTTAGTTCCCAACAGAATTTTACACATTCTTTTACCAATTGACTAAGAGTTGAATGATGCTCCAAATTCCCCATAACGGTTCAGTTATGGCCATTTTTCTGTCAAGGGTGGATGTTTGGTAATGTACTTTGTTGGCTGTGTGTGTGCGTGGGCGTATTTTCATTCTGGAATATGTCAGTGTTTGTTAGCAATACGTTAGTCATTGTAAGCAGTTTGTTGTCGTAAGTAAGTAAGTAAGGCTAGCAACCTGATTCCCAGGTACTTCAATATGATGCTGACAACAGTCAGAGCAAAATGCCTCCGACAGCTTTCACGTGGACTAGATATTTTTTCTATCAATGTTCTCCCACAAAAGAGACCAAATACGTGAAATCGAAAAGGTTTTTCAATGTATGTGCATACGAAACCCCTAAATAATATCAATAAAAACATAAAATTTTTATTAAAGACTGTGTCAACAGTAAAAGATTTTATTCTATGGAACTGGAAGAATAATTTTGTACTATATTTGCAACATATGAAGGCACCAGTCCATGTGAAAGCTGTACACTATGTCGCGAATGCAAAGGGAAATGGTTAAATGAAGACCAAGGCAACACAAGTGTCTGCAGACGACACCACAGCCCCTAGATTTTGAGACAGCTTTGAGCTCTACGCTGGGGCGCGTCAGTTGATTACTATTGATTGTAATCTAGTGGTGATGTGAAGGCGGACTGATTCACAACAAGCACATGACAAATCCGCGACTAGACAGCGACTCTTCCGTTGGATAACGCACGGAGAACGCCAGACGCCGCTAGCGAGGGCCAGGCGGTGGCGCCCAGCAACTGACTGGGGGCCGTGGCTCCACTTGTTGCAGCGCAGACCCACTGAACTGGTCCCCCCACAATGCGTGCCAGCCACGCCCTTGCCCACGCAGCGCACGCACTTGTTGCGCGTCTGCTCCCCGCAGCAGCTCCTACAGTCTAGAGATGGGTAGGTCCGGATGGAAACGCTTCCTTGGATCCGCATCAGCTGCGCTAGTGATGGATGCAAATCCGAGTGCAGGTCGGACACGCATCCTCGGATACGCATCGGTTTTGGGTCCAGGCACAGACAAATATGTTACTCTGTGGTCCAGGCCAGCAAACAGGCCAGAGTTTGAAATGCAGTGCTGGAGTGGCAGGGAGACAGTTGTGAAGGCCACACGCTATGTGGAGCCCGCCGAATTCCGCCAGCTCTGCACAACAGGCGAGGCTGGCACACAGGCGTAATTTCTCTGTCCGAGGCTGTACTGGCCTTGGGCTGCATCCTCTAACAGGTGTCGCATTACTAACAGACGTGTGGCTGAAACAGTTCAACAAACATAGTGATTTTGTTCGATTTCCTGAATTTGTGTTGCCATTCACTGCACAACTGTTCAACGGAAGATTATTATTGTAAGGTTATTCCCAATAACACTTAACTTGTGACGTACCTTCTTATCTTATTTCTTTCGTTCTTGTTTGTACTTTACAGTTTAACCCTTTTTTTTCTCTTACCACTGGGTGGGCCTACCCAAGCGCTGTTCAACTGACAGCAACGGCTTCCATACACAGTATGAAATGTGCTTGGTAAGTTCGCGTAGGCTTTATCCTGAGCATGGATCTATACTGGTTCACACTTATTTCGGTCTATGTTCACATGAACATACCGGCTTGATTAAACTTGACAAATGAAAATGGCGCGCAACGGATAACGCATTTTTTGTTTGTTTAGAATTAACGGAACCAGTACACATCCACCTCAAGAAAGGATACGTCTAGTTTTAAACCCCCAGGGTAAGTTCGAACAAATACCAATTTCAATTCTCATAATAATTGTGAGATCCCTTTGTTTCCCGTCCAAAATGGAGAGCATTGAAGGAGAAGCTGAAGGGTAAGTCAGTTATTCTAACACAAAATTTAATCATAGAGGGTATATTTTTTTTAGACAATTTGCTATAAATATTAGTCAACTGGCCTCCTACTGCTTTTAACTACTCTGTACACTATTCAATGTTACACATGGTGGGTGAGGAGGGGGGTAGGAAATCTGCACACAAACGGACATAAAACATGCAAATCACTCACTGCATGATTAGCGCAAAGCTCTATACATTTACTACTCAAACTAATCCTGCTGGTCGAACAGTAAGTGGGCTTCTGGACTCAATATACAGAACAAAATTTACGATTACTTTAAATTTACCTAAAGACATTTTATTAAATCAAATTCCACTTCCTCACTTATGACTTTAATTATCTCTTGTGCCGTGTTTCTTACCACATTCTGGAGAATTTTGCGCAGCAAGCAGCACCAGCGTCCGTACATCTCGATGGTCTCCTTCCAACTCCCAAAGATGGCTTCCCTCTACCTCAACCGTCCGACAATTCGAACCACGCCAATAAGACGCGCCCTGATTGGCGGAGGCAGGTGCAGCCAACTGGGCACCTTCCTTTTACCCGTTCACGAATCCACCTCCTACCATCGACCAGCAGCAAAGCTTGCTAAACTCTTTGCACCACTTGCTGCCTACACAAAAAGCGACAAACTCACAAACTACCGCCACCATCATGCTAAAGTACCCCTACTGGTTCATCTATGCTCAACCACTTCTTCGCTCACGCTGTGATGGGAAACATGGGAGTGTCACATGAATAAAAAGAAAAGGGAATAAAATATAAAAAACACACAAACTCGCCATCTCTGCTTCTACTTCTTTGCCCTCGCCAGTCGGCCATGAAACCACATGATGATGCTCAAGTTAAATCAATTTATATTGGAAATAGCAAACATTACTAATCGAAGTGAGAAAAACATGAGCAAGGTAAGAGAAATTGGCAGAATCGATTAGGTGGGGCAATGAGGCGGTATGACAGTAACGTCTCAAACTATTGATTGTGCCCCCCAAAAAGGTTGGTGCTAACATTTGAGTTCACGGTTATTGTGTATTTTATGGTATGGTTTTAAAGAGTGCCAACAAGGAATGGACAATGCACTCATCTCTGTCAAGCAAACATTGCAAGTCGATTTTGACCATTGCTTACGATGTTATCGATACTAATCTTGGTCCAGTGATTTATTTACCGAACGAATTAAGCTTTTTAGTGATACACACATGTAGGTGTGCCCGTTCTGACCAGGTATGATAGAACAGTTATTTTTCTTGTTTTCGTACATTTCCTTATCCCACCACCGAAGAACAGTGAAGTTTGGTATCAATTTACAGTCCAAGATAATAAAGCTAAATGCCGATATTGCTGTCTGGATCTTTCGTACAATCCAAGAACTCGAACAGGAAATCTCGTCAGACATATGAAGAAGAAAAACAATTGAACACGTGAAACACTTGAAGTAAATTTACCTACCAATGAAGAATTGACCAATAGCACTAGCAATTCTAATAAAATTAATCACAATTCCTTACCTCAATCTGTGCCATCCAGTTCAGAACAAATTTTACCGTCCACTTCAGCATTCAAGCCCCTTATCAGATCAAATTTCATTACAATTCATCGTTCCAAGCAGATTGATAATCAGTGACAAAAATGATTGTAAAAGAATACCATCCATTTAAAATTGTAGAAGATCCAGAGTTCCGAAAACTAATGAATTTTCTTTGTCCGTCATATAAGATACCAACTAGAAAATCAGTATCTTGCAGTTTATTGCCTGCCATCCACAACGAATTAAAAGAGGAAACTCGAAATTTATTGACGGGAGGAACAGATGTGTCTTTTAACTGCTGATGGATGGGCGTCACAAAATAATCAGAATAATTTCTATTAAAAGACAGCTCACTTCAATGATTAAAACACAGTATTGCAAAATGTTTTACAGTAAGAGCTTAGTTCTCAAAGATTTTAGTTTTCTACAAATAATTAGAAAAATTCTAATGCGATCTGGGTGACATGTATAGCAAATAATGACTATGATTTTATAATGCGACAGTGTTCGTGATTTTCTGGCAATAAAACATTCTTATCACAGTTAACTTGGTCTATCTTTTACATGATTACTATATATTAATGAATTTCTACATATTCCTGTGTAACGCAACTGCAATCCTCCTCGGTTAGACAAGATTCGCTCGACAGATACGCTTCGGCCGCCGGCTGTGCAGCTCCTTTTGTGAATGTGACTTCCTAGCTTCTTGCTAGTATGTCTTCTAACTGTATCTCTCTTTTGGACTTAGGCATATCGCTCATAATTTTACGGCTCATGTGAGTACGTATTTCTACATATGGTTTTGTATATTAAAAAAATATTTGTATAAAGTATTTCATACTAAATAATGTTTGTTAATAAATTTGCTTTACAGGTTTCGTCCGCCTTGAGCAAACACAAATGTTTTTCGATTTCTCCCATACATGATTCGCTGGCGTTGCAGCATCATCAGTGGGATGTTTATTGTCTCAATACCACATGTAGTTATGTTTGTGGTTCTTCCACTCACAAACTGTCAAAAATATCAGTGACGTTTTGTGAGTGGAAGAACCACAAACATAACTACATGTGGTATTGAGACAATAAACACCCACTGATGATGCTGCAACGCCAGCGAAACATGTATGGGAGAAATTGAAAAACATTTGTGTTTGCTCAAGGCGGACCAAACCTATAAAGCAAATTTATTTTGTAAGCAAACACGGAGATTGAAGAGCTTATCAAACCTCAAGATGAATCATACAATGTAAGCTTTCACGGCCGGCGTCAACTTCATTTAAAACTTCCGGGCTCATAAGCCGTGGTCGATTTATAAAACTTTCCCCTAACGTTTCATCTTCGGCTGCGGAAGACATCTTCAGTTCGCCATTCTACCTCTGAAGATGTCTTCCGCAGCCGAAGATGAAACGTTAGGGGAAAGTTTTATAAATCGACCACGGCTTATGAGCCCGGAAGTTTTAAACGAAACTCAAGATGAATGTTTGTTAATTTACTCAATAATTCATTTCTAGGTATTAATTTTAATCTTCTGATGAAGGCACCCATAGTTGGTGCCTAAATCTAGATCAAGTATCTAAACACAGTACGACTTGTTGGGCTGCTTTATTCTACAATTACTGTAAATTCACTACGGTTGGTGCAATTTTCACAAAATATGTTTAAAAGCGTCAAACATATAGGTTTAAATAACATAAATAAAGTAAAATAAAATTACGTTAGATGATAAAACTATGGTGCGTGTGGATGGACTGCTGTTTCAGCAGTGCCTGTAATTTACTTAATGGTAAATATTATACTTAATCAGTCAGGCATCAACTGATAGCAATAGGTGTGGCCCTGTTAGTGCGCTTAACTATCCACAATATGAGTCTTGTTAAATAATGAATGACAAGTCCAGTTGCAATTTAAAGTGAGATTCGTTGTTTAAACAAACAAATAGTTCATAAATTAAACCAAATACATACCAATGGTTGACACGAATGTGATACCGAGAATAACTATGATTATGGAAGGAGTAGCATACAGTTTCTATCAGCGAGTGATAGCAGCAGAATTACATGTAAGACTGTGGAACAGTGAAAACGGTAAAGTTGACAATTATGTATAACTCAATTATTTAAACATTAAGATTTAGATTATTAATGTGACACAGGCTGAGAATGACATCTATTGCGACCTTAGTAATAGTTGTGGTAACGACACGTGCGTGCTGTAAATAAGATCAGCTTCATTAACGAACAAAATCTGTGATGCCAAAAAAAAGTTCATTAGCTAAGTAGGATACAAACCAAGAAATACCGAGTGTAAATGTGTTCATATGTAAATATCAGACAATCTATAGCAGTAACTGATAGCAACAAAGAAGACTTATACAATGTAGTATAGTGTAGACATACGTAAGTCGACAATTGTGTAATTGACTAATTATTTAAAGTAAAGATCAAAGTTGATTTTATTAAAATGCAAAAAACTGACTAAGTATGGATTCGGTTACGATCTTAGCAATAATTAATGGCTGTACCGACAGCTTCTAATAATGTGACTTAATTGTACTAACAATCAAATTATTGTGTTGTCAGCGAGTGGTGTAGTTGATATTTGTGTGACAACGCACTTCACACGATAGACAAGAACTGCTGATACCTACCTGATGAACTAGCTGGCTACTACGTCTACAACTGAATGTGAATGACACAACAAACGTGAGCAACAGGTAAGTGGTGTAATTAATTTGGATTATATAGCACTTTCCATGATTGACAAGAAATATTGGTAGTTACCTGATAAGCTGGTTGATTACGATTTCTGTAACAAAAATGTAAAATTATAACAAACCGGGATACTCAGTAGGCTATGTGCAAAAATGCTCAACAGACACACAACAATCTGCCTCCCTACTCGCAATATGAATCATAAATAAATTTAAATTCACTCACCTCTTTTCCATAGACATCAGCTTGGCCACATGCAGTACTTTAATGACGACATATACTCACTAGAGATGAAACTTGTATCTGTTCTACCGTTACTGTTAAAGCTCACAGCCTAAGACAGCTTGCTAATAATACTCAGATTTTTTTTTATTTTAAAAGGAAACTGACGCTATCATCTAACTTGAAGTGAAATAAAACTTTTCAAACACCATCACAATTAAAATTAAAAAAAAAATCGAGGTTACCAGCAATTTCTTTCTCCTAACTGCTCCATACACTGACTGCAACAACTCTCTCAGCCTAGCACTTTCCATCGACTCCTCGCTCCGTCTCACCGTTCACGGAACCAACCTCTCTGACCAGAGAGCGACCATTACAACGTGTAGTATTGCCACCTTTCCAGATGATCAATTTTCTGGTCACTGCACTAGCCGACGTGGCACTGTGGAATGGCCACCCAGATCACTTAACCACACACCGCTAGACTTTTATCTGTGGGGCCATGTAAGGCAAATCGTGTATGCAGAGACATCAAGAAACATACACCATCGAGCAACACATTGAAGAAGCATGTGCTAGCATTCCTTCAAACGTGCGTTGAGCAAGAGTGACAGCAAGGTGAACACATTAAAAGACTGTTTTTTCTGGAAAAGAGGCCAGTCCACCTCCAAACAAAATATGTTGTAATTTTTTGAGCAATAACTGTTACGTCGACCAAAGGAATGAATTTGGCAGAAAATCCTGGTGTTATCTGATATATCACACGACCCCAGATTCATTAAAAAATTAGATGCAAGATGTCCGACTTGTTGTTGTTGTGGTCTTCAGTCCGCAGACTGGTTTGATGTGGTTCTCCTCGCTACCCTGTCCCGTGCAAGCCTCTTCATCTGAGATTACATACGGCGACCTACATCCTCTTGAATCTGCTTACTGTATTCGTCCCTCGGTCTCCCTCTGCGATTTTTACCCCACACACTTCCTTCTAATACTAAGTTGACAATTCCTTGATATCTCAGAATATGTCCCACCAAACTATCTCTTCTCTTAGTGAGATATGCGAAAATCTCCGTTTCTCTCCAATTCTGTTAAGCACCTCCTCATTAGTTATGTGATCTACCCATTTAATCTTCAGCATTTGTCTATAGCACCATATTTCGAAAGCTTCTATCGTCTTTTTGTCTGAACTCCTTACCGTCCACGTTTCACTCCCATACAATGTTACACTCGAGACAAATGCTTTAAAACAGGACTTCCTATCATTTAAAATAATATTGGATGTCAACAAATTTCGCTTCTTCAGAAATTCTTTTCTTCCCATAGCCATCCTGCACTTTATATCTTCTTCACTTCGGCCATCTTATTACCCAAATAACAAAACTCATCTACTAATTTTATTGCCTCATTACCTAATTTAATTCATTCAGCATCGCCTGATTTTTCGACACTACATTCCATTGCCCTCGTTTTACTCTTGGGTCCCGTAACATTTCCCTGAGGAACGCCAGATTTCTCTTCAGTCAATTTGATTAGAACACGCTTGTGAGGTACGGCGTCAAAAGCCTTTCTGGTCGATAGCAGTCATCACATCATGTGAGTAAAGAGCTAGCTGTGTTTCACAAGAACGATACTTTCTGAATCCGTGTAGACTACGGGTCAATAGGCCGTTCTCTTCGAGGTAGTTCACACTATTTGAGGAAAATAAATGTTCAAAAATCCTGCTGCCAGTGATATGGGCCTGTAATTTTGCGGGTCACTCCTATTGCCTTTCCTGAATAATGGAGTCACCTGTGCAGCTTTTCAGTCTTTGGGTACGGATTGGTCTCTGAGCGAGCGGTTGTATATGATAGGGTAAAATATTCCGGAGGTAAAATAGTCCCCCATTCGGATCTCCGGACGGGGACTACTCAGGAGGATGTTGTCATCAGGAAGGACAATACTGGCATTCTACGGATCGGAGCGTGGAATGTTACATCCCTTAATCGGGCAGGAAAATTAGAAAATTTAAAAAGGGAAATGGATAGGTTAAAGTTAGATATAGTGGGGATTAGTGAAGTTCGGTGGCAGGATGAACAGGATTTCTAGTCAGGTGAGTACAGGATTATAAATACAAAATCAATTAGGGGTATCACAGGATTAGGATTGATAATGAATAAGAAAATAGGAATGCGGGTAAACTACTATGACCAGCACAGTGAGCGTATTATCATTGTCAAGATAGATACGAAACCAACACCGACAACAGTAGTACAGGTTTATATGCCAACTAGCTCTGCCGATGATGAGCAAATCGAAGAAATATATGAGGAGCTAAAGGAAATTATTCAGACAATTAAGGGAAAGGAAAACTTAATTGTTATGGGAGACTGGAATTCGGTAGTAGGACAAGGAAGGGAAGGGAAGATAGTAGGTGAATATGGTCTGGGCAAAAGGAACGAAAGAGGAAGCCGCCTGGTAGAATTTTGCACGGAACATAATTTAGTTATAACAAACACCTGGTTCAAGAATCACAAAAGAAGGTTGTATACGTGGAAGAGACCAGAAGACACCGGAAGGTATCAGATAGATTTTATAATGGTAAGACATAGATTCCGGAACCAGGTTTTAAACTGTAAAACATACCCAGGGGCAGATATAGACTCTGACCATAACTTGTTGGTTATGAGCTGTAGGCTGAAACTAAAGAAACTACAAAAAGGTAGGAAAATAAGGAGATGGGACCTGGATAAATTGAAGGAACGTGAGGTTCTTAAGAATTTCAGAGGGAGCTTTAGGCAACAATTGACAGAAACAGGGGAAAATGAAACAGTAGAAGGGGAATGGATAAAATTGAGAGATGAAATAGTGAAGGTAGCAGAGGACAAAATAGGTAGGAAGGCAAGACCTACAAAAAATCCTTGGATATTACAGGAGATAATAAATTTAATCGATGAAAGGAGAAAATATAAAAATGCAGTAAATGAAACAGGCAAAATGGAGTACAGACGACTAAGAAATGAGATTGACAGGAAGTGCAAAATGGCTAAACAGGAGTGGCTAGAAGGCAAATGCAAGGATGTAGAAGAATGTATAAATAGGGGAAAAATAGATACAGCCTACAGGAAAATAAAAGAAACATTTGGAGATAAGAAAAACAGATCTATGAATATCAAGGACACTGATGGAAAACTAGTTCTCAGCAAAGAAGGGAAAGCTGAAAGGTGGAAAGAGTATATAGAGGGGCTCTACAAAGGAAATGAACTCCGAGACAATATTGTAGGAAGGGAGGAGGATGTAGATGAAGATGAAATAGGAGATACTGTATTGAGAGAAGAATTTGACAGAGCCCTGAAAGACCTAAGTCGAAACAAGGCCCCTGGAATAGATGATATTCCCTCCGAGCTACTGAAGTCTCTGGGAGAACCAGCCATGACAAACCTGTTTCACCTGGTGAGTAAGATGTATGAGACAGGAGAAGTACCCTCAGACTTCAAGAAAAATGTTATAATCCCCATTCCAAAGAAAGCAGGTGCAGACAGGTGTGAAAACTACAGAACTATCAGTCTAATAAGTCATGGTTGCAAAATATTAACACGAATTATATACAGAAGGATGGAAAAGCTGGTAGAAGCCGTACATTTCTAGCTTTTGTAGATTTGGAGAACGCTTTTGACAATGTTGATTGGAATAAACTCTTTCAAGTTCTGAAGCAAGCAGGAGTAAAATATAGGGAACGTAAGGTTATTTATAACTTGTACAAAAACCAGACAGCGGTTATCAGAGTTGAAGGGCATGAAAGGGATGCAGTGGTTGGAAAGGGAGTAAGACAGGGTTGTAGTCTTTCTCCATTGTTATTCAATTTGTACATTGAGCAAGCTATAAAGGAAAGCAAGGAGAAATTTGAAGAAGGAATTAAAGTTCAGGGTGAAGAATTAAAAACATTGCGTTTTGCCGACGACATTGTAATAATCTCAGAGACAGCAAAGGATCTGGATGAGCAGTTGAACGGAATGGACAGTGTGCTGGAAGGTGCATATAAGATGAACATTAACAAGAGCAAAACTAGAGTAATGGAGTACAGTCTAAGAAAATCGAGTGATGCTGAAGGAATTAGATTAGGTAATGAAGCAATAAAGGAAGCGGATGAGTTTTGTTATTTGGGCAGTAAAATAACAAATGATGGTCGCAGTACAGAGGATATAAAATGCAGAATGGCAATGGGTAGAAAAAGGTTGTTGAAAAAGAGAAATTTGTTAACATCGAATATTGATTTAAGCCTGAGGAAGTCCTTTCTCAAGGCATTTGTGTGGAGTGTTGCCTTGAATGGGAGTGAGACACGGACGATAAACAGTGCGGACAGGAAGAGGATTGAGGCTTTTGAAATATGGTGCTACAGAAGAATGCTGAAGATTAGGTGGGTGGATCGCGTAACTAATGAGGAGGTACTGAACAGAATTGGGGAGAAAAGGAATTTCTGGCATACCTTGACTAAAAGAAGGGATCGATTGGTAGGACACATTCTTAGACATCAAGGAATTGTGAATTTAGCGTTGGAGGGAAGTGTGTGGGGTAAAAACCGCAGAGGAAGACCAAGAGATGGATACAGTAAGCAGATTCAGACAGATGTAGGTTGCCGTTCTTATGTGGAGATGAAGAGGCTTGCTCAGGATAGGGTATTGTGGAGAGCTGCATCAAACCAGTCTCAGGACTGAAGACCACAACAACAACAATCTTCCGTGAAGATGGTTTATAACCGAAAGCGATAGAAGATTGAAAAATAACAAACAGCTGATGGTTTCCAGTAAGCATTTGCTCAAATGTTTGGTAGTGTTTCGGTCGCGTGGCTGCCGATGGCCGCGTCCCAAGCTGTGCCTAGCTGCCAGCCGCCGCCCTCGAGGCCAACGGGAAAGACAGGCCGTGGTGCGGACTCACCAGAGGAGGCTCTAGACAGCGCGACTGCCAGCTGACTGGCCGGTCGCTACGAAGCAGAGGCCTGTGCCCCAGCGGCCAGCTAAGCATCGCGTCGTCTCGGGCCATCTTTGATGACGTACGCACCACGACCTGACATTCCCGTTGGCCTCGCACCGTCGTATTCAGGGGGGGGGGGGGGGGGCACTCCGGCGAAAACGCTTGCTATTGGCTGGAACGCAGTGACGTCACGGCGAGGACGCTAGCGCAGCGCAGCCGTGTGTTTATACGGCAAATGCGCCGCACCACTCACTCTGTGGCGTATTATTCGTTCATTTTACTTTCGGTTACGTTCGATACACATTTGTACACGTCAAAAGAAGCGCCATCATATGTTTTGTACGCACTAAGATTAAATAAATTATAATTTACATGAAAGATGAAGAAGCTAATGTTAGTGTAGTCAGTGTTTATTGCCGTTTACCAGACGACGATGCAAAGCGCCATCACAGTTGAATCTCTGCCCTCAGTTCCTTATTTTAGAAATACTTATTCACTACTTCAATGAGTTCATGAACGGAATCTGTACTTGAAGATCGGTCGACTTTCTTTTTTTTTTCGGTGAGACAGTGCCTAAAGTCGTCAAAGCTCGTTTTTGCAAATTTCTTGCTCAACAACGTTGTGCACGACTTCTGGATCCCTAAGAAATGAATGTAACTTTAATTTTATCATTTTATTATTCCTTATTTACGAAGCTCTACTCGAAAAATGCATTACTAAGTACTGTGAAACTACATTAATTTTTCACTAAAAATCAGATAAATAGACAAAAGCTATTAAATAGCAATGGCATAAACGACTACAATGGGTAAATTTTAGTTCCTATTCCGGCTACTTCACGTGATAATGTTGGCAACGGATGCTAAATGCCAGCAAGTTTTGTCATGAAATCTTCGTTTTTACGAAGGCAATTACGTATACTGAGCGGACAGAAGCACATATAAGAACCTGTCTACCGTAGAGGAACGGCATTATTTATTTCCTTCATGCTCTTTATCAAGGTATATAGGAACACTAATCAATTCATTTTATGTGGTTCAGATTTGAATATTAGATCTTGGCAAAGATTTTCTACCGTCTTGTTGATGTTACCAACATAATCACATTGGAGCGCCGGGATAATTTAGTAACTAAAATTGTAACTGTATAGGCAATAAATAATGTTGGTCAGATGAATTTGCTTTTCATCCTGGATATAATGGCTTCAAGAGGCTTAGCAATAGCCGTTAGTGCGTAATTTGTAGCTTTACATCGGTAAAATTTTACTTTCTGTTCTGGCGTCTTCGCGTGATATGTTGGTAACACCAACAGGACGGTAGAAAATCTTTGTCAAAATATATAATATTCAAATCTGAACCGCAAATAATGAATACGGTAGATTAGTGTTTCGTGCAGGCCATGAAGGAAATAAACAATGCTACTTCTCCTTTATGGTTGACCTGTTCTTCTATGTGCCGTTGTCCGTTTAGTAAAAATAATTGCCCTCGTAAAACGAAGATTTCACGACAAAACATTTAAGTAGTCGCGCGATTGGTCAATGCCAACGTCACATGATTGCCGGCATTTAGCATTCGTTGCCAACATTATCACGCGAAGTCACCGGGATAAGACTTAAAATTTAACCGCCTATACAATACAAATAACGTTCGTCGTCGTGCGAGCAGTATTAGTGCGTTGTAGCACGGCACAATGACAGTGACTCTTGCTCATGGCTGCCTCGGAACAAATCACTTTTCTCGGATGTACACCGCGACTTCCGTGTCCTGCTCAGTGCACAGTACTGCAGCGTCCTCGCCGTGACGTCACGGCGCGCAAAGGCGTCTGGGAGTTTTCTGCCCGCCAGGCGTCGGAATGGCCTACCTGCTTCTTCTATATACCTTGGTCGTATCTGACATGGCTGGAATCCCGAGGGAATATTGTTGTTGTTGTGGTCTTCAGTCCGCAGACTGGTTTGATGCAGCTCTCCACGCTACCCTGTCCCGTGCAAGTCTCTTCCTCTGAGAATATGTTCGGCAACCAACATCCTTTTGAATCTGCTTACTATATTCGTCCCTCGGTCTTCCTCTTCGATTTTTACCCCACAATTTCCTTCTAATGCTAAGTTGACAATTCCTTGGTGTTTCAGAATGTGTCCAACCAATGTATCCCTTCTCTTAGTCAGGATATGCCAGAAACTCCTTTTCTCCCCCATTCGGTTAAGCACCTCCTCGTTAGTTACGTGATCTACCCATCTAATTTTCATCATTCGTCTGTAGCTCCACATTTCAAAAGCTTCTATCATTTTTTTATCTGAATTCCTTATCGTCCACGTTTCACTCCCATACAGTGCTAAACTCCACACAAATGCTTTCAGAAAGGACTTCCTAACATTTAAATTAATAATGGATGTTAACGAGTTTCGCTTCTATAGAAACGCTTTTCTTCCTGTAGCCATTCTACATTTTATATCTTCTTTACTTCGGCCATCAGAAGTTATCTTGCTAGCCAAATAACAAAATTCATCTACTAATTTATTGTCTCATTATCTAATCATTCTACTGCGTGCACTTTAATGCCCTCTCCAAATTTCTCCTTCCATTCCTTCACTGCCTGCTCAATGTACAGATTGAACAAGATTGGGGAAAGGCTACAACCCTGTCTTACTCCCTTCCCAACCTCTGCGTCCCCTTCTTGCCTTTCGACTCTAATTACTGCTGTCTGGTTTTTGTATAGGTTGAATATAACTCTTCGCTGGGACACAAAACTCTCCATGGCTCATATCTGAGGCCATGTTTACCTGTCTTCCTTTCTTCTTATATTTGTCGGTACCACCTCTTCGCAAAATAAGAAAAGCAAAGACATTGCACTCAAACATATCGAAGAGTTCCAGAATGAAACTGTCATTCTGCAGCGGAGTGTGCGCTGATAGGAAACTTCCTGGCAGAGTACAATTGCGTGCCGGAACCGGGATTCGAACCTGGGACATTTGCCTTTCGCGAGCAAGCGCTCTAACGACAGAGCTATCCCGACACGACTCACGATGCCGCCTCACAACTTTACTGCCGCCAGTACCTCGCCTCTTACTTTCCAAACTTGAGTCCTGTCGGGATAGTTCAGTCGTTAGAGCGCTTACCCAGGTTCGAGTCCCGGTTCCGGCACGCAATTTTAATCTTCCAGGAAGTTTCATATCGAAGAGTATTCTTAGCCCTTAACGTATGCATTTGAGAGCCGTTGTTTTACTAAGTATTTTGATGTAGTGAAGCAATCCCCAAAGTTTGCTGGTGATTTTTCCGGTCACCCTCTACAGAAGATGATCGAAAGCGATGCTAAGTGCGGCACCTGGCTTATGTAACTCATGACTTCGTGTCAGGGCTTTCTATTCCGCCGACGCCAGTGTGAATGAGTGAAAGATCAAACAGACCATTGTGAAACTCAAGAGTGCATTTCTGTGGAAGAGAGAATGTGTGTGAGTAATTGATGAGGGCGCTGACGCAAATGGTGAATAATGGAGGGCGAGATATGAGGCGGCGGCTGTCGGCGGCCGTCGTGAGGAATTCAGGCGGACGCGGCTTCGCTCGGTCGGGCGGCGGACGCCTGAATAGTGCAGCGCCGTGACCGGTCGGCCGCCGGAATTATTGATGGGATCGATGGCGGCCGCGATGTGGGTCGACAGACACCTGCTGAGCCTCACCGCCGATTCCACTGCACGTCAAATATATGCGGCTCCTCATATCTCTGTCCAAGACTCTGCCCTTCCTACCGCCTGGGAAAGACATTTTAATATTCCTTCTTCCGTTGTACCAAGACATTGATCGCACTGTTTCGCGACGAATTTTACTGGTGGAATCCGACCTCGGGGAACATGAGTTTGGATTTAGGAGAAATGTAGCAACACGGGGGGGGGGGGGGGCAATACACACATTACAACTTACCTTAGAAGACAGGCTAAGGAAAGGGAAACCAACGTTTTTAGCACTTGTCGATTTGGAGAAAGCTTTTGACAACCTCGACTGGAATACGCTCTTCCAAATTCTGAAGTTAGCAGGGGTAAAATATACGGAGCGCTTTTGTGTCTCGTTGCCGTCGTAGGTGTCGGTGGCCGGGTAGGAAGACCGACACAGGAATAAAGGACGCACGCTTGTGCAGGTACGAAGGTGAGCAGCCAGTGGGACGGCAGAAACTAGAAACACTAGAGTAAACTAGAACGAGATATATATTGCACAGAACTTATACAATACTTAACTTTTACATAGTTCAGTATGGCAGAATGCTGATACATAGTTGAGCTAGAGGCCTGCCTAGTGCCTATCCGATAGCAAAGTCTTCACTGGTGCCTATCTGATTCCGAAGTGTTAACTGGTTCCTATTTCAGTCCCAAGTGAACGATGTCGTTCAGTGGTGGCCACGAGCGGAGTTGTAGCAGAGGGCGCTCGTGGCTGACGTCGTAAGAACGCCGCGCCGTGCGTGCATGGCGGCGCGCGGCGAAAGTAGATGGCGCGCACTTTCGTTCAAATGTTCAAATGTGTGTGTAGCTTATGGGACTTAACTACGGCGTCATCAGTCCCTAAACTTACAAACTACTTATGAACTACTTACAACTAAGGACGGCACAAATATCCATGCCCGAGGGGATTCGAACCCCCGACCGTAGTGGCCGTGCGGACCGTGACTGGAGCGCCTCAATCCCCTCGGCCACCGCGGCCGGCGCGCACTTTGGACTTTTGCGACACCACAGAGAGATATTCAGATGTTTCATTATCTAAACTGAACAAATGACCATAACTCTTAATGTAAGTATTTTAAAACCCATAGATACTGGACTTTTCTTTGTGGGTTTTTTTTTTTTTTTTTTTTTTTTTTTTTTTTCCCAGACTGCTCAAATCAAATGTTTGTAGACCTATGGGACCAACCTGCTATGGTAATCAGCCCTTAGACTTACAAACTACTTAATCTAACTTACACTAAGGACTATACACACTCACACACAAGCCCCACGGGGACTCGAACCTCCGACGGGAGTGACCGCTCAGCATGATGCTTCAGAGTTTAGACCAGGCGGGCATTCCGCGCGACCGGAGAACGGCGTGCATTGTCACCTGGCACATTGATTTATGTTATCTCCAGGACATTTCAGTAAGTGTGTTTTCGTCCGTAACTTAAAAGGTAATAGGTACCGGCAATATTTTTTGCGGTACGTCAACAAAAGAAACCTTAAACTTTCTGCGGAGCTATGACTACAGTTTATTGTGTTATTTTCCAAAGATTTACAGCAGAAAGATTCAATTTTTAAATGAGAAAAATAAATAAATAAATAAGAAAAGAGAAAAAAACCTGATGAACATAGAACAAGCAGGTTAGCGCAACCACAAGGAACAACAAAAAACGACAACAGAAAAAAATGGTTTACCCTTTGCGTAGTGGAGTGGCCGAGCGCTCTAATGCTGTGCTACACGCAGTGTAGTGTCCTTAGCATAAGTTAAAGTAGTTTGTAAGCCTGGTGACTAGTAACTACAGAAGTTAAATTCCTTAAATTTACAGACTTTGAACATTTGAACCTTTTTTACCATGTTGCTTATAAGAAACAACGCTTTTTTCCGTAAATACATTCTTTGCCACTATTTACTTTACGACTAGTGCAAGTACTAACTGTACTTCACAACAAATAGCGGGAACTCAATACCAGAAAGCAGGAACAATTTTTACGTTTGACGATTGATGTGATCCTAACTGTGATGAGTTGACAATGAGAATATCTTAAAATACATGCGTTTTACACTTCAGTTTACTGTGAAATAATTGTTTTATGTTACAGTCCTTCCGGTTCAAAACAAGCATTAATTTTTTGTATAATAATTTATATATACTATAAACTACAAAAAATTGATGTTGCTTCAGTGCCTTGTTTTATAGTCCTATTGATGCAGGTGCTAGAAATTTTGCTTTTGAAGTATAAAATAACAGTCTAGCTTTCAAACATTGTGTCATTGTGTCTGGCTCTTATACTAATGATGATTTAGAGTTTATAATGAATTTACCTGAAAATGAATACAGTGCATACATTGATGTGCCTTGTAGTGATAAATCAGATATTGGGGACAAAAACGAAGATGCAACTGCCGAAAGAGGTGAACGTTCTCACGCTCTTTCCGAAGTAGAAGTCATGAATTTCAGTCATTCGGTGGAAAAGAAGTACGGGACCAAAGTTTCGAGCAAGGACCAGAGATAGAATATGATATTCCAACGGTAAAAAGGCACAAATTTCATGTTAACATATGCTTGTGCGGAGCCCTCAGCAAAATATAGACGCTACATTGTGTTTGAAAATAAATTCAGTGATGTACAGTACCAAGGCCTAATATTGTTGAAAAATACAACAAAAAAGGGGCTTGAGAGCGTAATCTTGCTGATATATCGAAGGAATTCTTCCAGATGAACTTGCTGTCACGGAAGTGCTGTAAGTGGATTCCTACTGGTGTTTATCTCTAGTTGTTGTCAATGGATGATTACTCCACTGACTGGAAAATGAGCTACCCGGAAGGAGAGTGAAAGACCAAGTTTAGAAATGTTATGAAGGGCCATTTCATCAAACAGGACAGTGTGTGCGGCTTCAGTTGTGAATGTGCTGTCCGACGGCTTAACATTTTGCAGGTAGTGGCGCCAAGTGCAAAGTTCATCATTGACTCACTCTAAATAATATTTCCACATGTTTTACAAAACGAAATATTACTTCATAAGGAGAACATTGAACATACACTGATATCTAATACGGTACGTGAAAGCAAACCTGTTATATATCTTGGTACAAAAATTTGAATTTTTTTCTAATGCATGCGGGTGAGTTTTTTTAAGTACTTGAATAAATACTAGTAAAACTACATGCCTGAACTTCTGGCTCTAAAATGAGATCTCTAAACCAATATATATATTTTTTAAATAAGCTCCTGTTTACCGGATTTTATTTCTATGGTGTCATTGCCTGAAAGAACCACTGTTGCTTAAAAGCGACATTCAAAACTTTTCTGAATAAAACACATAAAATGATTTTATGCCATATTTAGCTTCAACACACCTACACAAGTGTAAAACCAATGAAAATATTTTTTATTTAAAGTTTTTAAAATTTGAAGAAGGGGTTAGAGCGACCACTGGCCCGAAGAAGAAAATCCGGGTTCAGAACAGATTTTCAACTTCGCCATCGATTTTATTTCGTCACCCTGAAACATTCAAGATGTTTCAATATTTCGAATTCAAACGGAACTGCAATGAAATATGGTAACAGTTAACTAAGACCAAAGTGAGGTGAGTAATGCTTAACGCATCAAGCGAATTCTCTTTTCAGTAAGCTGAAAGAACTGGGAAGAGGAAGGGGTGGAACGGTATTGTCCAACATTAAGGACATTGACATAGCGGTTCTCGAGTGCCTGAGAGAACAAAGAAGAATGTAGGACTTTTCGACCGTTGTTCAGAGACACCTGAAGATTGTGTTAGTCAGTGTCTTGTGTGTGTGTCGCTTTCAAGTGCAGCGCAGCCACAGAAAGGAAACTACCGCTGCAGTCTGTCGTCCAAAATGTAGTGCGCATACGCATTGTCGGCCATCTTGAACGATGGTAAACGCGTAGTCACTCCCTATTCTGTGGCGCGGTAATGCGACGTCTTTGAATTTTTTTTTTGTTCATTGTGTACTTTAATTGCTTGAATCGCATAAAAGTAAGTATGTATTTGGTACAGTGCAGTGAAAAGATAGAAATGTGTCAATAGCTAGAGCCGTTCCTTTTTTATTATGAGCAGCAATAAAAGGCGGCCGATGGTGTTCAGCACCTAATTGTCGCAATAATTCTAAAACAAATAAGGATATAAGCTTCTTCACCTTCCCAAAAGACGTTGAACGGTAAGTGAACGTCGCTATATATTTAATAAAAGTTATATGTTGTCAATTTAGAATCAGAGCAATGACTCCATAATAATTAAAAGTAGCCTTGCTTCTTCTCTTGAGGATAACCCTCGCTGTTGCTGTTGCAATTGAACAGCATCGAACTGTGAAATACATTTATATTTTATAATTACAAGTTTAACAGTTCAGGGAATAATATAAAATGAAAGTCAAAGAACAGTTCGTAAGTAGCGGGACTTCAATCTTTAGCGCGTGCGTTCCCTTTTCTTATGGCCCAAATAGGCGAGATATTCAGGAATTTTAAGGCTCATCTACCTACTCACCTTCACATAATTTGATGCGCAGTAAAATTTTACTTACGGCAGCGGAGGCGTAGTGTGCTAATGTTGTTAACGACCGCTGAATGGTCTTCGAATATTCAAACAAATAGAATAAGGGGAATATCTTGCTGTTCTTGCTCTATGGTTGGCATGTTCTTGTATCTACCTTTCTCTGTTCGGTAAAGTAACTGTCCTCGTAAAACGGACATTATGTTGCCCACTTTAAAACATCATTCCTCCACTGCCGTAAGTAAAATTGAATCAGTCAAATCGTTGAATTATTTTAGGCTGTTCCTGCTCTATGATAAACACTTTCACCTTTGCTATAACTGAAACAATGTGTTGTGCTACAATATCACAAGCTACAGAGTAAGTTTATGATGTAGTTTATGTTTCCGCTAGTTATCCTTCATTTGTGTGTAATTTAACAGATGTATGTATGACCAGAAGTCACTAGTTCCGTGTAATCACATTGTACTGCTACATCTGACTGGACATTTTGAGCAAATTTGTTCGTGTCAAATAAAACCTGTCAGTTGTAAAGTCACTTTCTTTTTTCTTACTATTTTGCGTTACTTGGTATTTTTCTAGAGATAAGCACCAAATAAAACGATCACTGATTCCATCGTACATTTTCGTAGTTGTATTAAAATTTAGGGCCGCGGTGGAGTAGCCGAGCGTCTAAAGCGTCTCGCTGCGGAGCGCGCGGTTACTCGCCGTGGAGGTTCAAGTCCTCCCTGGGGCATGGGTGTGTGTGTTGTCCTTAGGTTAGTTTACCTAGGTTTAAGAAGTTTGTAGGCTACGGACTGATGACCACGCAGTTTGGTCCGATAGATTTACAAATATTTGAATTTTTAAAATTTAGGCTTCATTTTGTTTAGTTGGATTACAATTAGGTGCAAGAACAAGGCGCAAAATAGAGGAGAGCATAATTAAAATCCGTTTCTTTTCTTAAAAGTAGGTGAGAATAGCTGCAATTCGTAAAATGTCCATTTCGAGCCATAATACTAAGTGGCTGTAGTTCGGCGTTTACTATCTTTCAATATGGCGTCGAGCGCAACGCTTGGCCACATACAGATCAAAGGCACTGCCGCCCCCCCCCCCCAGCTTTCCCTTTTGTATAATCCCTATTCTGTGGCGCAGCATTCAGCTGACGTTGCTAAGTAGGAATTGTACGCCAATTATTTTGTAAAAGGCTCTAAGTCGTTTTATGTTAAATAATATGTGTCTCGAAACTTCCTGGCAGATTAAAATTGTGTGCCGGAACCGGGACTCGAACCTGGGACCTTTGCCTTTCACGGGCAAACGCACTACCGACTGTGCTATCCCGACACGACTCACGATGCCGCCTCACAACTTTACTTCCGCCAGTACCTCGCCTCCTACTTTCCAAACTTCACAGAAGCTCTCCTGCAAACACGCAAGACTAGTACTCCTGGAAGAAAGGATATGGTGGAGACAAGGCAAAGGCCCCAGGTTCGAGTCCCGGTTCCGGCACACAATTTTAACCTGCCAGGAAGTTTCATATCGGCGCACACTCCGCTGCAGAGTGAAGTTTAATTCTGGAATATGTGTCTCGTTTGATGTCTGATGAAACGAGTTTCACTGCCCTTACAAGGTGTATCTTTTATCTCAAGTGCTAGAGTTGTTTCATGTCGAGGTCGGCTTTACCTTTGTTTGTTGCTGCTGTAAGTCGTTGTTTCCGGATTTTTTGCCTCTTTCGCTGTGTTGCTTCTGGAGAAGTGGTATTTACGTCAGATCCCAGCAAAATTCATCCCCGCGCTCGCTCCGTGTCCAGGTTTCGGCTCGGGCTCATTTGGCCTCCTGGTGTAGCGACGGCTTACGCGCCGCGGCCTCGCTCCCTGACGTGACAGGCTCTTATAAGTGGGTCTTAAGCGCGGCCGGCGGCCTCCGGAAGTTTCCTGCGGGGCTTTGCTGGAAATGGCCCTCCAGCCTCCAGCTCCAGCCGTAATCCCGCATCAGCCGGCGCGCTGGAGTGCCTCCAGCTCCGCCGATCCATAACTCTGCACGCCTCCAGGAACTCCAGCTGGATGGCCCTCCACGCTCCAGACAAACACCGGAAACCTCTCCCTGGGGCTGACGGCCGGCCAACCTCCTGCCGCTTAGCGGGTTATACTCCCGGCCAAACACTAAGTGTGTACCAAGTTTCAATGGGGTGGTATAGAAATAAGCATCGTTGGCGTTGAAAATCATTTCATCCTGCGGAAAGTGAGAATGTTGGCAGACACTGTGTAATGGGGTTATTTGACTCATGTTATTGCATATGCATCCTACACGCACTACTGAAGCATTGATGTGGACGGTACTGTATTTTTTCTCGTTTCTTCTACATATAGATTTTTATTCCTTGAATGATGAATGTGTATATTGCGTCAAGAACACGGTTCTTTAGATTGTCCATAGATGTGACATAGATGTGTGGGAAGATCAGTTTGGATTCAGGAGGAACGTAGGAACCCGGGAGGCAATACTCACTTTACGTCCTATCTTAGAAGATAGATTAAGGAGAGGCAAACCTACATTTTTAGCTCTTGTAGATTTGGAGAAAGCGTTTGGCAATGTTGACTGGAATACACTCTTTCACATCCTGAAGTCAGCAGGGGTAAAATACAGGGAAAGGAGAGTTATTTACAACTTGTACAAAAGCCAGACCGCAGTTATTAGACTCGAAGGTCATGAAAGGAAAGCATCAGTTGGGAAGGGAGTAAGACAGGGTTGTAGCCTTTCTCCGATGTTATTCAATTTGTACATCGAGCAGGCGGTGAACGAAAGCAATGAAAATTTGGATTGGGGACTAAAGTTCAGGGGGAAGAAATAAAAACATTGCGTTTTGCTGATGACATTGCAATTCTGTCAGAGACAGCAAAGGACCTGGAAGAGCAGTTGAATGGAATGGACAGTGTGTTGAAGAGAGCGTACAAAATGAACATTAACAAGAGCAAAAGAAAAATAATGGAATGCGGTCTTAGAAAATCGGGCGATGCTGAAGGAATTATGTTAGGTAACGAAACAGTGAAGGTGGTAGATGAGTTTTGTTACTTGGGTAGTAAAATAACATGCGATGGTCGAAGTACAGAGGATATAAAATGCAGAATGGCAATGTGAAGGAAAGCATTTTTGAAAAAGAGAAATTTGCTATTATCGAATATTAATTTAAGTGTAAGGAAGTCTTTTCTGAAGGCATTTGTGTGGAGTGTTGCCTTGTACGGGAGTGAAACATGGACGATAAGCAGTGCGAACAGGAAGAGAATAGAGGCTTTTGAAATGTGGTGCTACAGAAGAATGCTGAAGATTAAGTGGGTAGATCGCATAACTAATGAAGAGGTATTGAATAGAATTGGTGAGAAAAGGAATCTTTGGCATACCCTGACTAAAAGAAGGGATCGCTTGGTAGGACACATTCTTAGACATCGAAGAATCGTAAATTTAGCATTGGAGGGAAGTGTGTGGGGTAAAAATCGCAGAGGGAGACCAAGAGCCGCATATAGTAAGCAGATTCAAGTGGCTGTGGGTTGCCGTTCTTATGAGGAGATGAAAAGGCTTGCTCAGGATAGAGTAGGGTGGAGAGCTGCATCAAACCAGTCTCCGGACTGAAGACCATAACAACAACAACAGATGTGACTCAACTTGTCCATAGATGTAACCAACCAGGCAGAAGCAGTACCAACGAGACGATGTGCGTAAGACGGCCGACCACTTCCAGTCTCGATACCAGGAAGGAAATAGCCTGCTTCTATTGACTGTAGTTCTTCCATGCCTAGAAGGTCCGTTCCGAAGTTTGATTGAATCGGCATTGTTACTCCGTCTATTTCTCGGGCGTTGCGGCGATACAGGAAGATGACTTGATGACTTGCCTCTCTCTGGTTACCACATCAGCTAATGACCGCTACTTCCGGATTTCAGCTCAGAGGAACTCTGAGAGGATGCCAGCACGCTGAATAATGATTTCAGTACAGCCTCAAGAGTCCTGTTTCGACTCAAACTGTAGGTAACAGGCAGGCCACTCCCGACGTCCTTGATGAGGTCCAGCTATGACATACAGACATCATGCAGCCTCGTACAGACGAGCCCGACAGAAAGCTGAATGGTCTGGTCAGAATTAGTGTCAAGTGCTATTCACATATGAGTCTGGAAACTGCCTTCAATCAGACAATCGGCGGAGACATTTTGGGGGGCAGACTGGTCATCCTGAATGTCTGACACACCGTCCGGCAAGTGCGACAAGGTGATGATTATATATATTTTGGACGAATTACATCGTTCAAATGAATGAAATAAATCGCAATTTGCGATGTTATGGCTTCACTGTATTCGGTTTAGATGGAATACCAAACTGTGGCGAATGAAAATTTGTGCCTTGCCGGGATTCGAACCCGGCTTGATAGTCAGACGCGTTGTTGACCACTCCGCCACCGAGGACAGAGTGACCAGATTTGTGTGTGGCGGGAGACGTGCAGGGAAGAGTCCTCTGCAGTGGGGCTGGTCACTGTGTCCTCGATGGCGGAGTGGTCAACGCGTCTGCGTAGTAAGCAGGAGATCCCGGGTTCGAATCCCGGCCGGACACAAATTTTCATTCGCCACAGTTTGGCATTCCATCTAAACCTCATACAGTGAAGGCATAACGTCGCAAATTGCAATTTATTTCATTCAAGGTGCTGATTTCCTGATATTTTGCGGTGGCATTATTCGGGGCCACAAAACGCCACTGGTAGAATATAAGGCAATCAAACGGCTATACGGTTAAGGGATGACACCGTCCACCCTAAACTGCAACTACATCGGCAGCATTTTGGCGAGGGATTCGTCTTAATGTGCGTGAACTGTCGCGCACAACGAGCACCTCTTGTGAATGCGTCATCGACATCGCAAGGCTAGAATGGCCGGTATGTTCTCCGGACGTGAACCCTATCGAACATGCCTGGGTATTGAAAGAGGCTGTTTTTGGACGAGTCGACCTACCCATCAGTCTGAGAGATCCATGCCGAATCGCTATTTGAGTGGGACATCTGGAACATCGGTCCGTTGTCGATCTAATGCCGAATCGCTATTTGAGTGGGACATCTGGAACATCAGCCCCTTGTCGATCCAATGCAGTGTTTTTCAACGTGTGGCTCGCGACCCCCAGGGGGGTCGCTGAGTGTTGCTCAGGGGTCGCCATCGAGGTAGGATGTAGTCGCATCACGAAACAACCAGCACAGTGCACGTTAGAATGCTAGAGGTTCTTAATACAAATCATAGTCCTAAGAAAAATAAAACTTATTTTACACTAAAATTGCATCATATAGTTCCTTCTTTATCATAATAAACACACCGTGTTAACAATGAAGAAACGGAAAACCAGAAAATTGTTTTCAGAAACCACTCGAAATGAAATTAATAAAATAGAGTCAGTAATTTTGAGATATTCGAAATAAATCTCTTTTACAAATTGACTCTACAGTAGGACTGCTTCGATTCTGCGTCTTCCCTGCAATGTGAAACACTCGATATGCAACAAATATTTTTTCTGTTGAAATTAATATGAAATTAGGATAATGTGTTCCAAAAAGGTTCAAATGTTTGTAAATTTTATGGGACTTAACTGCGCGGTCATCAGTCCCTAAACTTGCGAACTACTTATGAACTAGCTTATACTAAAGACGGCACAAATATCCATGCCCGAAGGGGGATTCGAACCCCCGACGGGTTACGGTCTCGCACATCGTAGCATAGCGCCTCAATGCGCTTCGCCGCGGCTAATGTCTTCCGTTCCGAAAAATAAAGAAATTTATCATATAACGTATAATACTGCACTATTGTTTCCTACAAGAAAGTCGTATCAATAGAAGCGAATTAAAATTGTTTCTTTTGAAATGTTGAAATGACACCCAGTTGTTTTGCAATTTGGAGGTGCGGGCCGGCGTCGCTCCAAAAGTTTTATTTGAAAGGGGGTCGTACATCCGAAAAGGTTGAGGTACTCGAATGCATAGTACGCCACGTCGAATACGCATACAACAGTGCAAAAGGACGTATTGTGGGGTGTTAGGGTTAAGGTGTATGATGCAATCTAGAACGGTGCATTGCAGAGGGTACTTTACAACCGACTCCGACACCAATCTAGTTTTAATCCGATCTTGAAAATTTTCACATCTGACTTTCAGACTAAGAGCAATTCGTGTGGTGCATGGCAGACGATAGTTAAGAACAGGATTCGAAACCATTTATATACCCATCTTGAGAAATTTTGCTTTCTTGACCTTCAAAACAAGAGAAACATGTGTCTACATAAGATTTTGTACGGTGAATGGCGTAGGATTGGTTACTCAGTTTAACAGATCAGCATAATATTTTGCAGTCGTGTGTACTTTTTATTATACAGCAGAGAGAGAACATGAACAGAGTAGGGGCAGGAGGAGATTGGTAAGGATTGGGGGCAGGTAATGAGAGAGGTAAGGGGATCGATGGGTGAATCTAAAGGGGCGGAGAGGCGGAGGAGGAGATAGAAAAGTCCGAAGTAACTATAGAGGAGTAACATCGACTACGGGGAGATTGTTTCGAAAAGTTAAGAATAGAGAGAGAAATGAATAAAATAAAGGAGCAAAATGGCTTTAGAGAAGGACGATCTTGCACAGACAATATATTTACTTTGAAAATCATAGCAGAAAAATGTTTGTCAAAAGGAAGCAAACTGCATACAACTTTTTAAGATCTGAGAAATGCTTTAGAATCGGTCCCATTCCAGTAACTACGACCGGTTTTAGAGAAATCTGCAAAAAGTGAAGTAAGTAAGCAATGAAAAACGTGTATGGAGATATTAAGGCCAAAGTACCTCCAAACCATTTTTGACAACGTAGGGGGTTTAAAATATTTCAGGGTTGGAACTTAAATAGTGGCAACTATTTATTCATAACCGATACAAGAGCGTTACATGTTTGCATCTCTTACTGCCCTTCAAAATAGTCACTAGCGTCGTGTAGAACCCTTTGGCAACAATGTGGAAGGCGTACTATACCGTTAGCAGAGCCTGTTCTGTTGATGGTGCGAATGGACCGGTCTACCGCTCATCGAATCTCTGGAACAGTTCTGAAGAGAATGTTAGGAAGCCGGCCGCGGTGGCCGAGGGGACTGAGGCGCTCCAGGCACGGTCTGCACGGCCACTACGGTCGGGGGTTCGAATCCCCCCTCGGGCATGGATATTTGTGCCCTCCTTAGTGTTAGCTAGTTCATAAGTAGTTTGTAAGCTTAGGGACTGATGACCCTGCAGTTAAGTCCCATAAGCTCTACAAACATTTGAACATTTGAATTCTAGGAAGTCGTTCCTGCATTTTCGGAATCAAATCAAAGTCACAAGGACTTAAGTGCTGGGAGTATGGTGCATGGTACAGGACTTCCCAGCCCCATCGACCGAACAGAGCAGCCACAGCTTGCGCTGCACGCGCCCGCGCATTGTCGTGCAAAATGATGGCTGGGTTCCGCAGAAAGTGTTGAGGCTTCTTTCGGAAAGCTGGTCGCAGGCGATTAAAAACGAACAGTAATACTGTACACTGACGGTCTGCCGTGGAGAAACGAAATGCGTTAGGATAACACCATCACACTCGTAGACGAGAATCACCATAACTGACGCTCTTTCGACTTTCACGGCGACCCATAATGACGCCATTCATTGGATTGGCGTTTCAGTTTTGGCTCATACGATGTGCCCCATGTCTTATCCAGTGTTACGATACGGCGTAACATAGCCTCTCCTTCGCGCTCAAAGCGCTCCAAGTGCGCCTGAGCAGTCGCGAAATGCACCCATTTCTTTCAATTTATGCGGAACCCATCGTGATGCAAATTTTCGCGTGTCAAGGTGTTCCTTCAGGATGCGAAGCACAGTCGTATGCGTTAATCCGGTATCGTGGACGAGCTCACGAATCGTCTGGCGTCGATCACTGTGCACTAACGCGGCAACAGGTTGCTCTTCTTCTTCAGAGACTCTGGGACCATCTGCCCGACACATGTCTGTCAAAGTTTGTCGACCTTCGTTGAAGGCTTTTATCAAATGCGACACTGTTCTGTACGCCAATGCCGATTCCCCGCACGCCTCTTGAAGACCTTCATGGCACTGTTGTGCTGTATGATTTTGATCCAATTCTGATATTTCTGTTTCGAAAACATAGCGAAACCGCTAAGTCAAACCACTTGCTGACCAGTGACTGTGTTTCTCTCGACTGTGCGCACGCCGGTGACCTGTGGCGGGCGAGTGCGTTTGCTGGGAGGTACGCAGGCATGTCAACAGCGTGTGCTACCAGCGACAATAGTAGAGTCCATTACAAAGTGTCTCCACAGGAGTGTTGCCACGATTTAATCCCAACTATGAAATACTGGATTAGAAAATACGACCAGTGGGATTACAACTCGGAGATAGACATCTACATACTATTCTCTTAGCAGATGACCAAAAAGTAATAGCACAAGGTCAGAAGGATATGACTTATATGCTTGAGAAGTTAATTGAAGAATGTGGTGCATGGGGTTTGAAAGTTAATACTGAGAAAACGAAGTATATGGTAATGGGATGTGGAGAACAACAGACAGAACTGGAGAGAGGGAAGTTAAAACATGTGAGCGAATTTGAATATCTAGGTGTTATATTTAGGGACATCGGAAGGGATGAAAAGGAAATAAGGAAGAAGATAGGGAAATGAAGAACATCATTAAGACTCTACATCCGATGCTGTGAGATGTTGTTGTTTTCAGTCCGCAGACAGGTTTGATGCAGCTCTCCACGCTACCCTGTCCTGTGCAAGTCTCTTCATCTGAGAAAATGTTCGGCAACCTACATCCTTTTGAATCTGCTTACTATATTTGTCCCTCGGTCTCCCTCTACAATTTTTACCCCACACACTTCCTTCTAATGCTAAGTTGACAATTCCGTGATGTATTAGAATGTGTCCAACCAATCTATCCCTTCTCTTAGTCAGGATTTGCCAGAAA
This sequence comes from Locusta migratoria, assembly GCA_026315105.1. NCBI lineage: Eukaryota > Metazoa > Arthropoda > Insecta > Orthoptera > Acrididae > Locusta > Locusta migratoria. Next base: position 985,556,673 of record CM048744.1, on the reverse strand, counting down.
CTCCTTTTCTCCCCGATTCTGTTGAACACCTCCTCATTAGTTACGTGATCTACCCATCTAATTGTCATCATTCGTCTGTAGCACCACATTTCAAAATCTTCGATCATCTTTTTATCATAACTCCTTACCGTCCATGTTTCACTCCCATACAATGCTACACTCCAGACAAATGCTTTCAGAAAGCACTTCCAAACATTTAAATTAATATTGAATGTTAACACGTTTCGCTTCTTTAGAAACGCTTTTCTTCCCATAGCCATTCTGCATTTTATATCTTCCTTACTTCGGCCATCAGAAGTTAACTTGCTGTCTCATTACCTAATCTAATTACTACAACATCGCCTGATTTTCTGGCATTACATTCAATTACCTCCGTTTTACTCTTGTTAATGTTCATCTCATATCTTCCTTCCAAGACATTGTCCATCCCATTCAATTGCTCTTCCAGATATTTTGCGGTCTCTGACAGAATTACTATGTCATCAACAAACCGCAATGTTTTTATTTCTTCTCCCTGCACTTTAATGCCCTCTCCAAATTTCTCCTTCCACTCCTTCACTGCCTGCTCAATGTACAGACTGAACAACATTGGGGAAAGGCTACAACTCTGTCTTAATCCCTTCCCAACGTCTGCGTCCCTTTCTTGCCCTTCGACTCCAATAACCGCTGTCTGATTTTTGTATAGGTTGAATATAACTCTTCGCTCCCTATATTTTACCCCTGATACCTTCAGAATTTGGAAGAGTGTACTCCAGTCGACATTGTCAAAAGCTTTCTCCAATTGGACAAACGCTAAAAACGTAGGTTTGCTTTTCCTTAGTCTATCTTCTAAGATAATTCGTAATGTGGGTATTGCCTCCTGTGTACCTACATTTCTCCTAAATCCAAAATGATCTTCCCCGAGGTCGGATTCCACAAGTTTTTCCATTTGTCTGTAAATAATTCGTGTTGGTATTTTGCATCCATGACTTATTAAACTGATAGTTCCGTAATTTTCACACTTGTCTGCACTTGTTTTCTTTAGAATTGGAATTACAGTATTCTTCTTGAAGTCGAAGGGCTCTCCTAACGACATCAGCAGTTCAGACGGGCCTTGTTTCGACTCAAGTCCGTCAGCGCTCTGTCAAATTCTTCTCGCAGTATCATATGTCCTATCTCATCTTCCTCCACTTCGTCTTCCATTTCTATAATACTGCCTTCAAGTTTATTTCCTTTGTATAGGCCCTCTATATATTCCTTCCACAGTTCAGCTTTCCCCTCTTTGCTTAGTACTGGTTTTCCGTCTGAGTTCTTGATATTCATAAAGCTGCTTCTCTTGTCTCCAAATATCTCTTTTATTTTCCTGTAGACGGTATCTATTTTTCGCCTCGTTATGGATTCTTCTACGGTTCTGCATTTGTCCTCTAGCCACTCCTGATTTGCTGCTTTGCCAGTCTGCACTTCCTGTCAATCTCATTTTTCAGACGTTATTACTCCCTTTTTCCTGTTTCACTTACTGAATTTTTATTTTTTCTCCTCTCATCAATTAAGTTCAGTATATCCTGTGTTATCCAGGGATTTCTATTGGGCCTTGTCCTTCTGCCTATATGGTCCTCTGCAGCCTTCACTACCCAGTCTCTCAGAGCTACCCATTCTTCTTCTACTGTATTACTTTCACCCATTTCAGCCAATCCTTGCCTAATGCTCCCTCTGAAATTCTCAACCACCTCTGGTTCCTTCAATTTGTCCAGGTTCCATCTCCTAACCTTTCTACCTTTCTGCAGTCTCTTATGTTTTAATCTGCAGTTCATAACGAATAAGTTATGGTCAGAGTCTATATCTTCCCCTGGATATGTCTTACAGTATAGAACCTGGTTTCTAAATCTTTTCCTTACCACTATAAAGTCAATCTGGTACCTTCCAGTGTCTCCTGGTCTCTTCCACGTATACAGCCTTCTTTTATAATGATTAAACCAAGTGTTTGTTGGTGATCATTAAATTGTGCTCTGTGCAAAATTCTACCAAGCGATCTCCTCTTTCATTTCTTTTTCCCAGTCCATATTCACCTACTACATGTCCTTCTCTTCTCTTTCCTACTACCGAGTTCCAGTCCCCCATCACAATCAAGTTTTCGTCTCCCTTAACAATCTGAATGATTTCTTTTATCTCCTTATACATTTTTTTTTGATATTCTCATCATCGGCCGTGCTAGTTGGCATATAAACTTGTACTACTGTGGTCGATGTTGGCTTCGTGTTTATCTTTACTACGATAATGCGTTCACTATCCTGTTCATAGTAATTTACCCGCATTTCTATTTTCTTATGCATTATCAGACCTACTCCTGCGTTACCACTAACTGAATTTGTATTGATAACCCTGTACTCACCTGACCAGAAATCCTGTTCATCCTGCCACCGAACTTCACTAATCCCTACCATATCTAACTTTAACCTATACATTTCTCTTTTCAAATTTTCTAGCTTATCTACGCGATTAAGGGTTAGAACATTCCACGTTCCGACCCATAGAATGCCTGTTTTGTTTTTCTTGATGTCGACCTCCTCCTGTGTAGTCCCCGCCCGGAGATATGAATGGGGGACTATATTACCTCCGGAATATTTTACCCAAGAAGACGCCATCATCATATAATTATAAGAAATAATTTGTCAAATTAGACAAAGAAGAAAATATTTAAGGCAATAATAGAACTAGTAATGACATATGGGTCGGAAGTATGGGTTATAGATATAAGCAGAGAAGTTAAACTAGTTGCTTCAGAGATATACTGGAGGAGATTTGTAGTTTAACATAAATTAATCACATGGGGAATGAAATAATTAGAGGAAGGATGACTGCTACTACCACTATTACAGATGAAATTAATGATAACAAATGGAAATGTTACGTTTTGCAACATATGGAACAGGAAAGGATACCGTTACAAACATGGTGAGTTCCGCCACAAAAAAATAAGCGATGAAAACCATCTAGAAATTGAATAACTCTTATTCAGGAGGAAATGGGAAAACGAGAATTGGAAGAAGGAGACGGAACAGACGAGGAGCGATGGCACTTAGGATGTGAAATGGAGCAATGGCACTGCAAATGCTCTTAATATATAAATACTTTACCTTGGGGAGGAAGGAAGCAGGATGAGGCAGGAAAGATATCTGGGCATTTAACTTTCTAAGTGGCTAACTTGGCTTCCCGCGGTCACCAACCCTTCGTAGCGCTCCCATCGTCCACACCTTACTATACTTGCTATATATATATATATATGTGTGTGTGTGTGTGTGTGTGTGTGTTGGTGGGGGTTCTTTTCTTACCGGAATGTATAGCTTCAGGACAGGTTCATCTATTTTAGCCAGATGCGGTAATAGGTAACGTTCGATCTCGTACGGGAACCCGAAATAGCGAGTATGGACTCATGGCCGAGGGGGTGTTACGGCTGCAGTGTGCGATTTGCTGGAATTTGAGACGGACAGGAGGAGAGTGCGGGTAGCTAAGTCGTCGGCGTGGTGTCTCAGCGCGCTTGGCCACAGGGCTTGACGTTGGTTCGATGACCTCTGTAATAAAAATCTGGGCTCAGAACTCAACGAAAAACCTAGAACACGATAGGACGGCCGCAACAATCCGACCTACCCGAAGAAAAGAGGGAAAAATTGCTTGGGTGACCATAGGCCTGAAGGAGGAGAATAGAGTTTGAATCCCGACCCAGCTCACAGTTTTACTTGTCGCCACTGAATAATTTCAATGCCCACATATCGTAATTCTAACAGTAGTTATGTAATTACAGAGATGACATCTGGGAAGTATGCTAATGATGTTACAACTAGAACTAATATTACACAAAAAACATGACGATCCTTTGTATGTAATACACCAGTGAATCCGGCAACATTTCGCAATTGCTAAATAATGATTGGAATTGGATATACACCTTACATTGCTTCCGTTAATCTCTCTGCCTGCCATTTCCCCCATCTCTCTGCCTGTTTCGTACTTTCCTCTTTCACCACTTAGCCTTACCTCTGTATTAGCTCGCTTGAAACCCAGTGTTTCTGGGGTATTTATTTATCCCAATATTCAGTCAGTCCATATATTCCTCCATCTTCATTGTGTCGTTCTCCTCCCCCCTCCTCTATCTCTCTACCAGTATCTGCCTCAACCTGCTTCTCCTCCTCCACCAACTCTTCCTCCACTTTTCAGTCCTTTGTAAATCTTCTCCCAATAAACAATTATTACAAATTACATAAATTATTTCTAAAGTTCTTGTAGTAGTGTATTTTATAGCGCAATAAGCAGATCTCTGGTCCTGACTCTTTATTATTTTTCATTTTTTGTAGTTCTTCCTTCACTCCTTCACTCTTCTATTGTGTCATCTCATAATTCTTCACAACTTAAATTACTAATCAAATATTTTACTCAATTTTTCTTCAATAAATCGCTGTATCAGATTTTCTATACTTCAATTTTTATTGTATTTATTTTCTCTGTTTCGTTGCAATTCTTTCACTGTATGAAATAATTGCAACAAAACAAAGAAAATAAATCCAATAAATATTGAAGCATGGAAAGACTACTTGCTTATCGTCTTCCAGGCTTCTGTGGACTTAGATCCCCCTATCATTGAATTTATTTTTGCACATCTGTATTCCTCGCTTTAATTTTATGTCACTTATGACAGTTACTCTCTCACAGTTGAAGTACTTCACCAATATTGCACTTAACACACTCTTTGTCTCAAATATTTTGGAAATTGATATTTAAGACGAATGTCACCTTTATAGAGTTTAAAACATGTCCTATTACTTTTAAATGTACCAGAGTCTTTGTCTGGGATTGTAAATGACCTTCAAAGTAATCCTTCCATTCTGTACACACATGTATTTATTTAGAGAAATTCACAGATTTTTTGTTAGTTGTCCAAATACTTGAAAATATTTGACAGATAATATTACAAGTTCTGACTATGGTATTAAAAGGAAGTTCTAAAACTTTTTTCAATGTAATCTTGAATATATTTTCAAAATTATTTAATTCACATGAATGACACATTAAAAGCTGTTAATCATGTTATTTAATAAGCGCTGCAGTGGAGTGGGCAAGCGTAGTGAGATGCTATTCTCTGATGTGTGAGGCCATTCTCCATTGGGGGTTTGAATCCCCCCTCGAGCATGGATGTTTGTGCCACCTTTAGTATAAGGTAGTTCATACTTAGTTTGTAAGTTTAGGGACTAATGACCCTGCAGTTAAGTCCCTTAAACTTAACAAACATTTGAACAATTTAATAAGTTCAAAAGTAATTCCTTCATATTTAACTATTATCTAATACTAAAATCCCAGAATACATCCACAGACCATAACACATTATCGATAATTTCCTATAATAATATTCACATTATCTGATAATTCTATTTACTAATAAGTCTGAAATAATTTAATAATAAATTATTCTTCTACTAAATATTCCTCACAATCACAATATAATGCAATTCTCGAAAGAACTAGAAGTGGACAGAGCTATCTGAACAGAGATAATCACAAACCCAAAAGAGATGTCAAACATGAAAGAGATAAACAGGAAAGAGAGCTAAACTTGAATGCAGCAGAGAACTAACTGCAAGTCCTCTTTATACTGATTCCTAGAGAAAACACTGTTACGATATGGGGTGCTTTGACAGACTTACTCTATGTCTTTTACTGTACATTAAAAATAATGTAAATTTATTTCGATCCAATTTTAATGAAATGAACTCTTCCTCATGAATTACTAAAATTTTGTAATCTTAGTGCAACGATCGTCATGCCATGTTATAAAGGCCCTACAGATGGGGTAAGTTCACTTGTTAACAAACACCATCTCCATCCAACACAGCATCCCATTATGTAGTAATAGTACTAGCCAACAACCTATATGTGCACTAAAAATTTTTCTTTTAACATGACTCCACAAAACGTAATTTTTATATACATAATATCATATGTATAATATCATTACAAGATTTTTTTAAACATTTCACACTGACGAAACTAAATATGAGTTTGTCCCACAAATTATAATAATAAATTATAATCCTTTGAATGGATTCTTTATTTTAGTCCATTGTAAAATAAGAGGCGTAAAAGAAACATCTTGGTCCTTTATATCTAATGTTGTGGTGCATATTGGGCTACATCTGGTGCTACAATAACGTATGTATGGTGTGTGTATGTGTGTGTGTGTGCGCGCACATGCATGTGTGTGCTACGAAAATTTTAAGTTAATTCATCAATGCCAATGCAATGTGTTGTCGATGATTCAGACGTCTTGTTCAAGAACAGAGACCCCAGTCCAGGAGCCAACATTGTTGTTAAACATATAGTCGGAACCATGAAACAAAATACAATTAAAAATGTTATAGGACAACTAATTGCAAATCTGAAAAGATTAGAAGCCACTTTGATTAATATGGCTGTCAACACTCAGTGCACTGACAATATCTTTCATTTTCCTATGCATACACTAGTAATTGTGGCGACAGTAAGTAGATAAATCGAGTGTCCACATCTTCTGCATCATTCACACACAAATCGACTGTTTGACTGTCCAAAAATCTCTTTGATACACTTTTGAATACGAAATGTTATTTTGAAAGTTACTAGTTACGTTTAACAGTCAGCCACATACATCTACACCACTCAATTGTGTCACTTGCCTCATCGGTGTTGATCACTGCATATTAACAGTTTCATGTAACACACAAGTACTATCGGGCACTGTGAAATATAGTTCATTCAACTTGATAGTCATACACACAGGTTGAAGATCGCTGCATGTGAAACAGTCTTGTCATGAACTGAATATCAAGAATTATCTACAGTAACACTAAATGTGATGATTCTCAACAATAATAAAAATATGGAGTCATTTCTCAAGTGGACACAAAATGTAAGCTTAATTTGCCGGGAAAAAAAGGGAAAAAGTTCTTCTGGTGATATCTGCAGTGTGAATAGTAAATTAAGATATTCACAAAATTATTAGTCATAACGAAGTAAAAAAGAATTATATCAAAACATCTCATATAGTAGGTCTTCTTAACCTTATACAAGTCAAAAAAATTGGTAATGTTATTTGGAGTGAAGCTCCAGTTAAAATCTAGCATCCTTTAAATGATACTATGTATGAAGTTGCTATAATATCTGAGTGAAAATCTTAAAGATAATCTGAAGCAAATTCACCCAAGTTACAATATCGTCTGTGAGAAACTCGCACTTACATAAGTAACTTGTATGATGTTAACTGAAAAAGTTCCTAATTACTTTGGTATTCTAAAATACTTTGTTATTGGGTCACATTTTGTACAACATAAAAGTAACTGTTTATTACTGTTCACAGCAAGTATTAACCACTTCAACTTGCACTGTCCTTTGTCGTCTGTGCACAGCTTCAACCAAGAATGTGATGCATTGCCGAAATTGTAATGACACTTTTAATGTGCCTTTAAGTATAATTTTACTTCACTCAGTCTCTGAGCATGTATGTTCAATATTTTATTCTCATATGTAAAAAAACCTCTAAATACTTACTCTAGAGATAGTTATGGCCTATGTAACATATACCAAATGCCAAAACCTATAACACATACATTAAAACACATTATAAGAAAATGTTATTACACTCCATAGCTAATGCTCTTTCAATATATATTTTAAGATCTACGTAAGAATAAAGAAATTTGTCAATAGCTTGTATTTAAATCAGTAGAAGACAAAAATTTTGTTCAATGAAATCTTTGTAATAGTTCATCTAATTTTTCCAATGAATTCTAATGGGTACTATTATTTTACTTGTTTCTCTTGCATCCAACACAAGACGAACACTGTTGTCTGCTTTATAAGTAGCTAACGCAGACTGCAGTATTCGGATTGAGATGGCTCAATAATATCACAATGTGACATATTTTTTAATTCTGCTTGTGCCTATTCTCTTTTAGCCCACGGTACTGAATAGGAGGATATACAAAAAGTCTTATGAGGGTATACATTTATATGATATACATATCCCTTAATTATGCCAAGTATCTCATCAAATACGTTAACATATTTCATCAACAGTGAGTCTAAATCAACCTTTTGTTGTTCAGTAAGGTAACCAGATTCAGATAGTTTACCAAAGATGGTTTAATGAATACGAGATATTGATTCGACATTAGTAAGGTTATTAATAGAAATATTATCCTCCAAGTTGCAGGCTGTAGGCACTATATGCTTAAATTACTGCACTTCTTAACTTTATGATTCTCCTCAGCAATTAAAGACAATTTCATTCATCCATTTGAGCCACTAATAATTAAATTACCTACCAAGAGGTCAATCTCAGCCTCTTTATCACATAAAATATTTAATCCCCAAATGCATGGAATTATTTGGTATGTGTCATTTAGTAAATTATCCTCAATATTAACTGGTACCCAGCACTGTTTTTACTCTTTGAGAAATGAAATGTAAAACTCCAGTCAGCGTAGTAGATTGTACTGGTAGTGTGGCAACAAATACATCATTTTGTAATTATTTTATAAAAACTTTTACTTATAGCAGAAAATGCTGACCCTGTATCAATAACATTACCTATTGGTATATCATAAATTCTTGTGCAAATCACAGCTTCTATCAGAGGTGTCTTCTTTTTACTTGTCGTTAGTGCTTCCTCATTTAAATTTTCTAATAAATCGTTAACATCATTGTATCTTAACACATTTAATGTAACTGTATCAGGTCCATCTTTATTCCTAACAACAGGCTTAGAAAGTCGATGAAATATGGCCTTTAGTTTGTTGGATTATTAGCTGTTGGATCTTTTGTAACTTCCATTAGTCTTGTTTGGTATTGTGTAGGCATCATCAATAGTTTACTTGGTTGTGAAATGTGCGGTTGTGCTTATTCATTAATGTACATGGATACAGACAATCCTGTAGACATACCATTTGTTTGAGTTTGCCAGTTTGGTGGAGGGTGATTGTACTGTTGCCAGTTTGCACAGTTACGAGTACATTGATTTTAAAGGTTCATTTCTTGAAATTTCTTGTCAAACTTTTGTTGCGGTGGTTTAGTGTTGTAGTTATTATCATATTGATATCCATTGTTTTATGGTTGAAAATTTTGGTTTCACAGATTCTAAGAACTTTGTGGTTTTCTGTTATTATTGTGATTTGTAGGATCTGGTTGGCAATGATTATCATTATTATTATTATCTTTGTGTTTTCCATTTAGTTGGCCATTCTGTAGCCAATTACATACTGGTATTTTGACAATTTTGTCCATTCCTGTAGTCATTAATGAAATTTTATTATTTATTCTTATTATGTGAATTAAAGGCGAAATTATTTCGCATATAATTTTATCTTCTTCAATTAAGTCCAATGTATCCACTTTGGTTATAAACGTTTCCGAATGATTGTTGAGGATGTATAGAAGTTCCTCATGTAGTTCCACGGGAAATCTTCCATTAAGAATTTTCTTAATGGAATTGGGATTGGCTCAATAATGTGTTTATTAATAATTTTTCAAAATATTTACGTAATGAGCCTTTCTTTGATTTATAAAATTCTGGGTACTAAATTCCATTTCTTAAATGCTCTTGTTTACTATGTAAAATATTTCAATAAATAATTTTTTCTAATTGTTTTGTGTATTCACAAGAGTCCATTATTTCCTTTGCCCATAAGGCAGCTTGTCCCACAATGTGAGCTACATTAAATTGTAATATTCTGTATTCATTCCAGTTGTGAGGGAACACGTTTCGAAAGTTTCGTATAAAAAGTTTTGGAGGTGATACGTCCTTTTGTCACGAATATGTCTGGAATTGTGTGTTTTAAAGTATTTACTGATCAGATTCAGAACATGCGGAATTTGCGTATCTGTAATGATATGTTTTCGGTATCTGCGAGCAACTAGACTGGCATATTATATCTGGTATAATTTGTGCAAGGAAACCTTGCTTTTTTCAGCCCAGTAGCTGATATTCTTGTTTTCCGAATCAGGAGCCTGCACTTAATAGATGGTTGTAGTTTGATTTGTATGTCTGTCATGATAGTATTGTTGTGTATTCCTTGTTGAGATTGGTACACTTCCATTAAAAATTTTACTGCTGGCAGTAGGCTTTGAATGAATACATTTTGATGTATCTGCTTCAAGTGTAGAACTTGCACTACTATTATTAGAATTATTGTTTATTTTGTTTACATTTGATTATATTTCGTTCTCAGATTTATGTTGCATGGATGTCACTTGATTTGCTAGCCAATCCTGTATATTACTTTCAGTTCCTTTAGTAGATTCTAGTAAAACGTTTCTTACTGTTTATTAGCATTGTAAATTCTGTACATAAGTATTTGATTTGCCTTTTGTAGGCTGAACCATGTTCTGAAAGTCTTTCGTTTTATTCATATCTGTCTGTAATTGCTCTAATTTCTGCTGTATTTCCCTGACAGTTGTTTTAATTTCATCCACATACAATTGGGCATTTTAAATTCTGAGATTAAATGATTAATTATTCGGTCACAACGAGTGTCTCGCTCTTCTATTTTGTATATGATATTAGCTGTAATTTTATCCAGTTCTTGCTTTGATTGTGTTATTCAATTTGTCCCTCCATGAATAGTTTTCAAAGTTGGTAGTTTTCAGGGTTTTCCAACAGGATTTCTTTGATGTTTTCTTCCTGACTTTTAACTGTTATCTAGACGTTTAAACTTTTCTCTTGTGTTTTTCCATGTTCGGCCTATTTTTTAGGTTGTTCTTCTTGACTAAGTTTTATATGTTGACTTTGTTAAAGTAGTTTTTTTTTGTTAGAAATTCGTGTGCTTGTTTGTTTTGTTCATTAAAGATATTAGAAATTCGTGTGTTTGTTTAGCTTTTCCCTCAAGGTTTTTAAATTATCACAAATGGATCTACATTGCTAATGTACTCATGTTTGTGTTCAAAACTCGTACACACGATGGTACCGTTGTTAACTCCTTAAAGTGTGATGCACTTGGTTCGGCATTATCTGAAGACTGTGATTGTCCTCTATGTTCCGTGCATGCATTCATTTCTGGTTGTGAAAAATAATCCCTAATTCCTTATCTGGTTCTCTCATTACATTTAAACTGTCCTCAGAATGGGTAATCATCCTGCGTGTAGATCACATTTCTGTTTTACATGTACTCCTATTCCATCGACATCTACATTTACAGTATACCCCACAATCCACCGTAAAGTGAGTGGCGGAGGGTACACTGTACCACAGCTAGGCATTTCTTTTTCTATTCCACTCCCTAATATAACGAGGGAAAAAAGAATGTCTATATGCCTCTGTACGAGCCCTAATTTCTCTTATCTTGTCTTCGTGATCTTTACACAACATGTGAGCAAGCAACACGAAGATCATACTACAGTCAACTTAAAATTCCGGCCCTCTAAATTTGTCGAAAAGAACGTTGTCTATTCTCCATTGATCCCCATATGAGATCCCTGACTATTTCCGTGACACCTGCGCATTGGTTGTACCTACCAGTAACGAACTTAGCTGCTTTTCCCTGAAATGCTTCCATTTCTTCCTTCAAACTGATCTGCTGCGGGTTCCAAACACTTGAGCAATACTCAAGATGTCGTCGTACCAGAGTTTTAATTGGGTTCTCCATTACAGTTGCAGTACATCATCCCAAAATTCTCCCAATGAAATCAAGTCCGTTGTCCGCTCTACGCACAACTGTCCTTAGGTTCGTTCCATTTCATATTGCTCTGGAATGTTACACCTAGATATTTGAATGATCCGACTGCATTAAGAAGCTCACTACTAATGCTGTATTCGAACATTATAGGATTATTTTTCCTACTCATGTGCATCACCTTACATTTTTACACCAGCTAGAAATTTTGTGTAAGGCATCCCGTATACTATTAAAGTCAAAGACGACACCCTCCCATACACCACAGCATCATCAGCAAACAGCCGCAAATTACAAGATACTCTGTCCATCAGATCGTCTATATACATAGAAAATAATAGCGGTCCTATCACAGTCCCTTGGAACACACCTGTAGGGTACACTCGTCTCTGATTATCACTCTCCATCGATACCAATGTACTGCTTTATATTATTTACGAAGTCTTCCAGCCAGCCACAAATGTGAACCTATTCCATGCTCGTATCTTCGTTAGCAATCTGCAGTGTGGAACCACATCAAATGCCTGTTTGAAATCGAGAAAAACACAATCTACGTGTTACCCTTCATCCGTGGCTCGCAAGATGTCTTGTGAGAAAAGGGAAAGCTGAGAAAAAAGCTTATCCATCTCAAGGAAATGTACTATATTCGAGCTGAGAATATGCTCGAAAATTCTACAGAAAACTGATGTTTCCTGTAATTATGTGGGTCAGTTATTTTACCTTTCTTATAAATGGGAGTCAATTGCGCTTTTTTTCAATCACTAGGAACTTTGCACTGAATTAAAGATTTGCGATAAATGCAAGGTAAGTATGGGGCCAATGCTGCAGATTATTATATTGTTTTCAACACTACAGATAGACAGAGATGAAAAACTATGCCCTGCTTCACATTCAAGGTTGGATTATTTTTTCAGCACGTCTCTCCTGCTCACTTAAACAATATACAAATAAATACTTTTTGATTCGCACTACTACAAAAGTACATTGAAAATATATTTTGTCTTTTGGGATTGACACTAATTTGTTTTATATGGCGTTTATATCTCATACAGTAAATGATGCTTCCTGCAAAAATAATGCACAATACAGATGCCAGTAGATGTATATAATACCTCAAGCCAAATGTGGAATAAAAATGATGTCCTTAATTTGAGTATGCATAGTTGCAAGAACATGAATACTATTTTTATACTCATATAAAAATAGTATTCATGTTCTTGCAACTATGCATACTCAAATTAAGGACATCAGTATGTAGATTTTTACCACATGATACTCAGAACGACAAATATTATTTTGCAAGAAACCGAAAGAATGTCCAGGTTAGCACATAAATAAAACATGAAAAATACACTCAATGTTTATTTATGTGCACTAAATATTTCACTGTAAATGTTACGTTTATCAATGATAATCACCTTTCTTCCCCTGTAACAGATCCACACATTCCAGTAATAGTGTCCCAATCGGCCACATCTATTAAATTTGTACATATTAGTTGGTATCAGATAATCATGATTGTATCACCCGTCTCACTCTTGATCTTAAGGGAAAGTTTCCGGTCGTTGGGTGAAGTCATAGCAATAGTGGTAGATTCTGCATAGATCTCCAAGATGTAATCTCTTGATGTACGATTCCTCAGGTTTCTTTATATATTCACTTCGCTTTTGTTTTTGGTTGTACCCCACTTTCTAGAGCGGCAAGTCTGTAACAGGCTTCTTGCTTGGTGTTCGGTATATTGGTAATGTACTCTTCTTATGTAGAATATTACCGTTCTCTCTAGTACCAAGGTCTTCTGTACATTATTTATTTATTTGACATGTTCTTGGCACTTACATTATGAGCATTTGTGTTCCTATAGTTTGTAACATTATTGATGGGCATGAAAAGTCTTTCGCCTCAGGGGCTTGACTTCAATTCTACACCATAATTACATGCTGGCTATAGTTATATTTTCTGTGTTTTTAGGGGAAGCCTATTAAAAATCAGTTTATTATTCAGTCTGTGATCTCATATAGCCCTTGTAGTTACTAAGTTGGAATTGTAGTCTATTCATGGACAAACTATTCACTAGTGATTATGAGAGTTATTCTCTCATGGTTAAATTTCTTAACCAACACGCTCTTTGTCTTGGATATGCTTGAAACTGTCATTTAAAACCTGTGGCCCCTTTTATATAGTTTAAACCCTATTCCATTATATTTCAATATACTCAAGTCTTTCTCTGGGATTGTAAATAACCTTAAAAGTAATCCTTCCATCCAGTACACAAATGTAATTATTTTGTGATAGTCACAGATATTATTTGTTATTCATCTACTTTAAAACATTGCAAGTCCTGACTATTAAATGAAAGTTCTAAAACCTTTTTCAGTATAATCTGGAATATACCACTGCTACAAAATTATTTACTTGACACAGATGACATTAAATACTATTAATCATGATATTTCAGAAGATCAAAAATAATTGATTCATATCTTATTATTTTCTTTACTCATATCCTAGAATCCATACACAGACCATAATACAGTATTGATAACATCATATTCCTATTTTCTGATAATTCTCTTTACTTATCAGTCTGAAATCATTTAATAATAAATTAATCATGAATCATTAATAAATTAACCATGAACTTGAAAGAGCAATCAAATGTGAAAGAGCTAAACAGGAAAGAGAGCTGAACTCGAAAGTGCCAGAGACACAACTGCAAGTCCTGTTTATACTAATTCTTAGAGAAAACACTGTTATGATTTGCGGTGCTTTAACTTGCTTACTCTATGTTTTTTACTGTACACCGAAAATAATTTATATTTAGTTAGATCTAAATTTGACAAACGATCTCTGCCTCACTAAAAGTACTTGTAATTTACTACACATATTTGCGCTATTGGCGTCTGTATGTAACTTATCAGTCATGCTGAATGCTGCTGCTGTACTGCTTGAATGTTTGGTTGCTGCAAATGCTGACACTGGAGTACTCGAAGTTGTGGACATGATCTGTGTAGTCTACAGCTGCTGTGCCCATAGATTCTTGTAGACTGCTACTTGCTGTGGATAACTCTAGTGTATCACATCTCTTCAGACTTTCTCCTTCTTTCTTCACTCTTGAAGTCTATGCCTTACCTCACCACACACAATTATTTGTACCAATTCGCATGTATACCACTACTGCTACAATCCTGTAACCAGATCCCCTGCACAAACAGCCTATTATACAATTGATTTGGGACCTGGATCACAATTTTTGTAACATGTTACAAGAGAAATTCTACGGGAATTAAATTCAAATCCTGGATGAGAATATCCCAGTTGTGATATTACATAATCTGGCAAAGTAGACAAATATTCATTATATTTACATGAACAAGAGAACAACAGGGCATTATCTTGCTGCTTGCATTTGCTTAGTTACTGTGGAGACTAAGATGACCTGACTACATTTCCAAGATAAATTGATATAATAAGTGTAATAAATCCTTAAATAAGTAAATATGAGTATATTGCTTTCTAGATGATAGCTTGAGGTAATTAGCTATCACCTCACACATAGCTTGTTGAAATGGCATATACATACAAATTAATTTTGTTACAATCAGATATTGTTGACATTAACTTTTGTTGTTTTGAAGATACTAAAATTATTCTTCGTTCATGATATGCTCCAATTTTTATGACATCCTGGATGCCTTCGAATTTGATGGGAACATAACATTGTAATTTATTACATATTTCTAAGTTAAGAGTTAGCTTTCTGCCAGAGTGTCTACTAAACATTCCCTTGTCGCATCAACTCCCTTCAAAAGCTTGAATTTACCCATTTCAGATGGTTTGCCATTGTCACCGAGTGTCTTAAGCAGTTGCTGGGGTCAACTTAGGCTTTCTGATCTCCTGCAAAATCGGCCACTGAACGCTCGACCATTGTATGATTGTCACCTTCCCTTCCACAAATTCGAGAATTAGAATATGTGACATATGGAGATTATATGCATCATGTCACAACATGTACAAACGATGAGTGTTGCATTAATATTAATAATGTTGGAGAACTTACATTACCTTACACATTCCATGTGTATTAGGAAAACAAAAAGTCCTTTTATTGTTACAGTCATTGATTGATTCAGCTAAAATTAGAAGCTGCTTCTCGTAATTCAAATTTCATTCAGGGCAAAAACGTTAGGTGCTGGTTTCAACCTATAACACGTTTGTCATTGGGACATGTGCGGCCTCAATGAGTCTTTGGTCTACGTTGCCTGCTATGTTGGAATTCAGCAAAGGAATTTCCATCAGTTTGTATGTGACAAAAATTTTAACAATCAATATAGGATGTAATGAGACGATATGGTAGCGGGATCGAAAGATATTTTCTTTTCGTGTTCTAATATCATTTTTTAGTGGCAAGTTTTAATTTGGCAAGAGACTAACTATAAACATCTACGGCTGACAAGCTACAACAGCTGAAGTTAAACGTTCAGGTAATACACACATCAATCGTTTTTGTACATGGATGAATTTATTTTTGACTGAAAGGTCGAAAATTACTTATAATTTTGCCCTGGACTTGTGAATTTATTGGTTGTGATTGAGGTTGATGTATTCAGTAAGTATTAATTGTGGGTAATTTCCTGTTTCTAAAATGATTTCAGTGCTCCCCATAATGTTATTATCCTTTGGTGTGGTGTATAAAATTTCAATAGCTTGTTCTAATCGAAATGTTGTGTGTTGTTAATTATTTCTATATTAAAATAGGGGGTTTGGTTATAGTTTGTCTGTCTTATGTGTTCCTTGTTTCTAATAGAGACGTTTCTGTCTGTAATATAGTTCATGAAATATTTTGGTCATGTATATTTTTATTTTTTTATCTTATGCATTTCAGAACACCATTGTGAGATATGTAGAAAATTTAACAAAAATTAGATGACACATTGAATATAGATATAGATATCATTAATGTTATAAAAATAGAGCAAAACAATGTGCAAAACGTACGTGCAATTTGAAAAGGAATAAATACAGTAAAATATTGGTACATAATATGCAGATATATGTGTATGACACATATAGATTTACATCTTCGTCTTGTTGTTCTTGAATGGACATAACATGCCAAACTGTGGGGAGCAGCACAACAAGTGTAGTAGGTGCTGTAGACGGCAGACAGCGCAGGTGTCAAAATTACAAATCATTTGAATGAAAATAGTTATAGTAATAAAATTCTTTCGATATTTACAACTGCTGAATAGGTTTTTAGTAGTCTTTCACAACATTAAGTTCGTTATAGGATGTGATATAAATATACGAAAATATTAGACAATATTGTAATTCATGTGTAGCCGACCAGGCCATAGACCTGTAAGAAGAAAGAGGAAGCGAGCGGGCGATGGAGGTGTGGGGGGGGGGGGGGATTGGGCGTGGTTGAGCAAGCAACAGGCCACACGAAACATCGTTCAGTGCACAGCACGCCAGGATAACCATATGGCTGCCCACCTCTAAATTCAGGTTAGCTAACTTTCATCAGTTATTATAACCTATGTCCCAAACTTAATGTTATCTTTCTGTAATAAAAAAATTACCTAAGACACGTAAGAAATAAAAATAGAAAAAAAATTGTGACAGAGAGATTTCAGGAACATGCCAATTTATGGTCTATTTTCTTAAATATAGATCTATTCATCAAACAAATGAAAAACGTTTCTGCCTGTCTGCCCTATGTAGAATTTCTGTTTTTGGAGTGAATTTTATATATTCCTTCGCTTAATTCTTAACGAATGAGTACTTCAAACACAAACAAAACATCGAAAACTTTATTGATATTTTCAACCTAGATACAGGGAAACATATAAATAGCTTTGAGGCATCCAACCAAAGATAAAGTTCAACCAAGCAAAGTGAAACAACACTGTACCTACCCACTTAAACAACTCTACAAAAGCTTTGATTTTGAAATTGATTGAAACACAAGGTATTACTGTTATCAGTAACTTTGTTTTGTTGTATCTACAACGCGTTTCGAAGATTTAAACCCCCATTACCAGGTGGAAGAACGTTAAGCTGTGTACACATAGATTAGGTTGATCTGTTGCACTGTCTACAAGAGAAAATATAAAACACTGCATCTGAATACAACTTTGTACAGTTTTACAAATGAAGTTAAATCCAAGCAATTAAAATATAATACCTACATTGGTCACAGGTCCCTTGCATTGTCTTAACCTCACTTCTGTGTAATGAATCACAGCCACCATCTTCGTTTACTTCTAACATAAGTGTAAGTTCTTTGCTTCTCTTGTAGACAGTGCAACAGGTGAACCTAACCTGCATGTACGCAGGTTAACGTTACTGCATGTGATGATGGGGCTTAAATATTAAAAACGCATTGTGGATACAATAAAACAAAGTAACTGGTAACAGCAATACTTTGTGTTTCAATCAATTTCAGATAACAGTCACAGTAAAGCCTATACCAAAATGTTTTCATTTAAAGTATCTTTGATATCACTGTCAACACATATTTAACCATGTAATATCGATTAAAATATTGATGTCGCTATTTATTTGAAGGAACATTATTTCCCAAAACTTAAAGAAAGTGATGTATAAGAACGAAACACTAAAGTAACACCTTTGTGAAAAGCAAACGCAAAGAGCGATAAAAAGCGTTTTATTTTTTCAGGAAGTCAAGATATAAAAACCGTAAGTAAAACTGCGAGTAAAATATTTTAAATAGTTACATGATAGAAACTGAATTACAAATAATTTCATGTTCAATTAGAGAAGAATGAAACATGGCAGTATAACTCAAATTGGACCATAGTTTTAATAAAAAATATTGAAAGCAGCATGTATGGATGAAATATCATTTTATTTAATTAAAAGATATTTACTAAGCTGTAGGCCTAAGAAATTTCGAATTAATTAAATAAAAATTGGTTTCGGAGTAGTCACTAACAATTTTGTGTAGTATTTGTCAGTTTTTAGACTCATTTAAGGTCTATGTGACCAGAAAAGCTAGACAATTTTGATAACACCAATATTTTAGTAGTTTTTTTTAAGAAAAAAAAACTGTTTTGTAAAATAAAGGTAGGCTTCGGTTGTTAGGGCAGTATGAACCTATTTTCGATGGCTGTTCACAAGTAATTCTGCCATTAAGGTGAAATGCATGTTCCGCTAATAACATAAGAAGATTAGCAGAGAGCACTTTTGGAGCTCAGACCGGTGGGTAATGGCCTTAGAATAGGTAATGAAACAACAGTATGTCTGACAGTGAACAGCGGCACAGCATTAGTTACGGGGGCGGCGGCGGAAGCGGCGGATGGAGGGGTGAGCGATAGGATTAGGGCCGGCCCGTTGGGATTGGTCCCGGCGTCAGGAGGGTGAGGGGGGGGGGGAAGGGGCGGCAGCGCGGCGGCGGCGGTCGATAGCAGCCGAGCGGACCCCGGACCGCTCCACGCTGCGGGTCGCGGCGCAGACAGCTGGTCTGCTAACAAGTGGCTCCCGGCGAGAATGGCTGCCCGTCTGCTGGCCACCTGCCGGCTCTAGTAGTTAGGACTACACAGCCATCGATAGTAAAATAAAATAAAATAAAGTGCTGTCACATGTACGAATGCAATCCTGAGAAGCGCCTGTTCTTTCGAACTTTTCATGGATTAGTCATGCACGCCTACCATGAAATACAAATTCGAAACTTCAATCGCCCACTATTACTCAAACTCGTAGTTATTTAACCCTTTCGTGGTTGTTGGGACATATACGTCCCACTAACTTCGGACCTCATTTGTACCAGAAGGTGGCGAGTTGCGTAATTCTGCATAGTGCTGCCATCTGTTGGTGGTCCTTCAGAACGAGGAAAAAAATTGAGGCACTGAAATTCTTACAGTGTAGAAGCCTGTGACCGTTTATATGGGCTGCCGCGTGAATTTTCGCGCCGTAACCATTGTTTATTGTGCCTTGAATCGGTTTTCGTCGTCGTTTTCTCGCTACCGAAAATGTCCAAAGTCAGTATATTTGCTACTTTATGCTTCTTAGGAGTTTACAAACAACAATTACGCTTTCTTAAACTCATTTTACTACAAACGTTTTTTTCAGTGAATTTACAATTGGTGGGACGCATGTGTCCCAGTGACCATTGTGTACCCCTATAGTGCCTTTATGTTGCGATATTATAGTACTCATATTTCAAAGAAAAACAGTTTTTCTGTAAATTTTTGCGCTAATAAAACATGGTATGTGGTTTACTATTATCTGAATTTTCTATTATAGAAGCTATGAGACAGCTCTCTCTCTCTTTTTTTTATTTTATTTAATATGGTGTATATTACAAATTATTGAATCATGTACTTGTTTAGACCCTATGACAGTTGGGATAATTTAAGAAATTATTTTAAAAAGTCTTAGGTAAATCGGTGCCAGAAATGATCAGTGGGACGCATGTGTCCCACTTTAATTTTTTTTTTTTTTTCCTTAGGAAAAATGGAATGTGCTAAAATTTTTTGAGTGTCATATTTGTAATCCTGACCCAAATCAGACTCTGTAACAGCTGAGATAATTTAAGATATTCTAAAAAATGAGTAAAAACCACGAAAGGGTTATACTGATTTCTGTAAGAATAAGTGCCACACTGAAAAAAGGATAACTGCTCGTCATTTGCAACTTGTATAAGCCTATACGTATGTGGCGCCTTTCCTATGAGTTTTAAGTCCTTTCTATACGAGACATGCAGCGCGCACAAGGAAGTCGTTGCAGCTGCAGCGCCCCGTGCAACGATACACTTAATTTTTTTTTTAATTTTATTTATTTATTTTTATCTTTGATCACCGATGCTTATCGCCTTCGGTTCCCTCTGACTCGCAATGCAACTAATTTAATTTCGTTCGTCATTTTTTACTTAAAAACAAGCGAGAAGACGGAACCGTGATAGTAGTTTTACTCTCTAGTCTGTATCTAATCGGTGTAGACGTCTTTCATACCTGTATCCACTAATGTAAGTATGATGCAAGTTGTTGTTGAAAATATATTATTTAAATTTAAAAGCATTCCCTCTCCTTGGTTTTCATTTAAATCAAACTCCTCCACGTCAAATATTGAATTTCTTAATGTTTTCAGCTCCTTCGCAGCCGTAATAGTTTAATGTTCAGACGCCATTACAATCGCTTAGCATTGTCTGCAAAATTTCAATCAATCAATCATCCTTGTACAATATTTTGCTTGATTTTAGAAGCTGCAGTCATTTCTTTTGTAATTTCACGGAGCCCGATCTTTTTTTAATTATTCTATCATTACGAGTAACTTCATGTTACAATATTTTGCTTGATTTTAGAAGCTGCAGTCATTTCTTTTGTAATTTCACGGAGCCCGATCTTTTTTTAATTATTCTATCATTACGAGTAACTTCATGTTCCACCCGCGGTCACACAACAATGAAAAGCGAAGTGAACAGTCTGAACATTAATCTCCTACGGAAAGTATCTCTAACATTCACGTATTAAATATTTAAAGTTATCATTTCCAGCTTCTACAATACGAAATGCAGGATCCAGCTAGATGATTTCCATAAGTCTCATACGATTGTATGGTGCCCAACTTTAATATGCAACCCACAGTTTATTTGCTTTAATGTTCATTTTGTGCTGTACTTCAGCTAAATTATTTCAAGTTCAAAAAATTCGGTACCATCAATTACTTGTCCAAAAATATAATCGCGGAATCTATTTTAACAATTATGGCATCATACTAAGCAAGGGCAACGTTATACCCTTGCGATAGACCGTCGAACTACAAAGCAGTGTTTCCAGGCGTCGTAACAAAAAATCCGGAGGACATAATGGAAAAATCCGGAGATTTGTCCACAATTTCCGGAGACACTTTCGAATCTCTCTCTATATATAAAATGGGCTGTATGTGTGTATGTCTGTATGTATGTTCCACATCTCTTCCTAAACTACTGGACCTATTTCAACCAAATTTGGTACACATGTTTCCTACTATCAGGCAACAATTGCTGTCGGGGTAAGAACCGCCTAGGACACATACATCAGGACATATGACGTCATAAACAATGACATTCGTGAAAAACGGCCGCATCATGCGATAATATTCTACATCTGCTCCTAAACTAATGGAATCATTTCAACCAAATTTGGTACAAATATTATTGAAGGACAGGAATCATTTTCTATGGTGGCAAAAACCAGCCACGATACATAGTTAATACGATATCACGCCATAAACAATGAAAACTGCCCTATCTTGCGGCGCGTGATTTTATTCGTCAACTATTTGAGAAATAATTAAAGCTGTTGCTGGCCTATGGTTGACAGTAAATTAATTATCCTCGTAAAGCAAACGTTTCATTACCAACATTAGCAAAAGACACCGCTACCGTAAGTAAAATTTAACCAGTCAATATCTTCCACGGCTCGTCCGTGGAAAGAATACAATGAACATATCGGTACTGAATCATTTCTCCAGACCAGATGTGTTCGTTGTTATGTGTTACATTTTATATTTAGGGAAGCATTAGTAGCGAAATGAACTATATAATTTTCACCTAGAGAAACTGGTTTTTCTAAAATAGATTTCAACATTTTTTCCTATTTTTCCTGGAAGATAAAAAATTCCGGAAATCTCCGGAAATTTCCGGAGACCTGGCAACACTGCTACAAAGAAGCATTCAAACGGTACACAATTGTTGAGTCCTGTGTTTCACGCGTCTCCTTCGTTTGTTGTCAACTTAACACACAAATGAATCGCCGAGTTAACATCACTTTTCGAAACTGTATGATACGTTGTGATGATTAAAACATTTATTTGTGTTTTAGACTGCCACTGTGAATCTGTATTTAATTGTTTTCGTGCAGTTCATGCATAATTGCGTCTCTCACATGTGTTAACGTCCTCATTATAAAATGCGATTACATACTGAGGTTTGAGTCGCCTATGTGTCTGATCAACAAGCTCAGGTGTCTATACATAGACCTTTCACTTTGATTAAGCTACAAATAATGCTCACCAAAAACAAATATTTCATCTCTTAACTACTACATGTTTCAGGAAAAATAGCAAATATTTTAGAAGATGGTAATAAAGGCGATTTGCAGTTAAATTTTCATATAACGTGTGTCCAATTTTTATTGGGTACAGAGATACCGCTCTTGGTATGTACAACAAACTGATTTGGATATTTTGACTGATTCTTTCTACAGTTCTTGGTAGATCACCATACTGACTTTTATTTAAATAACCGGTTTTGAACATGTACTAGTAAGCTGAAAACCGGGTAACTAAGTGGAAATACTAGTTTTAAGTAAGTGTGATGTTGTACTACCAAGAACCGATGGATAAATCAGTGAAAATATCTTGATTTACATTTGCTCTACGTCTGTTTGGTTTTCATATCAACAGCTATATCTCTGTAATCAATAAAAGTTGTACACATGTTATATTAAATTGTTAATGCAATTCCTCTATATTATCACCTCCTAAAATACCTAAGACTGAGTGGAAAGCAACGTTCTCAAACAAATTCACTTGGCTTCATGTGTCAGCTGGATTCCCCATTCGGTCGTCTGCGCATGCGCGAAGCACTTGCATACACGTGAGAATAGGATCTATCCTATACCATCTACTAGCGATCGTATGCGTGCATCTTGTGGAAGTAGATGCGTCTACACTGTACACGGACGGCGTGACCGGTGTATCATGGGTAATCTCGTAAACAGAAAGGGCTTAAGGAATAGTGGGCAATGAAAAATTGAGACTCTGCATCTGAGGGCAGGGGTGTTTGCGTAGTCCGTAGCAGGTAGGGATGCCGGCGCGGTGGCTAGCGCGTGGTTAGAACCCGGCTGGGCTCACATATTCCACTCTACCCATTTCGCAGCTAATGTCATGCATTCCATGAATATGGAAACAAAAAAATACAAATTTTAAATGGTGAACTCTATCAGATTTGTGGTATTGTCTAGTCTTGATGTTAATGGTACGGTCTTCATCTCAATTGTACCTTGTTGATCTTAGCCATAAATCATTCTCCACGCAAAGTTTGTTTCTATGTTGAAAAGAACCTAGAAGATGTAGGCCCACTAAAGTGCATAGTGATGAATTACATTAATTCCTTAAAAGTCTTAATTGAGGGAACTCGTTACTCTTCCTTTATTGTGATCCAAAATGGAATAAGTTTTTAGTCCTTAAAGAAAGTTTTCAAAAAAGAAACCACAGTATTTCCATCAGCGAGTTGTCCTCAGGTGCTGAAAGTTTTAATTTTTTAAGGTTGTCCTCTACACATTTCTTACCCATAACAGTTAATCAGAAATGCTTTGAAAGCAGTTCCTAAAACAAAGATTAATTCTTTCTTCACATTCGTAAACAAATAAATTCCAGAGGGCCTAACGGAAAAATTTCAGTTCATATAAACCTTAAACTTTAAAAATTAACCATTATTATTTTAAATAGAGGAGCGGTAGAACTTAATTGTTACTTGTCTTCACTAGATGAGAAATATTATAATGAAAATACTGAGGCTTGCGAAAGGCGATCAGATATTTTACTGACATATTTTGATATTCGTTTGGGAGAGATCCCGCAGTCCATTTCGGTGTCGTGACACATAGTTTGGTTTAGACAACGGAACAAGGTGAAAAATCCAGCGAGATTCTGATCATACGCTAAATGCACCGACAGCAAGGCACAATTACTTCGTAATCTGCACGACATTGATGAAATGTTGCCAAAAACAGTAAATTTTATTAAAGTTACTTGAGCAAATAAATCGAAATAAGTATTCCCAAATTAGAAAGAAGAAACTGTTAGCATGAGTAACATAAATATATACATCCCAGGTGTCGGAAAGCAACTCGTGTCAGTTGAATGCCTGAATCTTCCACTTCGCACTTTGAACATAATGATTGCCACCTAAGATCGCGTACCATGTCTGTGAGACACTCTCCCCAAATGCAGGATAACACAAGACGAACCACCCTCTCCTGCACATTCTCCATGTGCTGTGTCAGTCATCTCTGGTAAGGATCCGGCAGTATTCCAGCAGATAGACAAGTTTGCATTTTTTTTACTTGTTCTGAGTATTTTTTGTTTTCAACAATGCCCAGTTTTTGGTTCACCTTCCCCACAATATTACCTACAAGGGCTTTCAAATTAAAGATGTTATTAATTCCAATTGTTGGATATTTTGTTGTATTTACAGTCTTGATATTTGTGCTGTTTATTGTGTATCTCAAATTGTGCGGATTTATTTTAGTACTTGTATGGATGACCTTTTCGATCAGCTGTCGCTTTTCGCATCATACAGATATCTTTTGTAGTTCACTTTGCTACTGGTGTTAATCAATACATGACTTTACTACGACGGCATCATCTGCAAACAGTCAGAGAGCACTATTGAAGATATGTCATAAGTATTTTTATAGATTAGAAACACCAGAGGACCTACGGCGCTTTCTTGCGGAACTCGAGATATAACTAATGTTTTACTCGATGATTTTTCCATCGGTTAATACGAACTGTGACCTTTATGAAAGAAATTACGGCTCTTGTCTAATAATTGAAATGGCACACCATGCAACACAAGCAAAACGTGATTAAACGTAGCTTTTGAGGAACGGCGTCACAACCTCGTGCAAATGTAGAAATATGGAAGTAATATTGAGATCCCCTCTCGACAGCTCTTATTACTTCAAGGGAATAAAGAGCTAGTTGTGTTGGTTATGTATTAATAGATGGTTTTCCTCACGGTGACCTGTAATTGTTCGAATAATGCCCTTGCTACATAATACTAATATAAATCAACGTCTGTGATAGGCCTATGCGTGTGTAATTTAATGGATTACTCCTATTTCCTTTCTAAGTACTGACGTGATCTGTGTACCTACCAAGTTTTTACGCATGATTCTTTCGTGGAGCGAGCGATTGTATACAGTTTTCTAACTTCTGAGTTATCATATCAGTATACTAAAAAAGGAACCAAGTCGAATAGCAAGAATCACTTGTTGGGTGTTAACTGTGAAGTTAATTTCATTGAACAGTCAACTTGCTTAACGGCTACAGCGATCTATAATTGCCGATTAGTTTTGCCTGTATATTTGCGTAGCTTTGTATAAGTTCGAACGAAATGTTTGTATAGTCTATGGGACTTAACTACGGGGTCATCAGTCCCTAAACTTACAAACTACTTATGAACTACTTACGAACTAGGACGGCACAAATATCCATGCCCGAGGGGGGATTCGAACACCCGACCGTAGTGGCCGTGCAGACCGTGACTGGAGCGCCTTAGTCCCCTCGGCCACCGCGGCAGGCTGTTCGAACGAACAGCCGCGAAATTTGTATATTTAAGGCGACAATGATGAAGGTGGGCTCGTAGTTTATTTGATATTTTCTTCACACAACTTCTTCCAAACTATGGAACAAAGACCTTGCAGTTGAAGAGGTTTGTGTAACATTGTCAAAGATGAAGAAGTATTCATAGCGTACCTGGACGACATTTCGGGACATGGATTTCGTATCAAAATTTTAAGTTCTCAAGCTTCACAAGTCCTGCTAGTTTTTAACGACAGTTTCCGCACGTCGCGTATAAGCAACACATACGAAATGGCCACAACAAAGGCAAATGCGTTCCTTAAACGAAACAAAATAATACTCTAATTGGGAAATTGGAACCAATTGTGTCGGCCCCCATTCCGCTTTCCTCGCCAAAAGTTATCGCACGCGAACATATTTTTGTGCTGAAAGAAATAGCAGTGTGTGGCGAGGGAGAAGACAAGAGATAGTGCCAAAGGGCGAGGAAGAGGAAGCAGACGGTCCTGGCGAGTCGCAGACAGTGGAAGTAAAACCGATAAGTGGATGGCGACAGTAGCAGTGGGAAAGGATATGAGTGGAACCTATACACAAGCTCTGAAGATACGGAAAAAAATGCCCACCTTCCCCCATCCCCTATACACACGTTTTAAAGTTTCTCGATGTAGAGCTTACTAACTGAAAAGAAAAAAAAAAAAAAAAAAAAACACTTGTAAGCACATATATAGAGAAAAGGTTAGGGCGACTTCTTCTTTCTCAGTCTTCCTCTTCAGTGGCAATGTGAAGGACAAAAGAATGGGACAAAGACAGTGGCAGAGAGCCAGTGAAAGTGGCAGAGAAGAGAAAGTACAAAGGAAACTCGAGAATTATGGAAGACGATAATATAAAATACCAATGATAAATAAAAAAAGGGTGGGGGCGGGAAGAGAGACGTGTGTAGGCAGCGACAGTGAAGCAAGCTTTTGTGTAATAATTAAAAAAAAATCATTACGATGAGAGAGTAGGTAAAACGCATGTCAAACTTTTTGATGAGGAAGACGGAATGGGAATTAAGGCAGTTGTTTCGCTACTTTTCTATCAGAGTCTCTTAAAAAGGAACATATTTGCTTTTCTTGTGTTCCAGTAGGAGCTTTTTTTAGCGGGTAATTACATGTCAGTTAACAAGATGTCAACGATCGAAGCCTTCAGAGTGCTCCTGTGGCACAGGAAATGTCGTTGGTCCATGGCTCACCTTCACGTTTTCTAACAGTTCTTTTTAATTTCTTACTAATTTGATTGAAATCTATTTTATAATATTCTGTTTTATGTAAATACACGTTCGCTCTCTGTCTGAGAGGAGGCGAGCTTGACTGGTTGTATCTACAAGACATCTTTTAATATTTGAGACGTACAGTGCGCAGCAAGGATTTCGTTCTGGGAGGGGGGATAGTTTTTTTAAAAAATAAAGCCTTCTGAATTTATTAATCTATGACTTATTTTTACACTTTTTTATAATTTAACCAATTATACTACGAAAACAACTGCACACGAAATAAAATGATTAGACTCGCATTAATTTGAAAGTGGAAGAGCAGCAACGCGATGGATGTTGAGTGTCTATAATCAACTCGTAAAATAATTAAGCAGCTGCAATGTTACTAGCCAAAGAGAAAGAGGGCTTTCTAGTTTAATTAACATGAGACTCTAAGTGTAAATACTGGACTAAAATAACGCTATTCTAGTTCGTAGTTACTGGCGACCTTCATAAGATCCCACTCGGTGGCGTCGCTGACCTGCTAGGCAGCGGGTCGCCTCACATGGACAGTCGGCGCAGCAGTGACAACAGCGGCAGCATCAAAGCTGGTCGCGGCGACAGCAACAGCAGCACACATTCTGTGGCGGCGTCACGCCGGCGAACTATTGTCACGTTCACTTGTGCTCGGCAAATTATAGTCACGTTGTGATTTATTACATGTGTACTATTTCAAATTTCTGGTGCCGACCTCTTCAAAAAATAAAAAACGATAACAGCCTTCCTTGTTTCAGGTCTGCTGTTTCATATTTTCCAAAGATTCTCCAACTGAATAGAAACCATGGTCAAATAAGCATGACTTCATGATATTGCAAATAATGGAAGTAATGCAATAATTTTTATTTGGAAGTTTATTGTAAATTTGTATAGCTCTATTTGCAGTGAAACTGTTATGAGCCCATGTCACAGAATGGGCATGCAGCTTCCCATTATTGTCTAATTATATATATATATATATATATATATATATATATATATATATATATATATATATATATATATATATATATATATATATATGAATTGCTGTTCGTTAGTCTCGCTAAAACTCGAGAATGATTGAACAGATTTGGCTCATTTTAGTCTTGAAATATTTGTGGTAAGGTAAGGTTTAAACGGTGATAAAATATGGAAAAGTTGCCCAGAAAAAGAGGAAAATCGAGAAAAACTGAAACAGTTTTTTTCCAGTGAACTATCATTACCGGTCGTCCAATTGCGATAAAATGTTGTACATTTCACGTTGAAAGCAAGAGGGAGATTCGCAGCAAATAAAAATTTGGAAAAGTCTCCCGGAAAGTAGTACAATTTAGGAAAAACCGAAAGCGATTTTTTGTATGAATAAAAATCAATTTCCACACCGTTGTAAGAGCATCACTTGAGTACAGCTTCACAGGGCGAGGTTTGTATCAAATAAAATTTTTGAAAAATCTACTGGAAAATTGAAAAATTTGAGAAATACTGAAAGTGCGTTTTCAGAGAATTTTTGATTGAATTCAGCACTATAACTGACTATTCAAACCACAGAGAGGGTTTTTTTTTTTTTTTTTTTTTTTTTTTTTTTTTTTTTTTGGTTTATTATGGTCTTCGGAAAGTTTTCAGTAAAAGAAAAAAAAGATAGGGACACTGAGAAAGGAAAGTCGACAAATACAAACCAAGTTCCTTTTTCAACGTGTTCCTAAATGTACTCAGCAATATAAGTTGAGAACCGTTCATCCGATTGCCATAAAATTTTAATTATTTGACGTTCAACGAAGTTCGTATGAACTAAAAATTTGGGAAAGTTACCCGGAAAATTTAAAAATTCGCGAGAAAGTGAAAGAGCTGTTTTTAATAGGATATCAATATCATTCGTCTGATTGCGATAATGTTTGCATATTCGACGTTCTTATGAAATAAAAATTTGCAAAAGTAGCCCCAAAAAGTGGAACATTCAGAAAAAAAAGGAAAGAGATTTTCCTATAAAATATCAGTACCATTCATCTGACTACGATAAAGTTTTTCCATATTTTATCCCCGTTTGAACCTTTCCTGAACTTCCAAGAATGAGACATGAACATTATCCTGGACATATGTGCGTGATTTGCCCACTTTTTCCGTCCGCTATCGAGCCGATACTTAGACTATCTGATGATACTTTTATAAAGCTACTGGATTTAAATGAATATTATCTATTTTAAGAGGTGCGTGATACGAAGTTCACCAGGTCATCTAGTTCATAAATAATTGCAATTCTTATTTATTAAAACAGGCAGGACAACGTGCGTTTTCACTGATCTAATGTAGGAATTTTACGCCCGTGCTTTTCGGAAATTATGTGATCGCAGATGAAACTGACAAGTGACGGTGGGGTGCGGTGCGATCGATTGTACTGCGCTGAGGCACACGTTTCGTACGCAAAAGCGGCGACTTCTCTGGGAGTTCAGCAGCTCCCTGAACTTGGCGCGACTGACGTTGACGTTCGAATGCACGAACCCTGTGCCGGCAACTTAATGGATCAGCCGCATGGCTATTTAAATTAAGCTCTTGTCACGCACGTATGAGGGTGGATTATTTTTTCCCTACGACCGAGGTACCTTTCGCTGCTTTCTAACACAGCTGTCTACGGGTGCCTCACGAAAATTCGTCGGTAGCATAACAGTAATTCTTACTACACTAATATTCATTCACTGATGTGCTGCTGTGTACTATTTTAATTGGCAATCGTTCTATAACGTCCTAGGTCAATTTCAAGTGACCTTCTCTCCTCGCCTAGTTACGAAAATCAATGTGGCTGATAATTCTATATATTTATAATAAGATACTGCAAACGACAAACACTCTTTCAAGTGTTTGTCGTTTGCTGTATCTTATTATAAATATATAGAATTATCAGCCACATCTTATTATAAATATATAGAATTATCAGCCACATTGGTTTTACATCGTCAGCCACTTGAAAGAGAAACAGGAAACTGGGCTACCTGAATAAACAAACACCAATATTGTCGTTAAGCTTTCTCAAATGAAGTTTTCAGGTTTTGAAATACCGTATAATATAAGGTATCGTTACGATTTTTTTTCGGTCTCACTTTGAACATTTAATGGGATTCAGTTCTATAAAGAAGCCAGGTGGCATGGGTTGTTCACATTACGAGAGGCAAGGAAGCGCAAAATATTTACACTATGAAACGTGGAGTAGATGACTGCTGTATAGAAGTTAGTGTAACATCGAAATGGATTAAATGTCAACAACACCAAAGAAACGAAACTGATGACTAAACAACACACAATGGCAGCCATCACAGATGAAGCAAACTGCTGACATATCGCTTTCAAATAGGTTTTTTATAATTTTTTTATTCATGATAAGCGAAGTTCAGAACTCAAATAGTAATCCGCCCAAGCCATTCGATGAAACCCTCAAAAATTCTCTAGAAAATCGACTTTGAAGTTTTTGAGGACCTTTAAGTACATGCAAATCGACAAAGTTGCATCTCATGTGTTGTTGTGTATGAAATTCCGATGAGATATCGAATTTATATTTTAATATCCATCATTTTCCATGTGCTGCTATTACGGTTTCCATGTTTCAGGTACAAATTCTGGGTATGAAGTCCGCCTGATGTGCAATACAATTTCTACACATCGGCCAGCCGCGCGGGCTGCAGCGCCGTGTTGCGGTGCGCGCGGCTGTCCGCAGCCGGGGGTTCGAGTCCCCCCTCGGGCATGGATGTTTGTGTCGTCTTTAGTATAAGTTAGTTCATAAGTAGTTTGGAAGTTTATGGACTGATGACCCCACAGTTAA
The DNA here is from genome assembly GCA_026315105.1 of Locusta migratoria. Classification (NCBI taxonomy): domain Eukaryota; kingdom Metazoa; phylum Arthropoda; class Insecta; order Orthoptera; family Acrididae; genus Locusta; species Locusta migratoria. The sequence continues at coordinate 985,525,619 of CM048744.1, read as the reverse complement.
GTTCCTTAAGCTTTACAAACATTTTGGAACATCTCCCAAACATGTTTCAGCACCTCTATACCATCATCAGTGCGTTTTATTAATTTATTTATGTCTGTGAAAATCTAAATACATTGTTTTAGTACTAACCTACGTGTGAACAACGAGGTCTAGGTCTATGAACCCCTATGAACCACAGACATTGCCGAGGTGTGGTGGCTTGCGTTCCTCAATGATACAAATAGCCGTACCATAGTTGCAACCATAGCGGAGGGGTATCTGTGGAGGGGGCAGACAAACGTGTGGTTCCTGAAGAGGGGCAGCAGCTTTTTCAGTAGTTTACAGGGGCAACAGTTTTGATGATTGACTGAGCTGGCCTTGTAACATCAGCTAATGTGGTTTTGCCACACAGTTACTGCGAACGGCTGAAAGCAAGGGGAAACTACAGCCGTTACTTTTCCCGAGGACATGCAGCTCTACTGTATGAACATATGTTGATGGCATCCTCTAGAGTAAAATATTCCGGAGGTAAAATAGTCCCCCATTCGGATCTCCAGGCGGGGACTACTCAGGAGGATGTGATCATCAGGAAAGACAATACTGGCATTCTACGAGTCGGAGCGTGGAATGTTAGATCCCTTAATCTAGTAGGAAAATTAGAAAATTTAAAAAGAGAAATGAATAGGTTGGACTTAGATACAGTAGGTATTAGTGAAGTGCGGTGGAAACAGAAACAGGATTTCTGGTCTCGTGAGTATAGGGTTATAAATACAAAATTAGTTGGGAGTATTAAAAGAGTAGGTCTGGTAATGAATAAGAAAATAGGAATGAGGGTAAACTACTATGAGCAGCGCAGTGATCGCATTATCGTAGTCAATATAGATACGAAGGCAACACCGAGCACAATAGTACATGTTTACATGCCAACTAGCTCAGTCAATGATGAGGAGATCGAAGAAATGTGGGAGCAGGTAAAGGAAATTATTCAGACAATTAAGGGAGTGGAGAACTTAATTTTGATGGGGTACTGGAATTCGGTAGTAGGAAAAGGAAGGGAAGGAAAAATAGTAGGTGAATATGGACTGGTTAAAAGTAATGAAAGAGGAAGCCGCCTGGTAGAATTTTGCACGGAACATGATTTAATTGTAACAAACACCTGGTTTAAGAACCACAAAAGAAGGTTGTATACATGGAAGAGAGCAGGAGACACCGTAAGGTATCAGACAGATTTTATAATGGTAAGACATAGATTTCAGAAACAGGTTTTAAAGTGGAAGACATACCCAGGGCAGATAAAAACTCTGACCATAACTAACTAGTCATGAACTGTAGGCTGAAACTGAGAAAACTGCAGAAAGGTAGGAAAATAAGCGGATGGGACTTGGATAAATTGAGGGAACCTGAAGTTCGTAAGAATTTCAGAGGGAGATTTAGGCAACAATTGACAGAAACTGGGGGAAATGAAACAGTAGAAGAGGAATGGGAAGCATTGAGAGATGAAATAGTGAAGGCAGCAGAGGGCAAAATAATTAGTTAAGCAAGACATACAAAAAATCCTTCGATATCACAGGAAATACTAAATTTCAATGATTAAAGGAGGAAATATAAAAATGCAGTAAATGAAACAGGCAAAATGGAATACAGACAAAAAAGAAATGGGATTGATAGAAAGTGCAAAATAGGTAAGCAGGAGTGGCTAGAAGGCTAATGCAAGTCAGTAGAAGAAAGTATAAATAGGGCAAAATTAGCTATCGCCTACAGGAAAATAAAACAGACATTTGGAGACAAGAAAAGCAGCTGCATGCATATAAAGAACGTAGTTGGAAAACCAATCCTCGGTAAAGAAGAGAAAGCTGAAAGGTCGAAAGAGTATGTAGAGGGACTCTACAAAGGACATAAATTTACAGACAATATTGTAATAAGAGAAGATGAACTAGGAGATACTATACAGAGAAGAATTTAACGGAGCCCTGTAAGACCTAAGTGGAAACAAGGCCCCTAGAGTAGATGACATTCCCTCAGGACTACTAAAGTCTCTGGGAGAACCAGCCATGACAAAACTATTTCACCAGGTGTTTAAGATGACCGAGACAGGAGAAATAACTTTGGACTTTAAGAAAAATCTAGTAATCGCCTTCCAAAGAAAGCAGGTCCAGACAGATATGAAAATTACAGAACTATCGGTTTAATACATCATGGTTGCAAAATTTTAAAACGAATTATTTACAGAAGGATGGAAAAGCTGGTAGAAGCTATCCCCGGGGAAGATCAGTTTGGATTCAGGAGAAATGTGGGAACACGGGAGGCAATACTCACTTTACGGCTTATCCTAGAAGATAGATTAAGAAAAGGCAAACCTACATTTCTAGCTTTTGTAGCTTTGGAGAAAGCTTTTGGCAATGTTGATTGGAATACACTGTTTGTAATTCTGAAATCAGCAGGTGCAAACTACAGGGAACAGAAGGTTATTTACAATTTGCACAAAAACCAGACAACGGTTATCAGTGTTGAAGGGCATGAAAGAGATGCAGAGGTTGGGAAGGGAGTAAGACAGGTTTGTAGCATTTCTCCAAAGCTATTCAATTTGTACATTGAACATGCAATAAAGGAATGCAAGTAGAAATTTGGAGAAGGAATTAAAGTCCTGGGTGAAGAAATAAAAACATTGTGTTTTGCCGATGACATTTTAATTCTCTCAGAGACAACAAAAGACCTGGAAGAGCAGTTGAACGGAAACGACAGTGTGTTGAAAGGTGCATATAAAATGAACATTAACAAGAGCAAAACGAGGGTTATGGAGTGCAGTCTAAGAAAATCGGACGATGCTGAAGAAATTAGCTTAGGTGACGAAACAATAAAGGTGGTTGATTTTCATAGTCATAAATAAATTTGGGTTTTAAGTCGATACCATTACAATACCTCATTCCTTTTTTGAGATGTATCTTGTCTGGACGACGACCCTGCATGGCTAGCCCACTTTAGTCCAAGAAGACCTGGCGACCGTTACTAAATACTAATCATTCCACTTTAAGGAAACTATTCTGTGACAAATTTTTTAGACATCTTACGGTCTGATGTCTTTTCTCATTAGCTAAATTACAATTTCTTGTTGTTCGACAAGTCCCTTATATAAATTTGTGAGTCGTACAAAGAAATTGTAATAAATATCCTAAGATACAGAATTTGTCTGAATAGCACATCTGTATCAATATAAAGTAGAAAATTCTCCTACAGGAGCCCAATAAAGACAGTTGTGTGTTCCTTTTCACATGAACCAGACACAAAAGTGGGGAACTAGCTACCTTAATCGTCATTTCCCCATTCTTAACAAAATTAAAAAAAAATTACATATGAACAACCAGTACTTTTTGTGCTGAAAGAGACTAGTAGAAAGTGACGGTGGACTAGACAGACGACAACATCAGAGATAGAGGCATCAGAATATGATGGTGGCGAAGAGGCAATAGTGGTAATAAAAGAGAAATATAGTTGTATAGTGTTAATAGCTGTGGGAGCACAAGAGAGACGAATGAAGAAATGGAATGAGTGGAGACCGTAGTTAAGGTATGGGGTCTGGATGAGACAGAATGGCTAACAGTAGTAACAGCACTTTTGTTCCACGTTGTTAAGTTTGTTGGTCTAGGAGTTATAAGGTCGAGCAAACCATCCACTAGGACATGGGTAGAATGGTGGCCTAGGTCATATATATATATATGAGAAAGAGAGTAAATAACACTTATATTGCCGTGCTCGTTCGATACTACCCATGAAACTCCTTGTCTACATCATCTACATAAATATTCTTCAATCCACTTCCAAGTGCTTAGCAGAGAGTTCATACAACCGCTTTTGTATTTCTCTACCGGCCCGTTCCCTAATAGCGCACAGGAAAAAGGGGCAGATAATTTTTTTTTCCTTTTCGACCTGATTTCTCTTATGTTATTGCGATGTCATGTCTCGCTATGTAGGTGGGTGCTAACAATATATGTTCGCAGTCGGAAGAGAAAGTTAGTGAAAGAAATTTCTAAAAAATAAATCTTCCCACAACGAATAATGTCTTTCTTTTAAAGATTTTCACCCCAAGTCGTGTCTCATTCCCATGACATTCTCACTCCTGTGAATCTTTATTTCTGAACTGTTTCATCTCCTTAATACATTGGTACTAGCTGAATTTCCACTGCTTTGCACACATATGCTGAATGGTCTGCATTGGTCGTTTCTACTTCCAAATATAAATGTTGATAGATTTGGCTTTAAAAATGCTTTCCTAATCAGGTTTTTTGATACAACTTGCCACCAACTATTACACCATTGATGGCAGAATTCAATACATCCCAAAAAACATTTTTTTAAAATTCTAAACATGGTTCCAAATCAAAATTTTCGCAATTCCAGCATCAAAATTGTCTTAGTAGCGTCCTTAAAAGATTTTACCTTATTTCGCCCGCTTAATGGTCGAATTCCCAAAAATATCGAAACATGTGATTTTAAAATTCCAGTCAAAATTCTAAATCCGAAGTTTTGTATTTCGTGCTAGAAGCTGCCTTAACAGCAACCTATTTTCAAAAAATCGTTCATCCCCTACTTCATCCCCTTAGAGATGTGAAAATCGAAAAAATCGGTGATGCCTACAGTGTAAGATAAACAACACCTACCAATTTCAAGTTTCTATCATCTCTAGATTCAATTTTCAGCGCCGTTTTCTGTCTTTTAGAAACGAATCGAGAACGCGAAATTTCTTTCTTATTATTATATTACGTCGCCGATTACATACATAAGTCATAGACAGTGGTGTTACTCTTTGTTCCTCTATCGTTCTCTTTTCTCATCTCTGACCTTTGTCTTCCCATTCTATTATCTTTCCCTGGCAAGGAAAGAGAACGATGAGCGATGAAAATCTTGGTTCTTTTTGTCTGATCATGGATGAGATCAGAGGCATTTTTGTTGGCTGCTCTCAATTAGGTAGCGTAGGTGTTGTAGTGAGCAAAATTAATTTTTATTTTTTCTAATAAAATACTAAAATTCAGAATTCACAAAAAACGGGTGTTGATATTATTTCATATCCAAATATCCAATTTTAATTTTTTTTATAAATGATTATACTTTAGTGTTTCTTGCCAACCCCTTTCACGTAATTTAAAGAAAAGTAAATTATTATAGGTTGATTTACTTTTCTTGTTAGTCGTGTTCATAATGCCAACTGCTTTTTTTACGACACGACGTAACGTGCGCCAATAATAAAATTTTATCCCTGTGTTACCAACCTAAATCCGGTCGCGCAGGACGAGTATAGTGAAATTTAACCAGACTTGCAGCAAATCTTAAAATCACCAAGTCTTGACAAACAATTGAGACGGGCAATGCTATAAGTGGAGGCACCAGACGGATTTTAAATAAAATATACATATTAAAAGTGCTAGGTCAAAATATAAGAATTTAAAATTTTTATTTTAAAACTGTGACTTGGAATTTTGTCTTACCAATACTGTGTCTAAATGTTCATGTACTCTACCTGAACGAGACTAAGACTGTAATAAGATTGGATTACCAAGAAATACATAGCAGAAGTATTGAATTAAACAAGATTCAGGGCCTACAATCCAACCATCTGATTACATAATGAGACAATAAAGATATGTTCAGATCTGTTTTGCCAAACTTATTAATCGTTTTTAATGTTTCATATAGGATGTTATATTACTGCAGTGCCACATTCAGCATTATTTCATATCTGTTGTACAATGTGAAATATAGTGGGTGAAATTTTAGATTAGTGCATGAACCGTACTGTTGGAACGTCTCGAATGCCTTTCTATCACATTGTTATTGCGAGACAGTTATCATGTGTTGTGGTCTTCAGTCCGCAGACTGGTTTGATGCAGCTCTCTACGCTACCCTGTCCTGTGCAAGTCTCTTCATCTGAGAATACATTCGGCAACCTACATCCTTTTGAATCTGCTTACTATATTCGTCCCTCGGTCTCCCTCTACTATTTTTACCCCACACGCTTCCTTCTAATGCTAAGTTGACAATTCCTTGATGTCTCAGAAAGTGTCCTATCAATCTATGCCTTCTCTTAGTCAGGGAATGCCAGAAACTCCTTTTCTCCCCGATTCGGTTAAGCACCTCCTCATTAGTTACGTCATCTACCCATCTAATTTTCATCATTCGTCTGTAGAACCACATTACAAAAGCTTCTATCACCTTTTTATCTGAACTCCTTATCGTCCACGTTTCACTCCCATACAATGCTACACTCCAGACAAATGCTTTCAGTAAGGACTTCCTAACATTTAAATTAATATTGGATGTTAACAAGTTTCGCTTCTTTAGAAGCACTTTTCTTCCTATAGCCATTCTGCATTTTATATCTTCTTTACTTCGGCCATCAAGAGTTATCTTGCTACCTAAATAACAAAATTCATCTACTACTTCTAATGTCTCATTACCTAATCTAATTTCTTCAGCATCGTCTGATTTTCTGACAATACATTCCATTACCTTCGTTTTACTTTTGTTAACGTTCATCTTATATCGTCCTTTCAAGACACTGTCCATCCCATTCAATTGCTCTTCCAGATCTTTTGTGGTCTCTGACAGAATTACTATGTCATCAGCAAACCACAACGTTCTTATTTCTTCTCCCTGCACTTTAATTCCCTCTCCAAATTTCTCCTTCCATTCCTTCACTGCCTGCTCAATGTACAAATTGAACAACATTGGGGAAAGGCTACAACCCTGTCTTACTCCCTTCCCAACGTCTGCGTTCCTTTCTTGCCCTTCGACTATAATAACTGCTGTCTGGTTGCTGTTTAGGTTTAATATAACTCTTCACTCCCTATATTTCATCCCTGATACCTTCAGAATTTGGAAGACTGTCTTCCAGTCGACACTGTCAAAAGCTTTCTCCAAATCGACAAACGCTATAAACGTAGGTTTGCCACTCCTTAGCCTATCTTCTAAGATAGGCGTAAAGTGAATATTGCCTCCTGTGTTCCTACATTTCTCCTAAATCCAAACTGATCTTCCCCCAGGTCTGATTTCACAAGTTTTTCCATTCGTCTGTAAATAATTCATGTTAGTATTTTGCACCCATGACTTATTAAACTAATAATTCTGTAATTTCCACACTAGTCTGCACTTGCTTTCTTTGGAATTGGAATTACAATATTCTTCTTGAAGTCAGAGGGTATTTCTCTTGTCTCATACATCTTGCATACCAGGTGATACAATTTTTTCATGGCTGGCTCTCCTATCGATATCAGCAGTTCAGACGGAATATCATCTACTCCAGGGGCCTTGTTTCGACTCACGTCCTTCAACGCTCTGTCAAATTCTTGTCACAGTATCTTATCTCCTATCTCATCTTCCTCCACATCGATTTCCATTTCTCGTCGTCGTCGTCTCGTCGTCTTCCAATTATCATACAAACTAGATAACAGGATTTAAATCACCTTTTGCTGTGAGATTAATTGCTACTTCAGTACATAACTATTTTTCATTTTGATTTGTGCTTTAGCACGGTTAGGAACCGTAGGCAGATCACAATGATGGACACACAAGAAACAGATAATTTTTTTTCAACAGCCTGAATAGACACTAGAAGCTACAGAACGTGATAATCTTATTGAAACTATTCCATCAGGTGCAGGTGAGAGGGAAGCGTCTGCACCTAGTATATCGCAAACAGATCAGAATAGTTATAGCCTTGATACACACGTAGGTTTATTTCAAAGGTTTGAAGTACTTTTTAGTAATTTAAGTAGACACATCGACACTCGATTTGAGAGGGTAAATCAACAATTTGAGAGTGCAAATCAACAGTCTGAAGGTATAAATCAACAGTCTGAAAGTATAAGTCAGCAAATAGACACTGGATGAGAGAGAAAATCAACAGTTGGTAACTAAAGCTGATATGGAAAATAAGTTTGACAGTATTTCAAAGGAAATTGAAGCAATAGATTGTATTGTATTATATTGTATATATAGTTTTTCTTTAAATTCTTTTACCTTTTTTTTTCGAATTTACTAATTTATATCTAAAAATTCATCTATAGTGTAGAAATTCCTTTAATTTATTTTTAAATGCCTGTTGTCTATCTGTCAGTCTTTTGATGCTGTTTGGTAGGTGACCAAAGACTTTTGTTGCAGCATAATTCACCCCTTACTGTGCCAAAGCTAGATTTAACCTTGACAGTGAAGATAATTCTTTCTCTTAGTGTTGTAGTTATGTACACTGCTATTGCTTTTGAATTCAGTGGGATTGTTATAACAAATTTCATAAGTGGATGTATATATAATGAGAGGCTACTATGAAGATCTCTGGCTTTTTAAATAAGTGTTGCAGGATGATCTTGGATGGGCTCTGGCGATTATTCGGATCACACGCTTTTGTGCAATGAATACATTTTTACTCAATGATGAATTACCCCAAAATTATGCCATATGAAAGCAGAGAATGAAACTAGCCATAGTAAGTTAATTTACTGTGATGTATATCACCAAAATTTGCAATTACCCTAATAGCATAAGTTGCTGAACTCAAACGTTTCGACAGATCTTCAATGTGATTTTGCCATTTCAGCCCCTCATCAATGCTTACACCTAAAAATTTTTAATATTCTTCCTTTGCTACAGATTTCTGATCAAAGTCTATATTTATTGATGGTGTTATTCCATTTGCTGTATGGAACAGTATGTACTGTGTTTTATCAAAATTTAATGACAGTCCATTTGCTGAGAACCACTTAATGCTTATCTGATTGGCATTGTTTACAATTTCTTCATTTAGTTCTTGTCTGTCAGGTGTGATAACTATACTTGTATCATCAGCAAAAAGAACCAGCTTTGCATCTTCATGAATATAGAATATTGATTTATATTAAGAACAGCAAAGGGCCCAAGACCGAACCTCTTGGTACCCCATTTCTGATTGCTCTCCAGTTTGAGGACAGCTGTTTTTTCATATTATGACAACTTCTAATGTCAACTTTCTGCACTCTTCCTGTTAGGTATGATTGAAACCATTTGTACACTGTCCCATTCATACCATAATACTTTAGTTTATCTAGAAGAATTCCATGATTTACACAGTCAAAAGCCTTGGAGACATTTCAAATCTGAGAATAGAGCAGAAATCATTGAAAACGTATGTAACACATATCATACATCAGGCAGAAACTGTTATTAAGGATCAACAAGTAAAATTAAACGTGTTTTGCAAAGTAAGGAGTCACAAATCAACGATAAGGTAGAATCTGAAAGAAGTAATTTTATACAAAGTCTAGCCGAGAAATTCTACCAGAAGCATAGTGTGTCATTAAGAGCAGTGCAAGTAGAAGTTTTAACTGAAGAATCCACGGTAGATTTAGACAGGTCCAGTTCACAAAAGTCAGTTAATAGACATCAGCCTAAGATGCAAGGAAGTTGACAAAATGTTGCAGACCAACCAGCTCAAACAGTATCAAACAATGTGCCAGAAAGTATCCCATCTACTAGTAGAACATCAGCTTCACCAGAAATGCCAACAAATTCACAACAAAATTATTCATTGCATGTACCTGCACAAATTCGGTGTTCACACTATAATGAACCATCAGCAACCAACGTATTGTTTGAATAATGTTTGATAAGACAAAATTAATTACAAACATTTATACCCAAAAACAAAAATATAGATCCTGTAATTTTCGTACGGTCATTTAAAGGAGTTCTGCTAGAAAATTGGTCAGATAGACGAAAACTTCGCTTTGTAGTAGGGTATATACAAGGAGAAAGAGCTTTGTGGGTTCAAGAAGCAGCTATTGGTTGTAATGCTTATCATCAGTTCGAAGTGCATTTCTATGTATGTATTGGTCATCTGGCGTACAAGAAAGACTCAGGAAAGAGGTTTACAACCCTCGTCCATTTAATGAAAAAAATGGGAACCTGAGAAGATATTTTGAAAAATATCTAAACAAAACTCGTTTCTTTGATTATCCTATTTCCCATCATGAAGTTTTGCATATATTAAAGGCCAAATTGCCAATACATATACGTATAGAATTGTATAATGTATCTGACTACAATTTAGAGGATTTTTTGTCTCAAGTAGACTCTTTAGATTTAATTTATGAAGATCAAAGAAGTGGTGTAAATAACAGCAACATAAATAGCAACAGAAGTAGCAATGGTGAAAATAACTTGTGCAAGTGAGAAATAATAACAATAATTCAAGTTATGCAATTGATTCCCGCCAAAACTATGTTCAACAAGTTCACTCACCACAAACAACATCAATATATTGGGGAAACAATGGTAGAAATCATAATGGGGCGAGCCTAAACAATAATGATATTCCTCACCGAACACAAGATAACAGATTTCATCCAGGGTATCAGAACAATGATCGATGTTCTTGGAGAGACAACGTTCACACTAACAACAGAAGATCTAGAACAAAGCAACAAAACAACGATTCTTGTCGAGATATCTTTATAGTAAATATAACTCGTGATAATTCAGCCGATACAGGCTGGGGGCAGCATAACTCAAGAGTAACTATAAAAGAAGTGAATGAAGTAGGCTCTCAAACTACAAGTAATCAAACAAACTAGAGTCGCTCTTGTTTCGTCCTCCAACAACGAGCGGTATGGGCAACAAGGACATTTCTCAGATCCCCGTAACTATGCTCAGATACAATGATGGCGTTGATATGAGAGAGGTGTTGTTTCATTAAAGCATACAATGTCATGAACCGATAGTGGACCTCATACAACTGTAGGAGGAATATCAACTATTGTATTATTGGAGACAGGAGCAGTGAGCAGTAAATGTTATATAAAAACATTCTTTCAAAGCATAAACAGCATACACTCATTACCTACTTTTAGAGTCCAGAATTGTCAGATTTTAGGTGTCATAGGAGTCTGTTCAAAACCAGTCAGACTGCAAACACAAATACATATACAGATCGGAGATGAAATAGACACTTGTAAATTTCTAGTTGTTGATGCATTAATAGAAAGAAAATTGCATTATTGGAATAGAATACTTAAGAGATCGAGAAGCAAGAATTGATTTTAAAATAGGTTAGTGTTACTTAACAGTAAACAATAAATTTTGTAGTGTAAACCTCATAAGGGGAAAGAGTAAACACAGAAGATCTTGCTGTTCATTTAAATTTCTGTATCAGCAGTAAATTATAATTCTGATGACAATGGTTTAGAAGCAACAGAACTTGAAACTGAAACACCAGAGTCAATAATACAAAAAGTGTCAGAATCTAATAACATTTCTGACTTACAAAAAGAACAACTAGTTCAGGTATTATTAAAATTTATTTGTGTTTTTGATAAGAAGCGTCTACTTATAGGCACATACCAATACCACATTCAGGTAAAACCTCACGAACCATTTTCAAAACATACCTATCCAATACTTTGGTCTAAAAGAGAAACTGTCAGGCAGGAACTTAACAGAATGTTACATTGAAAGGTAATTTAAACCTCACTATCTCCATATTCGAGTCCTGTTCTTCCTATTTTCAAGCCTGATGGTTCCGTTAGACTGGTTTTGGATGCCTGTGCAATAAACCAAATTATCATACTGGTAAGAAAAAGACCTGAAAATCTAGAAGAGCAATGACAAAAATTCATGGGAGTAAAATGTTTGTCCAGTTTAGATTTGCGAGCTTTGTATTGGCAAGTGTTTCTGACTCCAGAATCCAAAAAATATACTGCATTCATATTTGATGGGAGAACGTACCAATTTAGAGTTCTTCCTTTTGGTCTAAATGTACGTTCGGGTGTATTTATCACAGCTCTTGACACAGTTTTAGGACAGGATTTGTTAGACAGAATTACAGTATACGTAGATGATATCATTATCGCCACAGCGACTTGGGAGGAACATCTTGAATTATTGGAGAGAAGTTTATCAAATTCTCGTCTGCTGGCATGACTGTCAACCTCAAAAAGTCAAAATTTGCAAAATCTGAAATTAAATTAATTAATATTTAGGCCATATCATTACACCCTATGCATTGTTCCGGATACAGAAAAGATAAATGTTATTAAACATAGAACATAATAAGAAACAGCTTAAAGCATATTTAGGCCTTTGCTTATTCTTTATGTGTTTCGTCTCACATCAGTTGTTAAATAGTGACGTTTACTTTCACTCCTGACAAAGAATGTCTCTTGGGTCTGGACAGACAAGTATCAAAGAGATTTCATTAACATTAGGAATGCTCTGATAAACTCTCCCATATTAAGTCATCCTGGCATGACTCAGTATTTTTGCATTGCTTCAGACACATCCAATATGGGATTGGGGTCTTTTCCAAATTTCTGGTGATAATGATCTTCGCACAATGAAGGTCATAATTTTTGCTAGTCGCACTTTAACAGAATGTAAGAGGCGATATTCAACCACTGATCTCGAAACTTTGGCAATAGTATGATCATTCAAAAAGTTCCATCATTACATTTTCGGAAAACACATTAAAGTATTTTGTGATCAGGCACTCAGCTTTTTCATGTCATGCCGATTATTACATGGTCGTCTTGCAAAATGGGCGTTTTTTCTCCAAGATTATGATTTTGAGATTATTCATATAAAAGGAACGGAAAATATAATAGCTGACTCGCTTTTGAGACTTCCTCAGAGACTGCCAGAATTTGAGGATTGTGTTGAGATGACTTCTGATTTTCGAATACTACTCATGAAGGATAGCAACTATTACCAATAATTTGTAGTCAGGTGTAAAAATGTACAAGAATTGCAAGATGCACATGAGATGTGGAGGAAAGTTAAAATGTATCTCAAACAGGCCAACAATTCACGGATAAATCAGTATTATAAATTACATCAAGGTGTCCTAATATATCGTAGGACCTGTGGTGTGTATGCATTCCTTCATCTCACGTAATACCTTTAGTACGGCATACACACAAAGTTTGGGGTTCTTTGGTTCTGCGAAGTGTCTCAAAAAGTTAAAATATTATTGCTATTTTCCAAACATGGTTAGAATGATAAACTTCATCCTCAAAACATGCTTACTCTGTCAAAAATGTAAACCTAATAATTAATCAAACAAAATAGAGCTGCATTCTATTCTGCCTACTCGATCTCTACAATTGTTAGATATCCTGTAGCCCATGGTGGTGTGAAATATGTTTTTTTATGATGTTATCTCAAAGTATGTCAAACTTTATGCTCTTAAGCCGGACACTGCTTATTCTGTTATTCGTCTTTTAGAACGAGACTTTATTCCTTTTGTCAGGGTGCCGACTTCCCTACTTTCCAACAATGTCTCTACCTTTACCTTGAAACGTGCCCACAAAAAAATTATTTTTGTAAGAAAATGTCCAATATTGTGCCTCCTGTTTTGTATCGAGTAACTTGCTTGCAAGAAAATGTATAATATCGCTTCTACTGTATGTATAGATATGTGTACTTTGTGAAGTTTCATCTTTGGCAAAGATCATGTATTGCATAGCATTGTAGCTTGCACTGAGAGAGAGTGGCACTTGTGGTTCAGCTCACTTAGAGAGCGGTTGAGCAGTGTGTATGGCTCCGATGTAGAGCAGAGGCTGCTTTGCTACCAAGTCAGAAGTTGTATTATGTAGGTAATGTAATGCTGATTATTAATAATAAGTAACTTGACCTTTCTTTCCTGTTTCATTTACGTAGTTAGAAAATTAACCTACTTCCTTCATTTGATAATTAGTTATTAGTGGATTTAATGTGCAGTATTGATTTTAATAATATTGTTGAACAGATTTCGTTGTTGGGGCCATAGTAAATGATAGTTAATTGACTATGATACTAAATTTCAATAATCAGAAACTAATCTGCATAAAATTCTCACAGTCAAGCATTAAGAAAGTGGTTGTGGTTTTTTAGTATCTTTCTCGCAGTCAAAATATTTGAGTATAGTCAGTGTCTGTTTCAAATGGTGACTTTCACAGTTGTTTTGTTTGTTAAAATATCCGTTGCGCACATCAGTTTAATGTACTGTTTCTTTTTTAATAGTATATACATCAATATCAGGGCCATAATTAAACCAAATTGCTGTGTTAATGAACAATTTGCTGTCTGATTTAACGATAAGTTCAACATCCACACACACATACAGCTTTTATCTGGCGCCCTTTCTGCCAGGATAGTTCACAAACAGGATCGTGAAATAGTTAGATACGCAGCCTTATTTAAGTTAGTTTGTCTTTTCCACTAACCAACTTAACTGGCTTATTTTGCGTAAAATAAACATCAAAATTGTACATAGCAAAGAAGCTGTAAAAAAACCTTGAATGAAGCAAGTGTTATGATTCGAACATATTTTAAAGTGTACTATTTACGATCTTACAGACATTAAAAAAAGTTATGTCAACATTTACTGTGTGTAATCTGAAGAAACTTGCAAAGCTTGTACATGAAATGCTATGTAAACAAAAATTTGTAAAACTTCTTATGTGTGATGTAAATATTTTGGTCTTTGGCTTCAGCCAAAAATTATATTGCCTCCCCAAAGACAAAGAGGGAGCAATATAATATTACATCGCCAATTACATACGTAATCCATAGACAGTGGTATTACTCTTTGTTCCGCTATCGTTCTCGCTTCTCATCTCTGACCTTTGTCTTCCAATTCTATTATCTTTTCCTGGAAAGGAAAGAGAACGATGAACGATGAAAATCTTGGTTCTTTTTGTCTGATTGTGGATGAGATCAGAGGCATTTTCGTTGGCTGCTCTCAATTATGAAGCCTAGGTGTTGTAGTGAGCAAAATTATTTTTTTCTAATAAAATACTAAAATTCAGAATTCACAAAAAACGAGTGTTGATATTATTTCATATCCAAATATCCATTTTTAATTTTTTTTATAAATGACTATATTATAGTGTTGCTCGCCAACCCCTTTCATGTAATTTAATGAAAAATAAGTTATTATATGTTGCTTTACTTTTCTTGTTAGTCATGTTCAAAATGCCAACTGCTTTTGTTACAATGCGATGTAACGTGTGCCAATAATAAAATTTTATCCCTGTGTTACCAACCTAAATCTGGCCGCTCTGGACGAGTATAGTGAAATTTAACCCGTCTTGCAGCAAATCTTAAAATCACCAAATCTTGAGATACAATTGAGACAGGCAATGCTTTAAATGGAGGCACCAGAGGGATTTTAAATAAAATATACATATTAAAAGAGCTAGGTGAAAATATAAGAATATTAAAATTTTTATTTTAAAACTGTGACTTGGAATTTTGTCTTACCAATACTGTGCATTAATATTTGTGACTAAATTTTCATGTACTCTACCTGAACGAGACTAAGACTGTAAGAAAGAAAATTTTGAGAGATTGGATTACCAAGAAATACATAGAAGAAGTATTGAATCAAACCAGATTCAGGGCCTACAATGCAACCATTTGATCACATAACGAGATAATACAAGATAAGGTCAGACCTGATTTGCCAATGTTTCATATAGAATATTATATTACTGCAGTGCCACAGTCAGCATTATTTCATATCTGTTGTACAATGTGAAATCTAGTGGGTGAAATTTTAGATTAGTGCATGAACATATCAAATAGTGTTCTATCGCATTGTTATTGCCAGACAGTTATCATATGAACTAGCTAACAGGGTGTAAATCACATTTTGCTGTGAGATTAACTGCTACTTGAGTATATAACTATTTTCCATTTTGATTTGTGCTTGAGCATGGTTAGGACCTGTAGGCAGATTACAATGATGGACACACAAGAAACAAATAACTTTTTTCAACAGCCTGAACAGACACTAGAAGCTACAGAACGTGATAATCGTATTGAAACTATTCCATCAGTTGCAGGTGAGAGGGAAGCGTCTGCACCTAGTATATCGCAAATAGATCAGAATAGCTATAGCCTTGATACACACATAGGTTTATTTCAAAGGTTTGAAGTACTTTTTAGTAATTTAAGTAGACACTTCGACACTCAACAATTTTATAGTGTAAATCAACAAGCTGAGGGTGTAAATCAACAGTTTGAAAGTATAAATCAACAAATTGCCATTCGTTTTGAGAGAGAAAATAAACACATGGTAACTAAAGCTGATTTTGAAAGTAAGTTTGATACTATTTCAAAGGAAATTCAGGTAATAGATGATATGTTTATAAAGTTAGAAAAGGAACAGCAAACAATAGTTGAGAATATGATGACGAAGTTTGAAATATGTTCAAAATGTCTGTAAATCTATCGGACCAAACTGCGTGGTCATCAGTCCGTAGCTTACAAACTACTTAAACCTAGGTAAACTAACCTACGGACAAACACACACACACACCCATGCCCCAGGGAGGACTCGAACCTCTATGGCGAGCAACTGTTCGCTCCGCAGCGAAGTGCTTTAGACCGCTCGGCTACACCACCGCGGCGGTTGAAATAGAAGCTGGACTTAACAAACTAGAGAATGCACAGAAAAATCTACACAACATGGGAGAAGAAATTGCTATGCTATTACAGACTAGAGTATAGCAAGAACAGGCCAATCTAGATATTTGACTCACCACACTAAGTAATCAGATGTACTCACAAGGAATGCAAACAGTAAATAAAAGTTTTGGTACTGTAGTCACTGAAGTAGATAGTATGAAAAACACTATTAAAGATTTGCCAAGCACTATTGATGAATTAACACAAGATTAGATTAGATTAGATTGCATTAGTACTTGTTCCATAATCATGAATATGACACTTTGTAATGATGTGGACCTTGTCAGGTTAATGAAAGATGTCTTTACAAATAATTACTTTGTACTAAATATTACATGACACAATTTTTTTTCTTTGAATTCTTTTTTTTTTTCAATTTTACTAATTTATATCCAAAAATTCATCTATAGTGTAGAAGAAGTTGCCACACAGAAATTCTTTTAATTTATTTTTAAATGCTTGTCGGCTATCTGTCAGGCTTTTGATGCTGTTTGGTAGGTGACGAAAGACTTTTGTGGCTGCATAATTAACCCCTTTCTGTGCCAAAGCTATATTTAACCATGAACAGTGAAGATAATTCTTTCTCTTAGTGTTGTAGTTATGTACACTGTTATTGCTTTTGAATGCAGTGGGATTGGTAATAACTAATTTCATAAGTGAATATATATACAATGAGAGGCTACTGTGAAGATCCCTAGCTTTTTAAATAAGTGTCTGCAGGATGATCATGAATGGGCTCTGGCAATTATTCTGATCACACGTTTCAACAGATCTTCAATGTCTTTTTTCCAGTTCAACCCCTCATCAATGCTTACACCTAAAATTTTGAATATTCTACCTTTTTTACAGATTTCTGATCAAAGTCTATATTTATTGATGGTGTCATTCCATTTGCTGTATGGAACTGTATGCACTGTGTTTTATCAAAATTTAATGACAGTCCATTTGGTGAGAACTTTCTGAAAGTTGTCGTTTGCAATTTCATCAGTTAGTTCTTGTCTGTCAGGTGTGATAACTATTCGTTTCAGACCTCTTGGTAAATATGGAAGTGCGATTACGGATGTCAATCTCATCGAGGTTACGGGCAGCATGGGGTTACACGCCTGAGCCTCAGGACGTGCGCTAGCAGCGCATTTCGGGTTTTTCAAGTGTCAACTTCGCGTAGCAATATCTCGGGATGTAATTGGAATATTGCGATGCAATCGACGCCATTGTTTATGTGATTTGTCATGCTATGGATTGCTGAAGAAAAAATATAGGGGGTCCATTAAAAAAAAATTGTGTTAAAAAAGACATTTGCTTTCGTTTTAGATTGTTTACAAATATTTACATTCATGGGCCCCAGCCGTACATTTATACCGGTAAAAGTCGTTTTCCAATAGCTGTTATTGTTCCAGAGATATTTTGGGTGGATAAGATAGCTGGGACACCGTGTAAAACCCGGCGTTGTCAGGGGATTTATTTATTTATTTATTCGAGCCTTGAGTTAGTACTTTTCCTATCTATTCTTTCTCTGTCCATTTCCTTTTTTCTAAAAAACATGGTACATTTATCAGAGAATAGATAAGAAATAAGACATCACACGTAAAAACTGACTCGTTTTGAAGAATCCAATCACGAAATTGAACAATAATGATTGTAATAATATCACAGATCGATCACTTGATGTAATGTGTGAAACGTCAAATCGATTTCATTAAAGAGATCTATTAAAAGAAATTTCTTTTTTACTGCTTTATTTATTTATTCTTATATTTCCTTATTTCTATGTTTATCCTCACAGAGGAAGAGCTGAAGACATTGTAGCACGCTTAGACCAAAGATATGGTTTGTGGCATCACGTTTCGCTGTATGTAACCTCCTTGCTATAGAGTAGCAAACGTGTTCGCTGGCCTTCAGTCCGATTTATTAAATAATTTGACGACTTTCAACCAACATATCTTCCACCCTCTTATAGGTATCAGCGTGGAACTGCTATGGTGTACAACGGCAGACTTCGGACAACAATTACACACAGATTGTTTGTCTGCGTTCTGAAGATTTCGCTGCAGAGCGAAATATTAACACACACACACACGTAGAATTTTATATAAACCGATATATTTCCATTCCAATGTACTCCACCATTCTATCATTATCAATCTTCAAGCAACAATGCAACCAATAAAACCATTTTTGAAGAGTAAATATAATTTTCAAGGAGTAATTATTGTTCCGCATTTCGCGTTACATTCTTGAAATTACTAAATATCAATTAGATCGCTATAAAACGTACCTAAAACCTTCCTGAGGTGTAAATTAGTAACTGTACAAATATTTAAGTCTCTGTGTCTTGTCGTTCGGACGTGATAAGAGTTCACCGAACAGACATTCAGATTAATATATATCGCCATAAAACCGTACATAAGGCCTTCCCCGGGTACACATTAGTAACTGTAAAATTTTTAGCTCTTGATGTCTTGTGGTTCAGATGTGATAAACGTACACCGAACAGACATTCACATTTATATATGTGGAAACCAGAAGGTAACAGTGTGATTGATCTGGACGGGAGGGACGGTGTGGTGGCAGCTCACGTCGTCCGTCGGCTGTACGCGGCTGACACGTCCGCCGGCAACAGGGTGAAGCGTCCGCGGAAGCCAATTGCTCGTCGATAATGGATGGCGGGCTGCTGCCTGGCTGGAGCTGCGAGTGCAACCCGACGCCGAGCCACCGCGCTCCGCCATAATGGAAACGCGGCGCATGTCGGCCAATTAGCGGCCGTTATTGGATCTTCCGCCACTCCAGCCCGCTAGTCTCGTTACGGGCCCCTGCCCGCTCGGCTGCAGCGCAATCTGACGCGACGCCGACGCGGGCCGACGCATACACTGGCCGCGTGCAAACGGATTACCTGTCCGGGGCCGCCTAATGCGAGGCACAATGCGGGGGCGGATCAGTCAGAGCCCATGTTCTTCATGAGTAGCAGACGTCTGTCACTGGGTGTCAGTGCAAGCAATGACAGCTGTGAATGTAAACGGCCGTGTTATGAGTGCAACACAATAAACTTTTGCAGCCTCCGTTACATTCGTGACCGTTGTTTGTGAGAAGAGACCTATGAGGGAGGGCCGTGAAACAGATTTTGTTAGAAAGTGCCACCAGTAAGGCCAAATAGTTACAGATTCAGGACTGCAGTTAGTTTATGTAATTGTTTGTTCATTTATAAGAGATCGTCTGCATATAATCCTGTACCCTCATTCCACCCCTTAGCCTGGGGATGTCCGCAGTATATAATGAGTACAGTAGTGGCGAGATGGGGTACACCAACTTTGGGGATGAGGTATGTGGGTAGCTGGTTTCGTACTCGGACTTGAACCTTTCTGTTTCCGATAATGTAGGCTATTACCTCCACGATCTCTACTGGAAACTTGTATTGGAACACTGTATACAGCAGCATGCAGAACCTTGTCAATATTTACAGAATATACATCAACCACGTGTGGTCAAAGCTTACAATGTGTATCCAGCCAGGATTCGAACCACGGTCTCCTGCTTTCTACGGCAGTTGCGCTGACCGCTACAACTGGAGACACAGTGATCACAGCACCTACAAGCTTTGCCCATTTACAGTTGATGCCATATATTCTGTGATATGAAAGAAAAAGAACTGCAGGATCAGAAGTGAAGTCCGCTCATTCAGAACACACGCCATATATATATGCTGGTGATGGGCAATGGTCCTTTCGTTAGTGGAGAGGGGTGGGCAAGTTTTGGGCCCTTACTCTTATGGGAATTAGTTTCTGAAACTATGAGATTGAGTACTGTGGGCAGAGGAAAATTGGGAATTTGTGTCTGACAGGAGGCGTGATTAGGTAGACCTTGCAGGTGCGGTGATCACTGTGTCCCCACTGGTGTAGTGGTAAGCGCAACTGCCTAGAAAGCAGGAGACCTGGGTTCGAGTCCCGGCTGGGCACACATTTTCAGCTTTGACCGCAAGCAGTTGATGTCATATATTCTATGAATATGAAAGAATAACAACTGCAGAAGTGACGTTTGTTCTTTCGGAACAGATTCTACATGTACATATATTGTTTGATAAGCGTTCAACGTCTAAGAGAAGCGCGGCTGTTGTATCTGCAACGTTGCAGACCTTGACAACTTTACTGGTGAGCGTAAGCATTGGATTGACTGTCCTATGGTTATTCCTGAAGCCTGCCTGCTCTGATGTTATTGGTTTCTGCGGTGTATCCCGTATCTCATAATGCCTTCGAAAGTTTTTCCTCGTCCACAAACTAGTCGCTCGGCAGGCCACGGTAAACTGACGCGTGGTGTGGACGACGCCACGGCCACCTGGTCCACTGCAGTAAATGACGCGCTGGTCAGCGACCAGCGCCTGGCAGCCGTCCGCCTCCGCGCGTCGGCGGACTGTGCTGCACGTGACACCTGTGAGCGCGGCTTCCCGTGTCGACGTGTCCCACAGGTGTGGCGCCTCTGACAGTGCATGGGGCGCTGATCATCAGGACAACGGCGGCCACCATCTGGTCAGCTGGGTCTCGGGCCTGGACATGAGTATCTTCCCACGCCCCAAGCACAACGCTATTGTGCGGCTGCTAGGGCTGCGTATTATTGCGAAGCCTGCAATGAGGCAGTTCTTAAATTGGGGAAGTAACCCTATCCACAGGAAAGCCAACCCGACTCTCTCGTCTCACCTACCAGGTGCAACTCTCTCCGACTGACTCACGCTCCCGACTGACTACCGAGAGGCAAACCCACTGGCTACTGGCCGCCAAAGATAATGATACTCAACCGGAACAAAGATGACTGTATACGTTGTTGCCAACAAATACAGCATAAACTTAAGATAAGAGATTTCCATTCAGTAGTCCTCTTACATATTCCCCGATTAGATTTCTTACAATCGGACAGTAAGTTCATCAACGGCCAAAACGCCGTCTGTCAGCAAAATTGTCACTTTTGGTAGCCAAACTTCATGGTGTTTTTGCTACCCCTTACCCCAGTGGTGAATAGAATTCGAGATACGGTCCATGAAGAATCGCATTTACGGACAAGTTATGATGTAACCTTCTCCAGATTACAGAGCAACTGGGCATAAAGTTTTGTTATAGTGAACCAATGAATAGCACAGTAAATGTTAGCAGCGATCCGCCACAATGCCTGCTAGCGCCTTACAGCAGGGCTGGTGGTGACAGGTGCGCTGCGGCAGCAGATTAGCCACCGATCCGCCCCCGCGCCGCTCCCCGGAATTGCCGGCCGCCCCTTGTGTTTTCCTTCGCACGTGCCCGGCCGCTTCCGCCCCCGGGGGCCGCGCGGCGTCGCCATGGCAACGCGCCCACCCCTCTCTGACCTGATTCCAGAGTTGCTGCCCGGGCGGCGAGTGTCTGTTTCACAATATGGCCGCCGCGGCACGTGCGGCAGCTGAAAAGGCGCGGGAGGGGGGAGTGTGGGGGTGGAAGGGGGCGGCAGGGTAGGCAGGAGCAGCACCGGTGGCGGGCAATTCACCCGCGACTCGCAAAGTAATCTCATCCGCCCACCGGCCGGCGGGGGCGGCGGAAACCGAGATTAAAGCCCAGCGAGCGGCCGCGGGGGGCAGCCGATTAACAGCTCCTCATTCTGTTCACCCGCCGCCTCTCAAATGTATTGCTGCCAATCATACTACAGGCATGCTACAGATACCTAAACTTCAACTGATAGTAAAGGAAAAAAATGCGTAAAGTTTTTTAAGAAACCAATTATAATAAATTGTTGTTAGTGCAACTTTCAGATTTCGAAATTAAGAGGAATTAAGCATTGCAAAAGAAATATTCTGACATTTAAGTACAAACCTAACGTACAGCGCCGGTTGGCAGTACTGGTAGCGCACAGGATGATTATTTCTTAATTTCCACTTTGGTTCTTCCCCTATCATGAAAAAAATTGGACTGTTACAGATATGTCGAGTAAAAAATAAATTTTGCTTTTACGTGGACTAGGTGTTTTCGTTCGTAACAAAAATATATTTTTTGAGCTATAATGTTTTCGATGTTTTCTCAGAAGAGATAATAATTTTCTCCAACACGAGATGTTGAACAAGGTTCTTCCCTTTCCCCACTGCTGTTTAACGTATACCTTCTACAGGTTATTGCGAAAGGCTTGTGGTAGGAGAGGGGACTCTTCGTGGGGAAGGAACTGGGACTGCTATTAGTAATATTTGTCAGGCATGACCAGGGTGGCCTTAAGGCGCAGGGGACGTACCTCGACTCGGGGTGGCAGCCTGAGGGAACCAGCGCTTACTTGAGACAGCATTTACTGACATCCACTGTGCGCGTTTTTAACATGGCTTCCGCGGAATACAGCGGCCTTGACAGGGTGAGCGTTGGTGCTGACGCAGCGGAACGGAGTTCGGGCGTCAGCAGGCGTCCCTCACAGCGGCCTCTGCCATCTCTGAGTTATTGCGCTTCCAGGCCGTGGCCGGCCGCAAGTGCGCTGCCCCGCTTACCGCGCCGGTGGTGCCGGGTTCGCGCCCCAGAGGCCCGTAGCGCGTGTAGACTGCCTCCCGCTCCCCCTCGAGGTGTGGCGCCGGACGGTGCGCTGGCCAGGCCTCGAACGGGCGCCGTCTGCTTCGGTGTCTTCTGCCGCTCTCCCCGCAGAGGTCGCCAGTGCAGTCCCCCGGCTGCTACCCTTGCTGCTGGCACCTCCTGGCTGTCAGCTAAGCGGCGGTCGTTGGGCCGGCCTGCTCTTGTAGCGACGTTCCCGGGTTCGTGCCCCGGCGCTAGCCCCCCAGTGCCCTACGACCCCGGCGTTGCCGGTCCCCGACAGGCGTCACTGACCGCCAACCAACTCCAGCTTTCCTGCTCGCCGGCGAACTCCGCCAATCCTCGCTTCTCGGCCGGTAATTCATCCGCCGGCTGCCCCTTCTGGTGATTGTCTTCTGGGACGATAACCTGTGTAGCCACGGTGGACCACCCGAGTGGTCTAAAGCGTCTCGCTGCGGAGTGCGCTGTTGCTCGCCGTCGGAGATTCTAGTCCTCCCTGGGGCATGGTTGTGTGTCTTGTCCTTAGGTTAGTTTATCTTAGTTTAATTGGTTTGTAAGCTACAGACTGATGACCACGCAGTTTGGTCCGATAGATTTACAAACATTTGAACATAATCTAAAAAATACAAAATACAGTGGTAAAGCAGAAAAAATACAACGACTTTCTTGTAACCGTTCCTAAATTATGATATTTTGGAAAACGACATAAAACCCCAGTCATACTAATTCCTAGACCTTAAAGTGTTGACTGCCGATTAATTGTATCGAATTTCTCAATTTCAATCGGGCCGGACATTCTGACATATCAGTCGATTCGTAATTTCACGTACGTTTCGAGTCCACCATTAGAATGGTAATGACTGTTGGATTAATGCACACTCTCTTTGTCGTAATGACTGGAGCAGGTATTTTTGTGTACGGCTGGGGAGAGCCTCCGCTCTAAAGTTTTCATAAGGTTTTCTTCCGCTTTCAGCGCGCAGCCTCGCGCCGTAGTTCCTCATTCCATACTTCGCCGGCTTTGACGCGGCGGCCCTCGGCAAACAGTGTACCGCACTCTGCCTCTGCGGCTGCCTGCTCCCAGCCACCAGCTACCAGCCACCAGCCTCTCCTCCTGCACTCTGCCGTCGTTTACGGCGGGGCTGGGCCTCGGCTGCCTTTACGGCGGTCCTGAAATAACGGCCGCCTTATGATAGCCCCCCTGAATTAGGGGCCGCCGTAAAACAGCCCAACAGCGCGCGGCGCAACTGCCAGCTCACTCGCCCCGGGGGACCGCAGACCGGCAGCCGGAAGGAAAGTCTCTCAGCACGGCGCGAGGAGGAGAAAGAAGATAGGCGGAGGAAACAGGGAAAGGGCGACGAGGGGGCAGTCTGGGGCAGATAGATAAGAAACCCGGAAGAGAGATGCTGCTGCAAGGAGCTGGGGGTGGAAAGGCTAGACCAAAGGAAAACTGGATCCTTGCTGTCTGCATTAGACATTTGTGAGACATCGTGGCCATTTTGATGCACTTGAAATAGCTTCAACTCTCTTGACCACAATTTCACTTTACTCGGATTTTACACGTTTCGACATGACGTCATTATTAAAGGCTATATAATTCCTCCCTCTTGATAAAACATAACAATGAGTGGGAATATCTTTACACATAGTCTTTTATTATAATAGCCTGCAGTGTAATGTTTGTGATCAGTGTATGCCTTGAAACGGTTTTTATCTTATGTTTTATAATAGACAGCTAACATGTGCTATGCACTTATGAAATCCGAATTAGAGGATATTTTAAGTACTCCCACATTTTATGTCATGGATATCTTCCCCATATCAATACTTCTTGAACTGCAATACTATACACAATACTTTCCAACTCAGCTCCTTTTACAAATAGTAATGAAGTTTATATAAATGTGAATCTACTTTTGATACAATGTGCTGCAAGTTGTAAGCAAATAATATAAGTTAATAATTTTGTGATAAATGAGAAGCAAATGGAAGATTGCAGGTTATTGAAACCACAAAGTGATTTTCGCAGGTAGTTGGTGCTTTGATTGTGTAAATCATGACATTATTCTAGATAAAGTACTGTGGTATGAATGGTACAGTGTACAAATGGTTTAAATCATACCTAATAGGAAGAGTGCAGAAAGGTGACATTAGTAGTTCTCATAATATGCAAAACATAGCTCTTCCTCAAAATGGGGAGCAATAAAAAAATGTGGCGCCACAAGGTTCAGTCTTGGGCCCTTTACTGTTCTTAATATATATTAATGACTTGCCATTCTATATTCATGAAGATGCAAAGCTACTTCTTTTTGCTGATGATACAACTATAGTAATCACACCTGACAAACAAAAACTAACTGATGAAATTGTAAACGACGTCTTTCAGAAAATTATTAAGTGGTTCTCAGCAAATAGACTATCATTAAATTTTGATAAAACATAATACACACAATTCATTACAGTAAATGGAATGTCACCATCAATAAATATAGACTTTGGTCAGAAATCTGTAGCAAAGGTAGAATATTCAAAATTTATAGGTGTAAGCAGTGATGAGGGGTTGAACTGGAAAAAAACACATAGAATATCTGTTGAAACATTTGAGTTCATGAACTTATGCAATTAGGGTAATTGCAAATTTTGATGATATACGTCTCAGTAAGTTAGCTTACTATGCCTATTTTCATTCTCTGCTTTCATATGGCATCATTTTCTGGGGTAATTCATCATTGAGTAAAAAAGTATTCATTGCACAAAAGCGTGTGATCAGAATAATTGCCGGAGCCCATCCAAGATCATCCTGCAGACACTTATTTAAAGAGCTAGGGATCTTCACAGTAGCTTCTCAGTACATATATTCACTTACGAAATTTGTTATTACCAATCCCACCAAATTCAAAAGCAATAGCAGTGTACATAACTACAACAGTAGGAGAAAGAATGATCTTCACTATTCAAGGTTAAATCTAGCTTTGGCACAGAAAGTAGTGAATTACGCTGCCACAAAAGTCTTTGGTCACTTACCAAACAGCAGCAAAAGCCTGAAAGATAGCCAACAAGCATTTAAAAATAAAGTAAAAGAATTTTTGAATGGCAACTCCTTCTACACTACAGATGAATTTTTAGATATAAATTAGTAAATTTGAAAAAAAGTGAAAAATAAATAAAAAAAAACAAATTGATTTAAAAATTGTCATGTAATATATAATACAATGTAATAATTTGTAAAGACACTTTTCATTAACCTGACACATTCCACATCATTACGAAGTGACGTATTCATGATCTATGGAACAAGTACTAATCTAATCTAATCTTAGTAGCTGCTCTTCCTACGCCGCATTTCTATGTATGCTTCTCCCCTTCACCTGAGGCAGTGAGTTAGTTTGGGTGTGTAGAGAGAGAGGGAAGCAGAAAGACAGTATTTTTTACAGTTTTAAATATCTTAGTGCTGTACAGAATTTGTTTCTGTTAAATTATACAATTTTAAATGGGTGCTGTATAAAACTGTAAAATTTTTACAGTAATTGAGTACTGTACAAAAAATTTTTCTCTTAGAGTATACGATTTTACATGAGTGCATTAAGCGACAATGCTGCTCATTTTCTCCTAAAGCAATGGACCGATTCCAACCAAATTTGGTACACACATTCCGTGCCGTGAGGTAACAGTTGCTGGAAGGGTCAGACCCACACACACATTTGGTCCAGGAGACATGTCATAAACAATAGGAGTTGCAAGGAACTGCCACATAATGCGGCGAGATTTAATACACTACATGAGAATGAGAGTACTTAGTGGCTTGCAACAAACTTTAAACATAATTCCAAACCTTTATTAAACTTTTTCTCTCTGACAACCATAGCAAAATGATGAATGGAAAAATGTTTCTCGTTTACTGCTATGGCATTCGGTATGACGTAACAATTTATAATTTGTACACTACAAACTGTAGCTGTAGGAAATTTTACAGACAGTTTACACACATATAGCTAAATGTGCTCTCGAAATTGAATCACAGTATGACACATTGTTCATGATATGAGGACATAATTCATAGAAAATCGCGCCATCATGCAGAAGGTTTCAATCTATCACTTCTTTAACTGCATTCGTAACAGATTTTACCGACATATAGCACTTATACAAATGAATATATAAATACAAAATTATACACTTTTACAACATATAATTCAATAAATATGAGATCATGTATACTGCGTTAGGTAAAAACATTTCACACCTATAGAGTTGCAGGGAAATCCTCTGAAGAGACTGAAACAGTGAACATCCACCGAATACTCGTTATTTTCGGTACATGTATCTTTTAACTTCAAGAGACTGTAGCTTTGTGATACTTGCATTTTCTATTACAGTTAATAAATCACAGGGCAACCTATTAAATCTGCAGAGTGGTTTTGACATCTCCATGTTTCTCATAGGGACAACTACATGTCGCTTGCTCAAGGGTGGGCTCCCTAAAGAATTTATTCATATTAGATTTTGGACAAATAACCGGAAATATTGTTTACAATCAAGTTATGAATTAAATAAATTATTAAGGTTACATATCATTTATATCTTGATGACTACCTTTCTTTGTTTGGATACTGCAGTTATTATTTTGTACATTTGCAAGACAGCCTTATTTCTTGAACACTCCCATAGATGTGACATATTATTAAAAAAAGGAGATGGACAGAGAGAGAAGGGATGTGAGAAGTACTATCTCTAAGCTTGATTAAATAAATACCTGGAAAATGTGGGATTCAGCTTGTAACAATATAATAAGAAGTGAATCTTGTATCGCAATTTACAGTGTCGCAGTTTTTGCTGCCTTGAAAGACACTTACACTACTAACAATACCGACAGTTATGGCTGTGGGAACATTACATAGTTGTTAATACCAGTTCCTGAATTGTCGCAAGATGGTATGCATTTCACAAGACTTGTGTGCACAGTTAAGTAGAGAACACATTGACCTGTCAGGCAAGCACTTCGTGTCCTCCAGGTTCCATCACATCAAGCTTTGTTCATTGTTTCGTCAAAAGTATGACATCAGCTTTTAATTATCACAGGCTGTCTACGGAACTTTGACGAATTCATTTTCACCTTCAGTCTTCTCTAATGACCAAAGATGAGTATTCAAACTTTTAATAAATTCGCGAGCAGCCCTGGCTTCACACATATGCAATTTGCTTTCTGTATCTAAAGAAATCGATGTGTGTATTGTAAGGGAACGGATTATTAAAACCCATGAAATAAGAATTCAATATTAAACGATTAAACGTATCGGTTAGAAATAGGGATGTTTGACAGATAATTTTAATTTTAAATATATTTTGTTGGCATGTGTTTATTTTTGTTTGTTAAAGGTGTTCTTCTGGGCTCGGTGCGACAGCACGATTTTGGGGTGGCCTGAGATTATTACAGGTGCATCAAAGAGATTTTGTCCTACTGAGCTCCAAGGAGCACAAAGAACAAATAAGAGAATATTTATGAATATATAAACACACTTTGTAAGTAAGAAACCATTAAATAGTCTTGAGATTTTTTTGCGATAAGAGAGATGTGTTACTATTGTTTTATGAATTACAGTAAATACATTAAATGACTTAAGATTCAATAATACTGAGTCAGTATTATTCAATAACTCGGTAGAAAATATATTTATATAAAGAAAAGTGAGTGTCCCTACGAGAACACAGGGTCTAGTGCAGCAAGAAGTCGTCTTTCTTGGGAGAATAATTATTGAAATAACTATTTCGTGCGGACCCTTGCAGTATGTACTTCATTGATTACTTTGTCCTATGTAATATGAAAAAATAAATATTCAAATATTTGTATTCATAAGGCATCAAGCTTCTGTGGCCTTTGCTGCCTAGACTTACAAACAAACTTATACTAAGGAGAACACACACACCCATGCCCATTTGAGACTTGAATCCCTGATGCAAGAGTTGCGCCATCCGTAACATGGCGCTCCAGACCACATGTCCATTCCCCCACTGCTGCAATAAATACAATTAATACCATGGTTATACAATCGCCAGAGTGTTTAATCCACATGTACACAGTAATATCACATTTGTAAAAGTTTATGTCTATCACTTGGAACGACAGCAGTGCCCCTAGCGGAGAAAGATCAACCGTAGTGACACCATCAATGTACTGTTTAACAAGAACAGTCAAGAAAGTGTCGATACCACTCCAACCAGCAGCGCTGAAGTAACAGAAGAATGACATGATAAAATCAGTTGTCCCCTTTTCCGCTAATGTCGTTCGAAGTGCCAGACATAAACTTTTACCTATACAGTCTCGATGAATAGTCCTGTAACTTTAACGTACAAGAATTGTGAAATGCAGTAGCCTTACTTTCTTTCGAAATAGGTCCCTCCAGTATACACCGCTGAGATTTGTGATACATGTCCTGGAAACTTCGCACCAAGTCTTCCTTTGGGATGGGTTTCAAAAGCCTCGTCACGTTTCGTTGGCTGTTAGGAATATAATCAAAAATCTGTTCAAATGTTTGTAAATCTATTGGACTCAAATGCGTGGTCATCAGTCCGTAGCTTACAAACTACTTGAACTAATGTAAACTAATCTAATGACAACACTTACATCCATGCTCGAGGGCTTACTCGAACCCCTGATGGCAAACGGCTGCGCGCATCACAGCACAGCACCCCAATGTGCACGGCTAATCCTTTCAAAGCGAGTTTGAGTTGAGGGACTAGGATAAAGTCTAGAGGTTTGTGATCCGGCGAGTACAGTGTATGTTCAAGTTGCACCACCCCCTCTATTTATCAGGAATTATTTTACTATACTAGCTGTATGAGAGCGAGGGTTGCCATGCAATTTGAACATCCATCACACTCGCCGGATTTCAATCCAACACTCTTCTTATTCCCTCGACCCAAACTCACTTTGCCGGCCGTGGTGGCCGAGGAGACTGAGGCGCTCCAGTCACGGTCTGCACGGCCGCTACGGTCGGGGGTTGTAATCCCCTCTCGGGCATGGATATTTGTGCCATCCTTAGTAGTTTGTAAGTTTAGGGACTAATGACCACGTAGTTAAGTCCCATAAGCTATACAAATATTTGAACATTTTTGAAACTCACTTTCAAGGGAAAGAGATTTGATGATATTTCCTCACATCCAACGAAACGTGTCGAGTCTTTCGAATACCATCCCGAAAGAACACTTCGTGCAAAGTTTCTAGAACATGTATCACAGAGCACAGCAGTGCATAGTTACGGGAGGTGACTATTTACAAAGCCAGTAAGGTATGGTAACTGTAGTTCATAGTTCATCTACATTAATGTTACAGGATTATTTAACAAACTTCATTGTCAGAGGTTGTACGTTAATAAATACCCAGTTTCAATCGCTACCAAACTTCACAGGTTCATCCACTGAACTAATCTCAGATCAGATTAGATTAAGTTTTTGTTCCATAGATCCATGTTGAGAAGATCCTCGTGGATGTGGAACACATCAAGAAACAAAATTTACAAGCTGAATAATAGATAATACTAATAATATACAGATACATACATTTTTAAGTTTTTTTTTAATTTTTAATTTTTTTAGCTGATAATATAATAATACTAATATAGTATGAGTACCGAGACATGCATTATTTGGTACAATTTAGAAATTCACTAATGGAGTAGATGGAGTTGGACACTAGAAAGTCTTACAGGTTCCTCTTAAACTGGTCTTTATTTGAAGCCAAATTTTTTATACTTGATACTAAATTATTGAAAATATGTGTTCCTGAGTAGTGAACCACTCTTTGAACTAAAGTAAGTGCTTTTAAGTCCTTGTGTAGATCATTTTTATTCCTAGTATTGTACTTATGAACTGAGTTGTTTGTTGGGAAAAGGGATATATTATTTATGACAAATTTCATTAAGGAATAAATATACTGAGAGGCAGTAGTTAATATACCCAGTTCTTTGAAGAGGCTTCTACAAGACGTCCATGAATTTACTCCACAAATAATACGTATTACACGCTTTTGGACTCTGAAGACTTTTGACTGACTTGAAGAGTTACCCCAAAATATTATATCATATGACATTATGGAATGAAACTAAGCAAATTATGCAAGATTTGTTATTTTTATGTCTCCTATGTCTGAAAACACTTGTATTGAAAATACAGATTTGTTGAGATATTTCTGCAGTTCTATGGTGTGCTCCTCCCAACTAAAGTTATTATCAAGCTGTATTCCCAGAAATCTCTTACATGTTCTGAACTGCATGTAGTGAGTCTTTTCAAAGTTTAATAACAATGAGTTGGCTTTAAACTATTTATTAATGTTCATGAAAATATCATTAGCAGACCTTTCTATAACTATGCTTGACATAGTTTTTATTGCAATACTTTATCATCTGCAAACAAAACGAACTCTGCTTCTGGTAGTGTAACTGATGAGAGGTCATTAATGTACACAAGAAAAAGCAATGGCCCTAAGATGGATCCTTATAGGACACCACATGTATTTTTTTCCCAATCCAATGATGACTGTTGGCTTAAATCACTAGTCACTTGCACTGACACCCTTTGTTTCCTGTTAGTGAGGTATGCCTTTGTCAAATCACAGAAAATACCTGCTGCTTCCAATTTATTAGCTAATGAACTAAGTACATTCTCACTGTAAGTGTAAATAGCCTTTTTGACATCAGAACCTTTCGGAAATCCAAACTGTGTTTTGGACAATATGTAATTTGTGGTCAGGTGGTTGAGAAGCTGCTTGTACATTACCTTCTCTAGAATTTTTGAGAATGCTAGAAAAAGTGAAATCGGTCTGTAGTTTGATGGTATCTCTTTATCCCCCTTCTTGAATAGTGGTTTAATATACACATATTTTAGTCAATCAGGAAATGTTCCAGTTATAAGAGACTGGTTACAAAAATAACTTAAAATTGTGCTAAGTTTTCAAGAACAGGCTTTAATTAACTTTGTTGATATTTCACCATAACCACTAGAATGCTATGTTTCTAAAGATTTTATTATGGAAGTTATTTCTTGTTGCAAAGTGAGTGACATATTCATGTACGTGGAGTTATTTGTAAATACTAGTTTGAAATATTCAAGGGCATTATTTACTGACCCAGACAATCCCATACTATCAGTAACAGATATAAAGTACTTGTTAAATAGATTTGCCACACTATGCCCATCATTTACTAATGTCTCATCTACTCTTAATGCTACCTACTGTTGTTCCTTTCTGGTTCTACCAGTCTCCTCCTTCACTATATCCCATATTCTTTTTATTTTGTTTCCTGATGTTGCTATCTTCTTTTCATAGTGCATTTGTTGAGATGCCTGAATAACTGTTTTAAATATTTTACAGTATTCCTTATATTTAGCTAAATCATCATCATTGCAACTACTCTTGGGTAATAGATACATTTTCCTTTTTGTCTTACATAAAATCTTTATTCCTTGGGTAATCCATGGTTTTATTACAGCCTTCTGTTTAATATGAGTTACTTTTAGAGGAAAACAGTTTTCAAACATTATACTAACATTATTAATGAATATGTTATATGTTTCATCCATGCCATGAGCACTATATACATTTTTTCCAGTTCATCTCTTTGAGGAGTTTTCTAAAATTTTCAATTTTTGGTGGTTTGACTACTCTTCTGTATGTAGATTTTGCAGTCTTCATAATCTGTTTACAATCTATACCTAAAACAAGGAGCTGCATATCATGATCTGATAGGCCATTTATTATTGGTTTTATGATATGATTTTGTTCCTTTGATTTGTCTATAAAAATATTATCAATTGCTGTCATAGAGGTTTTCGTTATTCTAGTTGGAAAGTTTACGGTGTTAGGTTGAAAGACAAAGTTACTGACTGCAATAAATATTTGTTGGAGGACTACATAAAAAATCTGAGTTAAGTCACCAGAACCAGGATTTCCTTATTTATTGCTGTTAAATAACCCAATAGAGCTTCTAGATGACTTAGGAATAGATTATAATTTCCTGCAGGTGTTCGGTAAATAGTTACTATTATATAGCGTCTGTTATGGATTTCTATTTCTGTTTCACAAGCTTCTAAATGCTGCTCTAGACAGAATCATTTTTAAAAATTTTTTTTTTTTTTTTTTTTTTTTTTTTTTTTTTTTTTTTACAAATGTCTGTCTAGGTGTGTTTGCATTTCGATATGTGTGAGTGTGTGTGTATTTGTTTACCTTCCTTTTTTCCCCTAAGGTAAGTCCTTCCACTCGTGGGATTGGAATGACTCCTTTTCCACTTCCTTAAAAGCCCTATCCTTCCCTTTCTCCTCCCATATTTTCCTCTTTTTCCTGAAGAAGCTGCCAGTGGTGGCAAAAGCTTGTATGTGTGTTTGTGTGTGATTATTTGTGCCTATCGACGAACCGGTCCTTTTGGTAAGTCATCCGATTTCTATTTTTTATATTTGTATATGAATATTCTTGAATTTATAGCAGTTTTTAATGTATGTGGCAACTCCTCCTCCCTCCATATCAACTCTACAGAAGTGCGAAGCTAAATTAAATCCTGAAATGTTTAACATATCTATACCAGTGGGCACATGATGTTCAGAGAGGCAAATTATGTCAATTCGGTCGGAGGAATCTATTTCATCAATACAAATGAGTAGTTCATCAAGTTTACTTCTGAGTCTTGGAATATTTTGATGTAATAAAGATAACTGATAATGCATACTAATGGTTTGACTAACATTTACTGGAAGTTTCTGTGTAATTTTGTTAAACATTGTTAGCTAATATCTATCTCCTGTTTATCTGTTTTTCCAAGGCCGTCTTCCAAGCTCTCTCAAAACTTGTTTTCTTTCCCCACTCCCTATCAAAAAGGCATCCCTCTGACACCTGTAACCACTGGTATTTTACCATTTGTGACAATGCCGCCCCCCCCCCCCCGTAAGTTACTTGCAATCAACCCAGACAGTTTTGCCTTCCCTATCTTGTTGAGGTGAAGGCCACGCCTAGTGTAGTCCCACCTACAGATATCATCCACAAGAATCAAACCAATATGGGACCCCATGCCTGACATGAGTAGCTCTTCCAACTCCAAGTTTACTCTCCTGACATAAGAGTTCAAATGAGGCAGATCATGGTGAATCAAGACAGATACAAACCCACACTATTATGCTTCATTACCGATGATATCTTCACCAGGTCACACTCTATAGAATATTCACAGTTTCTGTCAATGCTGTTTCCCAGACCACCCACAACAACCACAGTATCCTCCATTGTAAAATCTGTACGTAAGGAACTTATATCCTATGTTACCTGACCCAGGCCCACATTTGGTTTGGAAAAGTTTGTGACCTAGTACTCTGATCCTAGCTCTTCCTGCAGTAGTTGGCCAACACCTCTACCATGGGAGCTACCTAACAACATGACTTTCTTTCTTTTCACAGTTTTCCCTATCTTTTTCAAATCCTTCTTGAAAGTTTGTTGTCTCCTATCTACAGCTTCAGCTACATGAGGTTCATCCGATTCTGACTGAGACAACAGGTCAAATCTATTGTTCACATTAAGGACAAAGCTGTCTGAAACTGTCCTAAGCCTGTTCCCCCTGTTACCTGTTGCCACTTCCCACCGCTCTTCTCCCTTCTTAACCTGCTCAGAGTCTCCCTTGCCTTATCTAATTCAGCTTGAATCTGTTAAACTTTGCTTACAAGATAAATCAACCAAAAGTGAAGGCCATAAACTCCACCAAATACCTAGCAATTACTATTACTTCAGACTTAAATTGGAAAGAACACGTAGATAATATCGTGGGAAAGGCGAACCAGAGACTGCGTTTTATTGGCAGAACCCTTAAAACATGCAACAGAACTACAAAAGAAACTGCATACACTACGCTTGTCGGTCCATTTTTGAAGTATTGCAGTCCAGTGTAGGATCCTTATCAGGTGAGTTTGACGGAGGACATCGAAAGAGTCCAAATAAGAGCAGCTCGTTTCGTATTGTCACGATACAGGGGAGACAGCGTTACGAAAATGGTACAGGATCTGGAATGGGATACATTACAACAACGACACTTATCGCTGCGGTGTGGGCTACTTACGAAACTCCAATGACCAACATTCTCCTCTGAATGCGAAAATATATAGTTGACTCCCACTTACATAAGTAGAAATGAGCATCAGAATAAAATACGAGAAGTCAGAGATCCAACAGAGAGATTCAGGTGTTCTTTCTTCCCGCGCGCTATTCGAGAATGGAATGGCAGATAAATAGTAAAATGGTGGTTCGATGAACCCTCTGCCAGGCACTTGAATGTGATTTGCGGAGTATCCCATGTAGATGTAGATGAAGAGCTGCAATTTTCCCCTCCTGTTCCATTATTTTCCTATCTCTATTGCAGATCCTACAAAACCACTGGTGAGCCTCATTTATATCCCCATTTCCCACGCCACTACATTCGCCCCAATGAAAGAACTACAACTATCACACCACACCCCAGAACTAACGATCCTACGGCATGTCAAACACTTCTCACCCATGGTAAAAATAGAAATCGTAAAAACTTGATTAAGTACTGACTAAAACGTGAAAGTTACACCAAGAGACACTAATATCTGTTCACGCAAATATAATTAACTGAAAGGGTACTGGATATAAAGAAACTCACTCACGAAAGCGAAAATTAGGCCTAAAAAACACGCTCACGAAAAATTTAGAACACGGATTACTATACACACTTTTGCTAAATCACGAAATTTATGTCTGACAGACTTTATAAATCCTAACTAATATATGGGCGAGTGAAAAATAGAAGAATGGGTATTTAGATATATGTCTTAGTCACTGTTTACAATGATTCACACACATTAAATTAGGGCTTCTTATACGTGCTATAGGCGCGAGAAGAAAAATAAACTTTTTACACCCTTTCAAGTCTAAATCTGGCCCTGCGGGTAATTAATTCTTCCAGCAGTTAAAACTACATGCACACTCCACCGGCAACTTCACTCTGGTAGTCCATGACAAGAAAAGCCCATCAAGTTTACATGACTCGCTTTCTTTAACACACTTTTACTGACGACTTTAAGAAGCATACTATCAAAAGTTTGGAGTCTGGGATATATAGCGCCAACGCACCACGTAGTTACAATTATTAAAATGCTGCTTCCTCCAGACATCCTGTATCCGCTGTAATTATCCTATGATAGCAAAACTTATATGTTAATGTGTTGATATGCTTTCGAATAACGCTGGGGAAATAAGAATATATGTACATTTTTGCCATCAAGTGCAAATATGAGGCTCTTCACTGTTCTCGTTGACATTTATGGTGCCTAAGTTGAACAAACTGTGTAAATGGCAGCTAATGAAAAAAATCAACATTGTGTCTTTCAAACTTGGGTTAGTTTCCTGCTCACGTGGCGTAACTAATGAGTACATATGGAAACCAGTTTGAATATCTCTCTTGAATTCGCAGCGCCAGATTTGTAACCAAGACCAAAACTGGAACTTATCTTTTCCCACCGCAAATCTTTTCGGTATTATCCCTTTCATGGCCATTAGATTTACATTTATATTATCTTTATTGATGGTTCATCTGTTGTATATATAAATGGACAGTCTCTTGATTATTGTTACGGCCTGTACAAGCGACGTGTATGCTATTATATGCTTTTGATTTTACTGTGAAATAAACAATTTAATATCTAATGACTTAAACCGAATAAAACTCTAAGAAAAGGAAAAAAAACCAAATCATATTCGTTCAGTAAGAATGTTAATTAGAATATAGGGCAGAAGTAGATGAAAAAATTTATATTAAAATTTGTATACCATCTGTATGCTCATGGTTGTGTTGGGATATTTTAATTATAAATTGTTAAACTAAGAATCTGATGTCAGGGAGATAAAAAGAAAGACAGTCAGAAAGATGAATAATAGGGATCAATGTAAGGAGTGGTAACTATGTTAACTATGTAAATCTCTTAGACATTTTATAATATTCACATGAAGCTGTGAACCTCTTACAGTTCGTAGAACAGACCATAACAACTGAACACTAATGTTATTATAATGGGGATGTTTGTCCATCTATGAAACTACAAATAAGAGGCGATATTTTTGTTACCTGACGCATTCTATTTTATTAATAGTAAAAC
This sequence comes from Locusta migratoria, assembly GCA_026315105.1. Lineage (NCBI taxonomy): Eukaryota > Metazoa > Arthropoda > Insecta > Orthoptera > Acrididae > Locusta > Locusta migratoria. The sequence goes on along the minus strand of CM048744.1, from coordinate 985,488,519 downwards.
ATCTTCAGTGGTCTATAATAACAGATATTTACAATTTGTTTTTATATGTGGACCGAAAACAGTTCGTTAGAAGAACATGTAAAGTATCTTTTTCTATGGTATTGGGCCTGTGTTGTTCTTGTTTAAGTTAGTCTAAAAATGTAGAGTGCTTTGTACCATATTTCCATGCTCTGATGTATTCTTTGTACCAAATGTTAGTCATACCAATGTATATATTATCACAGTCTCTGCATTGGAGCTGATAGATACCAGACTGTTGGTATTTGTCTGTTTTTTATTTTAATTTGGGAGTGTCTTCTTGAATTGGGCAATGATTATACCTAGTTTCCTGAATATATTACCTATTTTGTGTGTACATTTGTTATGGTAAGTGAGAGTGTGCCATTTTTATATGGTGCACTGTCTGTGTTAGTGTGTGTGGTTTTTTTTGTGTAGTTTGTCTAAAACAGTTTCTTCATGGCCATTTTTGGTGCTATTTGTTTTATGATAGCCAGTTCATTATGGTAATTAGAGGTGTTATTAAGTCTGTTTAGCATTTACCTGATTGCAGCTTGTTTGTGGCTTTGTGGCTTTGTGGCTTGTTGGAAGTGGCATGTAAGATGATTTCTGAAGTGGTGGGTTTTCTAAATATGTCGGAGGTGTGTTTGTGGTTTTCTTTTTGTTATTTTTATGTATAGAAAACATAGTGTGTCTTTTTGTTTTTCTTCTGTTGTAAACTTTATGATTTTGTGTATAGTATTTATATTTTTATGTAGTTGTTGTATTTTGGTTTTAGGTTCTTTGACCGTGCATATTATATCATCTACATATTGGTACCAGTAAATGATGTTGTAATTTTTCTTTGTCACTATATTTTCAAATATTAATTTCTCTATAGGATTCATGACGATGTTTGCTAGAGTTCCTGAAATTGGTGAACCCATGGGTAGCCCATCTTCTTGTAGGTAGTAATCCCCATTCAATTCAAAATAGTTTTGTTGTATTATTAGCTGTAATGATTTTATGATTTCATATATTTTCTCTAGAGGTAGTTGGTTGTGTGTTTGTAGGTTTTCTTCTATTAGCTTGATGGTTTCATTTACAGGGATGCAGCAATATATGTTTTCTACATGAAAGGATAGGAGTGTTGGTGTGCTTGGAATATTCATGTCTCTGTGTTTTCTATTAACTGAGTGATGTTTTTCACTGTTCTATCATTTTTGATTTTAGTAACGTGTGAGCTGTGATTGTATATCTTTTGCTAGTGGGTATGTGGGAGCTGTTCTGAAATTTACTACTGGCCGAAGAGGGATGGAAGTTTTATAGACTCTTGGTTGGCATCTCAGGTTGGGTGCTTGAGGAATTTTTTTTTCTTCACAGTTATCTGTTTTTCTCTGTAAGGAAGAGTATCATCTATGTTTTTGAGTGTGTTTTTAAAATGTGTTTAGAATCTGTTGGTTGGGTTTGATTTTAAATTTTTTATGTTTTTTTTGTGATGAATTTCTTCTGTTTTCTCTATGTATTATTTTGTTTCCATAAGGATAGTACTACTTCCTTTGTCTGTCTTTGTTATGATAATATTTTCTTCTTGCAGTATTTTTCTTTAGATTTTTGTTTCATCACAATTATTTAAGAATTTATTGGGATATTTCTTAATTGGTGTTGATATGTTTTTAATGACTTATTTAATTAATTTCCTAGCTAGCCTTCTGTTTATACTGCTGTTTCCATTTCTTTCCTTTGTGGAGAAACTAAACAGGAAAATAAAATCACAGCTGAAGAAAGAACCCCCCCCCCCCCCAAAAAAAGCACAAACACAAACAGCATACCTAGTAAAATGGCACACTGTCACCTACCATAACAAACTTACACAAAAAAGGTAATATATTCAGGAAACAGAGCATAATCATTGCATACCAAACAAACAATTCAATTAAAAAACACTCCCAACTTAAAATAAAAAACAGACAAATACCAACAATCTGGTATCTATCAACTCAACTGGAGGGACTGTGATAATATATACATTGGGATGACTAGCAGAACATTTGATACAAAGAATACATCAGATTAGGGAAAGAAGGTACAAACCACTTAACATTTGCAGACCACCTTAAACAAGAACAGCACAGGTCCACCGGCCGTGGTGGCCGAGGGGACTGAGGCGCTTCAGTCACGGTCTGCACGGCCACTACGGTAGGGGATTCGAATCCCCCCTCAGGCATGGATATTTGAGCCATCCTTAGTATAAGGTAGTTGATAAGTAGTAAGTTTAGGGACTGATGACCCCGTAGTTAATTCCCATAAGCATTACAAACATTTGAACATTTGAACCACAGGTCCAGCACCATAGAAAAAGATATGAAAATCATAGAGATCAGTAGACCCAGTCACCTTCACCCTTCCCAAAAAAAACTCCACAAGCATTATCAAAAAAAAAAAAAAAAAAAAAAAAAAAAAAAAAAAAAAAAAAAAAAAAACAACACCCTCAATGTCCAAATAAATATTGGAAACCAAACATTGTATAAAATAATAGAAATAATCACATAAACCCACCCCACAACGTCTTGCCCCCAACTCTCTCAATCATCTGCCACATCTCACTCCACATCCCACTATTCGTCACTGGATGCCTAATATTAAATTATCCTTTCACATCACATACACCTCTTCAAAATGAAAACCTCCTGCCCTCCCTCCCTCCCCACTCTTATATCACACTTTACATTCCACTCTGATCACTATTCAATCGTCTTGGCCCTGGCACTCCCATCCCTAATAAACACTCATAACACAAATTTATAATTTCGTCACTACTCCATATGACTTACATAACAATAGATATGCTTTAACATAATATATACATATTATGCTATATATATATATATATATATATATATATATATATAGTTGCAATGCTGGCAACACAATGATACACACTGTGCATTCTCACTCACGTCCAAAACAAATACGCCTGATGTGTGAAAAATATAAATATGAACAGTACAGCAGTGAAAGTGGAAAGTAGGAGAATAATAGTGATTCAAAATGAAGAATCTACAGTACTGCAGGAAACAAAATGGCACTGTACGATGTAAGTTGAAAACCATGACCAAAAATTTCCGTAAGTAACCAAACAGTGCTTTACGTATTTTGATAACGAACTGTTTTCGATCCACATATCAAAACAAATTGTAAATATCTATCATTACAGAGCACTGAAGATGTTTTACTATGAATAAAACGAAATGCGACTGTTAACAAAAAAGTCTCCTCTTATTTGTAGTTGCGTAGACGGACAAACATCCCCATTATAATTTTATAAGCAACTACAGACATCATGGCCGTACAAATGAAGAATTTAACACCAACATTTTCAATGTCACTTTTTCGCAGTCTTACAAATAATATAGGTAATAACAACAAGATAATAATACTCATAGACTTTAGAAAGGCGTACGATTTGTTATATGATGGTCGTGTGGCATTTGTGGCCGTTAGACCCTAAGTGGCGTCGTGTTCGGCCTAGCTGCTGCAAGTCATTTTATATGACGCCACTTTGCCTACTTGCTTACCAATGATGATGAAATGACATTAAGGACGACACAACACCCAGTCCCCAAGCGGAGGAAAACTACAACCCGACCAGGAATCGAACCCGGGTCCCCAGCGTGACAAGCCATCTCCCTGTTCACTAGACTATGGAGGTGGCTGATAATCACTTTTTCACATTTTTAATATAGTCTCAGCAGACAGCACTGCATTGGAAATAATTAAACAAACCTGAACGAAAATAGAATCTGAAACAAAATATTTTGGTTTGCTTAAAAATTATTAACGTGTCCAGGAGATGGTATATCCCTAATACTACATCACATTTTGTAATTGAACAAGTACAGGGCGCCCCACAGAAAAGCAGGTAGTTTCTTTAGATTCTGCAATATGAGTTGAACATACATATAATTTATATTTTACCTATATATTTTACGTCTTAATGTTATATTTATATTGTACTTGCACTGGCACTCGAATGTTAATAATAAATGTAAGTGCTCAAACTGATTCTCTTTGGCTTCCACACAGAGGCGTAAAAGTTGTAACTAGTGGCATTCTCGATGGTTTGAAGGGTAACGTTGTTCCAGGCGTCTGTCAGTACAGCTTTCAGTCCATCAATGTTAGTGATATCTCTCCTGTGTGCTTGAGTCTTCTGTAGCAGTATATCCCAAATGCAATAATCAATCACGTTGAGATCCGGACTTTTAGACGGCCAGTCGTTAGGTGCAATGAAGTCAGGAGCATTAATTCTTGTCCATGTCACAGTGTCCATTGCTATATGGGGCTTCACACGGTCTTGTTGCCATGTCCCTACGTGATCACCCATGACTGTGTTAATGTCTTGGAATGCCTGGGTGCACATGTCGTCTCTATACACCACCTCGTTCTCTGTTTTCTTCTGTCTCTTGTATCTTGGTAGATGTCCTTGTTCTGGTGCGTCGCCTTCAATGAACCGTAATTCTGTTTTGTCTTGCCACGAGATGGCACTATGGCACATGATTGATGGCTGTTGCTATTCCGCCATTAGATCTTTGTTGGAAATGTTTAACTTGAACAGCATGGTAGTTTCGTTTATTTTGCCGGCTTAGCGGAGCATAGAGAGAGAAACGTGCTTCATCAGAAAATCACACTTGTTACCACTAATCGTGTTCGTGGAAACGTTGTGTCACACTCGCACATTTCACTTCTCGAGCTGCCTGGTGTGCTACAGTAGCAACATTGCACTTAATTGATCTGCAGCTCTTCAACTCGGATGTTTGAATAATGCGAAACACTGAAACTTTAGATATGTGTAGTTCACGAGCTATTTCATGTTTTTATGTCTTTCTGGTGTCACAGAAAGCTCCAACACTTTCGTAGGCGTCATGATTTGACACGTCATGCCAGTTCCCCGCTTACACCCTTTTCCAGCAGGTGACCATTCCATCTTTAGTACTGACACAACGTCGGAAAGCTGATTTTTACTTACTGCACTAAAAATCTGTGGTAAAATGTCCCTGCACTTCCTTAGTCTACACGTCGGATGTTGTTGCTTGAAAAGGACTATCACCTCGCGTTGAAAATTCGTTAGTTGAGCCACCCTGAAAAGAAACAATTAACAATGTGTGGATTACATACCTTATATACTCAATCGAATAGTACAACTGCACATAACACACTTATTGCAAATACAATCGCTCGTGATGTAGAAAATCTATATTTTTTTCCATTTTTTATTTAATTAATTTTTTAATGGGGCACCCTCTAGTACAGGAATGAAAAATAAAGGAAGAGAGCGAAAATTTAGTAACTACATTGGACTAGGTAAGCTGTTTGGAATATCAGTAAAGTGTTTGGCATATAAAGATGTCAAGGCAGTACTAGACAAAAACTTAGAGAATACAATGAAAGGAATAGAAGCTGGAAAAGTCGGTCTACAAATATCATCTGAAAAACCGGAATAGATCTCCATCGACCGAAATTATCCACCTGCTATGGCTGTGTCAAGAAAACAGATAACTTCAAATATCTAGGTAAGTTAAAAATCGACACCATAAAAAGATTTATATAAAGATTCTAAATTGAGGTATTACAAATACGTCAGAAAGCAGAAGCCCTTTTTTGTTTAGGCTGTTGCAAAAGAGCTTAAGAATATCTTGAAAATAAATTAAGGAAATTTCATTAAAAATACTAGGCCTATTGAAGAATAAGGATAGAGGGTGTTCCAAGTTCAAATAAGCAACATAACGAATTTTGTGCTGGCCGCAGTGGCCGAGGGGACTGAGGTGCTCCAGTCACGGTCTGCACGGCCACTGCGGTCGGGGGTTCGAATCCCCCCTCGGGCATGGATATTTGTGCCGTCCTTAGAAATAGCTAGTTCATAAGTAGTTTGTAAGCTTAGGGACTGATAGCCCCGTAGTTAAGTCCCATAAGTTCTACAAACATTTGAACATTTTTTTGAATTTTGTTCTCAAATTACTAACGACATCAGTAAGAGACAAGTTACTTTCAATGGTGAGAAGAGATCTTGAAGAAACGCATCTTGATCAGAAGACCATAAAAAGAGAGATCAATTACGTGCAGCAGTCAAGAAAGTCAAAAATTTTCAAGAAGAGACAATGTAGCAAAAAATATGGAAACAAAGAGTCAGGGCTGTGAAGACGAGCTCATTCCAAATAATAATAATAATGGTGTTATAGAAGAATACTGAAGAATTGGAAAAAATCACCATCTTATCTTAGTATAAATTAAAATAAAAATGCTCTGCCCTTTAATAGTGCACCGCTGAAGTCTGGTCACAATGTTCTTTTAAATAAAGTTGTAATGAACACTAGTTACTAGGTGTTGAACACAAAATGATGAAGGCGAATATTTTGAGCGCCTTTACAACAAGTTAATTATGTTTGCTGAACCGGTGGCTGTGGCCTGATACCACCATGAGGTGGTCCTCGAGAACCAGCCCACTCGCGTCGCTGGCTGGAGCCTCCGCGGCGCTACACGACTCTTCAGAGCGCCGCCCAGCTGGTGTGTTGCCTCGAGAGCCGGAGTACACAGCAGACGTCTCTCCGTAGTGGGACAGGCGGCCCTGCGGACCAAACTGGACAAACTCTTTGGGGACCAGGCCTGGTGGAGAGGGCTCCGAAAGCGACAGGGCTGTGCAAGGGCACAGTGCTGAGCTGAACATGACTCTCCTGTCCGCGCCATGTCAGAGGAAGGAAGCAGCTGCACGAGTGAGTAAGGCAGGCCACACTTGCACGGGACACTAAACGAGGGCAGATTATGCAATCATCAAACGCGCATGCACCAGTGGCAACGCTGCAACCTTTAAGACCCTGTAGACACGGCGGACCAGGTGGACACCTCGTGGCTGAAGGTTGGCGCCCAACTGATCGTCGAACTGCAAGAGGAGATGTCTACTGAATGCAAGCCCCTGGAGCACGTTCAAATAGATACTTCCCCCGATCACAGGCGAGTAGCGTCCACGACTGGCCTAACATGCTGCTTCTATCAGGACTGATCCATTTCGCACTTTGGACTTTCCTGCCACTTCCACAAACTCATCCTCTAAATGCTCTACAAAATATTAGGGCTTCACTGACAAAAGAAACCCTGTAAGATCTGACACAAAGTAGGTTTTTTTCTGTTTAAAAAATTCTTTATTAAAAATCATCAATATATCCCATCACCTGATACATTAATGGGCCAATTTATGCTACTACTTTTTTGTGAGCTATTATGCCCATGTTGCAAGTGTTATACATTTTGTTAAAGTGACTACCATACTCTACAGTTACCTAAATTACTACGGGGAGATAAGCAAATTTACTAAATCCTGCAGTGTCGCAGGTGTACCGGTGTTGTACAGTCCTACTTGGTGGCCGTGTGTCTGACGAGCGAACCCCAACAGACGTGTCCCTGGCACTGGGCTGGCCTTTTCTCACTGCAGGTGGAAAGGTGGTGTGCAAGGGCGTCACTATACTACTTATCTAACTCAGCAACTGAGCCTACATCTCCATTTATTGCCGCCCGGTCCAGGAGGGCAGCAGATACCGCCAGCAAGCCTCCGGCCAGTCAACACCCCCCCCTTCCTGGCGGCATGGCCGGACGTGAGGTCAGTCCTGCTAGGCTGCACCTTCTCTCTGCTCCCTCACATAGTCTTCTCCGACTTTGTTGGAGATTACCTCTGCAAGACTATTGAGAACAATTAAGGTGTCAGCATGTCGAATCAGTGTATAAGACTCAAGATCATGTAGTTGCCTTCTTAGATTGTTTGCTACGTCATCGTATGTAGGACACTCATACACAACGTGCTCAGGTGTTGCTGCTTCAGATCCACAGTCACATCCAGTTGTCTCCCTTCTTATAAATCGACATAACTACGCCGGATAGGGGCCATGGCCTGTGAGAAGGTGTATCAGCCCACAGCTAGGCTCACATTTCCCGCACACTCAGCAGCAGCTCATAGGTCCTACTGCCACTTTCCTCCTCTTCCCATTGATCCTTCCACAGTTCTTCCCCTTCTGCATGATGGAAGCTCAGTCCCCAAGAGGGGATTCAGGAGGGTATGTGTCTCCTTGATCATTAGCTCTACGTTCTTCCCACGGTACAGCCAGGAAAGCGAAGGAGTTGTGACCGTATTTCGCGACATTCAACTCTGATCTACCACGCCTAGAAGACGCTTGGGACTAGACCGTTTGATCACATGTATTATTACATTTTGACCTCTTCATTGCTGGTCACCCACCCCAGTGCCACCTACTCCACCAGGTGCTCTTGCCACGGGCATCACCCACCCACAACGAAGGCCATATGGTGGGATGACCATTACCGCGAGTCCTTACCTTCGCACCTTGGCATCATCAGTACGAAACCTCTGCTGTCAGGGGTAGACGATGACCCTCCCCACAACGAAATGGCTACCGTGCTAGCTATTGGGTGCATATAATAAAACCATTGTTATTGTGCGTTAATGGACACGAATTTACAAACATTTGTGGAAAATTCAGCAGTAATTTAAACAAACTGGATTTATATATTTAGGCGAGAAGTAATTTTTATGAAAAGGATCTATATGATTTTCCCTCCTTACATAAACGAAGATACCAACGCCCTCTGTTATTATAAAATTACTTGTGTTATCTTTGGCTTGATTCCATCGAACCTTGCAGCTGGTACTTGTGGTTTTAAATTTAAATCTTAACATTGTGAAGTCTGTAGTATGGAATTTTGTTTGTTATTTAATTGCTTTCATTTTGAGAATCTATTGAAATTAAATAGAAAGTAGATAGAATTCAATTATTACACACATGACAAGATAAGTTTGAAATTTAATTATGTTCTACTGTTATCTGCATTGTAGATATGGTACTGTCATTTCACTTGCACTGTGCTTTATCCGTTATAAATTAATTATAATAATTTCAACTAACATTTTGTGTTATGAGTCTTTAATATACACTTTTTGGAAACATTTTTGTTTCACTATTTTTTTTTGGCAACAGCACTCTTATTTAAATTTATATAGAGAGAACAGTCCAGAGTACAATAATTTATTTTATTCAACTAGTTTTGGTCTTCTTTTAGATCATCTTCAGGAATTTTAACTCTGAAATATATCATCGTTACATTTAGAGGACTTTTGAGCAATATACATTAGTGTCAAAATTAAACTAAATTAATAAAGAGAAATAAAACGATGTTATACCCATCATTGCTGTGACGCACTAGAAGGCTCCCACTTACCTGCCAGCTCCACAACATCGATGGTATAGCATAATTTTAATTCTCTTTATTAACTTAGTTTAATCTTGACACTAATGTATATTGCTCGAAAGTCTTCTAAACGTAACGATGATATATTTCAGAGTTGAAATTCCTGAAGATGGTCTAAAAGAAGACCGAAACTAGTTGAATAAAATAAATTATTTCACTCTAGACTGTTCTCTATATATTAACTTTAATATATATTTTTTTCGTTTGATTTTAATTTTATTGGCATTGAAATTGAAACTTCGTTTTCTAATACGTCATATAATCGCCCTCATATTTCCAGTCACTTCCACTCTTCAGCACATATGCTGTTAATCCTAATGCACCACTAAAAAAACCGTCCAAAGCGTGAAATGGTGTTTATTCTAATCTTACAAAGCGTAAGCCGTGGAAAAAACGGGTAATTAACAATTTTTACAATGTGATAGTAGAGATCCCGGGCTAGCATTTAATTACATAAACATCTGAGAGCCATCGCGACTGTCTTCGTGTGATGGCGCTGTCGAGAGTTGGGAAGCGCACATCATCTGATAGCAGCAAGCCAGCGCGAGGGAGCGGCAGCACGTCACGTGACTGGTAAAACCCGCAGTGGCAGCAGGTGTGAACCAAGGCTACCAAGGCGGACAGCCACGACTTGGCCAAAGTCAAGAATAACACAGAGAAATTAATGACTCTCAAATCAAGCGCTCTATCGGAAAGCTAGTAACCTCAGATTAATAAGAATGTTGAATAATACGGTTAAACAGGATGAACAAAGAACGTCACCAGTCAAACGGGAAAGATTTGTTTCAATTTATTAAAAACATCGCAGATCGAATTGGGAATGTTTTAGGAAAATATGATATGGAAACTTTTTAGACCCTCTAGGAAAATTAAAAGAATGTGTAAGATCGCCAAAAGATGTGAGACATCTGTTAGCTTCCACAGACGTTTATAAACTTCCTTGCAGTTGTGGACAGGTTTACATCGGTACAATAAAAAGAACTGATAATACCCGTCTGAGCGAACATAAAAGGATCTGCCGCCTAAGACATACTGATAAATCGGCCGTAGCGGAACGTGTTTACCAAAAAGGTGACCATGTAATGAGACGAGCGTCATAGCAAGGGTATCACATTATTCAAATGTTCAAATGTTTGTTAAGCTTATGGGACTTAACTACGGGGTCATCAGTCCCTAAACTTACAAACTACTTATGAACTACTTACGAACTAGGACGGCACAAATATCCATGCCCGAGGGGGGATTCGAACCCCCGACCGTAGTGGCCGTGCTGACCGTGACTGGAGCGCCTCAGTCACCTCGGCCACCGCGGCCGGCGATTTTCGAACTGTGGATAGAAACATAAACATATTTTCGAACACGCGGATTTAGCTTATTCGTTTTTGGAAGGCTGCACTTCTGTTAAGAGAAGCATATCAAAGTTCCGATACTCTCGGGAAAGGTACATTTGAACAATCAAAACACATAAATTGTGAACTAAATTTCGGGTTTTTAACGGAAAGTGCTGGCTGTTAATAACTTATTCATTGAACTGGGTCAATATTTGTCAAGACTTGTGTCTATGTGGAAAAAAACTGGGGATATAAACTCATATATTTTAACGATCTAAACAATCAGTGAGTGAGTCGGTTACTTATAGATATAACACTGCTTGTTATGATTAAATGAACTGTGTTATTATAAACTAGGTTTATAAATAATTTTGGGTATTGAAGCGAGGAGTGTTCAGTTGTCCCCTTAATTTAAAAACAAGACCACACTCATACTTAGAAATCCAACGGCATCACTTTGCCCATCTTGGCATAGTTCAGCCCGGACAAACTATTTTATTCACTGCATACAGTGTGCTGGAGCACGAGCTACAATATATATATATATATATATATATATATATATATATATATATATATATATATATATATATGGAATCTCATATTAGCAACACAAACCTTTATACAGCAGGAAAAAGAAAATTTAGGCAAGCAGACCCACACGCAAATCCCTCAAAAAGAAACAAAAAAGAACCAATCAGAATGGAATTTAAGAAGAAAAGTGTCGGGAACAAAGCTTACAGGTTCGCAATCTTTCTCTGCTATTGTTAATTTGAACATTGCATGCGCAACGACTGAAATAAAGGAAAGCTTCAGGAACAAGATTGAATTTCAGGACGAAAGTAAATCGTTGCTAACATTCCGCGATGACATTGCTATTGCCAGTGAAAGTAACGAATAATTACAAGGCTTGTTAAACAGATTGAACAATTTAGCTATTGGAGCATTTATATTGAGAGTAAGTGGAGGAAAAGACCAAAGTAACAGGTGCAATCATGTATGTAAGAGCATCACTTGAAAACGTTTCGGCCGATTTCGCTCGTTGTTTTTTTTTTTTTTTTTTTTTTTCTTTTTTTTTTTTTTTTTTTTTTTTTTTTTTTTTTTTTTTTTTAATTGTGTTCGTAGTTATCAGGACAAGGTTTGTAGGAATGAAAATATCTGGAATATCTACCGAAAGATTGGGAAATTTGAGAAAAAGTGAAATACGTTTTTCAGTGTGTTTTTGAATGAACTAAACACTATAAGTTACGATTCGGGCGATAGAGTGGGTAATTCATTGCTTGTTTTATTCGTTAGTGCCCTAGAGAAGTTTTCAGAAAAAAATTCTGGACGGCTACAGAGCAAAGTCGGAAAATTGGAGGAGGTGCAAAGGTCATAATTATTGTATGCATACTGTGTCGTAGCTTACGACAGGAACGACATATCTGGTGTGACAGATCGACATCGAAATTGGAGTATTTATTTAACTTTTCATTTCGAAAGATATTTACTCCGCAACTCAATGTAGCATGGTAACGGAGGGTAGCTTGTGATACGCTTCGATGCAGTTTGAACACTCACCATGAACGTTGACAGGGACTGTAATTTTTATAGAGGGAAGGAGGAGAAGTACAGAGACATTGGGAAGTGCGGGTCAACATGGAGAATTGAGGGTGGAGGAGATGGACTAACGGAAGATCTGAATAAATAACAGTATGCAGGAAATGTTAGTACGAATGACACTTACCATTGTCTACATGAGAAGGATGTGAGAAGGGATATGGATGGATATACTTCACCTCTCCTCTCTGTCATCTGATCCTTTCCCTCTCTCAATCCATCTCTTCATCCCCGTTGTCTGTAAGAAATTAAATAAGTCTGCCAACTCTCATGATGATCGATGAAACGAATCTATTGCTAAGTACTCTCTGCCATGCTTCATACTATTACTTTCTGCGTATCAAGTCTTTTTCATGAAAACATATGTACATGTCCCAACTTTCATAGCGATCAATCGAACAGTATATGAGTCTTCTGCATTGTACCCGTCATCATACAGCCTATTTTGGCGTATTGAAATCGTTATATGTGTCTTACATCGTGAAACTTGGCAGTTGTATAACAAATTATGATCGGGATCGCATTAAAAACAATTATTGCAGTTTTAATGAATAGCCGGCTGCAGTTTCCGAGGGGACTGAGGCGCTCCAGTCACGGTCTGCACTGCCACTACGGTCGGGGGTTCGAATCCCCCCTCGGGCATGGATATTTGTGCCGTCCTTAGTATTAGTTAGTTCATAAGTAGTTTGTAAGTTTAGGGACTGATGACCCCGTAGTTAAGTCCCATAAGCTATACAAACATTTTTTTAAATGAATTTTCATTTGTATTGTCCCACATTTAATTTTTCCTGATAACATTTCCTAGGCGATACTGGACAGAAGAGAAAAGCTGCTGATATGGTGACTGATCTTTCTGACATGTACGAAAGAACAGACACTACATCAATAATTGTATTCTTATATAAAGGTCGTACAAAGGCAATCGACTACTACTGTACGGATGCACACATACGTTCGGTCCAGTGTGGGAACGCAGGTGGGTTGAGGGAAAGAGGAAGTAATGGTCATTACAATCACTGTGTTCGACAAGTTCAGAATTTGGACAGGAAGGAAAGCATGCCTGAATAGTGTAGCTGGTTGGTAGCGTCTCAAGACTTACAGACTAGCGGAACTTGAGGAGCTGTGGTGTGGTGTAAATCGAACTGCATTATTACGTGAAACATAATAATATAAAAGATGGAATGAAAGTTCAGGAAGAAGAAATTTAAAAAATATACAGGGTGTCTCACCTAACTCTACCACCCCAAATATCTTAGGAACAGATATTCAATATCGGTTTTCACCAGCATGGAGAGACCGCAGGGGCTTAGGAAACTAAGACTATGCGAAATTTTAAAACGTAAACAAATACTGCTTTCAACACAAACTTGTATTTATTTTAATGGATACCTCCTATCATTTTGTATGCAATAAATAGCACGCAGAATCACAAAAATAATAGGGTTGGTTTCATCGCAATACGTCAATTACATCTTGAGAAACTGCGGAGCGAAGTTGACGCTTGAAATAAATGAAGCGCGCAGTTGGCGCTCGTCCTGAGACTCAAGCGTGGACCTCACGCTGCGGTGGGTAATCATGATGTGATTGACGTACTACGTCAGTGGAGTGCAGATGTTTGGTGTGGTATTGCATGAGAACACTTAAGTGGACCACATTTCATCGATGGCACTCTTAAAGGGGGATAGTTTAGCCCCTTCTTGAGCTGTACCTTACCTGAACTCATCCACCTCGCATAATATCTCAAATAATGCGCTGTCAGAATGACGGATTTCATGCGCATAATACTTATTGTTGCGAAATGGCAACTAGAGGTACAGTTAGTAGTAACACTCGTGGTTTCACATTTATAAACAACATATGTTCTGAATTATGTGCCTTGTAAAGGATAGCAACAGCGTCACAGTTTCTGACGTAATGCACCGCATGTACTACTATGCTCAGAGCAAGGGTTGGCTGCACTGGCGCCTGTATCCTGCTGCAAATGATCCAAGATCACCACGGCACGATTTACCTTCAGTGTACAAGCGTCTCCTAGTCTGGTCTGCTTAACTGCTCTCATCCTGTAATGTAATTGACATACGTTGCCTCATTAGATTAGATTAGATTAATACTTGTTCCATAGATCATATATACGACAATTCGTAATGATGTGGAACGTGTCAGTTTAGTAAATGTTGTCTATACTTGACAATCGATATTTTAAGGATTTTTTTCCTTTTTTTAAAAGTTTTATCTAAAAATTCATCTACACTGTAGAAGGAGTTGCCATTCAGAAATTCCTTTAATTTCTTTTTAAGTACTAGTTGGCTATCTGTCAGACTTTTGATGCTACTTGGTAAGTGACCAAAGATTTTTGTGGCAGCATAAGTCACCTCTTTTTGAGCCAAAGTTACATTTAACCTTGAATAGTGAATATCATCCTTTCTCCTAGTGTTGTAGCTATGCACACTGCTATTACTTTTAAATTGGGTCGGATTGTTGATAACAAATTTCATGAGTGAATATATATATATATATATATATATATATATATATATATATTGTGAAGCTACAGTGAAGATCCCTAGATCCGTAAATAAATGTCTGCAGGATGCTCTTGGGTGGGCTCCAGCAATTATTCTGATTACACGCTTTTGTGCAATGAATACTTTTTTACTCAATGTTGAATTGCCCCAGAATATGATCCCATATGAAAGCAGTGAATGAAAATAGGCGTAGCAAGCTAATTTGCTGAGATGTATATCACCAAATTTTGCAATGACTCTGATAGCATAAGTAGCTGTTTCAGGAGATCTTCAATATGTTTATTCCGATTCAGTCCCTCGTCAATGCAAACACCTAAAATTTTTGAATATTCTGCCTTAGCTACAGATTTATGTTCAAAGTCTAAATTTATTAATGGTGTCATGCCATTTACTGTATGAAATTGTATATATTGGGTTTTATCACAGTTTAATGACAGTCCATTTGTAGAGAACCACTTAATGACTTTCTGGAAGATATCATTTACAATTTCATCAGTTAATTCCTGTTTGTCAGGTGTGATAGCTATACTTGTATCATCAGCAAAAAGTACTAGCTTAGCTTAGCATTAAAACCTGTTATCGTGTGGCTTGTTATATTTGCCGTCATCAAGCTGATATGCCGGCCTTTAGTAATAACGAAAACCTAGATATTATTTTAATTTATGGCGAATGCCACTGGAATGCAACCGCAGCTGTGGCACTGTATGCTGAACACTACCCAGATCGGCGGTGTCCGTCACGTCGAACCATTGGCGACATCTGAAAGACATTCCAGGAAACAGGAAGCTAGCCTCTCACAAAACGTCCACGTGCCAGCGACTGGCAATGGAAACGACATTGCTGTTCTGGCTGCTGTAGCGCACAATTCTCAGGTGGGTGAACGACGAATTTCAGGAATAAACCGCAGTAGTGTGGGCAGAATCTTGCATCGGCTTCATCCGTTCCATATATCTGTGCACCAAGAACTGTACTGGAATGATTTTGAATCCCGCTTTGCATTTTACCGTTTCGCACTTCAGCAGTTGCAAAGTAATCCATTATTCCTAAACAGCACGTCGTTTACGGACGGGACTCCTTTTACAAATCATGCTAATATGGATCTGAAGAATATGCACTACTGCTCATTGCAAAAGCCCTACTGGAATCGCCAAGTTGCTCATCAACGACAGTGGAGTGTCAATGTTTGGTGCGGTATCATTGCTAACTATATTGTAGGTCTCTATCTTTACCACTGAACACTAAAAGGACAGCGATGTGCGTAATTTATTGAGCGCACACCAGCGCTCCTCATGGAGGATTGGATACTCGGCTATCATTGTGGTTCCCACATGATGAATATCCGGCACACAATGCAAAAGTTGCCAGAGAAGTTCTAGATGCGACATTTCCAAACAGTTGGATAGGGCGGGCAGGTACCGTACCATGGCCAGCACGGTTCCTCAGTCAGACTTCTTTCTCTGGGGCGCAGTCAGAGGCAGAGTGTATCAAGAACCCCCATGACAGTACAGGACATGGAAAAACGTATTACTGCGGCGTGTGCGGCGGTATCTGTAGAAACTCTACAGTCTGTGCAGCACTCTCTCGTTTCCCTTCTCCAAACGTCTATTAATACAAACGGAGAGCACTTCGAACATATCTACATGGTCATAGATACACTGTAAATCACATTTAAGTGCCTGACAGAGGGCTCATTAACCACTTTCATAACTTTTCTCTACCGTTCCATTCTTTAATAGCGCGCGGGAAAAAAAACACCTAAATCGTTCACTTTCCGATCTGATTTCTCTTGTTTTATTGGGATGGACATCTCTCTCTAAGTAGGTGGGTGCTAGCAAAATATTTTCACATCCAGAAGTAAAAGTCGGTGACTGAAACTTCGCAAACAGATCACGCCCCAATGAATATCATCTTTGCTTTATAGGTAAGGTCCGCCTTCAGCAAACACAAATGTTTTTTGATTTCTCCCATACATGTTTCGCTGGCGTTGCAGCATCATCAGTGGGATGTTTAATTCATATTGTCTGTCAAATTAACAATGAAATGGTTGTTACTTTTTGTACATTAAGTGTAAAAGCTACAGATAATTGTGAACTAATATAAATAGATTCTTATTTTTATAGGTATACTAGACCTACCTTAACACCACATGTTATGTTTGTGGTTCTTCAATTCACAAAATGTCACTGAGAATTTTTGACAGTTTGTCATCTGCAAACCAAAACGTGTGTATTTAATGGGGTGAATGGGTAGCTCGTAAATATCGGGATTTTTACGAAAACATAGGACGTAGAGTTGTGTTTTGGTTTAATTTTACTGTAGCGACTGCTTCAATAACAAAATGTCTACGTGTTTATAGCAAGTTTTTGTCACTTACTTTGGTGGATATGCGCTGTTTTCGCGTTGTGGACAGGCACTGTGTCACTTTCACTTCACTCAATATTTATGTTATGAAAACACGATGGTAGGCAGTTGAATTCTGTGAGTAGTGTCATCTGTTCTTAACACTACTCAGACAATATGAATTAAACATGCCACTGAAGATGCTGCAACGCCAGCGAAACATGTATGGGAGAAATCAAAAAACATTTTTACCTATAAAGTAAATTTATTTTGTAAGCAAACACGGAGATTGAAGAGCTTTTCAAACCTCAATAATAACATCTTTCTTTTAATGATGCCACCCCAATTCGTGCAACATTTCCGTGACGCTTTCTCACCCGTAACGTGATAAAACAGAACGAGCTGCCCTTCTCTGAACCTTCTCAATGTCTTCCGTCAGTCCCACCTGGTGAGGGTCCCACAAGGGTCAACGGTACTCCAGGAGAGGACGCACAAGTGTGATGTAGGCAGTCTCTTTGGTGGAGGTGGTGTATCTTCGAAGCGTTCTGCCAATGAAACGTAATCTTTGGTTCACCTTTCCCACAATATTTTCTATGTGTTCTCTCCAGTCTAAGTTGTTCGTAATTGTAAATCCTAGGTATTTGGTAAAACCTACGACCTTAAGGTTTGACTGATTTATAGCGTCACTGAAGTTCAGCGGATTATTTTTAGTGTTACTTCACACTTTTCTTTATTTAGTGTCAATTGCCAATTTTCGCACCATGTTGAAATTTTGTCTAAATCGCTTTTCAGTTGCTTTTGATTCTCTGTTGACTTCACTAACCGATGAACGACAGCATCATCCGCGAAAAATCTAAGGGAGCTGTTCAGATTGTCTCCTAAATCGTTTATAAACACGAGGAAGAGTAGGGGACTTATAACGCTTCCCTGGGGAACACCAGATATCATTTCTGTTTGACGTGATACAGTTTCGTTGGTCAAGATGTGGCTGTATTTTCTATGCTGGATGTAATGCACAACAATAGAGTTTCTGTGGACGACAGGGCACTAGTAAACGTGTTTAGAAAAGTGTGTTATCTCTAATTCTAACTTCAGTTACCATTTCGCTAGAAAAACATACATTTACAGTTTGTTACTTTTTTGTGGTTTGTGCATACCTTGCCATTATGTGAGCCCGTGACATAGGCAGCGTGAGGTTCACGCTTGAGTCTCAGGACGAGCGCTAGCTCTTGCGCTTCAATTATTTCAAGCGTCAACTTCGCTTCGCAATATCTCAGGATGTAAATGAAGTATTGCGATGCAACCAACGCCAGTATTTTTGTGATTTTTCATGCTATTGATTGTATAGGAAATAACAGCAGGCGTCCATTTAAAATACACTAGTTTGTATTGAAAATAGTATGTGTTTACGTTTTAAAATTTCGCATAGCATTATTTTCCTAAGCCTCTGCGCTCCTTCATGCTGGTGAAAAAAATTATTTTTTTAATATCTGTTGCTGTTCTAGAGATACCTGAGGTGGAAGAATTAAAGTGAGACACCATGTATATATGAAGTTGGTTAAGGCGATCACTGGCCCGAAGCGGGTGAAATCAGATTCCAATCCCGGTGGACCATAACTTTTCATCTTCGCCACTGAATTTATTTCAGTGCCCTGCAACGGTGGATTTGTGTTAAAATTTCGTATTCGAAAAATAAAATAAAATTACAAACGTTTTTTTTTTAATTTAAATGTTTGTAATCCTTCCGACAGACTTCGAGAGGCTCACTGGATACTGGCCGGCGGACATGTCATCCTCCTCTCGAAGACGTCAACGGATGCGGTGTGGGTTATGTCAGTTTTCGTCACCGCATTCGCTACTTCTCAATTACGCAGCTCCTCCGTCGGCCTGACAAGGGCTGAGTGCACCCCGCTTGCCAACAGCGCTCGGCAGACCCGCACGGTAACCCATCCAAGTGCTGGCCAAGCCAGATAGTTCTTAACTTCGGCGATCCAACGGGAACCGGTGCAACTGCTGCGGCACGTTCGTCGGCTCGTAATCCTAAGGGACCAAATTTTTGCGCTCATCGGTCAGTAGATTTTCAAACTATTTAAACTTAATCTGAGAACAAAACACGTGCGCGAGGGAGGACTCGGGCCTCTGACGCTAACGCGATCTGAACGTGGCGCTCCAGACCACACGGCCATTCCCGGGCGGCTCTATCGTTTTAATCATGATTTATGGTAATCCGTTCATGTAAAAATTCCATAAAAATTCATTTTTTACAGAATATTCTAATATTCTCGGCAACTTTTATAATTTTTCTTATTGTCCCAACAATTTCGAATACAAACAAAGGAAAATTACAAGTGAAATCGGAAATCGGCTGAGCCGTTCTTAAGTCTTGATCTTTCATCCATGTGGGAACTGATTTTTATTTGCGTACGTATATACCAAAAGCAGGCGATACAGTGACGGATATTCAGCAGTTGACCTGATGGGATTCCATTGTCCTGTCAGTAAGCAGCTTCTCGGCACTTGTCATTTCAGTTCTGGCGAATGTGTCGGCCTGGACAGTATGAAGCTCGGCTAATGATGCCCTCTGTCAGATGTATTTTGCCCGGGCGGCCAGCATTGACGTATGGCGGTACAATGAAAGAGCACACTCACACACACGTACATGCAGACACGCGCACACACACACTGACATACAGACACGCGCACACACACATATGTACACACATGTACACACACAGAGAGACGCGGGGGCAGACACGTGCTGGCCGGGGGCGTGGCGTGGCGTCGGCGGCGGCGTCGGTGGGCGTTCCCGCTGCCGGCCGGGCGCTGCGCGGCGATCGATGCAGGTAGCCTCGCCTCGCCTCGTAGCCTCGCGCCTGGCGGCCGGCAGCCCCGGCGGCGGCGCTGCGCGGCGGGCAGCCTAGCGCCAGGGGCCGCGGCTGCACGGCAGGGGGCGCCAGGCGCAAAGCGACGCGAGGCTGCCGTTTCCAGGAACCACGGCTTCCAGGCGTGTGGATGGCGGCCTCCAGAGGTCGCGGCGGGGGAGCGCGGCCCAACAGCAGCAAACTCCAATGCTGTAGCACCGCCACCCGTACTGTAGCGTCTCATTTCCCAAAACTGATAGAAACCTGCACGCCTACTCTCCTATTGTTAAAAATATCAAACCAATGACTATTAAAATGAAACAAAAATACACAGGGTGTCAACTTTTTCACCCCAGATATCTGGGGACCGTGCCTAAGGAGGTGGTCCTCTAACGAAGAAGCTCAGATTATAGGACGAAAATGGAATACACTCTGGGCACCGAAGCGTAATGGCATCAGGGGAAAAATAATCCTTAAAAAAATAAAAATAAAAATGTGAAACCGATAGGAAAGAAAAACAACAGACTTCCAAAAGTAAGTCGAAATAACGTGTTATTGTACAGGGTGTTGGCCCACTCAATTTTTTCACCCCAGATATCTCTGAAAAACGACTTTCATGATCATGAACATACAGTAGGGGCTTATGAAAGTAGGCACTATGAGACAGTCTAAAACGTAAAGAAGTATTATTTTCAACGCAAACTTATCTTTCTTTAAGTGGATATCCAAAATTATTTCTTAAGCAATCGATAGCGTGAAAAATAACAAAAAAAGAATGGCGTTGATTGCATCGCAATGTCTCAATTGCATCCGGAGAAACAGCGAAGCGAAGTTGACGTTTGAAATACATGAAGCGCGCTTGAGTCTCGGGACGCGTTAGCTGTGTGATCCACGTATTTCAAACGTCAACTTCCCTTCGCAGTTTCTCCGAAGGTAACTGACGCATCGCGATACAACCAACGCCATTCTTTTTGTGATGCCACAGTGGAGTAGCCCAGCGGTCTAAGGTGCCTCGCTGCGGACCGCGCGGTTGTTCGCCGTCGGAGGTTCGAGTCCTCCCTAAGGCATGGGTATGTGTGTTGTCCTTAGGCTAGTTTACCTAAGGTTAAGTACTTTGTAAGCTACGGACTGATGACCACGCAGTTAGGTCCGATAGATTTACAAACATTTGAGCATTTTCTTAAAAAAAAAAAGTTCAAATGCTTGTTAAGCTTATGGGACTAACTATGGGGTCATCAGTCCCTGAACTTACAAAGTACTTATGAACTACTTACGAACCAGGACGGCACAAATATCCATGCCCGAGGGGGGTTCGAACGCCCGACCGTAGTGGCCGTGCTGACCGTGACTGGAGCGCCTCAGTCACCTCGGCCACCGAGGCCGGCTAACATTTTCTTGTTGTGACTTTTCACGCTATTGATTGCTTAAGAAATAATACGGGGTATACACTTAAAAAAACTTACGTTTGCGTTAAAAATAATTCTTCTTTACGTTTTACAGTGTCTCATAGTACCTACTTTCATAAGCCCCTACCGTACGTTCGTGATCACGAAAGTCGTTTTTCAGAGATATCTGGGGTGAAAAAATTTAATGGGACACCCTGTATATATAACACATTATTTCGACTTACTTGTGTAACTCTGCTGTTTTTCTTTCCTATCAATTTCACGTTTTTATTTTTTATTTTTTAATGATTATTTTGCCCCTGACGCCATTAAGTTGCGGTGCTCAGAGTGTATTCATTTTCGTCCTATAATCTGAGCTTCTTCGTTAGAGGATGACTTCTTCAGGCGTGCTGAAACCAGCCTTGCGACGGGAGAAACCCTGTACTATGAAGCCTGGTCCTCCGAACTGTGGGGTTTGCTACAGCCTCAGGTACAAACAGGTTAAGAATTGAGGAATAAAATACATACTTAATGTTGCCACATTGGTATAGGGGCTGCGGCAAATGAAACTAATATTTTATGGAACACTGTTCCCTGTTGAGTAACAGCGATAAAAAAATTCTGAATAATGTGACAACTGTAGTAGTCTAGATCGCAATGATGTTTATTTTATTTCGATCAATAAAGATCATCCTCAGATCATTTCCTTGCTGAGAATGATCTTTATAGATCGAAACCAGTCATCACAATAAAATAAATATCTCAGGTTCTATTCATCTCAGAGTGAAGGGGTAAAGTGTTCTGGACATATCTTGGCCTAGTGACCATTTGTGTACATATTAGAAGAATGGGCGTACTATAGCTATCATACAGTACATCGTCAAAATTTTCAAAGTTACACACTTCCTGGAACTCATACAAATTGAGCAAATCAGTTGGCTTTTGTACATGACGTGTACTCTATGGCGGGTTTTAAACGGCTTACGAAACCACCATTCATTCATGGGCGGTTCCTGAGAAAATCTCAAAAAACCATGATTTTTGGGTACCAAAAAACGAATTGTGGAGATGATCATATCGATACTTTCTATTCATTGCAAATCTTCGAAATTTTTACCATATGTTCTTATGATGATATTCTCGAGCCCGTTTATAATTTTTTTCGATATCGTTATCCGTTACCGAGATCCAGAGGTTGAAACTTATCATAGTTTTGCACAAAATCACAAAACTCGATTTTTAGCCGTTTTGGCACTATGAATTGCAAATATCTAAATAACTAACGATAGAAAATTGTTCAAATAATTACAATACATCAAGCAGACATTTATCTATAAACGGCATTTTTCCGATTTCGTAAATCTTAGTCCGTTAGCAAGATACGGACGTAAAACCGCGATATTTTGCTAGAAAAAGTATGTATTGTGCTGAAAGACGGCGTTCGGACAGCTCTGAAACTTACCATGCGATTTCAAAAAAGGTACGCGGCGAAAAAAAAAATGATTTTTGTACATCTTATAGAGTGAAATCTTCGGTCGACGAAGGGGTTATAGCTTCCAAACTAACACTGATAGGAATGTAGTTCAAATTGATTTGGACGCAGCTGGTTTCAACGAATCCAATGCACGATAGAGAAAACTATTGTTCTATTTAAAAAATTATATCTTTGTGCTGTAACTCTTTCGAAAATGATACAATAAACTATGTTCATAGCTCCACAGAAAGTGTAACATTTCTTGTGTTGACCAACCGCATTAAAATTTCCCGTCACCTATTATTTTATAAGTTACAGAGGCAAACACACTTAGTGAAACACACACACACACACACACACACACACACACACACACATATATATATATATATATATATATATATATATATATATATATATATATATATATATATATATATAATTCTTTGATCGGGGTGCAGAGCATATATTTGAGTGCATAGTGTTTGAGAATGAAAATAATAGTTGATGTTATAAACCTTGTTTTGAGAACGACAAACATAACAAGAAGAGGTGAGCCAAATCGGTGGAGACGTTCTGAAGTCATGCTCCGTACAGGCGTCACTTGTTTTTTCTTGATATAGACAAGTACTTGTGATAGGATCATTTTTAATTACTTAGACATCGGTTTCGACCTACAATGGAGATCATTTAGTGTTCCTTGGTGACCGTGGAAGCGTCGTGCGGCAGGTCCGTGTGCGCTGCGCAGACAACACAGCCCACTGGTCCTGAAAACACCAACACCAGCGGCCGCCGCTAGCGTCCAAAGCTGCTGCTGTGGCGACGGCGCAGCGCATTCCACGAACCACTGCACTTGCAAGGCACTGGACGCGTGTTTCCAGGGCGGACATAACACTAATGTCAGTGCTCTTCTGCTACACCATTCTCTCTCTTCGATCCTTATACGTAGCACCCTGCTGTACACCAGGTTACATTTTCTGTCATTACACTTTCCGATAAGTGTTCGGTCAACGCCTAAAAGCTGCGGTTTGGTGGGAGACGTAATTGTTGGGTACCTCTCGTCGACAAATTCTGTAGTCTGATGTCGAATAGTGAGGACTGGGTTGTCTTGTGATACGTGTAGAGGGTGGAGCGTCCTCTGTAGTCTGGACACCATCTTCTGACACGAGTTTCCCATCATTTCTCCAGACGGAAAGACAGAAAATATTGTTCATCAACAAGCGTTAGAATTAGTCCAACACAAAGACTTGCGAAACGTTGTATTTCCATTCGACTTATTGTATGTCAATCAATTCTTTTTTGTTTCATAAGCAAATTATATCAGTAAAGTATCATTATACTGCAATTATTTTGTTTTCAATTCAAAAACTCTAAAGACGATAGAAATATGTTATAAAAAGCATTTCTATTCTGCTCGCTGCGAGAAAAAACATACTAAGCTGTGTTGTAAAAATATGCTGTTTTGTTTTTCTTTTCCCATTCATTTTTAACATAAAACAGGAAAGTTGTTTTACGCCTAAATTTAACGTACAAGGAAACCTTTAAAAGTACGGCCATTAAAGCTCCTAACATCATAGATAGAGCAACTCGAAAGATCTAATAACCCGTTTTCAGCTGATTTACCCATCCACTTTGACTTCTATTCTCAATCAGGGTCCCGATTGCAATAACAATACGAGTAAATACGATCAGAAAGAGGAGGAGGAAGAGATAGAGGATGGAAGAATGAAATGGATTTAAAAATGGTGGATGATATAGACGCAGAGAGGAGGGGGGAGGAGATGGATATGGTGTGGGGTAAGAGGGAGTGGTGCGAAGGTAATGGTCAAAGGAAGGGGGAGGAAGGAATAAGCATAGGGAGAAGAAGAGGGTACCCTATATATCTCATACAGCATTAGCTACAGCGAAGCGTTGCCGGGTTTGCTAGTTCATTATAAATAATTATTTAGCAGTCAGTTCTGCCTTTACATTGAAGCCATCTGCATATCATCATCATCATCATCATTAGATACTGATTATGCCTTTCAGCGTTCAGTCCGGAGCATAGTACCTCTAATAAAATTCCTCCATGATCCCCTATTCAATGCTAACATTGATGCCTCGTCTGATGTTATGCCTTTTACTTCAAAATCATTCTGCACCGAATCTAAGTACTTTCTTCTTGGTCTACCTCGACTCCTCTTACCCTCCGCTGCGGAGCTCATGAGTCTCTTAGGTAACCTTGCTTCTCCCATGCGTGTAACATGACCCCACCACCTCAGTCTGTTCGCTCTAACTGCTTCATCTATGGTGTTCATTCCCAGTTTTTCTTTGATTTCCTCATTATGGACACCCTCCTGCCATTGTTCCCATCTATTAGAACTGCAATCATTCTTGCTGCATATAACAAAAACAAATATAGGTCCCATATCCTTTTACACTCCTAGGAGCTCACAATTGGTGTCGTGAATTCATGGACGGAGATTTGATACAAGTAAAACCAAATCGATAGTAGCGGTATCTAAATAAATTACTTACAGAATTTTACGACTGTTGTTTGTATTCAATTTAACGCATATGTAAAGACGAATAGATCAGTAGGCTCGTGACTGTTCAGGGTGAAGTAATTGGCAGTGTGTTTGGCATCAGTAGCGTTGAGTGGTTATTTGTGTATTAACTGTGGTAGGAATACGACACGCAAACACCTGCTGCTTACGACGGCGGAGACTGTTGCGGCTCTTACAGAGCAAGCACGGGTGTATAAACATGTGGTGGACTGGCTGACAAGAAATAGGAAAACAATATACGACAGTATGCACTGATAATGAAACAATCATCCCGTGAGACTGAAATCTGATAACAATTAGACGACCATATACACTACAGAATGGAAATAAGGAAAAACAAATTAGTATTAAAAGAATTACTCAAACACCCAAGTAAAATTAACGACAGCAAATCACCTTGGAAGGACATCTAAATCCAATAATAGGCGCAGAACACATCCTCCATTTCATCGAGAAAAGTTTGAAAGGACCCATTAGTGATAATGAAATACAACTGACACTGTTATTTCTAGTGAATTAATATGTTTTAAAATGAAAGTTACATTCTGCAGGAGGCCAGAGATGTATGATTAATTACACAACTGTAAACAAAATCTAACTGCAAGCGTGCTATAGTATATAAGGGTAGGAACGTGAATACGGACCATTACCTTGTTTAATCGAAGAGACAGCAGAAGTAAAACCGGGGAACGCAGAACAACAGGAAAAATTAAAGAAATCATACAAAACTTTTAACGTGTATCTGCTCCACTAAGGGTGTTAGAGGACTCTATACCAGTGCAGGCTAAGGTACTACAAGGCAGTATTTAACGAAGAATAGCCAAAAACACTTTTAAAAACCATCACACATTAAACGATGCCTGCTTCTGTTTGAAATGACGATTCCAAGCAGTGGGTCGTCAGGTAAAAGTTACTTGCAATCGCCAGTTGACGAACTTTTTTTTCTATTCCAAAATTAATCATAAAACATATGGTGCGGGTAGCATAATTTACAAGGGATTCTTGGCTAACAAAGGTAAATTACAAGTAAAAAAAAAAAAAACCATGGAGTAAGACCTATTTAAATTTAATAAAAAGCACACACCTCACAGGATAGAATAATTTAGGACAAGGAATTCTCGGCTAACAAAGGTAATTTACAGGTAAAAGGAGAAAAGAATAATTTAAAAAAGGGGAAAGACCAATTTAAAATAAATAAAAAGCACACACCTCACAGCACAGTCAAAATTATGGAAAAATAAAGCTTAAATGACCCTAATAAAGCTCACTTGAAAATGGCAGTATACGTGTAATTAAAACAGTTATTTTCATGTGGGTCAAAGGAGGACTTTAGACACATTCAGACAACATTCACACACCAAGCACCCAAAACCAGCAACTCCAGCAACAGCTCGGCGATCGAAACACCAAGACGAAATTTCACATTCACGCACCGTAAAGGATAGTGTAAGGGTTTTTGTGGCTCTTGATGAGGGTGTGGTTAAACAGGACCAAACGCACGTGGTAGCGAACCACGAGGCGCACGGTAAAGTAGCGAGGTACAATTATCAGAAAATCCAAAGAATCTCCTAAATACAACTACTCGCAAACTAATGTGAATAAACGGTCATACTGGTGTTCGTTTAGCACAGGGGGAAGAGAAATCCTAAATGGAATAGGTTTCAAGTTAATTCATACACTACAGGGTCCCATCATAAAAATTCAGAAATGTGAAAAAATCAATTTACAAAAAAATAAAGTCAGGAGATACGTCGCGTAACGGTTAGTTCTACTCACGGAAAAGATATATATATATATATATATATTAAATGAAGATGGTTTCAGCATATTACAATATACTACCGGGTAGGAACACAGAAAGTGAACAAAATGAAAAAATTCAGTTTTAGAGGAAATAGGGTCGTGAGATACATCGTGTAACGATTGCTTCTACTCAGGGGGAAGATATCTACACAATGAAGAAGGTTTCAGGATGATACCACATACTACTGGGTCAGATCACAAAAAGTGAAAAAATTCACTTTTAGAGGAAATACAGTCGTGCGATAGATCTTGTAACTATTGGTTCTACTGAGGAGGAAGATATCTACACAAAGAAGAAGGTTTCAGTATGATCAATACACTACAGGGTCGAATCACAGAAGTTCGTAAAAGCGAAAAAAGTCAATTGAGCTAGAATTTAAGTCTCCAGATAAGTTGTATAACGGTTATTTCTACTGAGGGCAAAGATATCTATATAATGAAGGTTTGAGGATGATCGAGCATACTATGGGGTGTATGACAATAATTGAACAACGTGAAAAAGATGATTTTTAGCGGTAATAAACTCGTGAGATAGGGAAAAATATCTACACAATGAAGAAGATTTTAGGATGATACAAACCACTGCTGGGACGGATCATAAAAATTTGTATCAAGTGTAAAAATTCCAGTTAAGAGAAAATAAAATCGTTAGATATGTCGCGTAGCGATTCTTTCTACTCAGGGGAAAGAGATCTACGTATTAGAAATGATTACAGGATAGCTCTCGCTACATGGAACACACGTGGAACTGTGGGTACCGAAATCACGAGATTAGAAGTGCCATAAATCGGCGAGAATTACAGCGTTTCGCGTGATAGAAACCACGGAATCTATAGCAAGGCTATTCATAGTAACCTACTCGCACAGAGTGATGGCTGCTGTCCGTTAGTTCACAACAGTGCGTTGCCGCGAGGCATAGCCGTGCGCACTAAGGCGTCCTGCTATGGTGCGCGCGATCGATTCTCGTCGGAGTCCTCCCTCGGGCTTGGATATTTCTTTTGTTCTTAGAATAAGTTAGTCTAAGTAGTTTGTACGTTTAGGGCCCGATGACAACTGCAGGTAGGTTCCGTAGCTTTTTGAACATTTGAACTGCGCGTTATCACAGCAGCATGTCTTACCATCGACGGCTTATTTTGAGAATACATATCTGCTGCAAGTAATTTGTCGATGACATTGCCTAGCGGCAGATGAATGTTACTGGCATGTCAGTACTTTCGTTTTATGATTTGCACATTTCACAATTGAGTCCTCGAAATACAGCGCCCTATTTTAACGTTTCCTCCTTTTCAGAACTTGTTAATGTCGTCCCCAAACATGTATCGCTGATATAAAATTTTATATATCTAACAACTTGTGCGCTATTCTCTCACTACTTAGACAAAAATTTATACGATGGCGTCAGTCCAGATTAATGTTACCTCTTGGATGTTGCACATATTTCATATTATCCGCTTTGCCTTTTTTCATAACATCAAAAAAATTACACCATTTGCATAGTCGAATGTTTTTCTGGGTTGACAGATCCTCCGAGCATGCCTTGATTTTTGCACAGTCATGTTTCCATTATTAAGCGCAATCTCAGAACTGCTTCTCTATCGGCTTTACCTTTCATGTAGCCAAATTTCTCGTCATGTAACAGATGCTCAGTTTTCGTTTCCAGTCTTCTATACATTTTGTTGTTATTGGAAACTTGGACACATGAAGTGTTAAGCTGATTGCCTGACAGTTCTCGCACTTGTGTGTCCGTTTGTGAGTGGTATTTTCCCGTAGGTCGTCAGTATCAAATAATCATTGGATTGCCACTTTCACCTAGGGCTTTAGAAATTCTGGCGGATTCTTGCCTATCCCTTGTGCATTACTGATCTCAGTTTTTCCAGAGCTCATTCAGATCCCAGATTTTATTCTTTTACATCATCAATCAATTCTTTCGTCTCACAGGCATTCAGTGTATTCCAACCACCTCCTTCCTCTGTGTTTAGCAATGACATTCTCAATTCACTCTCAATTTTGTGGGTTTTGCATTTGATTTCGACTATTATGTTTGCTGAGTTATTCCTTTCCGCTGGTCTTTTTTCCGATTTCTTCACATTATTTATGTACCTATTTTGCCTTTACTCATGTTTTCATGTTTTATATTGCTGTAATCTTTTCAGTCAATGAACATTTTTTTTCGATCTACTTTAAGTTTTCTCTTACCACTGGTAAGCTACATTTACACATGTTGCCTTACGGTTTGGGTGAAAGGTCAGCTGTGTCATAGGGTCAGTTTTTCCTTTTTTCTTGTTCCAGTAGCGTATGTCTCGTGAGAGAACTCATTGTCATTAAACTTTGAAAAGACTCACTACATGCAGTTGAGAACATGTAAGAGATTTCCCGTCAGCATATGCATTAAGTATGAAGAAGAGCAGATAGAAGAGGTTGACAGTATTAAATTCCTGGGATTACAGCTTGATAATAAATTTAGTTGGGAGGAGCACACCACAGAACTGCAGAAACGACTCAACAAATCCGTATTTTCAATACGAGTGTTATCAGACATAGGAGACATAAAAATAACAAAGCTTGCATTCTTTGCTTACTTTCATTCCCTAATGTCATATGGTATAATATTTTGGGGTAACTCTTCAAGTGAGCCAAAAGTCTTCAGAGTCCAAAAACGGGTAATACGTATTATTTGTGGAGTAAATTCACGCACGTCCTGTAGAAGCCTCTTCAAAGAACTGGGTATATTAACTACTGCATCTCAGTATATTTATTCCTTAATGAATTTTGTCATAAGTAATATATCCCTTTTCCCAACAAACAGCTCAGTTCATAAATACAATACTAGGAATAAAAATGATCTACAGCACTTACTTTAGTTCAAAAAGGGGTCCACTACTCAGGAACACACATTTTCAATAATTTACCAAGTATAAAAAATTTGTCTACAAAGATCGGTTTAAGAGGAACCTAAAAGGCTTTCTAGTGGCCAACTCCTTCTACTCCATTAGTGAATTTCTAAATTGTACCAAATGATGCATGTACTCATACTATATTAGTTGGCCGTATCGTGGTATGGAGTGCCTCTCTTTCTGAATCTCTCACTGGCGTTCGCAGATCATCTCCGTGACGGTTCCACGCATAGTAAAAAGACGTTTAACAAAGCGTTCTGCTGTGCTTGGGGTCTTCTCTGTCTCTTCTATCATTGCCACTTGGTAGGGATCCCACAGTGAAGAGCAATGTTCAGTATTGGTCGAACGACTGTTATGTAGGCTGCTTACTTTATTGATGGACTACACTTGCTGAGTATTCTTGCAATAAATCTAGGTGTCGGATCTGCCTTACTCAAGATTACAACTCCTCTTCAAATCAATCCTTATGTATGCTCCCAAACATTTGTTGGACGTAATGGTTCCCATTGATTGTTCTGCTATTTCGTAATCATATAATTAAATATCTTTCTCTCTAAAACTTCCTGGCAGATTAAAATAGTGTGCCGGAACCGGGACTCGAACCTGGGACCTTTGCGTTTCACAGACAGGCGGTTTACCACTGAGCTATCCCAACACGACTCACGGTCCGTCCTCTCAACATTAGTTTCGCCAGTACCTCGCCTCCTACTTTCCGAACTTCACAGAACTTCTCCTGCGAAACTTGCAAAACTAGCACACCAGGAAGAAAGGATATGGTGGAGACATGGATTAAATTTGGAAAGTATGAGGCGAGATACTGGCGGAAGTAAAGTTGTGAGGCGGCATCGTGAGTCGTGTCGGGATAGCACAGTCAGTAGTGCGCTTGCCCGCGAAACGCAAAGGTCCCAGGTTCGAGTCCCGCTTCCGGCACACAATTTTAATCTGCCAGGAAGTTCCATATCAGCGCACACTCCGCTGAAGAGTGAAAGTTTCATTCTCTTTCTTTTTGTCTATATATTCCAAGTACAGGGTGAGGAACTTACATTTTTTCGGAAAATTTGGAAAAATACAAATCGTATTAAAAAATAAGTTGTTCACCTCGAAGATGGATATCCACTGATAAAAGGCTCGAGATCTCTGCGGTCGGAGAGGAGGTAATTTTGGAATCTTAAATAGGAACCATTATTTTTTTACTGCAAATCTGGATTCTCAGATAAAAAATATGTAAATTTTGTATGAAATATTTTTTTCGTTTCATTATAGATGGCGCTGTAATCGGCAAAAATAAAAATGAGTTGAAAATTGTTGAAAAACGGCAATATCTCGAACAAACAGAGATTGGTCTCTTTCTCTAGCTTTAACACTTTCTGTTTCAGCAAACAGTTGCACAATACTGCCAAAAGTTGTTGCATGTTCGGACATGTCCGAAAGAACAGACACCGTATGTAACATCACATCGCGACCGTAGCATTAGAATCACCATATTCCGACATTTTTCATCGTTTCGCAATTTTAATTATTTGTTAAGAGGCAGAAATTTCTCATTTTTCAAAATTTTTAGTAAATTCAAATTATATCAGCTTAATTCAGAATAATAGTATCCAGGGAATAAGTAGGTCAAAACACGTCGTATATCAGAGATCATTTGTCAGATTGTCATTATAAATACTACCCGCAGTTGAGTTACTCGCTTTCTATGTAATTAACGCTCTATGTGATTAGCTCTATGTGTTTCGCTCTCTAAGTGATTGCTTTCAATATTCAGTGCTTACCTTCAAAATATCATACACGGTTTATTTCATTTCGTGATAATACGCTAATGCGTGCAATATCTTTGGACTTTGATTGGGCTAGGCTAGGAAGGAAGAATTAGAAACTTCTGCCTCATGTTAATAATATTCGTAGTATTGGAATTCGAACTTATTTGCAAGTTTTAAGAAAAAACTTTTAAAAAACATATCTGGAAGAATTAAAGTTCATAGTGCAGCGATACTGCTGACCCCCTCATCTCAGTGTTGTCGTGCGATGCCGTCTGCCTGGTCCTCTCACCTACGGTGCCGTCTGCTTCGGATCCGGAATCGTCTGGTTCAATAGTGATAAAAGTTGCGTGTGAAGTTAGTTAGAAACGATATAGCCTGCCTAGGAATCAGTGTGGGACGGTGAAGCTGTGATTACGGCGGGTGATGGATTTCATTAATTAAGGGATTCATCTATTTTCTTTCCAGACAGTTCTATAAACAAAAGTTGCGTCATTGTATGTTATTTCAAGACTTAAACAGACTAATTGTAAAATCTTTTGTAAAAAACAAAAAGAAATGAAAATTAATAGCATTGTATATATGTTAGGCTCATAAACAAGTTGTGTTGACCAGCTAATTGTGTTATTTCGACTATTACATTAATTATCAATATTGAATTCTTTGTATATATTGACTGATGCGTGATATGGAGTATATTTTGCAAATGGGAATGAGATTTGATGGTTCAATATATGTTAGGAACATGTGTGATGTACTCATTAACAAATTAATTGACATTTAAGATCGCACTTTGTTGTCAACAGAAAGATCGGAGATTTCGTCTTAAAAATACATGTGCCATCTAAAATTATTGTATGCATAGTTTTCATTTTATATTGTGATTATTTTTGTACACATGAAATGTTTTACTGTTGTGTTCGTTAATTGTAAATTACTATATTCAATTGTTATGAACAATGCGTGATGTAAGGTCATTATTGCCGATGTTATATATTTGCCTCACCGCTTTGCGTGGAGGAGTTCGAGTTCTGGTAGAGTTAGAGTTTTGGCGGAGTTCGAGTTTCGGCAGTTCTGAAGTGCTCTGGAATCTATGTCAGTCTGAGTTTTAAATGGAATTACTGTCAGCGAAGCTCTGATGCTTTGTTTATGTTTTAAAATTGTAATCATGTAATGTTTTTGTGGAGAAGAAGTTTTGATTCAAATTAAAGAAGAAGTGAAAAATTGTATCTACGAGTATTTATTTCTACCACGACGCCCCAGGAGAATAATGTTGCAGCGAGCAGAACCCCCATACATCGTAAAGTTGAAAAGATGAGTATTATGTTTGAAAGTGGTAGAATGAACTGTAATTACTTAAAATATATTAAAATGTTACAATAGTCAATGTAATAGGATCCAGAGACTTCAATGTAAACGGGACTTTACGAAAATAGTCACGAATTGTGAACTTTCGAAGTTTTTTCTGTGAAAGTGATTTCGTTGTAACTATTAATTTCAAAATAGAGAATCTGTGAAACTTAAAAAAATGTCTTAAACAATTATTCAAGCATTTAGGTCCCTAATATGGTCCACGATTATACTAAAGGTGAACATATAATAATATCTGTGAAGTTCATAAGATATCAGTTAATGTGTGAAAGAAAAATATCTAACAGCTATGGTTAGGAGAGACTTTTAATTAAATTTTTTTAAATGAATAATTCGACAGAAAAATGAATCAGGCACAAACAATATCTTTGTGACTGGTTTCTAACGGTCTGAACCAAGGAGGTTAGAATAACCTTGGTATGAACTACCGGGACTCAATAATTCAAATTTTTTTCGGTTTATTAAATATCAGCCCCTGAGAAATGGAATTTCATGCCAATCATTACAAAAAGTCTTTAAGTTTAAATTATACAGAGAACCAATATTTACAGTGTGAAAAATTCAAGAAAGATATAAATTTTATTAATTACGAAGAAGTACCAGGTCTATCAACTTAAATTTCAAACTGAGATGACAAATAAAATTTAGAACCTATACATCCATTACAAACTGTGAAAGTCAAGCCGAAATCTACAGCATACAAGTCACAAACTAAATCCAAATACAAGTCAACCAACAGAAGCCGAGTCACACATATCAGTAATTGTAAAATATGCCACCAACAGACAACTGGCAATTTCAATGCGGACATATTCAACGCTCGATCCGTTGCGGGAATCGTACAGGCTGCTAGCAACAGGAATCAGTGGGAAGGGGCTTGAAGTTAAGAATTTGGGTTGGAAGGGAAGCGTGCCTGGATAGCCTAGCC
This sequence comes from Locusta migratoria, assembly GCA_026315105.1. Taxonomy (NCBI): domain Eukaryota; kingdom Metazoa; phylum Arthropoda; class Insecta; order Orthoptera; family Acrididae; genus Locusta; species Locusta migratoria. Next base: position 985,454,420 of record CM048744.1, on the reverse strand, counting down.
GAGTCGAGGGAACAGGAAGAGTCTGGAGGGTTGAGATCCGACGAATATGGTGGATGGTGATGCTGCACCACCCCTTTGTGCCAGAACGATATTGGCTGTGTGTGGGCGAGAGTTGTGTGGACAAAAAGCCAGCAACGTTGTTGTGCGTACTTGGGTAGTACCCTGCGTATACGTTGCATGAAACGGGCCAAAATTTCTACGTACCTTGTAGCCTTCAACGTCGTTCCCTCGGGTAGAAATTCATTGTGTATAATGACTATCGAAAAATGTTATGAGCATCGTTTTGATGCCTGATTTTTTCGGCACTGACGTCTTTCCGACTAGGTGATGTCGGAGAATGCCATTTCATGCTTTGCCGTTTCGTTTCGGGGCCGTGCCGGAGACAAAAGTTTTCATCCACAGTGACAATACGCTTCAAGAAATTGGTGTCGCAACCGCCGTTTCGGCGGTCTTCGGTCGCTAGACACCAGTTCTGTCAGAAACACTTTCTCTGCATCCTCGACAACAGGCGAACCACTCGTACATACTCTTCATGGACAGTGCTTGATACACATAAACACGATCCAGTATCGCATGCGTTTCTATGGGTGTCTTGCCAACCTGAAAACAAAACTTTAAATTCATTCTTTTCTCGTTCACTGACCTGTTCTCAGCTCAGAACCAAGGCACAAAACAAACAGGTCTAACACGTAACACACGCAATGCTCAACTTAAATACTAGGCCTGGGCAAGCGATACTCGCGTTCGAACATGCTTGAGATTTCCCAATACAGCGGAGAACTCGATACAGCATCGAACTGTTTGAACACTCAGATAACATATGACTCGCTCTCGTATCTGCATACTATAACCTCTCCACCTATTTTTTGTCGGTTGAAGGTGCTCAAAATTGATCTCTAAAAGTACAGAGAATTAGTTTTTAACATAGTCAACTATATACTTCTGGCAGGGAAATAAATAACGTACCTTCTGGCTGGCGTCCATTGCGTTGTGTCTATCTCTTCTACATTCACTGGATGGTACATGTTTCATGTTCATTGTTAAATAGAAACATACATTCTTGATGATATTTTCTTTTAGGGAAAAATTTATTTCCATTTTAAATTATAATGTCGCACAATGTTCAAAACACCCAACAGCAGATTACAGAACAGCTTACAGTCTCTCATCCAGATGTAGAGTGCCGTAACATGGCTTCCACCAACGGAACTGCATAATAAGATTAATGACAATGTTTTTCAGTTCTCAAATAAATAATACAGTAATACTTGAAATACGTCAAAATGTTTAAATTAAAATATTACATTTAGCTTTCAACTTTTTAGCTCAATGTGTGTGGGTGTTTCATGAAATTGTATTTAATACGCAAACTAAAAGTCGTGTTTTGCCTCGTGTTAAATTTACTCAATTTGTTTACTATTGGTGGTTTTGAAGTGCACCCATATATGTTTTGACAATATAATTTAGACTCGGAATTTTAGTGTATTTCAATTTGTGGTTTAATTTGTATACAGCCGTCGTAATTTTGTTAATTTCGGCGATAGTTTCTTACTACCAAATGCACTGATGAAATGAGTGGCACATTTGTAATAAGTATTTGATTTAGGATCCAGTGATATATAAAAATGATGTGCAGTAGTTTAATATGTAGTGTTGTTGTCTTTATACTAATACACAAATTTATGGGAATAGCATATTCTATAACTGTGTGTAATGTATTTTTACTGTTTGTAGTTGTTATTTATGAAAGTATTCAAGTTGAATGTTACGTAAAGAGACAGACAAAGTTAAGTTTAAATCAACATACTATTTCTTAAACGTATTCTACTAAAAGTACTAATAGTATTTTAAACAGAGTACCGTAATGTGATATTTTACATGTTCGGTGGTAAACTTTTATTTAGGTGTCCAATATTTCGTGTTTGTGATGTTGGCAATGGATTTTTAAGGAGTGTGCAACATAGCAGAAACGTTACGATACGATACGCGGGAAAGTTTGAAGTTACCAGGCTATCGCGTTGCTCAGAACTAATTTCATAGGAAGTACAACCACATGTAAAAGAAAAGAAGGGAGTCACTATGAAAAACTGTATACTTTGTTTAAAACAGTTCATGCGTGAGCTGTCTGATATCACTCCAAGATTAACCCACTGATGAACAAAATATCTGCTACTATAACAGAAATACTGCATCAAATAAATGCAAAGCTAACACTCAAAGGAAAAAAAAATGTTGTTTCTGTAAGTACGTAACATGAGTGTGAAAATGCTTCATAATTATAAAGTACGTTTAATATGATATTCTCAGAGGTTACAAATGACCATTCCATTCCGTGTTCATACAGTACAGTAACAGATAAAAATGTTACCACCTTTTAATCGTCCAGAAAAATAGATAGAGATGAAATAGGGAAAATATTAGAAGTTTAATACACAAAAACGGAAATAAGTCATATAAAAATAAACTGTAATTTGTTCGTGTTCGTAGTACCAACAGGCATCGCTAGATCGCAGAACTACAATTTTAAATCGTGATTGCTATCGTTTACATAGAGCCTATATTGCATATTTGTTACTGTGTTTACTTGTGACCTGCACCCTAGAAGCTACTACAGCCTGCATTTCACACTTATTAATCTCCATACTACATGAATGACACTACCTTCGTAATAAACAGATTTGTACACTGCGTCGAAATGATTTATGAATATCATTGCTGTAAATCGTAGAGCTAATAACTCCTGCCATTGATAGCGTCGTGATGGAATGTTGGAACATATCCCGAGATTTCCCGAAATGTGAAGTGAATTGTTCGAACAGTTCGAGTCAAGTTCAAATCCGGTTCTATGAAATACAGTGGGGGACAGAATGTTCATACCGGCCGGAATGAAACGTAGCGCCTGTGTTGCCATATCGACCCTTTGACGTCATTCAGTAAACTTTATTGTCAGAAGTTGTAAATAAAGTACTCTATCAGAACCGACATTGAGTGTACAGAGGATATTTCCTGAGTCGAAAAATTATACTGGAACATGAACAGATTCCAAAATATTACAATTCATAGACGTGAGAGATATAGATTTGAACATATTTGGCTGGCCGCAGTGGCCGTGCGGTCTGCGGCGTGCCGGTCACGGTCTGCACGGCCGCTGCGGTCGGGGGCTCGAATCCCCCCCCTGAGGCATGGATGTTTGTGCCGTCTTTAGTATAAGCTAGTTCATAAGTACTTTGTCCGTGGTTCGGAACCCACGTTAAACTGTAGGACCCCCTATAACTGGCTGGGTAAGTCAGTTCGAAGGTCGGAGGAAGGCAACGGCCTACCACCTCCAAACAGGACCTTGCCTAGTAAGGCACTGTTGTGATCAAACCAATCTTCGGATTGCTGACTGCTTTACCTTTTTTTTAAAAGTACTTTGTAGGTTTAGGGATTTATGACCCAGTAGTTAAGTCCATAAGCTATAGAAACATTTGATTTTTTGAACATATTTTTAAAACCGTAATCTTCTTTCCTCACTATTTTAAAATGGATTTTTTTTTTTATGTGGTCATTAGGAGCATTGTTTGAACTCGAATTTGTTCAAGTCGCATTTCCTCTATTAGGGGAATTTAATTGCTTTTCTTTGTGTCGGTTAAATTTTTTGGATACCTGGCATTTTGTATTTTGGTCGATGTATTAACCCTTTACTGCACGACTTTTTACTTGAAGCTATAAAAACTATCACGATTAATGTACAGTGCGTACGTACCGAGACAAATATTCAAAAAATCCTTAAAATTATTATGCACTACTAGCAACAAGGACTTCATAGCTTTGGTACACAAAACAGGCCGGGATACTGTTGTAGAAACAACGGAAAAGGCATGCTAAATTTAAACGAATACAAAATCCACAGCATTGGCGATCGTACACAGAAGCTCGAAATTTAGCAAGGACTTCAATGCGAGATGCCTACAATACTTTTCACAACGAAATTCTTTCTCGAAATTTGACTGAAAACCCGAAGAGATTTTGGTCATATGTAAAATAAACTAGGTGCAAAACACAAACAATAACCTCACTACGTGATAGTAATGGCGATCCTGCAGATGATAGCGCTACTAAAGCAGAGTTACTAAACATAGATTTTTGAAACGCATTCACCAAAGAGGACGAAACCAATTTTCCATATTTCGAATTACAAACAGAGACCAAAATGAGTAATGTTGAAGTAGATACCCTCGGAGTAGTGAAGCAACTTAAATGACTTAACAAGAAAAAGTCGTCTGGTCCGGACCGTATACCCATTAGAATTCTATCTAATTATGCTGAAGCGATAGCCCCTAACTTAACAGCCATACACAACCGCTCTCTCAAAGAAGGATCTGTACCAAAAGATTGGAAAGTTGTACAGGCCACACCTATATTCAAGAAAGGCAGTAGGAGTAACTCACTAAACCACAGGCCTATTTCATTGACGTCAATTGCAGCAGGGTTTTGAAACATATCCTGTATTCAAATATTATAAATTATGTCGAACAGATTGACATATTGACCGAAGGTCAAGACGGATGTAGAACATATCGTTCATGTAAAACACAACTAGCTCTTTACTCACACGAAGTGTAGAGTGGTAGCGACAAGGGATCTCAAATCGATTCCGTATTTCTTGATTTCCAGAAGGCTTTTGACACCGTACCTCACAAACGGCTTTTAATCAAATTGCGTGGCTATTGCCCCAAATTTGCGACTGAATAGGGGATTTCCAGTGAGAGAGGACACAGTTTGTAGTAATCGATAGTAGAGCATCGACTAAAATACAGGTGATATCGGGCGTTTCACAGGGTAGTGTTATTAATCCTCTGCTGTTCCTTATTTACATAAACGATTTAGGGGAAAATCTAAGTAGCTCTCTTGGGTTGTTTGCGGATGACGCCGTCATTTACCTTCTAGTAAAATCATCTGAAGATCAAAACCAACTGCAGAACGATCTAAATAAGGTATCACTATGTTGTAGAAATTGGCAATTGACTCTAAATATTGAGAAGTGTGAAGTCGCCGGCCGCGGTGGCCGAGGGGACTGAGGCGCTCCAGTCACGGTGTGCACGGCCACTACGGTCGGGGGTTCGAATCCCCCCTCGGGCATGGATATTTGTGCCGTCCTAGTTCGTAAGTAGTTCATAAGTAGCTTGTAAGTTTAGGGACTGATGACCCCGTAGTTAAGTCCCATAAGCTTTACAAACATTTGAACTTTTTTTTTAAGTGAGAAGTCGTCCACATGAGTACGAAAAGAATCCCTTAAACTTTGTTTACAAGATGAATCAATCAAATGGAAAGGCCGTAAAATGCACAAAATACCTAGGATTTGCTATTATATCAGACTATAACGGGAAAGAACTCGTACATAAGGTCGTTGCAAAGGCGAAGCGTTGATGCGTTTTATTGGTAGAACCCTGAAGAGATGCAACAGGACTACTAAAGAGGCGGCATATACTACGCTTGTCCGTCCTCTTTTGGAGTATTGCTGCCCAGTGTGGGATCCTTATCAAGCCATCGAAAGAGTCCAGACAAGGGCAGCTTATCTTGTATTGTCACGATACAGGGGAGACAGCGTTACGGAAATGATACAGGATCTGGGATGGGAATCATTACAACAACGGCGGTTATCGCTGCGCCGTGGTCTACTTACGAAACTCCAATCGCCAACATTCTCCTGCGAATGCGAGACTATATTGTTGACTCCCACCTACATAGGTATAAATGATCGTCGGAATAAAATACGAGAAATCAGAGGTCGAACGGAGAGATTCAGATGTTCTTTCTTCCCATGCGCTATTCGAGTATGGAACGGGGGATAAAAAGTATTCGATTAACCGTCTGCCAGGCAGTTAAACTGAAACCCTTATAGATGTAGGTCAGCTACATAGTGCTTCCTCGATATATCCGATGCAGTAAATGTGACTATTACGACTCTAATCTTTCCAGAAAGTAATTCATAATGCAACAGTACTATGTGATTTTCTACTTTTACGTGGCGAAGGAAGAGTAGTAAAGTAAACGAACGCACATCTTAGGAGTAAACGACAGGAGCTAACTTTCGAACTGATTCCGTAGTACTCTGCAGTTTATAATTTCTAGGAGCAGCTACTGCAGTGGTAGGCACAGGAAAAGGTGGCTGGCTCTTAACGCACTGTTGTAAGTTCGTGAGTGACGAGCGCCTCTATTAGACTGCATTGGTAAAATTAGTTACGTTTTCGCGGTGAAAATTGTCTAGGACTATGTCGCCAGTTACAGCATCTTGCAAACAATCTAAGTGTTCATTACCTGAATGAAGTGGTAATACATCACTGCATTTCTTGACTTCATCATTGTTGATTATGTCTGTCTGCAGGTCTTTCCTAATGAGCGTGTATGTAGGCGCCAACACTTCGCTAATATCCTCTACAAGGTGTTTTAAACATTTGTATACATTGTGGATTATTGATTTGCCTTGCCGTCAAAATTCAGTTCTCTTATTCAGTCACGTTCTTCCTATGGTTGACGTACGACTTGGAGTTGTTTCTAAATCGGATTAACATGGCACAGGGGAAATGTTTCTTTCTTCCAGCTTACAGAAACACTTGTTCTCAATAAATAAACTGCACAAGTAAAATGAAATATCAATGAAGTTCACTTTTTAACCTAGTAGAACTCCCGTAACTGTTAATCCATAGCGTTCGGAGAACAAGCGGTGCGCGGAAAATACCACACCTCGAAGCTACTGACGCTCGACTGGCTTCCGAAGTAGGCTGTTGTAGGCGCCCAGCGTTGCCATTTTGGAGTGTTGCAGAGAGAGCGCTACGCGACAAAAGACATAAGTGCGGCATCAGAGCATTAACAGCCACCCGCCTATGCTTCTGACCACCGCTGTAGCATATGTAGCACTGTATATACAAGCAGCTACAAATGAATTTGTGGTAAAATGTTGGTCAGTTTGAGAGGTAATGGAAAAAAAATCCCACTAAGATTTGTAGTTTTATATGTTTTTGCAAACATTTTGGACCAAAAGAATAATCTAAATAATAAAGAATTAATTAATAAGAGTGTCTGATTCCCTTTTAGGAAAAAAAATTTATGGTAGTGGCGGGTTCTGAACCACTGACCTTCAGCATGACAAACGCGTTGCCTACTACGCTAAGGCTAGCAGCGAGGCTTTATGTTCTTGATTCTCATACTATTCATGGCCGTTGTTTAGCTGATGCTAATATTGCATATGTAGACACTAGATTATCATTTATCGTACGAAGATCGACGTGTTTTTGTTAATTATTCAGTGCGCCATTGCTTTGAAACGACAACGTGTAAGTTACAATAAGAAAATCATCAAATTCGCAACGCAAGATGGCGTATGCCAGAGAGAGTTCTGGACGAGGAATGTCATGTGACATCTGCGAACGGCTGGTTTTCGTTAATTCAATGGAAGGTGTCAAAACTCAGTTATTTTTGTAAATATCCCTCAAACGATACGGAAAAAAAAAGGCAACGAAGTTGTAGAGAATTTTCTCCTCTAGAAATTCGTTTATTCAATTTTCGCGCCAGATGAATGGTTTGTTTGTAATTAAAATTACATTGCAAACGGCTTTTTTTTGTATTACTAACATATTTGTTGTCCGAAATATTTCAGAAAGCGAGGTTCTGATCTCTGGTAGCCAACAATTATGTCTGTAAAATTCGGTGCCGATCGGTTGAACGGTTCGACCTAAAAAGTCGGAACACGTTACAAAAAATGTTCAAAACAGCCAGACAGACATCGTCAAATCGCCGTTATTTTTGCAAATATCTCTGCAACGATGCAAGATATGAAAAAAACATAATGAAGCGAAGCTGTAGAAAATTTTCCTCTCTACCAATTAGGTTATTCAATTTTCGTGTCAGATGAACGGTTCGTTTGTAATTGCAATTATATTACAAACGGCTTTTTTTGTATTACTACCGTATTTTTTGTCCGAAAAATTTGAAAAAGGGAGGTTCTGGTCTCTGGCGGCCTACAATTATGTCTGTAAAATTTGGTGCTGATCGGTTGAACGGTTCGTCCTAGAAACAGGGAACACGTTACGGACAGACAGACATACATCCCAAAATCGCCGTTATTTTTGCAAATATCTCTGAAACGATACGATATATGAAAAAAAAGATAAAAGAGCCAAGTTGTAGACAATTTTCTCCTCTACAGATTCGGTTATTCCATTTTCGTGTCAGATGAACAGTTATGCCGTTATTTTCACTTAAATTTGGAGCTGTCAAAAGACGATCGCAAAGGCGCACTTTCAGTGCTACTACGGTAGCCTAAAGTGGGGCAATAAGGATGTAGGTGATCAGCTACTCTACGCATTGAACTTGAATGACTGAAGGGTTAAGGAGTAGGCAGACAGAACGCGGCCTGGCGGCGGCCATGTTGCATGGGGCGGGCGCACAGAGTGTTGAGAGGCCGTGGTGGCGTGCGGTGTCCGCGGCTGACCCCCCACCTGTCGCCACCTGCTGGCCGTGATGGCGCCTCTGCCAACAGCAGCCCACACTCCCCGTGTGGCCGCCGCGGCGGGAAGAGCACGTCAAGTCGCGTTAAAGCTAAGCCTGACGCCGAGCGGATGAACTGAGAGGCACCGCGACACAGACACAGCGGCTGGGTAACACGCCAGTCGCTAACTGTCTGTGCCTGACTGTAATGTAACTGTACCAGGCACGGCGCCGCGCACAGCAGAACTCCACGCAGCACTCCCAGGCAGAGCTGACCAACTGGCCGACCGGGACGCGCCCTGACACCTTTCTGTCCGGCATAAATTTACAAAATAATATTATCACCTGAAACCAAAACGTATGAGCCGAAAGAATATATTCCCGGGGCGGAGGCTGCAATAGCGTAGCTGACTGGCCGAGTGGCTATCCCCTGGGGCACGGCCCACTGTCTCATGACCACCAGCCAGTCAGCCTTCAACTTTGAAGGGTTATAGCTCCCAAACTAACAGTGATAGGAATGTAGTTTAAATTGATTTGCACGCAGTTGGTTTCAACGATTCCAATTCACTATAGAAAAAACTGATCCATTTAAAAAATTATATCTTTGTGGTGTAACTCTTTGGAAAATGATACAATAAACTATGTTCATAGCTCCGCAGAAAGTGTAACATTTCTTGTGTTGACCCACCGCATTAAAATTTCCCGTCACCTATTATTTTATAAGTTACAGAGGCAAACACTTAGTGAAACACCTTATATATATGTTCTTTTTGGGTGGGCACGAGGCTGAGGCGGGTGGAAATGTCATGAAGGGCTTTGTGAGAATACTGTAACTTAAACACACACACACACACAGTTATTGTCAGATATAGCTGCTATAGGAAACACACAAAACATGTTCCAAAGCCACAGTCACTTCTTAGGAAAACAAAATTTAGTATACTTCCATCTAACTACCAATGCACTATGGCGTCATTTACAAATGCCTATGATCACAAAAATATTACAATGATTCCATCACATTAAAGAGTGTCAATTTTCTAAATTTACTACAAAATAATAATAATAAAAACAGAGAATTTAGGACGACACACACACACACACACACCCATGCCCGAGGCAGAACTCGAACCTCTGGTGGGAGTGGCCGCGTACTCCGCGACGTTGTGCCCCAGATCACACGGCCATTCCCGTGCGGCGCACATGATTTCATAAATTATTAAACTTTTCACTGTTTAATGTGGTTGAATCATTGTAATATTTTTTTAATCATAGGAACATGAGAACGACGCCATAGTGCCCAGAAACTAGTAGTGCATTGGTAATTAGATGGAAGTATATTAATTTGACAAGTGAAGACAACTTTACCTGGTGATGCCAGCAGCACAAAACATCTGCACTACGTGAAGGACATCCATTTATTTCGGACTGCTGCCAACGTTACGCTGCCCCTAGACGCGCAATATTACTGCACACGTTGGTACGGGTAATGTTTCCAACATGCCTTCCGTTCACTGCTTCTCGCCTCCCGGCTGCCATGGTGTACGCCCCCTGCCGCTGCCAACAGCCAGCGCACGAATCGTCAACTTACCGTGGACAAACAGTGCAGTGGCGGACTAAAGCTGTCGGAAGCTCTGGCGGCGCCAAAAACAACGAGGCTCCCGGTCCACTTGGAAATACATGTACTACTATGAAAAAGTAATATGTAGTATGTGAATCTTGCGAGATGCTGTCAAATAAGTAAATTGGAAAATCAGTGTAGAAAATGAATTTAATGTGACGATCTCAACATATGCTACAGTGTCAATAATGTTCACATAGTTTTTAATTCATTAACATTTGATATGTAATGTTGCTTCACCCAGTTCACTCGCAAATTACAATGTAAAAATGTTAAGGAGGCCACTGATTACGTGAACATAATTCTGCATGGCAACAGATATTGTTTGTAATTCCAACAAATGTCATATGCAAAGACTGAGTAATCTGTGTGTTATGTCTTTGTTTTACCATCTTTGAGAACCGAAGCAATAGTGTCTTTGCCGACGACTGTCAACAGTTTACTTGATGATGGCCTAATAAGTCGAAAACTAGTTAGTAAATAAACAAAAAATTAGTAGAACAGAAACAGTTTGTTTGTTTTCAACCTTAAATATGGAAGCGTTCTACCAAGATGCGACGGAAAAATCCATTTATAAGAACAATTTCTTTTTCTTTGCATTTTTAAACTCACAATTACATGCAGCCCGTAAGTGAAATATAATAATTCTAATGCTTATATTCTTTCCCTCCCTCCTTTCCTCACCATCTCTCTCTCTCTCTCTCATTTGTAGTCGGGCCGTTTGGGGTGGAGGAGGGGGGGACGTGCCCCTGCCCCCCCTCCACCCCCCGCCTAAATCCGCCCTTGCATACAGATTTACAGTTTCGTTCCGATCTCGATCAAATTTTTCCATTTGACCTTCAAAACAACAGGAAGGACACAATGAATGTAAGGATCACGTACAATACATAGTTCAGGAAATATGAGATCATAAACCATTAAATCTACCAAAAACTGCTACATCATGTGAGAATGTTGCGCCGCGGTGGACTAGCCGTGCGCACTGAGGCGCCCTGCTACAGAACGCGCGGCCGTTTCACGCCGGAGGTTCGAGTCCTCCCTCGGGCAATGGTGTTTGCGTTGTTCTTAGGATAATTTAGTTTAAGTAGTTCGTATGTTTACGGACCGATGGCCACTGCAGTTAGGTCCCATAACTTTACAAACATTTGAACACTGCAACATTTTGACAATGTTGCACATTTACTCCTAAACGACTGGACGGATTTCAACCGTATTTGTTGTACATTTTCCTTACCTATTGGGCTAAGAACCAGCTACGACGCATAGTTAAGGAGGTATAAATTCATAAACAATGAGATGAATAATAAACCGCACATTCATGCAAAAGATTTGTTTCTAATGCATACAATCTATAGTTTTATACAGATATCGATAAAATTTTACCCGCTTGATGTTCAAAACAAGAGTAAGATCGCTGTCTACATAAAACGGTACATGTCAGACGGTGCTTTATAATAGGTTTCGAGGTCAATCTACTACTTCATTCCAATTTTGAAGAAATTCTACACACTTGACCTTCAAAACAAATGACTGTCAGATTTTGTAAGGTGCATGGCGGAAGATACCGTCTAATAATTCTCGACATTCTTTTACCGATCGCCAAGAAAATTCGTAAACACATGTAATTTTCATGTGTAGGGGAAGGACAGAATAAAGGCCACATGATTTGGACAAAGGGAGGCTTTTGAAATAAAGAGGTAATTACATAAAAAATATCTAAACACCCAACTCAAGGAATAATGAAGCATACAAGAAGTACATATCAGCACAAAGAAACTAAGCAGGAAGCTCCATCAAGACCTTTGGTATAACTTTGTTGTCAGGATTCAAAATTATGTGTATGGGGAGATAAACACTTGCATATAAAATAGTAACACACTTGAATAACAGCGAAAAGGATATGGACGATATCAATGTATTAAAGAACAAAGACTGGCCTGCATTTTTATAAGGAAATTTGGACTGGTGAAATGAACACGGAAAATGAAGATCTTAAAACAAAATCCAAGAATTATTACATGCTCAGATATATAAAGAACGGAAAGGCAGTAGGAAGTGGTAGCATTGACAGCGAACTGATAAAATATTCCTCAGTAGCATTTAAAAGAAGGTTCCTTAGATTTTTGAATCTTCGCTGGAAGAAATACTAAAAGAATGGAAGATCTCACTTATAAAATCAATATTTAAAATTTGAGACAGATCAAAAACCGATAATTATAGAGACATATCACTATTAAATGCAGCGTATAATATCTATGCTACCAGAAGAACAAAATGGATTCAAAAAGGGGATAAGTTGTACAGATAAGATATTTGTGCTACATCAAATTATAGAAAAAATCAGGGATTTAATAAATAAACACACATCTTTTTCGTCGATTATCTAAAGCCTTTCAGATAAAGTAAATAGACAACTATTACGTGAAATTTTGATATGAAGAGGTATACTAATACACTTTGTATAGGTAATTCAAAAGATCTATGCCAGTACAAGAAACCAAATTAATGGGGAATAATGAGAAAACAACAGAGGTTATTAATGTAGGAGTTCGACAGGTTGCAGCCCCTCTCCACTGTTTTTTAAGATTTACATTTACGACATTGTAGGGCTATGGAAAATGAAACTGAAGAACTGAACATATTGCTTTAATCAAAAAGATTACATAATGATTTTGTTTTCGCAGATGATCAAGTGTTAATTTTGAATAATGAAGATGGGCTGTAGATAACTGCCTACGAACTATACCAAATTGCCCGATATATAATATGTTAATAGCAATACAAAAAACGTATGCCATGGATTTCTGTGAAAAAATCGAGCAGAAAAAAAGTTTAAATGTTTGTTAAGCTTATGGGACTTAGCTGCGGGGTCATCAGTCCCTAAACGTACAACCTACTTATCCACTAACTTATACTAATGACAACATAAACATCCATGTCTGTGGGAGGATTCTAACCTCCGACGGAGAACGGCCTCGCGCATCGGAGCATAGTGCCTAATGTGCTCGGCCACTCCGCCGCGGCAGGCAAGAACAAAAATAGTTATAGACAACAAGATTATAGAATAAGTAGATAGATTCAAATTTCTAGGAGCCACCTTATCGTAAAGGGGAGACCTAGATCAAAAATACAAAACTGACAAATTTAACTACTTAAATGGCACTATCAGAAGAGACTTCCAACGTATAGTAAGAACAGAAACATATCTACAATATTATAAAGTTACATCAGTACCAACATTACTGTCGATCCGTAATAAAAGAGACAAGAAACAGAGTGCAGATCTCAAGTACATCACAGAACACAGACACGATCCGCCCGAAGCAGGGGCGGATTATCACATTTGCCGCTGTTCACATTTTGCAGCCCCTACCGACCTCTACAGGCCGATACTCTATTTCACAATCATACTAATTACAAGTTTTTGTCAATGAAATTGTAGCTTTTTGTTTTGTGCGCTATCGTCCAAATTACACCACCTATTTTCGTAATTATTTTGACTGTGAACTAGGGGGTCCAAGTGTCACTTTGTAGATTATTTTTACAACCCAACTATTTGGTTTGAAATGCACAAGAAATAGTTTTCGTTTATATCTCTCAGCAAGTAAATGCACAGTCACATACTACTATCAATGTGGCAGTAAGTATGCCTTAATACTTCTTACACAATAGCCTAATGTACATTCGGTAAACGTAATTAAATAACTTTTATTACACTTACTTTCAGTTTACAAACATTGGCCCAATATTTGCCGCCCCTAAAATCTGCCACCCTAGGCGCCAGCTTTATCAGCCTAATGGTAAATGCGCCACTGGCCCCAATAATAATAATAATAAAAGTAAATAAAAACATTCTCACAATTTGTATACAGAAGTTACTGTTAAATCAATATTTTGTATTTTAGTCCTGTATACGCTACGTCGACTGTATGGCGAGAAGGCGCTGTTTCGCCGGTGTCGTTCTGTGGTCGCCCAGTACGCCAGCTTCGGTGCCCGCCATTGGGCCACTGCTGGAATGAGGACGGCCGATACTTTACCGACCGTCAGAAACCGACGTGTGTGTGGAACCAGCCTTATGGATAACGCCACTGCACTGCACTATCCTAAGCACGTCTCCCTGCGCAACACAAACTTCGGTTCTGCCTCTCCCATACGTAACTCGTATCATATTGCCGAGGCTGTGGCTGTCCGAGAGTGGAACGGCACCCCAGCACTGGACGTGAACGGGAACGAGCCTGCCTTATACCACACGCCTAGGCGATATTAATATCAAACAATAATTAATTTCTAGAGACTTTATAACCCTACCCGTCCTACATCACCACTTAGTATACGATAATTAGAAAAATGACCCGTGTGCCTAATTATCTAAATTGGGTGGGAAAGCTATCGGTAATGAAGCCGATGATGTAGCGGAGGCTATAACTGGAACGTTGCTGCACCACTGGTAGACAACAACGATCGATATGCATAAAGAAAGTGGAAAGTAAAATTTGGAATCAAATGATTAATGATTAAATGAAAAAATGCGGAACAAAGGGGACACAAGGATTAATTAAAGAAAATGAATAACTTATTGATTTACGGTCGCCAGCTCTTGTACGTGGTGGGATCTCAATAATAGCAAAGTTAATTAACAACGTGAAAAATTACGTAAAATTTGGGCGAGCAGGAAACCTGAGTATGCGCATCAAATCCGGTACAAAAGACACTGACAATATACTAATTACTGAGAAACAGTTCACTAACACAGGGGTCGAATATGACATTGAAAAGTAAGCAATAGCCACGATGCAACATGCAGCACATCATGCAAAACTCTCACGTCAATACATACTATTTACAGTTTTAAATAATTAATTGTTCATATAAGTACCAGAAATTTTTCAACAGCGAGTATGCCATGTGCTTGAGCAATAATCAAGTTGCAACTGAACTATTAACTGTACTAATCGCAAGCTCAAAAAAATTAATTAATGATTTGACGTGATAACACTGAATATTTAGAAATGAACTATTTAACCATCTGATTAACTTTTACTCTCTCTTTAACCAGGAATTATTAGCATTTCAAATACTTGTAAACAATTACTATTCTCACTAATCAGTACTTGCAAGTTAAAAAAGCTTTACCCCAAAATAAAATGCAATGGAAAACAATCTTTTGCACATTTATTGAAATATCTCTTGAATTTGAAAGTTAGTCTAGCAATTTCATTCCACTTAGCAACCTATTGATCAGCAACACTGGCGTAAGATACATTTAGTAATACTTTTTTGAACGAATTGTTATTAATAACTGTCACATTGTCTTTAATGACTTTGATTTTTAGTTTTCTATAACTTTGTGAATATTCTCGGTAAAACAATGGATGAGGAAGGAACCTGTCTGGACAATGACTATGGGTAATGATTTATAAACACAGTTTCACAAATAACAGTGTTCACTATTGAACAATCATCACTAATACGCTGTTTAGCTGTACATGCTAAGACAAACTGGACAGATCTTACTGAATTTGGTGTGCGACGTGGTGCTGCTGATTGGAGACAGTTGGCACTTAACAATTGGCAAACACAGGCTTTTCTTGGCGACGAATGTTGAGTCAATCTATGGAATTTAAGTCTTCTTTGATTTTCTCTACAACCCGCTAATATCCACTTTCCCAAACTTACTATTCGCTGCAGATATGTTGATATCTTGCGAAAAAAAATGGATCGTTTCGAAAATTCATTGGATGTTCTCAATAATAGTTTTAGCCTTATTTTCCTACATCTTCATCTACATACATACTCCGCAATCCACCGTAAGCTGCGTGACGGAGGGTACACTGTACCACTACTAGGCATTTCCTTTCCTATTCCACTCCCAAATAAAACAAGGAAAAATAGAATGCCTATATGCCTCCGTACGAGCCCTAATTTGCCTTATCTCGTGTTTCTGATCTTTACGCGAAATGTAAGTAGGCGGCAGCAAGATCGTACTACACTCAGCTTCAAATTCCGGCCCTCTAAATTTCCTTAACAGAAATTCACGAAAAGAACGTCGTCTTTCTTCCAGCGATCCCCAATTGAGTTGCCGGAGCATTTCCGTGACACTCGCGCATTGGTCGAACCTACCAGTAACAAATCTAGCTGCTCGCCTCTGAACCGCCTCTATGTCTTCCTTTACACTGATCTGCTACAGGTCCCAAACACAAACAGTTGAGCAATAGTAAAGACGTGGCCGTACAAGCGTTTTATACGCTGTGTCCTTTACAGATGAAGTACATCTTCCCAAAATTCCCCCAATAAACCGAAGTCGGCTGTCCGCCTTACTCACAACATGTTCGTTCCATTTCATATTGCTCTTCAGTGTTACGCCTAGATATTTGAACGACGCGACAGCATCAAGAAGCTCACTACTAATGCTGTAGTCGAACATTATGGGCCGGCCGCGGTGGCCGAGGAGACTGAGGCGCTCCAGTCACGGTCTGCACGGCCACTACGGTCGGGGGTTCGAATCCACCCTCGGGCATGGATATTTGTGCCGTCCTAGTTCGTAAGTAGTTCATAAGTAGTTTGTAAGTTTAGGGACTGATGACCCCGTAGTTAAGTCCCATAGACTATACAAACATTTGAACATTATGGGATTGTTTTTCCTACTCATGCGGACCACCTTACATTTTTCTACATTGAGAGCCAGCTGCCATTCTTCGTACCAACTAGAAATTTTGTCCAAGTCATCCTGTATGCTATTACAGTCAGTTAAAGACGACACCCTCCCGTACACCACAGCATCATCAGCAAACAGCCGCAAATTACAACTTACTCTGTCCATCAGATCATTTACGTAGATAGAAAATAATAGCGGTCCTATCTCACTCCTCGTAAGGAGTAGTACTACTATGCTATTAAAATAATTAAAACCTCAAAAGTCTTTCACTTTTCTTGGTTGACTTTCCAACTATTCTAACATAAATAGTTATGAAAACGTTTATACAAATACTTTCTATATTTTATTCACGAATTAAGAAAAGGTTTTCTACAATCTATTGGGGCCTACAAAACATTTCTTGTTTAAAAGAATCTAGTGGCTGTATTTTACAGCAATGCACTTGCTGGAGGTTAGTATTGTATACCTATATTTTAAAGAAACAATTCTACGATATGTCTAATTGTGCTGATATCAATAATCTAGTAATAGAGTGAAGCGTGCGAGTTCTACTTCTGGAGCGGGGGTGGATTGTGCGCATTCGCTCTGAGACATAATCTGCTGCCTAAAAAATCACACGAAAATCACTACGTCTTTTGTATTTTTCTCATCAAGCTTCGTCAAAGTAAGTACAAAGGGGCTTTGGCGCCTGACCAGAGGCAGAGGTGTCAAATAACTTGCAACGACGTCGCGTATTAATTTTTCTTTCACGCAGTGAATATCCCCTTCTTTTATCAATTAGATTATTTTCTTTGATATCCAAGCACTGTGCCAATTTAATCCCTCAAAGCTTCTCACTCATCCGTTGTTTGCCGCGGTGGAGTAGACGAGCGGTCTATGGCGCGGAGCGCGCGGTTACTCGCCGTCGGAGGTTCGAGTCCTCCCTGGGACATGGGTGTGTGTGTGTGTGTGTGTGTTGATCTTAGGTGAGTTTACCTTAGTTTAAGTACTATGTAAGCTACGGACTGATGACCAGTTTGGTCCGATAGATTTAGAAACATTCATTCATCCGTTGTTTCAGTCAATCGTCGCCTATTGCTCCCACTGAAAGACACAAGAACCTCAAATTCATTCAATTTATTCAGATCCATCTGTTTTCTATCATTCTCCAATTTCTTATGATTTAATCCGTTGTTCACATGCATCAATATGCTCAGAGCCTGAACCTCACCCTGTAAATGTCTTACGGTTTTAAATCGGATTCCGACACCTATGTTTTGCCATTATAAAATCAATCTGAACTTTGTGGTGTTTACTGATCTCTTACACGCATACGACCTTCTTTCGAGATTCTTAAACCAAGTATTATTAACGACAATACGTATTACGCGCTGTGCAAACCTCTTCCAGGTGGCTTAATCCGTCCTTGTTTTCTTCCATTCCATACGCGCCTACTGTTACACCATCTCTTCCTTTTCCTACTAGTAAATTCCAGTGCTCCATCACAATCAAATTTTCTTATTTATTTATTGCTTATTTAGCCTGACCAAATTAGGTTCTAAAGTCCCTGTCGTAAATCTGAGCAGGAAACAACACATACAAAATATGTTACAAATATTACAGTATTAATAAAATAATAATGGTCAACAAAAGTAATACAAAGAATGGTAATTTCAAGAATATTACAGAGCATATAAAATGATATAGATTAACACCTTTGAAGCAAGAAGGGAGAGGGATGAATGTAGAGAAGGAGAAAGAAATGACATTGACAGAAACGCTTGGGAAAGAGTGAAATAAAAACTTTCAGAAGTAGTGCGTTAGCTGCAGAGCGATGACTAGTGTAATAGCAAGTTTGGGAGGATGGTTTTTTTTTTCAAAGTCGCGATCTTAATGTAGAAAAAGATTTAGAAAACATGACAGTATTGTGTGATGTTACAGAGAGGATTTTACTTCGTTATGGACGGGTAGTTCTGCTGTGCTCCTCAGACAGCAGATTTAAAGTTGATGATGAATAAGACGTAGTGCAAACATTAAGGAAGCCATAGACCAAGAATAGCGTATGATACTCCCACGCTTATCAGCACGAAGCCATGACAACTGATTGCAGGCTGGAGTAATGCGGTCGGAAAAGCTTACGTCAGAAATGAACCATACACAAACATTCATCCACAGTTGTAGCGTACGTGAATAATAATATCACCCTAGTCAAGTTCAAAAAAATGTTCAAATGTTTGTTAAGCTTATGGGACTTAACTACGGGGTCATCAGTCCCTAAACTTACAAACTACTTATGGACTACTTACGAACTAGGACGGCACAAATATCCATGCCCGAGGGGGGATTCGAACCCCCGACCGTAGTGGCCGTGCTGACCGTGACTGGAGCGCCTCAGTCCCCTCGGCCACCGCGGCCGGCCCCTAGTCAAGTATGGGGAGTATTGGTGTCTCCAGGAGCTTCTTTGGAAGCCGAAGGTCAAACACTTTTCCGTATTTCTGTTTAGAGAGGAGTGCTACTGGTACCTCCTTACTGACAGCAGTTGTTTGCTCAGTCCAGTCTAAGTGCCGGTGCATAATTATTCCTAAGAGCTTTGCCAAGTAAAAGAAGGGTATTACTGTGCCGTTCAGGATTAATGGTGGAAGACGTTCCTGTACTTCGGGGTAAAGAGTCTCTTGCGTTTTGGATGGATTTAATTTCAAACCGATATTTTGTACCCACATAGATAAGTCAAGCTGTTTAGCGTGTATATGCTGGAACCCTGTGTAGAGGTCTTTTGGGCTAGCCGTAGACATAAGGTCATCCGCATAAAGGTGGTATTTTCAATAGGGAGAATTTTTGACACACCATAAAAACATAACGAAAATAGTTATGGTCACAGTGCTGATCCTTGGGGGTCCCCTGATAATACATCACTCCATTGATATCTATTTGTGTGTTTTTACGCACTGCTGTCGGGATGTGGCGTAAGAGCGGAACCACTACACAGCACTTGCTGAAAAATTTAGACCAGAGAGTTTAGGAAGTAGAATGTCGACAATAACAGTGTCAAAATATTTGCTGTAATCCCAAAAACCACATGACAGTTACCCGTTTTCTCTTCATAGATTCTTTCAGTTCCTCAGTCACTTTTATTACGGCAGTCGTGTTTCGATATTGGCGGAAATCTGACTAGTTTTCATTTATAAGGTTGTTTACTGTTAAGTAATTAGTAACCTGCTCATGAACAATATATTATAGAGCCTTCGATAATGCTGGTAGAATACAAGTTGGCCTGTATTCGGAAGGTTGTACTACAGAATCCTTATTGGGTAACAGTTTTATGAACCCCTCCTTCCAGCCTGCTGGGAAGGTGCTGGAGTTTAAAAAATTGTTAAACATACACTATAAAGTGAGCAGAACAGAATCGATATGAAGGCTGTACATTTTTACTGTAATATTTTCGTGTCCTGCAGTCGACGAACGAATTCGAACGATCGTCTTCCTGACCATGCTAGGGCTACCTGGCTACAGAAAAAAATTTCGGTTACTTCACGCAGTAGTACTTTAAGAGAATCTATGGTTTGGGCCCTTGTGTGTTTCTGAAGTATATACGCTGGCGTGCCGAAATAATCATTTAAATCCTCTATAGTAGCTCGGGGTCCAGCAGCATATTTATGTTTACGTATATCGAGACATCATAGATTTTTCCATTGGATATTGGGCGTGTCGGTTCTCAGTCAGACAGCGGGCGTTCCTGAGCCTCGAATTTCTCAGTGATTGACTCCCTAGGTTTTGTAAATGTTTGTGTTGTTGTTGTTATGGTCTTCAGTCCGGAGACTGGTTTGATGCAGCTCTCCACCCTACTCTATCCTGAGCAAGCCTTTTCATCTCCTCATAAGAACGGCAACCCACATCCACTTGAATCTGCTTACTATACGAATCTCTTGGTCTCCCTCTGCGATTTTTACCCCACAAACTTCCCTCCAATGCTAAATTTACGATTCCTCGATTTCTAAGAATGTGCCCTACCAAACGATCCCTTCTTTTGGTCAGGGTATGCCAAAAATTCCTTTTCTCACCAATTCTGTTAAGTACCTCTTCATTAGTTATGCGATCTACCCACCTAATCTTCAGCATTCTTCTGTAGCACCACATTTCAAAAGCCTCTATTCTCTTCCTGTCCGCACTGCTTATCGTCCATGTTTCACTCCCGTACAAGGCAACACTCCACACAAATGCCTTCAGAAAAGACTTCCTTACACTTACATTAATATTCGATGTTAGCAAATTTCTCTTTTTCAAAAATGCTTTTCTTCCCATTGCCATTCTGCATTTTATATCCTCTGTACTGCGACCATCGCATGTTATTTTACTACCCAAATAACAAAACTCGTCTACCACCTTCATTGTTTCATTACCCAATCTAATTCCTTCAGCATCGCCTGATTTTCTAAGACCGCATTCCATTAGTTTTGTTTTGCTCTTGTTAATGTTCATTTTATATGCTCTCTTCAACACACTGTGCATTCCATTCAACTGCTCTTCCAGGTCATTTGCTGTCTCTGACAGAATTACAATGTTATCAGCAAAATGCAATGTTTTTATTTCTTCCCCCTGAACTTTAATCCCTATTCCAAATTTTTCCTTGCTTTCCTTCACCGCCTGCTCGATGTACAAATTGAATAATATCGGAGAAAGGCTACAACCCTGTCTTACTCCCTTCCCAACTGATGCTTTCCTTTCATGCCCTTCGAGTCTAATAACTGCCGTCTGGCTTTTGTAGAAGTTGTAAATAACTCTCATTTCCCTATATTTTACCCCTGCTGACTTCAGATTTTGGAAGAGTGTATTCCAGTCAACATTGTCAAACGCTTTCTCCAAATCTACAAAAGCTAAAAATGTAGGTTTTCCTTTCCTTAATCTATCTTCTAAGATAAGACGTAGAGTGAGTATTGCCTCTCGGGTTCCTACGTTCCTCCTGAATCCAAACTGATGTAAATGTTTATAAGTGAGATTATTAACAGTGGTGGGGTCTCGTATGTATTTCGTGTATGCTGAGTCTCTTACACTCATAAGTTGTTTGGTTGTCTGTCAGCCATGGTGGTGGTGTCCTGTTTTCTCGTAATGCCTTTAGAAGCGCGTGTTTATCGTAAAAATTGTTTAGTTTGATAGTGACATTAGTTACTTCGTTATTGATGCCGAAGTTATGGCATGATGTTGTCCGCCAAGGCGTATTGTAGGCATCTACTGTACGCTCGGACATAGTTATGCGTTTTAATCTCTGAAAGTCGAAAATTGCGGTTTAATTTTTGTTCAATGCAGTGAGTAATTCTTGAATATTATATCATGAGCAAACAGACCAGGTGTAGGGATCGGGTCACTTCGTGTAATTCTGTTCGGGGATTTGGTTGCGAAGTAAAAGGCATAACCTCAGACGAGGCATGAATGTTAGCATTGAATAGGGGATCATGGAGGAATTTTATTAGGGGTACTATGCTCCGGACTGAACGCTGAAAGGCATAATTAGTCTCTAATGATGATATGATTCATGTTGTGGGCTCCTGTGGTCATGTCCTAGTTCAAAAACCATGGGCAACGTATGAGTGGCCAAGTAAGTGGTCCTGACAGTTGGGATACCAGTTACTTTGGAAAAAGGTTGGGCACCTCGTACAAATTCTGAGTCGTGGCCACCTTTGTGCTCAGACGGCAAAGACTACAAAATCCACCGGTTAGTCCCTCAACCATTAGGGGTAAAACCCAGTGGGGTCCTGGGCAAGTAAGGCTAGCAACCTGCTTCCCAGGTACTTCAATATCATGTCGGCAACAATCAGAGCAAAATGCCTCGGACCTTTGGAGGTGCTGGAGTCCCACCTCTAATTGAAAGACCAGGGACTCCTCAGATATGACTTGGCAAACGATCTGGTATGAGATGGGGAGCTATTAATTATTAATATATCATTAGAAGAATGACTGTCTATTGTACGCTTCTTTTATTTCATCATATTTTCTTTTTATATTCATCATCGGCAGATTTAGCTATTATATAAAATTGTATTGATGGGTGTTGGCTTCATGTCTATCCTGGCTACGATAATGCGTATTAGCCGCAACTGTTTTTTATTGATAAACCTGGCTTCACCCGATCAAAAGGTCTGTTCACAGAATTTAAAAAATGTCTAGTAAATGCAACGAATCTCTACTAAGTGCAACCAGTTTCTCTTTTCCAATTTAGTAACTCATTGATTCGATTAGGTACGTAAACATTCCACGCTGCAATTCGTACAAAGTCAGTTTTGTTTTGCCTGATGGCGACATTGTCCTGAGTAATCCCTGCCCTATTTTAGCACCGGAATATTTTAACAGAGGAGACGCTGTTAACAAGAAGTCAGACTGAAGAGCTGCATATTCTCGGCTAAAGTAACGACTCTAACTTTCCGCTTGCTTTCAGGCGTTGGCGCGTACTGTAAGGAAACGCCACGTTAGCCGATGAGGCGAGGCCAGACCTGTCAGGCATTCAGACTGTAACTACTGAAGAGGCTGTGGTGCTTCTTCAGGCATTACAAGTTTGTGCTATACTTCAGTTCTGCTGCCAACCTCGCAGAGCTATACTGAGGTGACGTCGCACAGTTGACAGGGGCCAAGGAAGCAGTGACACAGCACCCCCCCCCCTCTCCAGATAAAACAAACTTGCGATTTTTTCTATGAATTTGGAAAATTTTGTGAATAGTTGATAAGAGAATTAAGTGTTATTGAATTTTTTTATAAATAAAAAGAATCACAAATCGCAAAAAGTCATTTATAGAAATATTAACCGGTTTACCGCAGTGATCACTTACCGCATGGGACAAACGCCTGTTCCCTGGACGTCAAGCCTACACCACATGGATCTGAAGATGGCACTGTGAACCGGCCGAAACCGGTCATCATTTGTGTAATCGATTTTTTGCGATTTATGACTGTTTTTATTTATAAATACTTTCCAGAAGATCGTTGTTTGCCCAAAAAAATGTTTTCAAAAATTTTCAGTTATTGAACAAGATTGTAGACGTTAAGAGCAGTCTTTTTTGCTATAGTGAAATACCTAGAAAATGACGTGCGTTCACCTGTCGAAATACAGACTGTTGGCGAAGACATTGCCCATCTATATTCCCGTGAATTATTTGAACATTACATGTAGAATAAGCCCAATTTTAGGACAAAAGTAATCGCTGTAGGGATTAGTAAATTAGAAATACCTTCCGCACTATCATCTCTGGCTCAAGTTATCAGTAGTCCGCGAACGTAAAAAATTGGAAGGCTTCAGACCAGGGGAATGGCACCTTAAGGGGAACAAGTTTTTTTACCTTATTAAAAGTGTGTCCTTTTCGTACAGAAAATACTACAGCTTCGCTAGCTTATACTACTTTACTACAATTTTTTTCAGCCAAGTATCATGTTTTATTGTTAAAAATATATTGTGAAAGTATACGTTGTAGCGCCGTTACCCTGCGTTCCAGGTAATAATAAAGCTATATTTCTGATTTTTGCGGTGTCTCAATTAAGAGTAAATAATAAAATGTATTTTTATCCCAATTTTACATCGACATGTAGTTGAAGGCTTCTAAATTATGTTTACTACAGAAGAGTGATAAGTATAAATTACAACAGTTTTAACACCTATTTACTACTACTCATTCATCGTGTAGGTTTATCCTTTATTTTCAAATAATAATAATCATTATTATTATTATTTCGTGTGGCTCATTGGTCTGGTGCAAGTCTTTCAACTGGACGCCACTTCTGCGAACTGCTTTTCCCTAGCCTACCCCAGTTATTCAACAGGGGAAAGGGGACCTACAGCTTAACGTGGAATCCGAACCACGTGTCGTTTCTGGTGACTCGTCACATCGATGACAGGTGAAGGATGGGTTAAAGTGCAGATTGAAAAAATCCGAGGTCCGACCGGGTTACGAACCCGCGACCCTTCGATTTCCAGTCGAGCGATTTACCCCTTAAAACTTACAGACACCCAGGTACATACCATTTACGGCAAAGTTTTCAGTCTAACTCTCATATTCAGTACACAAATTGTTGTAATTTTTTAATATCAGCACGAGTGATAAAAAAAAGTTCTGGGGCGGGGGTTTGAATTCCCCCGCCCCCCCCCCCCGCCCCCGGTATCTACGGTCCCGTGTGTGGGTAAATCACTACATTACTTAAACGAAGGCTATTATAGTGACTGGAAGGGTAGTCATGGTTTGAAATCCGCACTCATATTCTGGACAACGTTGGTCGGATTGGGTTGAGTTGTATATTTTGGATAGGGGGACTAAACTACTGAGGTTATCAGTCTCCCGGGGAGGAGGGGAAGGAGTAAGGATAGGAAATGAGGGGAGGCGGATAGGAAATGCAGTCCGGGAAGTAAAGAAGGAAGGAAGACTGCATTAGCTCGGGGCCCCGTGCTCGCCACGCACGTACTCACGAAAGAACCGTGCGCCCCTGGGGGCAGAACGTTGCTCGCTTTATAAACGGGACAGACAAAGTGGCTGTGCAGGCAGCTTGTGGAGTACAGCGCTTTTGTGGTGAGACGGGTCAGGCCACCGCCGCCGCGGCCAGCCGCATGACGCGTCGGCAGGGCTGCCAGGTGAGTCACTGACGGCCGTGGCGGTGGCAGCCGCTGTGACTCACGGTGATGGTCTCTGACGTCACGGCCAGGTCGTGCCACGCGGGACAGCCCGCTGTCGCGTCTGTGCGAATGAAGAGCTGAGCCGGGGCAACGCCGCGCCGTCGCAGCTCGCGTGTTTATTTGATCAACAGTCGTAGTAGTAGTTGTTGTTATTGGTTTTGAGGGGACTAAACAGCTATAGCCGGGCCGCCGAAAGAACGTCCCTGACAGTTCGCGCACGTGGGCCGCAGAGGGTGGGGGGGGACACTCAACCACCAACCTGAGCTCCAGAATTCGTAAACGTTGCCGGGGTAACGGTGCCGCGTTGCCACCCTGCCACTCAAGGTCGCTCGGGGTGGCGTGCTTCAGTCGCTGCAAAGCATCTGTCGCGTGTTCATCGTTTGTCTCGTTCTGTTACAAAAACAAAAGCCGAAAAATTATTTATGAAAATCAAACAGTTGCTGAATAAAGTGGCCATAGAGTGTTGCGCCTTCCACCATATCACTGCCATTTCAATGCAATAGAACTCGTGTGGGCTTAGGTAAAATCGTACGTTGCAGAAATAATAAACGTTTTTCATTAACAAAAGTAGAATTCTTAGTTCGTGAAGCATTGAACAGTATTACTCCCACAAAACGGAGCAATGTTGTTCAAATGTTTGTGTAGTCTATGCGACTTAACTACAGGGTCATCAGTCCCTAAACTTACAAACTACTTATGAACAACTTCCGAACTAGGACGGCACAAATATCCATGCCCGAGGGGGGATTCGAACCCCCGACCGTAGTGGCCGTGCGAGCGCCTTAGTCCCCTCGGCCACCGCGGCCGGCGAACAATGTTGTCACACATATGTGACACATCTTAGAAGAGGCATAGGCTCGAGAAGATACACTAGAAGAACGAGTAGAAGAATTAATAATAAGATTAGGGGACGATAGTAGCAGTAGCAGCGGTGCATTGCACATGATGCTGGCCGCGACTGATTTTTAATGTATAGTTTGTTCCGCAACCAAAGATCATTTACTGAAAAATTACGTTATTTTATTTCTACTTCTGTGACAAATAGACTAGCTGCCGAAACTGATCTGATAATATTACCCAGACACTATAGGATGGCAGTCAACAGCGACCATAAACGAATGAGACAAAAACTCTTTTTATGTAAGAAGACAAATCATTTCACTAGAAGAGGCGATTTTACTACTTGTAAAGTGGTAGTCCATATTTGTTTACCCTCTCGGCAGACTGCCACATTACAGTGTCCGAGTAATAACAGCGAGTCTGTGGAAATTAGTTATAGAAGATGAATATATAAACAAAATTCTTCAACTAGCGAACTTTGGCTGAAGACTAAATGATACATTATATTTAATGGAATACTGGAAAATATGAAGCTTTAACTCGACATATATTTCTAAACCTATTCTTTTTAACTGAAAAAGAGTGTTTTTCAATACTTCGTGATTGTTCTCGTTCGTTCACGCTTTAGTAGTACATGGCAACGGTCCCAAAATTTTCGGACATGATATTCGTATGCCGGCGACCGACACGGCGGAACAACAAACAGCCGCGTAGCAGCATTGGCAACAAAGCCGCTAGCTGTCAGGGTCGTTGTTTCGGCGGCTCGACTATAGGTCATCAGTCCCCTGTTCCTAGCTAAGAGTCTTCTGTCAAGAGCGTAAAAAATAAAACACAGCTCCGAAGATGAGAACTCACAAATGGGGTAAGCTGACATTGGACAAGTCGCTGACAACACAAAACGAAGACACACAATAGGTAAAACGAAGTCGGGATCTCACCTAAAACTGGACAGCAGAAGAACATGGGTGGCTGATCACAGAGAAAAAACAGGATGAGCCAGCCATACTGCACATACTAAAAAACCCTTGGTAATTTACAGAAGGGTCTTAAAAGGGTTGAAAATCGCTGGGTAGGTGGGGACCTGAAGTATCAGGCTATAGCACCCACCACTAGATGGAGTTGTAAGAACCAGCTGCGCGAATAAAACTTAAAACAGAATGAGTCTTAGTTCTGATTGTATTTTTCCATTGGTTTAGTCACTTTTGGCCCTCAGTTGAACAGAATGCTGATAACATGTTGACATAAGAAAACTGAAGCCCATGTAAAGGACCTGGAAGAGCAATTGAACGGAATGGACAGATGGACAGTGTGCTGAAAGGTGCATATAAGATGTACATTGTGTTGTTGTTGTGGTCTTCAGTCCGGAGACTGGTTTGATGCAGCTCTCCACAATACCCTATCTTGAGCAAGCCTCTTCATCTCCACATAAGAACGGCAACCTACATCTGTCTGAATCTGCTTACTGTATCTATCTCTTGGTCTTCCTCTGAACATTAACAAGACCAAAATTAGGGTAATGGAGTGCAGTCTAATAAAATCAGGTGATGCTGAATGAATAGGTAACGAAACAATAAAGGAGGTACATGAGTTTTGTTACTTGGGCAGCAAAATAACAAATAATGGTCGCAGTACAGAGAATATAAAATGCAGAATGGCAATGGGTAGAAAAGCGATCTTGAAAAATAGAAATTTGTTAACATCGAATATTGATTTAAGCCTAAGGAAGTCCTTTCTGAAGGCATTTGTATGGAGTGTTGCCTTGTATGGGAGTGAAACATGGACGATAAACAGTACGGACAGGAAGAGGGTAGAGGCTTTTGAAATGTGGTGCTACAGAAGAATGCTGAAGATTAGGTGGGTGGACAGCGTAACTAATAATGAGGTACTGAACAGAATTGGGGAGAAAAGGAATTTCTGGCATACCTTGACTAAGACAAGGGATCGATTGGTAGGACACATTCTTAGACATCAAGGAATTGTGATTTTAGCGTTGGAGAGAAGTGTGTGGGGTAAAAACCGCAGAGGAAGACCAAGAGATGGATACAGTAAGCAAATTCAGACAGATGTAGGTTGCCGTTCTTATGTGGAGATGAAGAGGCTTGCTCAGGATAGAGTATTGTGGAGAGCTGCATCAAACCAGTCTCCGGACTGAAGACCACAACAACAACATGTAAATATTAACTAATAGTATAACCAAAAGTTATACCTTTCGTTGTCTGAAGCTTCTGAAAAATTAGGTGTACTGCCTGTGCCAACAGGATATTCTATTGTAAAATAATTTATCAGGTTACGGAATGTGAATGTGAAGTGTATATATTCAGGAGAATAAGATCAGTTTCCTAGGTTTTACTAATGTAGTGCAATACTCTTATTCGTATTAGAGTCGACAAGATATACTGCAGAGTGTCCACAACTGCAATGTATTATTTCAAATATGTTTATTTCCATCAACAGTTGGACATATATTTGTTTAATTACATGTTTCGATCACTTGGACCATCTTCAGATCTAAAAACAAAATTAAATAAAATGTACAATTTGATAAACTTAATAAGGATAATTAAACAATAGTTAAATTATACATAAATGGAAAAATTTTTCTTTACCTTATAGTTGCGTCCGCATCTCTTCTAGCTGAGTACTTATTGGTACTGAGTTGTAAAATTTGATGTAAGCTTTAGCGCTAGTAAGGTAGAGCCTTACACTGAACAATTGTTTGCTATATAAATATTTTCCTAAAAGTGAGTTTTCTAGAATATATCCAACCATAAAAATTATGAAACTGTGTATGGTATAAGTATAAACATGCTTACGGTATTTTAAAGAATTGAAGATGTATAAAAT
The DNA here is from genome assembly GCA_026315105.1 of Locusta migratoria. Taxonomy (NCBI): domain Eukaryota; kingdom Metazoa; phylum Arthropoda; class Insecta; order Orthoptera; family Acrididae; genus Locusta; species Locusta migratoria. Next base: position 985,425,368 of record CM048744.1, on the reverse strand, counting down.
TACAATGTCATACTTTAAATTTTTTTAAATGTTAGTTTGTATAAAATAATCATTAAGATAGCAACATAAGCAATTAACGTTCATACGATGCTGTCGTATATAATTTTAATATTTTATACAGTACGTTTAATCATTCTAATGATAATTTTATGCAAACTGACGTTCAAAAAATTTTAAAGTACGATATTTGTAATTTTATACATCTTTGTTTCACACCTTCAATGTTTTAAAATAACATAAACATGTTTTAATTATGTTACCATAGTTTTATACTTATATCAGCCACAGATTTAATATTTTTATGGTTGTGTATCATCAATAACCTCATATTTAGGGCAACATTTATATAACAAACAACTATTCAGTATAAGACCCTAGCTTATTAGAGCTCAAACCAGCCTCTCCAAATACCACCCCCTCCACCTTCTCTTTCCCTCCCCACCACCACCACGTGGAACCAAATTTTAAATGCTTATTTCAATTTGTAAAAGTCAGTACCAATTAGTACTCAGCCTGACGAGTTGCGGACGCAACTATAAGGTAAAGAAAAATCTTTACATTTATGTATAATTTAACTATTGTTTCCATTTAACCTTTAGTAAGTTTGTCAAATTGTACATTTTATTTTACTTTTGTTTTTAGATCTGAAGATGGTCCAAGTGATCGAAACGTGTAATTAAACAAATATATGTACAACTGTACAAACACATTTGAAAAAAAAAGTCTTATTGGTAGCTAAAGGAAGGAATATAGAGATGTTTGCAAATACTTGGAGGGAGTCACATTCGCCGCACGGAGTGGCCTCGTGGTCTAAGGCGTCATGCCACGGACTGGGCAGCTGTTCCCGCCGGATGTCCTTCCTCGGGCATGTGTGTGTGTGTGTGCGTTGTTATTAGTATAAGTTAAAGTATTTTGTAAGTCTAGGGACTGATGAGTATAGAACTTTCGTCCAATAGGCTATAGGCTTACAAACATTTTGACTGTTGGAGTCACACTACAGTCTGGCCGCGGTGGGATGGCCGAGCGGTCTAAAGCGCCATGCTGACGAGCGCGCGGTTGCTCGCCGTCGGAGGTTCGAGTCCTCCCACGGGCATGGGTGTCTGTGTTATCTTTAGGTTTAAGTTAGTTTAAGTAGTTTGTAAGCTTAGGGAGTAATAACCACAGACGTTAAGTCCCATTTGAACATTTGATTTGTACAGTCAAAAATCTCAGACACTGCACCTTTCAACTTTAAAATTTAACCTAGTTGCCCATTTTATGGTACCGTCCTGCTCGTAAATCGAGGCGTTAGTCACATTTACAAAAATACTATCAGTGTAGCAAACTCACACATACTTCTCTATAATGAGTATGTAATAATAACAATTCCAAAGAAAGCAGGGGCAGAAAGGAGTGAATATTACACAACTATCAGTATAATAAGGTATGGTCTCTAAACCTTAACATGAATTATTTACAGAAGAATGAAAACACTGGTAGAGGCCGAACTTGGTGAGAATCAGTTTGGGTTTAGGAGAAATGCAGAAACACGTGAGGAAATACCCTACGAATTATCTCACAAAATGAGTCAAGTAAAAAGCTAAGTTTATAGCTTTTGTAAATTTGGAGAAAGTTTCAGACAATGTTGACTGGAATATAAATTTTAAAATGGAATAAGTATTTTCTAACAACAGTCTGCTCGGACAGAAACCGCAAGTGTTCGCCCGCTGCATATGAAATCAATATCTCGAGAATGCAAAGAGATATTCTTGTGCTCTCAATTTTAAATGGAGGTTCGATACTTACTCTGAATTCCATACGCAGTTAAGTACGTAATTTAATGCTGCTCAATAATTATAAAGCTTAAAGGAACTAAAATTAACTTTACATCAAACGGAATTAACAAACTGTAAAAATTAAAACTTTTTCGACGAGTAGATTTATTAAAACCAGATGGTGTTTCAAAGTGGCCGGAAATCCGTCTCACTACAGTCGACACTTTTGGTACCCAGGCAGCGAGGTTTTCCGGCTTATCTTAACAACGGATGACGGCTTTTAAAATGGGAATAATGGCATTGCTAGACACATATCTACAGTATATATTTTAAAATTTGAGCCACTTGCTGTGTGTGTTATCTACTAGATATTTGCGCTCCACGGTGCAGAAATGGCTAAAAACCGATGTTTGCAATTTTGTGTGTAAGTACAGTTATTTCCCTAACACATAAAGTTATCCAAAAACTAACAAAACAGTTTGATAATTTGCACGCACATTGCGATACCTGGTTAATGTGCACAGTAAGTGGTGAGACCACTATATATATATATATATATATATATATATATATATATGTATATATATATATATAGTTTACAATAGGCGCTCGAAAGAGCACCCTCAACCGCGGTACAGACTTCACATCTTGGTGCGTGGACCGGCGCACATTAGGAAATAAGTCATACATGTCGAGCACACGTGCAGCAGCAAAGACAGGAGGGCAGCTAGGTCTTCTCCAGATGTGACTGGACTCTCACACACCAGGCTTCTAATATGACCTCAGAGGAAGAAATCCACACAGCTTAAATCAGGTGAACGGGATAGCCAGGGAACTGGTCCGCCACAACCTATGCACTTCTGGCCGTAAACAATGCCCATGGGCATAAAGATATACCATCAAACGACACACCAATTTCACTGTTACCGGCATTGTCAAAAATTCAAAAAAAGATAATGTACAAGCAGCTTCTCAACCACCTAACCTCGAATGACATATTGTGTAGAATCCAGTTTGGATTTCTGTAAGGTTCCGATGACGAGAAGGGTGTTTACTCCTACAGTAAGAATGTACTTAATTTATTAGATAATAAATTAAAAGCAGCAGGTGTTTTCTGTGATTTGTCAAAGGCATTTGATTGTGTGAACCATAACATCCTTTTAAGTAAATTAGAATTCTATGGTGTCACGGGAATTGCTGCAAAATGGTTCACGTCACACCTCGCTAACAGGAAACAAAGGGTGTCAGTTCAAGGGGCTAGTGAATTAAGCCAACAGTCATCATCAGATTGGGAAGAAATAATATGTGGTGTCCCAGAAGGATCCATCTTAGGGCCATTGCTTTTTCTTGTGTACATTGTGTAACTTGTCAACTAATAAATATAAAGCAAATTCGTCAGAAAGGCAAGGTGGTGAATAAAGAAGGAGAAATAGAGATAACAAGAGCGAGGTGTGTGTTGCGCTACGCGCGGTCGGTAGTCAGAGGGTGTGGCAGACGGCAGCACGACCCAGCAGACAGAGTGAGGGGAGGGGTGGGTAGCAGACAGAGTGAGGGTAGCAGGTAGGGGAGGGGTGTGTCGGTGTCGGCCGTGACCTGCGCCGGGCCGCCAGGCGTGCCCTGCCCCAGCCAGCAGCCAGCCAGAGGCTCACTTATTGACGAGCCGTGGCCCGCTAGCAGCGAGCAGCGAGCAGCGCTACCTGTTGCCGCCCACGCCGCATTACCGTTGCAGCAGCCCCGGGGGAGCGGCCGGCGCCAGAATAGCGACTAGGGCGAGGCGTGACCTCGCGTTAAATTCACAACACCTCCTACCTGATAGCGAACATGTACCACACAGGAAATTAAATATTATATTGTGTTTCTGCGTCATCAAAATAGATCCACGTAGGGGTAATTCTAAAATAAAAGTGGCGAACATGTTAAAAAAAAATTAAATAAGTAACAAACTGAACCACCGATCGTAAAGAGTTGAATTACCAAGTTGTAGAGGTTAAAAGGCTTTATCGATTTCTCTTTTTCTGCAGAGTGCTCCTAAAATATACACTCCTGGCCATTAAAATTGCTACACCACGAAGATGACGTGCTACAGACGCGAAATTTAACCGACAGGAATAAGATGCTGTTATATGCAGATCATTAGCTTCTCAGAACAGTCACACAAGATTGGCGCGGTAGGCACCACCTACAACGTGCTGACATGAGGAAAGTCTCCAACCGATTTCTCATACACAAACAGTTGACCGGCGTTGTCTGCTGAAACGTTGTTGTGATGCCTCCAGTAAGGAGGAGAAATGCGTACCATCACGTTTCCGACTTTGATAAAGGTCGCATTGTAGCCTATCGCGATTGCCGTTTATCGTATCGCGACATTGCTGCTCGCGTTGGTTGTGATCCAATGACTGTTAGCAGAATAAGGAATCGGTAGGTTCAGGAGGGCAATACGGAACGCCGTGCTGGATCCCAACGGCCTCGTGTCATTAGCAGTACAGATGACAGGCATCTTATCCGCAACGCTGTAACGGATCGTGCAACCACGTCAACATCTCTGAGTCAACGGGGACGTTCACAAGACAACCATCTGCACGAACAGTTCGACGACGTTTGCAGCAGCACGGACTATCAGCTCGGAGACCATGGCTGCGGTTACCCTTGACGCTCCATCACAGACAGGAGCGCATGCGATGGTGAACGCAGCGACGAACCTGGGTGCACGAATGGCAAAAGTCATTTTTCGGATGAATCCAGCTTCTTTTTACAGCATCATGATGGTCGCATCCGTGTTTGGCGACACCGCGGTGAACGCACATTGGAAGCGTGTATTCGTCATCGCCATACTGGCGTATCATCCGCCGTTATGGGATGGGGTCCCACTGGTTACACGTCTCGGCCACCTCTTGTTCGCATCGGCGGCACTTTTAACAGTGGCCGTTACATTTTAGATATTTTACGACCCGTGGCTCTACCCTTCATTCGATCCCTGCAAAACCCTACATTTCAGCAGGATAATGCACGCCCGCATGTTGCAGGTCCTGTACGGGCCTTTTTGGGTACGGAAAATGTTCGACTGCTTCCCTGGCCAGCTCGTTCTCCAGATCTGTCACCAACTGAAAACGTCTGGTCAATGGTGACCGAGCAACTGGCTCGTCTCAATGCGCCAGTCGTTGAACTATGGTATCTTGTTGAAGCTGCATCGGCATCTGTACCTGTACACGGCATCCAAGCTGTGTTTGACTCAATGCCCAGGCGTATCAAGGCCGTAATTACGGCCAGAGTTGGTTATTCTGGGTACTGGTTTCTAAGGATCTATGCAACCAAATTGCGTGAAAATGTAATCACATGTCAGTTCTAGTATATTTGACCAATGAATACCCGTTTATCATTGCATTTCTTCTAGGTGTGGCAATTTTAATTGCCAGTAGTATATGAAGTTGTAGAGGTTAAAAAGGCTCTATCGATTTCTCTTTTTATGCAGGGTGCTGCTAAAATATATGTCGAAAATGAAATGGGCGGTAAACGGAAACGAAATAAGTATATTTTGAACAGGACTCTCTGGTCGGTAACCACACCTTGAGCCGGTAGAGTGCGCTGTTCACAAACGCTTCGCTGGCTGCATGCAGTGTTTCCCGCACGGACCTCGAGGAGCAAGCGTCGCTTCATTAATGCAGAGCTGCTCACCTGCAGTTCAGGTGTGGCGCTGTGCTAGGAAATTGATCCTCTACTCAAATGTACATGGAGCAGGTCCCAGATACGCTACAACCGAAATTTCGGTCATTCCAGATCAGATTAAATTAGACTAGTTGGTTCGTTCAATAGATCCGTTTTGAGAAAATCCTCATGGGTGAGGGAAAATCTCCTTTTTTTTATCTTTTATTTTTCTTTCATTTTTTACAAGTTGATAATATAATAATACTAATACTGGTACATACATTTTTTACAAGCTGATAATAGTACTAATAAAATCAATACAGATACATCCATGATTTGGTTCTATTTAACAATTCATCCGTGGAGTAGCAGTTGGCCACTAGAAAGTCTTTTAGGCTCCTCTTAAACTGATCTTTAGTTGTAGCTAATTTTTTTTTTTTTTTTTTTTTTTTTTTTTTGTTTTTTTTTTTTTTTTTTTTTTTTTTTGTTGGTAAAGTATTGAAAATATGTGTTCCTGAGTAGTGGACCCCTTTTCGGACTAAAGTAAATGCTTTTAATGTTGATGTTCAAATGTTTGTCAAGCTTATGGGTCTTAACTGCGAGGTCATCAGTCCCTAAACTTATATACTGCTTATGAACTAGCTAATACTGAAGACAGTACAAACGTCGATGCCCGAGGGGTGATTCGAGCGGCCTCGCACACCGCAGCATAGCGCCTCAATGCGCTCGGCCACTCCGCCGCGGCTAAGCGCTTTTAAGTCCTTGTGTAGATCACTTTCGTTCCTAGTATTGTAGGTATGGACTGAGCTGTTTGTTGGGATAAGGGATTGTTATTTATGACAAATTTCATAAAGGAATAAATATACTGAGAGGCAGTAGTTAATATACACAGTTCTTTGAAGAGGCTTCTGCAGGATGTCCGTGAATTTACACCACAAGTAATACGTATTACACGCATTTGGACTTTTGCTTGACTTCAAGAGTTACCCCAAAATATTATACCATATGACGTTGCGGAATGAAAGTAAGCAAAGTATGCAAGCTTTTTTATGTCTGATATATCTAATACCACTCGTATTGCAAATACAGATTTCGTAAGTCCTTTCTGCAGTTCTGTGCTGTGAAGGAATTTTATACTGTCATCCTCTTCTATCTGCTGTTTTTCATTCTTTATGCAAATTCTGGATGGGAATCTCTTACATGTTCTGAACTGTATGTAGTGAGTCCTTCCAAAGTTTAACGTCAATGAGCTGGCTTCAAACCATTTATTAATGTTAATGAAAATATCATTAGCATACCTTTCCAGAACTATGCTCAACATGTTATTTTTTGCAATACTTGTATCATCTGCAAACAAAACAAAGTCTGCTTCTGGCAGTGTAACTGAATGTACACGACAAGTAAAACAAGAGAGGAAAATAAAGTTTACTGAAAGAATACAGAAAATACGTGGGATGTCTTTTAAGATAGGTAGCGTGGTGCAATGCTAACCATTTGCTTCTTACATTGTTACTGATAAACACTATGCATCAACAATTGTAAATATAAGTTTTATTATAGTAATGAAATTTATCGGCTTTTTATCTGTAAGGGATATTGAAATTATAATTACGGCGTTTGATTCTCACAAGTCTCCTGAATCCATTCATATAATTATATTTACCGTATGATCGTTCCCTGATTTTATATGTATTTTTAGAACAATGTGTGTGGCTATATTGTATTTCAGTTTCAATCTGGGAGAGCCGCCCTCGCTCAGCCAAGAGCGTTTCCGGTTTCCGACCACATTAGGAAAATCCTACCTGTATTCCATTCACTAGGTCCAAACTGTTAGCCGGCCGTCTGGGGAACCCAGCAGCCTGGCAAAACCCGCCTTTCACAGGAAAACAATCAGCTTAGCTTCCCCCTGTATGTGCAATGTCACAACAAGATGGTCGCAGTACAGAGGATATAAAATGGCCGCGGTAGAGTAGCCGAGCGGTCTAAAGCACCTCGCTGTGGAGCGCGCGGTTGCTCGCCGTGGAGGTTCCAGTCCTCCCTGGGGCATGGGTGTGTGTGTTTGTCCTTAGGTTAGTTTACCTAGGTTTATTTAGTTTGTAAGCTACGGACTGATGGCCACGCAGTTTCGTCCGATACATTTACAAACATTTGAACATTTTGAAAATACGTTGCGTGCCCAGGCGTAGCTTACGGGATGTCCCCTGGCGCTGGTACTCTGGAAGTGGGGCGAGTTTGACACAGCTCGCGCGTCCAACGTCAGCTCTACCATCTTCTTGCAAAACTCATCGTGTTTGCAGGCCGACAAACAACACATACAACCCGCCCGCTTATTTATCTACCAGCATCATCGTATCAGGGCGTCTCAAGACTATTGAAGACTTACGGGGAAGACAGCTGCATTACCCAGACACACATAGAGAGACACGAAATCAGTAGTGCAGTGAAAAAAAATAAATAAAATAAAAAAACATAACCGGCCGCGGTGGCCGAGGAGACTGAGGCGCTCTAGTCACGGACTGCACGGCCACTACGGTCGGGGGTTCGAATCTCCCCTCGGGCATGGATATTTGTGCCGTCCTTAGTGTTAGCTAGTTCATAAGTAGTTTGTAAGTTTAGGGACTGATGACTCCGTAGTTAAGTCCCATAAGCTGTACAAACATTTGAACATTTTGATTTTGAAAAATAAAAAATAAAAATTAAATAAATAAAGAGAGAGCGAGACACTGGCGTGTTTTACGGGCCGCTTTAGTTTTCTCTATAGTTTTATGATTCTGCAAATCTTTCAGACAAAAAATTAATAAAAAACAAACATTACCACAACAAGAAATAAGTAGGCTACTTAATGACTGTACACATAGCCTAATGTAAAGATACCGTATTAAAAAAAATGAGATGGTCGTATTTGTAGGCCTAATTTCACAAAACTTAAATTGCTATATTTTTCTGATAACCTAAGAAAATTACATAATGAATGAACCTGTAAAAACATCTTAGATGTCTCTAAAAAGACAGTTGTAGAATAACTACAAGAAATAAATAAACCACTCCACTGATGACAGCACAAAAGTCCTGTAACAAGTTTGGGAAAATAATAAAATTAAGTGTTTTGCATAAGGCGGAAGATTTTCTCCATTATGAAATTAAATGTATAAAAATAATAATATAACATTTAATAACTCAGACACACGTCATTAATAGTTACATGTTACCTTTGAATCTAATATGACGATCAATTTTGGTGACGTATTTTTTTTCAAATGTTGACCATGCTTTTTTATTCATTTCATATCTCGACGAGAAACGTTTTATTTGACATGTGCTCCTAAGTGAAGACCTTGTAAACTATTCTGAACGTGAGGATTCAAATCACTGAATGTCCTTTTATTAACTTTTAATAGACTGCTCTCCATTTGCATAACATGCCAAGTAAACACAACACACCTACACACACACACACACACACACACACACACACACACACATATATATATATATATATATATATATATATATATATATATATATGACAGGCTAGATGATGTCTTCAGTGTTAATGTTCAAATGTTTGTAGAGCTTATGGGACTTAACTACGGGGTCATCAGTCCCTAAACTTAGAAACTACTTATGAGCTAGCTTATATTAAAGACGGCACAAACATCCATGCCAGAGGGGGGATTCGAACCCACCACCTCAGCGGCCGTGCTGACCGTGACTGGCGCGCCTCAGTCCGCTCGGCCACGGCGGCCGACTATCTTCGGCCCAGAGGCACTCTAGGCCCTTACCTTTACAGGAATCAGCTTGAGAAAACCGCGTCTTTCAGTAATAGTGGGCACGGTAAAGTTGAGAATTTTTTATCTGGCGGGAGGCGTGCTTCAGTAGTTGGTGCAGGGCTGGTGACCGCTGTGTCCCCCGTGCCGTAGCGGTCACCGCAACCGCCTAAAAGGCAGCAGACCCGCGTTACAATCCGGGCCGGGTACTTATTTTCAAGTTTACGCATTCGCAGTTAATACTGCGAATAAGAGTCCGATGATAAACTTCGGTCGATAGTCCTGTAACATCAACGTAGGTAAACTATAAACTACACTTATCTTACTGTCCTTAGCACCACTGTGCTCTGTGACACATGTCCTGAAAACCTGGCACGAAGTCTTAATTTGGGATGGTGTTCAAAATCGTTGGATGTTTGGAATATCGTCAAATCTCTTTCCTTTCAAAGTGAATATGGGTCGAGAGAATAGGAAGAAGTCTGCATTGTCGGATCTCAAACTTCCAGACTTATTCCTATTCCCTCGATTCAAACTCGCTTTGAAAGTATACAGATTTGTCGATGTTCCTGACATTCAAGGGAGGATTTCGTGGTAAGTTTCCAGGATATGTATCGTAGAGCTGTAGATAGGGAAGGCGACTACAGTAAGGTAACTATAGTTCAGGTACGTTAATGTTACAGGATGATTCACTGAACTTCATTGTCAGAGGTTGTATTATTTCCATTTTTATTATTTTTTCTCCCGAAATATCTTCAAAAATGGACCGTAAAATGGGCCAGTGAGATTTTTATTATTACAATTTTCTTCATCAAATTTTTCTTTGTCCTGTAGCAGTAGTTTTATTTGTAGTTAGTTCACTCCGTCTGTTATGCGAACCATTCTATTTTGGTATCTTTATTTTCTTCATAACATTTAAATTCTTACGTTTAATTTTAATCTGGCACATCGCTGTCTTATTGTTACAATATTCTTGCGCGTCTTCCTCTTTTCTTTTATTTATTCTTATGGTTCGTTACACATTTTTCTGAGTTGTATAGAATAATTGTTATTACTATTTTATTATTTTTATTTATTCTTGACGAAATATCAACTTCATTTTTCGAATCTATATTAAATGTCATACAGAGAAAGAATATGACAGGAGATCAATGTGAAGATTTAAATCTTGATACGTGTGTACTAAGATTCGGAGTGAAAATATCGAACTAAGTTCCAAACAAAGGTTACTCGATAGTAAAATCTGAACAACTTTCACCTGTGTATCTTGAAGTTTTTCCGGCGTATTGATTGATCCATCATATTTCGGGCTTGCAGCCGGATCATGTTGACGTCTTCCAACAATATTTCGGCTGACAAACGTGCAGCCATATTTGCTGCACGTTTGTCAGCCGAAATATTGTTGGAAGACGTCAACATGATCCGGCTGCAAGCCCGAAATATGATGGATCAACTTTCACCTGATTTTTTTTTTTTTTCGATCGTGCGCCCAGTAGCCTGGATAGGACATGCTGACGACGTCCATCAGCATCAGGATATGCTGGGGGCCAACAAACGCGTCTGTAAAATTTGGTGCCAACGGTTGTATCCCTAGGTATGCCCATCCGAAACCTGCTACAGTTCAGTACAGACCAACATGTGAACATCAGAGTGAAGTAAATAACGTTTTACACAGAAATATGGACGCATATGTACGCTAATCAATTCGTAGTACACGTATGTTCGTAACAGCACAGTGCGGCGTACTGCGTGGTTGCATAAGTCGCCGTGTGTAGGGGCAGCTGGATCATCTCGTATGTCCCTGTTAGATGTAGAACTCAACTGTACGTGCTCCCTTCCCACCGCTATTCATTTCGTGACAGACAGCACTGGTTTTTATATACGGCCACAGACTGTGTGTATCGTTTGACAGAATACAGCTGCGCCACATCCCTCTACCGAGACAGCATCCGTAGCGACAAAGGCTACAGCCGCGAAACACAACACGTTTTTCATACGACTGTCTTGGAAGAACAAATTACACATAATGTACTTGGTTAGAATTTATCGCGAATTTTTGTCGAGCGCAGAGTCCGAAGCGACTGGAAAAAGTCGCTAGTGTAAGAAAGGTAACAGAACGAACTCGCATAATTACATCAGTTTACTGTAGAATTTTCCATGTTCTCAGTTCGACAATATTAAATTTCCTTGAGACGGTAAAGCTTCGGTCCATCCATGAACACGGCTTTCGAGAGCATCACTCGTTTGAAACTCAGCTTTTTCTTCACTTGCATGATACTGTAGAGTTACGAATTTTCACAGACCAGCACAAAGGTGTCATGAACCACATGGTCATCCTTTAGGACAAAGAGAGTGGGCACAAATAAAATTATTCTAAAATTTCTGACGACGGATTCCAATCAATCGAAAAATGACGATTAGTTTGAACTATTATAAAGTTAAGTCCGATTAATATTCACGAAGTTGGTAAAATAAATCGCCAATAAAATCATATATCACTAATTTTCCCCGACAATCTAAAATTACCGTTTGCTTGCCTGATCAGGGGACCATCGTCTCGTTCGGCGAAATAATTTTCCGTGTCCTGTATTAATTGATATATTAAATTGGCAAGATGGCGATCAGCCACAAAGGCTACCGGAGGCGTTAAGTTCAAACCCGGAGAGCCAACGTCTTCGCAGAAGGACACTTCTGTTCCCGCTACCCTAGCAGGCCAGAACGAACTCTTAACTGTACTCTGGGTCAGGTTGGTAACACGTCACTAGTTTTGCCGGCGGAAGAATCAGCGGTGCGAAACGTTAACGAAACTGTCGTGAGCGACGTGGCCGCTCTCAGTTCGGCAGTTGCTTCAGACGCTGGCAGTTCTCAGGAGGACAGGTCCGCGGTCGCCTATTGTGCAGAAGCCGCCAGGCTCAGTCTTGGTGACATTTCGTTGACCGACAGCAACTTGACAGTTCCACCGAGCAGGTATTCGCGATTAATGTGAAGTAATTTCATTCGGTCGCGAGTTTAATAAATAAGCAACGGTCTGCATATCGGGCGATAGGCGCAACGATTACTAAGATGTTTTTTCTTTACCTTTTGTGCCGCCCCTGTTTCGGGCTCAGTCTACTGTTCTCATGACCAACGGAAAATTTCATGAAATGCAATACGCTCTCTTTCTCTCTCGTTAAAGGCTGGTCGAACTATTTTAATGCGCTATATTTTTTATGTTTGCTCTCTATTGTATGTCTTGTCCTGCAGCAAGAATCAGTAACCGTTTAATAAGATGTAACAGGCTATAACGTAATTCTATATCCTACTTTCAGAGTACAACGATTATTTCAATGAACTGTCCGACTTCTTGTCTGTAGTCTTCCCCTGTTGTTATCAATTTTATTCATTTACAAAATACAATAATAGAAACCCCACCTAGAAGAGAGGAGGTCCAATGCTGGCAACGGTCACAGCAACAGAAGATTAACAGGTAAGTCACCTGCTAATTGGAAAGCGGAAGTCAGGCAGATTGATTTTAGTCACAATCTCGTTTCTTTCTTTCCAGAACCAACCATAGGAAGAGACAGGCGCTGCAATATCTTGCTAGTCATGGCTGAATGGCAACTGACAAACAGCACCATTCTCATCTACATCTACATGCGATACTCTGCAAATCACATTTAAGTGCCTGGCAGATTTCTGATAGGCGTTTGACCTGGTGCCGCACTGCAGACTGCCAACGAAGTTACGAGCATATGAAATACATTCTCAGATATGTGAGTGGCTCGAAGATTTCTGAGTAATAAAGTTATCTGTAAGTGGTGGTCTGCAACTGACATGTACGACACGCGTCCAGAAAGTAAGTTCCGTTTGGGTGTATAAAACGGGTACAGATATAGAAAAGATATTGATTGTACATAAATCTACAACTGTTAAACTACTTTTCTACATAGATTCCGAAATTTTGTAGGCAATTGTCATAGCATGACACAAGGTTTTGTGTGCCTTTTTCATAGAATGTTGCCGCCTGTGTATTCAACCATGTGGTAACATGTTCTTTCAGCTCGTGACCAAATGATTCTTACGGAAATTTCAATGCGCCTGTTTGATCATCCTCCATACAGCTCGGACCTCTCTCCTAGCGACTTTCATCTCTTCTTACACCTAAAATCTGTCCATGGTGGTCACACTTCAACTATGATAAATAGCTGTTACCACATGGTAGAATACATAGGCGGCAACCTTCTGTGAAGGATGCATGCAAAAACTTGTGGCACGCTATGAAAAATGCCTACAAAATTTCGGCAGATATGTGGAAAAGTAGTTTAAGAGTTGTAGAATTTTGTGCAATAAAAATTTCTTCTGTATCTGTGTACAATTTCATTTTATTACCAAACTGAACTTACTTTCTGGACGCGCCTCCTATTTTAAAGGATCACATTTGTACGAACAACTGTGCTATATTTTATTATTTAGTTTCACTGGTTTCGCTACTGTATGCTATCAACAGAAGTTTCTAAACGATAACTCATGTTCGGTCAGTGGTAGAGTGCTTGTCCCAGGTTCGAGTCCCGGTTCCGGCACAATATTTTAATCTGCCAGGAAGTTTCATATCAGCGCACACTCCGCTGCAGAGTGAAAGTTTCATTCATGTACAATATGTTTCAGAATCTCCTGTTGATGGCAGAAAATACTGATGCTGGTAGAGAATAAATAACAAAATATTACACTGTTATTGGCAACAAGATTTTTTTTTTTTTTTTCAAAATTCTAAACTAATAGAACACAGTATGTAGTCCTCGACGGCGAGTGTTCATCAGAGACAAGGATATCGCCAAGAGTTCTCCATGAATAGTGACAGGACCGTACTTTTGTCTATCTACATAAATCATATGACGGACAGAGTGATTAGAAATCCGCAGCTTTTTCTGGTGATGCTGTGCTGTACGGAAAGGTGTGTTTATGACTGTAGTAGGACACAGGATGACGTGGACTAAATTTCTAGTTGCTGTGAGCATTGGGAGCTATCTGCAAATATATATAATACTTAAGCAACTGTGTTAGGAACACATCCGGATGATGGACAACACAAACATGACATGTTTAATTCGCTCTGGCTTATTAATCGCTTGGTAAAAGAGATACGGGAGAGCTGAAGATAGGATGAGCTGACAATTTATATCAGTGTAACAAATGTCGTGCAATCTATGAAGTGAAAAAGATAAACAAACAAAAAAAACCTTTGTTGCGAAGCAAATCGTCACTGTCAGTTCCAGTTTGGCGAGTTTCCGAGCTCTGACGAATTCGATTCCACTCCCGCAGAAATGTTTGTATCGAAGCGCCGTGCATTTCACGCTGCGAATGACTGCGGCAATGAGCTGAAAGCCCCGCAATCAGCGCCGGTTTTTCGCTCTGCGCTGGGCTGCGTTTAGCTGACGTAACGCCAATTTGGCGCTGGGCGGGGCACTCTATGGTGACACAAGTGCTGCACTTAGGGCGCCATATCCAGTAAACAATACCGCATTACCGCTGAAACTGATCGCACTCACAGCACGTCGTGTTCACTTCGCCAGCAGCGCAGAACGCGGGCTCGTTTCTGTCAACAAGATTATGGCAGAGTGGAATAATTAAACCGAACAATACCAACACTCCTTTCCTTTCAATATAACAATTGGAAGTAGGGAGCAATGGGAGAAAATAGTTCAACACCGTACGGGGATATTGTCTGGTTCACTGACGGGTCAAAATCCGACCAATCCGGGGTATATGGGGTGCAGCCGAGACTGGAGGGCGTCATCTCTCTAGGGAAACTGGCCTCAGTATTCCAGGCCGAAATCACTGCCATCAGGGCGTGTGTGGAGGAGAATTTGCGTAGGTGCTACAAAGATCGTGGCATCTATATCTATTCAGACAGCCAGGCAGCCCTGAGATCACTGGCAGCTCCTGCAACAAGGTCTAAAATTGTTGCTGAATGTCACAGGGTTCTGGTGGAGCTAGGGGAAAGCAATAGAGTAAACCTATTGTGGGTCCCTGGGCACTCGGGGATCAGTGGCAACGAACATGCCGACAGATTAGCCAGGATGGGGGCAGAGGCTCCATTTATTGGACCGGAACCTGTCCTGACAATCACCAAGGCAATGGTCAAATTGGAGCTACGTAACTGGCTCAGAAGTCAGCACATAGAATATAGGACCAAAGTCCATCAACAAAAACATGGCAATGTAATGATGCCAAAGCCATGTTTTAAAAGAAGCTCTGCAATCCTGGGCCTGAACAGGAGAGAGATTAGACTCATGGTTGGATTGCTGACAGGCCATGGGAATTTCAAAAAACACCTACATACAATGGCAATAACAGAAGAGGACCCTAAATGTAGGATCTGTGATGACGGTGAGGAAACTGCTTCACATCTAATCTTTGAATGCATTGCATTGGAGAGTAAAAGGCACAGAACATTTGGGACAACTAGACCCGAAGAAATTGTGTCTAATAAAGAACTGGTAAAGGAACTCCTTGCTCTGCTCAAGGGCATTGGTTGGCTTTACTAGATAAACAGGGAGCGACACCGCACAGTAAACTTAGTTTCGGTGCGGGCAGTGGCGGGCTAGACCAAGACTGTATTGGCTTCACTGGAAAATTCAAATCAAATCAAATCAAACACTCCTTTACATCTTGCGATACCACACGTTATTCATTAATTTTCGTGCACTTGCAGTCAAAGTCACGTTAGTACTGGACAGTTCATAATTAAAGAAAAGCACAACGATTGAAGTAGTTATAGAGAGAGAAAAAAAGTTTTCGCTTTTATTTCACTACTAGCTGAAAACACGGCTTTGCCAGGGTATTTATTTATTCCTGCCTTGAGTTAGTACTTCTCCTATCCTTTCTCTCTCTGTCCATCTCCTTGTTTCTAAAAACATGCTACATTTATCGGAGAATAAATAAGAAATAAGGACGTCTCGCATAACGTACATTATAAGTGCAGTTGATATATAAAATTCGTACGATCTTATAGTTTGTTGAGTTATATGTTGCACAATTGTATAATTTTTCAGTTATGTATTCATTTGTATAAGTGCTGTATGTCTGTAAAATCTGTTGCGAATACAATTAGTAGTAAAGAAGCAATAGATTAAAACTTGTTGCGTGATAGGGCTGTTTTAAACGAACTTTACAGTTCATGTACTTATATCTCATGAGCTACGTGTCGTAATGTGATACAATTTCGATGGTACATTCAGCTGTATGTGTGTATACTATCTGTAAAATTTCCTGCGATTACAATTTGTAGTGTAGAAATTATAAACTGTAACGTCGTATCGAAAGTCGTATTTTTCTCCATGAACAGCAGAAAAGTAGTAAGCGATAAACTTCTTTCCTTTCAATATTTTGATATGGGTGTCAGAGAAAAAAAGTTTTTTAAAAGTTTGAAATTTTGTTTAAAATTTTGTTGTATGTCGCTAAGTACTGCCATTCTCATATAGTGATTTACGAATTCTCGTCACATTATGCGGCAGTTTCTTGCAACTCATATAGCTTATGACTCTATATCTCCTGATCCATGTGCCGTATGTGGTTCCTACTCCTACAGCAAATGTTATCTCACGTAAGGAATGTGTGTAGCAAATTTGCTTGGAATCGGTGCAGTAGTGTAGGAGAAAACGAGCAGCATTGTCGCTTAATGGAGCAGTTTTTCGTGCATCTAATTGTGTATGACGTCATATCTCGTGAACTATATGTTGTACTTGATTCTTACACTTACGGCGACCGTCCTCATGGATTGCAGCTTACGTGTACAAAATTTCTTAAAGATTGAAAGAAAACTGTAGATTTGCATGCAACACATACAAACATACGGACACTCTGCTTTATATATTAGAAGATTGGAGCTGCATGAGAAAATAGGCTGCACAACAAGAATATTACGACCACATATTGTAGCTAAAAGCCAGAAATTATCGTTTGGCACGGATAATTTCAGTGACGTGTCTTGACATCAAAGCAATACGGTCACGACACCTCACCTACATACACAAAATTCCAGTAAATTCCGGATATCGGTAATGAGCTCTGACGTCATGTTCAGTCAAATCCTAGCTGCGACTGGGTACAGTTTTGGTGTGTTGCAACCAGTGGATAATACTGTTTGGCCGTTATGATGTCTGGTAAGTGCTCCGGCTGAATGTTCCCCAGAGGATAATAGAACCGCCTCCAACTTGTCTTCCTCCTGCAACAGAGATCCGACGATGTTTAAAACCAGTTACGTACGTTTGGTACAATGCGACAATCTAGATTTTGTACCGTTTAATACTGATTATTATTGGTACAATTGGTTAAATTGTAATTTTAGAGTGAAAAATGGAATGCCATACCTCATAAATGCTACAATGCGTGTTTTATTTCTCAGACATATCTTATTGGCCAAAATATAGAAATACGGTGTATTGTTACCCATAATGTCGATATGTAGCTCCAAATTTATCTAAGCGACAGTTGAAACATTACTAAGAGAAAATACGTGAGAAAAAACATTTTCGAACGTCTATTTCGTATAGCATACTGCATATGGTAGGAAAATATAAAGATAACAATTGTCATTGACCAAACACTACTCTCAGTAACACACACACACACATACATACACACACACACACTTTTCTCTCTCTCTCTCTCTCTCTCTCTCTCTCTCTCTCTCTCTCTCTCTCTCTCTCCCTCTTCCTCTCTACCAATAATGATCAGTTTCAATGAAATTACAACACACACTATTCTCCAAAATCTAATTTAAGTAATATAAAAAGTCCTAGGCGCTGGAAGGTATAAATAGAACGGCAAATCTGTCGAAAAGTGTTTCTTTAAACACAGTCGATTTCACATCAAGTGAGATGCATCTTCAGGTACATCTGCGAATAGCAAAAAAACAAACTGAATTACTAACTATATATCCAAAACACCGGAAAGTATAAGAAATTTGTATAAAATATTTAAAAACTAAAGTTTTGGTTAGAAACGGGGTAGTTAATAGTCCCGAATGCTGGACGCTGTCCTCCATTAAAAAAAGTAATCATTGTCGTATAAGTAGTTCTCGATACACCCTTGACGATTAAGACATTTTATAGTTTAAAAAATTAAAATACATTAATTTTTAAATATTATTTTATATAACTTAAGTTAATTTTACGTTGTTTTTTGTTTGTTAAGCTTAAGGGACTTAACTGCGGGGTCATCAGTCCCTAAACTTACAAACTACCTTATACTAAACACGAAACAAATATCCATGCTCGAGGGGGGATTCGAACCCCCGACCGTAGCGGCCGTGCAGACTGTGATTGGCGCACCGCAGACCGCTCGGCCACTGCGGCCGGCTTAATTTTATGTTTTTGGGGGACAGTGTATGTCATAATTTCATTCAAAATCTGTGGCTACCCTTCCCGGAAAATTATTTGTGATAATGATCAGATTTCTCCCCACACGATGACTGCAATGTTTCGAAGTTTCTTGTGTCACCCATTTACCTGAGGTTAATGGTGTATGATTCTGCCCGTGAGCTGGGTGCTGAGGAAGGTGGTACATCCAAACTTCAGGAGGCAAGCGAACACAGGGGTTGTTTAGTACACAAGCCTTTCCGCCATGCAGAAGGAGATATACGAGGGTAGTTCAGATGAAAAGGTATGAAATGTCTTGACAAACAAACCGCTTGAAATTTGAATACCTCGCTTTGGGATTACGTTAGTGCAACATCTAGAGACGCGGGACAAGCACCGTCACCTCCACCTAAAAAATTCAAGGCTCTGCCCTCAGCAGGCAATGTGATACTGAGTGTTTTTTATTTCTTATTTTTTTTCCGACGTCTGAGGTCGTCTCATAGAATTTCTCGAGCACGCAAAAACCTTTAACAGTGACGCACGCCCATGAAGAGAAAACGAAGGAAGTGATTGTGCTACATGATAACGATCATCCACACGGCTACATAGCGGGAACAGCTTGAGCCTCCGCCCTACAGCACGTAGCCCCGACATGTCACCCAGTGATTTCCATCTGTTCGATCCGCTAGGAAAAACAGCTCAAAGGGACGCGCTTCGACCCAAACGACGAACTGAAGGACACGATAGAGGACTGGCTCTTGTTACAGCCACAGGAATCACGGGAACAGGGAATCCTTCGGCTTATTACATAGTGGGATAATTGTGATCAGGCCTTCATTTATACTCACAATGTAGTTTCATACCTTTTCATATGAACACCACTGTTATGTTTTGCTGCAAACGATAAACTGTCTCTTGGAAAAAGCTTTCTGCCACCCGAAATGGTGTCAAATTTTCAACTGTAACGCCACTTTCTTATACGAAGACCTCACTCAATGTTGCGAAGTGCTAAAGAGCCTGTTTTCATCGTCCTAATCAAGAGTTTTTCCCTTAAACCGGAGACTAAAGCCCGTTTTACACGAGCGACTTTCTGCTGAAGTTCGACTACTCTAAGTGCGTGGCGCATTTTGCGCCTGCTTGTAAATCAGCCGCCAATCACATCGCGAGTACTGTATGACGTCAATGATCAACAGGTTGTAGCCGAGAACGGGCTTCTAAATTCCCGAGTGTGCTGCAGAATGCGCATGCGCGGAAGCAAGGAACTGTAGTGGCGTCTGCTAACATCGGAAGTTAACCCATCCTGGTCGAGCTCATTCATTGTATGGAAATGTTTTCGCATCTTCTTCAACTATTTTCTATTTTTTCTTTGTGTTTTCATCACACCGAAAACGTTGCAACAGAGCCTAAAATTCTTTTTACCGCTAGTGTTCTCCTACAAAAGAGAAGAAATATCTGCAAACAGAAAGATAACTTTAATATCTTTCTGTTTGCAGATATTTCGACATAATTTCTGCATCGAAACTGGGCACATCTTGGTACAAAGAAACCACAGAAGACCTGAAAACATTAAATATCGCTATAGAAGACATACAAGACCGCAAAACCTGTAGGGAAAAAATCAGGAATCAAAAAGTTGACTTTAAGTCACAATGCAAAAACAATAGACGAAACTGGACAGATGGACAAAAGAAGGCACAAAGTGAAAGAATGTAAGGCTTTAACGAACTTTATTTCAACACTCAAAGATCATATTTATTAGAAGATAAAATGATTTTCGACGTAATATGAGCATTAGCAAGAAAACAAGATAAGAAAACAAAAGTAAACAGTTGCTTTTTACTTCATTTTCGGAATTGTTTTATGTGCTTGGAAGTATAAAGTTTTGTCAGGTAGTAAATGTGTAAGTTTTGTAATTTTTGGATTATGCTTTTGTATTTTTTAGGTCATCAATTGAGTACAGAATTTACGAATGATATTAGACGAGAATATCAAATATATGTTACCCTTTAGTCATCAGTAAACTCAATAGCATTTCTTGCTCCCACGTAAAAAGTGCCCTATAACATCACTTCGTCATTCAGATACGAAACTAAGCAGCAGCACCTCTACTATGTTGGTGCTATCGTATAAACGAAAACGACCACGCGAAACAAGCGAGACTCCTCAGTACGGGAATAAAACGCCAGGGGCGCTGCACTACTGCAGCGCCAGGACTTCCTCTTGCGTCAGTAGGACTGAGTAACAACTTAGATGTGGCCGTATAACACTTCGTAATCTGCAAGTCGTCCGCACGTCAACAAAACAAAACAACAAAAATCAGGTAAAACTTCCTGTATTATGAAAAAAAAAAGAAACATTCTTGGTCAGATGGAAGAAGCATGTGATGTTATAGCTTTTTTAAATTGTCACTCTTAATAAAATATTTCCAAGTTCATTCATAGTTCAAACTGTCAAAAGGAAGTTCGTGTTTTACACGTTGCTATAGTCACAGATGCTATAAAGTTCCTTTATATCCTGATAGATCCATATGTTCGATCTATTAAATGAAGTATTAAAAATTAATTTAATTATTCTTAATGGATTTTTCGCACAGAATAATGTTTCATAAATTTCATCGTTCAAACTGTAAAAGGGTTTGAAATTACTTCTTTCTCTTCTATTAATATACCATTTCTTGTAAATAAATAATATCAGAAATAATTGTCTGTGACACTCGATAACTTTTCAAGACAGATGAACATTTATTAACGTCAGAGTACAGATCGTGACTCAACAACAGTTAGAATTGATATTTAAACCACGTTAATTTTTTATGAAACATTCTATAATAATGTCAATATCCTCGACGATAACCGCAGAGACCAGCATCTTCTTGCCTCGTGGCCGTCGACCCGCGACTTGAAGTTGCCAGATGTTTACTCCACGATATCAGCTTCGAAGATGTTGCTCTCGTAGGTTGAATCGCCAGCGCAGCACATGAAATATAAAAAAAACATACTATTTTTTTAAGAATCACATAACATAAAAAATATTTACATTAAAATCATTTAATAACATAAATATTAACCGATTATTCTGCAAAAACTGAGCCGACATGAGGTGGTAGCGGAGACAATAATCCGTCTCACTACAGTAGTCAGCTGAGGCAAGATCGTCGATCGTCTGAGAGGGGCTTCAGGAGTGCCAGTACTGTCTACCTCTAGACAGGCCTGTTGGCCGCGCTCCACGTCCTCTCCTAGATTTTAAATAGGGATTTTTCAGTTTCAGTTGCTGCCAGGCGTTGTAAACATTAAAGATGGACTCATGAACATTTGTGCCGGGGCTTCTCCGCCTCTTCGCTACTCCAGACACTCTGGCTGAACTAACACACCTGCGAGCACTACCCAAGCACGTCACCCCGCGTACTGCATGGCTGGCAGATGGCCCTGTGTTCCCGGCAGAAGTCAGGTCCTCCTGCACATCCGCTGTGAGACAGGCATCAAACATCTCAGAAACAACAGACGCCGCACTTCTTCATCTTAATCTCTTGTAGGTGTTTCGGGGTACATTCCTTTCATTCCCTTGTGGGTGGCATCGAATGCCTATGCAGTGCATACTAAAGCTCTCTATAGGGAAAGTATGGCGTCGGCCACGCTGGGCATATTCCACAGCTGCTTACACAGTAACCGCATCAACGTTTCGAGCGCTTAGAATATTTATCAACCGATTCTCAGAAAATTATTCAATAAAAAAACTTAATTTTTTCTCATCTTATAGTGACATATATTCGTTGGGCAATGAACTGATTTTTTATTCGTTATTCTTTATAGTTACTGTGCTACGTCAAATTAAGTAAACTACCGCGCAAAATTTAGAAGAGTTCGCAGACAGAAAATAGCATTGCTTAGACTTTGCATATGGTTAACTTTAGCACATACCAAGCTGCGGATGAAATGTATGTGAGATATCGAAATTTTACTTACGTTTGAGAGCAGAACGATGACTCATTTCGTTCTCGGGATATAGGGCGTTATGTCCGACAGACAGACGCAAACGCCGTTCTGTCGATGTAAACTTAGCAGACTCGTCGTACGATTTCAAGAAAACAGTTCGTACCGTAGGCCAATATTAAAACTGGCTCTCAAGATTTCCTCGTCGGAGCAAAGTATAAATTAACAAAACATTTGAGACAACGGACAATTCTTTCATAAGTAATTTTCTTGCGTACTTAAACCTTAAAACCTTGCATGAACTACGAAAAATGCAAGGATATACCCACTACATGACTTCTAACAAAAACAGACAAGTGCCTATACAGTACCAATTACATTTGCATGTCTTATATTTTTCTTGCTTCAATTCTTCGTTTCCTTTAACAATACACTACAAACATGTACGAAGAAAAGCTTGCTTCAGGAATTGTAAATTAATTTCGTATCTAAACGAGGATCTGTCCAGTTTACTCAGTTATAAGGCAAAACTCTTGTGTTTTCAACAATTATCTGCAAATAAAACCAACGACGCGGGAATGTCTTAACCTCTCGGTATTATGCAGGAATTTACTACACAAAATTTATTCAGTTTAAGTAGTATGTACGTTTCTGCTGCGTGATTCAGTCGTCAGAGAGTCTTTAATCTATTAATGTTCATTATGAATTAAAATTACCACAGCACAGACCTAGGATCGCTTCTGGGCTCCTAGTTTTCTCTGGCAATTTTTCGTCAGCCAGACTCTTCTTCCTGGATTTCTGAATACAGATGAAAGTATAAAATATTTACCTTCCTTCCTGGTTTGTTAAGAATACATTAGAGTGAAACACTGTGTCATTATTCCTAACCGAAACGTACGCACATTCACAACACTTCTAATGGCAGGCGAGCAACGTACAGTTGCGTTCGGAGCTGTGAATGACGGCCATACGCGTGCTCTCTCTAGAGCGGAGGTCGGCAAGCGATCGTAGAACGGGTCCGGGTATTTTTTTAAATTTCTATCAACGTCCAGATGTAAAATCGCATGTTCCTTATTAATTTTTTATTTTAATTTTCACTCACAAACTTAATATGAAATACAACAGACAGGCAAACTTGTATTCAAAAATCCAGAAAAAGTCATTCTTTAATTGTTGTTGGGTTTTTTAAAGGGGGCTAAACGGCTAGGTTATCAGTCCCCTGTTCCTAGCCAAGAGAGAACATCTGTTAATGAGCGCGTAAGAAGTATACCACGTCTAATGCATGAGACGTTCAAGGTGAGAATGCGTGCTAAGACGGCAAAATTTAAAGGAAAAAACCACTATAGCAATGGACCCAAGAGGCAATAACACTAAAAGAGCACAGCAGAAGATAATATAGGATGAGCCAGCCATTCTGCACACATTAAAATGCCAGTCATAGATGAAATTGACAGAATGAAAGTAAAAACAGATTAAAACCGGTTGAATGGCGGGTGCCTGAAATATCAGCTTTACGGACCCACCATTACATCACATGATAAAAACGAGCAGCGCGAGTAAAATCTAAAACAAGTTCAACCATAGCAGCATCGCCTCCGAGCATAAAAGAAAGCGCAACTGGCAGATTAAAAGATTGTCGCAAGGCAACTAAAAGTGGACAATCCACCAGAATGTGGACCACTGTCAAGGGGGCGCCACAGTCACACTGTGGCGCGTCCTCCCGCCGAAGAAGGCGGCCATGCGTCAGCCATGTGTGGCCGATTTTAATTTTAATTTTCAGTCTCAAAAAATTTGAAATACAACAGATGTAAAATATTCCAGAAAAACTCATTTGCTATTTATTTATTTCTAGTTTCACTCGCAAAAGTAAGACAAAAGAGATAGTCAATCTCTTATTGAAAAATCCAGAAACAGGCCATGCGTTATACAACGTACTTTAATTTCAATTTTCACTAATATGTATTAATATTATTATTAATATTAATATAACTAAAGTATGAAATACCATGAAATGTGCGTATATCTGTTAAAAAGCTGCTTGGGAAAATGACATTTGCGGTCTTGAGTTGGTTCTTAAAGTGAAGTTCACATGCGGAGCAGCTTATGCGAATAGTGTCTTCAAAATTGGCAGTTGTTAGTCTTGAGCGAAAATTATTCACCGAGAAATTTATTTTTGAAAATGAAATTTAGCAAATATATCTGGAGCTAAACATAGCAGCAGGTAGATCGCTATTTTTTGTGATTTCAATATTTTTCCGGGACATGTTGACGCCAAAATGCTTCAGTAGACAGAGTTTTATACGTTTGCAAGGAAATGTCTTCCTGCAATTCTGTTATCTCCATTTGGAGTAAAGGCTTTGAAAGGTGGAACAACTTCGCAGCCACATACGTCCATTCTGCTACAGGAGAAACCTCAAAAGGTGATTTTAAGAATCGTGATAACTTGTGTATTTCGAAAAGTCTTTGAATCTTACTGCAAATTCCTTAAGATCTGCCACGATATTTTATAATATGGAAATGTCTATTTAAGAATTATTTTTATATTCAAAAATTGTTGCGAAATGAAAAAAAATTCTTGCCTTAAAATGTCTCCTTCAAAGAACCTGCTTGCGACGTAATGATACACTTTGAAGGTAACCACATTTTAATTTTCCATTACCCTGCAGCTCGATGTTATCTACAGAAATTATTATTATTATTTAATAATTTCAGTATGTAACTTCCACTTTCAAATTATTTTTTGCGCCAGTTTTTCACCTTCCGCGGTCCGACAGTTGCCGACCGCTGCCCTAGAGTTTATCAAATTATTTGACGAATTTGTACACAAATTCTACACAAAGGAATCAGTAAACAAAATTTACACAAAGTGAATGCTACATCTTAAGTAATATTTCATATTTTTGATATTTAAATATCAATACTTTCATTACCTAATATACCCTTGAATATCTCTTTAATAAGTCTGTCGTCGAAGCAATGGACAAAGACATGAGTGGCTGACCACAGAGAGACGTATCTTTTCATGAATCATGTCAGAAAAAACTCAGCTTTGAAAACTATTTTTTTTTCCTAATGTTGCAAAAACTTTTTAATACTACACAGGCATACTGTGTCTCGCAATAACATCACAGCGGCACACATTTATCGTTCTATAAAATATTTTCCGAAATACCTTAGTTATGACGTGCATTGCAATCAACATTTATTCTCGTATATTGTGTTATCTTACCCCCTGTTTGTTTTGGTTTTATTTGGAAGTTAGGCAACAGTTGCTATATATCGCGCGCTTGCAGCTTCGCTTTATTTTTCCTGGCTGTCATATTTCACGGAAACTTTTTCCACGATTTACGAGCGTCGCAGCAGCTGCTGTGGCTTCTACAAAAGGTGGCAGCACAGCTAGCAGACAGCCCCGTAATTCGCGGCACAAGTAAAACGTGGACAAAGCCCCGCGCAGTTGCCCCAGCACCGAACTTTCTGCGCTTCCCTCAACAAGCACGCGGCAAATCTTCACTTGCGAAGTCCAGGACTCTAGAAAAGAGCAGGACAAAGTAGAAATAATAGCCTACTATCTTATTAAACCTGGAAAACTCCTCCTCAAACTTATTATTACCTCGTACGGCGTGTAATATTCTTCTGAATTGGAGGCACACTGCAGTAATCACGATTTAACGGCTGTGGGTCGCAGTAGATTTTTCCGAGATGATGAGGCTTGCACAGGATAGTGTAGCGTGGAGAGCTGCATTAAAACATGTCTTCGGACTGAAAACCAGAAAAAGAAACGAAGTGCAGTTAAATTCAGCGCAGAAACGCACTATAACGCACGAAACCAACGTAATACAGCCAAACGAAGCATCAAAGATGGAATTTTCACAAAAAAACAGCTCTTATTTGAACAGACAGTAGCATGAACAATCGAGCTAACACTTCAAGGGATTCTTTGCTGATGTATTGCAACATCCCATAGGAAAAGCAATGCAATTGCAATTTGTAAATCTATCGGACCAAACTGCGTGGTCATTAGTCCGTAGCTTACAAACTACTTAAACCTAAGGACAACAAACACACCCATGCCCCAGGGAGGACTCGAACCTCCACGGCGATAGAAAAAGCAAGTGAATAATCAATCCACGTTTCAGAGAAAATTTAGTCAAGAACAATTTACACCTAATTGCAGGTGAATCTGTAGGGGGATAAAATATGTACCCGTCTGCTAAGAATACTGAAAAAATTAAAAAAGATATTCAGTGTGGCAGCCCAAAATATAACGAGCTTTGTGAGTAGTTATTCAAAACATGTTTAGAAGTTTGTAAATCTATTGGACGTAACTACTCTGGTCACCACTCCCTAGGATTACAAACTACTTAAACTTATGCTAAGGACAACAAATAAACCCGTGCCCGAGGGAGGGCTCGAACCTCCGACGGCGAGCAGCGCCACGCTCCGCTGCTAGGCGCCTTAGAGCGCTCATTATGTTGCAGATGATGCTGCGACACTCAAAAAATTGTCGGGCCAGTACTAATGTTCCTAAAGGTGCTGAAATTCTCTTGAGGGTAAAGAACTTAAGCTATTCCGAAGCGCCTTAGCTGCTAGTGATGTGGTGGTCTAGCGGTAAGACGTTTGCCTAGTAAGCATGGAGGGTCCGGTTCGATTCCCGGTTGCATCGCAAATTTTAGTTCAATGCTTCAGATTTATCTTTAAAATGTCTTTGAAATATTAGAGACAAAAAACCGTCTCGGGGACTGTATATTTCTATTTACAATTGTCATTTTGTTTGACAACTCAGATTCTGTGGTCGTATGTTGCCAAGAGCGACAACGTTTTGCGTCTAGTAACAGACGGTGCAATATGCAAGCCTAAAGCAACCAAGGGCCTTCAGATTTGCTCTTCTACGGTGTGTACCTCATTGCCATTTCACGTGGCGTCTCACGTAGTTGCGTATGCAATGCGGTCAAATTACTATTATGTGGACAAATTTATTTCCTGTGGTACATAAATCTAAGTGAAAGCTGCGCTACGGGTGTACAAAATCCAAGAAGAAGCAACTTCACCTCAAACTGGGGAACAATCAAAAGTGGGGTGCCACAAGGTTCGGTCTTCGGGCCCTTTGCTGTTCTATATATATATTAATGACTTGCCACTCTATATCCATGAAGATGCAGAGCTGAGAGCTGGTTCTTTTTGCTGATGATACAAGCATAGTTATCACACGTGACAGACAAGAACTAACTGAAGAAATTGTAAACGACGTCTTTCAAAATATCATTAAGTGGTTCTGAGCAAATGGACTATCATTAAATTTTGATAAAACAGAGTACATACAGTTCCCTACAGTAAATGGAATGACACCATTAATAAATATGGAATTTTTTTCAGAAATCTGTAGCAAAGGTAGAATATTCAAAAAATTTTGGTCTATGCTTTGATGAGGGGTTGAACTGGAAAAAACACATTGAAGATCTGTTGAAACGTTTGAGTTCAGCTACTTATGCTATTGCATAATTGCAAATTTTGGTGCTATATATATCAATAATTAGCTTACTATGCCAATTTTCATTCTCTGCTTTCGTATGGCATCATTTCCTGGGGTAATTCATCATTGAGTAAAAAAGTATTCATTGCACAAAAGCGTGTAATCAGAATAATTACTGGAGCCCATCCAAGATCATCCTGCAGACATTTATTTAAAGAGCTAGGGATCTTCACAGTAGCTTCTCAGTATATATACATTCACTTATGAAATTTGTTATTACCAGTCCCACCGAATTCAAAAGCAATAGCAGTGTACATAACTACAACACTAGTAGAAAGAATTATCTTCACTATTCAAGGGCCGCGGTGGAGTAGCCGAGCGGTCTAAAGCGTCTCGCTGCGGAGCGCGTGGTTCCTTGCCGTGGAGGTTCGAGTCCTCCCTGGGGCATGGGTGTGTGTGTTGTCCTTAGGTTAGTTTACCTAGGTTTAAGTAGTTTGTAAGTTACGGACTGATGACCACGCAGTTTACAAACATTTGAACGTTTGAACTATTCAAGGTTAACTCTAGCTTTGGCACCGAAAGGGGTGAATATGCTGCCATAGAAGTCTATGGTCACCTACCAAACAGCATCAAAAGACTGACTGATAGCCAACTAGCATTTAAAAATAAATTAGAAGAATTTCTGAATGGCAACTCCTTCTACACTATAAATGAATTTTTAGATATAAATTAGTAAATCTGAAAAAAAATAAAACATAAAAAATTAAAATAAATAAACAAATAAAATATTGTGTCATGTAATATTTAGTACAAAGTAGTAATTTGTAAAGACACCTTTTATTAACCTGACACGTTCAACATCATTACGAAGTGTCGTACTCATGATCTATGGAACAAATACTAATGTAATCTAATCTAATCTACTGTTGTTACTCCATCAGCTTGTTCCTTACACGATTAGCTTAGTGGATTAATGCACCTTAATATTTCTACAACAAATACACCAGAGAACAGAAAATACTCTGTGAGTATGATAGCCGCGAATCAAGAGGGCTGTAAAAAAGGTATTTACAGATAAGTCAGCATGCCAAATAATAAACACGAATAAATAAGCACTAACTTCTTACAGTCATCAGACGCCATCATAAGAGTAGAAGCTCTTAGCACTCAACGGTGTGACGCGATGGACATTTGAAGAACATGTGCGGGTTTGAGTCGGGTGGTAATGTGGTTGACAAAGTGAACTACAACTTTCATACTTTTTCCAGCAGAACAATGGATACTCTACTACGTACAAAATTAGTGAGTGTTCTTATAAGAATGTGGCAACGTTTGAATACAGGGAAGCAAAGTTTTCCAACGGTGATATCGGAGTATTCAAATGTGTCTTTGTGACGTACAGTGACGAGCAGAGGAACATTTCCCGGTACAAAACTGTCCTCAGTGTCAACCTGGAAGTCGTCAGTAGGATTCAGCGTAACTCACAGAAAGTGAAGCTTGACTGGATGTGTTAACTACTTTGTAATGTAGTAAACACGCGGTTTTCAGTAGCAACATTTTGGGTTTGTCTTTTAGACCGGTCTTATTATTTTTACTGTCCTTCATGAATTTTTCATACACATGGAGATACTTCGTAAATAAGTAGTAGCTACTTCTAGACATTGCAAAAAGTAGCAACTATTCTTACAATTTATTCTAGAAAATTTTGTATTAATAGGCTACAAAAGACAATAATATTTTTAATTCACATTTTGCGATATAAACTGTTTGTTGCCGGTACCATTTGTTGTCAACTGTTTTTCTAGCAAAAATGCTCCAGGTAACGTACCACAGATGGTTTATCCACAGGCATTCCCAGCATTCTTATTTGAGTTTGCGTCTTTTCTTATTAACTAACTGTTTTCTCCATCTACATGACTATTCTGCAAGTCACACTGTAGTGTATGGCAGAGGGTTCATCGAATCGCTTTTATGATATTTCGTTATACTTCCATTTTCTAATAGTTCTCGCGAAAAAGGAACATCGAAATCTTTCTGTTTTCGATCTGATTTCTCTTATTTTATTGTGATGATCATGTCTCCCTATGTAGGTGGGAGTTAAAAATATATGTTTGTATTTTGAAGAGAAACTCGCTGAAATAAATTACGCGAATAGACCTCGTCGCAACAAATAACGGCTTTCATTTAATGGTTTCCACCCCAACTCATGCAGGTCCGCGCGAATAACAGCAGTCAGAGCTCGCCAGATCCCCGCAATGTTCATGCAACACAAGAAAACACACAAAAAACTGTTTTTAGTTTTAAACTATAAAAACTATTCACTAATTCACTCGCTTAGTTCCATTTAGCGGTACCAAAGACTCTGCACTCTGCTGCCACATATATTCTTTTGCTTCTTGATCGCTCAGGATCTCTTGAACATCTCATCTTCTTGTCATATATATATATATATATATATATATATATATATATATATATATATATATATATATATATAGTGTGTGTGTGTGTGTGTGTGAAGTACAATTATGGTAGGTCTCAAAAGTCAGTCTCAGTTTCAATTTTTTTTTTTATTTCACTGACTCGTTTCGCCCTTTTGAAGCATCATCAGATTATGTTAATATATTGTGAGCTATTTGTTTGTCATCATCATAAAATAAACCATCTAGGAAGAAAACTTGTCATGGTTTCAAATTTTTGGCGTTTCGCCTGACGCCAAATTAAATAATAATAATAATAATAATTAATAAAATAAAAATAAGAAATTTTAGACAACCATGACGATAAGTTTTCTTCCTAGATGGTTTATTTCATAATGATGACAAATAGCTCACCATATATTTACATAAACTGATGATGCATCGAAAGGGCGAAACGCGTCAGTGAAAGAAAACATAATGCAGCTGAGACTAACTTGTTAGCTATATTCATAACCAGTGGCTGTACCAGCCACCAGTATGGAGTGGAACCAGTTTTATCTGTGGTAGGGACCATTCTCACCACATGACCTGCCTATCGCAAAGGTTCTGTGCTTTGCTGCAACTCTTCATGAAATCTCCAAACCCGTCTTTATGTTTCTTTTGTGAAATGCTGGCGCAAAGAATTTTCTTTAAATTTTTGTAAATAAGGTTTGATGCTAAATAACTGAACACTTGTTATTGCCTTGCTTCACAAAACTTCATTTGTACGACCTAGCTTTCGGGTTATGAGCCCATTTTCAAGTACTTTACACATAACCCGAAACCTACGTCGTAAAAATTAAGTCTTGTGAAACAAGGTATTAACAAGTGTCCAGTTATTTAATTTGAAATATTTCACCAAGAAGGGACAGTAGAATCAATCAATAAAATTTTATGCTCTTCTCCTTCGATACTTCTGCTCCTTACCTAAGTAGGCTGATTGTATTTTGCAGAGTTTCAGACTGGTTTTGCTGGCCACGAATTTGGAAGAGAGAATTATTTGGACGGAAATATAAAATTTGATTGCATCCCATAGTCTAAATGAGTATAAGGATCGTATCATATTGTAGTCATTATTATTCACTTCTAGATATTTGAAGTTTGAAAGCATAGTTTTCCATTTGAAGCTCATTACGATTGCCTGTAGTCCTGTCTTATCATATATCCTGTCTTTTCATCAGTTTTATTAATTTTTAAATCTATTTTCATGGCGGTTTCATTTATTTTCTTGAACAGTGTTTCAATGTCAACACTATTATTTCCTCTTAAAATATTTCATCTGCATATGTCAGTATATTTCTTTTGTTTTGACATTTCTACGTGTACTCCTATTAACTGAAACGTCGGTGCTTGCCAGGTATGTGTTTCAATCTTTCCTTCGTTCCTCTGCTCTCTTCTCCTCTCTCCATCTTCTCCTCCCTCGTCTGTCTGTCCATCACGTACTCCCCTGTACTTTCATATTTATTTGTACATACATTTATTTCCCTCTGTACACTCCCCTTTCATTTTATGGATTTCTGCCGTTCCCCATGGGATTTACAAATGTAAAACAACAATAACAGCAACGACGTTAAGTATGAAAAAATATACGTGTCACCTTTCATAGTGATCGGTGGAACTTCTATCGTATGGTACCCTACACCAAGCGCTATACAGTGGCTGGCGTAGTATGAAAACCCAGTCCATGGAGAAATACATATATGTGCAATCACTCGCGGCAATCAGCCAAAGTGTGTCGAACTCTGTTTCACAAACATGACAATAATATTGGATAGCGTTTCAGTTGCTGTGTAAATACTGAGAGAAAATTGATGCCGCGCTGGAGTAGCCGAGCGGTCTAAGGCGCCTCGCTGCGGAGCGCGCGGTTGCTCGCCGTGGAGGTTGGGTGCGTGTTTGTCCTTAGGTTAGTTTACCTAAGTTAAAGTAGTTTGTAAGCTACGGACTGATGACCACGCAGTTTGGTCCGATAGATTTCCAAACATTTGAACAAAAACATTTGAGTAAATTGGTCAGAAATCTTTCAGGATGAGACTTCCTGGCAGATTAAAATTGTGTGTCGGAACCGGGACTCGAACCTGGGACCTTTGCCTTTCGCGGGTAAAGTTTGGAAAGTAGGAGGCGAGGTACTGGAGGAAGTAAAGTTGTGAGGCGGCATCGTGAGTCGTGTCGGGATAGCTCAGTCGCCCGCGAAAGGCAAAGGTCCCAGGTTCGAGTCCCGGTTCCGACACACAATTTTAATCTGCCAGGAAGTTTCATATCAGCGCACACTCCGCTGCAGAGTGAAGAGCTTCATTCTGGATCTTTCAGGATTTTTACTTAAATTCCCCTTTTATATATTATATACATATTAACATATCAAACAAATTAAAATATGTAGCCTGTGTCCATCAGAAGTTTATCGTTTCTTCGTTTGAAAATGCGGAATAAATCTGACAATAACAGTAACTAAAAATCACACTTTTATGAACTTATTTATTTTTACAGTTCATTGTGTTTATCAGAATACAACAGTATAGTGTATTAACAAAGCAAATTTCGACACTTTTCGAGAATGCTTTATATAAACTGCATCTGTTTCCCCTTTAATTCTGTGCCAGTACTTGGATCTTTTTTGTAACATTTATAGTTGTAGGTTATTCTGCAAATGTTTCCTGCACACCTGCAGAAGAGCAATAAGTGCTTGAAACCGGTAGTCAATAAATGTACAACCCTGCAACTGGTGGTAGTTTCCTTCTTTAAACTTGATCATATCAGTTGTTAACATAAAATCATTAAGTTTGTAATGCTACAAAACTTACTTCATTGTATACTATAAAGACAGTAACATATTTGGTAACACAGAATAAAATTTTTTACCACTAGAAGGTTGGAGTAGACTTCGAAAAGTCTTACATAATAAAAGAATCTACGAAAAGTTAAGTCAGTCGGCCAGACCAAACGACCCGGCCGATTTCCTTCATTTTTGTTTTAATCAGAAGGTATTGATCCACAGATTTGTCATCAAGTATCAGAATTTACATAACTCTAGCCTTCCTTTTTCTATACTCAAACGCGATTTCTTTCCGTATGTTTCTTAGGGCGGGGGGGGGGGGGGGGATGTCCTTGCTGTAAACTAAAGTCACTCGGTCAGGCCGTCCATTCA
The DNA here is from genome assembly GCA_026315105.1 of Locusta migratoria. Taxonomy (NCBI): domain Eukaryota; kingdom Metazoa; phylum Arthropoda; class Insecta; order Orthoptera; family Acrididae; genus Locusta; species Locusta migratoria. Next base: position 985,391,870 of record CM048744.1, on the reverse strand, counting down.
GACCGATGTAGTTCATTTTTGCTGTAAACGAAAGGTATTCATCCGCAGACTTGTCGTCAAGTATCAGAATTAACGTAAGTCTCTCCATCCTTTATTTTTATTGAAAAGCGGTATTCTTCTGACCTTGCATTGGATATTTTAATCGGTATGTTTTACGATATCTTCGGTTCTAATTACGGTAGGCACTTCTTTTTGAACTAACAACACTCAGCGGATCGAGCTCTTTCATTTGCGCCTTTAAACAGTTGTATTGATTGATTCTGAAGAAAGCTATGCGTGAACATTCAACTTTACTTCCATTTTTCCCAACTATTTTGTTTAACTAACGGTGCGAAGTAAGATTGTTCTGCACTCAGCTTCAAATTCCGGCCCTCTAAATTTCCTTAACAGGATTTCTCTAAAAGAACGTCGTCTTTCCTCCAGCTATCCCCATTTGAGTTCCCGGAGCATTTCCATGACACTCGCGCATTGGTCGTACCTACCAGTAACGAATGTAGCTGCTCGCCTCTGAACTGCTTCTGTATCTTCCTTTTAACTGTTCTGCTGCTTGTCCCAAACACTTAATACACAATACATGGCCGTACAACCGTTTTATATACGGTTTCCTTACCAGATGAAGTACATCTTTCCAAAATTCCCCCAACATGTGTATTATTGTATTATTTCAGCGCCACTCTCTCCTCTGTCTCGCGATAACACAAAAGTAGCTGTTCTCTGAACTTTCTATATATCCTCTGTCAGTCCCGCTAAGTTGGGATTCTACAATACGCAGCAATACTCGAAAATAAGACGCAAAAGTCTTGTGTAGGCAGTTTGTTTATTAGAACTATTGCATCTTGTAAGTTTTCTGCCAATAACACGTAGCCATTGGTTCGCCTTCTCTGCGATTATTTTATATATATTCTTTCCAGTTACGGTTCATCGTAATTATATTTTCTAGATATTTGGTTGAATTTACGACCTTTAGATTTGACTGATTTCCTTTAGTGCTGATTTGGATGACTTCGCACTAATCAACATTTACGGTCAATCACCGATTTTTGCACCATTCATTGTTTTTCCAATTACTTTTTATCTTGTGGTAACTTTAGTAACCTACAGGCAGCATAATCCGCGGACAGTCTAGAGAGCTGCTCAGACTGCCTCCTGAACCGTTCATAAAAATAAGGAACACTAGGGGCCCTATAACGCCTCCCTGCTGAACGCCAGATGCGCCTACTCTTTTACTCTATTACTTACCATCAATTACAACGCACTGTGTCCTTTCTGACAGGAAATCACGAATCCAATCGCACAACTGTGGCGATATTCCATAAGCACGCAATTTGATTAGAAGACGCTTGTGAGGTACATTGTCAAATGCTTTCCTGAATCTTTCCGTTCGAGCTCTGATTTCTCGTATTTTATTCTGATGATCATTTCTACCTATGTAAGTGGGAGTCAATAATATGTTTTCGCATTCGGAGGAGAATGTTGGCGATTGGAGTTTCGTAAGTAGCCCACGGCGCAGCGATAAGCGCCGTTGTTGTAATGATTCCCATCCCAGATCCTGTATCATTTCCGTAACGCTGTGTCCCCTATATCGTTACAATACGAAACGAGCTGCCCTTCTTTGGACTCTATCGATGTCCGCCGTCAGACCCACCTGATAAGCAATACTCCATAAAAGGACGGACAAGCGTAGTGTATGCAGTTTCTTTTGTAGTTCTGTTGCATCTTTTAAGGGTTATGCCAATAAAACGCACTCTCTGGTTCGCCTTTCCCACGACATTATCTTCGTGTTCTTTCCAATTTAAGCCTGAAGTAATAGTATTTCCTAGATATTGTGTGGAGTTTACGGCCTTCAATTTTGAATGATTTATCTTGTAAATAAAGTTTAACGGATTTCTTTTCCTACTCAGGTGGATGCTTCACACTTCTCATTATTTAGAGTCAAACGCCAATTTTTACACCTTACTGATATCTCATTCAGATCGTCCTGTAGTTGGTTTTGATCTTCAGATGATTTTACTAGACGGTAAATGACAGCGTAATCTGCAAATAACCTAAGAGAGCTGCTTAGATTTTCCCCTAAATCGTTTATGTAAATAAGGAATAGCAGAGGACCAATAACACTACCCTGTGGAACGCCGATATGACCTCTGTTTTAGTCGACGCCTTACCATCGATTACTTTGAACAGTGTCCTCTCTGACAGGAAATCCCCTATCAATCCGCAAATTTGGATCGATATACCATAACCACGCAATTTGATTAAAAGCCGTTTGTGAGGTACGGTGTCAAAAGCCTTCTGGAAACCAAGAAATACGGAAATCGATTTGCGAACCCTGGTCGATAGCACCCATTACTTCGTGTGAATAAAGAGCTAGTTGTGTTTCGCGTGAACGATATTGTCTAAATTCGTGTTGACCTTGTTCTGTTCGAGATAATTCATAATATTTGAATACAGGATATTTTCCAATGAAATAGGGCTGTTGTTTATTGGGTTACTCCTACTGCCTTTCTTGAATATAGGTGTGACCTGTGCAATTTTCCAATCTTTTGGTACAGATCCTTCTATTAGAGAGCGGTTGTATATGGCTGTTAAGTAAGGAGCTATCGCTTCAGCATAATCAGATAGAAATCTAATGGTTATACAATCCGGACTAGAAGACTTGTTCTTGTTAAGTGATTTTACTTGCTGCACTACACCAATGATATGTACTACTACGTTACTGATTACGGCCTCTGTTCGTAATTTGAAATCTTGGATATTGGTTTCGTCTTCTTTGGTGAATGAGTTTCTAAAAGCTAAGTTTAGTAACTCTGCTTTAGTAGCGCTGTTATTGGCAGGATCGCCTTTACTATCACGTAGTGAGGGTACTGTTTGTGATTTGCCCGTGGTATGTTTAACATATGACCAAAATCTCTTTGGGTTTTCAGTCAAATTTCGAGAAAGAGTTTCGTCGTGATAAGTATTGTAGGCATGTCGCATTGAAATCGTCGCTAAATTTCGAGCTTCTGTGTAGGATCTCCAATCGTGGGTATTTTGTGTTCTTTTAAATTTAGCATGCTTTTTTCTTTGGTTTTGCATCAGCGTCCTGACCTGTTTTGTGTAGCAAGGGGGGGGGGGTGATCGCCTCCTCCTCTTATTAATTTATTTGGTATAAAACTGTCAATTGCTGTCGATACCACTTCTTTGAATTTGAGCCACATCTTGTCCACACCTATGTTTAGTGTTAGAAACGAGAAGCTGTCTTTCAAGAAGGAATGTATTTTATGTGTATCTGCTTTCCCGAACAAATATACTTTTCGTTTATTTTTGGTAACTTTGGGACTTTCGATATTGAATCTCGCTAGGACAGCTGCAAACCGACGTGAACGATACAGGCCTTTTTTTTATCAGTGTGTGGAGAGATTTCCCCGGCTTCCAGCCAGCCTCCGCTGTGCTCCGTGTTTTGTCCCTCGCCGACCTCCCCGACAACACGCGACCGTTATTTGCGCCCCAGCCTCGCCGCCTGCTATTCGCCGCTATTGACGGCGCAGCCTCAGCGCCAGCAGCCCACGTAAACACGCAGAGCGGAGCGCAACGTCGCCACGTGCCGCCCCCGCCGCCCCCGCCCCCAGCTGTCAGCCGCCGTCATAGGCGGGGCGCGGCATGGCGGCGGCGGCGGCGGCCATCGATCGCAGCGCCCGGCCGGTGGCAGCGGACGGTCGGCAATCCAATTACCAGCCGCCGCCTCGCTTCCCAGAAGCCACCGCGCGCCTCCAGCTCCGGGAAGCGGGCGACGCTGCGCGCCTCACCTGGCGGCAGCAGTACTGCAGAACGACGCACACTGCTGCCCGGGCATTTAGTTATTCCCTCCTCTCTCTGTCCATCTACCCATCCCACTTGACCTACGTTACACTTCTCCCTATAAGCCCTCGTTAATTTACGTTCATTATCTTCGTGAATATTCAGTTTCATAAATTAGAACTGTAACGGGAATTCAAAATTGGTAGTTCTAGGAATATTAAAATTAACGCCAGGGCGAAGTAGAAGCAGCGCCACTAGCAGGCAGTAAAAATAACTTAGATTAACTTTTGTTCCGCGTACTCAAATAAAAAAGGGAATTTCCAATAATGTTATCAAGTTCCTTCTGTTTGGGTTCGCAAGGTTCTGAAGTGTGTATATTAGATGACGTAATAACCTTTCAAGGAAGGAACGTGTAGACTCTATTACGAAAGTCTAGAATTATATTCCACAGAGAAACATTCGTATCCCACTTTATAGCTAACAATCGAAGCAGACAATTTCCGTGTATAATTCTCGGGATCTCCAGGCGCGGACTACTCAACAGAATGTCATCAAGAAAAACCAGGCATTCTGCGGATCGAAGCCTGGAAGGTTCCATCCCTCAATCTGTTAGAAAATTTGAAAAGAGAAGTGGATAGGTTAAAGTTAGGTATATTGGGTATTAGTCAAGTCCTGTGGCAGAATGAACAGGATTTTATGGACAGGTTAGTACAGGGTTATACATACAAAAGCAGTTGGTGGTAACGCAGGAGAAATTCTCTTAATGAACAGTTTCGTTAACGCATTATCGTAGCAAAAGTACACACGAAGCCGACGCCGACCTCAGTTGTACTAGTTTATATGCCAACTACCTCCGCAGACGATGAGGAGATCGAAGAATTATATGAGAAGATAAAAGAAAAAATTCAGACCGTTAAAGGAGAAGAAAACGTTATTTTGATGGTGGACTGGAACTCAGTAGTAGGAAAGCAAAGAGAAGAAAATGTAGTATGTGAATATGGACTGGGAATAAGGAATGAAAGAGTAGATGGCCTGGTAGAGTTTTATGCACAGCAGAATTCAGTCATTAAAACCAGGTTTTAAACTCATATCCTTGGGCAGATATAGATTCTATCCAAAACTTAGTGGTTATGAACTGTATATTAAAACTTAAGAGACTGCAAAAGATAGGAAATTAAGGAGATGGAATCTGGACAAATTGAAGGAACCAGAGGTGGTTGAGAGTGTTAGGAGGAGCATTAGGCAAAGATTGTCTGAAACGGGAAAAGTAATACGGTAGAAGAAGAATGGGTATCTCTGAGAGATAAAATAAGTGAAGGCTGCAGATGATCATATAGGATGAAGGACAAGATCTAATACATATCCCTGGATAACACAGGAGATATTGAACTTAATTGATGATTGGAGAAAATATGAAAATGCATAAAGTGAAGCAGGCAAAAGGGAGTAAAGACGTCTAAAAATGAGGTTGACAGGAAGTGCAGATTGGTTAAGCAGATGTGGCTTCAGGAGAAATGGAAGATCGTAGAAAATTGTATAATTAGGGGAAAGATAGATACCGCCTACAAGACAATAAAAGATACATTTGCAGACAAGCAAATCAGCGGTATGAATAACAAGAACTCAGATGGAAAACCAGTACTAAGCCAAGAACGGAGAGGTGAAAGGTGGAAGGACTATACAGAATGAAATAAACTTGAATGCAGTATTCTAGAAATCGAAGACGGAGTAGAGGAAGATGCGATAGTGGATACTGTAGTGCGAGAAGAATTTGTTAGAGCACTAAACGATATGAGTAGAAACAAGGCCCCCTGAAGTAGATGATGTTCCGTTTGACCTGCTATCATCGTTAGGAGAGCCAGTAGGAAGAAACTGTTCGACCTGATATAGATGGACGAGACAGGGGAAATGCACTCAGACTTCAAGAAGAATATCGTAATCCCAATTCCAAAGAAATCACTTGCAGACATGTGTGAAAATTAAAGAACTATCAGTTTAATAAGTCATGGTTGCAAAATACTAACACGAATTATTTACAGAAGAATGTAAAAACTGGTGTGATTCGACCCTGGGGAAGATCAATTTGGATTTAGGAGAAATGTAGGAACACGCCACATTAAGACTTCACTTAGAAGATAGATTAAGGAAAGGGAAACCTACGTTTTTAGCATTTGTAGATCTGGAACAAACTTCTGACAGTGTCGACTGGAATACAATCTTTCAAATTCAAGGTACCAGGGTTAAAGTATAGGGAGCGAAGAGTTATATTCATCGTGTACAAAAATCAAACAGCGTTTATTAGAATCGAAGGGTGTGAAAGGGTCGCAGTGGTTGGGAAAGGAATAAGACTTGTAGCCTTTCCCCAATGTTGTTCAACCTGTACATTGAGCAAGCTAAGAAAGAATGCAAGGAGAAATTTGGAGAGGGAATTGAAGTCCAGGGAGATGGAATAAAAACCTTGCGGTTTGCTGACGACATAGTAATTCTCTCGGAATTAACGGAATGGACAGTATCATGATAAGAAGGTATACAATGATCATTAAACAGAGCAAAACGAGGGCATTGAAATGTAGTGTCACAAAATAAGGCAATGCTGAAGGAATTAGATTAGGTAATGAGACGATAAAGGTAGTAGATGATGGCCGAAGTAAAGAAGATACAAAATGTAGAATGGCTATGGGAAGAAAAGCGTTTCTGAAGAAGAGACATTTGTTAATATCCAATATTAGTTTAAATGCTAGGAAATAATTCCTGAAAACATTTGTCTGGAGTGTAGCATTGTATGGGAGTGAAAGGTAGACGATAAGGAGTTTAGACAAACGATGATAGAAGCTTTTGAAATGTGGTGCTACAGACGAATGATGAAGATTAGATGGGTAGATCACGTATCTAATGAGGAGGTGCTCAACAGAATTGCGGAGTAAAGGAGTCTCTGGCATATCCTGACTAAGAGAAGGGATAGATTGGTGGGAGACATTCTGAGACATCAAGGAATCGTCAACATAGCATTAGAAGAACGTGTGTGGGGTAAAAATCGTAGAGGGAGACCAAGGGACGAATACAGTAAGCATATTGAAAATGTTGTAGGTTGCCGTACGTATTCTGAGATGAAGAGACTTGCACAGGACAGGGTAGCGTGGAGAGCTGCATCAAACCAGTCTGCGGACTGAAGACCACAGAAACAAGGCAAAGTAGAAGCAGGGTTACTTTTGTTCCTTGTACTTGTATAAAAGGGAATTTCCAACATTGTAATCAAGTTGATCTGTTTGGGTTCGCGAAGTTCAGAAGTGTGCATATTAGTTGATGTAAAGGATCCTTTCAACGATGGAACGTTTAGACGCTATTACGAAAGTCTTGAATTATATTACAAGGTGAAAGCTTAATATCGAACTTTATAGCTAATAATCGATACAGAGAATTTCTGTGTGTAATTTCTCGGTTGGTCAAATACGTTAATACCTAATAAATTTGCGATATTTTGCAATTTTTTTGGACAGGCATAATATTCAACCAACTGATTTAGGACTTCATTTCATGATCAATCATTTGAAGTAATATCAGAATATAAGTATACGTGCAAACATACTTGCGTGTGTAAGACTTTATTGTAGTTTTTTTTTTTTTATCTTTGGATCGTCGAAATTTTATGTGCGGAAACTGATTAATATCTGGGCGAGTATAGTAAATAACTCGCAAACTAAGGTAGACCAGCCAGTGGCGAGTTTAGAAGCCTGAAAATGGCTTTACTTTTCGGCCGACTCCACCTATAAACGTAAGCACTCGTCCCGGCGTTCGAGAAGGCTTTTAAAAGCCTGCAGCTTGGATTTTTGTGGCAGCGTTTGCCTGACGCTCTTGAGCTGTAACTTTATTTGATTCCTCAACCTGCTGCAACACATGAGACGGATGTGTCGTAGCGATAGAGAAATAGCCCTACAAAGCCCTCAGTGCTGGCGTGTCTGCCTCAGTTTGCGACTTACTTACTGACTGACTCACCCTCGTATTCACCTCCTGTCTCTGAGATCGGTGGTAGATAGATCGGACGTACTTACCAGAAGACAGATAGTAGTCAAAGATATTTAGCTTACGTGCAAATTTAGCGCTGCCGCAAGTAAAAGTTTTGCGAGCTACACGCTGATTAACCTTCCTATGCTAATACCTCTAAAATCAATACCTGCCATAGCGAAGGGCTTGTATCTAAATAACTATATTACTTAAAATTATGTGCGGTAGTAACACAATAAGTGTTTTTTTCTTATACGAGAATATGAAAGGCTTCGTTCTTGTGGTGCCCCTACCAGTACTTGCATCAAATGACACAAACTCCAAGTAGCCGAGTACAGTCGTGCACTATAGCACTGGTATGTACCACAACACCGTCGCGGGGCGTCACATCCTCCCCTTCTTCGGCCATTTCCACCCCCTCCGTCTTTATTCATCTTTTCATGCCCTCGGCCCTCATTCCGTCCTTCCCCCTTTCTGTCTCTGTGCAGCACATCCTCTGTTTGTCCGTCTCCTCCACCTCACAGTACATGCCCTCCATTCGCTGAATATGAATGAATACTTATACACGCCTGATCTATTAATCAGTGTCGGAGTTTATTGCAAAGTACCCTCCGCCATGACCCATACAATTGCATTGTTGTAATACAACATTTGACTGATATCTGGAAATCGTCTTATATGGTTGATTATGCCATTTTACGCTCGTTATATGCTTTCTCTCCTCGTGAATTGCAGTATTTTCTAAGCAGCAAAAGAGAAGTGAAATTCAAATAAATTTTAAAGCCCGTTAAAACGCCACATTCGAGTAACATGGTGCTTGTGACTTCCGTTGCTACACATGCTGCCGTATAATACTCTAAGAGTGAAAATACCGTTTGGACTTTCATGTTTCTGAAAAAGCTCTACAAATATTGCACAATTCCGCGCTGTAGAAATACATCTTAAAAACTGCAGAATTTTTGTGTCCCAAACAATGAGAAATGCGTGAAAACTGGTTGAAACTTTCTCTCATAGGTTGAAATGATGTAGACAATGGAAAACTTCCTACCGTTATTTTTCTTCCTAAATATTTAGTGTCGGCACATATGCCAAAATGTTTCTCCTCTTTTTGTCACTCTTCTTCAGTCTACCACGTTACGATTTAACATGACAAGTTTTTTTTTTTTTTTTTTTTTTTTTTTTTTTTTTTTTTTTTAAACCAATCAGCACGACAAAAATGAACAATAAGTCAAACCTTACTAGTACGGAAGATTAATTTCCGTATATACCAGATTTTATTTGAATCCGAACTGTAACTACATACTTGTGGACTTACCACGTTATTTTTACAGTGGCCATTAATAAGTGAAGCAAATATGCCAGAAAAAGGAAGACTGAATCTAAGCTGCAATGCTTATTTACACACGCTTATATCTTTAAACTATGTAACTCGGCTTCTTTATATTGATTTTGGTTTGGTGGTAATTCGTCGGGGATAAAAAGGTTCTAAATTTTACTTGGCTTGCCTGTATGGAATGTAGGTTGGTATGCCTGATAATCTTTCGTAATAAAATACTGTCTCTTATTTAACTTGATGCACTGTGTCGTATTTATCTTTTTTCTGAGCCAGTTTGTTAATTTAAGACTTTTGTAATGACTGAACATGAAGATTCTTTTTCTTAGGGGCTTCTAATTTTATAAGATAGTATTTGAAGTATTTTTTTTTAATCCCGGTTGATCAGTTATCTCGAAGCCAGTTACAAAACAAATAGTTTATGCCTGATTTTATCATGGGATTGACCTTCCAGATTAGATTTTACGTAAAGTTCCTTTCACTACGTAGTTGATAAATTATTTTTGCCACATACATTTAGCGATCTATTGAAATTCAATGATCTTATCTATAGCCACTTCCCACAATAATTACAAAAGCGATGAAGGGTTCTAATTACTGATTGAGTTTCTTAAGACAATTTTAAAATCTCACTCATGTCTGTATTCTTCAAAATAACACAGTTAAAAATAAATGCACTTGCTCAAAATCTCAAGGAGAGCTGATCTCAAAGAGAGCTAAAGTTACAGAGAGAGTAACCCAATTGCAGGTACTATTTATTCTAGTATTCTGTCAAACGATTACCGTAATTTAAGGTGTTTTGACTATCTTATTCTATTGCCTTTATTACTCTGATTTAGATAGATGGTAACTGGTTTCTTTAAAATTTAGAAATATACGCAATTTCTGCCTCGGGAAAATAATGAAATATTTACAAATGACGGAAAATGGCGATTCTAATGCTACGATTGCAATGTAGTGTTTCACCTAGTAAGTTGATACAGACAAGCAGTTTCCTAGGACGTTGATGAAGGTGCTGTAACTGCGCGTGCTGCTCATGCCTCAAATTCTGCAGCCAGTGGTAGAGCTGTTGCATTGGAATTCTCTCTCACCTGATCAAAAGTTCGTTTCTCACTAATGTAACCTCCAGATTCATAATATGTACCAAGTACTACCCCAGCATAGGCTGCTGAACAAACCCACGGAAGTTCAGAGTCGTGCGATGTATACAGCCCCCACTGCAATACTCGGAACACCCTCAGGTTAATTACAACCACCGTGTATAAATATGTTCTCCATGAAGACACATATACAAGAGCCAACTTTCATGGTGAACTGTCAAACGAAGTAGGAGACTGCAGTATTGTACTCTAAAAATTGTTTTTCTATCCCTAAGCAGCGGTAACATTCTCCTGGGAGATAACTGGCAGCTACCCTGTGTCCTTTCTGTGCCCCTGACAGTGTGTATGCAAAATTTCATGATTACTGGTCGTGTAGCTAAGACGTAATAGCATGACAAACAAAGAAATTCACATTGGCATTTGACATTAGTTAAGTTTATACAATAAGAAAAAGAGAAACAAAGAATACGGTTTTAATATCAGACGTTCCCTGTTATTTATTTATCCATTTTTATGTTAATCAATTTCCTTCCTTTCCCTCCGGCCATCGGTTTCCATCCAGTTTTCACTTTCACTTTCGTTTTTTCGCAACTGAATCCTTATGACGTCATATCTCCGGGATTATATGTCCTATAACAATAAATGTTTACAGCTTTATATGGTGGAATATTAGGAAACTGCCTGTCGAATCAGTTGCCAATAAAGACATTATATACTACAAGCACATACCTTGAAAGCTTCTTCTTGTATGTTTATTAAGTCAAAGTGAAAGCTTGATGAAAGTTTCTTAAGTGAAAGTGTCCTATTCTTATTAAGTGTTTATATTTAAATCAAGGAGTTTCTCTAATCATATGTGCGCAACGGATTTAACAAACAAAATTAGGTCCTGAAGTAAAACAATCTGTACATCTGTGAACATTATTTCTGACAGCCAGATTCAGTGGCATATAAGGACTGATTACTTTACTGGTAGGTGAACATTTACATTTAAAAGGATATATTTTTCTCAAAAAACTCAACACGTACCATACAACAAAATCAAAAATGCCACAATCAGGAAGAAGAGGGACGGGGTTGAGCTGAAATAAGAAACATTAGTAATCATTAAGTTATTTATTGAGTTAAAGAAACATACCTTTGTTGAGTCTTCAATATAATACAATGGTTTTATACAATTCCGTTCCATACAAATATTCTCTTCCTCTTGATACAGAATCCACTGTCCATTATAATACGTTTGTATTTATAAATGTAGAGTGAAATAAATCAAACTCAATACAACCATTGCTGACCAATTCAACCTTAGTACACAACACAGTTGCCATACGTCTGTCGGCTAGCCTACTAGCCTAGACCACCATCGACTCTTCTGCTCAACAGCTCACTCTCTACTACTCGCCTCAGCGGTCAAAGAAGCTGCTGTAGCGCAGATGCTACATCGCAGTTCCAAAGACATTACAATGTGCAGCAGTTACAAACATAGACTGAGATTATCGATCATGGATGACTTTCACATAGAAAATAAAACTATGAGGCGGATACACGTTCAGATTCACCAAAAATATAACCAAAAAATCCATAAATAATGAACTTCAGCCTATGGGTGCCAACTTTCAACCTGTTACAGCTCATTTTCGTGGCCTTGTTTCTGGTCACATGTCATAATTTGACATAAGAGGTAGGGTATATTCCAGGGTGATGGTAAAGTGGTACGAAATGTTTGCGAACTGTGTAACTTAGACGGGACTTAGGGACCATCCCGGTATTCACCTAGTGGGATGTGGAAAACCGCCTAAAAACCACATCTAGGCTGGCCGGCACTCCGACCACCTTCGTTAATCTGCCGGGCGGATTCGGAAAGCCGGCCGCGGTGGCCGAGGAGACTGAGGCGCCCCAGTCACGGTCTGCACGGCCACTACGGTCGGGGGTTCGACTCCCCCCTCGGGCAAGGATATTTGTGCCGTCCTTAGTGTTACCTAGTTCATAAGTAGTTTGTAGGTTTAGGGACTGATGACCCCGTAGTTAAGTCCCATAGACTATACAAATATTTGAACATTTGAACATCGACCACGCGGTCGATAATTCTCACTCTTCTATTGTATTATATTGCATTTCATTTTCTATACATTTATATATTGTTTGTATTCTATTGTATTCTATTTTCTATGTATTTATATATTGTTTATAATAATGTGTGTGTCTGTTTGGCTACGTAGTAGGTTGGCGCATTGATGAAGCTAATCAGAGGGCATACAGGGATATTGGTCTGGTGAAGTTTGGGTAAGGATTTCAGAATAGGGGCCTCTGGATTTTTCTGTATCATTCTTCTTATTTGTGTGTCTGTGAAAATTGTTTCTATGTTTTTCAGTGTTTCTGTACGTTTCTTTAATACCGGTTTGTTGGGTCACTCGTTAGTTTTGTGATGTTGTTGTTTCGTATGAATTCTAATGTTTTGTCAATGTATTCCTTTTATTTCATGAGAACAATTAAATTACCCTTGTCAGACTTTGTGATTATTACATTTTCTTGTGTTAATTTTTGTTGTAGTTTTCTGTACGTTTTTTCTTCTTCTGTAATTGTGGTTTTTTATGGAGGTTTTATTCTCCTTGATTATGAGTTTTATTATTTCAGCAACTAGTTCTCTTGTTAAGTTTGGATTGAATTCTGGTGTGTTAAGCCTTTCATGTTGTTTAATTATGTGTTCGGATTCTGTTATTATGTTTTCTATTGCTCTGTGAGACACGGTTGTGTTGATGTTATGTAATGGACCCTACTCAAGTTGGTTACTTCGTTCCTCACTTAACTTTATATCAGTTAAGTTGATGACTCTTTTGTTAATTGTACGTTTGTTGTATTGGTGTTGTGTCTAGTGGGCTTTTTTGTGATTAAGCATATTGGCGAGTTTCTTTCAATTTTTGTGCCTGGTATGTGTTGACCCTTTTCATTAATAAATCGACAAATGGTATATATTTTATGTGGTATGCGAGCTGGATATGGAGTTTATATAATTCAGTGAGCAATGCTTCTTTTTTAGAATACAGGGAGCAGATTTCTTGTTTTATCCACATGATTTCAGCTTTACGTTTTTTATTTTGTGCTTCAGATGACATGTTGCTTACTGTTATCGCTACATAGTTCGGGATTATTTTGTTAGCCAAACATATTTTGTTGAATTTTATTATAAGTTCTGTTTTATGAAGTTTTATGTTCGTGTTCTGGAACTTGTTGAAGAGCTGAGCCTGGAATACCTGGCTTGGCGTTGAGATGATCATCTTGTGACGGTGCGGCTCGTGTATCTTCCGTGCTTACAGTATTTGATTTCTGATTGAATCCACCTTATGCAAGACATCTTTTTTGTTCTAATACTCAGACATGTTTCGGCACTTATTGTGCCATCTTCCGTGGGTTACAATCTTTTATTTTCTATAAAGACATGTTACATATTTTGGTTATACAATCATTTGGACAAGTTGTTTGGTTTGACACTTTTGTTAGATGTATTAGGCCTATTTTATTCAAGGTACTTAGATTATGTCATTCGGAGGATTTGCATGTGCTTTAATTGCGGAATGACAAGTTTTCACAGACTGTCATCTGCAAACAACAAGACTTTTTTTTACGAAAACTGACTGATTTATTGTACGTCTACATTCGCTGGTAAATTAAATTGAAAATTATTTCTATGTGGCCGTTTTAGCTGTCTTACATTTGAGCTGGGTGTTGCTGCTTGCTTGTTTGTGGCGTGTTCTTATCTTTCATGATCTTCATTGCAATTTTTGCTGTGAAACAGCACTGTTTATACCGCCATTTTTCTTGTTGTGGTGGCTGTATGCCGTCGCATTTGTTTGTTTGGCGTGTCTGTGATGTGGAGCGCGATTTTTGAATGGTTTTGGATACTAGCAATGTTTTGAGTGTGTATGTTTGTGTATGTTTTTTGTTGTATGTGTGCGTTAAACACAGAGAGAGAGAAAATTTGTGTATGTTTGAGGGGGGGGGGGGGCTGTCAGATGTAATGTGGTGGTGGGATTTATTTATATACTTCTTTTATGGTCTAAAAGAGTGTACTAGACTTACAAACTACCTAACCTAAGCTAAACTAACCTAAGCACAACACACACCCATCCATACCCGAGGGAGGATTGGAACCTTTTTTCATATTACTGTATGTATCAGTCCTTAAAGCCAAGTGGATTTAATAACATCTAGAACGACACTTTGCCGCGGCGGATTAGCCGCGCGTAGTGGAACGCCGTGTTGCGGTGCGCGCGGCCGTCCACTGCCGGGGGTTCGATTCCTCCCTCGGGCATGGGTGTTTGTGTTGCCCTTACTTTGGTTTACCTTAGATTAAGTAGTTTGTAAGCTAGGGACTAATAACCAAGCTGTTGAGTGCCATAGATTTACGAACATTTGAGTTTTAGAACGACACTTTGCCGCTGGTGGGGGCATTTACCTCCTTCATAGGAATTTTACTCTCCGACTTGCAGGTCGTCTCACATTGCCGTCTGCACGTAGCTGTGAGTGTGAGCGTGATTCATGTTGTATTATTTTAGTAGCGAACTATATTTTCTTTGGTGCTCTGGTGAAGATTATGCTAGCATTATTCGTCTGACAGTGTTCGCAATCAACCAAATAATGAACGAAGTAATAATATACCTCGATGTCAATGTGTGTTTTGCAAGAAAAACATGACATTAAAAAATAATTATTCGATAAAAAATATTTACAAACCATTTTGCTGAGTTTAGTGCATTGTTTTAATACAGAAATCCCTGAATTTTAATTTTTCAAATCTTAAATAAAAATGTGGGAATGAAAAGGTCAACATGTAAATAGATATTATCACAGAGATAGAGAGAGCCAAGGGGGTTTCAGTAAATTTTATACGCGGGGTTCAAAGGCGCGGTCGTAAGCTTACAAATGATCAGTAGAGCATAATTTAAATTCAGCCGTACACATTATAAAATTGTCCAGGCCTTTGAAAAACATAAAGCACAAACCCATACTAGGAAAAAACATGGCTCTAATGTATATAATACAGTATATGAGGAGAAAAATGAGTTTGAGGAAACGGCAATTTCTTTCGTATATTGCGCAGTGATGGTCATCTCATAAAGGTGAAAAATCAAATGTTCAAATGTCTGTAAATCTATCGGACCAAACTGCGTGGTCATCAGTCCGTAGCTTACAAACTACTTAAACCTAGGTAAACTAAACTAGCTGCGGTGGTTAGTTTACCTAGGTTTAAGTAGTTTGTAAGCTACGGACTGATGACCACGCAATTTGGTCCGATAGATTTACAAACATTTGAAACTAAACTACGGACAAACACACACACCCATGCCCCAGGGAGGACTCGAACCTCCACGGCGAGCAACCGCGCGCTCCGCAGCGAGGTGCTTTAGACCGCTCGGCTACTCCACCGCGGCAAAGGTGAAAATCCTAACTTCTACGGGAACAGTCATGTAAAATCTTTTACTCTGTTTAAATTGTGATTAGCGTTTCAAATACATATTTGTCGCGCGCCCTGATAGAATACACACCGAATACTCACCATTATAGGCCATTGTTCGGGACACCATAGCTCTGCTGTATACACACTAAGAACTAAAGTTTCTCCAAAAAACGCAATGATTTCTCGTATGACCGCTTCTTTGGTGTTACGACATGTTAAGCTAATAGCTAAACTCTGCTCAAAATGTTCAAATGTTTGTATAGCTTATGCGACTAAACTCAAAATGTTTCAAATGTTTGTTAAGCTTATGGGATTTAACTACGGGGTCATCAGTCCCTAAACTTACAAACTACTTATGAACTAACTAATACTAAGGACGACACAAATATCCATTCCCGAGGTGGGATTCGAACCCCCGACCGTAGTGGCCGTGCAGACCGTGACTGGAGCGCCTCAGTCCCCTCGGCCACCGCGGTCGGCTAAATTCTGCTAACGCTTGAAAATGGTAAACCAACCGAAACCGCTAGTCTTGAGAGAAAAAAAATTAACAGCTATGGTCAATATGTCGTTTTGCAATTATGGTCTCAAAATATTGGATGACATAATGAATTTATTCTTACATGATACTAATAAGGTGAAGGGATGAAGGGTTTACTTTACAGGAGATTCAAGAAGTGCCGTCCGCGTGGCCGAGGGGACTGAGGCGCTTCAGTCACGGTCTGCACGGCCACTACGGTCGGGGGTTCGAATCCCACCTCGGGAATGGATATTTGTGCCGTCCTTAGTTGTAGGTAGTTCATAAGTAGTTTGTAAGTTTAGGGACTGATGACCCCGTAGTTAAGTCCCTTAAGCTTAACAAACATTTGAACATTTTTTTTTAAATTTTTTTTTCTTTTTCTTTAACAGAAAAAGAGAAACGGAAAGTATGAATACTGAATGTGATTACAAACTCTGAAACTTGTGCCACTATTCCGCAACTGGTTCTTTATAATGAAGTTTGCAGTCAGCTTCTAATAAAAGTGAAGCAGTCAACAATCCGAAGATTGGTTTGAACACCACAGTGCATTACTGGGCATGGTCCTGTTTGGAGGTGGTATGCCGTTGCCTTCCTCCGACCTTCGAACTGACTTACCCAGCCAGTTATAGGGGGACCTACAGTTTAACGTGGGTTCCGAACCACGGTGCTACTCGGTATTTTTCACATAAGCAATACTGCCAGAGGGGAAAGAAGTGCAAAGTGGCAGATAAAAATCCTAGGACCTGGCGGCGATCGAACCCTGGATCTTTGGATTTGTAGTCTGGCACTCTACCACTGTGCAACCGAGGCGCACTCAGCTTCAAATATCACCCATTAATTTAGACAACATTGTCAAAGGAGAGGAACAGCGATCTATTTCGCATGATTTAAAACAAAACAGTCTTAACTGCAAAAAATTAACAGTTTTTATTGACCGGTTTCGGCCTGATGTAGGTCATCTTCAGAACAAAATGTAGCCCACGTGGCCAGTGCTGGACTCGGCTGGGCTGGGCTATCCTCAGCTGTTCTGCTGGCTGACATCGAAAAACCACGTAGAATATCTGAACCACGACGAAAGAATAAACAAATAAATACAAATTAAAATATGATTTCATTTCTCAAATATTAAATAATAATTTATCAACTCTCCTAATAAAGAAAAGAAAGAAAAACACTTGTTCAGTGAAATGTTGCACCAGTGCTCAATATTTAAGTTACGCACTCAAAACGACACTTCAGTGCAAATCCTCTGAAATTTGTCCATACATAAGTCCAAATTAACTGGATGGTCTAACAGGTTCTCTACACAGATCACTCCTTTGTTGAGAAGAGAAACAAATTTATTTGAACCACAGTCAAAAACACAAAAGTCAGTTGCACTTACAATTATTTTATACTGTGTATACTCATACCATACATCCTACATAGTGTCTAGGTTTCACTGCTGCTGCCACTACCACCGGTACTACCAATACAGCACACATTCTCGTTCTGCCTTTGGCATCTGCCAACAGAATTTAAATACCATTCAATAAGGCGGCCACGTCACGTTTCGTCACGTCATGTGACATCACGTGACGTTCAATGTTCACTTAAAAAGTTTCTATTAAGATTATTTTGGATTTTTAAATAGAAAATATACTTCAAATTACAATATAAATTATATTTTAGTGTTTAGTAAAGATTTTTATACAAATGAAATTGAAAGTAACAGTTACAACTGCTACGGACTTTTCTTTTAAAGGTACAAACAAATAATTAATTTTTAAATAAGAGATATTTATGTAATAGCATTATTATTTGATTCTTTGTGAGTATTAATGACTTTTATACAAAATAACATTTTAGTAGCAAGTTACAATCATTACGTACAAATGCTGATAAGATCGTCTTCTATGTTTAAGATCTTTGGCACAGTTCTTATGACAAATCAAAACAAACGTCAATCTCATACATGCTTTGCCAGTGATTTCCGATTACAAAAATATACTTAACATTTATGTGCAGTTTAAGGAAAGTTTAACCCACACAGATAACTGTGGTAGTTACAGTTCACGTAAAACACGCGAATATTTGCGCGATTTTCTTTTCTCCAGCTGTTTGCAGGAATACTATTCTTACAAAATCGGCGTAATGTGTTTGATATTTTTTACGCCTTTGGATTTTCTCGTTTTTCCCGTTTGACTGTATCGCCTTCCGTCCGTCTCAAACATTCACGAGTCGCACGCTGTGGCGGTAGTGCCCGTATCATCATGCCTTGTTACACTCGCCGTTACGGATCCCCGTGCGAGGTCCAACGTATGATCGCATCTGTGCTGAAGTACCGCTCCGACATAATAATAATCAGTTTCCTGGATGTGAGACAAGATAGCGCAGGAATGTTGCGACCACTGTGAATAACTGACAGAGTGTTTCACAAATGCTGTTTATTAATAATTTATTGATTCGCTGACCAACCAGAGACACTCTGAATTATTCCTGTATTTATGTTCTTCACATCGGGAAGCAAATCCTCTGCCCGTCTGTCCTATGTGTACACATCCAGATATTCCACATTTAATTGTGTAAACTTCCGTTTCCTCAAACTCATTTTTCTCCTCAAAAACTGTATTATATACATTAGAGCCATGTTTTTTCCTAGTGTGGGTTTGTACTTTGTCTTTTTCAAAGGCCTGGACAATTTTATACAGTGTACGGCTGTATATCACACGAATGTAAATTTAAATTTTCCTCTCTCGATCATTTGTAAGGTTACGAGCGCGCCTTTGAACACCGCGTATAAAATTTACTGAAAACCGCTTGGCTCCCTCTATCTGTGTGATAATATTTATTTGCATGTTGACCTTTTCATTCCCACATTATTATTTACGATTTGAAAAATTTAAATTCAGTGATTTCTGCATTAAAACAATGCACTAAATTCAGGTAAATGGTTTATAAATAATTTTTATGGAATAATTATTTTTTAATGTCATGTTTTTCTTGAAAAACACACATTGACATTGAGGTATATTATTACTTCGTTCATTATTGGGTTGATTGCGAACACTGTCAGATGAATATTGAAAGTGAAACTTCCTGGCAGATTAAAATTGTGTGTCGGAACCGGGACTCGAACCTGGGACCTTTGCCTTTCGGGCAAGCGCTCTGCCAGGAAGTTTCATATCAGCGCACACTCCGCTGCAGAGTGAAAGTTTCATTCTGGAATATTGAAAGTGCCTATGAATCGTAACATCAGTCATCATGTACCCTCACAAAGTGTTGATTTACCCAGAATTCACATTATGACTTTACGACCCCCCCCCCCTTCTCTCTCTCTCCTGTTTTTCTCTCTTTCCCACTACCTCTTTCTCTGAGTTTAGACCGCGCTACTGAACACCCACTCGCAGATATTTCCCATTACGACCGCCCTGCCCCGTGCTCGGCCTGCCGCGACGTTTCTGCCACATTCTGCCGCGCAGCCACGCAGTCCTCAGCACTCTTATCTGCCGTGGGCTGCCGTTCTGCTGCTCCACGCCATGAGCGCCCTGTGACGTCACCTCTCCGTCGCCATTCTCCTGCAGGAACTCGCCGAGGTGGACGCAATTTTCCCGTACACTCCTCACCAGGGCAGGGGGCCGTAAAACCATCTGGTGTGGAGTGCGATTAACAAGGAACACCGCCCAGCGGCCGGCGGCCTGCACCGGCTAGACAAACGCCGTGGCTGGCCGTGGACGGAGCGAAAGCGAAGAGGGAAGAAAGGAGAAAATGAGACGGCCGGAGAGAGAACTAATTCCTCCACATTTTTTACAGCCGGGCTGCCTGGAGAGAGAGTTCATTCAAACAGGCGGAATGCGCGCTGAATTTAGGACAGCGATGGGGGAACTTTAATGGCTTCCGCCGTGTCCTGCACACCTCGCGTTAATCACGTCCCTGTGTCACCTCTGATAGCGAGGAGGGTGCTCCAGTAGACTTAACGCGGAAGGAGGACTTCAAGGGAACGCTGTAGTACACCGAGTACGAGTTTACTTTCTGCAGCAGGGTGCGGGATAATTTGCAACATCGGGGACATTACATTTGTTCGTCGGACCGGAAGACAAAACTGTGACTTCAGTTTTTCTCGAGAAAATACTTTGTCCACATAGGTATTCATGCAGAAATAACGACCCGCTGCCTTCGACCCCCCCCCCCCGCCCCTCTCAAACCTTCAAAGCTTCCTCCAGCGTTACCTCTCCTAGGCTCACATGCTTTTGCATTTCCTTATTCGTATGCTTATCTTTACAGAGATAGGGCTGAAGAAATTGTAGCACGCATAGACCAAAGATATGGTCTCTGGCATCATGTTTCCCCTACGAAAACCCAAGATTTCGTCAATATGCTTTGTTTCCACCAATCGCCACTTTACCAACAGATGACACTGCCGAACGTAATCTGTTTAGCGGCTCAATTGTCATCGTGTGGGAAGGCTCAAAAAGTTCCAATATTTGTAAATCTATCGGACTTAACTATTGTGATTATCAGTCCTTAAGCTTACAAAATACTTGAGTCGTTCCGCCCTATCTCGACAACGTTAAGTGGCATATTACTAAAATTTTCCGGGGATGTCTCCAACTGCGAGGACATTTTCAAGAGGGATCGTGGCACTGTCGTATCTCCGATGCACACCCTGGCTCGCTACTTAAACCCAACGTTTCGTCCCCAACTGCGGAGGGCATTTTCAAGGGGAATGGTGCCACTTTTCACAGTTGATCCAAGTCGATGACAATTTTAGTGGTGGTGTACCCTTTAAGAATTCCAGAACAGCCACCATAAAAATTCAGAACAGCGTCAAGTTAAGAGACTGACCTTCCAGTAACCACAGAAACTAAAACACGGCTGGTGGGTAACTGTTGTTGTCAAACACAAACAAATGTACAGTTCAAAGAGTTTACTACGAAGTACCGCTAGTGTAGGCATCTTACGAATCGGACAGTTCTTTGCAAAACAAGAGAAACCACAGGCTTCTAGACTACATAGTTCCAGAGAAAAATGCTAATATCCGAAACGATAGAAAACAAAATTTTCGAAATGTCAGTGCATAATTATTTTCAAATATTTATTTCAAATAGTAAATAATCGAATATTTCAATGAAACCAATACCAAATTAAGCTTAAAAATACATATTCTCATAATTTCCATAAAAATAAAAATGTGAAATTTTGTCATTTTAGGCCATAATACTTCCCTTAAACTAACCCAAGGACAAAACACACACACACACACACACACACACACACACACACACACACAGCCACACACACACAAACACACAGAGAGAGAGAGAGACTCTAACCTCCGACGGGGAGCAATGCGCACTCCGCAGCAAGGCGCCTTAGAGCGCTCGGCGAGCCCACCGACGCCGTGTGCAGGCAGTGTTGTACTTTGATGGAAAGGAACAAATACCATTCAACGTTATTGTGACACTGTATTTTACGATGTGCATCTTTTTTAGATACGTTCCCTGTTGAATAAATTCTCACGTATGGACACAGCAAGTTGAGGAGACCTTGGAACGAGGAAACCAGTTGGAGAATCTACTACACGGATACTCTTAAAATAATAAGAAAATGCCTGACAGTTAGTTCATGTAAGTACAGTTCTCAGAACAACCAGTGGATCAGGTGAGGTATCATACACAACATGCTTATAGTAAGGTGTTTCATTCAGATATTGGTTGCAATTTTAATTTGTGTGTGATACAGTAGGATATTTTGCTGTCTCAGCTCTTTACTTGAGGTTTACATCGCGTTTACGTAGAGACAAACATCATGGGGCTACATAAGAGTGAACAAGACATTCTCGTTGCCCTCTAGTATTGGGTGTGATGACTTCGGACGGACAGTACAGTTACAGACCTGCTTGGGAAAGTATGAGGTTATCACTCAGCCCTTTAGGGATATTTGGCCATTTTTCACGAGTAGCATATCCAGCTCTGCAATCCATTGTTGTAGGAGGTGCTGGTCTGGCTGTATTGCGTCTGCCAAGTGCGTCCGAGACCATCGAGTTTAAGTTTGGTGAACTAGATGGCCTCTCCATTCGTTCATTTCCCTCAGCGTCAGACAAGTTGTCCACCAATGAAACTGTGTGGAGACGAGCGTTATCCTCCACCAGACGGAAATCTGCTTTGGCATGGCATCTGCGTACTGACCACCATAAGTCGAAGATCTGTGTGGTGTGCAGTCAAAGCGCCATTCTGAACGATATAGAGGTAATACTGACTCCTGCCCACACCCACATAGAAACATTCGAAAATTTGCTTCCAACATAGTGATCGTGCGCCATATGTATTGCTCTTTTGTGTTTTATAGGAAAACATCAAATGTTATGGTGACTTTAGTGTAGCTCTCAAATGAAGTGTTATTTCCATAGCACCTATTCCATGTTTCTATCCTCTGTCACCTGCACTATACTGTAGCAGTTTCTTCTATGTATGTAGTGCAATTTTCATAGAGACATTTTATTGATTGCATCACCCATTGCTAAAATTACTTTTGCTCAAAACTTACGGTTAGGAATATACATTCACAAGACTTGTGATCAATAATATCTCCAATTGCACTATCTTGAGTTTCTAAAAATCTAGGGCCGTTCCCCGTTGAGGATTCGAATCTCCTCTCGGGCATGGATGTTTGTGTCGTCTTTAGTATAAGGTAGTTCATAAGTAGTTTGTAAGTGAACCCTCAGTTAAGTCCCTTAAGCTTTGTGTATTTTTTTAGCACATCGTTCTGTCTGTTATCAGTTGGGATTATTAGGGCGTGGTGTAACTATCTGATAGATAGAGCTTCGTTGTTGATTGGTCTCCTAGCGTCAGGATCGGTCTGTGGCAGCACTGTGCCCCTCCCCCCCCCCCCTTCCCTCTCTTCCTGACGAGTGTCGCTTCTACCCGTCTGGCCACAATCCCAACTGCTGTGCTGGTGAAGTAGGCCTACGTCTTCGCGGTATGCCCCGCACTCTGCTATACACTCTACTGTTGACACGGCGGTGGCGGCCAAGCGATGCTGCAAAAGGCACGAATGCCTCCAGAAAGCCGGCTCCCATTCATAGTGGTGGACGGGCTGCTCTGTACCGCACGTGTTGTGAACACGTGGTCTCGCACAACGTCCTCTCGCTGACGAAGTCGTACAGTCCTAAGGCGTGACAGCGCGAAGGTAAGAGCAAGTTGATTTTTATGAGTGTAGTGTTGGTCCCTTGCCGAGCACAGCGGCGAGCCAGTCACGGTCTGCACGGCCACTACGGTCGGGGGTTCGAATGCCCCCTCGGGCTTGGATATTTGTTATGCCGGGCGCCGTGGCTCAACGCGCCCGGTCAGAGGGCTCAATGCCCTCCGTAATAAAAAAGCTGAGCCAACAACACACCGAACAACAACGAACAAAAACGATCAGCGTCCGCCAAATGAGAACTACAAAAAAAAAAAAAAAAAAAAAAAAAAAAAAAAAATGTTAAGGGTTCGGACTCTTCCGCTAGAGTTCTCGGGTTCGATTCCTCCTCTGGCACTTTTTTTCTTCTGTTTCATTTTCTTTTGTTATTCCACCAATTATTCAGAAACTTTCCCAAACCTACATTATCTTTAACAAATTAGTTATGATATTGAATAAAAATTATTTTCATTTTTATTTAAAACTTCCGGGCTCATAAGCCGTGGTCGATTTGTATAACTTTCCCCTAACGTTTCATCTTCGGCTGCGGAAGGCATCTTCAGAGGTCACTCTACCTCTGAAGATGTCTCCCGAAGTTGAAGATGAAACGTTAGGGGAAAGTTTCAGAAATCGACCACGGCTTATGAGCCCGGAAGTTTTAAATGAAGTTGACGCCGGCCGTGAAAGCTTACATTGTATTTTCATTTTGGCCAACAACACAATTCATGGCGGTGGGTTCTCCATTTTTCATTGCAAGTTATACGATCAGAAACATTGAATTTTTAATCAGAATAACGAAATCTATCGGAAAACATTCGATTTTTATACATTTAATAATTATAAACAAGAACCGCAGTGGTAATTATTGTAACCACTACGGTCGGGGGTTCGAATCCCCCCTCGGGCATGGATATTTGTGCCGTCCTTAGTCTTAGCTAGTTCATAAGTAGTTTGTAAGCTTAGGGACTGATGACCCCGTAGTTCAGCCCCATAAGTTCTACAAACATTTGAACATTTTTTGAAAAACAAACTACCGTTTACTACCTCACAGCTCGCGCACAGTGCTATGCGCAGACGACCGTTTTAATCCCAAGGGCATCCCTAGGCATGGTCCTGTTTGGCGGTGGTATGCCGTTGCCTTCCTCCGACCTTCGAACTGACTTACCCAGCCAGTTATAGGGGGACCTACAGTTTAACGTGGGTTCCGACCCACACACACACACACACACACACACATACATACACACACATATATATATATATATATATATATAGGGTGTCGGGTGTCCCAGCTATCTTGTCCACCCAAAATATCTCTGGAACAATAACAGCTATTGGAAAACGAGTTTCACCGGTATCAATGTACGGCTAGGGCCCATGAATGTACATAATTGGAAACATTCTAAAACGAAATCAAATGTGTTTTTTAACACAAACTTATGTTTTTTTTAAATGAACACCCTATATATTTTATTCAGGAATCCATAGCATGACAAATCACATAAACAATGGCGTCGATTGCATCGCAATATTCCAATTACATCCCGAGATATTGCGACGCGAAGTTGACGCTTGAAATACGCGAAACGCGCGGTTAGCGCACGTCCTGAGACTCAGGCGAGAACCCCATGCTGCTCAGGACGTGCGCTAGCGGCGCGTATGATTAGAAAACATTTGTGAGGTACATTGTCAAATTCTTTCCGGAAATCTAGAAATATAGAACCGATTTGAGATCCCTTGTCGATAGCACTCATCACTTCCTGTCTGATAAGAACGATACTTTTTGAGTTCGTCTTCACTATAGGACGTTTGAAAGTTACCTTTGCGGTAGTTATAATGTTTGAGAATGTATATGTTCTAAAGTCTACATCTACATTTACATGGGATACTCTGCAAATCACATTTAAGTGTCTGGCAGAGGGTTCATCGAACCACCGTTATACTATTTATCTCCCATTCCATTCTCGAATAGCGCGCGGGAAGAAAGAACACCTGAATCTCTCCGTTCGAGCTCTGATTTTTCGTATTTTATTCTGATGATCATTTATACCTGTGTAAGTGGAAGTCAACAATATATTTTCGCATTCGGAGGAGAATGTTGGCGATTGTAGTTTCGTAAATAGCCCACGCTGCAGCGATAAGCGCCGTCGTTGTAATGTTTCCCATCCCAGATCCTGTATCATTTCCGTAACGATGTCTCCCCTGTATTGTGACAATACGAAACAAACTGCCCTTCTTTGGACTCATTCGATGTCCTCCGTAAAACTCACCTGATACGGATCCCACACTGGGCAGCAATACTCCAAAAATAGACGGACAAGCGTAGTGTATGCGGTTTCTTTTGTAGTTCTGTTGCATCTTTTAAGAGTTCTGCCAATAAAACGCAGTCTCTGGTTCGCTTTTCCCACGACATTATCTACGTGTTCTTTCCAGTTTAAGTCTGATGTTATAGTAATTCCTAGGTATTTAGTGGAGCTTACGGCCTTCACATTCGATTGATTTATCTTGTAAACAACGTTTAACGGATTTCTTTTCGTACTCATGTGGACGACTTCCCACTTCTCATTATTTAGAGTCAACTGCCAATTTTTACACCATATTGATATCTTATTTAGATCGTTCTGCATTTGGTGTTGTTCTTCAGATGACTTTATTAGACTATAAATGACGGCATCATCTGCAAACAACGTAACAGAGCTGCTGAGATTTTCTCCCAAATCGTTTATGTAGATAAGGAACAGCAGAGGACCGATAACACTACTCTGTCGAACGTCGGATATCACTTCTGTCTTAGTCGATACCTTACCATCGATTACTACAAACTGTCCAGTCACAAATCTGGAGCGATATTCCATAACCACGCAATTTGATTCAAAGCGTTCGTGAGGTACGGTATCAAAAGCCTTCTGGAAATCTAGAAATACGGAATCAATTTGCGAACACTTGTCGATAGCACTCATTTCGTGTGATTAAAGAGCTAGCTGTGTTTCGCATGAACGATATTTTCTAAATCCGTGTTGACTTTGGGTCACTAGATCATTCTGTTCGAGACAATTCATAATATTTGAATACAGGAAATGTTCCAAAACCCTGCTGCAAATTGACGTCAATGAAATAGGCCTGTAGTTTAGTGGGTTACTCCTACTGCCTTTCTTGAATATAGGTGTGACCTGTGCAACTTTCCAATCTTTTGGTACAGATCCTTCTATGAGAGAGCGGTTGTATATGACTGTTAAGTAAGGAGCTATCGCTTCAGCATAATGAGATAGAAATCTAATGGGTATACAATCCGGACCAGAAGACTACTCCGATGACATCTACTTCTACGTTACTCATCCTGGCCTCTGTAATTAAAATCTGGAATATTGGAATCGAAAGGCAGTAGACCGCTCCATTCGCACCATCAACAGAACAGGCTCTGCTAACGGTATACTACGCCTTCCACATCGCTGACAACGAGTTCTTCACAACGCTGGTGACTACTTTGAAGAACAGCAACAGGTGCCAACATGCAAACCTTTTTGTATCGGTTGTGAATAAATAGTTGCTACTATTAAAGTTCCAACCTTCGTATATATATGACCTATTAGATAGCATCGGAATTTGAATAAGGATTTTCGCTGATGATTCTGTGGAATACAAAGAACTCGTAACGCTGGAAACTGTGGCGAACTGGCGATTGGTCGTCAACGTAAACAACAATAAGAACAAATATAAAGGAATATCCTTTACTGTGCGATTAAAACTTGCAGAACAATCGCTAGCAACAGTTAAATCTTTCATAAAGAAGGAGATAAGACTAAATAATATGAACACAACGCAGTATACTGCATTTTCTTGCAAGTTGGCATCACTGCGTACGTATCAACACGGATAAGCTTCCGCAGTGCCCATATGACGTACGAAGTCTTTTACGTTGCCTCGCAGTGTATTGTACGTTTTGTCCTACGACGGCCAACATAAAGGCTTCCAACGAGGCCAACTCAATGTTATGAAGGTAGTGAGACAATCAGTGACGAAATCGTCTCACTGTTTGATATCTCAATAGCGACAGTATCCTCGGTAATGACAGAGTTCGCGAAACAAGATGAAACGACAATGGACGAAAGCCGAATTTAACTACCGACAAGCATTAAGAACGATTGTGGCCAGACGACGTAAAACTGCTGTGGCAAAAGTGGGTGTAAACTCGGCACTCACTAGAGTTATACCGTTTCCAGAAAAACAGTACGGCCGGAGCTTCAACGTTCCTGAAAGAGATACAGTTGCTGAGTCCGTAGTAACGGCAGCCACAGCAAAGCTGCGAAGGTGGTGGTGCCACTATCATAAAACCTTGACACTTGATGACTGGAAGAATGTAATACGGCCCAATGAATCGGCGTATATTCGCACTTCCTTCAGTGTAGCGTAGTGGGGAGTCAGACACGATTTGGGCATCTACATTGTGGTATTCAACAATTTTTATCAAAAAATTCACTGATTGTATAGATGTGAATTATCTCACCAACGTCAACAAAAACTGGTTACTATGACTACCACATTGCTAACAAGCACTGTCAATTCATGATTGGCAGTGCATCTATACACACTGCCAGAAAGGTTCACTCGTTCTTAGTGCAGCCAAATCGGTTTTTTCTCAATATAGCTGAAACGTTATGGAGCGCTTTAGAGCAGAGTAAGGACCAGGTTTGGGGTCGGTTTGACAATGTCTTGTTAAGTCCCAGTTACGATTTTAAGTTGTCGTTCGCGGAGAATTGCGTTTGTCTATGTTTCGTTATGAGTTAACCTCACGTTAAAGTTAACGAGTAGAATTCTGCTCGTAACACGGCTAACGACCAGTTAAGTGAGAATCTGTATGAAAATGGCAGGATTCCAAAGCGCTAAAATACATCAATATATTCACTTGATAAGATCGATTTATCGAACAAACTAACAGAAGCACTACATGCATGGAAAACTAGTGTGGAAATCAGCTTTTATTGGAAAATTTAATTGTCATATTTATCGCCCCATCCATTCAGTAGCGAGTAGATGAGTTTGATATACTGCAGATACGCTAAATAACCTTAAAATTGTTGTTGCGATATCAAAATACGAACTTACGGGTAACGACTACTTAAGTGAGAATCGCTATGATGAAAATGGCTGGAATAAGAGATTTGCTTGACAATGAGACGATATAGGTCTTAAAATCTGAATTGAGTAGTGTCAGCGGCCGGTAGTCTTGTATTCCTTTTCCACCTGACGGTTCGGGGACAGGAATTATCATGCCCTCCACAAAGGCAGATGGAAGAGGGGTACGCGGAGACATCAGTTCTCGGTACATATCAGTCCACCGAGGCAGCATGAGAGTTTTGAATGTCCGATAAAATTCTAACGGGAGTCCGTCCGGTCCCGGTGATTTGTTTGTTGCGCCTTTACCCAGAGTTTCTGCCACTTTATCTTCCGTAACCTCTGCCATGAGTAATCCTTCCGCCGTCGCATCAAGGGTACCCGACAGTGTCTGTGGAACTTCATCAAAGGCTGCCTCATTGTGTTCCACTCTGTCGTAGAGGTGTCGGTAATGTTCCAGAAAAGCGGCGGCAATATCTATTTGCGATGTTAGACTGTTACCATCCGGCAAGTCGGCGGCATGTATTAAGGCTCTCCGACTGCGTCGTTTCTCCCTGATGACGTGGTGCATCGATGGTGGTTCTCCCTGTACTCGGTCAAAAGCTCTAGCTCGCACGACAGTGCCTTCTAGGTTGCGGCGTATTATAGATGGAGGTGCCTGTGTTGAGAGCTCCCGTAGCGTCGTAAAGTAGAAGACCACGGTGTTCCGTCTCCATAAGGATTGTTCCCTTCCGTATGCTATCATCGCTCGGCGTATAGCAGGCTTGGCGCAGTCCAACCACCACTGTAGTGTCGTGGGAAAGTCGGTAGGCGTCGCTCGCAGGTGTTCCAAGCGTCTTCTATTAAGCGTCTGCACTCCGGATCCCGGAGGTGTGCGACGTTCATTTTCCAGGTACCTCGACTTCTCCACACCTGGCGTTGGAGTTCGATCGTGCATATGTATGCGGTATGGTCTGAGAAGGCAACGGGCCACAATTCCGCATCAAGAACAGCATTTGTGAGACCACGTGTAACATAAACTCGATCAATACGACTTGCTGAATGACTGGTATAGTACGTGTATCCGGTCCGGTTGCCATGGACGCGTTCCCAAGTATCGATCAAGTTCATATCTCTCACCAGCAGTCGTAACTCTTGACACGAGGTGTAATGTGGGTATTGATCTTTCGGGGCAAGCACACAGTTGAAATCACCTCCAAGTAAAAAGTGGTTATATCGACCCAAGAAAAGAGGAGCAATCTCCTCTGCATAGAATCTGGCACGGTCCCGCGTTCGGTCCGTACCTGACGGAGCATATATGTTGATGATGCGGAGCCCAAGTACGGTCAGTGCAAGCCCCCTTGCTGACGGCAGATACACCACTTCTTCAGCATCGATACCGTCACGTAAAAGTATCGCCGTGCCGCTGGCGCTGTCATGCGTTGGTGTAATATATGTGTCGTACCCATACAGTGTGGGAAAACTGTCGACATTGACTTCTTGTAGGAGGACTATATCAACATCCGACGCCCTCAACATGTCCTTTAATAGCTGTAGTTTGACTTGTGCTCTAATCGTACTGATGTTGATGGATGCTATTCGATATGCCTGCTGCTGCACTGCACGTTGGAAAGCGTTCATGATGCTGGAGTTTGTTGGTGTGGAGTTGAACATCTGTTGAGTGCTGTCGTGTCCTTCGGAACCTTCCGCATCTCCTAAGTGCTTAGTGTTTTGGTGGGGTCGCGGCCGCTGCCGCGTCTGTGTCGTCGTTCATTGAGTCATCATCATCGTGATCCCCAGAACAGATGATATGAGGCGAATCTCGCTGAGATATCCCCGCGTGGCTTTGCAATGGCAGTGGATCTGTATCAGGGTTGGGCGGCGGACCCACTTGTTGGTCTCCGATGAACGACGTCGGATGTTTCTCGTGTACTGGGCGGTTTGCGTCGTTCTGTTGTGCGGTGAGAAGGGACTCCACGTGTGTGCTTTGAATTTCATCATCCTCACTGTGTGTTGCAGCGTCTCCCGTGGAACAGGTGTCCGACGGCGATAGACAGCGTTTCTTGTGCCGCTTCGGCAATCGTGGCTTGCGTGTGTGTGCCTCTGTATCAGATTGCGGCAGCGAATCCCGGCTTTCAAGAGCAACGGCGGATATGGTTGTTGCCATGTCAACGTCCATTCGTGCTTACGGCTCTTTCTCTTCAGCCGTCGATGTCGACAGAGAAGTTGTGCTCTGGTTACGGGTAACAACTACTTAAGTGAGAATTCGTATGATGAAAATGGCTGGTATAAGAGATTTGCTTGACAATGACACGATATCAAAAAAAAAAAAAAAAGTTCAAATGTTTGTATAGCATATGGGACTTAACTACGGGGTCATCAGTCCCTAAGCTTACAAACTACTTATGAACTAGCTTATACGAAGGACGGTACAAATATCAAATATCCCTGCCCGAGGGGGGATTCGAACCCCCGACCGTAGTGGCCGTGCAGACCGTGACTGGAGCATCTCAGTCCCCTCGGCCACCGCGGCCGGCGAGACGAAATCAATATTATGGAGAGGTCATTGCCCTATAAGGCGTCCCAGACGTATTTATGTTCTATATATGTGGCGTCTGTTCTTTCAAACGTATCCGATAGAACAGACGTCACTTTTGAACCTGCAGTTATTATCTATTCATATTTACGGAATGTATGACTTTAACTGTTAATGGGCAAAGTTGGACTACGAGTTTGAGTAATAGTGGGCAGGGTGAAGTTGGGAACTTGTTTGTGGCGGAAGGCGTGCTTAAGTAATCCATTGCAGTATGGTATCCCCAGTGGTGTAGGGGTCAGCGCAACTGCCTAGAAAGCAGGAGATCCGGGCTCGAATCCCGGCTGGGTGCACATTTTCAACTTTGCCCATTCGCAGTTAAAGTAATTCATTCCGTAAGTTTGTATTTATGTTCGTCCACATCATTTTGAATGCTGGGATGATGCAGAATTTGCTACGCGATTTCGTCTTCGAAAGGCCACTTTGGAAACTCTGCATGAAAAACTCCACGACCATATGAACAGTTGAATAGATAGTTATTTATTTTGTAAGTTATCTGTCGTTATAGAAAACAGAATACATTATTTATGTCTGTAAGCTTATTAATTCAGTATTTACTTATGCTTGTTCCGCCTAGTGTAAGGCGTGATTTCTTCCACCGATCTACAGGAACAGTAGATTTTCGCCTATTTGCTAGTTATTGGTTGCACTAGGGTACTACGCACTTGGAAGTATGTTATTGTACTAGGCCCTAAGCATTTTTGCTGTCCTACATGTTCCGTGGACAGCATTGAAATCATTTGCCACACGCGACCATGTCGCTTCCTTTTCCTTCCATGTCGTAGCGTCGGTTATTTTACATTCCAATGTTTCCTTATATTGTCTATTACAAGATACTTGCACTAACTCTTTCGAGCTTCTTTTACGTTTGTTTCCTATAGTACCAAATAACAACTGCTAACCTCTTCCCTGATACTTAAATATTGCGAACAGCTGTTTATTCAGAAAGCACTTTCAGTTGTTTCTATTGGCAACATAGTCGAAATATATCGTACCTTCTCGTTTTGTTCTGGTTAGCAAACGAGTTTTGTATCTGGAAATGACAAACGCAATGCACTTAACGAGCACTTTAACTGGACGTTAAAGGCATCTTCTCGTTTACTGACGAGGAGATTGACGAATCGGCCCTTAGAGCACCAACATCGTTGAAGTAATTGGCAAATGTTTTGTTACAAGAATAGAGAACATTCGTTGGAAAACGTGAAGACCATTACGAATCTGTTCTCAAATTCGATGGTTGGTCATCACCTTACTAATAAACAAATATGTCTATGTTAGGCGTTCATATTATTTTGTCTACCCCTGTATCTGGAAGTACTTATAAGAAGTGGGACGTCCACATAAAATTACTCGTGAGTTAGGAAGGCGCCGCAATAAGAGTCATTGGAACAGTCCTCGGAAAAAGTAGTAGGTCAAGGAATAATCAAGTAAAGTATTTTCCACTTAATGATACCAGCTGGTACAGCACCCATACAAAATATTTTTTTACAAAACACAGTCTTGGTTGCGATCAACTGATTTTGATCGACGCATTCCACGTTTTCGAGGCATCATCAGACTCTGGAATATAAGTTGGGGGAAACTTTACAGGCCTAGTCTTATCGTGCACAGTGATACCAAAGAAACAGATTATTACTGACCTTAAAAAATATAAGTGATTATAGGTACTCTTAATTCTTCTTGATTGAAATTCTGGCAGCACTATTTTGTCTGAGTCTTTGCTAGTATATATTTATAATAGTTGTCCTTTGTTGGTAAACTATGCTTCATGACTTAGAGCGTCACTAGTGATCTTTTGCCGTATTACCTATGTAAGGGAGCAATTGTACCAGCCACCAGCAGGCCTGCTAGATGTATAGAAGTGCACCGGCTGCGACGACTTACTCATAAACTTTGGCAGGTGTGTAAACTTTCAGGTGTGCGCCTACCCTGTGCTATCGTGGCCGTTGCCCCAAATTTATTTCAGGTAAATTTATCCATTCTACGTATTTAATTTCACCGGTTCGTGCTCCGGTTTTCTTTCGATTAGATTATCATGACACGTATCTTGCATTTTTCTGTTTTATAGGTTTTCGATAGGTGCCCTAAAGCGAATACTATTTTTAAAGACTGACGCTGCCATGCTTTGGCACGAAAACGTTTTAACGCTGACTGATGTAAAGTATTATTTTAAGGTCAGTAATAATCTATTTTCTTAGTGTCACTGTGCACGATAAAACGAGGCCTCCAGTTTTTTATGATGCCCCAAAAAGACGAAACGCGTTCATCAAAATAAATTATACGCAACCTAAACTGTTTTATTATAAAAGGAAAGCAAGTTTATTTCCGATTTATTCTGTTCTCGATTAATAAAGTTCAGTCATGTTACCAGAACCACCATGTCAGCGTAAACATGCACTTAGCGGAAAATAATAAATGTTCCTGTAAAGTATACACTGAATATGGGTCTGCAGTGGCTCGAAAACTAGTTCTGGATTAATAAAAAACTTCGATAAAGGCAGCTGGTTGCATTTCTTTTTACGAAAATAAACCGTCGATTTACGCTACAGCTGCAGTTCGTAACCGACATGGATATTTGGAAAGTAAGTTTAAGTGTTTGTTAAGCTTGAGGGACTTCACTGCGGGGTCATCAGTTCCTAAACTTGCAAAATATTTATGAACTACCTTATACTAAAGACGACACAAACATCCATACCCAAGGGGGGAGGGATTCGAACCCCCGACAGGAAACGGCCGCGCGCATTGGAGCATAGCGTCTCAATGCGCTCGGCCGTTCCGCCGCGGTTAAAAATAAGTGGTTTACAAAACACTCATCTGACCAATACTTGAATATTGCTGGTTAATGTGGGATCTGAACCAAACAGATCTGACATTGGAGTTATACAGTTTCACACTTCGTTACAGGTTTATGTAGCAAGCACGAAAGCTTCACAAAGATAATCGCCGATCAGCAGTAGCAGACGCTGCAAGAGAGACGTTCTTCTTCACAATATGAGCTTGTGTCACAGTTTAGAGAGCGTACGTTTCTCGAAGATTCGTAGAATATATTGCTCCCCCCCCCCCCCCCACCTTCATACATCTAGCGAAAAGACCACGAGGATGAAATTGGAGAGAATACACACGGAATTCTACCTGCAGTATTTTTTTCCGCAAACAATTCGCGAAAGGAACAGTAAAAAGAAAGTAACAGTAATACAAAAAGTATCCTCCACTACACATCGTGATGTAACTTGAGAAGTGTGGATGTAATGGAGGTAAAGTTGAAGATTCGTTCAACAAGCACACCTACGTCTGTGGGTCCCCTGATTTTTTACTAGTACCATCATAGCAGAATAAATATGCATATGTTTTGTGTCCCAGCCTCGTCGCCGCTTTTGTGTCTCGTTTCCGTCGTAGGTGTCGGTGGCCGAGTAGAAAGACCGACACAGGAATAAAGGATGCACGCTTGTACAGGTAGGAGGTGACCAGCCAGTGGGACAGCAGAAACTAGAAACACTAGAGTAAATTAGAACGAGATATATATTGCACAGAATTTATTCAATACTTAACTTTTACATAGGTCAGTACTGCAGAATGCTGATACATAGTTGAGCTAGAGGCCTGCCTAGTGCCTATCCGATAGCCAAGTCTTCACTGGTGCCTATCTGATTCCGAAGTGTTAACTGGTTCCTATCTCAGTCCCAAGTGAACGATGTCGTTCAGTGGTGGCCACGAGCGGAGTTGTAGCAGAGGGCGCTCGTGGCTGACGTCGTAAGATCGCCGCGCCGTGCGTGCATGGCGGCGCGCGGCGAAAGTAGGTGGCGCGCACTTTGTACTTGTGCGACACCACACTATGAACGTTTTAAGCTGATCCTATTGATGACACATCAAAACCTGTTGGCGTCATGTATACGAATAACGAAAGAGATTGTCTTCTGCGGAAAGTGGAGTTCAAATATATAAATAACACAAAACTCTAATCTTTTACGAAAGAACGTTGCAGGTTGTAATGTATTTGGCCTGGAAAGTCTCGTGTGTTGATAATAATGAAGTGTGCGATACCACATTTGATCGGATGTGTTGCACCCTAATATTCCATGTTTGTATTATATACGCATTTTTGGCGCCTCTGGCCGGTCACATTGATTTGGTCGCTTCTTTACTTGGGTCTTTTAATAAACTAAACTAAATTAATTAATTATTGAAAGTCGTAATGTTGAACAACTATGTGTTTGTTAATGAAATTAATAACTAACATTATCTGATGTTTTCTATAATGTATTGACCGTAATGTAATACTTTGCTGACCGTAAAATTACATAATTAATTTAATCATTTTAAATAATGTAAACATATATTAATACTGCTCTAATTTTCGAATATTTACGATCTTTTGTTTAGTTTTGTCTTGATACGAAAATCATATTATTACATTCGTCATAATTTTGTGTATCTTTACTTGAGGCAAGATTCATTTATGTTTCATAAACAAATTATTAAAACTGTATTTAACTTTTACGTACTCTAGAATGTTCTCTAAAATATAATATTTATCAATACGCGTGGATTGGCGCGGAAGCAGTCAGTAATAAGTTTGTCTTAGAGAGTATTAGTTTAGAAGTCAATCAATATGTAGAACACATAGGAGTAATAAGTTAGTCAGTAACAAGTAGTCTTAAAGATGTACAGAATACAGTCAATATCATGTATTACTTTTGTTAATGTGCTTCATCAAGAATATAAATAAATATACGTTGGATGTCAACAACTACCGCCCAATCTCACTTCTGACTGCTCTATCAAAAGTTCTTGATAAAGTAATGTATTCCAGAGTAGCTTCCAGAAAGGCTTTTCAACAGAAAATGCAATACATATTTTCACTAATAAAATATTAAATGCTCTGGACAACCGTAAATCACCCGTTGGGATTTTTTGTGATCTATCAAAGGCCTTTGATTGTGTTAACCATGGAAGTCTTCTAGATAAGCTTAAGTATTGTGGTATGAGTGGGAAAGTGCACAAATGGTTTAAATCATACCTAACTGGAACAGTTCAGAAAGTTGATATAAGTAATTCACATAATATACAAAAAACAGCCGAGTCCTCAAACTGGGGAACTATCAAGCATGGGGTGTCACAGGGTTCAGTACTGGGACCTTTGCTGTTCTTTATATATATTAATGATTTGCCTTTCTATATTCATAAAGACGCCAAGCTAGTTCTCTTTGTTGACGATACAAGTATCGCTATCACACCCGAATCACAGGAATTAACTGATGAAATTGTCAATGCAGTATTTCAGAGAATTATACAGTGGTTCTCTGTAAATGGACTCTCTTTAAATTTTGAAAAAACACAGTATATTCAGTTTCACACAATAAATGGCATTACACCATTAATTAATATTGACTTCAACCAGAAATCTATAGCTAAGGTACAGTATTCAAAATTTTTAGGTTTATGCATTGATGAGGGATTGAATTGGAAGAAACACATTGAAGATCTGCTGAAACGTTTGAGCTCAGCTACTTATGCTATTAGGGTGATTGCAAACTTTGCTGATGTACAACTCAGTAAACTGAGCATACTATGCCTATTTTCATTCTCTGCTTTCTTATGGCATCATATTCTGGGGTAATTCATCATTTAGTAAGAAAGTATTCATTGCCCAAAAGCGGGTGATCAGAATAATTGCTGGAGCCCACCCAAGATCATCCTGCAGACATTTATTTAAGGATCTAGGAATCTTCACAGTAGCTTCACAATATATATATTCACTTATGAAATTTGTTATTAACAATCCAACAGAATTCAAATTTAACAGCAGTGTGCATAGCTACAACAATATTCAAGGTTAAATTTAGCACTGTCACAGAAAGGGGTTAATTATTCTGCCACAAAAGTCTTTGGTCACTTACCAAGTAGTATCAAAATTCTGACAGATAGCCAACTGGCATTTAAAAATAAATTAAGATAATTTGTGAATGGCAATTCCTTCTACACATTAGATGAATTTGTAGATAAAAGTCAGTACTTTAGGGAAAAAATAAAAAAATACTAAAAATAAAAAATAATAAAATAAAATATTCAAATATTGAGTGTCATGTAATATTATGTATAGACAAATTTCATTTAACTGACACGTTCTACATCATTACGAAGTCTCGTATTCATGATCTATGGAACAAGTATTAATCTAATATAATCTACATAAAATGAAACGAGTCACATTACTGGTTCCAAGACGTCCAAGAACCCGTCGTCCTGATGTTTTCATAATTATTTAAAGGTAGGCGAGCTACTAAAATAACGAAATCTACCACCGAACAACCGAAACAGCAAAGTGATGTGGTCTTAGTGTAGTATAAAACAACTATTATAAGGTGTAGGCACCAGTAGTAAAGTGGTAGCATTGGTATTCTTCATTATTAGTAAACACGTAATTAAATTTCGATTTGTCATAAATTACGCTCAGTTTTCACCAACCCTGTTTCTATCGTAAAAATATTAGAGTTCATCTCCAATTGTAATTCGTATTCCACCTACGCTCTCGACAGCTGCAAATGATGCAGAGCGATGCACGCCGCTGTAGGAGCAGGAGGAGGTCGTACAGTAGCTGATGCTGCTAGCCGCGTCACTCACATTCCTGCAGACAAAAGCAAAACGGGCACTTCCTTTTGCCCGCGCGGCGCGGCGACAGAAGCAGCAAAGAGAAGAGAAGAAGCGTTATCGCCGCAGTCGACAAAGCGGCCTGAGATAAGAAAGGCAGGCGGCTGAGGCAGCAAAAACAGACGGAGAGACTCGCTGGCAGAAGGGAACGAACGCTACTGCACGTGCACCGACACCAGGGGTGCTGCGTCCTAAAACACTAGCTAAAAAGTGTCCGTCTGAAGGCGAGGCTGCTGGCTGCTGCAAAGTGGCCCAGCCCCCGTGTAAGTTTGTGAGGGACCTGGGTACATAACATTTTGACAAGACATATTTATACAAACCAACACCTAGTTAATTTTGTAAATAAGTTTCTTCTTGAAACTCCCTGGCAGATTAAAATTGTGTGCCGGAACCGGGAGTCGAACCTGGGACCTTTGCCTTTCGCGGGCAAGCGCACTACCTATCCCGACACGATTCACGATGCCGCCTCACATTACACCGCACACTCCGCTGCAGAGTGAAAGTTTCATTCTTGAAACATCCCTTAGGCTGTGGCTAAGCCATGTCTCCACCATATCCTTTCTTCCAGGAGAGCTAGTCTTGCGTGTTTGCAGGAGAGCTTCTGTGAAGTTTGGGCTATAGATAAGAAAACTGTAGGTGAAACTACTCACAAGTTATTTCATATTTTTCTCTC
Source organism: Locusta migratoria (assembly GCA_026315105.1). Taxonomy (NCBI): domain Eukaryota; kingdom Metazoa; phylum Arthropoda; class Insecta; order Orthoptera; family Acrididae; genus Locusta; species Locusta migratoria. The sequence continues at coordinate 985,353,532 of CM048744.1, read as the reverse complement.
TCATTGGTCTAGACGACCCAACTTTCTCTGGTCATATTCCATAAAATGATAAATAAATCGGGTTGCCTGAGTAGAAACATTGTGGAAAAGGTGAATAGAGAAAATTAAGTGTACATACCGGTGGCGTTGTGCTGGGGCCGACCGTCGTCAACTGCTATGTGGTGTTCTCGTGACAGAGCTGGTAGGTACGCCCCTAGTGCGCATGCGCGAAAATCAAATTGAGCGTGAGGCGGTTAGCGCTGTGAAACCAGTGTTATAGCAGTAAAGGCGTAGCCCAACCTTCTCTGCTAAAATACTTGGAATAGGACCAGAGAAAGTTGGTTCGTCTAGTCCACTGAGAGAGAAAAATATGAAATAACTTGTGAGTACTTTGACCTACAGTTTTCTTATCTGTAGCTCAAATGTAACATAGCATAACGTGATTGTTACTGACATTTTCTCTTCTTTGTATACAGATAACTTTGATGATGTGGCTCTAATGCCACGAAACTAGTTGGTTAATAAAAGAATACCATACAGATGAAGCGGTTTCAAAATGTTCAAATGTTTGTAAATCTATCGGACCAAACTGTGTGGTCATCAGTCCGTAGCTTACAAACTACTTAAAGCTAGGTAAACTAACCTAAGGACAAACACACACACCCATGCCCCAGGGCGGACTCGAACGTCCACGGCGAGCAACCGCGCGCTCCGCAGCGAGACGCTTTAGACCGCTCGGCTACTCCACCGCGCAAAGCGGTTTCCATCATTATGACTCAATCTATTGGATTTACACTGCCATCTCGCAATCACTTAATAACACAAAGCGCGGTAAAGAAATCAGAAAAACAAAATTCGTGCCTCATATTGAGTGTAAGTATGACAGTTTTCAAATCGTCATCAATAATAACTGCAAACCAGTTCAAATCATTAATACTCCATTCCTTCCAAAGAAAAATACAAGTAATCTCCTGATACAATCATGGTCCGCAGAAGACAAATAACTCCGGTTGACAACAGTGTACCACCTCTACTAAAAAATGTTCAAATGTTTGTATAACTTATGGGACTCAACTACGGGGTCAGCAGTCCCTAGACTTACAAACTACTTATGAACTAGCTAATACTAAGGACGGCACAAATATCCACGCCCGACGGGGAATTCGAACCCCGGACCGTAATGGCCGTGCAGAACGTGACTGGCGCGCCGCAGACCGCTCGGCCACCTCAACTCCTCCACGCACTGTACACCAGGCGACGGCTGCTCATGGTGTGCCAGGCATATAAATCGCTGTCCACACCTTTCAGACCAACGTACCAAACCGTTGCTCGGCCTCCATAGGAAAGACTTTCCTCACTCGGCAACGAGCGACCAGGCCGTATGGGATTCGCGCGAGGGATTGCCTGGTTTTAATGTTCTACGTCGTGGTTGGAGCAGGGTGCCTCCTTCCCTTCTCCAGAGGCCCAGACTTGTTTTAGATATGACGAGCTTCAAGAAAGAAGAAAATTCTGATTTTGTAGGAAAGACATGTTTATATATATTGCACCAAAGCTGCTTTCATTTTAAATGCTGACTAGTTTCGGGATTTGCCCATTTTCTTAAGCCACCTATTACAGAAAACAAAGCGTGTTTTACAGAAAGATACATGAATATTGTCACAAACAAAATTAAGCAAAGAATATTTAACAAAAACATCTTTGGATCAAAAAGCTCAATAAATTACACCAAAGTAATTACAACAAACAGCGTGACCTAAGCAGTATCGAAATAAAACTATATATAAATGTAAGTAATTGCAACTTATACATTCAATATAACACTGCCATATTCATGTATCTTCCTGTAAAACACAGTTTGTTTTCTGTAATAGGTGGCTTAAGAAAATGGGCAAAGCCCGAAACTACTCAGCATTTAAAATGAAAGCAGCTTTGGTGCAATATATATATAAATGTGTTTCCTACAACATTTAAGAGCTGCAAAAACTGCTGATTTTACTTTTCAGTCTGTGTGTTTTTTTTTTTTTTTTTTAGATAACCATCACGGTTTTACAGTGCTGTATACTAATGGCTCCCAGCAAAGGGAATCCGTCCGTTGTTCCAGTGTGTTCCCCAACCGTGTTGTTAAGGTTCGACTCCCCGAAAATTATTTTGCTTTTTTTGTACGCAGAGCTACATGCTACCTTCAAGGCACTACGGCTGATAAGTCGAATACAGGGAATACGATTTCTGCTTTGCTCTGATACCCTCAGTGCTCTGCAGTCATTATAAAAAAGCTATTCGCGTCAGTGACTTTGCTGCAACAAATCAACAAATATACGATGAACTGTCCTTACTCCAACGACGACGGAAGGAAGTGGGTTTTTTTTTTTTTTTTTTTTTTTTTTTTTTTGGTGCCGAGGCTCGTAAGAATACAGGATAGTGAAGAAACCGATCGGGCTGCCAAAGAGGCTTGCAGAACACCTGAAGTGACAATGTGCCCAATTCCCTTGCAGGACATCACTTCTTTAGTAAGGGCCGCGGCGGAGCGGCCGAGCGCATTGAGGCGCTATGCTCCGGTACGCGAGGCCGTTCCCCGTCGGGAATTCGAATCCACCTTCGGACATGCGTGTTAGTGCTGTCTTTAGTATAAGGTAGTTCATAAGAGTTTTGTAAGTTCAGGGGCTGATGACGCCGCAGTTAAGTCCCATAAGCTTTACAAACATTTGAACATTTCTTTGATACGGCAGTAGTGTCTGCAATTGTGGGAGGAGGAATGGCTTTCAGTGACAATGAACAAGCTGAGGTTGCTGAAACCCACTGTCCATCCATGGCGATCCTCCTGCCGGCTTCACAGGAGGGATGAGTAGCCCTTACCTGTCTCCGAATCAGACACTGTCCATTTACACAGGGATCCTTATTCCAACGAGAGTAGTCTACGATTTGTGATGCCTGTAGCGTGCAGATTATTGTACGCCACATTTTAATTGAGTGTACTTTATATCGCGCAGAGAGACTAGATCTTTGTGCTGATCTGCCCTCTGTGTTAGGGTATGACGAGGCGAGTATGGGCATTGTGTTAAGAGGTTTCAGTTTGTCTCGGCGCTGGCCTGTCGCAGAGTGTCTGCTCACTCCTGTGGTCAGCCAGCCACGGTCTCTGCTCAGTTGTGTCAACCACCTCTCCAGTGTCTCCCATAGGGGAATACTCTCTCACTTTCACCTGCGGCATTCCGTTCGGTGTTTTACGTCAGCTGTACACATGTTTGCTGGATGTTTCTTCTCTTATTATCGCTGCTGGTTTTATCTCCTTTTTCGTTCACACTCCTCACTTCTTAACTTTGTTCGGGCGCTGAACACCTAGCTTCGTGCGCCCAGAACCACAATCCACCCACCCACACAATCCTACTCTGGCACGCACTCAACCGCGCAACCAGCGATTATGGCCAACACTCTCCACAGATCCGCGCTTTGCACACCGCTTTGTATGGTGACTGAGGCTTTTCAATGTTCAAATGTTTGTAAATCTAAAAGACCAAACTGCGTGGTTATCGGTCCGTAACTTACAAACTACTTAAACTAAGGTAAACTAACCTACGGACAAACGCACACACCCATGCCCCAGGGAGGACTGTAACCTCCACGGCGAGCAACCGCGCGCTCCGCAGCGAGACGCTTTAGACCGCTCGGCTACTCCACCGCGGCACTGAGGCTTTTATCTTAGCAGTAGTAACCCTTCAATATAACCATAAATACTATACAGTTATTCTATGAACACTTCTTTGACATTGTGAAAAAAAAATCCCGTCTAGTAATTATGGACACTAAGATGCCTGTCACCTGACCCTTAGAAAAGACCACGGTATCTAAGACGTGTTCATAGCTTAGTATGATTTTTAGACCTAATGTTTGTAAGACTTTTGTCGCTGCTGCCTTCAAGAACATCGAAAGCAAAGAGATGCAAAAGGAAAGATTTCTTTCACATCGTTAAGGCGAGAAAGAGCGTCACTAGATGACAATTCCTGGGGCACAGTTATCAAAGGGAAGTCCCAGGGGTTAGTTCTGGAGCACTGCTGTGTCGTATTAATATAAAATATGATATGCCTTCTAGTATCTAATTTATAAAGCAGAGTGTCCGTATATTTGTACGTGTTGCATACAAATCTACATTGTTGTTCCAATCTTTATGAAATTTTGCACACGTAAGCTTCAATCCATGAGGACGGTCGCCGCAAGTGTAAGAATCACATACGATATATAGTTCACGCGATATGACGTCATAAACAATGAGATGCACGAAAAACTGCTGCATTTTGCGATAATGCTGTTCATTTTCACCTAAACCACTGGACCGATTTAAACCAAATTTGGTACACACATTCCTTATCATGAGGTAATAATTGCTACAGGGATAAGAATCACATACGACACATGGTTCAGAATATATGACGTCATAAACAATACAAATCGTAAGAAACTGCCACATAATCTCGCGAGACTTTCGAAATAAACTGTATGAGAATGACAGTACGTGCAACAAACTTTAAACATAATTTCAAACCTTTATTAAACTTTTTCTCGCTGGTAACCATACCAAAATGATGAAAGGAAAACACGTTTCTCGCTTACTACTATTCCGCTGTTTATGGAGTAAAAGTACGGCATTCGTTATGACGTTAAAATTTATTATTTGTACACCACAAATTTTAGCCGCAGGAAATTTTACATGCAGTATACACACTTATACATAAATGTACCTTCTAAATTGTATCACATTCTGACACGTAGTTCATGAGATATGAGCACATAAACAGTAACTTTCCGCTGTTCATGGACTAAAACTAAGGCATTCGGTATGACGTTACGTATGACAATACCCGGGCATCACCGGGTTTTCAGCTAGTAACTGATAATACTATAATATTTCTGATTGCTGATAACACCAGATTGGAAGTGAAGAATGTTGAATGAAATATTGACACAGTGTGAAAGAATGTAATTATAAGTTTTGTAGAAAATAAATTGATGCTAAATCACAGTAAGGCTCCGTTTTTAGTTTCTAAGACACGGTTCAACAAAAAGTGAGATTTTGATTACACAGAATGGCAATATGATTAGTGAGACACAACAATGAAATTCCTACACATTGAGATATGTAGTAAGCTGTCGTGGAAATCCAGAGATTTTGTTCAAAAATTGAAAGCTGATTTATTTATCATTGCAATAGTATCTGAAATGCGTGATAATTAATCACGAGAAGTAATCTACTCTGCTTATTTCCATTCGCTTATAACAAATAATGATATTTTTGGAGCAAGTCTTCTGATTCATAAAGGATATTATTTACTCACAAACTGGTGGGTATCGTCAGGAGTGCCCCAGAGAAGTGAAATGAAACCGTTATTATTTTCTACCTATGTAAATGATATGTCGGACAGAGTGACTGGCAATCTGCGGCTGTTTGATAATATTGCTATTGTTTACTGAAAGGATATGTTAGATATGTTTGTTAAGCTGCGGCCGGCCTGTACTGCAAGGTATCGTCACTGAATGACTGAAGTAGAATGCAGGATGATTTGGACCAAATTTCTAGGTGATGTGAGGAGTGGCAGCTAGCTCTAAATGATGAAAAATGTAAGGTGATACCGATGAGTGGGAGAAACAATCCCGTAATCTTCTAATGAAATTGCGTGCTTATGGAATTGTGCGACTGGGTTCACGATTTCCTATCAGAAAGAACACAGTTCGTTGTAATTGACGGTAAGTCATCGAGTAAAACAGAAGTGATATCTGGCGTTCCACAGGGAAGCGTTATAGGTCCCCTACTCTTCCTCGTGTTTATAAACGATTTAGGAGACAATCTGAATACTCCCTTAGACTGTTCGCGGATTATGCTATCGTTTATCGGTTAGTGAAGTCAACAGAGGATCAAAAGCAACTGCAAAGCGATTTAGACAAAATTTCTGCATGGTGCGAAAATTGTCACTAAATAAAGAAAAGTGTGAAGTAATACACATGACCACTAAAAGAAATCCGCTGAACTTCAATTACGCGATAAATCAGTCAAACCTTAAGGTCGTAAATTCTACCAAGTACCTAGGAGGTACAATTACGAACAGCTTTGACTGGAGAGAACACATAGAAAATATTTTGGGAAAGGCGAACCAAAGGTTACGTTTAATTGGCAGAACGCTTCGAAGATGCACCACCTCCACCAAAGAGACTGCCTACATCACACTTGTGCGTCCTCTCCTGGAGTACTGTTGCCCCTTGTGGGACCCTCACCAGGTGGGACTGACGGAAGACATTGAGAAGGTTCAGAGAAGGGCAGCTCGTTTTGTTTTATCACGTCACGGGGGGGAAAGCGTCACGGAAGTGTTGAAAGAATCGTGGTGGAAATCATTAAAAGAAAGACGTTATTCATTGCGGCGTGATCTGTTTGCGAAGTTTCAATCACCGACTTTTAGTTCAGAATGTGAAAATATTTTGCTAGCACCCACCTACTTAGGGAGACATGACCATCCCAATAAAATAAGAGAAATTGGTTCGAAAACGGAACGATTTAGGTGTTCTTTCTTCCCGCGCGCTATTAGAGAATGGAACGGTAGAGAAAAGTTATGAAAGTGGTTAATGAACCCTCTGCCAAGCACTTGAATGTGATTTGCAGAGTATCTATGTAGATGTAGAATACAGCATTAGTAGCATGCTGCTTGGCAGGGTCGTGTGAATAATTAAATATATAGGCATAACGCGGCACAGCGATATGAAATTGAACGAGCATATGAGGTCGTGGAGAAGGCGGATGGTCCACTATGGTTTATTGGGAGAATTTTGGGGAGATATGATTCGCCTCTAAAGGAGACCGCGTATAAAACACTTGTGCGACCCGATCTTGAATATTGCTCATCGAAATCGGTTTAAAGGACGATTTAGAAGCAATTTAGAGGCGGGCGGCTAGATTTGTTACAGGCTAGATTTGTTACTAGGATAGAAAATTTCACTCTGCAGCGGAGTGTGCGCTGATACGAAACTTCCTGGCAGATTAAAATTGTGTGACAAGACAGCGCAAAGTTCTTCGTTTGTGTGGCCGTGATGTCCGTAGTTGCTTTCATAATTATGAATGGCAGTGTTTGTCCGTCTATGCAACTACAAATAAAATGCGTTTTTTCGCACCAGACGCGTTTCGTTTTAACCCTTTCGCCACGGTGACCTTCTGCAGCAGCCGGCAGCGGGCGTGCGTCACAGCCACAGGCGGTGGACTGCTGCAGCAGCTCCGCCTCGCCTCATATTTCTCCGCTTCACTACGCTCGACTTGTGTGCAAGTTTGACTTATGCACCATATAGCGGCTCTGATGATTGTGTAGCGTACGTCGTGAATAATAACACAGATTCACTGTTTACGTTCTGTATTTCAAAGATAAAACTACATCAAAGATTCAATTATTAATCCAGAGATATTTACAAAGACATTACAAAATAATATATTATCAATTCCTAACATCCTCCCCACCCTGGTCAACCTCCAGGGGGATGACCAGTTGAACGGGACGAACTATTTGGTGTCCTTCTGGTGAGCATAGAATTACTGTTCGTACTTTCTGATCTCTTCCTTCGACTAGTCTCTCTATCCTTGCTTTCTTCCATAGGTGGCGCGGGCGTCCATCTTCTTGTACCAGAGCAACATCACCGGGGCGGAACTTGATGACTCTTGTCGAAGTACCCCGAACTTCGTGGAAGCTTCTAAGTTGCAGTAGATAATCTTTAGTCCATCGCTTCCAAAAGTTATCTGTCAACTTCTGTTGCAGTCTGAATTCTTTTGTCAAAACAGATTTAGTCGACGGTTCTGGTCCTGTTGGCACTGTCAGAAGTCCTTCACCAATAAGAAAGTGGGCTGGTGTTAAAGGTTCATCGTCGTCTCCTTGAGAAATTGGTCTCGAATACACTGCGGCTTCGATATTAATCAGCGTGGTATTGAGCTGCTCTTCCGTTAACCTTGATTGACCAAGTACTTTTCGTAGGCATCGTTTGATGGTACCCACCATCCTCTCCCAAAACCCTCCCCACCAAGCCGCACGGGGGGCTATAAATTTCCATGAAATGCCATCCCTGGCTAGGACACGCTGAGTCTTTGGGTTAGATAACGCACTCCATATTTCAGACAGTTCAGCATTAGCTGCATGGAACGTCTTTGCATTGTCTGTGTAGATTGTATGGGGTAGTCCACGTCTACCAGCGAATCTTTGAAGAGCCACGAGGAATGCGTCTGTTGTCATGTTAGAGCACAATTCCAAGTGAACTGCACGTGTCGTAGCACAAGTGAAGAGTGTTATGTATGCCTTTTCCATGGTAGTGCCAACCTTTACATAGAGAGGGCCTGCAAAATCTATGCCAGTTATAGAAAATGGCTTGGATGGTCTTACTCGATCGGCTGGTGGGGGTGCTTCAACTTGTTGGCCCCGTAGATTGTGTAGAATTTTGCAGGGAAGGCAGGAGTGCAAAACTCTCTTGATAACTTGACGGGCACGCAGGATGCAGAACTCTCTTCGCAGTTCTGCCAACACTATTCTCACGCCAAGATGATGTAGTCGAATGTGCATTTGCTGAACCAGTAAAGTTGTGAACTGATGGCTACCGTCGAGGAGTAATGGATGACGTTGCTCGTTAGGGACAGCTGCGTAGTGTAAGCGTCCTCCAAGTCGGAGAAAACCATCTTCTAGGTAGGGATTGAAACATGCTATTTTAGAGTCTTTCGGGACAGGTTGATTGTTATTGAGTGCATGGAGCTCCTGTGAGAAACATTCCTGTTGAACAGCTCGTATCCAGTAATGACGTGCTTGAGCAAGTTCCACTGCCTTCAGCTCTCCCTCGAGTTTCGAACTTTGTCGAATATTGTGAATGAATCTTAGTATCCACCCTGTTACGCGAATTAGTTTCCAATAGGAGCTGAATTTGGAGCAGTCCATAAGGTTAGAAGAAGTGGCTACTGTCATCACATGCCGTAAGTTCTTCTTTTCTTCTGGCAGGTTATCAGTCACGAGTGAAGCGTTAGATGGCCATCTTGATTCTGCAAGTGCAAGCCATGGATGCCCCTTCCACCAGTGGTTCACAGATTGTATTTGGTTACCATAAAGTCCTCGTGTACGATGGTCGGCAGGGTTCTCACTCCCAGGGCAATGCCTCCATTGACTGGGATTTGTATGGGCGTGAATCTCTGTAACTCTGTTGCATATAAATGTCTTCCACCTGTTTGGGTCACTGCGTATCCAACCTAAAGTCACCATAGCGTCTGACCACAATACTGCTTCAGTTATTTTATGCCCTGTTGCTGTGCAGTAGTAATACAATAATCGTGATCCTATTAACGCTGCTAGAAGTTCAAGCCGCGGAAGAGTTAACTTCTTGATGGGGGCGAGTCTGGTTTTCCTACATGCCAAATGAACAACAATATGGTCTTCCATGGTCGTGCGAATATACAAAGCCGCTCCATATGCTCTCTCAGAGGCATCGCAGAAGACGTGGATCTGAGTATTGCTCTTTGTTGAAGTTGCTAGCCATCGTGGAATTTGTATTTGAGACAGTGAAGGTAGGGTAGAAAACCAAGTGTTCCATCGGGACCCAATATCGGGTGGCAGCAACTCGTTCCAATCAATACCTCTGCACCATGTATCCTGAAATAACAGTTTTCCAATAAGAGACACTGGAGAGAACAATCCTAATGGATCATAAAATTTGGCTGTAATTTGCAACAGTGTCCTCTTAGTAGTGGGGCCTACAGGAATCCTACTAGTAATATCCATTGCATTCATATAGAAGCAGTCTGTTTCTGTATTCCAGTAAACACCAAGAACTTGCGTTTCCGGGTTTATGTCTTGTCCTTCAGCCCTCCATATGGTCCTTAGTTGATCCGAATTGGTGGCCCATTTCGCTAAATCGAAACTCAGTAGTTTCATCATTGCGCTGAGTTCATAGTACAGAGTTATAGCATCATTATCATTCTCCGTGCCAGAAACGAAATCATCCATAAAGAAGCTGCTCTCAACAAGAGGTGCTGCAAGGGGAAACTTAGTTCTATGTCGTTCAGCTAGTTCTCTAAGTGTTGCGGAGAGTAAAAATGGACTGCATGTTAGTCCAAATGGCTGTCTCGTGAAGCAATAAGTCATTACTTCGTCTGTCGTCTGGTAATTCCCATCACTGTCTTTGATTACGCAGTACCATAAGAACCTGGTTAAGTCCCTGTCACTTTCGTGTAAGACTAATTGCAAAAATGCTTGTTTAATATCACTGACGATTGCTATCTGATGTAGTCTGAATCGTAACAATATGGCGAATATCTCTGGTAGAAGATTCGGTCCCGCTTCTAATGCGTCATTGAGAGAAGGTGTATTGGCATCATGCGATGATGCATCAAAGACTATCCTCCACTTCGTCTTACCAAATTTCTCTCTTTTCACTGCTTGATGTGGAAGATAGAATATGTCATTCCCAAGATCTTCCGTGGGGGCACATTCTATATGACCTTCTGTAATGTAGTCCAACATGAGATTGCAGTACATGTCCTTAAGGTTTTCGTTATTGCAAAGTCTTTTATGTAACGTGTTAAATCGACGTTCTGCGTTGAGTCTGTTACTTGCCAGCGGGACACCTTGTTTTCTTGGGAGACGTACGACTCTTCGATGGTCTCGCACACAATAGGATGAACGAAAATCCTCAAGAACTGCGGAATCACTTTTTCAGATGGTGAGTATGTTTCATGGATGAGATTTACAGCAACTGAATTAGCACAAACTCCCGAACGATTTCAACTCAGGACCCAACCAAATATGGTGGGAATTAGAACAATCGACGGAGAAATACGGACAGGTGAACTAGCCTTGACTATCCTCCAGTAATGGTCACTACCGATTAAGATCTCTATTGGTAAGTCTTCTTGAGATCCAGTTTTAGGATCAGCTAACTGAACTCTGCAAAGATTCACTTTGGTTACAATGTCTTGTGAGATCACTGGCTGAGGTGAGAAAGAGTGATCACTTTCGTAAGCAGTAATAGAGACAATCGAATTTGCCCAGGCTCCTTTAATATTAAAACGAACGAGTTTACGGTGACATGAGTAAGTCTTCTCTGCCTCAAAAGTACAAACAGTCATCTCATGTTGATCAGTGATTTGTAGTTTTAACTCTTCTATCAGAGACTTTGATATAAATGTAGCTTGGCTTCCGCTGTCTAGTATACACCGAGTCAAACGCCTTAGGCCGGTCGGCCCCATGATGCAAACCTGAGCTGTTTGCAGGAACGTGAAATTTCGGGTCGTAGCATCGATTTGACTAACAGATGCGACATTTATCTGATCCCCTGTTGCCTTAAGGGTATCCTGATTCGTGCACAAAGACCTATGATGTGACTTTTTACAGTTAGTGCAAAGTGCCTTGCCTTTCTTCCCACAGTTAGCTGCTTTATGTCCTCTGTTCAGGCATAAGAAACAACGGTTAGAATTTTTTAGTGTCTCTTTTCTTTTCGCGACGTTTGTAACTGTCTTACAATCCTGAGCCCAGTGGTCACGAGATTCGCAGAAAACACAGAACGGTACCGGTTGTTTAGTTACCTTTGTTAACTGTTGCTTGGGTTTAGTGCGAACATGGAGAGCTGCCGCGGTAGAGGTGTAACTTGAAGACGTAGGCGTCATGCAACGGATCTTTTCTGTGGTGAGAGCTGCCTCTACTTCTTCTCCTATAAATTCAATTAGTTTAAGCTCTGACAGACCTTCACGTTTAACATGTATTATCCAACGCCGACACATGTCGTCTGGAAATGCTCTAAGTATTTTCGGTGCGAGCACTCGGCCATAGTCATTTACATCTTCTCCGAGTGCACGCAGAGCTTGAATACGGCGATTGCAGTCAATAAATGTGGAGTTAAGCACATCTGGAGTCACAAACTGTATTGGCTTAATACTTTCGAGATAATCCAAGTGAGCCTGTATATTTCTATCTTTGTTACCGTAACGAGCCTTAAGCATCTTCTTTGTCTCCTCATATGTTTCGGCTGTCACAGCGATACCTTCCACCAAACTTTTTGGTTCCCCTTCTAAATAACCGCGCAAAAATATGTGCTTGTGAACGGTTGACAATGAGGCGTTCTTATCAACTGATTGCTCAAACTGTTCCCAAAATCGCGCCCATGATTCTATATCTCCTGAGAATGACTCAAGCTTTATGAATGGAAGCTTAACTGTGGTTACTGGAGCAGCAGAGGCAACTGTTGCTGCAGGTTGAGCGTCGTTAACTGAAACATGCGACATGGCTCTAGACAATTTTTTCTCCATTTCTTCAGAAGTTAGTATGAGGACACGCTTGGCAGTATCTATGTACTCATCGCATTTGGATATGTCAGCGGCGTAATCATTATCGTCAAGAAGGCTGTGAATTTCGTCATCAAGTCGTATCAATTTATCTAAGGTCTCCCTTAATCGTTCCCTACAGTACTTCACGTTCTCCACGGACGAAGAATCGGCAAATTCTTGTATCTCTTTGACAAACCGCGTAATATTGGCTCTTTCTCTAGTTCGTCGTCTTTTCAGAAGATGCAAACGTGCGCTTGCGTCAGCAGTTTCGACGTCAGACATCTTGGCTATGTTATACGGTACTTCGCAATGTATGGAATGCGTAACTGAAGCAGAACAGATTTACTTTACTTCGTAGTAATCAGTGAATATAGCACCACTCAAAGAACTGCGTAAAATATTAACGCACGTTGCGTACGCTACTTTTAATAACTTCGTACTACGATACTGTTGTGAATGCCAAACAAACAATCGACAGCGCGTGTGACGTCATCAACTGCAATACCTATCTGCTGTCGGAGATTATTACGTATGGTATTCAAGTTACAACAATATTTATTTCTGTGAGGCTTCTACTATTCTTTGCTACTTCAATAATATCTCGCCGTGAAGCAAGGCTACAAATAAGTAGTCATTGTACTTATCTCAGTCAGCTGTTGAGACGTTGTCGAAGTCGTGACGTGATTCCTCATTCACAGCTCCGTATTACTCGGATACGGCGTGCAGTATGCTTACATAATTATCACTGAATCTTGTGTCTGTGTTATTTTTCCCTTTCTTGCGTTCTCTTCCCGGGTTTCGGCACCAATTTTTTATGTAGCGTACGTCGTGAATAATAACACAGATTCACTGTTTACGTACTGTATTTCAAAGATAAAACTACATCAAAGATTCAATTATTAATCCAGAGATATTTACAAAGACATTACAAAATAATATATTATCAATTCCTAACAGTCTGTAGTTAACTGGATGGCAGTTGCATTCCGTTTCAAAGCGTTCGTTTCGCTTGAGTTGAGTTGCTCGTTTCCCTCCTTGTTTATATCTGACGTGTTGTTAACCCCATTTTCTACTAGGAGTGATATGGCAGACAAGAGATATACTGTGGAGGAAACTCTTTCCTTATACTGGGTAGTGACTCTGCGAATGAAAGTGAATCATCGTCCGAATCTGACGCTGAACATCAAACGCCTATTGTAGCTGCTTCTACATCACGTACACGTGCTTCTCCTGCTGTTACATTGACATGCACAGAGTTGGATTTGTGCACAGAAGACGAATCTACAGATAATGAGATAGACGAAGAGGCAGCAGAACCACCGAACAAGGAAAAAATAAACTGGAAAAATGACAACTTGAATCCGAAGAAACACGCGTTTGACGCAGCTACCTCTGGACTGAAAGGTATCGTAGACAGTGACAGCCTGCTAAGTTTCTTTCAGTAGTTCTTCAGCACAGATTTCATAAACATTTTGTGTGAGGAAACTAACATATACGGCTCCCAAATGGTGGCTGGTGGTCGATGTTCAAATGTTCAAATGTCTGTAAATCTATCGGACCAAACTGCGTGGTCATCAGTCCGTAGCTTACAAACTACTTAAACCTACGTAAACTAACCTAAGGACAAACACACACACCCATGCCCCATGGAGGACTCGAACCTCCACGGCGAGCAACCGCGCGCTCCGCAGCGAGACGCTTTAGACCGCTCGGCTACTCCACCGCGGCACTGGTGGTCGCGTTCCAGAAAGGATCCAAAGAGCATGGAGTGACGTGAATGAAAATGATATTTACATCTTTATTGCCACTGTGTTCATCATGACGAGAGTACATAAACTGAGCCTGTCTGAATATTGGTGTAGAATCCAGTTATTCATACACCAATATTTTCTAAACTGCTTCCTAGAGACCGATTTCGACATATCTTGCGGTTTTTACATTTCACCAATAACGAAGAGCCTCACGACAGTCACTATTGGTATAAGCTAAGGCCAGTAATTGAACACTTCACAAAACAATATTAGAAAAATTTCTATCCTTATGAAAAATTATGCATAGACGAAAGTCTTGTTTTATTCAAAGGCATGCTAAAAATCAAGCAGTATATACCTGCTAAACGTAGCCGTTTTGGAATAAAGATATTCATTATTTGCGACGGTCAGACAAATTATATTTTAGATTTTATTGTCTACTGTGGCTCACATGCAGATATTGAAACTTTGATTTCGGTATCTCAGGAAATGTTGTAGCCACATTGGTAGAGCCATATTTTCAGAAGGGACACAGACTGTACTGTGACAATTGGTACTCAAGTCCTGCCGTGTTTTGTTGGTTGTATGACCTGGCAACAAATGCTTGTGGTTCAGTCAGGCACACAAGAAAAGATATGCCTAACATGCCTGAGAAACTAAAGAAAGGAGAACTTACTTTCCGTTCTGCATCGGAATATGTGTTGGCACTGAAATGGCGTGACAAAAAAGATGTATACATGCTTTCAACAGTCCACTCTGCAGAAATGGTGGAAACATCGAAGATGGACATCAGTCAGGCGCAAAGCAATGGAAACCTTCAGTAGTATTAGACTACAATAAATCAATGGGCTCTGTCGATAAAAGTGACATGGTAATAAAGACCGTGGAAAGCATAAGGAAATCCACTAAATGGTATCGCGAGATGTTCTTCATTCACAGCGTAGACATGTCGCTTTTCAAAGCATACTGCCTGTACAAGAAATTTGTAAGCTATGCCAACTTTCAAATGGAAATCCTGGAAAAATATAAAGTGGTAAAACGAAGATCGAGCGGAGGAAAAAGATCAGAACGTCCGTCGAGACTGACACCTAGCTGATGAGTGGAGCAGCTACAGAACTTGCGTTGTCTGTAGAGCGCAGAAGAAGCGGAAGCAGACTAAAACGTGTTGTAGGGAATGCAATACGACACTTTGCGCCTTTCCCTGCTTCAAGATTTACCACACGCAAAAGAATTTTTGAAATGTAACACTGTGAAATGACATTCTCGTAATGAAATGCTACTGAAATGTAACGTAAAACAATTGTAAATAAATATTATTTAAAAATCGAAATATGCGTTTATGATAATAAAGTCCACACCCCACCAAAGCTGAATCCAAAACTTGGATCTTTTAGAATTTACGAAAAAATTAAGCGAATTACCTGAAAGAAGGAAGAAAACTGTTTGTATTCCAAATGAATTCTCCCTAATAAATATATAGTATAAAGTCCAATAATTACAAAAATACTGAGAGTGTGACAGCAGGACAGACACAGAGCAGCGCCGTGGACAGTGCGGAAGATGCGTTGCAGCCGTACAGCGGGCACGGCCGGGCGCGACTGGAGTGAGAGGGCCAACGACAGTGAAACCGTCTTCTGTGGTCTGTAATAACACAAGTCTACAGTTGGTTTTGTTTTTAGATCGAAAACAGTTCGTTAACGAAACAAGAAAAGTAGGCTTAACGTTTTGTTACTTACGGAAATTTCGTCTTGTTTTCGCCTCACATCATGGAATGCCGGTCTGTTTCGTGCAGTACCGCCGGTTCTTCGGGCTGTGTCATTGCTTTTTTCCACAACTTTTCACTGTCACTTTTGCACTGCCCATAACTGTTTTACATCAGACGAGTATGTCTTTGTTTTGACTGAGTCTGCACGGACTGCTATTGCAGTGTTGCCAATATCACGAATGTAGTTCTTTTTGTATGTTTTATAATAAATTACGTTTTAGTGTATTTAGTTTTGATGTAAGTGGAATGGAATAGTGGAAAAATAATAATTTAATTTTTTTATAGATGGAAACGTTTATTTTATTTTATTTTATTTCTTTATTATTATCATTATTATTATTATTATTATTATTATGCGGGTTGAGTAATAGGGAATGTGGTTGGTTGTGGTAAGGTCGGATGTGAATTGAGATGGAAGACAAAAATGATGTGTAGGAAGTTGGGTGGTGGTTGGGAGAAATTTGTCAGTTGGCTTTTATTAAGTAACTAGCTTAAACCAGCGGCTCCGCTCGCGTGTTGGTTGATTTTGATAGATAAGCTGTCTTTCAGTAGTGTGCTATGAGACTGGTCTTCAAGGATGAAATGAAATACAATACCTTCTTTAGAAACAACATTTTTAATCAACATTATCAGGAAAGTAAGAAGTCTAGATCAAATCACACGTAAAGATGCCAATCGTAAAAATGCACTCGTTTCGGAGAATCCAATCACGAAATTCAACAATAATGATTGTAATAATATCACTGATCGATCACTTGGTGTAATGCGCTAAACTTCAAATCGATTTTTAAAGAGATGTATTAAAAGAGATTTCTATTTTAATGCTTTATTTATTCTTTTATTTCTTTATTCGTATGCTTATCCTTACAGACAAAGAGCTAAAGACATTCTAGCACACATAGACGAAAGATATGGTCTGTGGCATCACGTTTCGCTATATGTTACCTCCTTGCTATACGAGTAGAGTCGCAAACGTCATCGCTGGCCTTCAGTCCGAATTTTTTATAATTTGACGACTTTCAACCACCATATCTTCCACCCCCTTATAGCTATCGGCGTGGAACTGCTATGGTGTACAACGGGAGACTTCGGACAACAATTACACACAGACAATTCATTTGCGTTCTGTAGTTTTCTCTGCAGAGCGAAATATTAACACACACACACACACACACACACACACACACACACACACACACACGTAGAATTTTACATACACCGATAACTTTCCATCCCAATATACTCCACCCTTTTATTATTATCAACTCTCAAGCAACAATGCAACCAATAAAACCATCTTCAAAGAGTAAATATAATCTTGAAAGAGTAATTATTGTTCCGCATTTCCCGTTTCAAATTACTAAATATTTATCAGATCGCTAAAACGTTACTGAGGTATAAATTAGTAACTGTACAAATATTTAAGTCTCTGCGTCTTGTCGTTCGGACGTGATAAGCGTACACCGAACAGACATTCACATTTATAGATATAGATTAAGGTACTGTATATTCATTGTGAAGAAGTAACGGTGATATTGAAACTTCTGGGTGGTGGTGGTGGTGCAAGTGCACACACTTTCTCTGAAATATTACCACGTATGTCGTCCCCTTTCCAAATAAAATATAATATTCATACACCAAATAAAAGACATTTCAACGATTCCAGCGAGGTATAAAACATGGATATTAGTCGTGGGATGTGATCATAAAATGAGTTCAGAGTGCGAGGTCAATCATTAATATTACGTTCTCTGTGTGTTTGCGAGAACTGCCGCGCCAGTAATATTACGGACGGCTGTTCTCAAACGAATTCTAGCTTTCGCGCGCATCATTATCCGTACGGCAGTTTTCAGAAGGGAGGCAAACCCTTGTAGTAGACATCTCTGCCAATAGGAAGCGCCACAAAACTGTTCACTTTGTGTCAGTTGACTGTAGGGCATCAGGGCAACAGCTCTTGAAGGCAAATGTACAGGTCTTGTTGGCACTGTACAGAAAAACAGGAGAGGAATGCCAGCTGCTTTGTCTAGTGCTTCTCTCCAACGAAATAATATTATTTTCCGCCGTAAAGTAAACATTTTAGCCCTAAGGTGGAAGGACAAAAAGATGTTTACATGCTAAGCACAGGACATAGGGCTGATATGACATCCTATATAGACAGAAGAGGAAGAGAAAAATACAAACCAACAGCAGTGATTGACTACAAGAAGAATAAATTTGGTGTCTACCTCAGTGACCAGATAATGTCTTATGGGATATTTGATCATCGTTCAGTCAAGTGGTGGAGAAAGCTATCATTCCACATTATCTTGATGGCAATTTCAAATGCATGTGTTCTGTACACTAAGGTGACAAAGAAAAACATTCCTACCAGCCAGTTTATTACCGCGGTATGCAAAGACTTGTCATCACCACGAGCCCCCGACTTTCAGCCTGGTACAAGTGGTGCTGCGCTTTCACGACTGGATGGAACACATTTCCTGGAAAGAATACCCATTCCACCATGGAAGAAGAAGGCACAAAAGACTTGAAGAGTGTGCTCGGAGAGGGGCAAGAAAGAAGCAGGAGTCGCCAGAAGAAAGGATACTTCATTCCAGTGTGCAGTATGCAAAGTGGGGTTTCGTGTTCAGCCCTGCTGCCAGCTATACCACTCAAAAAAGAACTATTTGCACTAAAAGCCGTTAGCTGATTTTCGTATTCATGATATTTGCATGTAATCACATAAAATTGCCATGTTTATTAATAAATAGTTTATAATACCAAAAAACAATTTTTTACCTACCCGAAAACAGCGTTTCTTGTTTTGATTGTTGTGATGAAGGTTTACAGAGCAGGGAAATGTACGGGGCAAGTATTTGAAGAGGAAATAATAAGGTTTATTCCTGACCAAGAAAAATATATTCATGATTATTCCTGAATCTGTACCAGCAGGACGAAATACTGTAAAAATGGCCGGCACTGGGGGAAGGAGACTAAGGAAATGGGCTGGCACTGGGGGAAGGCGGTTCGCATGTATGGCTGGCACTCAAAGTGTTAATTACGAAGAACAGAAATGAATATTCACGAGGCTTCCAGTCTTCCATTAGCGCACCTCCTCCTCTCCCTTCTCCCTGTTCACCTGCTCTCCTCCGTCTCCTCCTGTCGTTTCTCCGTCCATTCCCTCCTTCCCCTCCATGTCCTTTCACCTGTCACCATCTCCCAGGAATTCACCGCCATTTGACTCAAATATTATTTCCACAACCAGGTTTCGAGGCCGTTACCAAGTGATAAATCTCTCCAGACTTAGAAAAACCTGTCTGAAGATATTTATCCCTTGATAATGGCCTAAAACCTTTAATGGCCTAAAGCCAAAACGTGGTTGTGAAAATGAACAATATTTCTGTCGAATGGCGGTGAATTCCCTTAAAATTTTTACATGACTGTCCTCACTCTGTCCGTGTCCTCCTCCACCTATTGCTCTCCCTCCTATATATGACAACATACATATGCACGACAAGTTTCATGGTGACTGGTCAACGGTGTCAAAGTCGCAAGGTTCCCTGCGCCATACTAAATTCAGTGGCTTGCAGAATATAAAAATCTCTTTCATAAAAACAAACATTTATGTGCTTTCATGGTGACCTATCAAACAATTTGGATGTTTGTTGTAACGTACCCTCCGCTATGCACCTACTGAGCCTTAACCCGAAAGGTAGCCCATGTATAAATTCGAGGTATTACCTATCTTCATTCCACATTTCATTCAATTCCGTCCAGCCGTTTCAGCGTGAAGAGTAACAAACGTATTAATCCACTGTAAGGTACCCTCCGCCATGCACAGTAAGGTGGGTTCCTAAAGGCAGCTCAAGCGTTGATTCAGGGTATAAGGTATCTGCGTTCCAAATTTCTATCAAATCCTTCAAGCTATTTCAACGCTAGGAGAAACAAACGTATTAACACATTCTAAAAATGTTCAAATGTTTGTAGAGCTTATGGGACTTAACTACGAGGTCATCAGTCCCTAATCTTACAAACTACTTATGAAATAGCTACGACTAAGGACGACACAAATACCCATTCCCGAGGGGGGATTCGAACCCCCGACCGTAGTGGCCGTGCAGACCGTGTCTAGCACGCCGCAGTCCCCTTGGCCACATCGGCCGGCTAACACATTCTAAGGTATCCTCCGCCACGCACCGTACAGTGGTTTACGAAAGGAATCCCGTATATTAGTGCATGGTATAAGCTATTTCATTCAAATTTGCCCATCCCTTTCTGCGTGAAGGAGTAGCAAGCATATTAAGCCATTGTAAGGTACCCTCCGCCAAGCACCATACGGAGGCTTATGAAACGTAGCCCATGTTTTTAAGCTACCTCTACTCAAAATTTAATTCATATCCGTCCAGCCATTTCAGCGTGAAGGCGTAAGAAACGAAGTAATTAATTTTATTGCTATGCACTATACGAAGTGAATTTTAGTATGCCTATAGGCCGAACCTTTGCACGGGTGCAAGCAATGAGCTGAAAAACAAATTCCTTCTGCTGGTGGATTTAAAAATCTGAATGAGGTATGCTTGCCACTGAAGCATATTTAAAAAAATAAAAAAAATTCTTACTTTAAATTGCTTACATTAAATTCACGTGGTGTGAACAATATTTATGTTTAAAATGTTTATTTGATGATTATCACCCTGAAAAATTTAACTTCCAGACAGAGCTTCTGGAATTTACAAAAATTTTGTTTCATTCTAAACTGCACCGAAATCTGAAATTTTACTGTTTAGTCACGTTAATTAATTGATATGACTGTAGGTAATCTGAATATATTAATACTGCACTGATAAACTGAATTGTTCAATCATATTTAAAAATTTCATCAGGCTCGGAATACAACTGTAGAATCTGACGAAGCCCATATGTAAAGTACCCTCCGTCATGCAAAATTTTATGTGACAGTGACCTTCCTCTTGTTTCGAAGGTCAAGTGTCCAAAATGACATGAAGATTTTAGGATGAATAAAGTGTCGTTATTCGCATGTCGTATGATGCCACAGGTTTCCAACCATATAATTATTTATGACGTCACATCTCCTGAACTATATGTCGTAAGCAGTTCTTTCCCCTACGTCAATTGTTACCTCAAGGAAGGAAAACGTGTACACATTTGGTTGAAATCGGTCCACTGGTTTACAAGCAGACGCCACATGAAGCAGCACTTTTCCGCGTATTTCATTGTTTATTACGCCATATCTCCTGAACTATTTCTCGTGCAGTCGTTTAATGATGCCTATGACCATCGCGAAAGTGCAAGCAGTGTGTTGACAAAGTTTCATCATAATCGGTTGAACGGTACGGCCGCGCATAAAATACGAACACAGAAACATTCATTTTTATATATCATATTACCTTCTAACCTATGGACATCTACTGAATAATTTCACTTTCTATGAAAAATAAAAAATTGGCTAACACCAGAAGACATGCCCTTTGACAGAAAGATGTCCCTTTTCTATTCAGAAACGTTACGATTTCTCCACTACAATTCCTGTAAAATCGGTGAGGGTGGAACGTAGCAAACGTATACAGAATGCAATAACTGCAGTATTTAACGTCCCAAATCAGCACCATAGCTGGAGCTGATGGAAAAAAAAGGTCACAGACGTGACAATAAAACAACAAAAGCAATCAGTTTGCCAACAAAGAAGAGCCAAATTTCACAACTGTTGCTACGGCTGAACCACAAAAGGCAAGAATCTTGAAAGCATTGCCTTTTCTAGCTAAAGTAATTACACTCAAAAGAATATGCAAGTGTAAGAAAGACGAGTGAGATGTAAAAATGTGCGAATCATTAGAATCCACACCGCATTGATGCGAGTTACCAGATGCCTGTTATAGTAAGAACAAAACAGACCATAGTAGAAATCTATATTTCAAAATGTTCAAATGTTTGTAATTATATGTGACCAAACTACGTTGCTCACCAGTGCCTAGACTTACAAACTACTTAAACTAACCTAAGGACAACACACATCCATGCCTGAGGGAGGATTCGAACCTCCGACGAGGGAAGCCGCGCGATCTGTAAAGTAGCACTCCAGACCGCTCGGCTACTATGTTTCTCTTGTGTTTATATTCTACTTACTTTCAGCGGAATAATCTGCAAATATACACATACTAGCTTAAAACCCGGCGTTGCCCGGGTATTTATTTATTTATTCATGCCTTGAGTTAGTACTTCTCCTATCCTTTCTCTCCTTTTCTTTTCTTTATATATATATATATATATATATATATATATATATATATATATATATATATATATATATATATATATATAAAGAAAGTTCCATTTATCAGAGAATAATGTATGCATAATGAACAAAATTTTAAGTACAGTATCCAAACAAAGAAAGATAGAAATCAAACTACAAATGATACGTAACATTCGTGTTGTTGTTGTTGTTGTGGTCTTCAGTCCGGAGACTGGTTTGATGCAGCTCTCCACAATACCCTATCCTGAGCAAGCCTCTTCATCTCCACATAAGAACGGCAACCTACATCTCTCTGAATCTGATTACTGTATCCATCTCTTGGTCTTCCTCTGCGATTTTTACCCCACACACTTCCCTCCAACGCTAAATTCACAATTCTTTGATGTCTAAGAATGTGCCCTACCAATCTATCCCTTCTTTTAGTCAAGGTATGCCAGAAATTTCTTTTCTCACCAATTCTGTTCAGTACCTCCTCATTAGTTACGCGATCCACCCATCTAATCTTTAGCATTCTTCTGTAGCACCATATTTCAAAAGCCTCAATCCTCTTCCTGTCCGCACTGTTTATCGTCCATGTCTCACTCCCATACAAGGCAACACTTCTTACAAATGCCTTCAGAAAGGACTTCCTGAGGCTTAAATCAATATTCAATGTTAACAGATTTCTCTTTTTCAAGAACGCTTTTCTACCCATTGCCTACCCATTGCCATGCAGGGATGCAGTGGTTGGAAAGGGAGTAAGACATGGTTGTAGTCTTTCTCCATAGTTATTCAATTTGTACATTGAGCAAGCTATAAAGGAAAGCAAGGAGAAATTTGGAGAAGGGATTAAAGTTGAGGGTGAAGAATTAAAAACATTGTGATTTGCCGATGACATAGTAATTCTGTCAGATACAGCAAAGGACCTGGAAGAGCAATTGAAACGGAATGGACAGTGTGCTGAAAGGTGCATATAAGATGAACATTAACAAGAGCAAAACTAGGGTAATGGAGTGCAGTGTAAGAAAATCAGGGGATGCTGAAGGAATTAGATTGGGAAACGAAGCAATAAAGGAGGTAGATGAGTTTTGTTACTTGGGCAGTAAAATAACAAATGATGGTCGCAGTACAGAGGATATAAAATGCATCCCTTTGATGGCCTTCAACTCTGACAACTGCTGTCTGGTTTTTGTACAAGTTGTAAATAGCTTTACGCTCCTTATATTTTACTCCTGCTTGCATCAGAACTTGAAAGAGTTTATTCCAATCAACATTGTCAAAAGCCTTCTCCAAATCTACAAAAGCTAGAAATGTAGGTTTGCCTTTTCTTAATCTATCTTCTAGGATAAGCCGTAAAGTGAGTATTGCCTCCCGTGTTCCTACATTTCTCCTGAACCCAAACTGATCGTCCCCGAGGTCGGCTTCTACCAGCTTTTCCAACCTTCTGTATATAATTCGTGTTAATATTTTGCAACCATGACTTATTAAACTGATGGTTCTGCAGTTTTCACACCTGTCTGCACCTGCTTTCTTTGGAATGGGGATTATTACATTTTTCTTAAAGTCTGAGGGTACTTCGCCTGTCTCATACATCTTACACACCAGGTGAAACAGGTTTGTCATGGCTGGTTCTCCCAGAGACTTCAGTAGCTCTGAGGGAATATCATCTACTCCAGGGGCCATATTTCGACTTAGGTCTTTCAGGGCTCTGTCAAATTCTTCTCTCAGTACAGTATCTCCTATTTCATCTTCATCTACATCCTCGTCCCTTCCTACAATATTGTCTCGAAGTTCATTTCCTTTGTAGAGCCCCTCTATATACTCTTTCCACCTTTCAGCTTTCCCTTCTTTTCTTAGGACTGGATTTCCATCAGTGTCCTTGATATTCATAGAGCTGTTTTTCTTATCTCCAAATGTTTCTTTTATTTTCCTGTAGGCTATATCTATTTTTCCCCTATTTATACATTCTTCTACATCCTTGCATTTGCCTTCTAGCCACTCCTGCTTAGCCATTTTGCACTTCCTGTCAATCTCATTTCTTAGTCATCTGTACTCCATTTTGCCTGTTTCATTGACTGCATTTTTATATTTTCTCCTTTCATCGATTAAATTTAGTATCTCCTGTGAGGTCTTACCTTCCTACCTATTTTGTATTCTGGTACATTCACTATTTCATCTCTCAATTTTACTCATTCCTCTTCTACTGTTTTATGTTCCCTTCCCTTCCTTGTCCTACTACCGAATTCCATTCTCCCAAAACAATTAATTTTTGCTCTCCCTTAATTGTCTGAATAATTTCCTTTAGCTCCTCATATATTTCTTCGATTTCCTCATCATCGGCAGAGCTAGTTGGCATATAAACCTGTACTACTGTTGTCGGTGTTGGCTTCGTATCTATCTTGACAATGATAATGCGATCACTGTGCTGGTCATAGTAGTTTAACCGCATTCCTATTTTCTTATTCATTATCAATCCTATTCCTGTGACACCTCCAATTGATTTTGTATTTATAATCCTGTACTCACATGACCAGAAATCCTGTTCATCCTGCCACCGAACTTCACTAATCCCCACTATATCTAACTTCAACCTATCCATTTCCCTTTTTAAATTTTCTAATTTTCCTACTCTATTAAGGGATCTAACATTCCACGCTCCGACCCGTAGAATGCCAGTATTGTCTTTCCTGGTGATCACATCCTCCTGAGTAGTCCCCGCCCGGAGATCCGAATGGGGGACCATTTTACCTCCGGAATATTTTACCCGAGAGGATGCCATCATCATATTTCCATACAGTAGAGCTGCATGTCCTCGGGAAAATTAACGGCTGTAGTTTCCCCTTGCTTTCAGCCGTTCGCAGTAGCTGTGTGGCAAAGCCACATTAGCTGATGTTACAAGGCCAGCTCAGTCAATCATCCAGACTGTTGCCCCTGTAACTACTGAAAAGGCTGCTGCCCCTCTTCAGGAACCACACGTTTGTCTGGCCTCTCCACAGATACCCCTCCGCTGTGGTTGCACCTACGGTACGGCTATCTGCATCGTTGAGGCACGCAAGCCACCCCACCTCGGCAATGTCTGTGGTTCGTGGGAGTGCATGCACATTCATGAATTCATTTAAGTCACAGTTTTATTATAAACTACACCGAGAGAGGTGGCTTTAGCAGTGGTTACACATTGGACTCGCATTCCAGATTTAGGTTTTCTGCGTTTTCCCTAAATCTCTCCAGGCAAATGCTGGGCTGGTTCCTTTCAAACGGCACGGCCGATTTCCTTCCCCATCCTTGTCCAAACAACCCGAGCGTAAGCTCCGCCTCCAATGACCACGTTAAACACTAATCTTCCTTCCTTGTTACCTTCTTTCCTTCATAAACAATACTTATTGTGACTTGTCCAGGATAAAATATGATTATTTATTATGGTGAGACCTATTCCGAGCAAGTGACATAAAGCTGTCCGTGTGAGAAACATGGAGATTTCAAATACACTCCACAGCATTGAGTCGATTGCGGAGTGAGTTATTAATCATAATATAAAATGCAAGTCTCACTGCAAACTGCGCTCTTTTAAAGTTAAAAGCCTGATCCGTCGGAAATAATGAGTATTCGTGGGATGTACACTGTTTCTTTCTCTTCCTGTCCTTGAAGCTCTATAGAAGTTAATTGCTTGTTCCTCCAACGGTATGCGCTTCACAGTTCAAAGTTGCTACCAAGTTCTCAATAGCACTGTCATCTTTCAGGAATTCACTTAAGCTCACTGGACTGCAGGAATGTCTTAGCAGTAAATATGAAATGTAATAAAACGCGGTGACTGATGTGAAAAGTTTTTACCCAATCGCAGTGTATGTGATCTCATAGTTATTGAGTTATATGTTGTGCAATTGTATAATTTTTCAAGTATGTATGCTGTATGTCTGTAAAATTTGTTACGAATGTAATTAATAGTAAAGAAGTAGTGTGCTTTGGAATGGCCGAGCTGTCTGAGGCGCGTTGCTGCGGATCGCGCGGTCTCTCCCCGTCGGAGGTTCGAGTACTCCATCGGGTTCGGGTGTTGCTGTTAGCTTCGTCGAAGTTAGTTTAAGTAGTCTGTAAGCGTAGGGACTGATAACCACAGCTGTTAAGTCCCACACATTTAGAAACATTTGAACATTTTGAATACGGCCATATTTATTTTAATTTTGTAGGTACAGAAATTTTTAAGTTGTATATTTGCAGTAGTTTCACGAAACAGAACACATATCTCAGTGTGATTAGTAATAAGAGAGAATTGCTTGCCTTAGGGCATGGCAGCAGTACAGTGGCAGCGCTAGGCGTCGGCGACGTCGGCCACCGCCGACGGCCTCGCAAAGCACTGTTAACATTTTGGACTTTTTGTTTCTTTTTTTTAAATATTTAATGTTTAACGGCGCTTTCCAACTGCTAGGTTATGTAGCGACGACCTACATCTAATTTACACTAGCTTCACCAATGGACAATCACAACATTCGTACCCAAGGGTGGGATTCGACCCCCGGCGAGAGCGATCTCGTTCACTGTGGTACGATGCCTTAGTGCGCTCGGCCATTCCCGGCCGGCAACTATTTAGTTGTCCGTATTTATTTCCGTATGAGTGCAGCAGTTACGCAATTTTTAGTTAAATACCCCCAAAACAATATCTTCAGTACAATTTAGAATAAGATTTGGAAGAAGTATATCCAAATGTTTATATAACAATCAGAATCATCCTCAGTTCCAGTCAGTACAACTTCGGCCGAAAGAAGCTTCACAAAGTTAAAATTGATTACGACTAACTTGAAAAGCACATTGATCCAAGAGAGACTATCTGCGTTCTCAGTACTATCAACTGAAGCCGAAATAGCGGCTAGTATTAAGATGTGGTCTTAAAAAAGTGAAAAGCTCCTCAAATTTGTTAGTTTATTGTAATTTTTGTCATTGGAATAATACTCGTATATTATACTAATAGAATTTAGGTACAATGATTATTGATGTATAATTCAGCTCATTTAACATTTTCTTCATTACTAAAAAAATGAAAGGGGCCTCGCAAATATGCAGCCCAGTTCGGCTGCCTTACTCGGGTATCTGCCGCGTATCTGAACTGAAATGTTCTGCGCCGCCTGGCTGTGTTGTCGTTACTGCTGTATCCTGTGCCAGCCTCTTCATCTCCCAACAACAGCGGCAAACTACACCCACTTGGATCTGCTTCCAGCATACGTCTCTTGCTCAACCTCTGCGACTGTTACCCCACTCCCCCCACTTCTCTCCAGATCTAACGACTTCTTATGGCCTACCAATAATTGCTCGCTTCTTTTAGACGAAATATGCCACAAATTTCTCCAAAATATTCAGGTTCAAATGTTTGTAGACAAATTCTTCTTCTTCAGAAATTCTTATCTTCCTATTGCTATTCTGCATTTTATATCATCTGTACTCCGACCATCGTAACTTCCTCTACTGCTCTAGTAACAAAACCCATCTGTTATGTTTAGAGTGTCGTTTCCTAGTCTAGTTTCCTCAGCATCGCCTGACTTATTTGACTACATTCCTTTATCCCTAGTGTTAATGTTCGTCTTCTACCCGTCTTTCAAGATAAGACCATTCCGTCCGATTGTTCTTCCACATCATAGAATGACAGTATCATAGACAAACCGCACACTTTTTGTTAATTCTCTCTGAACTTTAATTCATTTATAAGATACCTGCTATGGGAAGGTATACACTTCATATTCAAATGTACCGCGAATTTGAGACCAGTGTCAAGCTAGTCAGGTATGGGTCGCAGGCTTATTTTTCGGTGGCAGTACTATCGATATTGGTGACAGTATTGTTGCCGGGAAGCAGGGTTGTGATTATTGAGAGTGCAGACTTTGCTAGGCGCGCGGATGAGATTGCAGAAGCGTGGGGACCGTGGTTGTCTGCAGTTGTCGTTCCGGCGGGATAGCCGTGGAGATGAGGTTCTGAGACTTGAATGCTGAGCCAAGCTGTTTGTTTAAGATATGGAGACGAAATGAATAGATGGAGAAACGATGTTTTGAAGTTTTTATAAGGTAAAGTTTTTCATGAAATACTTGGCATGTTTCTATGGCATAACTTCGCAATGTTAGGCTGAATTGATGGTAACAGCAACGGTCGGGAAAGATCTTGCTGTTAGCTTGTGGCCTCACGATTCATGCTAGGGAACCCTTTCTCTGTAAGGAAAAGTATTTATAGTATAGTTTAGTTTTGAAATTGCGTTTTTCATGAAATAGGAATTTCATGGGTAATGTTCTTGAAATATGGTATTGTTGTAACATTGTTTGTGTAAATCGAGTTAAATTTATTAACAGTAAAGAAATTTTTATCTTTGTTTAAAAATAATTTTGTAGGCAGATTAAATATCTGACTTATATTTTTCTCTGAAAGATTTTAAAATCATAAACATGACATTGTTAGTAATTTTCATGAAGTTACAGCAGTTAGAAAATAAATCAGATATTTCATTTTTAATAATTAGTTCGAGTTTCTTAAACAGATGAGCAGTTTATCCCTCCTCGTGTTTTTATTAAAAGTGCCATAGATGTTTTCTGTAGTTAGTTTTCCAGTAGTTAGTACAGCACGAAGCAGTTTGGTGTTGCGCAGATTTATGCAGTAAGTGAATGTGAGAAAGAATCAGTTTTTGTCAGGCTTACAGTTCAGTATGATTTACAGATTTCAGGGTAGGACAAGTCATACAGTGTTCAGCTTAACAAGTGTTTGCACAGAGTCAGACTGCATTGATAAATATTGTGTACGTTACATTCCGTTAAAGATTGTTAGTTCAGTCAGAAACAAGATTGTAGGGCCAGAATTATTAACACAGTGATTTTTATCATCAGTAATTTTCAGACGATGATAATTACTGATGATAAAAATCACTGTGTTAATAATTCTGGCCCTACAATCTTGTTTCTGACTGAACTAACAATCTTTAACGGAATGTAACGTACACAATATTTATCAATGCAGTCTGACTCTGTGCAAACACTTGTTAAGCTGAACACTGTATGACTTGTCCTACCCTGAAATCTGTAAATCATACTGAACTGTAAGCCTGACAAAAACTGATTCTTTCTCACATTCACTTACTGCATAAATCTGCGCAACACCAAACTGCTTCGTGCTGTACTAACTACTGGAAAACTAATCATCAGTAATTTTCAGACCCACTCCCATGAACCACAGACATTGCCGAGGTGGGGTGGCTTGCGTGCCTCAACGATACAGATAGCCGTACCGTAGGTGCAACCACAGCGGAGGGGTATCTGTGGAGAGGCCAGACAAACGTGTGGTTCCTGAAGAGGGGCAGCAGCCTCTTCAGTAGTTACAGGGGCAACAGTCTGGATGATTGACTGAGCTGGCCTTGTAACATCAGCTAATGTGGCTTTGCCACACAGCTACTGCGAACGGCTGAAAGCAAGGGGAAACTACAGCCGTTATTTTTCCCGAGGACATGCAGCTCTACTGTATGAACATATGATGATGGCATCCTCTCGGGTAAAATATTCCGGAGATAAAATAGTCCCCCATTCGGATCTCCGGGCGGGGACTACTCAGGAGGATGTGATCATCAGGAAAGACAATACTGGCATTCTACGGGTCGGAGCGTGGAATGTTAGATCCCTTAATCGAGTAGGAAAATTAGAAAATTTAAAAAGGGAAATGGATAGGTTGAAGTTAGATATAGTGGGGATTAGTGAAGTTCGGTGGCAGGATGAACAGGATTTCTGGTCAGGTGAGTACAGGATTATAAATACAAAATCAGTTGGGGGTATCACAGGAGTAGGACTGATAATGAATAAGAAAATAGGAATGCGGGTAAGGTACTATGACCAGCACAGCGAACGCATTATCATTGTCAAGATAGATACGAAGCCAACACCGACAACAGTAGTACAGGTTTATATGCCAACTAGCTCTGCCGATGATGAGGAGATCGAAGAAATATATGAGGAGCTAAAGGAAATTATTCAGACAATTAAGGGAGAGGAAAACTTAATTGTTATGGGAGACTGGAATTCGGTAGTAGGACAAGAAAGGGAAGGGAAGATAGTAGGTGAATATGGTCTGGGCAAAAGGAATGAAAGAGGAAGCCGCCTGGTAGAATTTTGCACGGAACATAATTTAGTTATAACAAACACCTGGTTTAAGAATCACAAAAGAAGGTTGTATACGTGGAAGAGACCAGGAGACACCGGGAGATACCAGATAGATTTTGTAATGGTAAGACATAGATTTCGGAACCAGGTTTTGAAGTGTAGGACATACCCAGGGGCAGACATAGACTCTGACCATAACTTGTTGGTTATGAACTGTAGGCTGAAACTGAAGAAACTACAGAAAGGTAAGAAAATAAGGCGATGGGACCTAGATAAATTGAAGGAACCTGAAGTTCTTAAGAATTTCAGAGGGAGCTTCAGGCAACAATTGACAGAAACAGGGGAAAATAAAACAGTTGAGGAGGAATGGGTAAAATTGAGAGATGAAATAGTGAAGGCAGCAGAGGACACAATAGGTAGGAAGGCAAGACCTACAAAGAATCCTTGGATATCACAGGAGATACTAAATTTAATCGATGAAAGGAGAAAGTATAAAAATGCAGTAAATGAAACAGGCAAAATGGAGTACAGACGACTAAGAAATGAGATTGACAGGAAGTGCAAAATGGCTAAGCAGGAATGGCTAGAAGGCAAATGCAAGGATGTAGAAGAATGTATAAATAGGGGAAAAATAGATACAGCCTACAGAAAAATAAAAGAAACATTTGGAGATAAGAAAAATAGCTCTATGAATATCAAGGACACTGATGGAAAACCAGTTCTCAGCAAAGAAGAGAAAGCTGAAAGGTGGAAAGAGTATATAGAGGGGCTCTACAAAGGAAATGAACTTCGAGACACTATTGTAGGAAGGGAAGAGAACGTAGATGATGATGATGATGAAATAGGAGATACTATACTGAGAGATGAATTTGACAGAGCACTGAAAGACCTAAGTCGAAACAAGGCCCCTGGGGTAGATGATATCCCGTCAGAGCTACTGAAGTCTCTGGGAGAACCAGCCATGACAAAATTGTTTCACATTGTGTGTAAGATGTATGAGACAGGTGAAGTACCCTCAGACTTTAAGAAAAATGTAATAATCCCCATTCCAAAGAAAGCGGGTGCAGACAGGTGTGAAAACTACAGAACCATTAGTTTGATAAGTCATGGTTGCAAAATATTAACACGAATTATATACAGAAGGATGGAAAAGCTGGTAGAAGCCGACCTCGGGGAAGATCAGTTTGGGTTCAGGAGAAATGTAGGAACACGGGAGGCAATACTCACTTTACGGCTTATCCTAGAAGATAGATTAAGAAAAGGCAAACCTACATTTCTAGCTTTTGTAGATTTGGAGAAGGCTTTTGACAATGTTGATTGGAATAAACTCTTTCAAGTTCTGAAGCAAGCAGGAGTAAAATATAGGGAGCGTAAGGTTATTTACAACTTGTACAAAAACCAGACAGCGGTTGTCAGAGTTGAAGGGCATGAAAGGGATGCAGTGGTTGGAAAGGGAGTAAGACAGGGTTGTAGCCTTTCCCCAATGTTGTTCAATTTGTACATTGAGCAAGCTATAAAGGAAAGCAAGGAGAAATTTGGAGAAGGAATTAAAGTTCAGGGTGAAGAATTAAAAACATTGCGTTTTGCCGACGACATAGTGATTCTGTCAGATACAGCAAAGGACCTGGAAGAGCAATTGAACGGAATGGACAGTGTGCTGAAAGGTGCATATAAGATGAACATTAACAAGAGTAAAACTAGGGTAATGGAGTGCAGTGTAAGAAAATCAGGTGATGCTGAAGGAATTAGATTAGGTAACGAAACAATAAAGGAGGTAGATGAGTTTTGTTACTTGGGCAGTAAAATAACAAATGATGGTCGCAGTACAGATGATATAAAATGCAGAATGGCAATGGGTAGAAAGGCGTTTTTGAAAAAGAGAAATTTGTTAACATCGAATATTGATTTAAGCCTAAGGAAGTCCTTTCTGAAGGCATTTGTATGGAGTGTTGCCTTGTATGGGAGTGAAACATGGACGATAAGCAGTGTGGACAGAAAGAGGATAGAGGCTTTTGAAATGTGGTGCTACAGAAGAATGCTGAAGATTAGGTGGGTGGATCGCGTAACTAATGAGGAGGTACTGAACCGAATTGGGGAGAAAAGAAATTTCTGGCATACCTTGACTAAAAGAAGGGATAGATTGGTATGACACATTCTTAGACATCAAGGAATTGTGAATTTAGCGTTGGAGGGAAGTGTGTGGGGTAAAAATCGCAGAGGGAGACCAAGAGACGCGTATAGTAAGCAGATTCAAGTGGATGTGGGTTGTCGTTCTTATGAGGAGATGAAAAGGCTTGCTCAGGATAGAGTAGGGTGGAGAGCTGCATCAAACCAGTCTCCGGACTGAAGACCATAATAACAACAATAATTTTCAGACAGTTAAGTTTGTTACGACATTTTCATACAGAAACCATTAGCAGTTTCTGCCTCATTACAATAAACATTACGCAGTCAGATAGGTTTTGCAAAACCTTTACATTCACATAGAATACAGTTAAATATACGCAGTCAGATTAACATAACGTTGAACAAAGGCATTCAGCTAGAACAAGTTCAAACACACAGCAGACGGAAATTTTATACGAGAGAAGGAGAAGCGGGGAAACTTTCACCTTCTCCAAATGTCTCCTTATATTTCTTGAGAGCTATCTCAATGTACAGTTTCAATAAGACTGAATAACACTGGAGAAAGGCTACAACTCTTCTCGACCACTTCGTCCCTTTCACGCCTTTGAACTCTTAGAACGGCTGGCTGGTTTCTGTAAAAGTTGTATATAACTTTCCGTTATCTATATTTTACCCCCTGCCCTGTTCAGAATTTGAAAGAGTGTATTGCAGTCAACATTGTCAAAAGCTTCCTCCAAATCTACAACATATAGGTTTGCCTATTCTTATCCTATTTTCTAAGATAAATTGTGTGTTGTTGTTGTTATGGTCTTCAGTCCGGAGACTGGTTTGATGCAGCTCTTCACCCTACTCTATCCTGAGCAAGCCTTTTCATCTCCTCATAAGAACGGCAACCCACATCCACTTGAATCTGCTTACTATACGCGTCTCTTGGTCTCCCTCTGCGATTTTTACCCCACACACTTCCCTCCAATGTTAAATTTACGATTCCTCGATGTCTAAGAATGTGTCCTACCAAGCGATCCCTTCTTTTGGTCAGGGTATACCAAATATTCCTTTTCTCCCCAATTCTGTTCAGTACCTCTTCATTAGTTATGCGATCTACCCACCTAATCTTCAGCATTCTTCTGTAGCACCACATTTCAAAAGCCTCTATTCTCTTCCTGTCCACACTGCTTATCGTCCATGTTTCACTCCCGTACAATGCAACACTCCACACAAATGCCTTCAGAAAAGACTTCCTTACACTTAAATTGATATTCGATGTTAGCAAATTTCTCTTTTTCAAAAATGCTTTTCTCCCCATTGCCATTCTGCACTTTATATCCTCTGTACTGCGACCATCGCATGTTATTTTACTACCCAAGTAACAAAACTCATCTACCACCTTCATTGTTTCGTTACCTAATCTAATTCCTTCAGCATCGCCTGATTTTCTAAGACCGCATTCCATTATTTTTGTTTTGCTCTTGTTAATGTTCATTTTATACGCTCTCTTCAACACACTGTCCATTCCATTCAACTGCTCTTCCAGGTCCTTTGCTGTCTCTGACAGCCATCATCATATTTCCATACAGTAGAGCTGCATGTCCTCGGGAAAAGTAACGGGTTTAGTTTCCCCTTGCTTTCAGCCGTTCGCAGTAGCTGTGTGGCAAAGCCACATTGGCTGATGTTACAAGGCCAGCTCAGTCAATCATCCAGACTGTTGCCCCTGTAACTACTGAAAAGGCTGCTGCCCCTCTTCAGGAACCACACGTTTGTCTGGCCTCTCCACAGATACCCCTCCGCTGTGGTTGCACCTACGGTACGGCTATCTGTATCGTTGAGGCACGCAAGCCACCCCACCTCGGCAATGTCTGTGGTTCATAGGGGTGGGAAATTGCAGAGACAGTATTGCCTCGCTTGTTCCTACATTTCTCGTAAATCCAAACTTATCTTCCCCAAGGTTGGCTTCTACCAGTCTTTTATAATTTTGCTACAATGAGTTATAAGACTGTTCATTGTGTATTTTTCACGCCTGTGTTTTGTTCGGAATTGCGATTGTTAAATTGTTATGACGTCTGGCGGAATGTCACCTGCCTCAAACATCTTGCACACTAGGTTCAATAGTTCTGAGTGACTGGCTCTTCCAGAGATCTCATTAGCTGAGGGGAAATTTTGTCTACTAGAGTGGCCTTGTTTCGATTTAGGTCTTCTACAGCTCTGTCAAATTCTTCTCGCTATATCATATGTCCTTCTTCATCTTCCTTTACAACAAAGCCTGGAAGTCCATTTCCCTTGTAAAGCCCCTCCAAATATTCTTTCCATCTTTTATCTTTCCCTTCTTTGCTGAGTACTGGTTTTCCAGCGGAGCTCTTGATATTAATGAAGCTGATTTTCTTGTCTCCAAATGGCTCTTTTATTTTATTGTAGGTAGTATCTATATTTCTCCAAGTTATACATTTTTCTACAGAGTTGCATACGTCCTATAGCCACTCCTACTTAGCCATTTTGCTCTTCCTGGCAATGAACACAATTTTGTAGAAAAGACATTTTTATATTTTGCAGCAAAGTTGCTTTTATTTTAAATGCTGACTAGTTTCGGGCTTTGCCCATTGTCGTAAGCCACCTATTACAGAGAACAAAGTGTGTTTTACAGGAAGATACATGATTATGGCAATGTTATTTTGAATGTACAAGTCGTAATTACTTACACTCATATATATTTTTATTTGGATGCTGCTTAGGTCACGCTGTTTGTTGTAATAACTTTGGTGTAATTTATTGAGCTGTTGATGCAAAGATGTTTTTGTTAAATATTCTTTGCTTAATTTTGTTTGTGACAATATCGCTGGTTATATGCAGTGTGACGTAAAAAGTACCATTACAAATATCGTACAATTAATTTTATATTTCATTCCGAACTATTTTAAGTGTAATATACTTCAAAATACGCAACAAAACGCGATAAATTATAGTAGCACTGCTATATTATCCCTATATTACGATATTGTACATTCAAGCAATTTATTACACGTAAAATAGTTCGGAATGAAATATAAATTTATTGTACGATATTTGTAATGGTATTGTTTACGTCACACTGCACATAACCAGCGATATTGTCACAAACAAAATTAAGTAAAGAATATTTAACAAAAACATCTTTGCATCAACAGCTCAATAAATTACACCAAAGTTATTACAATAAACAGCGTGACCTAAGCAGTATCCAAATAAAAATGTGTATGAGTGTAAGTAATTACGACTTGTACATTCAATATAACATTGCCACATTAATGTATCTTCCTGCAAAACACACTTTGTTCTCTGTAATAGGTGGGTTACGAAAATGGGCAAAGACCGAAACTAGTCAGCATTTCAAATAAAAGCAACTTTGGTGCAATATATATAAAAATGTCTTTCCTACAACATTTAAGAGCTGCAAAATGCGACATATCAAAAACATTTTAACACAATTTTATATTTGCTAGGGCATGCCGTTGTGTTCTTACAACACATGTACAATAGCGAGACGGAAAATTACCTTTAATTCTTAATTTTTGGGTAATTTAGAAGCCTTAATTAATGTGAAAGTGAATGGTTATGCTGTGAAAGGACTGAATAACCAGTGATTATAGGTACCATCCACCACTGGGAAGAAGACAAACAATTGCTACTTGGAGAACAGTGCTGGAATAATTCCCCTTATTTAGGAATGTGAAAGCTTCTATATTTATACATTTTAATGTGCATAATGGTATTTCCTTACCGTATTGAAAATTAAGTACAGAGCAAGTAATGTAAGAACAAATGTATTTCTGTAATTTTCTATTATTTCAGCGTGTCGCAATTGGCCCACTGTAGGTTACGATAGTAACACTGAAAGTGGGCCTTTGCAATCGTCTTTTGACAGTTCGAAATTTAAATGAAAATAACGGCTTACCTATTCATCTGACACGAAAATTGAATAACCGAATTTGTAGAGGAAAAAATTCTCTACAACTTTGATCTGTTATGATTTTTTTTCTATATCTCGTATCGTTTCAGAGACATTTGCAAAAATAACGGCGATTTTTGGATGTCTGTCTGTTCGTAACGTGTTCCCTGTTTTTAAGACGAACCGTTCAACCGATCAGCACCAAATTTTAGAGACATAATTTTAGGCCACCAGAACCTCCCGTTCTCAAATTTTTCCGAAAAAAAAAAATACGGTAGTAATACCAAAAAACGCTGTTTGTAATATATTGTATTTTGCAAACGACCGTTCATCTGACAAGAAAATTGAATAACCTAATTGGTAGAGGGGCAAATTCTCTACAACTACGCTTTATTATGTTCTTTTCATATCTTGCATCGTTGCAGAGATATTTGCAAAAATAACGGCGATTTGACGATGTCTGTCTGGCTGTAACGTGTTCCCACTTTTTAGGTCGAAACGTTCAACCGATAGGTACTAAATCTTACAGACATAATTGCTGGCTACCAGAGACGAGAACCTCGCTTTTTAAAATATTTCGGACAAGAAATCAGTTAGTAATAGCAAACAAAGCCGTTTGTAATGTAAGTTTAATTGCAAATAAACCGTTCATCTGACGCGAAAATTGAATAACCGGATTTGTAGAGGAGGAAATTCTCTACAACTTCGTTCCTTTATGTTTTTTTCATATCTGGTATCATTTGAGAGATATTTGGAAAAGTAAGGGAGTTTTGACACCCTCCATTGAATTAACGAAAAGCAGCCGTTCGCAGATGTCACGTGACATTCCTCGCCCAGAACTCTCTGGCATACGCCATCTTGCGTTGCGTAGTTGATGATTTTCTTATTTTAACTTACATGTTGTCATTTCAAAGAAATGGTGCACTGAAGAGTTAACAAAAACACGTCATTCTTCGTACAATAAATGATAATCTAGTACTCTACAAATGCCATATTAGCATCAGTTAACAACGGCCATCAATAGTATGAGATTAAAGAACGCAACATCTAACCGTTAGCCATAGCATAGTAGGCGATGCGTTAGAATATTGCGCTAAAGGTCAGATGTTCGAAACCCACCACCACGTACTTTTTTTTTTTTTTTTTTTTTTTTTTTTTGCTGAAAGGGTTTGATTCACTCTTATTAATTAATTTTATATAATTTTGATTATTATTTTGGTCCAAAATATTTGCAAAAACTACAAATCTAAAGTGGGCCGTAAAACACGTCGGTGTGATTATTTTTACTTATAAGCACGAGCGCAGACACTGCACAGAGATTTTCCAGTTTTACGTGGCGCTGGTTTGCTGTTTACCGTTAGTGCCGCCTGTACAGCTGGGCTTTCGCCACACTGCGGTGACACGCGGTCACACTAGATTCCAATAATGGCGGCCGCGTCGTGCGTTTTTCTGCTGAGCCTCTGCTCGGCTATCAGTTGGGCAGAACAACGCGGCTTTTCATGTCGGAGGCGGCGGTCTGCGGCCTTGGCCGTTAATTGCCGAAGCGGGTCTGATTTACGAGTCTGCACAACAAGTGTCGACGCGGCGCGTCACCCGGAACAGGCAGTGTGGAGCGCGCGAGCAGTATCAGCAGAACAGCTGCGGCAGTTATCTGAATGGCAGAGACTGAGATCCAGGGGTCAGCACACACTGAGGGGCTTTGTGTGCGCCACGGACTCTGAGCGTTGCTTCACTCGAAAATATTCATTAAAAACCAGCTGAAAACACGACGTTTGTTGTAAAAATTGTTTATAAGACTATATATAATAGAAGAAACTTTTTTGAAGATGACTTAAAAATGTCCTCTCATAAAACAACCGAGAAAAACTCGAGCCACGTCAGCTGTTTTTATTGAGATCCTTTTATATACAGGTCCACTACCGGTTTCGCGTCAATAGAGACGTATCTTCAGGTGTTGCTGTGTTAAACAACAAAACAATAATTAAAATTACAGGACCAATAACTTGATACATAACGAGATACATGGATTGAACAAGGTATTACTTACAATTTTTTTTTCTCACGTCATAATTCGTTACTGAGTCCTAACATTCTAGTTGCTTTCATCCGTCAATTGGTTAAAAATTAAATAGGGCCGAATACATGGGTCCAAGTCCAATATCAAATCGGTGTCTTTCAGGATTAAAAACATGGACCTTAAAATGTGGGATATGTAGTCGCGTGATTTTGACCACCGTATTGTCGATAAAACCCGTAGATCGGCAATGGAGTGAAGGTGGCCATTGTAAAAAATAAAACTGAAGGTCTTGAATTAGAGTCATCCAGTTGTAGCAGACCTATGGAGGCATATAAGAGTGCACTGCCAAGTGGCGAAGTACACTGACCCCCAGACTGGCCAAAAGTTTTAATTTTTCGCCATCCACGTCCCCAGAAAAGAAATTTCAATGACGCAGTTTGCGTCATGACTTTCCGTCCACTGCGGACACCTCTACCTGCTAGTCAGTGACTACAACTGAAGCGTGCCGTCCGCACATTTCATCTGAAGTGTTCTGCTGCAGTTCTCAAAGATTGAGGAACTGCAACGGAATAAGCCGCACTTCCGCAGTATGCGTCAAAGCCGCTGTAGCCAACCTGACAGAGGCAGCGGCTGACTTCCAGCTTTCAGGTTGGCTGCCCTGATCTGGTGAGAATCCTTAAACCGCGAGCAGCTCGTCTCACTCTAGCACCGGCTGCTTCCAGCGCTGGTTTGAAGTAACGGCCAGGAAACCTGACTGAATGTCTCCATCCTGAGAGTTTTCGATGTTGATTAGAAATGGAGTGCAAAAACTACCTCGCCCCCTTCAACTGGTGCTCCGCTCCTCCGTTTAGACAATACGTTGATAGTGTATGTGGACCTGGGATAATTACATCAGTAAGCCAAGAATTAAAAACATTGTGTTTTGCCGAAGACATACTAATCCTGTCAGAGACAGCTAAGGACCTGGAAAAGCAGTTGAACGGAATGAATGTTAATGTAGTCTTTCCCGGCGTATACAGCTGATGAAATCTTCTCGGGCTTCCATCCGGGTAGCTGCGATAAAATTCCGCGAAATTTTATCGCAGCTACCCGGATGGAAGCCCGAGAAGATTTCATCATCGGAATGGACAGTGTGCTGAAAGGTGCATATAAGATGAACATTAACAAGAGCAAAACTAGGGTAATGGAGTGCAGTGTAAGAAAATCAGGTGATGCTGAAGGAATTAGAATTGGAAACGAAGCAATAAAGGAGATAGATGAGTTTTGTTACTTGGGCAGTAAAATAGCAAATGATGGTCGCAGTACAGAGGATATAAAATGCAGAATCGCAATGGGTAGAAAAGCGTTCTTGAAAAAGAGAAATTTGTTAACATCGAATATTGATTTATGCCTAAGGAAGTCCTCTCTGAAGGCATTTGTATGGAGTGTTGCCTTGTATGGGAGTGAGACATGGACGATAAACAGTGCGGACAGGAAGAGGATTGAGGCTTTTGAAACGTGATGCTACAGAAGAATGCTGAAGATTAGGTGGGTGGATCGCGTAACTAATGAGGAGGTACTGAACAGAATTGGGGAGAAAAGAAATTTCTGGCATACCTTGACTAAAAGAAGGGATAGATTGGTAGGGCACATTCTTATACATCAAGGAATTGTGAATTTAGCGTTGGAGGGAAGTGTGTGGGGTAAAAATCGCAGAGGAAGACCAAGAGATGGATACAGTAATCAGATTCAGAGAGATGTAGGTTGCCGTTCTTATGTGGAGATGACGAGGCTTGCTCAGGGTAGGGTATTCTGGTGAGCTGCATCAAAGACCACAACAAGCTAAATGGCGCGGTGCCGTTTAAAGGATTATTAATTAATTAATGGATGAGTCTGGATTTGCTACCAGTTTACTCGGTATTTAATTAGGAATTAGAACCTGTAATCGGAATTAAAGTGTAATTTGCATAGATTTCCCTTCTTTGTATAGGGACTGTTGTGGGCAGATGCTGCGCTCTCGTGCTTCACCAAGCTACTGCGTTGTATGTTGTCAGTTAAGTTCGGGTCTAGCTCACTATTCGTCTTCGCCAATAATGTTTTACCTCTTTCAGTGTACGCTGTCACTGTCAAGGATAATGTCGGTAATACAACAGTAAACATATCATCATAGTGCACGCATTTCACAGATCGCGTTTTGACCGTCGTTGAACAATTGAACTGCGGTCGTTTCTCATTGTTTGACGTGTACGCATTGGCGCTATTCACGGCAAAGTATAGCATCCTACATGTGTTCATTTTTTTTTCCACTCCTGTATTTAACCGTCAAATGGACAAGTGGAGGTGGCCGTTTTTTGACTACTAGACTTAGCGGTGTGTCCCATCGAAAGAAGGCATGAGAGAGATACCGATGATTCATCCGCCAAGTGTGTGTGATGTGCCAGCAATGCGCTTCACGAACTCCTTTAGTTCATCATCACTTAACTGTATCACACTTTCTGCACACGCATTACCGTATAGATTCCCCGATCTTTTTTAAACAGTGGCTGTTGTCGCAGTCAGGTACGTCATTTATTAGCGACCAGGCAGTTTAGAATAGGGGAAGATGCCTCAGTGCCACAGAAGTGAAGCCATTGTTGCCATATTGCGGAGCCAATAACATTTGTGTTGACGGGTGAGTATTCATTGCATTCTGAGTTTAATGTGGTACATTAACGAAAAAGAAAGAAACGTTACGTGCATTATCTATGGCCGGCCGCGGTGGCCGAGGGGACTGCGGCGCGCCAGTCACGGTCTGCACGACCACTACGGTCGGGGGTTCGAATCCCCCCTCGGGCATGGATATTTGTGCCGTCCTAGTTCGTAAGTAGTTCATAAGTAGTTTATAAGTTTAGGGACTGATGACCCCGCAGTTAAGTCTCTTAACCTTAACAAACATTTGAACAGTTTTTTGCATTACCTATGGATGTCCATGCAGAGCGAGATTCCCATCTGCTGTTTTATACAGAAAAATTTTATAGCTAAATTAATACTTGCATTTTTTCTAATGTTTTTCCCTTAATGACTTCTAATTTTCACTCGAGATATACGCGTAGGTTCCGCTGAAATTTCAAATACATGGTGGTACAGAATTTTAGTGTGAATATTCAAGGGTAGACGTAGGGGAAAATGCATACTTACATCTAAAATTTGCTACAATGTCACAGTTACAAATTTAAAACTTGGCACTATTATGCCGCGGTGGAGTAGCCGAGCGGTCTAAAGCGCCTCGCTGCTGAGCGCGCGGTTGCTCGCCGTCAGAGGTTCGAGTCCTCCCTGGGACATGGGTGTGTGTGTGTGTGTTTGTCCTTAGATTAGTTTAACTTAGCTTAAGTAGTTTGTAAGCTACAGACTGATGACCACACAGTTTGGTCCGATAGATTTACAAACATTTGAACATTTGGCACTATTATGTAGTATATAATTCACAATATTCTGTGCAATTTTTGTTTGATCATGTTCATGCAATTTAATTTTATAAAAATTTGAATTTTTAATTACTGTTTTGGGACAACGTATCCATATTGTAGCACTCTGTATTTTGAGTTTTCCAATGCACACATGTTTTAAGAATTTCAGGGTTGGCTAGATATCTGAAAGTTGGCTTTATAACACTTAAAACAGCAAGTGGCAAACCATACTTATGGATGTATGGCTTTCTACTGGTTTTTGTCTGACGATATTTGTACCATGATATGTCACACAGGGGTTGTTGAGGAGTCTCATCTGTGGAAGAATACTGCCCACACTGCTTCCTGCATTGCTTTCACACTGTATACATTGTTCCTGATGCCTTTCCCATAATATATTTGCAGTGTGTGAATTTCTTTGTCTGACAATCTATTAACACGTCTTAGTGGCTTTCCATCATCTACTTTTTTGCCCTTCATTTCTTTCTTCTGAATATGTCCCACATATTCAAGTTTTTCAATTTTTATTTGTGAACCATAAGGATTTCTCTCTAAAAACAATCTTAAAGCCGGCCGCAGTGGCCGAGCGGCCTGCAGCGCGCCAGTCACAGTCTGCCGCTACGGTCGGAGGTTCGAATCCCCCCTCGGGCATGGATATTTGTGTCGTCTTTAATATAAGGATTAATTTGGTGAAAAGTGGTAAACTATGAACGGTAGTAGGGCTGTGGATCTGTGATAATTCCGCAATCGTGTACTCTTGTGATGACAAACTGTGTTTTATAGCAAATGCTGTAATTATTCGTGAATTAATTTGGAACTGCTACGTACGATGGACTTCACTAATTTAGGAGTGATAATTTGGGACTTTTACTCTCGAGTGCGTGTGATACTTATTGTGGCTCTCATGAACAACAGTTAGGGAAATATTCAGTTATTTACCGATGTATAAAGTAGGTCCACCTCCGCATTTTTATGTCCAAAATGAGTAATAAACTTCATTTATAAAGAATTACTTCGTGAGTAAATCACTTCTTTATCTTAGAATCCATTTTGTTGGTTATTCAGAGATTTAATTTATGTTTGTTTAAATATATTTTCGCGTCATCATATGCAGAGTGATTGACTGGCTAAACTACAGATTAATTATTGATCTTGTGTAAACAGATTGGGTAGCAGTTTAGGGCATAGAAGCTGACAAACATAACTCACCCTTATGTACAGAGAGAACGAGCCATAAACCTTTTACTACCATGAGTTATGTATTACCCAGGTCTTATTAGTGAGTACCGATAGGAAGGTCGCAACCTACTGGAGAACACCGCTAACATCACCAGTCCCTACACTTACAAACTACTTACACTAACTTACAGTAAGGACAACATAACACCCATGCCCGAGGGGGGACTCGAACCTCCGACGAAAACGCAGGCCAGTACGTGGCATGACAGATTAGACCACGCGGCCGTTTGGCGCGGCTGAAACTACTGCATATCGGCGTGCTTTTTGAATGAAATTTGCTCCAAAATCATTATGCAACAGTGTAACCTGATAGTAAACATTACTTGGTGATCATACATCCAGAAGGGCAAACAAACCTCTGTCCATATGAGTGGCCGGACGTCACGCCGTCTTTCAAGCCACGAGAAGCGGCATCAGAATTAATCTTCAGACCTGTTGGACTTCGCCTGCCGGTGCCTCGACGCTACCCGCCTGACACGTGAGTTGTGCGGGTCAGCCTCTCCGGGTCGCAGCTGGTCGGTATCGATCCTGCGTGCGTACAGGTTGTAGCAAAAAAATGTGTGCCAAGTTCAGGACGCATTCCTCACGCGTAAGCGTAGACATTATATTGTGTGAACATGGATCGGAAACGCTGTGTATCCAGGTTCTACCTAATTGCATCCAACGTAGTAATCAGGGGAAAAACACGAGACCAGAACACCAGCGTAAAACATTCAGTTCATTACAATAGCAGATGTTGAATATGCCCTCCGTGAACTTTGACACACGCATCAATCAACCGTCGTAGTGAATCAGGAATACGCTGATGTATTCATGGAGTACCGAGTATGGTTTTCCAGCCGTCCATCTGTCACTTATCCTAAAATGAAGAGGTCCTACATCGTGCAGGAAGAACACGTTTTGCTGCACTGCAGAAGGCACATCTTCCAAAAGGCCAGGTAAAACGTCCTCTGCTAAATTATGGCAACTGTGTCCTTTGATCCTGATTATTGCATTTGAGACCACTGACCCATGTTCATAATAATATTATGGTTTCGTCTACGTTTGAGGAATGAGCCCTGCAATTTGTGCCGTACATTTTTGTTAGACCCTGCACACGGATTAAACTACCTATATTCAACATGTAGAGACTAGTGAAATTATCGATTTTTAACAGCCGGCCGCGGTGGCCGAGGAGACTGAGGCGCTTCAGTCACGGTCAGCACGGCCACTACGGTCGGGGGTTCGAATCCCCCCTCGGGCATGGATATTTGTGCCGTGTTTAGTATAAGGTAGTTCATAACTAGTTTGTAATTTTAGAGACTGATAACCCCGTAGTTAAGTCCCATAAGCTTAACAAATATTTGAACATTTTTTATTTTTAACATTATTACTTAATTTATTGCACACTGAGCAGTCATAACAAAACATGTTGTTGTTGTTGTGGTCCTCAGTCCGCAGACTGGTTTGATGCAGCTCTCCACGCTACCCTGTCCTGTGCAAGACTCTTCATCTCAGAATACGTACGGCAACCTACAACATTTTCAATATGCTTACTGTATTCGACCCTCGGCCTCCCTCTACGATTTTTACCCCCACACAGTTCCTTATAATGCTAAGTTGACAATTCCTTCATGTCTCACAATGTGTCCCGCCAACCTAGTCCTTCTCTTAGTCAGGACATGCCACAAACTCCTTTTCTCCCCAATTCTGTTGACCACCTCCTCATTAGTTACGTGATCTTCCCATCTAATTTTCATCACATTTCGAAAGTTTCTATCATCTTTTTGACTGAATTCCTTATTGTCCACGTTTCACTGCCATAGAATGCTACACTACAGACAAATGCTTTCAGAAAGGACTTCCTAACATTTAAACTAATATTGGACGTAAAAAAATTTCGCTTCTCCAGAAAGGCTTTTCTTCCCGTGTAATATTAACACAGACCAGAAGATAAAAAAAGGTGACTGCAATGAAAGCCGGAACGCTGGTTCTCCAGTTATAGGGTTTTGCAATATACTGCCCAGAGAACGTATACGCCAATAGCCTCTGGCCACGGAAGCCTGTGTATTCAGATAGAGGTCGATTTGAAAATTTGTGTGAGAGTCATTGAAACTCGGTTAATAGTTGGAGATGGTTTAAACTT
Organism: Locusta migratoria; assembly: GCA_026315105.1. Lineage (NCBI taxonomy): Eukaryota > Metazoa > Arthropoda > Insecta > Orthoptera > Acrididae > Locusta > Locusta migratoria. Next base: position 985,308,538 of record CM048744.1, on the reverse strand, counting down.
ACAAAAACGCGACACGTCGCCAGGTAAGACACATCGGTCACACTTAAATGGAGCCGCGGCCGAGCGCTTTGAGGCGCTATGCTCAGATGCGCGAAACCATTGCCCGACGGGGGTTCGAATCCCCCTAGGGCATGGATGTCTCTGCTGTCTTTAGTATAAGCTAGTTCATAAGTAGTTTGTAAGTGTAGGGACTGATGACCCCGCAGTTATGTCCCATAAGCTTCACAAACCTTTGGATATTTGAAGAAATGGGAGAAGGTAAGACCATGTACCTGCAAGGGTGTTTTCTGAAGGAGACTGAATACCATAATAAACTAAAAGAACATAGACGATACCATAATTACTTGTGCAGCCTTCCATGTTGAATCACAGAGAAAATGAGGCACTTTCAAGCACCTGAAGGTTTTATTCTATGGAGATGTTGAAAGTATTCGAAGGTTTTCACAGAGGAATGGACAGACACAGGTCAGCACGAAAGGATGGAACCAACAGCTACGTGTTGCCACCTCATAAGGTCACCTCAGAAAATTTCCTATACGTACCATCTTTATCATCTTAACGGATACCGGAATTATATAATGCCTCACAGTGATTATATGCTCACGCTAGATATCATATATAAAGTTCTACGTACATAGCAAGGTGAGGCGATGTCTTTTATTCCTTCGGCCACTCTCGGTCTATGAGACTAAGTCACTTGTTCTCCACTAGCCGACAGTTGTAATAACAGAGCAGCCTATGTTATTACACATTACACGTACCTTTCAACGCACACTGCTCACGTGGGCGTGTTGTAACGTTCTCTCCGACTACGGTCTGACGTCAGCTTAGTAGTCGCGTAACTTGATGTTATCCACACATCTTACAACGATGTATGAATGTGTCTTCCACGTCTCGTAAAATGCCTGACAGATTTCAATAAAATTTGGCATATGCCTTACTACTGGCCATTAAAATTGCTACACCACGAAGATGACGTGCTACAGACGCGAAATTGAACCGACAGAAACAAGATGCTGTGATACGAAAATGATTAGCATTTCAGAGCATTCACACAAGGTTGGCGCCGGTGGCGACACCTACAACGTACTGACATGACGAAAGTTTCCAACCGATTTCTCATACACAAACAGCAGTTGACCGGCGTTGCCTGGTGAAACATTGTCGTGATGATCCGTGTAAGGAGGAGAAATGCGTACCTTCACGTTTCCGACTTTGATAAAGGTCGAATTGTAGCCTATCGCGATTGCGGATTATCGTATCGCGACATTGCTGCTCGCGTTGGTCGCGATGCAATAACTGTTAGCAGAATATGGAATCGGTGGGTTCAGGAGGGCAATACCGAACGCCGTGCTGGATTACAACTGCCTCGTATCACTAGCAGTCGAGATGACAGGCATCTTATCCGCATGGCTGTAACGGATCGTGCAGCCACGTCTCGATCCCTGAGTCAACAGATGGGGACGTTTGCAAGACAACAACCTTCTGCACGAACAGTTCGATGACGTTTGCAGCAGCATGGACTATCTTCGTCATCGCCATACTGGCGTATCACCCGGCGTGATGGTATGGGATGCCATTAGTTAGACGTCTCGCTCATCTGTTGTTCGCATCGACAGCACCTTGAACAGTGGCCGTTACGTTTCATATTTGTTACGACCCGTGGCTCTACCCTTCATCCGATCCCCGTGAAACCCTACACTTCAGGAGGATAATGCACGACCGCATGTTACAGGTCCTGTACGGGCCTTTCTGGATACGAAAAATGTTCGACTGCTGCCCTGGCCAGCACATTCTCCAGATCTCTCACCAATTGAAAACGTCTGGTCAATGTTGGCCGAGCAACTGGCTCGTCACAATGCGCCAGTCACTACTCTTGATGAACTGTGGTATCGTGTAGAAGCTGCATAGGCATCTGTACCTGTACACGCCATACAAGCTCTGTCTGACTCAATGCCCAGGCGTATCAAGGCCGTTATTATGGACAGAGATGGTTGTTCTGGGTACTGATTTCTCAGGATCTATTTAACCAAATTGCGTGAAAATGTAATCGTTTGTCAGTTTTAGCATAATATATTTGTCCAATGAATACCTGTTTATCATCTGTATTTCTTCTTGGTGTAGCAATTTTAATGGCCAGTAGTGTATCAGGCAGCAATCTCTGTAAGGGTAAAAACACCTTCGACAGATAGTTCCTGAGTTATTAGGTCATAGAAAATGAAATTTGCTGAGAACTGTCACATCATGCAAAAATATTCCCGATCTTCTCCAAAACTAATCGACCGATTGGTTACCTCTTCGATGCAAATATTCTTTACTCTAAAGAAGCAATAGGGATGGAAATGAAATCCACCTATAGGCACATAATTCAGGAGATATCACATCATTAGTATGGAGCTGTATGAAAACGAAACTGAAATGTATAGAGACGGGGCTAGGAGGTGAGAAAGGAATAAACACACACACGAGCAAAGGCAAGAGTTAACTAACAATGGTTCTCACATGAACTGCATAAGTGACATTTATACGCAATGACGGTACTGGCCCGAATTATAAGATTCTTTGAAGAAATATTTATTCTGCATCATATACTGTTCTGAACAATAAGTCACAAAAAAAGCATAGAATGTTAAGTATTCCACCGCTTAAAGCATGTGTTCTTCTGACTTCATATGTGTATTGCAGACCTAAGTGTCGAAAGCTGTATATCTCAGCTATATTGCTTCTGATTCGAAGGTAGACAACTCCTCGACCCTGCAAGACGGAATTGATATCTTCACCTCATATGACAATGCAGCTAAAGGAAGTTTCCGAAATTCGTTCTCCAATTTAAACGTAGTAAATATTCCAGGGTGTTAACGTAGAAGTAACTATCACTAGCGTAGTGAAGCAACTTACCTCGCGTAACAAGAGTAAGTCTTCAAGTCCAAATAGTAAACACATTAGCTTCCTATCAGAGTATGCTGACTTATAGCCCCACTCATATTTCTAAGGCAACCGCTCGCTCGACGAAAGACACTTACCTAAACCTGGGGAAGGCTAACAAAAGATCGCGTTTTATTGGAAGAACGCGTAGTAGAAGCAACCGAAATACTAAATAGTTGCATACACAACACTTGGAGAACTGCTACATGGCGTAGGAGCGTTAGCAGGTCGAATTGAGGAGGGCACACAAAAAGTATACATAAGGGCAGCTCGTTTTGTATTATTGCAATAGAGACGATAGAGAGTCAGGGAATAATACAAGAGGTGTGGTGGGAATGACTACAATAACTGTATTTATCGTTGCGGCGAGATCTAGATACAAAATTTTGATCACCCTGATTCTCCATAGAAAAAAATAAAATTAAAAAAAATTGGGTCCCTACAACATGAAGAGAAATGATATAATGAAATACGAGAAATGAGAGCTCTAAATTAAGTTGTTCTTCTCTCGCGCGCGCTATTCGTGAATGGAAAGGTTGACAAAAAGTCTGAAAGTAGTTTTATGAATCCTCCGCCAGGCACTTAAGTATGGTTTTTAGGGCCTTCATCTACGTAGATACTCCGCACGCCACTTCGAAGTGCCTGGCAGAGGCTTCAGCGAAACGCTTTCATGATGTTTCACTACTGTTTCATTCCGTTTTCGAACAGATTTTTCTTATTTTATTGTGATGATCACGTCTCCCTATGTAGGTGGGTACTAACAAAATATGTTAGAGTTCGGAAAAGAAAGTTGATGAAAGAAATTTCGCAAATGGATCTTCTCATAACGAGTAACGCCTTTCTTTTAATGATTTCCACCCCACCTCGTGCATCATTTACGTGACACTCTTCCCCCTATATCGCGGTAATACAAAACGAGCTGCCCTTCTCTGAACTTTCTCTAAATCGTCCGTCAGTCCCACCTGGTGTGGATCCAACAATGCGCAGCAGTACCCCTAAATAGGACGCACAAGTGTAGTGTTGGCAGCTTCTCAGGATTTTTCCTGTACATGGCGACCCACTTAAACTTTTCATCTCACATATCTCTGAAACAACGATACGTGCTGGAATACGACTTTCACAGGCATGAACCTATAGCAGGGGCTTATGAAAGTACTATGAGACATTTTAAAGTTAAATAAATATCATTTTCAATACAAATTCATACCGCATATTATTTGTATGCAATCAATAGCGTAAAAAGTCACAAAAGAATGGCATTGGTTACATCGAAATACGTCGATTACATCCAGAGATATGGAGGACCGAAGTCGACACTTCAAAAAAGGAAATGCTCAGCTAGCGCACATCTCGAGACTCGAGCTTCAACTTCAGGCCGGCCGCAATCTTGCGCTAGCTACGTTTTATTTCAAGCGTCAATTTCCTTCCCCAATATCTGTGGACGTAATTTTATATAACGATAGGTATACAGGATTTATGTCTAAAAAAATGACTAGCTTGGGTTAAGTAGATAGTCACACTCAGAAAATATTCTCATTCGATTCGTTTAAAGGATTTAAGTCCATATCATTTAGTCTTTGAGAAAATCCACCGGCAAAACAGATTCCGGTCAGAAATGTAGCATTCATGTTTGTTAAAGAAGATTTAAGTTTTTTTTTATATGAAATGAAAATTGCCAAACACTTGAATGTTGTAAAGGGTAAAAGTCAATACTATTCCTTTTTCTTGGTGATTTGTTTGATTTTCATTCAAGTTGGAAAGGTGTCTCGTTGCCAGAAAGGAAAGCGATGCTGGGAAGATGTTCACGTGACAACATAGGAGTATTTGATTTCGGGAGGGGTTTTGCACAAACGGACATTCTAAAATCCAAAACAGACTTTCCTGGTTTTTATTTTGCTTCCAACTAACAGGTGCACTCCTGGGTACATTCATAGTCCCATGAACAATCGGAAACCTCCATGAAGGCATGGCCGCCTTGCCTCACAGTGGGATAAATCAGTTGTGGCGACTGTTTTCCTAGTACTGAAGGACTTATACTCTGTCTCGTTTTCGTCTTGCTGGCCGCCGTGCGTCGGCCGTGTCGAGCTACACAGCATGATCTGGTTCACTCATGAAGTCCCACCTGGAACAAAACAAACTTCTCCGTGTAAACCAGCATTGAGGCGCATATCCGTAACGTAATTTATGTCTTACTGTTGGTTATCACCGAAACACACTGCCACTGCTATAGTTCTTTCGATTTCTCTTTATCCTTACGGCACCTAATTCTGTTCGTAACTCGTCTATAGAATTCCCATCATTTATACTTCTCGTAGCTACTGACGACGTGCTTATAAACAATACTACTGGTTTCACTGCTGCTCCCGTAAAAGGAAATGCCTTGTACACTTTGCTGTCATGTAAAATTTAATTTATTGTGCTACTGGTTTCGGGAGTGTCCTATCTTCCAGGCATTTCTATAATAGTACAAAAATTACTTAAGGTTCAATATGACCCAAACATAAAATATAAAGATCTTCTTCATCCATGGTAGAAGTATTTACAAAATTACATGAGCAGTTTAGTTTTATCCTTTTTCTGAATAAGTTGACAGTGTCGTCATGTCTATAAAATCAATTAAAACTATTAGCTCTACAAACTGACACATGGTTGCCGACGAAATATGTACTGTCAACCCAGAAAAAAGAACTATGTGGCCAACGGATGTGTTGTAGAACTTAATTTAGTTGATTTGCCGGCCGCGGTGGCCGAGTGGACTGAGGCGCTCCAGTGACGGTCTGCACGGCCACTATGGTCGGGGGTTCGAATCCCCCCTCAGGCATGGATATTTGTGACGTCCTTAGTATTAAGTAGTTCATAGGTAGTTTGTAAGTTTAGGGACTGATGACCCCGTAGTCGAGTCCCATAAGCTAAACAAACATTTCATTTTTTTGAGTTGATTTGAAAACGGGCTAAATTCTGAAACGGGTAAGCCTACCAAACTCAGTGTGTGTGTTCACACGCAGACTTGACGCATCTCATGTAATGGGCACTGGAGTCCTACTGACAGGAAGTTATTATACGCCTAATACATGTGAAAGTATTCATCCGACTTTGATCAGATTACCACAACTTGTTGCTAAGAAAGCCCTACAGCTCATAAATTATATGCTGCAAAGTATTTACTTCTCAGTGCAAGAATTTTCCTATTTGAAACTATCTTACATGTATTAAATTTTTTTTGCTGCCACAGTCATCTCAGACAAAAAAGTCGTAAAAATAATCTTCAAGTAAGATTTGTTCAGCATAACGTAAAAAAAAATAGAAGAAACTAAAAAAATATTCATGGTAAATACAGGGTGTCCAGAAAAGGACTCCCTGATTTCAAAATTAAATATCTCGAATCCAGAGATCGATAGAGGACTGCAGTAAACGGTATGTTTATTGTGAAAGCTGTAAAAAGTTTATATAGCAGTTTGAAATAATAGTTACAAAAGCTGCTAACAGAAGGCGCTGTAATCGCCATACGTAATGCCTAGTATAAATTGTGATCCGAAGCCCAGAGCGAACAGTTCCACTATTGAAACGTGAAAGGAGGTTAGCGTATCGAAGGAAGAGATTAAAACCATGTACTCCATTGAACAACGCGTTTTTCTGGTGCTAGAGTACCACAGGCTACAAGAGAGTCCTACGGCAACAAGACGAAGTTTTCAAGCACGATTTAATGTTCCAAAAGGACCCGATGCGAAAGCCATTCGTAAGCTCTTCGCAGCCGGCCGCGGTGGCCGTGGTGACTGAGGCGCTCCAGTCACGGTCAACAGGGCCACTACGGTCGGGGGTTCGAATCCCCCCTCGGGCATGGATATTTGTGCCGTCCTAGTTCGTAAGTAGTTCATAAGTAGTTTGTAAGTTTAGGGACTGATGACCCCGTAGTTAAGTCCCATAAGCTTGACAAACATTTGAACATTTTTTTGAAGCTCTTCGCAAAATTTCAACGAACAGGCAGCGTAACTGAAGATCTAGTGGGGCATGTTGGCCGCAAGCAAAGCGCAGTTACGCCTGAAAATATCGCCACAGTTTCTGGAATTATTCAGCGAAATCCAATGTCATCCGTCCGTAGAATTGCATCTGAGATTGGTTTCAAGCGTTCCAGCAGAAAATACTGAGAAAGAGCCTACACATGTTTCCATTCAAAATTCAAACGCACCAGGCCATACCCGTAGGAGCTGGGCAACAAAGGGTTGCCTTTGCTAATCAAATGCTCACAATGATTGATAGTAAAGGATTTGATGGCTGCATCTGGTTTAGAGATGATTTTGGGGTTCCGAGAAGCCATATTGGTGTGAAGCGAAACCCCTGTATTCTCCTAAAGTTACTGTGTGAGCTGCAATATGTAGCAGAGGCATTATTGGCCCTTTTTTTCGTTATAGAAACGATCACTGGTGCACGTTACGTTGGATTTTTGGAACAATTTGTCGCCACACAGCAAGCGTTAGAGGATCGACCAGGTACTGAATGGTTTTATGCAAGATGGAGCCCGACCACATCGGACCGAACAAGTGTTTCGGTTTCTTGAGGAATACTTCGGGAATCGAGTATTTGCTTTGGAGTATCCCAAATTTACTGGTGCAGGCATGAACTAGCCTCCATATTCGCCGGATTTGACTCCCTGTGACTTTTTTTTTGGGGGGGGGGGCACAGTGAAAGACTTGGTATATCCGAAGCATCCCGCCACCCTGGACGAGCTCTGTGGCATGTCAATCAATTTCGGTTGAGACACTACGAAATGTGATGGCGAATATCATTATTGGTTTACGCCACCTCTGTAGTGCCAATGGTGAATATTTTGAAAACATTGTGATGTGATTGTTTGCAAAGGGTGTTTTCATACGATTATTTTACTTATGTATGCTGATGTGAGCTGTACAGCGTACAGCGCCATCCGTTAGCGGCTTTTCTAACTATCAAGTTCTGTATAAAAGTCTTACGGCTTTCACAATAAACATACCGTTTACTGAATTTCTCTATCGATCTTTGTTTTCGAGATATTTAATTTTGAAATCAGGGAGCCCTTTTCTGGACACCCTGTAAATTGCAGTGTTCGTATTTCATTGCGATAAACACTGAAGCAATATTGGTAGGTATTGCCCAAGTCTCAATTGTTGTTGTTGCTCTATTGCGAAAACACGTCGAGGGGAGAGGCGGCAAAATGATGGCCGGCCCCGGGTGTCAGAAGTCCGCGCTACGCCACTGCCACGAACAGTGTGTTACAGTAGTTACTGAGATGCGAGGAGACGTACGCAGGATAGACGTGAATGGAAAGCTACAGGACAAGTGCGCTCATACTGAGGACCGTAACAGGCAACCCTCTGCCACTCGCGCCTGTTCCCCGTTGGCGCTGGTCAGAGTATAAGAACTTCAGCGAGGTCTGGTGCTGCCCTGGGGACCGCTCTGCAGGCTGCTGCTGCGGCCGCGCCCGGAAATGAAGTGGGGGCCGCATAGCGGGCACCAGGGGCCGGATATCAGCTGCCGCTGGCGGTAGGCGGGGGGGGGGGGGGGCGCAAAGCTCTAGTGGAGGCTGCCAGGGAGGCCAGGCCAGGCGACAACTCACAGCGGCTGCCGTCCTAAGGCCACCTCTGACTGCCACTGTCCACTGCACTGTACTGTCTGGTAACTCCAGCACGTTCTTCACTTAAGTAGTCTATACAAATTACTTTCACACCTTTTGACTATCAATGAATACCTCAAAATGTTTGTTAAGCTTATGGGACTTAACTGCGGGGTCATCAGTCCCTAAACTTACAAACTACTTATCAACTACCTTATACTAAGGACGGCACAAATATCCATGCCCGAGGGGGGATTCGAACCCCAGACCGCAGTCGCTGTGCAGACTGTGACTGGAGCGCCTCAGTCCCCTCGGCCACCGCGGCCGGCAGTGAATTCTTGAATTTATTCTTCCACATGGGCAAAGTCCCGTTATTTTAGGAAGATATATTTTCTAATATTCATGGAATATATGACATCAACTGCGATTGGGCAAAGCTGAAAATGTGTACCCAGCCGGGATTCGAACCCGGGTCTTCTGCTTTCTAGGCAGTTGCGCTGACCCCTACACCACTGGGGACACAGTGATCACAGCACCTGCAAGGACTACCCATGCACGCCTCCCGTCAGATACAAATTCCCAGCTTCGCCCTGCCCGTAGTACTCAAACTCGTAGTTATGAAACTAATTACGGGAGGCGTGCTTAGGTAGTCCTTGCAGGTGCTGTGATCACTGTGTCCCCAGTGGTGTAGGGATCAGCGCAACTGCTTAGAAAGCAGGAGACTCGCGTTCGAATCCCGGCTGGGTACACCTTTTTCAGTTTTTCCCAATCGCAGTTGATGTCATATATTCTATGAATATTAAATAATAACAGCTGCAGGATCAGAAGTGACGTCTGTTATTTCGGAACAGACGCCACATGTATATAGACATGTTTTCATTTTTTGTCATACTATCTATGTAAAGTCAAGTTACTCCGTGATGTCAAGTAACTCCGTGATTAACAGTATTTCTTGTGAACTATGGTTAGTAGGAGGCAAAGCACTGGAGAAATAAAGTAGTGAGGACGCACCGTACGTCGTTTCGGGATAGCACAGTGGTAGAGCGCTTGCCCGAGAAAGTCCAAGATCCCAGGTTCGAGTCCCGGCTCCGGCACACATTTTTAATCTGCAACGAAGTTTTAAGATTTCTAGTGTTATGACGTAGCCTAAATTCCAAGGTTTCCGAGATTTTGCCACAATATGGCACAAGCATGCAGGACTCTAGGAAGCCCCCACTCGATTTCTTTCGGACGTTCATGGAAGTTACCTTCAGTGTCTTCGTGAGAGCGGGTCACGCACTGACAGTGAACGTATCAATTCCGTACTCTCAGGTGCTCCGGTGTGTAAGTTCCATTTTAATGCGAGTAAAATGTAAGATATGTATCGTAAGCGGACATCACCAGTTGGGATTACTTGTGATCTCTCAAAGGCTTTTGATTCTATAAATCATGGGATTCTTCTACATAAGCTTAAGTATTCTGGTATGAGTGGGACAGTGCACAAATGGTTTAAATCATACTTAACTCGAAGAGTGCAGAAAGTTGAAATAAGCAGTTCACATGATATAGATGAAACAATTAATTCCTCTAACTGGGGAGTTATTAAAGCTGGGGTCCCACAAGATTCGGTCTTGGGTCCCTTGCTGTTCTTAAGATATATTAATGACTTGCCATTCTACATTTACGAAGATGCTAAGCTAGTACTTTTTCCTGGTGATACAAGTACAGCTATCACACCTGACAAACATGAATTAACTGATGAAATTGTAAATGATATTTTCCAGAAAGTTATTAAGTGGTTCTCTACAAATGGACTCTCATTAAACTTTAATAAAACCCAGTATATATAGTTTCATACAGTCAATGGCATGACACCATTAATAAATTTAGACTCTGAACATAAATCTGCAGCTAAGGTAGAATATTCAAAATGTTTAGGTGTTTGCATTGACGAGGAACTGAATTGGAAGAAACATATTCAAGATCTCCTGAAACGTTTTAGTTCAGCTACTTATGCTATCAGAGTCATTGCAAAATTTGGTAATATACATCTCATTGCTTTCATATGGGATCATATTCTGGGGCAATTCAACATTGAGTAAAACAGTATTCAAAGCGTGTAATCAGAATAATTGCTGGAGTCCACCCAAGAGCATCCTACAGACATTTATTTCTGGATCTTCACTGTAGCTTCACAATACATATATTCACTTATGAAATTTGTTATTAACAATCCGACCCAATTGAAAAGTAATAGCAGTGTGAATAGCTACAGCACAAGGATAAAGGATGATATTAACTATTCAAGGTTGAATCCTACTTTGGCTCAGAAAGGGGTTAATTATGCTGCCACAAAAGTCTTTCGTCACTTACCAAGTAGCATCAAAAGTCTGACAGATACCCAACTAGTATTTAAAAAGAAAATAGAGAAATTTCTGAATGGCAACTCCTTCTACAATGTAGATAAAGTTTTAGGTAATACTTTAAAAAAATACATAAAATAAAAAAATAAATAAATGAAAGACCACAAAAATGTAATAACAAATCCTTAAAATATTGACTGTCAAGTGTAGACAACATTTACTAGACTGACACGTTTCGAGTTACACCTGTTCCTTTCGCCGTTAATGTAGTCTAATACCCCCTTTAGTTACGAAAACATCCTAATCCTTAAACCACTATTAAAGGGAACGATCACACTTGATTTTTGTTTTGAGCACATGTATGGCAAACCCCTTTCAAATTGTATAAGTTTCATTTGGGTCGTCGAATAATTAATGTTAAAAATCGGAAATTCAACATTCCTGTTCGCATATTTATACCGTACAATGATAATCTCAGCCCTCTGCTGTGAACAGAAGTGTATGGCAAGGTCTGCCACACGGGCGACAGAAATCCGATATTTTCCTTTGAAATGTTAATTCTTTCTCACGGTATTTTAAAACCATCGGAGACAGTGAAACACTACTGTTTACTAAAATTGTATGGTTGTGATAGAGGCAAAGCGTGTCTCCAATCATTTTAAATTGTGTTCTAGAAAAAAATGATAATATAATTTGGACTAAACTGAATGAATACCAAATTTCACCAATACGTTTAGCAAGACGATAATATATTCTCTCGCATTTGTAGATGACTTAGCCACACTTTCTGAAAATGTGTCTAATGCTGTAATATAAATAATTGTTTTTGAAGAAATAACCAGAAGGACTGGCTTGAGAACTTCTACAGAGAAAAAACAGTTTTTACAGTAATTAAAAATATACCGAAATATCTGAAAATAGTTGGTGCCCCAGAAAAAATTAAAAACTTTAAATAGCAAGGAAATCCAGGAATGTATTTTTTGGAAAAATCTTCTTCTACTTCGGATATGAAATACAAAATGGGAAGAGCATATTGTTTAACCACAGATATTTACACAGGAATGTACATCTAAAATTGAAACAACAAGGTATTAAAATACAGCAGTGAAGCCTGAATGTCTAAGCTGTAGGCAAATGTCCAGACCAAGTACAATTTAGATAACGCAGAGGAATTAGAAAGTCGCTTCATCAAGAAAATACTATGTAAAGCTTGAATTTTCGCTGCAATGATGAATTTTATTGAAACACACAAAACACATTAAAAATAATGAGAAAAAGATGAATGGTATTTTTGAATGTATATATTGTCGAATGAAAGACAGTAGATTAACCAAAAATATCTTCAAATATTAGTGAGGAAAAGAAGTAAAACTGATACACTGAAACTAACATAAAACCAAGGAGTAATGAACTGAAATTGGCACGTGATCATCAGTTGTCTCTCTTCAGAATTAAAAGACAATAAAAATAAAAAGGGATGTCCAAGAAATTAGCACAAGATGTTTCGTTTATAATTCTTTATTTTATTTCATCTTTCTAAAAATATTTAAAAAAATTAAGTACTGTTCTTTAGTTACAACTGAGAGTGACACTTTCTCTAATTGCTCATTACGAAATTGGCAAATGAATATACTAAGGCCTGAGGAGGGAAGAAGGCCTTTTGGAATAGTAAATTTATAAACAGGACCTCTGTTGTGACACAATGGTAATTTACTAAATTAGTAATTCATAGGACTGGGTTCAGATCTTGTCAGGAATCAGCAACATTGCGAACTTACTAGTATAATAGAATATCACAACTTAACACAGTGTATGATAGCACCAGATTTTACCGTCCATTTTTTCGTAACTTACAATTTTGTTATTCATAAATTATTCGTTGTGTATGACAATGCCAGACAAAATTCCTTTCGTTTCCAAAATTTTACACTGTATGTTTTTAGATCTATTAGTTTTGTAATCATTGAAAATTAATCACTTCAAAAAATTTTCATAACAATTATTTGAGTGTCAATATTATAGAACCATATTTAAATTTTACAAATTACCAAATTTTCACCATCCTTTATAATTTAGTTTTCATTAACCAAAATTACTATCTTTACGGTCCGTCCCCGTAGCTCAGACGGCTGTCACGCAGAGGGCCCCGTTCGAATCACGGCAGGGGACTGTGTTTTGTGTGTTGTCATCATCATTATCATCATCATCACGATAGACATGCAAGTCACTAAAGTGGCGTCAATTAAAAAGACTTGCGCTAAGCGGCCGGACAATCCCACACGGGATCTCCCGGCCAGAAATGCCATACGATCATTTCATGTCATTACCATCTGTACAATCAACACAGCCAAAGATACTAATCTATTGTAATAAAAATCCATTTACACACGTAGCTTCGGCAATAGAAATTACTCTGACCAAGACAAATAATTTTATGCAAATACGTAATTACATTTTAGTTACCATCTTTATAGGATAGTAGAGAGTAGCCTGTTTTTAGCCTTGGCGAGAGGACAAAAGATGTATCTTGTGTTATGATGATCTCTGTTGACTTGAATTGTTAATATCGATATGTAAATTTTTTACTTGCATTATACCAATCAGAAACTAATATAATTTAAATGACAAAAATTATTCTGCCTTATAAGGGAAACCTATCAGGTAGAGTTATTGTAAAGCGAAAAAGAAACTTTACGACAGGACGATCTAAATCTGCGTATTTTGATTCTTTACCTATCTGGTAAACCCCCAGTACCCACAGATATCGCCAAGGTAGGGTGGCCTGCGTGCCTCAACTATACATTGTCTGTCTGTGGAGAGGTCAGACAAACGTGTGGTTCCTGAAGAGGGGCAGCAGCCTTTTCAGTAGTTACAGGGGCAACAGTCTGGATGATTGACTGAGCTGGCCTTGTAACATCAGCTAATGTGGCTTTGCCACACAGCTACTGCGAACGGCTGAAAGCAAGGGGAAACTACAGCCGTTACTTTTCCCGAGGACATGCAGCTCTACTGTATGAACATATGATGATGGCATCCTCTCGGGTAAAATATTCCGAAGGTAAAATAGTCCCCCATTCGGATCTCCGGGCGGGGACTACTCAGGAGGATGTGATCATCAGGAAAGACAATACTGGCATTCTACGGGTCGGAGCGTGGAATGTTAGATACCTTAATCGGGTGGTTGAAGTTACATATAGTGAGGATTATCCAATACAGGATTATAAATACAAAATCAGTTGGGGGTATTACAGGAGTAGGTCTAATAATGAATAAGAACATAGGAATGCATGTAAACTACTATGAGCAGCGCAGTGATCGCATTATCATAGTAGAGATAGATACGAAGCCAACACCGACCACAGTAGAACAACTTTATATGTCCACTGGCTCTGAAGATGATGAGGAGGTTGAACAATCTTCATTCTGTTGGAGGGCTGGAATTGGGTAGTAGGAAAAGGGAGGGAAGGTGAAATAGTAGGTCAATAAGGATTGGGGAAGAGGAATGAAAGAGGAAACAAGAAAACAGCTCTTTGAATACCAAGAACTCAGATGGAAAACAATTTCTCAGCAAAGAAGGGAAAGCCGAAAGGTGGAATGAGTACATAGATGGGCCCTACAAAGGAAATGAACTTAAAGACAATATTAAAGGAACGGAAGAGGAAGTGGATGAAGATGAAATAGGAGATACTATAGTAAGAGATGAAATTGACAGAGCCTTGAAAGATCTATTTCGGAACAAGGTCCCTGGAGTATTCTCTCAAAGCTAATGAAATCTCTGGGAGAGCTAGCTATGACAAAACTATTTTACCTGGTTTGCAAGATGTATGGGACAGGCGAGGTACCCTAAGACTTTAAGAAAAATGTAATAATCCCCATTCTAAAGAAATCAGGCGCAGACAGGTGTGAAAATTACAGAACCATCAGTTTGATAAGTCATGGTTGCAAAATTTTAACCCGCATTATTTACAGAAGGATGGAAAAGCTGGTAGAAGCTGACCTCGGGGAAGATCAGTTTGAATTCAAGAGAAACGTAGGGACATTGGAGGCAATACTAACTTTACGACTTATCTTAGAAGATGGATTAAGGAAAGGCAAATCTATATTTCTTCTTGTTATAGAATTGGAGAAAGCTTTTGACAATGTTGATTGGAATACATTCTTTCAAATTATGACGTCTGCAGGGTTAAAATACAAGGAAAGGAATTTAATTGCCGCCCGCGGTGGCCGAGGGGGCTGCGGCGCGCCAGTGACGGTCTCCACGGCCACTACGGTCGGGGGTTCGAATCCCCCCTCGGGCATGGATATTTGTACCATCTTTAGTATTAGCTAGTTCATAAGTAGTTTGTAAGTTTAGGGACTGATGACCCCGTAGTTAAGTCCCATAAGCTCTACAAACAGTTGAACAGTTGAGTGTTATTTACAATTTATACAAAAACCAGACAGCAGTTATCAGAGTTGAAGGGCATGAAAGAGAAGCATTGTTTGGGAAGGGAGTAAGACAGAGTTGTAGCCTTTATGCGATATTTCTCATTTTGTACATCGAGCAAGCTGTGAAGGAGAGCAAGGACAATTTTGGGGAAGGGATTAAAGTTCAGAGTGAAGAAATAAAAACAATGCGTTTTGCTTATGACATTGTAATTCTGTCAGAGACAGGAAAGTATCTGATAGAGCAATAAACTGAATAGACAGTGTGTTAAGCGAGCGTATAAGAACATTAACAAGAGCAAAAGAAGGGTAATGGAATGCAGACTAAGAAAATCAGGTGACTCTGAACAAATTAGATTAGGTAAACAACGGTCGTAGTAGAGAGGATATAAAATGCAGAATGGCAATGGGAAGAAAAGCATTTTTGAAAAGAGTTATTTAATAACATCAAATATTAATTTCAGTGTAAGGAAGTCTTTTCTGCAGGTATTTTTGTGGAGTGTTGTTGTCTTGTATGGGAGCGAAACATGGATGATTAATAGTTTAGACAGGGGGATAGAGGCTTTTGAAATGTGGTCTTACAGAAGAATTCTGAAGATTAGGTGGGTGGATCGCTTAACTATTGAGGAGGTACTGAACAGAATAGGGAAGAAAAGGAATTTTTGACAGACCTTGACTAAAATAAGGGATCGTTTGGTAAGACACATTCTTAGACATGAAGGAATCATGAATTTAGCATTTGTGAGATACGGTCGGCTAAAAATCGCAAAGGACGAATGCAGTAAACAGATTCAAATAGATGTGGATTGCCATTCTTATGAGGAGATGAAGAACATTATAATAATAATATACCTATCTGTTATTCGTTGCTTACAAGCATTTCTTGCTTCATATTGGTGCTAAGATAATCTTAAAGTTTAATTAATACCATTAAAAGATTGTTATCTGGTATTGATTCATTCATCTTATCAGTTTTCCCATCTACTACATTTCTCTCATCACTAGATAACTCAATAGTTCCGCAACTATGCTACGGCGTGTAGCCACTTATGAAGCATTAGTCTGTCCGTCTTTGAGGTTGTTTTTTGATGCCGTCTGCATGTGGCTGTGAGTAGAAGCGTAAGTGTGGTTCATGTTATTTTATTTCAGGAGTGAATTGTCTTGTATTTGTTGCTGTAGCCAAGATTATGCTAGCATTATCGATCTGACAGTATTATCCATCAACAAAGTAACGACCCGAGTAATAAAATACCTCGATACAAACGTCTGTGTTATGCATGAAGCACATGACATAGAAAATCAATAGTTCGATCAAGTGCACTGTATTAATACAGAAAACACTGAATTTTAATTTTTCCAAAGCTCAATTCATAATGTGGGAATGAAATGCTCAAGTTAAGCGAATTCATGACAGGTATTTACTAAAGCCACCTTTTCTGCTACTGTTAAAATATTTCCCGACACCCTTATCCACTTCACATTACTCTGTGTCATTATTCACTTTGGTATACCAACTGTCCAAATGCAATCCTGAATCACCGGGAGTTTCGTATCTATGCCCTAACACCCATAAACATTGATTCTAAATCTAGAACTCGCTGTATCTGTACCTGGTACTTAGGAAGGTAATTCATTTTTAATGATCTTGTGGTCTTTAGTCCTGAGACTGGTATGATGCAACTCTCCAACATACTCTATTCTGATCGGGCCCCTTCGTCTCTGAATAAGAATGGCAAGCCACATCCATTTGAACCTGCTCACCGCATTTGGCTCTTCGACTCCTGTGCTTTTTACCCCACGCACTTTCTTCCAAGGCTAAATTGACGATTCCTTGATATCTAACAATGTCATATTAGTCAATCCCTTCTTTTGGTCAAGGTATGCCAGAAATTTATTTTCTACCCAATTATGTTCAGTACCTCCTCATTAGTTACGCAATCTACCCGCCTCATCTTCATCATTTATCTGTAGCAGTACATTTCAAAAACTTCTATACAATAAACGTGATAGACTAGTTTCGTTACTTGGGCAGTAAAATAACACATCATGGTCGCAGTACAGAGGATATAAAATGCAGAACGGCAATGGGCAGAAAACCGTTTTTGAAAAAGAGAAATTTGTTAACATCGAATATTAATTTAAGCATAAGGAAGTGTCCTCTGAAGGCATTTGTGTGGAGTGTTGCCTTGTATGGGAGTGAAACATGGACGATAAGCAGTGCGGACAGGAAGAGGATAGAGGCATTTGAAATGTGGTGCTACCGAAGAATGCTGAAGATTAGGTGGGTGGATCGCGTAACTAATGAAGAGGTACTGAACAGAATTGCGGAAAAAAGGAATTTCTGGCATACCTTGACTAAAAGAAGGGATTGATTGGAAGAACACATTCTTAGACATCATAGAATCGTGAATTTAGCATTGGAGGGAAGTGTTTGGGGTAAAAACCGCAGAGCGAGACCAAGACATGAATACAGTAAGCAGATTCAAACGGATGTAGGTTGCCGTTCTTATGAGGAGATGAAGAGGCTTGCTCAGGATAGAGTAGGGTGGAGAGTTGCATCAAACCAGACCACGCACTGAAGACCACGATAACAACAACAACAACTATCATCTTTTGTCTTTATTTATCGTCCATGTCTGCCTCTCGTAAAAGACAACACTCAACACAAATGGGTTCGGAAAGGCTTCCTAAAAGTTAAATTAATATTCGAGTTAAACAAACTTCTCTTTTTCAGAAACGTTTTTCTTCCTATTGCCATTCTGCATTTTGAATCGTGTGTACTGCGCCCTCCGTTAGTAAACTTACTGTCCAAGTAACAAAACTCATCTACCACATTTATTGTCTCGCTACCTAATCTAAATCCTTCAGCATCGCCTAATTTTCTTAGACAACATTCCATTACCCTGCATGTCATTGGCTACCATTTACAACATTTTGTAATATTAATTGTACAAGGATCGAATGAAATCGACATAATTCGTATACAAATCAAAAATTAAGTGTCTATTAAAGGAAGTAGAACTTTTGGTATGTAAAGGGAATATTAGACGAGGTAGGGAGGGGAAGGTCGGGTAGCCCGGGACGGCGGGTAACCGCAGACATTTCAATTTCTGAGAAACCAGGCACGTTGCGTTTGCAAGACTTCATTTGAAATGCGCGCCCTGTGGAGTAAAAACATATGCAAACTACTCGCAACTGAGAATTTTGTTCGCGGCAAAAAATTTTTGTCGCTCGTGTTAAACTTCGTTAGAGGTTTTCACCCATAAGAAATACGTTTTCGTATATTTTTAACATTTCAAGTTGTAGGAAATTTGATATATTTGATGTCTGCAATAATATTTGTAACATTTATCGTACAATTTAAGAGCTGTGTCTAAAAATATTGCAACACAGCAGTCGGGTAGCCCAGAACACAATAATGTCTGGTTCCTCTGGACATTGTTTAATGTTTTTAATTTCCCTTATCTGTACAAATTATTTTACAGTGGGGTTTCTGTTGTTGCAGAAAGACTTTAAATATGACTAAATCTAAGGGAAGAAGTACTAATAGAAAATTAGACGAAAATAAAATGAAAGAAGTAGTTAAATATGTGGTGGAAAGAAATTTATCAGTAAGACAGGCAGCAGACAGAAATGTCGTACCAAGAAGCTCATTCCACGATCACCTGAAATGTTTAAAAGTGGCAAAGAGACCCAAAAAAAGTTAATGGAAAATAAAATTATGTAAAACATACCAATTCCGTGAAGTTACAGAGTAATCTTTCGCGTGATGAACGAGTGTTCACAGTCGTTACTGAAATACAGTAGACAGTAGCCTCCTGAGGCCTTATATAATGTGCTTCCATTCATCTGATTGGTGGATTCGTTTTCGTTAAAATTACTCGCAGTAAGTGACTATTGACTTACCGAAAATGATATAGTAAGAAAGCTGTCAAAGCCTCTTAAAATATTACATTCAAAGGCATGATCAGCTTCACTGATGATATGAGTACTTCACGAACATTTTGTAATTTTTAACAAGATATAATTAAATGTTAATAACTGAATTTGGGCTTATTAACTTTGCTTGTGCAACTGTAACGCTTTTTACATAATAAAAGTTGAGTTATTCACAAATTTTAATTAATTTCACACCCAGTCATTCTGTAGAGGTTCACTTGCATTGTCGGTAACTCGACTTCAGTGTCATTGAAATGTTCCAATTTTCTCATGGAGTGTACATGTTACCCAACAGGCCTAGTTACCTCGAGTTGCATCGAATGGCTTTGGATGATTGTTATTTATGTTCTCAACTTCACATACCATACATTTGAACAAATTCTAAAATCCGATAGCCATGTGGTCTCCTTGTATGTGTCAAAGCTGAATCTCACCATGTACCTCGGGAGTGAAGTTGCATATATGCAGCCTACTGCGTACAGTTTGAGTCTGTGGCGTTCCTCTCAGGGTTCCGGTGGTACTTTTGGAGCGAGGAAGGTCATCGACATGTTCTGTATCGTTTTTGTTCACTACGAGACGTGTACAAACTTCCCTTCAGACACACAGTAACAATGCGAATACGATCAAACTTCGGAATGGAAGTTCTAGGCACGGGAGACCTGCAGCCAACGCTATCTGTGAATTTCCTTCCTGGCTTAAGAATGGAATCTATTCGGCAGTCTTATCCACTCCATCGCATTCTCACAGCGGAAGCGTAGTTTACAAAACAAACACGTAAACATCACCTACATATGATAATGATGATCCTACATCAGATCATGATCTATCAATGAAGACTGAGAAGAGACATTGGAAAATTCGAGAAGAGATAACAGTGAAAAGTGCGCGGGACAGGTACAAGTGCTTAAAGAGAATGGGAATTCAGAAGAAGGAAACTGGATAATAGGACATTTAGAAACATCACGGAACGTCCTATAGCATCTTCGTTCTCCAAAACCCTGGGAAATTCTGGAAAATTTTAGAGCATTCTGGAAAATTCTATAACATTCTGAAACATCGTAGAACATTCGTGAATCATGTGGAAGATTGTATAATATACTCCAACACTCTGGAACTTTCTGCAGTCTGGCTGGCCATTTTGCCATTCGGTTCCCAGCTGCTTCGCCGACTTCCCACAACATATCAGTTGGTATCTGTGAGTTCCGTCCTTGCAGTTCCAAACAGAAACTTTCTTCAATGATGGGGATCATTGTTACCAGGTAATGTAACAGTAATGGGGCAGTAGAATTATAAATAAAGTAAAACATATTCAGATTCCAGTAGGAGGATCTAGAAGGAAGAAAAGGTTTTCTCTTACGATCGTACACACTTACACGAATTATTTTCTCACATAGCGTTAATTTCAGTTACTTAACATCACGAATCAACTGAATGATTTAGAAATTTAAGGCAGGGTATAGACGATAGATGTAGTAGAGAATTAAAATGAAACTTATCTACTATATACCCTACACCAAACAAAATATTTTTCAGTGTAAACATGTAGCTGTATAAATCAAATATCTACGTGCCGTCGTTATGCAGTGTTTTGGTATCAGTCGACATCGATTTATACACAAGTAATCCAGAAACTGCAGTAAGGCAGAGGGGACAGTCTTGGAAACAACCGACGTCATTTCGAGTGCCATCCTGTTCCGTTCGACCCTTGCGACTAGCGTAGCTGTCGGAAAGTTGGAATGAGTTTTGACGCGGTGGACTGCTGCTGACGTCAGGAGATGTGTTCTGCAAGTTCGCTAGGAGGCAGCCGTCTGCTCTGGGAGGAGCCGGCGTTCTGCTGTCACTTGTTTTACGAGTCCTCCCGCAGGCGCTTTTCCAGTGATGGCCTCTAGAACCGAGCGGCCCCCAAAGGCACAGTGAAAGCATCCGCATTCTGGGGCATGTGCCCCTCGTTCACCAGTACTGCCTCTTCCGTAAATGAAGGAGTAGGATTCTCATACGTTGCTACCAGCAGAAGTAGCAAAGGGAATTGAATCCTTGGCTTGAGTTGAAAGTATTGCGAAACAAGTATAAACATTACTTACTAACTCATTCAAACATCAGATCTATCTACATCTACATGGGATGCTCTGCAAATCACATTTAAGTGCCTGGCAATGGGTTCATTGGACCACCATTACACCGTTTATCTCCCATTCCATTCTCGAATAGCGCGCGGGAAGAAAGAACACCTGAATCTCTCTGTTCGAGCTCTGATTTCTCGTATTTTATTCTGATGCTCATTTCTACCTATATAAGTGGGAGTCAACAATATATTTTCGCATTCGGAGGAGAATGTTGGCGATTGTAGTTTCGTAAGCAGCCCACGCCGCAGCGATAAGCGTCGTTGTTGTAATGATTCCCATCCCAGATCCTGTATCATTTCCTTAACGCTGTCTCCCCTGTATCGCGACGATACGAAACGAGCTGCCCTTCTTAGGACTCTTTCGATGTCCTCCGTCAAACCCACCTGATAAGGATCCCACACTGGGCTGCAATACTCCAAAAATGGACGGACAAGCGTAGTGCATGCAGTTTCTTTTGTAGTTCTGTTGCATCTATTAAGGGTTCTGCCAATAAAACGCAACCTCTGGCAGTCTCTCAGCGCGCTGCATACGATGGCTTGCAGAATACAGATGTACTAAGATACTCTGCTAAACACGGTACAGTAGGTGTTAGAGTACGCTTCTACCAACATTAGTGAAATTTTTCCTCACTTTTATTTGTGGGCTAACTATGCCTCCTAGAAGGTATTATACTGTAAAAATTTAATACGAAGCTAATGGCCTAAAAATATTTTTGGTGAAACCACTGTATAAAAGCTGTCAGTGGTGGTGACTTGAGGTAATTAGGTAACATCGATTGGGCGCTTTTAAGTGGAGAGGAGTTACGATTTGGAGAAGGAAGACAGTTTTCTGGTAGGGGATCTCTTTATAACGTCATACACTGGAACAGAGGGAACATCTTTGGCGCTGATTTTGCTCTAGAAGGCTTAGGAGACAGTGAAGAAGAGATATGATCGGCGATAGGGCCGTTGCTGATAGATGTTTGTTACATTTTGCGTCCAGTGGAACTTACAAATGTACTTCTGTAATTCATAGTTGTCAACACTGTCACGTGTCGTCCACCTAATTATTTATTTTTAGAGTGAGTTTTTTTGGGAGGCTGTGCTGTTATTTAGCTACCATAGGGACTTGAGACGTGAGTCTACTGATTACGACTGGGAAGAACAGTAAAGTATTTTATTTTAATCACAAATCAACAATGTAAGAAACTTTGCTGTATCAAAGACGCTTCTATATGAAGGGTAAAGGTTTTATACATGTAGGCATAATTCTTCGTACTTAATTACGACATACCTTACCTTAAAATACATGTTTTGCAAATGTCTTTCAAGCGCCGTTACATTTAAGCTGCCAACTTTCGTAATATTGAAGTATTTATACAAAATCCGCTAAATATGGCACATTTGCTTCCGATCGCCTAAGTTGGAGGCTGCGCAACGCGATGTTCGTTTGTTGCAGACCACGTGATTGTGTGGTCAGCGAATCATAGCACAAAGAAGAGTATCGTCGTCAGCCAATGCTAACCAAACCTTACCGCCGCGCAACGTGCAAATAAGAATTTTTGACGTTGGAAATTAAATATGCGATAATATTTTTATACACGAAACCGCACAATGTTTACACGATGTGAAAATTAACGTGTTAACATGAAGTTTCAATTATTTTATTTTCAAAATCACTTGATTACACTTTCAGACAGACGATAAAATAAATAAAACATTGCGCATTTGCAAAACATGTATTTTAAGGTAAGGTATGTCGTAATTAAGTACGAAGAATTATGCCTACACGTATAAAACCTCTATCGTATGAAGAAATGAATTATTAATTACGATAGGCCTGTTTCAGCACAATTGCCATCTTCAGGTTCCTGTGAAGATAATATAGATAACTTAGAAATAATATTGCAATTTTGACCGTGATAATATAGACTTATAACATAGGTACAATAACTTTACGTACATTAATCTTTATTTCCTTGTAACGTCGTTGTCTTACTTGCTGTCATGATGATATGACTATTTTATTGTTTTTAATAGTGAACACAGTTAGTATCGTTCTTATACATCAGTCAAATTCCGAATTTATTATTATTGTTATTTTTAATTTTCGTGTTTTGACTGTTATTTTGACAGCTTGGTCAGCGATGTTACGTGGTTACAATAGTTTTTATTTAAATGGTATTAATGAATTATACCTCTGTTTGTCTTAATTAATAAATCATTTCTTTATATAACAGCACCTTTGATACAGCAAATGTTATGTGACACGTATGACGCAGCGGGCCCAGATGAATACAAATCAGCAAGCTGCAAAATGCTGCTATCAGAACGCAAAAAGGCAAGGTGTGCAGTTCTGAGCGCCATGGCAGGGACTGCGCGGCCACTCCCACCAGAGGTTCGAGTCCTCCCTCGGGCATGTATGAGTGTGTTTTCCTTACTGTAAGCTAATTTGTTTGTAAGTCTAGAGACCGATTACCACAGCAGTTTTGTCCCTGAGATTAAAAACATTCCAACCTCACAGAGTCTCATTGCGCCTTCCTCAACAAAAATTTTGCCACGCGAACACGTTTGCGCTCTTTTAAATCATTGTGTACGGTCTCTTACTGAATGAGCACTACACACACTGTACCCTCTCTCCACTGTTACTGTCTTCATTTATGTCTCTTACGGCGGGATACAAGAGAAAAATATGGGACTAATGTCTTTATAGTTCCAGAAAGCTAATTATTTGAAAGTGAATACGAAAGTTTCAAACTTTTTCCCTTCCTCTACCTCGGTCCCGTTACCGAGACACTTGGTGCCAATGTTTCTGTTTCTGTATGTGATGGGAAAAAGCACTGCACGTCAGGAGCGGTATTGCTTCGTACCTCGTCTGGATATGAAGATGACAGTTTCTGTTCACTGACCTGGTATCTTCTTACACTGTCGCAATCCCCTGCGTAGAAACAGCACTCAGGCTGTAGATCCTTTGTTACTTGGTGTCAGGCTGAAATAATAGTGTAATATGGCTAGGCTTCGATTCTATAATGATGTAATATGGCTAGGCTTCGATTCTATAATGATGTACGTCACAGAAAATTTCGGGATGCCAGTGGCCTTTCTTATTTTTTTTATAATTCACTGTTCCTATACAGAAAGCCGCAACTGCATAATAGAAATTCATTAGCATTCAACAATTTTGTTTCACAATAGACGCGATACACGCACGCTATTTACATTGACTCTTAGATGTTAGCGGTCTGAGGCGCTTTGCTTGACTCTTGGATCTTAAGAACTGAGGCGCTTAGCCAGACTGACTGTGGCAGGAATAACAGTGGCTACATTTTGGCGCCAACGGAACATTCTAGAGTCTTACGCTGCCATGTTCCTATCAAACGTATATTTAAATGTTTTTTTTTTTTTTTTAAATAACAGAAACAAAGCTTAATACAAGATAATTACTATGTATAGTGACTAATTTAACTACTGCACATTAGATATTACTAAAAATGTTGGAGAGTTTTGGCGGACTGAGACTACTTGCAAGAGCCAATCAGATTTTAGAAGGAAATATTGGCAGAGTTTTCCCTCGGGATAGTTGTTCAGTGGACCATATGCTTTATGAAACTTCTTGGCAGATTAAAAATGTGTACCGGTACCTGCACTCGAACCTGGGACCTTTGCCTTTCGCGGGAAAGCGCTCTACCAATGAGATATCACGAGACGAGTCCTCAAAACTTCAATTTTGCCAGTACCTCTCCTCCTACTTTCCAAACTTCACAGAAGCTCTCCTGCAAACACGCAAGACTAGCACTCCTGGAAGAAAGGATATGGTGGAGACATGGTTTAGCCACTTCCTAAGGGATGTTTGCAGAATGAAAAAGTGACTCTGCAGCGGAGTGTGCGCTGATATGAAACTTCTTGGCAGATTAAAATTTTGTGCCGGAACCGGGACTCGAACCTGGGACCTTTGCCTTTCGCGGCCTGCGGAGTTGTGAGGACGGGCCGTGAGTCGTGTCGGGATAGCTCAGTGAGTGAAATTTTCATTCTGCATATGCTCTATGTTTTACTCACGCCCCATATTACGTAATGCTCTTTCCAACACAGTAAATAAAAAGTTACTCAGTGACTAGCTACACTTGTTAACTGTGCTTCAGTATGACGCTAGCCACCATGTGGCTCAGTTATATACAGTAGTTCATGGGGCTAGGATTCAAAAACGTGATTTTAAATACGGCGTATTTTTTGTACAAGACACTGTCAGTGAATTTTAATTAGCTATGCCTGATTTTAGCTACTGTTCTTCGAAAATGTTTTAACCAACATCTGCCATATATGTGCAACAAACAATCTGATTTTTTTCAAATGTTGTACCGCATTTCTTTGGCTTTTATAAATTATAATTTGATGAACACGTAAAAACGTCCGGGCCGGCCGCGGTGGCCGAGGGGACTGAGGCGTTCCAGTCACGGTCTGCACGGCCACTACGGTCGGGGGTTCGAATCCCCCCTCGGGCATGGATATTTGTGCCGTGCTT
The DNA here is from genome assembly GCA_026315105.1 of Locusta migratoria. NCBI lineage: Eukaryota > Metazoa > Arthropoda > Insecta > Orthoptera > Acrididae > Locusta > Locusta migratoria. The sequence continues at coordinate 985,282,700 of CM048744.1, read as the reverse complement.
AGGATTAGCTAGTTCATAAGTAGTTTGTAAGTTTAGGGACTGATGAACCCGTACTGAAGTCCCATAAGCTGTACAAACATTTTTTTTAAATACGTCCGAGGATGACTCAGAGTAACTAAACACAGTTTTTCTAAACTCATTCACCAAAGAAGACGAAGCCAATATTCCAGATTTCGAATTACAAACGAAGACCAGAACTGAAGTTGATATCCCCGGATTAGTGCAGCAACTAAAATCACATAAGAGGAACAAGTCTTCTGGTCCGGACTGTATACCCATTAGGTTTCTATCTGATTATGCTGACGCGATAGCTCCTTACTTAACAGTCATATACAACCGCTCTCTCAAAGAAGGATCTGTACTAAAAGATTGGAAAGTTGCACAGGTCACACCTATATTCAAGAAAGGCAGTAGGAGTAACCCACTAAACTACAGGCCTATTTCATTTACGTCAATTTGCAGGAGACACGAAGAGATGGGTGCTATCGACAAGGGTTCGCATATCGATTCGGTATTTCTTGATTTCCAGAAAGCATTTGACACCGTACCTGACAAACAGCTTTTAATCAAATTGCGTGGTTATGGTATATCGCCCCCAATTTGCGATTGGATAGGGGATTTCCTGTCAGAGAGGACACAGTTCATAGTAATCAATGGTAAGGCCTCGACTAAAACAGAGGTGATATCGGGCGTTCCACAGGGTAGTGTTATTGGTCCTCTGCTGTTCCTTATTTACATAAACGATTTAGGGGAAATCTAATTAGTTCTCTTAGATTGTTTGCAGATGACGCCATCATTTACCGTGTAGTAAAATCATCTGAAGATCAAAACTAATTGCGGAACGATCTGAATAAGATATCAGTATGGTGTAAAAATTGGAAATTGACTTTAAATAATGAGAAGTGTGAAGTTGACGACATGAGAACGAAAAGAAATCCGTTAAACTTTGCTTAGAAAATACATCAATGGAATGTGAAGGCCGTAAACTCCACAAAGTACCTAGGAATTACTATAACTTCAGACTGGAAAGAACACGTAGATAATGTCGTGGGAAAGGCGAACCAGAGACTGCGTTTCATTGGTAGTACCCTTAAAACATGCAACAGAAGTACAAAAGAAACTGCATACACTACGCTTGTCCATCCATTTTTAGAGTATTGCTGCCCAGTGTGGGATCCTTATCAGGTGGGTTTGACGGAGGACATGGAAAGAGTCTAAAGAAGGGCAGCTCGTTTCGTATTGTCACGATAGAGGGGAGACAGCGTTACGAAAATCATACAGGATCTGGGATGGGAATCATTACAACAACGGCGCTTATCGCTGCGGCGTGGGCTACTTGCGAAACTCCAATTGCCAACATTCTCCTCCGAATGCGAAAATATATTGTTGACTTCCACTTACATAGGTAGAAATGATCATCAGAATAAAATACGAGAAATTAGAGCTAGAACGGAGAGATTCGGGTGTTCTTTCTTCCCGCGGGCTATTAGAGAATGGAATGAGAGATAAATAGTATAATGGTGTTTCGATGAACCCTCTGCCAGGCACTTAAATGTGATTTGCAGAGTATCCCATGTAGATGTAGATGTAGAAATGAGTTGAAACCGACCATCACTGTTAATACATTTCCCGTCAAGTCTGTGGATAATGTCTACTTAATCAAGTTTATGAAACATCGTGCATGTGAAAATCAGCTTGCCCTTTTCACACATGACATCTTGCGAGCCATGGACGAAGGGCAACAGCCGGATTGTGTTTTTCTCGACTTCAAAAAGGCGTTCGACGCGGTGCCACACTGCAGACTGCTAATGAAGATACGAGCTTAGGGAATAGGTTCACAAAATTGTGACTGGCTGGAAGACTTCCTAAGTAATAGAACGCAGTACGTTGTTCTCGACGGCGAGTGTTCATCAGAGACGAGTGTATCGTCAGGCGTGCTCCAGGGGAGTGTGATAGGACCGCTGTTATTTTCTATCTATATACATGATCTGGTGGACAGAGTAAGTTATAATTTGCGGCTGTTTGCTGATGATGCTGTGGTGTATGGGAGGGTGTCGCCTGTAACTGACTGTAATAGCATACATGCTGACTTATACATAATTTCTAGTTGGTGCGAAGAATGGCAGCTGGCTCTCAATGTAGAAAAATGTAAGGTGATGCGCATGAGTAGAAAAATCAATGCTATAATGTTCAAATACAGCATTTGTAGTGAGCTTCTTGATGCTGTCGCGTCGTTCAAATATCTAGGCGTAACATTGCAGAGCGATATGAAATGGAACGAGCATGTAAGGACAGTTGTGAGTAAGGCAGATAGCCGACTTCGGTTTATTGGGAGAATTTAGGGAAGATGTACTTCACCTGTAAAGGAGACCGCGTATAAAACGCTTGTACGACCACGTCTTGAGTATTGCTCAAGTGTTTGGGAACCGTAGCAGATCGGTTTGAAGGAAGACATAGAGGCGGTTCAGAGGCGAGCAGCTAGATTTGTTACCGGTAGGTTGGACCAATGCGCGAGTGTCACGGAAATGCTCCGGCAACTCAATTGCGAATCGCTGGAGGAAAGACGACGTTCTTTTCGTGAATTTCTGTTGAGTAAATTTAGAGGGCCGGAATTTGAAGCTGAGTGTAGTAGGATCTTGTGCCGTCTACTTACATTTCGCGTAAAGATCACAAAGACAAGATAAGAGAAATTAGTGCTCGTACGGAATAATATAACCATTTTTTTTTTTTTTCGCTTTCTATTTGTGAGTGGAATAGGAAAGGAAATGCCTTGTAGTGGTACAGTGTACCCTCCGCCACGCACCTTACGGTGAATTGCGGAGTATGTATGTAGAAGAAGATGTAGAAGTTAAAATGTTTGTGGAAGGACGCACGACATTGACCTCAGGATTGGCAAACCCCACAGCGACCCTTGCAGCAGCAGCAGCGAACATTCCGGAAGCGTTAAGTGGCGCGGCGCGGCCACCGTGGTTCTCGGTCGATAGCCGGCAATTACCTGCCGCGGGGGCCAGGGGGGCGGGGGGGGGGGCAGGGGGGCGGGCAATCAATAAAGAGCTACTGGCTGCTGCTGGTGGCAGGGCACGGCGGCAAGCAACACGTGACCGGCGCGCGCACCAGCGGTTGTTGTCGTGGTCTTCAGTCCGGAGACTGGTTTGATGCAGCTCTCCACCCTACTCTATCCTGAGCAAGCCTCTCCATCTCCTCATAAGAACGGCAACCCACATCCACTTGAAACTGCTGACTATACGTGTCTCTTGGTCTCCCTCTGCGATTTTTACCCCACACACTTCCCTCCAATGCTAAATTTACGATTCCCCGATGTCTAAGAATGTGTCCTACCAAGCGATCCCTTCTTTTAGTCAGGGTATGCCAAAAATTCCTTTTCTCGCCAATTCTGTTCAGTACCTCTTCATTAGTTATGTGATCTACCACATTCTTCTGTAGCACCACATTTCAAAAGCCTCTATTCTCTTCCTGTCCGCACTGCTTATCGTCCATGTTTCACTCCCGTACAAGGCAACACTCCACACAAATGCCTTCAGAAAAAACTTCCTTACCCTTAAATTAATATTCGATGTTAGCAAATTTCTCTTTTTCAAAAATGCTTTTCTTCCCATTGCCATTCTGAATTTTATATCCTCTGTACTGCGACCATTGCATGTTATTTTAATACCCAAGTAACAAAACTCATCTACCACCTTCATTGTTTCGTTACCTAATCTAATCCCTTCAGCATCGCCTGATTTTCTAAGACCGCATTCCATTATTTTTGTTTTGCTCTTGTTAATGTTTATTTTATACGCTCTCTTCAACACGCTGTCCATTCCATTCAACTGCTCTTCCAGGTCCTTTGCTGTCTCTGACAGAATTACAATGTCATCAGCAAAACGCAATGTTTTTATTTCTTCCCCCTGAACTTTAATCCCTGTTCCATATTTTTCCTTGCTTTCCTTCACCGCCTGCTCGATGTACAAATTGAATAACATCGGAGAAAGGCTACAACCCTGTCTTACGCCCTTCCCAACTGATGCTTCCCTTTCATGCCCTTCGAGTCTAATTACTGCGGTATGGCTTTTGTACAAGTTGTAAATAACTCTCCTTTCCCTATATTTTACCCCTGCTGACTTCAGAATTTGAAAGAGTTTATTCCAGTCAACATTGTCAAAAGCTCTCTCTAAATCTACAAATGCCAGAAATGTAGGTTTGCCTTTTCTTACTCTAAGATAAGACGTAAAGTGAGTATTGCCTCCCGGGTTCCTACGTTCCTCCTGAATCCAAACGGATCTTCCCCGATGTCACCTTCTACTAGCTTTTCCATTCTCCTGTAGATAATTCGTGTTAAAATTTTGCAACCATGACTTATCAAACTGATGGTTCTGTAATTTTCACACCTATCTGCGCCTAATCTCTTTGGATTGGGGATTATTACATTTTTCTTAAAGTCTGAGGGTATTTCGCCTGTCTCATAAATCCTACACACCAGTTCAAATAGTCTTGTCGTGGCTGGCTCTCCCAGAGACTTTAGTAGCTCTGAGGGTATGTCATCTACTCCTGGGGCCTTGTTCCGACCTAGGTCTTTCAAGGCTCTGTCAAATTCATCTCTCAGTATAGCATCTCCTATTTCATCTTGATCTACGTCCTCTTCCCTTCCTACCGCATCGTCTGTAAGTTCATTTCCTTTGTAGAGCTGCTCTATGTACTCTTTCCACCTTTCAGCTTTCCCTTCTTTGCTGAGAACCGGCTTCCCATCTGAGTTCTTGATATTCGTAGAGTTGCTTTTCTTGTCCCCAAATGTCTCTTTTATTTTCCTGTAGGCGGTATCTACTTTTCCCCTTCTTATACATTCTTCTACAGATTTGCATTTGGCTTCCAGCCACTCCTGCTTAGCCATTTTGCACTTCCTGTCAATCTCATTTTTTAATCGTCTGTACTCCATTTTGCCTGTTTCATTTACTGCATTTTTATATTTTCTCCTTTCATCGATTAAATCTAGTATTTCCTGTGATATCCAAGGATTTTTTGTAGTTCTTGCCTTTCTACCTATTTTGTCCTCTGCTGCCTTCACTATTTCATCTCTCAGTGCTACCCATTCCTCTTCTACTGTTTTATTTCCCCCTGTTTCTGTCAATTGTTGCCTAAATCTCCCTCTGAAATTCTCCAGAACTTCACTTTCCTTCATTTTATCTAAGACCCATCTTTCTCTTCTTCAAAAATCCTTTCCTTCCCATTGCCATTCTGCATTTTATATCCTCTGTACTGCGACCATCGCATGTTATTTTACTACCCAAGTAAGAAAACTCATCTACCACCTTCATGGTTTCATTACCTAATCTAATTCCTTCAGCATCGCCTGATTTTCTAAGACCGCATTCCATTATTTTTGTTTTGCTCTTGTTAATGTTCATTTTATTTGCTCTCTTCAACACACTGTCCATTCCATAATATAAATTTAGATACATTTTTAACTGGCATATCTTTCCTTGAAGATCTTTGCCCCATCTGTCAAGTAAACAACATGGCACTCTCAGCTATAAATTTAAATAATTTACATTTTTAACTGTCATATCTTTCCTTGAAGATCTTTGCCCCATATGTCAAGTAAACAACATGGCACTCTCAGCTGTGAACTGTCAAAATACGTGAATTTTAGTATGTTTTGGTGTTATGAACAAAAAGAGATCGTGCTCTAAAGCTTTAAATACAGATTGTGAGGTAAGGTAAAGAAAAAGTTACGTAAATAATATGCTTAGCTAATTCTGAAGCCAAAAGGGAACATCAAATTCGACATGTATACATCATTGAGATGATAGATATCACAGGCAATTGAGTCTCAAAAGCAATATTATGGAAATATAAACAAAGGCGGAGCCTTTTTCCGCGTATTATGATTACGCAATCACAGGACAATCACTGGAAGTGAAACGTGAATATTGCTCGTCGGTGTGAGAGCCGTATCAGACGGTAATGATGGACAAGATGTAGTAAAGATCAAAATACTTCGCTACAGTTTTATTTTGCAAGCGAGAAAGCGTCACTGAGGTTATCGGCCAAGTCCAGTGCCGGACGCTGTTAGGGACAGGTTCTGTATTGCGCCATGCGCTTCTAGCAAGAGATCGTATGTTTCTCCAAAGTAATCAAATATCTTGCTCCGTCATGCATACACTCCTAAAAAACATAAAAATAGAACACCATGCCTTCGTCGACCCAGACGAGGGATATTTTATCGACACATTCTTCAGGATGTATACAACACACGATCCACACGATCACACCGACAGAACTATACGCACGTGAGCAATGTCGACGTTAATAGCACGCATATCCTCAGTTTGCAGTATTTTTGTAGATGTGGTCTTCAGTCCGCAGACTGGTTTGTGCAAGTCTCTGCATCTGAGAATACGTTCGGCAACCTACATCCTTTTGAATTTGCTTACTATATTCGTCCCTCGGTCTCCCTCTACGATTTTTACCCCACACACTTCCTTCTAATGCTAAATTGACAATTCCTTGATGTCTCAGAATGTGTCCAACCAATCTATTCCTTCTCTTAGTCAGGATATGCCAAAAAATCCTTTTCTTCCAGATTCGGTTAAGCACCTCCTCATTAGCTACGTGATCTACCATCTACTTTTCATCATTCGTCTGTAGCACCACATTTCAAAAGCTTCCATCAATTTTCTAAATTCAAATGTTTGTATAGCTTATGGGACTTAACTACGGGATTATCAGTCCCTAAACTTACAAACTACTTAAGAACTAGCTAATACTAAGGACGGCACAAATATCCATGCCTGAGGGGGGATTCGAACCCCCGACCGTAGTGGCCGTGTAGACCGTGACTGACGCGCCTCAGTCTCCTCGGCCACCGCGGCCGGCATCTCAAACACAGTCAAGGATGTTATTTAAAAGTAATTTTAAAATATCATCGATTTGATGAAAGGGTAATATCTACGTAAGAAGGTTTACGAGAAACTTTTTAAAAACACAATTCCTTTTATATTTTTCACTTTAAAAGCACACAGTTACAACATACACTGAACAAAGTCACACGTTATTTGAGACACAATTCTCAAAATATATTTCTTCACATTGATAGTTCATTATATCTCTGGTACAATCAAAATTCAGAATATTCTCCCAAAGCAAAATTAAAGTTCCTTAATACACTCTATCCTTTCTCAATGAAATTAATTGTCAGTTTTTTTTTTTTCTTTTAAAGTCCCCTTGAATATTAACTATGTGGACGGGAGGCAGAATTTTTCTATGTTCCGTAGCCTAATCCCGAATTAAAGTCCATAGATAATGTAACTACGCAATCGCATAACCTTTCGATCATTCATTGTGTCAGTGTCTTTAATTTCTGTAGGAATGTTTTAAACGCGAATTAATAATTTCCGAAATATTTCCGTATATGATTCCAGACTATTTTGCAAGACAATTACGATAGTCGCTTACAGAGAGATATTTACACACCGCAAAACAATGATAGAGACAGCAATGCTACTGCGGTTACTATTTATACTATATTTACGACAAATGATAACTATGATTGCAGTGTTTTGACCCGGTTACTCTATGACTTTAACTATTCTGACTTTACAAAGATATAACAGATTTCTTTAAAATTTTGAAGAAATGTGTAAATTCTGCCTCTTACAAAAATTCATAAAAATTAAAATGTACTGCGATGACTGCTATGTAGTGTTACAGAGAGCACGTAAGGTTGTAAGGGATGTGTGTGGACGTGCATTGTCCTGTTGGAATAGCATATCGCCTTCTTGGTGCACGAACGATGGCAAGACTGGACGGTTTCAATGTGCCTCGATGATCAGCAGAGGAGAACGTCTAGTGTAGGGTATGGCTCCCAACAGCGTGATTCCAGGTGTCGGCCCCGTTTGCCTCTATCGCGTTGTTGTTGTTATGGTCTTCAGTCCGGAGACTGGTTTGATGCAGCTCTCCACCCTACTCTATCCTGAGCAAGCCTTTTCATCTCCTCATAAGAACGGCAACCCACATCCACTTGAATCTGCTTACTATACGCGTCCCTTGGCCTCCCTCTGCGATTTTTACCCCACACACTTCCCTCGAATGCTAAATTTACGATTCCCCGATGTCTAAGAATGTGTCCTACCAAGCGATCCCTTTTTTTAGTCAGGGTATGCCAAAAATTCCTTTTCTCACCAATTCTGTTCAGTACTTCTTCATTAGTTATGTGATCTACCCACCTAATCTTCAGCATTCTTGTGTAGCACCACATTTCAAAAGCATCTATTCTCTTCCTGTCCGCACTGCTTATCGTCCATGTTTCACTCCCGTACATGACAACACTCCACACAAATGCCTTCAGAAAAGACTTCCTTACCCTTAAATTAATATTCGATGTTAGCAAATTTCTCTTTTTCAAAAATGCTTTTCTTCCCATTGCCATTCTGCATTTTATATCCTCTGTACTGCGACCATCGTATGTTATTTTACTACCCAAGTAACAAAACTCATCTACCACCTTCACTGTTTCGTTACGTAACATAAATCCTTCAGCATCGCCTGATTTTCTAAGACCGCATTCCATTATTTTTGTTTTGCTCTTGTTAATGTTCATTTTATACGCTCTCTTCAACACACTGTCCATTCCATTCAACTGCTCTCCAAGGTCCTTTGCTGTCTCTGACAAAATTACAATGTCATCAGCAAATCGCAATGTTTTTATTTCTTCGCCCTGAACTTTAATCCCTATTCCAAATTTTTCCTTGCTTTCCTTCACTGCCTGCTCGATGTACAAATTGAATAACATCGGAGAAAGGCTACAACCCTGTCTTACTCCCTTCCCAACTGATGCTTCCCTTTCATGCCCTTCGAGTCTAATAACGGCGGTCTGGCTTTTGTACAAGTTGTAAATAACTCTCCTTTCCCCGTATTTTACCCCTGCTGACTTCAGAATTTGAAAGAGTGTAGTCCAGTCAACATTGTCAAACGCTTTCTCCAAATCTACAAAAGCTAAAAATGTAGGTTTGCCATTCCTTAATCTATCTTCTAAGATAAGACGTAAAGTGAGTATTGCCTCCCGGGTTCCTACGTTCCTCCTGAATCCAAACGGATCTTCCCCGATGTCACCTTCTACTAGCTTTTCCATTCTCCTGTATATAATTCGTGTTAAAATTTTGCAACCATGACTTATCAAACTGATGGTTCTGTAATGTTCACACCTCTCTGCGCCTAATCTCTTTGGATTGGGGATTATTACATTTTTCTTAAAGTCTGAGGGTATTTCGCCTGTCTCATAAATCCTACACACCAGTTCAAATAGTTCTGCAATGGCTGGCTCTCCCAGAGAATTTAGTAGCGGTATTACAGTATATTTGCCGACAGTATCGCAAAGAAGGACCAGAAATATCGTTCAACGGCAAGGACCTACCTTGCTTTACCCACCAGCTTCCCCCCCTACCAGTACCAGCTTACAGTCCCTTCTCAGACTCGTGGAACATCTGTTTACGTGGTGTCTGTTATTTCGGACATTATTAATCCTATAGCTAGAGGCAAAGAAATTTACGATGTTAGCTACCACTGATTTAAATGAACGGGAAAAACTGTAAATTGCTGCCCCGTCGGAATTCGAACCCGAGCCTTCCTGTTTTGTTTTTCCTCTTCGTTCTATTCTTCCACCTTTGTGGACTAGCCGAGCGTTCTAAGGCCCCTTGCAGCGGAGCGCTCGGTCGCTCGCCGTGGTTCGAGTCCTCCCTTAAGCATCGGTGTTTGTGTTTTCCTTAGCATAAGATGATAATAAATTTAGTTGGGAGGAGCACACCACAGAACTGCAGAAACGACTCAACAAATCTGTATTTTCAATACGAGTGTTATCAGACCTAGGAGACATAAAAATAATAAAGCTTGCATACTTTGCTTACTTTCATTCCGGTGAGTGCAGGATTATAAATACAAAATCAGTTGGGGGTATTACAGGAGTAGGTGTGATAATGAATAAGAAAATAGGAATGGGAGACTGGAATTCGGTAGTAGGACAAGGAAGTGAAGGGAGGATAGTAGGTGAATATGGTCTGGGCAAAAGGAATGAACGAGGAAGCCGCCTGGTAGAATTTTTCACGGAACATAATTAGTTACAACAAACACCTGGTTTAAGAATCACAAAAGAAGGTTGTATACTTGGAAAAGACCAGGAGACACCGGAAGATACCAAAAGGCAAACCTACATTTCTACCTTTTGTAGATTTGGAGAAGGCTTTTGACAATGTTGATTGGAATAAACTCTTTCAAGTTGCATATTGAGCAAGCTATAAAGGGAAGCAAGGAGAAATTTGGAGAAGGAATTAAAGTTCAGGGTGAAGAATTAAAAACATTGCGTTTTGCCGACGACATAGTAATTATTTCAGATACAGCAAAGGACCTGGAAGAGCAATTGAACGGAATGGACAGTGTGCTGAAAGGTGCATATAAGATGAACATTAACAAGAGTAAAACTTGGGTAATGGAGTGCAGTCTAAGAAAATCAGGAGATGCTGAAGGAATTAGATTGGATAACGAATCAATAAAGGAGGTAGATGAGTTTTGTTACTTGGGCAGTAAAATAACAATTGATGGTCGCAGTACAGAGGATATAAAATGCAGAATGGCAATGGGTAGAAAAGCGTTCTTGAAAAAGAGAAATTTGTTAACATTGAATATTGATTTAAGCCTAAGGAAATCCTTTCGAAGGCATTTGTACGGAGTGTTGCCTTGTATGGGAGTGAGACATGGACGATAAACAGTGCGGACAGGAAGAGGATTGAGGCTTTTGCTACAGAAGAATGCTGAACATTTGGTGGGTGGATCGCGTAACTAATGAGGAGGTACTGAACAGAATTGAGGAGAAAAGAAAGTTCTGGCATACCTTGACTAAAAGAAGGGATAGATTGGTAGGACACATTCTTAGACATCAAGGAATTGTGAATTTAGCGTTGGAGGGAAGTGTGTGGGGTAAAAACCGCAGAGGAAGACCAAGAGATGGATACAGTAAGGAGATTCAGACAGATGTAGGTTGCTGTTCTTATGTGGAGATGAAGAGGCTTGCTCAGGATAGGGTATTGTGGAGAGCTGCATCAAACCAGTCTCCGGACTGAAGATCACAACAACAACAACAGTGGTAGAATCTATAAATCTAAATCCGAAGTTTTGCGTTTCTTGCTTAAAAATTGCCTTAATAGCAACGTATTTTCAAAAAACCGTTCATCCTCTATTTCACCCCCTTAGGGATGGGAATATAGAAAAATCGCTAATGCCTACATTGTAAGATAAACAACGTCTACGAATTTCAAGTCCTATAAGCTTAACAAACATTTGAACATTTGATTTTTTTAAACAATGAGATCACAGAATAAAGATCAAGCAGATATAAACCTGATTAGTATGGACACAACACTACGAGGACTGTAATGTATTAAATCAATGAAAACACACAACGAAGATCAAGCAGATATAAATCTGATTAGTATGGGCAAAACACTACAAAGGACTTTTCCTCTACATCTACATGGGATACTCTGCATATCACATTTAAGTGCCTGGTAGATGTTCGTCGAACCACCTTTATAAATTTGTATCTCCCATTCCATTCTCTAATAGCGCGCGGGCAGAAAGAACACCTGAATCCCTCCGTTCGAGCTCTGATTTCTCGTATTTTATTCTGATGATCATTTCTATCTATGTAAATGGGAGTCGATAATTTTCGCATTCGGAGGAGAATGTTGGCGATTGAAGTTTCGTAAGTAGCCCACGCCGCAGCGATAAGCGCCGTTGTTGTAATGATTCCCACCCCAGATCCTGACCTGAGAACAGAGCAGCTTCACTGAGAACCCACAGGAAACTGAAATTAATAACGATAACATCCCAACCACTAAGGAAGGCCAATATGCAGTCAATGCCAGGCGAAACAGAAAGCCACCAGGTTCAGTATTAATTTATATATATATACTAGCTGTAAACGCGGCGTTGTCCGGGTGTTTGTTTATCCTACACTCTGGTAGTCCACCTCCCCTTCCCTCCCCTCTCTGCCACCACCTCTTTCTCTCCCATCTCTCCGTTCGCTTCTACCTTTCCCTCCTTTGACAAAGTTTTCTGCAAGTTCTCTGTCATACAAACATTGGTTTAAAGATCATGTATGAAAACTGAATCAAGATCGGAACAAAACTATGCATTTTGTCAAAGTCCGTATGTTAAGTATCCTGCACCATCACCGAACGACGTTTTATACAGACAGTGACATTCCTCGTTTTTAAAGTGTGCAAAATTTCATACATATCGGAACAGAACATAGATTTGTATGCAACAGAAACACAGGGTCACATTGAAAATCGCACTTAATTGTTTTCTAAAATTTTCCAGTTTCAATTCATACAACCGTTGTTCTAAGAATAAAAAATAATCTAAAATAGTCTGTGAAATCGGTCGAGCTGTTTTCAAGTTATGGCGCGACCAACGTATTTAGGGATCCATTTTTATGTTGCAAACTACCCTCCCACATGCACCGTATGAAACATTAGGTAGACGGTGACCTTCCTCTTGTCTTGAACGTCAAGCGTGCAAAATTTCGTGAAAATCAGAATGAAACTGTAGATTTCGGGATTCTGTAGGAAAAGTATCCTCCGCCATGCACCTTAATTCTGCCCTATCGCAAAATATTTTCTTAGCTGACGTCTTCTACCTATAAACTACATACCGGCAAAATTTCTGCCTCAAAGGTCCAGTACTTTTACACATTTCGTGTTTAGTCAGTGAGTGAGTGACCTTTAACTTTTATATAGAGATATCCAAAAAAAAAATGTTTAAATGTTTGTTAAGCTTATGGGACTTAACTGCGGGGTCATCAGTCCCTAAACTTAGAAACTACTTACGAAGTAGCTTATACTAAGGACGGCACAAATATCCATGCCCGAGGGGGGATTCGAACCCCCGACCGTAGTAGCCGTGCAGACCGTGACTGGAGCGCCTCAGTCTCCTCGGCCACCGCGGCCGGCTAGAGATATCCCCTGAATTATGTGTCCTACAAAAACATTATTTACCAGGTTCGCAGAGTGGAATATTAGGAAACTGCCTGCGAAATAACTTGTAAATCAAATGTTCAAATGTCTGTAAATCTATCGGACCAAACTGCGTGGTCATCAGTCCGTAGCTTACAAACTACTTAAACCTAGGTAAACTAACCTACGGACAAACACGCACACCCATGCCCCAGGGAGGACTCGAACCTCCACGGCGAACAACCGCGCGCTCCGCAGCGAGGTGCTTTAGACCGCTCGGCTACTTTACCGCGGCTGACTTGTAAACGGAATTGGCAGTAAAGACGTAGTAAATTAAAACATCATGCGGATTAGGGCAAATTTCCATGCATTTCATTGTCTTTGACTTCATAGCATCTAAACTATATGTCGTAATACGATGTTATTTCGAAGGTACATCGAGTCGTGTGCGTGTAAAGTATTTGCAAAATACGTCGCGAATAGAGTTAGTAGGAAAGACGTCATAAATCGAAATGTCATGTGTGATGAGGCGGTTTTTCATGAACGTAATTGTTTATGACTCCATATCTCATGAGCTGTGTGTCGTACTATGATAAAATTTTTAACGTACATTCAGTGGTATGTCTGTATACTGTCTACAACATTTCTCGCGAATACAATTAATAGTCAACGAGTAATTTTACTGCATGAACGCCGAAAAAGTAGTAACCGACAAACTTTTTCCCTTTCAGCAATTTTCTGGGGTTGTCAGCGAGAAAAAGTTGCCCAAAGGTTTGAAATTATGTTTAAAGTTTGTTGCAAGTCGCTAAGTGCTCTCCTTCTCAAATTGTGGACTGATAAAGTCACACTATCACATGCTGCAAGACGGGAAAGTTCCATTGTTTATTACGTCATATCTCCTGAACTAACGGTCCTGTCGCAAAATCCTTTCGTAGCTGACGTCTTCTACCTATAAACTACATTTATGCCAAATTTCAGCTTCATAGGTGAAGTAGTTTTCGAGATTTTGTGTTTAGTCAGTGAGTGAGTGAATGAGTGTCCTTTCGCTTTTATATAGACAGAGATTATTAAAGCAGCACCTTTGGAACTTTTTGAGATATTGGCAGTGATTTTTTGATAAACGGCTCAGTGGTGACACACTTCCAAAGGAGTGGCGAAAGGCCACAACTACATCAATATTTAAGAAGGGAAACAGAAGAAATTGTGGAACTATCGAGGTATTAGAGAAATGCCATCCATGGCGAGAAACTATGGTCTTATCATAGAAAAGAGGATAGAGACAGAAATGAGTGAATCTGACGAACAAAATGGATTCAGATATGGTCGCTCTTGTACTGACGGAGTACTTACGCCCAAAAACCTTGTGAAGAAAAAGACAGCAAAGAGCCTCGTCACCCACCTTGTCTTTTTAGACCTGAAAAAAGTTTATGACACCGTTCCACAAAACAAGTTGTGGACAAGTCTAATGATCAACAATGGCGTGTCACCGAGCTACGGGAAAACTACCAGACCGTTTTATAAAAGCTTTCTGGCAATGGTAAAAATGAGAAATTAGCTATCTCAAGAGTTTGAAGTGATAAAGGGACTACACCAAGGATGTATACTCGATCCTACGTTGTTTACGATGTACCAAGAGGAGGCACATCTCATCGCCCATAGGCGATGAGATGTTCAGTTTATTTCTTGCGCACGACCAAAAGTTAGTAGCTGTGGATGAGGAGGATGCTAATTATATACTCCGCAAATTACAAGAATAACGTGGGGTCTTGTCATAAACGTAGGTAAAACAAAATATCTGAAGATGGGATAAAAACTCTTAATTATATACAGCTCGGTGCTGTTATCGTTAAAGGGTTTCGTAACTTCAAGTACTAGTGAGTGACATTGCCGTCCAACGGTAGAAGTTTCGTTGATATAAAAAACATAAAATTGCGGAGGGCAAGCGTGCCACAAGGAAAAAAAATTATATTCTCTGGAATAACGACATAGCGTGCAAAACAAAACGTATCAACTATCATTCAATTACGGAAAGTGTCGGGCTCGGTGGTCTTGTGGTAAAGTGCTCGCCTGGAAACCGAAGGGTCGCGGGTTCAACACCCGGTCGGATCTCGGATTTTTTCAGTCTGCACTTTAACCCATCCTTCATATCTCAAAGATGTGAGGAGTCGCCAGAAACGACACGTGGTTTGGATTCCACGTTAAGCTGTAGGTCCCCTTTCCCCGGTTGGATAACTGGGGTAGGCTAGGGACACGCAAGTCGCCGAAGTGGCGTCCAATGGAAAGACTTGCACCAGGCCAATGAGCCACACGAGATTATTATTATTATTATTACGGAAAGTATCACAAGGTACGGCGCAGAGTTGTGGCAACTAACTCAAAGAGAAAAGGAACGTCTATTGGCAGTTGAGAAGGATTTCTGGAGACGGAGTTGATCATGTTAGAGATGACAGGATCAGAGAGACCACGAAAGTGGAAAGCATGATCCTAGACCGCATAAAAGAAAGCGCGTGCTCTGATGTGGCTATTTACAACGTATGGCAGGCATAAGATGGCCAAAGAGAAAGTAGCAATGGACTCCTCATCATAGAACAAGGCGTGGCAGACCTGCGAAATGCTGGAAAGGTGACGTCACGGAAGCAATGGCGGCGACGGATCTTAACGAAGGAGACTGGAACGACAGTAGTCGATGGAAACTGAAAGACGGCGGCAGCCGTAGAAACCTCGCTGATTATTACAATAGGACTGAATGACTAATGCAGTAGCATTTCAAATTAGTGAAATATTCTAAGTCTCAAATTTAGAGAGATTTAAACTAATAAAAATTACTGATCTTTATAGCGTGATCTCCGGATAGGGTGTAATCTACTCACAGATTATTTTGACCTGGATGTCGATTTTCATATGAATGAAAATAACCAGTAGTAAGATTGCTGAACTTTAATTCTTCCCAGATAGCATTTTCACATAGGGTAATGTGGTACAATTTCGGACAAATGTTATTGTAACTGGAAATATATTGAGGAAAGATGTAATTTTAATTATAGCACTTGTTCTTGGATGTTTAACTAATATGTAACACAAATATTAGACAATTACAAATGTCGCTATAGACACACAAAAAAGCTACAGAAATGAGAAAAATCGATCGAAAATGTACCACACTAGGTACAATTGTGATTACTTCCTAGTAGAATCTGGACTAACGACATCTACCACATGAAAAGCACTTTATCTGTCAGGCACCAACGCATACTTCGTTGTACCAAACATTGCATTTTGGGTAATGAATCTAGTCACCCTTAAATAGAAAATTTATAAGAGCTCCTAAAGGGAAAAATTTCTCTCTCCTTAGCACAAAGTGGTGTATTCTTGGAAAACACATGAGGAGCTGTAGAAACCTGCTACGCTACAATACCACACAACGAGACACTACGAGACTGAAAAATGGCGCGAAAATTTATGTTGATCAGAATTGTACCTATATCAAAATGTTCAAATGTTTGTAAATCTATCGGACCAAACTGCGGGGTCATCAGTCCGAAGCCTACAAACTACTTAAACGTAGGTAAACTAACCTATGGACAAACACACACACCCATGCCCCAGGGAGGACTCGAACCTCCACGGCGAGCAACCGCGCGCTCCGCAGCGAGACGCTTTAGACCGCTCGGCTACTCCACTGCGGCGATTTGAGGTTAACGCTTGGTTTGGTCCATGTTTATTTATGGAAGTCTTCTGCGGAGCGCTTTTTTTTTTTTTTTTTTTTTTTTTTTTTTTTTTTTTTTTTGTAAATGGGAAGTTCTTTTCGTTGCGGACGCTGATCGTTTTAGTTCGTTCTTGTTCGGTGTATTCTTTGGCTCATCTTTTTTATTACAAAGAGCGTTGAGCCCTCTGACCGGGCGCGCTGAGCCACGGCGCCCGGCAGACATGAGGAACTGTAGACCGCTCGGCTACTCCACCGCGGCGTACCTATGTCGAAT
Source organism: Locusta migratoria (assembly GCA_026315105.1). NCBI lineage: Eukaryota > Metazoa > Arthropoda > Insecta > Orthoptera > Acrididae > Locusta > Locusta migratoria. The sequence goes on along the minus strand of CM048744.1, from coordinate 985,265,713 downwards.
TTGTACCACCTTACCCTACAACTCTTAACTTTTCAAACACATTCCAAAGAGATGAACGTTCGGAAAAACTGCGCTGTTGCAAACTGGACTCTAAAACTGGACCCAACTGTCTCGACTAACTCTGGTGCTCCTCGGCACCTGTATTTATTTATACTCACGACAATAATAGCCATATCAGACACATCGTTTAGAATAATCAAAGAATTTAAAATACAGTTAAAGGCCACATACGCAAATAATCATACACACATCAAATGTTACTATAAACATTGCTGAGATATTATATACAACCGAATCAATACTATCGTTCTTTCATGATTGACAAAACGTCAAATGATATGAACTGACAATAAGAATAACATTCCTTCAATTAATCAATTACAGAAGTTATTTCTAACGTTGCTCACATTTATGTGAAGTCTATTTTCAAGGATCCACGTGAACAGAATATCCATTATGAAATAATCTACAGAATTTACGCAGTTATATGAAGTCTCATACTATTTGTATTTCGATATTAACTGATTTATTCATTTACATACATTTAATTAATGAATGAATGGCCTAACAAGATTCTATGTAAATGTCTCCTATCACATCATACATATATTTGCACTATTTACTTTCCTATTTATAATTGTTTAACATGGAAACATGTCGAACGTTCTATAAAGATGTTCTTTATTTGGCTAATTATCGTCCAAGGCATTTATAATCATTCGGACTGGCGTAATATTGACATTAGACACAGTTTCACTGTTTAATAATTCTAGAACTGTTTTAGCGTTTATTAAATGAAGTTTGACAGCTTTTTTTACATTAGACACAGTTTCACTGTTTAATACTAGCACTGTTTTAGCGTTTATTAAATGATGTTTGACCACTTATTCTCGAGTTCATCATGAGTCAGTAATTATCCCAAATAATTAATATGCAGTCTATTGCACAGTTTGGCGTTCCTCTTTCAGTCATAATATCTATCATAAGTCAGCAGACCTGCGTGGACTGAAGACTCCCTAATATACATATCTAAAGTGATATGTTTTCTGTTTAGGTAGTACTTCCACTTAGGTGTGGCGCCAGGACACCTACACTTTCCCAGGTCAGAATTAAGTGAATGACTGTCGACTGCTTGGCCAGTGAGTCGTTAGAGGCGAGAATGCGAGAAAACACAGCGGAAGTCTGTATGTACAGCGGCGGCAAAACAGAAAACCTAAGGATTCCGCGTTTGTTTTTTCTGTGGCGGATTACTGTTGGGGACAGAGAAAAAAGAACCAACACATTGACGTCTCTAAGTATTCAGCTGCTACACGTAAAAATATTTGCCCTTAGACACGTTACGCCTTGTATACTACTGGCCATTAGAATTGACGGAAAGCAGTTGGAAGGTTGGTACCACTGTACGATAAATGTCTAAGTCGGAGCGGCAACTCTGTAGAGAGGTAGCTGCTATATGTTGCAAATAAAGCATGTTTTATTAATTATATCTTCCTGGGTTTCAAGCAGCGTCATGTGGTTTACTGCCACGAGCTTTCGACAGAGAACTCCTCTGCCTTTGTCAAGTGGATGACTGTCATTTCGCGGCCGCTGCCGTGCTTATATAGCCAGTGACGTCACAGGTGCCCAGTTCCTTGACCATATAGGGCAATGTTTTGGTAACGCAACGCCGCACCCGCTTGTAATGTAACAACATGAGCCTCCATCTAATGTAGTACACGATCTGTCTTAACTGAAACCCAAGTGTGGTGTCGCACAAGTACAAAGTGCGCGCCACCTACTTTCGCCGCGCGCCGCCATGCACGCACGGCGCGGCGTTCTTACGACGACAGCCACGAGCGCCCTCTGCTGCAACTCCGCTCGTGGCCACCACTGAACGACATCGTTCACTTGGGACTGAGATAACAACCAGTTAGGACCTTCGGAATCAGATAGGCACCAGTGAAGACTTGGCTATCAGTTAGGCACTAGGCAGGACTCTAGCTCAACTATGTATCAACATTCTGCAGTACTATGTAAAAGTTAAGTATTGTATAAATTCTGTGCAATATATATCTCTTTCTAATTTACTCTAGTGTTTATAGTTTCTGGCTGCTCCCCTACGCACCTGCACCAGCGTGCTATCTTTATTCCTGTGTCGGTCTCATTCCACTCGGCCACCGACACCTACGACGAGGCTGGGACACAAAAGCGGCGACGAAGTTAGGACACAAAAGTGGCGACGAGGCTGGGACACAAAACCAAGATACCCTTCTTTCCTTATAGTGTAGTTTAGCATGCCATTCCCTATATACTGACGCTCCGGATACGTTTCTATCCTGTAGTAAAGATTGTGATAGCAGCCGTATTCATGTCTACATTGTTTATGTCACTAAGTATTTACCTCATTTTATTCCCATTAATAGAATCCATTAATTTCATAGTAATTACAGCTTTTATGCCCATTACTAAATTTCTATAAATTCGTAATCACCATTACCATATTTTCCCATTATCAAACCTCATTAATTTCGTAATGCTCTATTACCATTGTTCCCATTATTAAACCCCAGTAATTTCGTAGTATTTATTTTGCAACATTTATATCGTTTCATCTCCTTTATTAAGATTAGATTAATTTTCATAATATTTTGGGCTTGACCAAATTCCAGTACAAATTGTAATTTAAAGTTGTTGTTACATCTAATTCATTGTAAAGCAGATTATTTAACTTCAACCAAACAATAGGATTCACTTCATTTATAAAATATTAAAACTATTTAATCAGTTATTTGTTATACTAAAACATTGACATTGTATAAAAAAAATACAAATTTCACAAATTTGTTGTTTATAAAGGAACCGATTCATAAATTATCATTGTAATAATTATGCATCACTTATCATTGTTAATAATGTAATAAATACATGTAATGCGCGGGAATTAGAGTCAGTCAGTCAGTCAGTCAGTTGTTGTACTTCAGAATTAGAGTTCAGTTGTATCTTGTCTTTAGCAATAAATCGAAGTGGACTTCGAAGAAGTATTTGTTCTTTTTGAAAAACACCCTTTCACAATTAATATTTATCGTCAAGTTCAAATTTTATTAATTATTAAATGTGGCAATCACCTTATTCAAAGAGGGATCGTCATACGCTTCAACTCCGCAATTACAGGATCCCGTGCTGTACTAACCTGCAAGCTGCCGTCTTTATTGAGGGTGTTTTCAGAAATTATAATCTCTGTACTGCCTCGTTTATTGCGCCGTCCCAGGAGCTGTTGGTCCGTTTATAACAGACGTCTCGTCGAATGCAGTTCGTCTTGCAGTTGCCCACGGATCGGCAGCTCGTAACTGCGGAGTTGAAGCGGGCGCGGTGTTCCTCTGCCAACAGACTGCCGCATATGGCCGAGGACTGGGCAGCAAGTGACGTCACTGGCGGTGGGTGGGGCGGCTATATAGGCACGGCGACGGCTCCGAAATAACAGCCATCCACTGCACAATGGCAGGGGAGAGCTCTGTCCAAAGCTCTCTGGCAGTCAACCACATGTACTGAAACATAACCTAGGGAATGGTGACACCGCGCCGGCCGCGGTGGTATAAATGTTCAAATGTTTGTTCAGCTTATGGGACGTAACTACGGGGTCATCAGTCCCTAAACTTACAAACTACTTATGAACTACCTTATACTAAGGACGGCACAAATATCCATGCCCGAGGGGAGATTCGAACCCCCGACCGTAGTGGCCGTGCAGATCGTGACTGAAGCGCCTCAGTCCCCTCGGCCACGGCCGCGGTGGCCGCGGGGACTAAGGCGCTCCAGTCACGGTCTGCACGGCCACTACGGTCGGGGGTTCGAATCCCCTCTCGGGCATGGATATTTGTGCCGTCCTCGTTCGTAAGTAGTTCATAAGTAGTTTGTAAGTTTAGGGACTGATGACCCCGTAGTTAAATCCCTTAAGGTTAACAAACATTTGAACATTTTTTTGGTGACCCGCGGTTGAGCCCCTTAAGCTTGACAAACATTTGAACATAATTATCCATTTCTTATTTTAACTGTCCTATTTTAACGGTTAAATGCAGAATGGCAATGGGTAGGAAAGCATTCTTGAAAAAGAGAAATTTGTTAACATCGAATATTGATTTAAGCCTAAGAAAGTCCTTTCTCAATGCATTTGTATGGAGTGTTGTTTTGTATGGGAGTGAAGCAAGGACGATAAACAGTGCGGACAGGAAGAGAATAGCGGGTTTTGAAATGTGGTGCTACAGAAGATTGCTGAAGATTAGGTGGGTGGATCGCGTAACTAATGAGGAGGTACTGAACGGAATTGGGGAGAAAAGAAATTTCTGGCATACCCTGACTAAAAGAAGAGATAGATTGGTAGGACACATTCTTAGACATCAAGGAAATGTAAATTTAGCGTTGGAGGGAAGTGTGTGGGGTAAAAATTGCAGAGGAAGACCAAGAGATGGATACAGTAAGCAGATTCAGACAGATGTAGGTTGCCGTTCTTATGTGGAGATGAAGAGGCTTGCTCAGGATAGAGAATTGTGGAGAGCTGCATCAAACCAGACTCCGGACTGAACACCACAACACATTTTAACTGTAATTTCCTTTTCGCGACCGATCATACTTCGTATGTCGACTTCTATAATGATTCTCAAGCATTCTGATTTCTGATTAGTAGTAACAGAAAGCAGTCTGTCCCTGCTATAGGAAAGTGATTACCAGCTATGAAGAAGTTGTTTTTATTTTTTTTTATCAGAAACTCCCCTGTTGATTGTATTCTTGGGTTTGCAGTCGGATTTCATAGTTCCCCTGACACCATATTTCAACTGTCCACCTGGCCGCCAACTTCAGGTGAGACTGGTGAACAATCACGCCGGAACTGAGGACACGGCAGCTGCTTATACCAGGGATAGAGGACGCCGTGCGTGCCCGATAAGCAAATTACTGTGCCACCGGCTTGACCAGTATGCGTAGGACTCCCATGCGTTGATGTAGTGGATAACAATTAGTAGCGTGGAGGTAGTGGTCCTTTCGTGAATTACTACCGCCGGTGGCGCTATAATTTTCTTCCCTTCCCCGATGTTTCCTCAGTTCTGCCGTGATTTTGCACCAGTCTCACCTGAGGATGGCGGCCAGGTCGACGGCTGAGCCGCGGTGGAGTAGCCGAGCGGTCTAAAGCGTCTCGCTGCGGAGCGCGCGGTTGCTCGCCGTGCAGGTTCGAGTCCTCTCTGGGGCATGGGTGTGTGTGTTTGTCCTTAGGTTAGTTTACCTAGGTTTAAGTAGTTTGTAAGCTACGGACTGATGACCACGCAGTTTCTTCCGATAGATTTAGAAACATTTGAACACTTCGACGGCTGAAATATCGACTCAGGAGAACGATGAAATCCGGCTGCAAAGAACCAACAGTTATTTCGCAGGAAAAGTCTACGAAATAACGTCCTAAAATGCTCTCCTTCACTCATTTGATCACATCCCTGAAGAAATGGAGGATGTTGTACTAGAATCAGAAATCTTCGTCCATTTCCGCGAGGAAAATAGTTTTTCCTCTTGTGAAACTGTGGCCATACGGTATGCTGTTATCTCTAATGTTGTCTTCAGATGACTACTCGTGTGCATGATGAAACATTCGTTCCGAAAATAATTCCTCGACTTGTGGCGAGGACCATTTGTGCACAATGTTCTTACTACCAAAAGTGATATTCCAGTGAGATACGAAGTTTGGAATGTAGGTGATAGCCGCTGCAGACGTCAGGCTTCGTCGGCGGCTCTTGAGTCGTGACAATTCCTTCTCGAGTGTATCTCAGTGTGCAAATGCCAAACTGCTCCCTATACTTACAAACTGCATAAACTAACACACACATGTCCCACTAAAGAATCCGGTGAGAACGGCCGGCCAGTCCGTAGCATGACGCCTTCGACCGCGCGGCCAATCCGCGCGGCCTGTCTGTTGAGGTGAGCGTCAAGTTACTGTATTTATAGTGCGGTGTCATGTTCGTGTTGTGTGACGACGTGAGGAGGCAGGCTGTGGAATGCGATGCTGGCACAGGGCCCGCTCCTCTGGAATAACAGCGGCAGCGGCAGTGGGGTGGAGTGGTGCGCACATCATTTGAGATCCCCACTGGGAAAACATGCCGACATCGTCAGCGATACATTCCATCAGACCTCTAGACACCGGAGAGGAGCAAGGAAGTTCATCAAGGATGTTGGCCATATGATGTGCTGAGGCAGTCTGCACAACACCAACAAAGTTCAAATATTTGTAAACCCAAGGGATCAAACTGCTGGCATCGGTCACTGGACTTACAAACTAACTTATACTAAGAACACACTGCAGACAGCTAACGAAGATACGAGCTTGTGGAATAGGTTCACAGATTTGTGGCTGGCTGGAAGACTTCCTAAGTAATAGAACGCAGTACGTTGTTCTCGACGTAGAGTGTTCATCAGAGACTAGTGTATCGTCAGGCGTGCCCCAGGGGAGTGTGATAGGACCGCTATTATTTTCTATCTATATAAATGGTCTGGTGGACAGAGTAAGTTGTAATTTGCGGTTGTTTGCTGATGATGCTATGGTGTACGGGATGGTGTCGTCTTTAACTGACTGTAATAGCATACAGGATGAGTTAGACAAAATTTATTAATGACTTGCCATTCTACATTTACGAAGATGCTAAGCTAGTACTTTTTCCTGGTGATACAAGTACAGCTATCACACCTGACAAACATGAATTAACTGATGAAATTGTAAATGATATTTTCCAGAAAGTTATTAAGTGGTTCTCTACAAATGGACTCTCATTAAACTTTAATAAAACCCAGTATATATAGTTTCATACAGTCAATGACATGACACCATTAATAAATTTAGACTCTGAACATAAATCTGCAGCTAAGGTAGAATATTCAAAATGTTTAGGTGTTTGCATTGACGAGGGACTGAATTGGAAGAAACATATTCAAGATCTCCTGAAACGTTTTAGTTCAGCTACTTATGCTATCAGAGTCATTGCAAAATTTGGTAATATACATCTCATTGCTTTCATATGGGATCATATTCTGGGGCAATTCAACATTGAGTAAAACAGTATTCAAAGCGTGTAATCAGAATAATTGCTGGAGTCCACCCAAGAGCATCCTGCAGACATTTATTTCTGGATCTTCACTGTAGCTTCACAATACATATATTCACTTATGAAATTTGTTATTAACAATCCGACCCAATTGAAAAGTAATAGCAGTGTGAATAGCTACAGCACAAGGATAAAGGATGATATTAACTATTCAAGGTTGAATCCTACTTTGGCTCAGAAAGGGGTGAATTATGCTGCCACAAAAGTCTTTCGTCACTTACCAAGTAGCATCAAAAGTCTGACAGATACCCAACTAGTATTTAAAAAGAAAATAAAGGAATTTCTGAATGGCAACTCCTTCTACAATGTAGATAAAGTTTTACGTAAAACTTTAAAAAAATACATAAAATAAAAAAATAAATAAATGAAAGACCACAAAAATGTAATAACAAATCCTTAAAATATTGACTGTCAAGTGTAGACAACATTTACTAGACTGACACGTTTCGAGTTACACCTGTTCCTTTCGCCGTTAATGTAGTCTAATACCCCCTTTAGTTACGAAAACATCCTAATCCTTAAACCACTATTAAAGGGAACGATCACACTTGATTTTTGTTTTGAGCACATGTATGGCAAACCCCTTTCAAATTGTATAAGTTTCATTTGCGTCCTCGAATAATTAATGTTAAAAATCAAAAATTCAACATTCCTGTTCGCATATTTATACCGTACAATGATAATCTCAGCCCTCTGCTGTGAACATAAGTGTATTGCATGGTCTGCCACACGGGCGACAGAAAATCCGATATTTTCATTTGAAATGTTAATTCTTTCTCGCGGTATTTTAAAACCATCGGAGACAATGAAACACTCCTGCTTACTGAAATTGTATGGATACGATAGAGGCAAAGCGTGTCTCCAATCATTTTAAATTGTGTTCTAGAAAAAAAATGATAATACAATTTGGACTAAACTGAATGAATACCAAATTTCACCAATACGTTTAGCAAGACGATAATATATTCTCTCGCATTTGTAGATGACTTAGCCACACTTTCTGAAAATGTGTCTAATGCTGTAACATAAATAATTGTTTTTGAAGAAATAACCAAAAGAATTTCTACAGAGAAAAACCAGTTTTTTACAGTAATTGAAAATGTTCCGAAATTTCTGAAAATAGTTGGTGCCCCAGAAAAAAGTAAGAATTTTAAATAGCGAGGAAATCCAGGAATATCATTTGGAAAACTCTTCTTCGTATATGAAATACAAAATGAGAAGAGCATATTCTGTAACCACAGCTTTTTACACAGGAATGTACATCTAAAATTGAAACAACAAGGTATTAAAATACAGCACTGATGCCTGAATGTCTAAGCTGTAGGCAAATGTCCAGCCCAAGTATAATTTAGATAACGCAGAGGTATTAGAAAGTCGCTTCATCAAGAAAATACTATGTAAAGCTTGAATTTTCGCTGCAATGATGAATTTTATTGAAACACGCAAAACACATTAAAAATAATGAGAAAAAGACGAATGGTATTTTTGAACGTATATATTGTCGAATAAAAGACAGTAGATTAACCAAAAATATCTTCAAATATTAGTGGGAAAAGAAGTAAAACTGATATACTGAAACTAACATAAAACCAAGGAGTAATGAACTGAAATTGGTATGTGATCATCAGTTGTCTCTCTTCAGAATTAAAAGACAATAAAAATAAAAAGGGATGTCCAAGAAATTAGCACAAGATGTTTCGTTTATAATTCTTTATTTTATTTCATCTTTCTAAAAATATTTAAAAAAAATTAAGTACTGTTCTTTAGTTACAACTGAGAGTGACACTTTCTCTAATTGCTCATTACGAAATTGGCAAATGAATATACTAAGGCCTGAGGAGGGAAGAAGTCCTTTTGGAATAGTAAATTTATAAACAGAACCTCTGTTATGACACAATGGTAATTTACTAAATTAATAATTCATAGGTCTGGGTTCAGATCTTGTCGGGAATCAGCAACATGGCGAACTTACTATATAATAGATTATCACACAGTGTATGATAGCACCAGATTTTACCGTCCATTTTTTCGTAACTTACAATTTTGTTATTCATAAATTATTCGTTGTGTATGACAATGCTAGACAAAATTCCTTTCGTTTCCATAATTTTACACTATGTTTTTAGATCTATTAGTTTTGTAATCATTGAAAATTAATCACTTCAAAAAAATTTCATAACAATTGTTTGAGTGTCAATATTATAGAACCATATTTAAATTTTTACAAATCACCAAATTTTCAACATCCTTTTTTATTTAGTTTTCATTAACCAAAATTACTATCTTTACGGTCCGTTCCCGTAGCCCAGACGGCTGTCACGCAGAGGGCCCCGGTTCGAATCACGGCAGGGGACTGGGTGTTGTGTGTTGTCATCATCATTATCATCATCATCATCATCATCATCATAGACATGCAAGTCACTAAATTGGCGTCAATTAAAAAGACTTGCGCTAGGCGGCCGGACTATCCAACACGGGATCTCTCGGCCACAAATGCCATAGGATCATTTCATTTCATTTCATTACCATCTGTACAATCAACACAGCCCAAGATATTAATCTATTGCAATAAAAATCCATTCACATACGTAGCTTCGGCAGTAGAAATTACTCTGACCAAGACAAGTAATTTTATGCAAATATGTAATTATATTTTGTTACCATCTTTATCGGATAGTAGAGAGTAGCCTGTGTTTAACCTTGGCGAGAGGACAAAAGATGTAGCTTGTGTTATGATGATCTCTGTTGACCTGAATTGTTAATATCGATATGTAAATTTTTTACTTGCATTATACGGATCAGAAAGTAATATAATTTAAATCACAAAATAAATCCTGCTCTATATGGAAAACCTATCAGGTAGATTTATTGTAAAACGAAAAAGAAACATTAAGAAAGAACGATCTAAATCTGCGTATTTTGATTCTTTACCTATCTGGTAAACCCCCAGTACCCACAGATATCGCCGAGGTAGGGTGGCCTGGGTGGCTCAACGACACTCTGTCTGTGGAGAGGCCAGACAAACGTGTGGTTCCTGAAGAGGGGCAGCAACCTTTTCAGTAGTTACAGGGGCAACAGTATGGATGATTGACTGAGCTGGCCTTGTAACATCAGCTAATGTGGCTTTGCCACACAGTTACTACGAACGGCTGAAAGCAAGGGGAAACTGCAGTCGTTACTTTTCCCGAGAACATGCAGCTATACTGTATGAATATATGACGATGGCATCCTCTCGGGTAAAATATTACGGAGGTAAAATAGTCCCCCATTCGGATCTCCGGGCGGGGACTACTCAGGAGGATGTTGTCATCAGGAAGGACAATACTGGCATTCTACGGATCGGAGCGTGGAATGTTAGATCCCTTAACAGGGTGGTTGAAGTTAGATATAGTGAGGATTAGCCAGTACAGAATTATAAATACAAAATCAGTTGGGAGTATTACAGGAGTAGGTCTAATAATGAATAAGAAAAAAGGGATGAAGGAAAATATTCAGACAGTTAAGGGAGACGAAATCTTAATTGTGTTGGAAGGCTGGTATTCGGTAGCAGAAAAAGGGAGGGAAGGAGAAATAGTAGGTCAATGTGGATTGGGGAAAAGGAATGAAAGAGGAAATAAGAAAACGGCTCTATGAATATCAAGAACTCAGATGGAAACCCATTTCTCAGCAAAGAAGGGAGAGCTGAAAGATGAAAAGAGTACATAGATTGGCTCCACAAAGGAAATGAACTTAAAGACACCCTTGAAGGAACGGAAGAGAAATTAGATGAAGATGAAATAGGAGATACTATAGTAAGAGATGAAATTGACAGAGCCTTGAATGCCTTAAGTCGGAACAAGGCCCCTTGAGTATTCCCTCATAGCTAATCTAGATCTACATCTACATGGGATACTCTGCAAATCACATTTAAGTGCCTGGCAGAGGGTTCATCGAAGAACAACTATACTATTTACCTCCCAATGCACTCTCGAATAGCGCGCGGGAAGAAAGAACACCTGAATCTCTCTGTTCGAGCTCTGATTTCTCGTATTTTATTCTGATGATCATTTCTACCTATGTAAGTGGGAGTCAAAAATATATTTTCGCATTCGGAGGAGAATGTTGGCGATTGGAGTTTCGCAAGTAGCCCACGCCGCAGCGATAAACGCCATTGTTGTAATGATTCCCATCCCAGATCCTGTATCATTTCCGTAACGCTGTCTCTCCTGTATCGTGACAATACGAAACGAGCTGCCCTTCTTTGGACTCTTTCGATGTCCTCCGTCAAACGCACCTGATAAGGATCCCACACTGGGCTGCAGTACTCCAAAAATGGACGGACAAGCGTAGTGTATACAGTTTCTTTTGTAGTTCTGTTGCATCTTTTAAGGGTTCTGCCAAAAAAACGTAGTCTCTGGTTCGCCTTTCCCACGATATATTCTACGTGTTCTTTCCAATTTAAGTCAGAAGTAATAGTAATTCCTAGGTATTTTGTGGAGTTTACGGCTTTCACAATTGATTGATTTATCTTGTAAACAAAGTTTAACGGATTTCTTTTCGTACTCATGTGGACGACTTCACACTTCTCATTATTTAGAGTCAAAATTAGGGCTCGAACGGAGGCATATAGGCATTCTTTTTTTCCTCGTTCTATTTGGGAGTGGAATAGGAAAGGAAATGGCTAGTAGTGGTACAGTGTACCTTCCGCCACGCAACTTACGATTAATTGTGGAGTATGTATGTAGATGTAGAACATAACAGACACCCACGTCCGAACAGTTTTGCTGCATTCACATATGGATCTTGATGTCTCGACTCACCTGTCCAAGGGGAACACCCAAACTGTCGACTAAAAAAGCGCTATACGTCTCACTTGACAGTGTACCTGGGAACTAGTGTGCACCGATGATTCCATTGACAAGAATTCCTCTCCATCCATTAATAGACCACCGACGTTGTACGGACCGTACCTACTGCGGATTGTCTGCAGCACAGTAGTACTTGCCATGGCGGTTCACTGCGTAGAAATTCATAGACGTGGACTCACCTGAGAACATAAAACTTTGTAAGGACTCCAGAGTGAAATTATGCACGGCCCTCTCCTGGAAAGCAGCTCTGTGACTGAAATCGTTCCCAGGCAGCTCCTGGGTCAGTGAGAGGCTGTAGGGGTGAACCCCAACCTGTGGCCCTGCACTGGTGAGGCCTACACGTAGGTACGAGGCTAAAACCAGTGAAGTGAACTTGGGAGCGGATCGTGGTGCATTGCAGCTAAAACAAGTACCTCCGTCTCCTCACTTTTTCTAGGCCTTTGCCTGTTACTGCCGCGCATTCTCCTGGGATATCTCACAGTACACGCCATGGCTGCCGGCAGTCTAATAGCACACCGAGGAAGCTTCTGGCTCGGTATGCGACTTACGTGCGTTCACATATTGACCGAACTATGCTGTACTGGCCAAAAACAACGTACACGTATTGGGTTATGTATGATTCTGTTAAAGAAATATGGCTCCATGTTGTCTTAGCCGCGGCGCAGCAGCCGAGCGCATTGAGGCGCTGTGCTACAATGCGCGAGGCCGTTCCCCGTCGGGGGTTCGAATCCCCCCAAGGGCATGGATGTTTGTGCCGTCTTTAGTATAAGCTAGTTCATAAGTACTTTGTAAGTTTAGTGACTGATGATCCCGTAGTTGAGTCCCATAAGTTCTACAAACATTTGTTGTTTTAGGGTCGAACCATACTATCTGTTTTCATGCCTAGCAACTACAATAACTGCCAACAGTACCTTGTACCTGTGATCCTACAGTCAAGCACTATGCACAGGCAAACATCTGCAAATTAATGTTGAAATATAAAATGAAGATAAATGATTAATTATTAAAAGAGGTTTTATCACATGTTCAAATGTTTGTATAGCTTATGGGACTTAACTACGGGGTCATCAATCCCTAAACTTACAAACTACTTATGAACTAGCTTATCCTAAGGACGGCACAAATATCCATGCCCGAGGGGGGATTCGAACCCCCGACCGTAGTGGCCGTTCAGACCGTGACTGGAGCGCCTCAGTCCCCTCGGCCACCGCGGCCGGTAAAAGAGGTTTCATGCTAACGCTTACTATTATGTAGGCAATGCCAGGTAACTCAGATGGATAATGTTTATTCAGACACATGTATTCATCTATTCAAAGTGATCATACACAAACAAAGTTAGAAGTAAACCTTTAAAAAACATAATAAAAAGAATAAAAAACAGAACAGATACGTTATAACCGTTATGAAAATTGCAGCAAAAATGTTCAAATGTGTCTACATCTATCGGACCAAACAGCGTGGTTATCAGTCCGTACCTTGCAAACTACATAAACTAAGTTAAACTAACCTAAGGACAAACACACGCACATACCCCTATGGCCCAGGGAGGACTCGAACCTCCGACGGCGAGCAACCGCGCGCTCCACAGCGAGGCGCCTTAGACCGCTCGGCTACTCCATCGCAACAGAATGGCTGCAACATCCCGAACTACGTATGTAGTTTTGTATGCAACACGAACACACAAACATATGGACACACAACTTTATATATATACATCAAGATCTACATAGATACTCTGCAAATCACATTTAAGTGCCTGGCAGAGGGTTCATTAACCACTTTCATAACTTTTCTCTACCGTTCCATTCTCAAATAGCGCGCGGGAAGAAAGAACACCTAAATCGTTCCGTTTTCCATCTGATTTCTCTTATTTTATTGGGATGGTCATGTCTCCCTAAGTAGGTGGGTGCTAGCAAAATATTTTCACATTCAGAACTAAAAGTCGGTGATTGATACTTCGCAAACAGATCACGCCGCAATGAATAACGTCTTTCTTTTAATGATTTCCACCGCAATTCGTGCAACATTTCCGTGACGCTTTCCCCCCGTAACGTGATTGAACAAAACGAGCTGACCTTCTCTGAACCTTCTCAATATCTTCCGTCAGTCCCACCTGGTGAGGGTCCCACAAGTGGCAACAATACTCCAGGAGAGGACGCACAAGTGTGATGTAGCCAGTCTCTTTGGTGGAGCTGGTGCATCTTCGAAGCGTTCTGCCAATAAAACGTAAGCTAACCTTTGGTTCGCCTTCCCACAATATTTTCTATGTGTACTCTCCAGTAAAAGTTGTTCTTAATTGTAACTCCTACGTATTTGGTAGAATCTACGATCTTAAGGATGGACTGATTTATCGCGTAATTGAAGTTCAGCGGATTTCTTTTAGTGGTCATGTGTATTACTTCACACTTTTCTTTATTTGGTTTCAATTGCTAATTTTCGCACCATGCAGAAATTTTGTCTAAATCGCACTGCAGTTGCTTTTGATCCTCTGTTGACTTCACTAACCGATAAACGACAGCATCATCCGCGAACAGTTTATGGGAGCTATTCAGATTGTCTCCTAAATCGTTTATAAACACAAGGAAGAGTAAGGGACCTATAAGGCTTCCCTGGGAACGCCAGATATCACTTCTGTTTTACTCGATGACTTACCGTCAATTACAACGAACTGTGTCCTTTCTGATAGGAAATCGTGAATCCAATCGCACAATTGGGGAGATATTCCATAAGCACGCAATTTCATTAGAAGCCGCTTGTAGGGTACAGTGTCAAAAGCCTTCCGGAAATCCAGAAATAGTGAATCGATTTGAGATCCCTCGTCGATGGCACTTAACACTTCATCTGAATAAAGGGAAAGCTGTGTTTCGCAAGAGCGATACTTTCTGAATGTGTTGTCTATTAGTTAATAGGTCGTTCTCTTCGAGGCAGTTCATAATGTTCGAACAAAGTATATGTTCCAAAATCCTACTGCAAATTGACGCCAATGAGATTGGCCTGCATTTTTGGGGATCACTCCTATTGCCTTTCTTGAATATTGGTGTAACTTGGGCAACTTTCCAGTCTTTGGGTACGGATTTTTCGCTCAATGATCGGTTGTAAATTATAGCTAAGTACGGAGCTATTGCATCAGCATGCTCTGAGAGGAATCTAGTTGATATACAATATGACCCGGAAGATTTGTTTTTGTTTAGTGACTTAAGTTGTTTTACTACTCCAGGAACTTCTACTTCTAAGTTTCGCATGCTGGCAGCTGTTCTTGGATTGAATTCTGGAGTGTTCACTTCGTCTTCTTTGGTGAAAGAATTTCGGAAAGCTGTGTTTAGTAATTCTGCCTTAGCAGTACTGTCGTCGGTAGTATTACCATTGCTATCGCGTTATGAAGTTATTGTTTGTGTTTTGCAGCTAGTGTACTTCACATATGACCAGAATTTCTTTGGATTTTCTGCAAGATTACGAGACAGGATTTTGTTGTGGTAACTACTATAGGCTTCTCGCATTGAAGTCCGCGCTAGGTTGCGAGTTTCAGTAAAAGCTTGCCAGTCTTGTGGATTCTGTGTCTTTTTAAATTTTGCATGCGTTTTTCTTTGTTTCTACAACAGTGATCTGAGCTGTTTTGTGTACCACGGGGGTTCAGCCCCCTCTTTTATTAATTTATTTGGTATAAATCTCTCAATTGCTACTGATATGTCTTTGAAAGTAAGCCACAACTGATCTACACTCCAATTTTTTATTTTGAAAGACTGGAGACTATCACTCAGGAGAGCGTGAAGCGAATTTTTATCTGCTTTATTGAATAGATATATTTTCGTTTATTTTTGGAGCATTTGGGAATTTCGACATTATTTTCTATCTATATAAATGATCTGATGGACAGAGTAAGTTGTAACATGCGGCTGTTTGCTGATGATGCTGTGGTGTATGGAAGGGTGTCGTCTGTAACTGACTGTGATAGCATACAGGATGACTTAGACAAAATTTCTAGTTGGTGCGAAGATTGGCAGCTAGCTCTCAATGTGGAAAAATGTAAGGTGATGCGCATGAGTAGAAAAAACAATCCGATAATGTTCGAATACAGCATTAGTAGTGAACCTCTTGATGCTGTCGTGTCGTTCTAATATCTAGGCGTAACATTGCAGAGCGATATGAAATGGAACGAGCATGTAAGGACAGTTGTAAGGCGGACAGCGGACTTCGGTTTATTGGGAGAATTTTGGGAAGATGTACTTCACCTGTAAAGGAGATCGCGTATAAAACGCTTGTACGACCACGTCTTGAGTATTGCTCAAGTGTTTGGGACCCGCAGCAGATCAGTTTAAAGAAAGACATAGAGGCAGTTTAGAGGCGAGCAGCTAGATTTTTTACCGGTAGGTTCGACCAATGCGCGAGTGTCACGGTAATGCTCCGGCAACTCAACTGGGGATCGCTGGAGGAAAGACGACGTTTTTTTCGTGAATTTCTGTTGAGGAAATTTAAATGGCCGAATTTGAAGCTGAGTGTAGTACGATCTTGCTGCCGTCTACTTACATTTCGCGTAAAGATCACAAAGACAAGATAAGAGAAATTAGGGCTCTTTCAATTTGGGAGTGGAATAGGAAAGGAAATGCCTAGTAGTGGTACAGTGTACCCTCCGCCACGCACCTTACGGTGAGTTGCGGAGTATGTATGTAGATGTCTCGCTACTACAACTCATATGTTTCAAATGTTTGTATAGCTTACGGAACTTAACTACGGGGTCATCAGTCCCTAAACTTAGAAATTACTTATCAACTAGCTTATCCTAAGGACGGCGCAAATATCCATGCCCGAGGGGGGATCCGAACCCCCGACCGTAGTGGCCGTGCAGACCGTGACTGGAGCGCCTCAGTCCCCTCGGCCACCGCGGCCGGCTACTACTCGATGTTCGCTACTCCCTGTACCTGTTTTGATGCTCTTTACTAGCTCAGGATTATTTGTTGCTAGAAGATCAAGTGTATTCTAGTAGGTTCATGCACTAACTGCCCACTTGAATGAGATTTGGTGAGATGTCTGCGGACGCCTCCCGTACTGGAAGTCTCCTGGTAATACCGCAGCGGCCGCGGACCGCGGCGTCGCTGTTGCTGGGTGTGAATCACACAGGCAGCCTCCGCTCTGCTCTGCTCGGCGGTCGCGTGTCACGCGTGGCCGCTTTATGGGCGCTCGTAAACCAGGGCCGGCATTCCGTGACGTCACGTGGCGGCGTCGGCCTTCTGACGGCTCCGCGGGGACCACTGGCCTACAGACCGGCGATTCTTTCTGATACCGCCAGGAACAGTACTGGCGACTCTGCCGCACGTACTCTGGCCAAGCAAACTTCCAAAATCTGTAACAAACCGACGGGAAAAAATACATGTCTGAGCAACATTTGAAAACCTAATGAAGCCGGCCGCGGTGGCCGAGGGGACTGCGGCGCCACAATCACGGTCTGCACGGCTACTACGGTCGGGGGTTCGAATCCCCCCTCGGGCATGGATATTTGTGCCGTCCTTAGTGTTAGCTAGTTCATAAGTAGTTTGTACTTTTAGGGACTGATGACCCCGCAGGTAACTCCCATAACTTATACAAACATTAACATTAACTTAATAAATCACAGAATAACGTAGATAGACAGGTAAAAATTGACACACATGCTTGAAATGACATGGGGTTTTATTAGAACAAAAAAAGTTCAGAAAACTACGACATCTGATCAGAAAAGCAATAATTATCATAACAAATTAAGACAAAGCAAAGATGATGTTGTTTACAGGAAATGCTCAATACATTCACCATCATTCCTCAAAAACAGCTGTAGTCGAGGAGTAATGATGTGAACAGCACTGTAAAGCATGTCCGGAGTTATGATAAGGCATTGGCGTCGGGTGTTGTCTTTCAGCATCTCTAGAGATGTCGGTGGATCATGATACACTTGCGACTTCAGGTAACCCCAAAGCCAATAATCGCACGGACTGAGGTCTGGGGACATGGGAGGCCAAGCATGACGAAAGTGGCGGCTGAGCACACGATCATCAGCAAACGACGCGCGCAAGACATCTTTCACGCGTCTAGCAATTTGAGATGGAGCGCCATCGTGTATAAAAATCCTACGTCCCAGCAGGTGTTTATCAGCCAGGCTGGGGATGATGCGATTCTGTAACATATCGGTGCCTCTCCCCGTCACGGTAGCAGTTACAAAACCAGAATCACGCAGTTCCTCGAAGAAAAAAGGCCCGTTAACGGTAGATGTGGTTCTAATAAAACCCCATGTCATTCCAAGCATGTGTGTCAATTTTTACCTATGTAAGATTTCATCAGAAGTAGTAGTACACATGGATATTGCTGACATCTTCCTTTCCGGAATGCTGTCTTCCTTCAACTTCATGTTCCCCTCAGGCCACATATACCGGGTGATCAGTATAAATTTGAAAACTTAATAAGTCACAGTATTATGTAGATAGAAAGGTAAAAATTGAGACACATGCTTCGAATGACATGGGGTTTTATTAGAACAAAAATAAATAAATAAATAAATAAACTTAAAAAAAATAAAAAAGTGTCCGTCAGATGGCGCTTCATCTAATCAGAAAAGCAATAATTAGCATAACTAATTAACACAAAGCAAAGATAATGTTCTTTACAGGAAATGCTCAATATGTTCACCATCGTTCCTGAACAACAGCTGTAGTCGAGGAATAATGTTGTGAACAGCACTGTACAGCATGTCCGGAGCTATGATGAGGCATTGGCTTCGGATGTTGTCTTTCAGCATCCCTAGAGATGTCGGTCGATCACGATACACTTGCGACTTCACGTAACCCCAAAGCCAATAATCGCACGGACTGAGGTCTGGGGACCTGGGAGGCCAAGCATGACGAAAGTGGCGGCTGAGCACACGATCATCACCAAACGACGCGCGCAAGACATCTTTCACGCGTCTAGCAATACTCTGTTTTTTTAATTTATTTATATTTTTTATTTTTGTTTTATTATTTCCAAACATGTGTGTCAATTTTTACCGCTCTATCTACATTATTTCGTTATTTATTAAGTTTTCAAATTTATGCTCACTTTTTGATCACCCGGTATATTAAATACAGTGTTTTTAAGGAACGCTGTTCTT
The DNA here is from genome assembly GCA_026315105.1 of Locusta migratoria. Classification (NCBI taxonomy): domain Eukaryota; kingdom Metazoa; phylum Arthropoda; class Insecta; order Orthoptera; family Acrididae; genus Locusta; species Locusta migratoria. Next base: position 985,246,640 of record CM048744.1, on the reverse strand, counting down.
TTATCTGCGAAATATATCTTCTTCCGGGATACTGAATATTAACTATGTTCATAAAAGCATAATATTTTCCTGAGTACAACAAGTAAACAGAATGATTAAGTCCATTAAAAATAACAATAGTAAAATAGAAAAACAGATGTTTCACGGTCATACACTGATTATTCAAGGTTTATTTTTAATTTACATAATGCGGTCAATTTCAAGGCAGGTTCTGCATGTAAAACAACAAGTCCCATAATTAAGAAGCCTGTGCCTCGTGAGTGGCTACGTCGGGCCCACGTTGCCTACACTGCCTCCCGGCTTGTTGCGTGCAGCAGAGACTCTCTATTTTAATCTGTTCCTACATGTAACAGTTTTACGGACTCACTCATTACCTACACTCCCTTCGTACTGAATAATTTTGGTAAAGATGTATGGTAGACATTTTATTATATGATATAGACTTAACTATTTTATTTGAGTGTAATTTGCATATGCACCCGAAGATAACATGTAGGTTTCGAAACTCGGGTAGTGCATTAATAGGTAACAGTAAATAAAAAGATTGAAACTGTCAGTTGTTGCAGATCCCATTACTTAAAATGAAGATTGACCGTTGCGACTGTCCCGAAGAAAGAAAATTATTTATAGTTGTTTTTGTTGTGGTCTTCACTGGTTTGATGCAGCTCATCACGCTATCCTGTCCGGTGCAAGCCTCTTCATCTGGAAATACGAACGGCAACCTACATCCTTTTGAATCTGCTTACGTTTTCGTTCCTCGGTCTCCCTCTTCGATTTTTACCCCACACACTTCCCTTCTAATGCTAATTTGACGATTCCTTGAAGTGTTAGAATGTGTCCCACCAAAAACACAGAACCATTATATGCACTGATAAGTATTACAGATTGGTGCTGACTATGTCTACAATACTGTTGTTACTGTTGCCAACGAAGTTTTTCAATTATCGAGATATTTTTTTTAAATAGGGAATCTTACTTTCTGAATGCGACTCGTATTTCTAATATATAGGCAGATAATTACACCATTTCAGAACAGTTGCTGGAAGTAGTTACTTCCATAAAATATCTAGGAGCGATTTTTAGCAGAACTGTGCGATTTGTAGAGGGGAAGGCAGACGCTAGACTGAGATATTATATCTCATCTACACCTACATAAATATTGTGCAAGTCACATTGGTGTGTATGGAAGAGGGTTTATCGAACCGCTTTTATGATGTTTCTCTACAGTTCCATTCTCTAATAGCTCGCGGAAAAAAAGAACACCTAAATCTTTCCATTTTCTAGCTGATTTCACTAATTTTATTTTGATGATCATGTCGTTCTATGTAGGTGGTTTGATGATCATGTCGTTCTATGTAGGTGGTCGCTTAACAAAATATGATCGCATTCGGAAGAGAAATTTTGTGAAAGAAGTTTAGGCAAATATAGTCATCAGCGCAGGAGGTAGCTTACAAAACTCTAATTCGACCAATACATGTATATTTCTGGTCAGTGTTGGACAGGACTGATAGAGGGAAAAGACAGGATCCAAAGAAGAGCAACACATTTACTTACAGACTCAGTAAGTGCTGCGGAGGTGCTCGTTGAGTTGTAGTGGCAGACTCTGCGGTAGGAGCTTACGGTAGCCCACAGTTTAAAGTTGAGTGAGGGTAGGGTGCTCCTATCTACGTCCCGCGAAAAGTCGGTGAAAACTGAGAGGTACGAGCCTACCCGGAGGATTACTGGCAACCGTCCTTCCTGTGAACCACACGCGACTCGAACGGAAAATGAGTGACGTGACAATGGTGTGTATAGCACCCTCGGCCACACACCGTAAAGTGATGTAGATGTAGTTCCTTTACATTGATTCATTGCAAAAATTTTGGCGGCATCATACTTGTACAGATTTAAATGTTTATTGACACGCAAAGTATGAAACCGAGGGTTTCTACGATTCATGGACTAAAATATGGGGAAAAATATGTGTAGAGTTTGGAAAATAACGTGATTAAGGTTGTTGAGATGATAATGGTTCGTTACCAAACCACTCTTGGCTCAGCACATCTGACAGTTTTATAAGTTTTAGTTTCGTAAAGGATTCCTCTGGTGTTGTGATCAAATACGAGGTAGGAGAGACGTCTTTGCATACTTGTGAGCACTGAAAAATATTGTGAGGAATAGGGTGCAAAACATATACTTTCAAGTGTGCATAGGAATATTCGATATTTTAACACACCCTTCTCTTATGCAGCAAAACCAAAATTAATAGTAGGAAGTATAGCTGAATAGATGATATACATTGTCTAAAATAAAAGTTATCCATCCAGAAGAAGTAGTCCAGTATCATCCCGTTTCGATACAAAGGCACTCCTCTAATGTGTCAGTACATTAATATGTAATGTATGTAACGCCCACCAGAGAGCATTCGTTATATCACCGCCATGATGTTGCGACGTTGGTAGCAGTCAACTACGGAAACTGAGATGCTTAATTACAGCACGAAACACCCGCCATACTTCTCACACACGTTTGACAACCAAACCAGCAACTGAATGTCTGACAGAGAACGCATGCTGGGGCAGCGAAGCGGGCTGGTCTTATCGTGCAGCGACATGTCGTGTAGGTCATTCATCAGTCAGGTGAGTACATGGGCCGTTCCATTCCAGATCCGAAGCAGAAAACCTTGCATTTTTTGTGGGATTTCAGTTTTCTCTCATAGACGTTAAGTTAATCTCTTGGACAAAGTCGCAGCTGTGAAACGCAAACTGATTGTTTTGTAGGAGCGAAAGTAATTTCATGAAACTAAGCAACTGGTACGTTAAAACCTTTTGTGATCATGTGGCGGCGTATGAACTCTGTGTAAATACTTTCTAGCTTTGTGGGACCCGATTTCTAATAGGTGATATGTACATTTTTGTACAGTGCATGTAAAAATCTTCTCATCCTTTCCTTCCGTGAGTGATGTGTGTTCCACGTGGTTGGTTCATAAAACAAAGCCTTCAGCTTCCGCTCTTGTTAGTTCCACGCCCATCAGGCAAGTAACTATGCGGGTATCCTTCTTATTTCCACTTATATTTCGCGATCTTCTTCCCCCGCCAATTTTAATTTTGCTGCTTCTTCTCAGACTGGTAGTACGTACTCAGTTTTGTCATTTTGTCAATAATTCTCTCTGAGCCTTGTACAACCTCATTTGATAGCTTCCTTATGTTATTCTAAACATTTCTATGGGATGCACGCTGTAATTCTTAATTTTATTTTTCCGACTTTGTAATTATGTCATTTTTATGAGTTTTGGAGACTGCACTTCATCCGTCCCTGTAATCCCCGGTATCGCATGTAGCTGTATTTCATTCGCTTCCTTATATAATTCTAAGCATTTCTATGGGTTGCATGCTGTAGTTAATTTTCTTATTTTTCGGAATCTTGATTTATTAAATTTTATCGATTTTCGGAACCCGTGGGTCCGAGATCCGACTTACGGGGTTTGCAGCTAGTCGTCTTGAGTTCACGCCACTTCTCTTATAAAACCAGTACCTAGCTCGATTTATAACAGACTGCAACTTAACAATCCACCGTGATTTAGTATAATGAATCCGATTTTCAACCACTTCACCTTCAGTGGAGTGCGTTCATGTAACGTAGCCGTGTGTCGCCGTTAGCGTGTTTGCTCGCGGTCCAATTCAGATGTAATTTAACTTGGGTATTCTGTCAGATACAGCAAAGGACCTGGAAGAGCAATTGAACGGAATGAACAGTGTGCTGAAAGGTGCATATAAGATGAACATTAACAAGAGCAAAACTAGGGTAATGGAGTGCAGGGTAAGAAAATCTGGTGATGCTGAATTAATTAGATTGGGAAATGAAGCAATAAAGGAGGTAGATGAGTTTTGTTACTTGGGCAGTAAAATAACAAATGATGCTCGCAGTACAGAGGATATAAAATGCAGACTGGCAATGGGTAGAAAAGCGTTCTTGAAAAAGAGAAAGTTGTTAACATCTAATATTGATTTAAGCCTAAGGAAGTCCTTTCTGGAGTGTTGCCTTGTATGGGAGTGAGACATGGACGATAAACAGTGCAGACAGGAAGAGGATTGATGCTTTTGAAATATGGTGCTACAGAAGAATGCTGAAGATTAGGTGGGTGGATCGCGTAACTAATGAGAAGGTACTGAACAGAATTGGGGAGAAAAGAAATTTCTGACATACCTTGACTAAAAGAAGGGATAGATTGGTAGGACACATTCTTAGAGATCAAGGAATTGTGAATTTAGCGTTGGAGGGAAGTGTGTGGGGTAAAAACCGCAGAGGAAGACCAAGACATGGATACAGTAAGCAGATTCAGACAGATGTAGGTTGCCGTTCTTATGTGGAGATGAAGAGGCCTGCTCAGGATAGGGTATTGTGGAGAGCTGCATCAAACCAGTCTCCGGACTGAAGACCACAACAACAACAACATACACACGCACCATCTCAAAATAGGCACGACAGACCATTGACAGCTTCAAAGTGTTTTTGTATATTGTGTTTTGTGCTGCCTCCGACTTGCTGAATTTCGCCTACGATAGCGGCGCCCGATTCCGCCTCGTCTCAGCACGCTGTTTTTGGCGAGTTTCGCTGTGGTATTGCGTGTGTGTGTGTGAGACTGAGTGTTGTTTGTGAATCCTTCCCCCAGTAGCGTTAAATCATGTATAATTTAGGCTGGGCACCGTCCACATTAATCCATTTAAGATATGCATTTTATTGTATTCACAAAATTGGTTCCCCGTTTTGCTTGTTTTCTGTCTGAATAAACAAGTTTAAGTTCAACATATTCCGCAAGTTGCCTGTAAATTGTAGTTTTAGAGCACCTTCCATAATTTATTTAATATTGTTCTTCACAAGTGCTGAAAACAAGATCAGATGCCATTTTTCTTGTCTAAATTCCGTTGGGTCACAAATGTTTTCTTTGCCACCTTTCTAAGATAACTTTATTGTGGTGGCTTGGTTATCAATGTTTGTGTATAATAACGTGTGAACTGCTATGTATATTGACCACTGTAGTATTAACTTCCTGTTATTGAAGTAATTTGAAACGAGTCCGTTTGGGCCAGGGAACAAGGGTTTGTAGCAGGGAGTAATCAGTAGTTCACACGGACCTTATTTACTAATTTTAGTGACAAAGCAAGGCTCTTGTTACGTACATTGGTCGACTTTTAAATTTCGGTTACACAATAAATCGCATGAATCTCAAGGCTGCCAATTCCAATAAATACCTCAGAACTGCAATTGTGAACCGATACAATTAGAAAGTACCCACACATAATATTGTGTGAAACGGGAACCGAAGATGTTCAAATATTTGTAAACTTAAGGGACTGTAGGCTGAAACTGAAAAAACTGCATAAAGGTAGGAAAATAAGGAGATGGGATCTAAATAAATTGAAAGAACATGAAGTTCTGGAGAATTTCAGAGGGAGATTTAGGCAACAATTGACAGAAACAGGGGAAAATAAAACAGTAGAAGAGGAATGGGTAGCATTGAGAGATTAAATAGTGAAGGCAGCAGAGGACAAAATAGGTAGAAAGGCAAGATCTACAAAAAATCCTTGGATATCACATGAAATACTAAATTTAATTGATGAAAGGAGAAAATATAAAAATGCATTAAATGAAACAGGCAAAATGGAGTACAGACGACTAAGAAATGAGATTTACAGGAAGTGCAAAATGACTAAGCAGGAGTGGCTTGAAGCCAAATGCAAATCTGTAGAAGAATGTATAAGAAGGGAAAAGTAGGTACCGCCTACAGAAAAATAAAAGAGACATTTCGGGACAAGAAAAGCAATTCTACGAATACCAAGAACTCAGACGGGAAGCCGGTTCTCAGCAAAGAAGGGAAAGCTGAAAGGTGTAAAGAGTACATAGAGCAGCTCTATAAAGGAATTGAACTTAGAGACGAGGTTGTAGGAAGGGAAGAGGAAGTAGATCAAGATGATATAGGAGATATTATACTGAGAGGTAAATTTGACAGAGCCCTGAAAGACCTAGGTCGGAACAAGGCCCCATGAGTCGATGACATACCCTCAGAGCTACTAAAGTCTCTGGGAGAGCCCGCCATAAAAAAACTATTTGAACTGGTGTGTAGGATGTATGAGACAGGCGAAATACCCTCAGACTTTAGGAAAAATGTAATTATCCCCATTCCAAAGAAATCAGGCGCAGGCAGGTGTGAAAATTACAGAACCATCAGTTTGATAAGTCATGGTTGCAAAGTTTTAACACGAATTATCTACAGGAGAATGGAAAAGTTGGTAGAAGCTGACCTCGGGGAAGATCAGTTTGGATTCAGGAGGAACGTAGGAACCCGGGAGGCAATACTCACTTTACGTCTTATCTTAGAAGATAGATTAAGGAAAGGCAAACCTACATTTTTAGCTTTTGTAGATTCGGAGAAAGCGTTTGACAATGTTGACTGGACTACACTCTTTCAAATTCTGAAGTCAGCAGGGGTAAAATACAGGGAAAGGAGAGTTATTTACAACTTGTACAAAAGCCAGACCGCAGTTATTAGACTCGAAGGACATGAAAGGGAAGCATCAGTTGGGAAGGGAGTAAGACAGGGTTGTAGTCTTTCTCCGATGTCATTCAATTTGTACATCGAGCAAGCGGTGAAGGAAAGCAAGGAAAAATTTGGAATAGGGATTAAACTTCAGGGGGAAGAAATAAAAACATTGCGTTTTGATGATGACATTGTAATTCTGTCAGAGACAGCAAAGGACCTGGAAGAGCAGTTGAATGGAATGAACAGTGTGCTGAAAGGTGCATATAAGATGAACATTAACAAGAGCAAAAGTGGGGTAATGGAGTGCAGTCTAAGAAAATCAGGTGATGCTGATGGTGGTAGATGAGTTTTGTTACTTGGGCAGTAAAATAACAAATGATGGTCGCAGTACAGAGGATATAAAATGCGGAATGGCAATGGGAAGAAAAGCATTTTTGAAAAAGAGAAATTTGCTAACATCGAATATTAATTTAAGTGTAAGGAAGTCTTTTGTGAAGGCATTTGTGTGGAGTGTTGCCTTGTACGGGAATGAAACATGGATGATAAGCAGTGCGGACAGGAAGAGAATAGAGGCTTTTGAAATGTGGTGCTACAGAAGAATGCTGAAGATTAGGTGGGTTGATCGCATAACTAATGAAGAGGTACTGAACAGAATTGGTGAGAAAAGGAATTTTTTGCATACCCTGACTAAAAGAAGAGATCGCTTGGTAGGACACATTCTTATACATCGAGGAATCGTAAATTTAGCATTGGAGGGAAGTGTGTGGGGTAAAAATCGCAGAGGGAGACAAAGAGACGCGTATAGTAAGCAGATTCAAGTGGATGTGGGTTGTCGTTCTTATGAGGAGATGAAAAGGCTTGCTCAGGATAGAGTAGGGTCGAGAGCTGCATCAAACCAGTCTCCGGACTGAAGAGCATAACAACAACAAGGGACGAAACTGCTGAGGTCAGCGGTACCTAGACTTAAAAACTATTTTAACTGATTTAAATAAACTTATGCTAAGAACAACACAAACGTCTATTCCTGAGGGAGGATTCGAACCTCTGACGGCGAGCGGCCTCACAATCTGTGGCAAGGCGCTTTAGACCATGTGCCACTCCCACGAACCGAGACTGCGCTTTCTTGACACTGCCAGCACACGTGGAGAATGCAACAGATCGACTGGAGAGACAGCTCACACCACGCGTTTTGCCTTTCTTGGAAAACTGTTCTGAAGAATGCGATCCTTAACACGTAGAATTGAGAGACGACATCGATAAGACCCAAAGACGGAAAGATCGTTTTATACTATGGTCATGGAAATAATATATGAACGATCTTTAAACAAAAGCGTTTTCTTGTTGCGGCGAGATCTATTTACAAACTTTTCTCCTCGAAAATATTGTTTGACTCCCACCTTTGTTTGGAGAATTGAACACAATAAAAAATTATGACAAATTAAAGCTTGATCGTAAAGCTATTGTTTATTCTACGCGCTATTTGGAACGGTGAAGAAAAGAAACTTTCATCTACAATAGACGAGGAACACTGCGACTGGGGGGAATAAAGTTTTTTTTTAATTACAGCAGTCGCCTGGCGACTGAAAATGGTTCGATGATTCTCTGCCAGGAACTTAAGTGTGAATTGCAGACTTACTTTCTCGTGTTCGAGTTCCAAATTCAGAACTAAAGCTTTTCAGCCCAGTACCGAGTCACGTTGATGGCGTTTCCTCTTGCGAGCTGTACTTACTCTATCGAACTCAGGTCTACTGGCTGGTGTTTCTGCTCCAAAAAAGTGGAGTTCTGTCATCTAAACGTTTAATTTTTCAATATATTCAAATTCACATGGTTTAACTTTCTGACTGGTCTTGTGAAAGTCATATCTGTGAGTTATCTGTCCAGGATAACGCCCAGATACTGTCATGCAGTCGAACTTTAACCAACCATACAACGTGCAGCGGCCTTCTTGTTTTCTTAGTATGTCTTAGTATGTAGGTGGAAAGCAGATACTTGAGCCTTTAGTGGAATTGGCAAATAGCAAATGTTTGTAAATCTATCGGACCAAACTGCGTGGTCATCAGTCCGTAGCTTACAAACTACTTAAACCTAGGTAAACTAACCTAAGAACAACACACACACCCATGCCGCAGGGAGGACTCGAACCTCCACGGCGAGCAACCGCGCGCTCCGCAGCGAGACGCTATAGTGGAATTGCTTGAGAAAGTTTTCGTCATAGTATTTTGACATACATTCAAGACATTGTTGCGCTTTTTGTTCCACAGATTCAAAGCTGTTTCCACGAAAAGGTGTTGCAATGTCATCAGCATAGATGATATGTTCAGAGTTCCCTGGCGTAGGTTGATCATTTTTGTAAATGGTAAACATTATGGTTGCGAGTACACTTCCCGGTGAGCGACCGTTCTTTTTATCTTCTTCTTATCTTCTTAATAGGCGGAATGAACTAAAATGGTTTGACGTCTTTCTGTTGGTACTACTGAGTGGAGACATAACGTTAAGGCAACCGAGATAGTGCTAATAACCTAACGTTGCTTCAGAGGGAGTGCTGTTGACTTGTATTTACCAAACTAATCACAGCAGGTAGTGCAATGCAACAACAACGTCACTTACCCGAATCTATGGCATGATGAGCCTTAGGAAGGTAGGAAGCGGGACGGACGCAGAGGGAGTTGGCTGTAGCTATTGGAGAGTCACAAAGTATAATTCCCAGGACTTTGAACGCGATTTCAGACAACACGAACCGTTAAAAAAAGGAAAGGCCAAGTCGTCCACGGGCAACATCAGCAAGAGATGACCGTTATCTCCGGATAACAACTCATCGAGACAGGAGGCTTCTGCGACTCACAAGGGAAGTACATGGACTCGAACAAACATATCTGTATGGTTACAGGATCTCTACGTACACCTCAATGTGCTGGTGGGTGTCGTTTCTCTGCAAAGCTCTGCAACCATGCTCTAGACAGCACTGTAGATGTAATTGTAGACGCCATACGTAATGCAGATATCTTAACTATAACTTATGCAAAAATTATCGTACATGTTCTCTAGCGTATTGTCATCAAAAGCCGTGATGATAGTTGCAACTTTAACCTTCTTCTCGGAAGACTGTTCGTATTCACTGCGCCGGCCGCGGTGGCCGAGGGGACTGAGGCGCTTCAGTCACGGTCTGCACGGCCACTACGGTCGGGGGTTCGAATCCCCCCTCGGGCATGGATATTTGTGCCGTCCTTAGTTGTAGGTAGTTCATAAGTAGTTTGTAAGATTAGGGACTGATGACCCCGTAGTTAAGTCCCATAGACTATACAAACATTTGAACATTATGGGATTGTTTTTCCTACTCATGCGGATCACCTTACATTTTTCTACATTGAGAGCCAGCTGCCATTCTTCGTACCAACTAGAAATTTAGTCCAAGTCATCCTGTATGCTATTACAGTCAGTTAAAGACGACACCCTCCCGTACACCACAGCATCATCAGCAAACAGCCGCAAATTACAACTTTGTCCATCAGATCATTTATGTAGATAGAAAATAATAGCGGTCCTATCTCACTCCTCGTAAGGAGTAGTACTACTATGCTATTAAAATAATTAAAACCTCAAGTCCCTTAAGCTTAACAAACATTTGAACATTTGGTATTCACTGCCACTGCTTCCATCGCCTCTTCCCGCACTTACCGTAGCACTACCGCTTGCAATGAGTTGTTCGTCATTATCATCCCTATTATCATAATTACGTGTTAGTGTTACAGCAGTATCTAACTTATGCTAATATTTCTGTACCATAACAGATACGAGAAAGCATGCAAATGATTCATCTTCTACACTAATACCATCTTCACGAAGAAGGGTTCTTCGTAACTTCACCTCAACGAATCGCAATACTTTAGCAGGATTGATTAGCAATCGCCGCCCCATCTGACGCTTCACCACACAAATGTCACAAAACGCTACTTCGGAGGCACACTGCACCGTTCCTACTGGCGAACCGACAGATCAAACTGCAATATGGCAAGGCACACGCAGAGGCCTCTAAAGGACGACTGCAGAGTTTTGCTGATGCAGGAGTACCACTAGTGCAATAAGGGACTTTTACATCATCTCTCACACGATTTTGGTGTATATGTGTTTGTTCGAGAGCTGGGCGCGGTGGCCGAGGGGACTGAGGCGCTCCAGTCATGGTCTGCACGGCCACTACGGTCGGGGATCGAATCCCCCCTCGGGCATGGATATCTGTGCCGTCCTTAGTCTTAGTTAGTTCATAAGTAGTTTGTAAGTTTAGGGACTGATGACCCCGTAGTTAAGTCCCATAGACTATACAAACATTTTTTGTTTGTTCGAGCCCAAGTACTTTCCTTGTCAGTTGTAATGCACCCTCCAGGTAGCAACAGGACGCACAATCAACACAAACAATCCGGAATCACCTTAAGAAATGTGGCCTGTACGCACGGAGAGCTATCGCGTGTGTCCCATTACAACCACGACATCGTTTAGCCCTCAGAAACTGAGCGGAGGGACCGTTTGAAATGAGTCATTATTCTGTGTTCAGCCGGATAATCGTCGTTCCATCATCTGCAGAGAACGTAGAGCAATCCTGCTTGTGTGCAAAGAACATCACCATATCACGGTGGTGGACAAATGATGTGGGCAGGACTCAGTATAGGCGGACGTGCGGACCTCTATGTCGTAGCCGCTGTGGAGTGGCCGAGTGTTTTGAGGCGCCTAGCTGCGGAGCGCGCCACTGCTCGCCGTTGGAGGTTAGAGTCCTCCATCGGGCATGGCTGTATTTGTTGTCCTTAGCATAAGTTAGTCAGCCTAGGAACTGATGACCAGGGTAATTAAGTCCCGCCGTGGTGGAGTAGCCGAGCGGTCTAAGCCGCCTCGCTGTGGAGGGCGCCGCTGCTCGCCGTCGGAGGTTCGAGTCCTCCCTGGGGCATGGGTATGTGTGTGTGTTTGCCCGTAGGTTAGTTTACCTTAGTTTAAGTAGTTTGTAAGCTACGGACTGATGACCACGCAGTTTGGTCCAATAGATTTAAAAAATAAATAAGAAAATAAGTCCCGTAGATTTGAATATTTGAATCTCTAAGTAGTTTAGGAAGGCGCTTGGCTGCTCAGAGATATAGAGACGAGATCCTTGGACCTTTTGTTGTGCCCCACGCTGTTGAGATAGGAGACGGGTTCCTTCCTGTGGACGATAACGCTCGTCCCCACAGTTGTACCTAAGGGAAAACACTCTGAAAAGTATAAATATAAAACAAGATGATACATACGAAGGAACAGCACAGTGTTTTTTTTTTTCTTTTCTTTTCATACATATGTTTTCTTCTTCTTGTGAAATGTGAACGAAAAAAGCATTAACTTAGTTATGTTTGCTATTACTGTAACAGAACTAATATATTTATAACTGTAAAACCTGTAAATACTGACCAATGAAAGTAATAAACGATGAAAAAAAAGGGAAGAAACTGCTGAGTTCAGCTACAAACTACTTGAACTAATTTAAATTTATGCAAATAACAACACAAACGTCTATTCCCGATGGAGGACTCGAAGCTCTTTAACATGTGTCAAGGCGCCTCAGACCATGCGCCATTCCCACGCGGCATTTGCGCTTTGCTGGCACTGGCAGGACACTTGGATGATGCAATATCGTCTAGAGAGACAACAAGTTTGAGGCTGAGGGAACTGAACGAATGGACAGCTTTTCCAGCAGACTTAAACCCGATTGATCGTGCCTGGATGCACTTGTCAGGAGCACTGCAGCCGGCGAGCACCTTCCACGAGTGTTGAAGAGCTGGATATTGCACTCAAAAAGAATGGCAAAATAACCCTTAAGAGATGATTGACAACCTCATACCGTTCATGCCACGCAGATTTGAAACTGTACTGGCTGTTCGAGGTGATGACGCTCCAGATTAGAGGGCAACGAGAATGTCTTTTTATTTATTATGGTGCCTCGCTCTAAGTAAATGCCATGAAAACCCCGAGTAACATGTTGAGACAGCAAAATGCCATACTGTATCAGACACAAATTACAATTGTAACCAATATCTGAATGAAACACGCTTTCATATGTATATTGTAGTATTTGATATCTCACCTTATTTCATAATTGTTTAGAGCAGTATATTGGGCAGATACATTTTCTGTGATTAATCGTATCGTATTATGACGATCCCCATTTAATCTGAGCTACCGTCATAAATATTACTTTAATTTGAAACTTAGACACGAGTTCACTCTGAAGAATTTTTATTTCTATCACAGATTCATATTGTACAACAGCAGCAGCGCTACATTCAACAACAGCTCCATCCCCCTCGTGCTCCGTTCGTCTCCCTTATATACACTTAATGACAATTAACATTGGCACAACAATGACTTGTAATTATTGATATACAATTAAATCTTTCAAAATACAATAGTCTGATAAAAATGTACATTATAATTGGATAGAAACCGTAAGACGAAATAGTTTTATGTTACAAGAAATTAATAAATTACAGCATTATTCAACAATAGGATTGTATTACATAATTGAAAAATAGGATTGTATTAAATAACCAAACTTCTAGAATATACTATATTGATACTTAAAATTTGTAAATAATACTTGACAATCAATCGTCAATGTTCAAAATCAAATGTTCAAATGTCTGTAAATCTATCGGACCAAACTGCGTGGTCATCAGTCCGTAGCTTACAAACTACTTAAACCTAGGTAAACTAACCTAAGGACAACACACACACATGCCCCAGGGAGGACTCGAACCTCCACGGCGAGCAACCGCGCGCTCCGCAGCGAGACGCTTTAGACCGCTCGGCTACTCCACCGCCGCAATCGTCAATAATTGCTTCATTAACTAGATGTACTGAAATTTGGTCAAGCCATAAATACTACGAATTTTATTGGAATTTAATAAAGGGAATAAAAGGAAATGGATTCTTAGAGGTAGAAACAAAGTGGTTGATATAGGTAGGAAGGAAGAAAACCGGTATACTGAGCTTCACTATAGGCAAAAAAAGGTATCTTGTACTTCAGTAGACCGTGGCTCATGTTATTACATTACAGTATGCAGCAGACTGCCCGACGAAAGCAGAGTAATCATGTGGATAGAGATATACTTGAAAGACGTGAGGACCAAACCACTACCCTTCATTGCACGTTGTTTGCAGAGAATCACTTGATACAGAAGAAGCTTGGCTGGTACCGCGGACAGTTGCCGCGTCTTTTTCCATCTGGTATATACGACTGGTGCTCATCCCGCCGCATTATAAATACCGCCTCGGTGACGGCTTTAGTGTGGAGTGCGCGTCCATTAGAGCCTGAGATATGCGCGCGACAGGCGAGAGGAACGAGGCTGGGACACATTCCGCGGTGCCCCGCGGTGTTCGCTATTTATAGCGGGGCCCGGAATACTTGTGCCCAGGTCGCGACAGGCCTACCCAGCTGTGGTACCAAATCTTTTAATCCAGTAATTGCCGCCAATTTGAATTTATTTTATTATTCATTCATTTATTTCAGAGTCGCTATTTCCAAAGCAGCACCACAGCAGTTGGACAACAATACACAGTTCGTCAAACTGTGCGTGCCATGCTCAATGTTACCCGTAATAGTAATAACGTCGTGTGGCTCATTGGCCTGGTGCAAGTCTTTCAATTGAACGCCACTTCGGCGACTTGCCTACCACAGTTATCCAAGCGGGGAAAGGGGACCTACAGCTTAACGTGGAATCCGAACCACGTGTCGTTACTGGCGACTCATCACATCGTTGAGAGGTGAAGGATATTTCTAATTCGCGTTCAGATCTTATCAGATCTTATACCTCGAAGACCCAAAGAAACTGGTTCTGGCGTGGGTATGAAAACACAGAGATATGTAATTTAGATTGGATTAAGCCTTTTGAAGCCTACCAGCTGTGGTACGAATTTCTTTTATCGAATAATTGTCGTCAATTTGACGATGTTTTTACTATTTATTTGTTTGACAGTCACTATTTCGAATGCACTTAAGACGACGGCGGTGCAGTTGGCAACAGGTGCCTGCCCCAGGATATATACCACAGTCTACCACATACTAAGCCAACATCCACAACAGTAGTACAGGTTTATATGCCAACTAGCTCTGCCGATGATGAGGAGATTGAAGAAATGTATGAGAAGTTAAAAGAAATCATTCAGACAATTAAGGGATACGAAAACTTAATTCTGATGGGAGACTGGAATTCGGTAGTAGAAAAAGGAAGAGAAGGAAAAATAGTTAGTGAATATGGACTGGGCAGAAGGAATGAAAGAGGAAGATGCCTGATAGAATATTGCACAGAACATAATTTTGTTATAACAAACACCTGGTTTAAGAATCACAAAAGAAGGTTGTATACGTAGAAGAGAACATGAGACATCGGAAGGTATCAGATAGATTTTATAATAGTAAAACATAGATTCCGGAACCAGATTTTAAACTGTAAGACATACCCAGCAGTCGATATAGACTCCGACCGTAACTTATTGGTCATGAACTGTAGGCTGAAACTGAAAGAACTGCAGAAAGGTAGGAAAATAAGGAGATGGGACCTGGATAAATTGAAGGAACCTGAAGTTCTTAAGAATTTCAGAGGGAGCTTTAGGCAACAATTGACAGAAACAGGGGGAAATAGAACAGTAGAAGAGGAATGGGTAGCATTGAGAGATGAAATAGTGAAGGCAGCAGAGGACAAAATAGGTAGAAAGGCAAGAACTACAAAAAATCCTTGGATATCACAAGACATACTAAATTTTATTGATAAAAGGAGAAAGTATAAAAATGCAGAAAATGAAACAGACAAAATGGAGTACAGACAACTAAGAAATGAGATTGACAGGAAGTGCAAAATGGCTAAGCAGGAGTGGCTAGAAGGCAAATACAAGGATGTGGAAGAATGTATAAATAGGGGGAAAAAGAACGCAGATGGAAAGCCAGTTCTCAGCAAAGAAGGTAAAGCTGAAAGGTGGAAAGAGTATATAGAGACGCTCTACGGAGGAAATGAACTTAGACGCAATATTGTAGGAAGAGGCGAACAAGTAGATGAGGATGAAATAGAAAATACTATACTGAGACATGAAATTGACAGAGCACTAAAAGACCTTAGTCGAAACATGGCCCCTGGATTAGATAATATTCCCTCAGAGCTACTGAAATCTCTGGGAGAACCTGCCATGACAAAATTGTTTCACCTGGTGTGTAAGATGTATGAGACAGGTGAAGTACCCTCAGACTTCAAGAAAAATGTTATAATCCCCATTCCAAAGAAATCAGGCGCAGACAGGTGTGAAAACTACAGAACCATTAGTTTAATAAGTCATGGTTGCAAAATATTAACACGAATTATTTACAGAAGGATGGAAAAGCTGGTAGAAGCCGACCTCGGGGAAGATCAGTTTGGGTTCAGGAGAAATGTAGGAACTCGGGAGGCAATACTCACTTTACGGCTTATCCTAGAAGATAGATTAAGAAAAAGCAAACCTACAATTCTAGCTTTTGTAGTTTAGGAGAAGGCTTTTGACAATGTTGATTGGAATAAACTCTTTCAAGTTCTGAAGCAACCAGGAGTAAAATATAGGGAGCGTAAGGTTATTTACAACTGGTTACAAAAACCAGACATCGGTTGTCAGAGTTGAAGGGCATGAAAGGGATGCAGTGGTTGGAAAAGGAGTAAGACAGGGTTGTAGTCTTTCTCCAATGTTATTCAATTTGTACATTGAGCAAGCTATAAAGGAAAGCAAGGAGAAATTTGTTGAAGTAATTAAAGTTCAGGGGGAAGAATTAAAAACATTGCGTTTTGCCGACGACATAGTAATTCTGTCAGATACAGCAAATGATGGTTACAGCATAGAGGATATAAAATGCAGAATGGCAATGGGTAGAAAAGCGTTCTTGAAAAAAAGAAATTTGTTAAGATCGAATATTGATGCCTCCTTCCTGGAGGCATTTGTATGGTGTGTTGCCTTGTATGGGAGTGAGACATGGACGATAAACAGTGCGGACAGGAAGAGGATTGAGGCTTTTGAAATATGGTGCTACAGAAGAATGCTGAAGATTAGGTGGGTGGATCGCGTAACTAATGAGGAGGTACTGAACAGAAGTGGGGAGAAAAGAAATTTCTGGCATACCTTGACTAAAAGAAGGGATAGATTGGTAGGGCACATTCTTAGACATCAAGGAATTGTGAATTTAGCGTTGGAGGGAATTGCGTGGGAAAAAAATCACAGAGGAAGACCAAGAGATGGATACAGTAAGCAGATTCAGACAGATGTAGGTTGCCGTTGTTATGTGGAGATGAAGAGGCTTGCTCAGGATAGGGTATTGTGGAGAGCTGCATCAAACCAGTCTCCGGACTGAAGACCACAACAACAACAACAATAACAACAACATACAGTCACGACACTCGCACAGTTTTTGTTATACACAGCCACAGCAGCGCTGCAAGCGGCCGGAAAGCTACTTTTCTAAATACGATATTGCATGAATGCGAATAGTATCGTTTATATTGATATTAACATACTTCTAATTTAGAGAATGTGTGTAGTGCCGTAGAATCGAGAATAATTTAAAAATAACTCCACATTTGTCTTTCTTGGGTTTCTAATGCTCCCTAAGGTTAATTACAGGACAATTTATTTACAATGATACTGTAACATACAGGCTTTAACAGAATAATTTCATGTTCTATTAAAAATAAAAAAAATGGCTAGGAAACACCAGAAGGTCTGCGCTTTGACAGAGAGTCGTTGCTTTTCTACTCAAGAACGATATGGTTTCTTCTTTACGATTACAGTCAAATCGGTGAGAGTGGAACGTAGGAAACGTATATAGAATGCAATAACTACAGTATTTAACGTGCCAAATCTGCCACCACAGCTGTAGCTATAGGAAAATCGTCACAGATGTTCAAATGTTTGTTAAGCTTATGGGACTTAACTACGGCGTCATCAGTCCCTAAACTTACAAACTACTTATGAACTACTTACGAACTAGGACGGCACAAATATCCATGCCCGAGGGGGGATTCGAACCCCCGACCGTAGAGGCCGTGCTGACCGTGACTGGAGCGCCTCAGTCACCTCGGCCACCGCGGCCGGCATCGTCACAGAGATGGCAATAAAACGGCAAAAGCAATCAACCTGTTTCCAAACAAAGAAGAAACCAATTCCACAATTGCTGCTACAGATGAACCTCAAAGGGCAAAAATATTCAAAACATTTACATTTGAAGCTAATGTAACTACACTCAAAAGCATAGGCGCGTAGAAGAGAGACGAGTGAGGTGTAAAAATGTGTGGATCATTAGACTCTTCACCGACTGGATACTTGTCAAAACACTGCATGGTACACGGCATCTCCGACGTAGCGATGAGTGCCGATTTTTCGGTACGACGATTTCACGAGTGCTTTGTAAACATCGGGAATCCGGTAAAACATCACATCTCTGGCATCGTCACGTCCGGGAAAAGATCCTGCGACTGAAGGAAAGCGTTCAACATGAAAGAGCAGCCCTTCCACAAACTGCCGCGGCTTTCAGTGCTCGACCATCGACAAGTGACAGCGTACCAACCATTCAACGACACGTCATCGACGTGGGGCTTCACTGCCGAAGGCCCCCGTGTACCCTTCCTGAATTCAAGTCACAAAGCTATACGATTCACCCGTCAACACAAACTTTGGACTGTTTATAACTGGAATCATGTTCAAATGTTTGTAAATCTATCGGACCAAACAGCGTGGTCATCAGTCCGTAGCTTACAAACTACTTGAACCTAGCTAAACTAACCTAAGGACAACACACACACCCATGCCCCAGGGAGGACTCGAACCTCCACGGCGAGCAGCCGCGCGCTCCGCAGCGACACGCCTTAGACCGATCGGCTACTCCACCGCGGCTAGAAACATGTTGCCTGGTCTGACAAGTTTCGTTTCCACGTGTTCCTAGCGGATGGACCTGCGTTTGCAGGTGGTGCCACTGCGCCTGCTCTGAAATGCTAATCACAGGCATCTCTCGACGCCAAAGACGTATTTTTCAAATTTCGTCTGTTTTGGATGCTTCCTTCAGGTTGTCGTATATTGAGTGGCGAGCAGTGTAGAATCACAGCACTGTGTCAGATAGCATTACCGCAGAACAGTACATGAGTGTGTCTGAGCAGGGCCTAATGTTACCCTTAATGCATGTTTCCCATTCGTACTCAGATGTTATGATAATTTGACTGGTGCACATGTTCACTTGTCTTGTACCAGTATTTAATACTTAAACTACAACGTATCGTTCACATTTCTCTTGCTTGTGAACTTTTTCTTCCTACATTTCATGTCTCTGCAGTCGTATGCAAGATAGTGGAATTCTTGTATGTATTATTAATGCGGACGTTTGTGCTACTAATAAATATATTCCCAAATGAGAATATCACTAAGTATCAGCTGTATAAACCTGCAGTATGCTGCACTTTTACAGCGTTGCGACTTCTCGATATACCACAGTATCAAATGCGAAAAGCCTCTTGGACTTACTAGGCTGACTTCGAGTTCATTTATATATGTATTGTGAAAAGAAATGGTCTTATAGCAATCCCTTGGGGCATGCCAGAATCGGCACTTTCACGCCTGAAGACTTCACTCTGTTCAGAATGACTAGCTGTGTTCTTTTAAGTAGGAACACTTTAATTCGGTCACACAGGATAAGCTCGCATTTTGTTCATCAGGTGACGGTGGGGAACCTCGGCACAGCTGAAATGTACAGAATGGGGAAGGAGGCGGTGGACAGTGGGGGAAGACGGTGACGAACAAACTGGAATAAATACGTAATCTAGGCAACGCCGGTTGCTAAGGCCAGCTCGGCGTGAACATTGTTTATTGAGCGTGACTTCCGCGCAAGAGATTGTTGTCGGCGTGGCGTGTGTGTTCATCCAGGCAGAGAAGCGCTGCCTTATCGTAATCCTGGCCCGGTGCTAGCGCGTGAGTTGTTGAGGCGGCGGGCGGCTGCCTCAGCAGATTACCTGTGGCCGGCACAGAGTCGGTGCAGGCGTCGCCCGCTCTGCAGACCGCTGTGGCCGTGACTAAAGCGCGAGACCCACAGAGCTGAGAGCTGGCCTGAGTACTGCAGGCCGCCTGCACTCTGTGGCGACCACCACAGGCCCAGCAACACCCCTGACTGCATCTGCTTACTACTAATGGTACTGCCAGTGTTCATCAGGAACGAGTGTATCGTCAGGCGTGCCCCAGGGGAGTGTGATACGACCGCTATTATTTTCTGTCTATATAAATGATCTGATGCACAGTAACTTATAATTTGCGGCTCTTTGCTGATGATGCAGTGATTTATGGGAGGTTGTCGTCTTTAATAGACTGTAATAGCATACAAGTTGATTTAGACAAAATTTCTACTTGGTGCGAAGGATGGCAGCTACCTCTCAATGTAGAAAAATGTAAGGTAATGCGCATGAGTAGAAAAAACAATCCTATAATGTTCGAATACAGCATTAGTAGTGAGCTTCTTGATGCTGTCGCGTCGTTCAAATATCTAGGCGTAACATTGCAGAGCGATATGAAATGGAACGAGCATGTAAGGACAGTTGTGAGTAAGGCAGACAGCCGACTTCGGTTTATTGGGAGAATTTTGGGAAGATGTACTTCACCTGTAAAGGAGACCGCGTATAAAACGCTTGTACGACCACGTCTTGAGTATTGCTCATGTGTTAGGGACCCGCAGCAGATCAGTTTAAAGAAAGACATAAAAGCAGTTCAGAGACGAGCAGCTAGATTTGTTACCGGTAGGTTCGACCAATCGCGAGTGTCACGGAAATGCTCCTGCAACTCAATTGCGGATCGCTGAAGGAAAGACGACGTTCTTTTCGTGAATTTTTGTTGAGGCAATTTAGAGGGCCGGAATATGAAGCTGAGTGTAGTAGGATCTTGCTGCCGCCTACTTACATTTCGCGTAGTCATCACAAAGACAAGATAAGAGAAATTAGGGCTCGTACGGAGGCATATAGGCATTCTTTTTTTCCTCGTTCTATTTGGGAGTGCAATACGAAAGGAAATGCCTAGTAGTGGTACAGTGTACCCTCCACCACGCACCTTACGGTGAATTGCGATGTATGTATGTACATGTAGATGTAATTAGTTGTAATTACTACTAATATTAAAACAGATCATTAATATAAATAGAGTGCGGTGGTCGGCATGCAAAGGTAGTCCGAGCAGTAACGGCGACCACGGCCCCAGCTGGTGTCGTGGCTCTCAGCGCAGCTGCCCAGTAAGCGGCAGATCAGGGTTCGAATCCCGGCTAGGCACACATTTTCAACGATGCGCATTGATTTACTTTTATATGGGGCGTTGTTGGTACGGCGACGTATATACACTTTAAAAGGTAGATCAAACAATTATAGTACCTTACGCTATTTCATTTATTTATTTATTCGAATGGCACTTTTACAGAGCACGTTATATCAATACATCAATTCTTGCTTTCTTGCTTCTTCTTCGTTTTTGCCTACATTAATTTAATGCTTTCTGATCTGTGCCTACGGAGCACCTCGATGCTGTGAGGCTGCTTTCTTTCCTTTCTTCTTCCCTGAAGATCGCTTTCTGAACTTTGTTCCTGAATAAGTTTCTGTCATATGTGTCCATTATGTCGATGTTTACTTCTTTGAGGTCATTTAAAGTCTGTGTAAGCCACACTGGTTGTCCTTTAAGCTTCATTATTTTATTACAGATTTGCTTTGAGAGCCTGACATTTTCCATTCTCGCCGAAGTCCAAAGAATGACATTTTTCTTTTCCGCATGGTATGTATTATGTTCTCTACATGTTCGTGTACCACTTTGTTGGGTCGTAGTCTGTTATATTCTGCCCTGTTGACCTTGGGCCGAGTATGCTTCTCATCAGTCTTCTTTCTATTTTCATTAGTTTATTGATCCCTCCTTTTTGTGCTAGCTTTAGTGTTTCAGCACCATACAGAGAATCTGTTTTTACCACTGCGCTGTAGTGTTTAATTTTGGTGTCCCATGATAATGCCTTCTTCTTGTATATGTTTCTGGTGGTCTGGAATGCTATGTTCATCTTTTCTGCTCTTTCTTCTAGACTTTCTTTCTCATTGTTGTTTATGGATAGCCACCCACCTAAATATTTGAATGCATTAACTTTCTTAATTTTGTTTTGATTCATGAGTAGTTTCTTTGGGCAAATTTTTACATTCGTTATAAACTCTGTCTTTGTGAAAGAAATTTGTAAACCGACTTTTCTTACTTGCTCAATTAGGTTTTCTATTTGAATTTTCGCATTGTCCGGTGTGTCTGTGATCAGAGCAATGTTATCCGTGAATGCCAAGCAGCTGACATAGAAGTTATCTTTTCGGTTTCCTAATTTGATGCCTTTTGTATCGGATTCTCTCCACTCTCTTATCACTTTCTCAAGGGCACAATTAAAACATATAGATGACAACCCGTCTCCCTGCCTGACTCCCGTTTTTATTTCGAAGCTTTTGGAAAATTCTCCACAGAACCTGACTTTAGTTGAGGTGTTTGTCACTATGTCTTAGATAACGTTTGTAATTTTTGGATCTAGGCCGAATTCTTTTATAACACTGATAAGGGATTCTCTATCGAAGGAATCGTAAGCTTTCATGGAAATCGACAAACGTAACAGTTGTGTCTTTGTTTCTCAGTTTTCTCATTTCTAGGATGGTTTTTATAATATTTATAACAAACAAATGAGTACTCAACTTTGGACTTTGGAGAAGTATAATAATGTCAAAGACCTGACATCTGTATGAATACTTCAAAGTTCCGTTGTAAGCAAAATTTTCTAAGACTCAATACTTAAACAAATTTTGAAGCACTATGATAAGGTGAAGACTATGTTCTGCGAAGCGTAGCACCTTCTGACGAAACGGTGCGCTTTGTCCAGACACGATGAACACACTGCTCAATCGTTTAACACTATCTTACAGGCCATATTTGCTCGCTATTTAACGACACAGTAGCCAGTCAGGTTTGACGCACATGTTAGTGTTCGTAATGCCCAGTTTACAAAAAATTCCCAAGAAATATTAGGTCTGCTGCAGCACTCCAAGCATACTAACTCCGTACCACTGACGTGTGACCATACAGGCTTCGTTGCATATATACGATAAACTTCCGTCTACATGTGTAATTACCACTGACAGCAGCACTTCTGTGAAATTTCGGCCGCACTGCAGTTTCGATACGTGAATTGTTTACATTTGGGTGTATGACATAACTGATAATGTTATTGTGGTCTTCAGTCCGAAGACCGGTTTCACGCAGCTCTCACCCGAACTGAATCCTGCGCAAACCTCTTCATCTGCTAATAGCGGCAACCCACATCCCTCTCAATGTGTTTACTATATTTGTCTCTTGGTCTCCCTCTGCGATTCCCCCCCCCCCCTCACCCACCCACTTTCCTCCAATGTCAAATTTACGATTCCTCGATGTCTAAGAATGTGTACTACCAATAGATCCCTTCTTTTAGTCAATGTATGCCAAAAATTCCTTTTGTTTCCAATTCTGTTCAGTACCTCTTCATTAGTTACTCGATCTACCTGATAATATTCAACTTATAAAATTCACACTATCGGCAGTTGCAGGAGTTCTGGCAGTCTTTGTTAGAACATAACAGCGAAGAAGGATTAAGAAATGGATGCGTCCTTAGTTAAAAAGAAGTACTGCATGCTAATGAAGGAACTCAAGCAGAGGACTGCATTGCTTTCCGATTTTTATTTATTTATTTTTTTTTTTTTTCTTTGGTTCGCTTTAACATTACGGTATCTGGCCGAAGGGATATATTTCAAAAGCCTTTCCTATGCATACAGAGTTTCTGTACCGACTATTTTAAATGTTGTTGAACTTTGTATAGCAACTTTAATTTCTGCTCCATAATAGGAACACAGTGAATAAATTTTGCTGTGCACATTTGCGGTGTAATTTCTGGCGTAACACTCTCGATTTTTCGTGCCACCGGCATGCTAATACATTATAGACTGCGTATTGTAAAAAGTTAAGCAACAAGACGTACTCAAACTTCATTTTAATTAAACGCTTTTGTTATTTCATTAACAAAAAACACTTTTTCTACCATATTATGAAAGAGAGCATTTTCTGAATGGAACAGCATTGGTTCGTATCTGTACGCCTCAGACAAAGACCAATTCCAGCTCTGTTCCACTCCATTTATTTAATATATATGCCTACAACACAAGCAGTTTCGATCTGGACGCCAGTGATTCGACACGAAAACAGAGCGGCATAAGCCAACACTACGGTGGTGTTGCATAAGCTCACATCTGCGCATGCGCACTCATGTCGCTACTATCAAATTTACAGCCTGTCCTATAGGTACTAGCTAGTACGAAACGCCGTCTGCGCTGACGAAATGGTGGTAGTTCCGTGTTTACGTCTCTAGATGGCCCGCAATATGACATTTTCACTACTAGCTCGATCATCGTGTAAACTGGGCCTAACGCGTCACCTTGCTGCGGAGTGCGGAGTTTCGAACCCTCCCTCGGGTATGGGTGTGTGTTGTCCTTAGTGCGAGCGGTGAAGGTCGGGGTGAGAGTTTAAAATAGGGAAAGATTAATTTCTAAAACTCACAACCACCAGCTGCGAACCAAATTCCTAAACATGCAAAAACACTGGAACTGTTATTGCGACTGTTTGACTCGTTTTCTAGGGGATGATATCACACGTTCACAGCTTTCCTTCCCTGCATATGATTAACAAAACAAATTCATAATAAATTCAAGTTCATGAGAGAAAAGGGTGTACTAACTACTATTTCTGAAAACACGTGATAGTTCACTTGATGTTGTTTATTTCACAATACTTGAACCCTGTGGCTGATACGTCTGTACGTCGACACATTTACCAAATGAAGTTATAGCTCGTGAGCCCCCAGACAAAATGAATATTTGTCGCGAATTGTTTTCACACCACGCGGCTGTCTCAAACACCGTTTATGTTCATGCCTATGCGACGACACGTGTTACATTAACAAATCACAGTCACTTTAATTCAATGCGATGCACACCTTGTTCCACCGGCTAAATATTCACAAACACACAGTAGCACTCGATTTAACTTGGTGCAGTTTACGACGTGCAACCACACGTGGCGATTGCCACAGACAAATCTCAAGTCACCACCTCGAGATCCACATGCCGACTGATGCAGAGCGACGCCGCCAGGCCAGACACACCACGTGCTCTCTGGAGTCCTCACTTCCTGCCCTCGCGCGCGCGCGCGCGCCAAAAGCTCAACTGCCGGGGTTTTTTTCCCCTACGTCATCAACTTCCCCATGTGAACTGTTCTAACCGATTTGCCAACGTACAGCGCTCAGCCAATACATTTCTAAAACTTTACTTAAAATCAAAATAATTACACTACACATTAAACAAATATTTTCTTACGTTTTTATATTAGTATAAACATCCTTTGTACTGTTTATCATAATCGTGCAATTTCTTATATCACAGATAACTGATTTAACTGAATATTTCAAGGTAAAATACAAAAGATTGATTGAAAATAAAATGAAAAATAGTTAATATATTATTTTTATAAACAAACATTGCCATGCTAGTTGTGTAACTGTCTTGTCTCCGTTGGTAATTTATTACTTTTCATTGTCAATTAAACATATTACGTTAGATGTGACTATATTAGCTAATGTATTGTTTATTTATCAACAGGCTATTTTGTAATGAGGGCCTTAAAGGTTCCTAACTGCATCGTATTACTTCAAATGCCAGTAGTATTACAATATTTGTGCACTGCACTGTGCCTGGCACTCGCCATTGTCCCTCTCTCCCCTCACTGGAAACGAACTGGAAAATCCTAAGTTGGAACAAGCCACCAACATCGGCCTGCTCGCTGGCCTCCCGTCAGCTACAAGCACACAGCAAATCTCAACGTGGAGAATTTCTACCTATGGCCTAACTATAAATGTTGTCACCCAACTGTGTACATACATTGCTACCATAATTAATAAGATTAAAATTGTGTAACATTTAGTGCATTGGCATGGTCAATGTTTGCAGTGAACTTCATACTGTTTAATTATCAAATGCTATTAATTACCAGTATTTCTATTGGGCTGTAATCTCACAATACCCCCACTTGCGGCATCCAAACCATGTGCAGGATGGTGCAAGTAGCACCAAAATTAATACATTCAAATGAGCAAAATTTTTAAATTACAAAATTATTGAATCGGATTGGCTCAAACACTATGCCACTATGCCTCAACTAATGCAAAAAAAATAAATAAATAAATAAACAGATAAATAAAAAATAAACAGGGCAGTGAGATAATTTCCCAATATTTGTACCATTAAGACCACTAATAGTGTGTGCATATTTTTAAGAAAAGAATCCTTATAACTAATTACATCCATGAAATTTAAGTGTGCCTGTTGTTTATATACAGAATTGGCACCAAATTTATAATATTATTAAACTTTAGTCTTTAGAGAACCTTGTTCTACATGGAAAAACTAGAATTGTCACTATAAAAACTTTTGACGGTGTACACTGCACTTGTTTAAAGGAAATCTCTCACCACTTTGACACTGAGAACCCCACAGTCATCGTTGCAGCAACTCTGGTCCATGGTGTACGGTCCTATGTCTCCGTCATTTCAACCAACATGCTGTTGCAGCTTAGATTCATGGCACTGGATCAAGCGTTCTTGTTCACAAACGTCATATGCACCCTACATGGAACAGGAAGAGCAGAAGGCACTCATGAGTCAACATAGACAAAAGTTTGTCTGGACACCAGGATTCGGTTGGATTTGTATCCCACCCCCCTGCCATCCAGACTTGGTGCAATTGAAACTAAGCATTGAGACATGTACAGTAACATGCAAATCAACAGAATTAAGAACTGAAAGTGGCTGTTGTTAGTCATTATCAGACTAACCCAAACCACCATGCCTGCACTCTCATCAGCCATAGCTTCAGATGAAACAGGCAAGAGAACATGTGGCCTACTTGGAGTATTACTACCAAACGAATGTTATCATAGAGAATTTTCTCTTCTATCAAAATGACAGCTACAAGCATAAATACAAATCCTACCCCCTCACACCAGAAGAAATTATTTCTACTGGTGTGAGGTTAAATTTGCATCCCCATCATCAGCCTCATGTGCTTTCCACAAGTACTCCTCACAATAAAATATCTAAGGTTAAAGTCTAATCTCAAAATTAGTTTATCACAAAACATCTAAATTTTTTAAAATGAAATATCACCAAACCCTATTGATACTCAGGCTAGACAGAAAAATAGTTCTCGTCAACTGTTGTTGCAGAAATTGTTCAGTCAACAGTTGAGTACCATTAAAGAAACCAAAATGTGTTATCAGAATCAGTTTAATATAACAATACAGAGAGCATTCCCTATTAGACACATTACCTACCAAACACTCAAAGAGACAGACATTAAAGAGCAAACACTTTCTTTCATTGAAACATTTCTCAATCCAACCCACCTTTAGCCAAAACAGCCACAACAAACATACATTCCTCACTTCTGACCCATATGGTCAGTCACACCCACATATGCAACACTGTCAGCTGACATTTTCATCACAATTTATCTAAGCCACAGACCCCACTGCCTGCATCAATGTCCACCACTTTCTCATTCTCTGAGTCACCTCACAACTCACACCACATATCCAGCCCTGCTCACATATACACACACATAAACAGTACACTCCCACTTCCTCTATCCTTTGGTGTTGGCATACATACATACATACATACATATTTACCTCATGTACCACTGTTGAACTGCAACTCTGATACAAGCACATGTTTTAACACAAACAACAAAAGAAAAACATTTACAAAGATTACTTGTAAACTTGACCCCAATGCTTAAATCTAAACACACAAGTAGATACTAACACAGACCACAGAATAAATATACACAAATTCTTAACCTACTATCTACAATGCATTTAATCTCATACTTCAAGATTTACACTGGTTTATGGCAGTTACTTGTGTAAGCATGCCATTAAATCTTTATCATTTACAACATTTTTGAATTTCACCCTCTTCATGCATCCCTCCAGACTTAATTCTAGCACTTTATCCTTATATTCCAACTGAGCTTCATATTTGCTCAGAAAATCACTTCCTAACACTAGATTTAAACATAGACCTTTCATCACCAATAAATGTTGAATAAACAGCTCCTCCTCAATGATTATTTCAAATTCTGAGTTCCCTGCATTTAACACCCCTATTTTTCTTGCAAAAGCATAATTTTCTTTTTCCCATGCCACTGGCTCTACTGTTTTTAAATATTTTAAAAACCTAATCCAATCATCAGTCCCATAGTTACGCACTTCTTTGTTAATCCAACCTACATTCAACCCATCTTCATCCCATGCATGTATATTGTTCATTATTATAAATGACAGATGATTGTATCTTATTCTCCTTATCACCTGACCCCTCCTGTATAAGTTCATGTACCTCACTTATCTCATCATGATCTAAGGTACACATGCCTAATACCCTTAATTGATCATACTCTTTTTAATCACATTGTAATAAGTCTGGTCCCTATTATATTGTTTGCCTAGCCTGTCCAAGTAATCATATTTGTGCAGTAGCCAATCATCTGGTGCCCACTTCCTAATCCAGTTTATTTTCCCAATTAAATTTTTGGTTTGTGCATCTACACTGTCAACTTGGCCTTCATTTACAGTAGGTCCATTGTCATTTATTGTCTCTACTGGACCACATTTATTTACATTTAATTTAGAAAAACATTCACTCTCATTCATACATTCCACAACATCTATGCTGGCTAGAGTATCATCAATATTTACATTCATACTTTCACATTCAGTCAACACTTGTGCCTCTGACCTATCCAAAATTATGGCTAATCCAACACTGTTTTTATCCTCTTTAATGTTGTTATGAAATAAACTTCCCACATCATACTCTCCTTTATTGTCCTTGTTTCTATCATTCCTCCTCCTGTTTGCATTTCTCTTGTCATGTTGCAAAAACCAATCCCCAAAAATTTCCTCACTACCTATAACAGCATCCATCTGACACATACTTTCCTCTCTTTTCTCCCTTTCCTTGTTTACTCTATTTATGTTTTCTTCCCTCTTTTCTTTATCCTTGCCCTTGTGAACTCCTACTTCCTCTTTCCTATCATCATCTCTGTCCATGTGACATAGTTTTTCCTCCCTTCTCTCCCCATATCTATTCCTACTGTAATTATGGTCATTAGATCCCCTGATATCCCATCTTCTGGTCCTGTTATTAGAATATTTCCTTGTCCCAAAGCGGACCACATTAGGAACAAATCTTAGTTTCCCTGATTCTGTCTCTGATTTTCTCTCCTACCGTTATCCCCATTCCTATTTCCACCTTCCTGCCTTCGATTTCTCCAATCATTTTCCCATGTTTCCCTCTGGCTTCTATTCTCCCAGTTGTCTCCTCTGTTATTGTTACCTCTCCAATTTTCATTTAAATTCCTCTCTCTATCGTGGTTTCCCTGGTTGTGACCCACATTTCTACTGCCTCTGTTTTCATTGTGGTTCACATGCTGTGTTCCCCTGAGCTGTCGTTCCATAACTAAACCCTGGTCTATCTTTTCTACAAATTCAATGAAATTCTCAGCTGAATCTGTGGGATGGTGAATTAACTGCCAATGCAAATCTGCAGGTAACCTCCTACACAAAGTGGAAATTACTGCTAAAAGACTCAAAGCTGTATCTAAATGCACTAGTTTCTCAAGTTCCTCCTGACAAAATTCCTTCATGCTCTGTTTCCCTTTCACATAGTTTGGCCCATTCAAGATTTCATTTTGTATCTTAGCTTGCTTGGCCTTCCCCCAATACTTATTTAAAAACAATTTTTCAAACGCCTCAAAACTAACAAATTTATCAGCACACTGATTTGCCCAAGATTGAGCAGAACAGTCAAGCATTCTCTTTGCTAACTTCACTTTACACTGGTCTGACATACCAGGCACAAATTGGTCCTTGCATGCAGCCAAAAAATCTACTGGATGATAATTACCCACTCCTGAAATCTTCTTGCCATTAGGTGTCTGCACCATGGACCAATTAGTGTTTCCTGATGCAGTACCCAATTCTAGATTATTTATTCTAGTGTTCACCTTCTCAATCTCAGTATTGTTTACTGTCACTACTTGTTCTATCTTTTTCCTAAAGTTACATTCTGTATTCTCTAATTTTCCTGACAACAAAGTTTTTGTTTCCTCAATACCTGCCACCATCCTCTTGTCAACCTCAGCCAACGCTTGCATAGTTCCCTCATTCCTGTGATCACATATTTGTTTCACAGCATCTAACTTGCCTCCTACCTCAGTCTCAATAGCATCAATTCTGGCATGTATCTCCTTTTCCCTATTTTCAAACCGTTCTGTTAAGACTTCCTATCTTTTTGTCAATGTCTGTGATTATTTCTGTCTTTAATCCAAGCATTGAATTTTGTAGTACCCCAATGTCTGCCTTAAAGTCTGCTTTCAATTCTGATTTTACAGTTTCTATTTCTGATTTTACAGTTCCTATTTCTGATTTTAAATTTGAGTTTGAATTTTGTATTTCTGATTTTAAATTTGAGTTTGAATTTTCTATTTTTGATTCTAAATTTGAGCTAAAACTCGCTAACATGGCTGCTAACATC
The DNA here is from genome assembly GCA_026315105.1 of Locusta migratoria. Lineage (NCBI taxonomy): Eukaryota > Metazoa > Arthropoda > Insecta > Orthoptera > Acrididae > Locusta > Locusta migratoria. The sequence continues at coordinate 985,216,395 of CM048744.1, read as the reverse complement.
TCCGGTGTCTACAACATTCCCCCAGTATTTACCCTCTCTGGACTTTCAGGTGTGCTACTTTCTGAATCTACGTCGCTTGGGGACTTTTTGAACACCTGCTCCATGATTTAGTACCACAAGAAAGCTTGATTAACACACAAGAATTTATAGCGCCAGCTGCTTTACTTATCTTTTAATCCAGAAGTTGCTGCAACGAGCTGCGACGTCCCCAACGCTCGCTGCCGTCTGTTGTAGAAGCTGTGGCTGGAATATGTCCTCACTGCATTCCTTATCCTTTGTAGAATCGAAGCTGCTGGGCCCCGACGCTCCGTTGGCGACTTGCGAAGTCCCCACGATCAATGCCGTCTGTTGCAGAAGATGAAATTTGAGTGCGTTGAACCCACGCGCCACCGCTCACTGCTGCCGGTCCGATGCGCCGTCGATCGCCGGTTACGGATGCCCGCGCCCGAACTCTGCGTCACTAACCGTCGTTAACCGCGCGACGCGATTGCGTATCTGCTTGCAACTGTTCGTAACTGTTCACTGTCCTATACACACCCTAATCTCTCCGTCCGAGCAAGTCCAACGTGAACTTATCCCGTAACGAGCCCCCAAATGCGAGCGGTGAAGGTCGGGGTGAGAGTTTAAAATAGGGAAAGATTAATTTCTAAAACTCACAACCACCAGCTGCGAACCAAATTCCTAAACATGCAAAAACACTGGAACTGTTATTGCGACTGTTTGACTCGTTTTCTAGGGGATGATATCACACGTTCACAGCTTTCCTTCCCTGCATATGATTAACAAAACAAATTCATAATAAATTCAAGTTCATGAGAGAAAAGGGTGTACTAACTACTATTTCTGAAAACACATGATAGTTCACTTGATGTTGTTTATTTCACAATATTTGAACGCTTTGGCTGATACGTCTGTACGTCGACACATTTACCAAATAAAGTTATAGCTCGTGAGCCCCCAGACAAAATGAATATTTGTCGCGAATTGTTTTCACACCACGTGGCTGTCTCAAACACCGTTTATGTTCATGCCTATGCGACGACACGTGTTACATTAACAAATCACAGTCACTTTAATTCAATGCGATGCACACCTTGTTCCACCGGCTAAATACTCACAAACATACAGTAGCACTTGATTTAACTTGGTGCAGTTTACGACTTGCAACCACACGTGGCGATTGCCACAGACAAATCTCAAGTCACCACCTCGAGATCCACATGCCGACTGATGCAGAGCGACGCCGCCAGGCCAGACACACCACGTGCTCTCTGGAGTCCTCACTTCCTGCCCTCGCGCGCGCGCGCGCGCCAAAAGCTCAACTGCCGGGGTTTTTTCCCCTATGTCATCAACTTCCCCATGTGAACTGTTCTAACCGATTTGCCAACGTACAGCGCTCAGCCAATACATTTCTAAAACTTTACTTAAAATCAAAATAATTACACTACACATTAAACAAATATTTTCTTACGTTTTTATATTAGTATAAACATCCTTTGTACTGTTTATCATAATCGTGCAATTTCTTATATCACAGATAACTGATTTAACTGAATATTTCAAGGTAAAATACAAAAGATTGATTGAAAATAAAATGAAAAATAGTTAATATATTATTTTTATAAACAAACATTGCCATGCTAGTTGTGTAACTGTCTTGTCTCCGTTGGTAATTTATTACTTTTCATTGTCAATTAAACATATTACGTTAGATGTGACTATATTAGCTAATGTATTGTTTATTTATCAACAGGCTATTTTGTAATGAGGGCCTTAAAGGTTCCTAACTGCATCGTATTACTTCAAATGCCAGTAGTATTACAATATTTGTGCACTGCACTGTGCCTGGCACTCGCCATTGTCCCTCTCTCCCCTCACTGGAAACGAACTGGAAAATCCTAAGTTGGAACAAGCCACCAACATCGGCCTGCTCGCTGGCCTCCCGTCAGCTACAAGCACACAGCAAATCTCAACGTGGAGAATTTCTACCTATGGCCTAACTATAAATGTTGTCACCCAACTGTGTACATACATTGCTACCATAATTAATAAGATTAAAATTGTGTAACATTTAGTGCATTGGCATGGTCAATGTTTGCAGTGAACTTCATACTGTTTAATTATCAAATGCTATTAATTACCAGTATTTCTATTGGGCTGTAATCTCACATTAGGGTAAATTAGTTTAAGTAAATTTGTAAGTCTAGGGACTGATGACCACTGCCGTTTGATCCCATAGCTTTACAAACACGAATTTTTCATTGCCAACTGTTTACGTTGATGTAGCCGTGGCCTCACTATCCGCTTATACAGCATAATTAACTACCCACTGACAGCTGATGTCGTAAATACTTTATTTTATTAATCAGTGTGATCAGAAACGCAGCAGTGTTAGTTAGTTGTGCCTGTGATTTTACGAATTAGAGGGTGCTCTGTATTAATGAAGGTTGTGTCCGAAAGCAATAAGTTTTGTGTGTGTGTGATTGCCTTTTTTAAGTGCCTGTCCGCGGTTCGACGTTCGTCCTTGTAGTGAGATGTAAGCTATCATTATATTGTTGAATTCCAACGTGGACTTTCCTTCCTTCATTAACGTAAGACGCGAACATTAATCCTCCAACACACTTTCGTGGGCGCCACTGAAGTTACTGCTACATACAGTGAACTCCCAAAAGTCATTATATAGTGATATACACAGATACACGTATAAATAAACGGTAAATTGGCAGAGCTTCCCTTTGTACTCCAGCAAATCATGTGCAAAGGTTTTCGACGTGATCACGACTGTACTTCAAAAATTATGAGATTTCGAACGGGTAATGCTAGTCTGGACATTCCATTTCCAAAATCAGCAGGGTATTCAGTATTCCGAAAGACACAGTATCGAGAGTACGTCGCGGACAAAATATTCAAGCATTATCTGTCACCATGGAAACTGCCGAGGCCTACGGTCTGCACTTTATGATGGAGAAGAGGAGGGTTTAACGTCCCGTCGACTGCGTGGTCATTAGAGACGGAGTTTACGTTCGGATTTTTCGGTAGGGATGTGGCAGGAAACCGGCCGTGCCCTTTGAAAGTAGCCATCCCGACTTTCGCCTGGAGTGATTTAGAGAAATCACGGAAAACCTAAATGTGGATGACCGGAGGTAGGTTTGAACTGCCGTCCTCTCGAATGCGAGTCCAGTGTCACCAATGTATGAAGTTGAGCAGCGGCGTTTGCTTAGAGCTGTCAGTGCTGATAGAAAAGAAGCAGTGGCTGAAATAACAAGAGAAATCAGTGTGGGACGTACGATGAACGTGTCCTTTAGGGCAGTGCGGCTCATTTTCACGTCGATAGGCTTATGGTAGCAGACGATCGACTCGATCGCCTTTGGTAAGAGCATGACGTCGCAGGCATCGCACAAGGTGATGCTGGCTCCAAAATGGTGTGGCCTCTTGATAAATGATCGGACTGGATCCTCCAGTCCTACTTAACAATTCGATTGCAGTCTGTAAGGGGTCAGCTTTGTGGAGACACGTGAAGTCTGCAATTCAGGGACAAAATGTCACACTCGCGAAAATCGTGAGAGTATGTTGACAAGTAGCCTACTGGCTGTCAAGTGACATATTTTGACAGCTACTGATTGGTCTTAGTTCAGGGGATACTGAGGAGATGGGGGCATCGGTCGTCTGTCAGACGGACTTGTGGCGGTCACAAGTTTACTGTATGACCAACTCGCTGGGAAAACCCGAGCGCTTACAGACCGAATAGCGGAAAGCCGGAGAGCGCCAGTTTGGCCTTGGTGAAATATGCAAAAAAACTACTTACGATTAATAACTATTGATCCATGCATGGAACAAAGGAGCGCGTAGGCTCATTTTAAAGATAAAGACTAGACGAATGCGCTGATATAAACACGCATGCAGTCGATTTAATAGTTTATGAATTGTAGTAAATCATAATCACTATAAAATAACATTTTAATAAACGATTTATCTTGAAAACTGCTTAACCAAATATCACGTACAAGTTGTCAAATGATAGATCTAAGTGAGTACTATTGAGATGTATATGTTTTTTTTTTTTTTTTTTTTTTTTTTTTGTTTTTTGTTTTTTTTTTTTTTTGTCCGCAAATTCAGTAAATTTGATTTAGAGGCCAGTAACATGGTTTCCAGGTATAAAAGCAGGATTTTTAATAAATAAACAATAATAACTGAAGTATTAGAGCGAGTAAGGTTAATGATACCACAGTATCAATAGTACAGTAAATAATCTATGTTTAAATACTGAAAAAACAAATCTAGAAAAGTTTAATTTTTAATAATACAAAAGCTGTGATATGTACAAAGCTTTTGATCCCATATTCTGTTTCAGCGGAAAATTTCCGTTAAATACTATCATCACATGTATTTATTTCATTTGTATTTTATGTAAAAGAGGTAATTTTGTGAAAATAAGATACTGATTTGACTTCAGAGTAAGCCTGGTGACGGTTTGACAGACAAGGCGTGTAGTTACGAGGGGTGAATGGGTGGCTGTGGAGTCGTTTGGGGGTACTTGTAAAATTTCAGGGAAGTGTTCTAGTGTGGAACTTAGAAATATTCGTTCTGTGGCGCTTCGAGAACTTTAATTTTATTCTGTGTCTGTGGTGCTTCGTGTACTGTATTATATTCTGTGCCAGTGGTACTTGGAGTTTCTCAGGATTGTTACTACACTTAAAGTTTTATTTAGCGACTGTGCGACTTAGAAACTATTCAGTCAAGTTTCCATTCTTTGGTGTGGCAGCCTTAAAGAACTCGGCATTCCTTTGAAGTCCTGAAGAAATTATGTCTAATACAGAAGTGGTAACGAGACTCCTAGCACTATTTAAGGGCATTGGCTGGCCTTACTAGATATTCAGGGAGCGATACCGCACAATTAACTTGGTTTCTGTGGAGTCAGTGGCGGGTTAGATCAAAGCTGTTTTGGCTTCCCTGTTAAAATAAATTCAGATCAAAGCTTCAGAAAAATCAGCCCACGAACTGATTAAATCAACAACAAATTATTGTTATATGAAGCAATTGAACATGAGTATATTGTTAACTTCATTCCAAAAGCATTATGCGAAGGATCTTTACTATGTGTCTTTACTTTCCTACTTCCCTAGAAGGTCTTCGGAGGTTAGTAAGAATGCCAAGAAGAACTGCAGAATTGCAATTCTTCGCAATATCTCATATGGAGTGGACCACATTTTGCTGTATTATGCACTTTGAGTTTTGTTTTAAAATTTGAATCTCACACATGAAATACCAATCTCCTTTTGATTGAATATGAATTTCTCTATTTAATGAATAGGGTATTAAAATTTGCAACTTAGTTTCCTCCAGAGTGAAACGCTTAGAGTGATTAGCTATGAGTGAAAACTGCCAATGAAAATCAGTTCAACTGGAGAAACAGAAATTATTTAATCTCATTCGAGATGAGTGTTGATCTGTACAGAAAACAAACGTTCGTCAGGCTTACAACACGTACAAAAGAACTAGCATTACGTCTTCCATAGTTAACAAAAGGCTTTGCAAAACGTATTGACGCATACAATTTGCAATAAGTAATTTGGTTTTACTACCAAAAACATTGACGTGCCCACCGCCTGGTAAGATAACTCAGCTTTTCAGTATCCCCAAGTATTCGTCCATATCTTCTCTTTCTCTGTGGCCATGTTTCCGCACACGCAGGGTCGTCTTGTGAAATCCGGATTTGTCGTGTTAATGTTTACGGGGTGGCCGGATGCCCTTCCTGCCGATACCCCATGCACCGCGGGAGAAAATGTGTACCCCAAATGTCTGCGTATAATGTTATACGCGTTAAAGTTTAAAGTGCTACGAAAAGTTTACGAATCCTGTAACTGAAGCGGGCCTTGGGTACCAGCCCGATATTCACCTAAGGGGAGGTGGAAAACCGCCTAAAAACCACATCCAGGCTGGCCGGCACTCCGACCCCCTTCGTTAATCCGCCGGGCGGATTCGAACCGGGGTCGGTACGCTTCCCCATCTCGGAAAGCGGTGCATTAAACCACACGGCTAACCGAGCGGCTCATCCATCCATATATTACACTGTAAATAATTGAACAAGTCTCGTGAAACACGGACACGCCTAAAATAAACAATAATGAGTCCTGTCGGGATAGCACAGTCGGTAGTGCGCTTGCCCGCGAAATGCAAAGGTCCCAGGTTCGAGTCCCGGTTCCGGCACACAATTTTAATCTGCCAGGAAGTTTCATATCAGCGCACTCTCCGCTGCAGAGTCAAAGTTTCATTCTGGAAACATCCCTTAGGCGGTGTCTAAGCCATGTCTCCACCATATCCTTTCTTCCAGGAGTGCTAGTCTTGCATGGTTCGCCGGTGAGCTTCTGTGAAATTTGGAAAGTAGGAGGCGCGGTACTGGCGGAAGTAAAGTTGTGAGGCGGCATCGTGAGTCGTGTCGGGATAGCACAGTCGGTAGTGCGCTTGCCCGCGAAAGGCAAAGGTCCCAGGTTCGAGTCCCGGTTCCGGCACACAATTTTAATCTGCCAGGAAGATTCAAAAATAAAAATGTTAAAGCTAAGTGAAGTATAACCGTAAATCTACATCTAATCTACATGGGATACTCTGCAAATCACATTTAAGTGCCTGGCAGAGGGTTCATCGAACCACCATTACACTATTTATCTCCCATTCCATTCTCGAACAGCACAATCGAATCTCTCCGTTCCAGCTCTGATTTCTCGTATTTTATTCTGATGATCATTTCTACCTATGTAGGTGGGAGTCAACAATATATTTCGCATTCGAAGGAGAATGTTGGCGATTTGAGTTTCGTAAGTAGTCCACGCCGCAGCGACAAGAGCCGTTGTTGTAATGATTCCCATCCCAGATCCTGTATCATTTCCGTAACGCTGTCTCCCCTGTATCGTGACGAAACGAAACGAGCTGCCCTACTCTGGACTCTTTCGATGTCCTCCGTCAAACCCACCTGATAAGGATCCCACACTGGGCAGCAATACTCCAAAAATGGACGGACAAGCGTAGTGTATGCAGTTTCTTTTGTAGTTCTGTTGCATGTTTTAAGGGCTCTGCCAATAAAACGCCGGTTTGCCTTTCCCACGACATTATCTACGTGTTCTTTCCAATTTAAGTCTGAAGTAATAGTAATTCCTAGTATCTTGTGGAGTTTACGGCCTTCACTTTTGATTGATTTATCTTGTAAACAAAGTTTAACGGATTTCTTTTTGTACTCATGTGGACGACTTCACACTTCTCATTATTTAGAGTCAATTGCCAATTTTTACACCATACTGATATCTTATTCAAGAATAAACGTTAGAATTATGAATGAAAACATTGAAATCCACAATAGGTAATAATGTTTAATAAAAGATTCTTATAAGGCTAAATTTCTGCGGAGCTATGAACATAGTTTATTGTATCATTTTCCGAAGAGTTACACCACAAAGATATAATTTTTAAATGGAACAATAGTTTTTCCTATCGTGTATTGTATTCGTTTAAACCAGCTGCGTCCAAATCAATTTAAACTACATTCCTATCACTGTTAGTTTGGGAGCGACAACCCTTCAAAGTCAACTACGCTGTCGTAGCCTTCGCTCCCTAAACTTTGAAGGGTTGTAGCTCCCAAACCAACAGCGATAGGAATGTAGTTTAAATTAATTTTGACGCAGCTGGTTTCAACGAATCCAATACAAGATAGAAAAAAATATTGTTCCATTTTTAAAAAAAAATTATATCTTTGTGCTGTAACTCTTTGGAAAATGATACAATAAATTATGTTTATAGCTCCGCAGAAAGTGCAACATTTCTTGTGTTGACCTCCCGCATTAAAATTTCCCGTCACCTATTACAGAGGCAAACACCCTCTGTGCCGGCCGCGGTGGCCGAGGTGACTAAGGCGCTCCAGTCACGGTCTGCACGGCCACTACGCTCGGGGGTTCGAATCCCCCCTCGGGCATGGATATTTGTGCCGTCCTAGTTCGTAAGTAGTTCATAAGTAGTTTGTAAGTTTAGGGACTGATGACCCCGTAGTTAAGTCCCAGAGACTATACAAACATTTGAACATTTGAAATACCCTCTGTAACTTATAAAATAATAGGTGACGGGAAATTTTAATGCGGTAGGTTAACACAAGAAATATATATATATATATATATATATATATATAAGCGATCTTTGGCATCAATTTTTATCGAAGCAGATCGCGCCCTAAAGATGTGCAATAGTTTAACACCTTTCATTTGCATAGTTTTCGTAAAAGTGTCCCATCCTTCTGGAAGGACCTCAGCTGAATTAACACACACTTAGCACAATCTCTCTGTTTAAATATAAGATCAATATTGTGTTATTATTTTGAATGGAACATTATGGAACTAAAATATGATGTGCTCATTTAATGCACTGAATGGTAGATTTTTATTTTTTTATTTTTATTTTTTTAATTTTTTTGACACTGACGTTGTTCCTTCTCCCAGTGAAAAGGATTTAGAGGTAAATCTGCGACATAATATACTACCGTGTTATATCTACAATCAATTTTAACCATTTTAGATGCCATTTTGGTGACAGTTCTTTGAAACAAATTGTAAGGTAATAGGGAAGTACTATTTCTTACCCTTGATAGATTATAGAATATATATTTTTCAGCTCTGTCAATTCCAGGCATAAAAGTACTACAATGAAAGTGTCTTGGCTGATTAATTGTTATCCCTACTTCTTTTTTGCATATGTTAATATCATCCATTACTGTATGAGTTAGATTTATATTATGGAAGTTTGTTGCCAGTGCCACCATGGGTCATCGTTGCATGAAGACATTAATGTATTGGTTAAAATGTCTGTTCCCTCTTGGTTTCTTTTTCAGTTCTTTTGCCTTCTGTAGGTTATAATCATTACCAAACCCTTGGTCTGAATGTTTCTTAGACGCAATTCACACATGAGATACAATCTGTACATACGAGGCTTGGAACTTAAATAGTGTCAACTATTTATTCACAGAAGCTTTACCTGTTTGTACCCGTTAGTGTCCTTCAAAGTAGTCACCAGCGTTGTGTAGAACCCGTTACCAGAGATGTGGAAGGCATAGTATACAGTTAGGAGAATGAGAGCACTTAGCGAACGGCAAAAGACTACACACATAATTTCAAACGTAATCCTTCTCTCGCTGCCAACGGCAAAATAATTTATGAAAGATATTCATCGCTTACTACTTTTCCACTATTCATGCAGTAAAACTACGGCATTCAGCACAACATTAAAAATTGGTATTTCTACTTTATTTATTGTACCCGCGAGAGTTTTAGCAGAGATTCTGCACGTGTGCCACTGATTTTGTCTTTGAAATTATATGTAACAGAACGACCCATAGTTCAGAAATGAAATGCGTAAAAACCACTCCATCAATCATGAAGTTATAATTTACCACGCGTTTACTACCAACACTGTCAGCTAAACATTTCGCAGACCGTTTCCTAATATTTCAGTCTATGCATCTGAAAAATTATTTGTTATTATTTGCGAATAAGCTGATCAGCACTCCGCATAGTACTTAGAGGTGGGCCGTTGCCTTCCTTTGCGCCCACATTAATTTCATTCTCTTGCTTTGCTTTCTTTCTTTCTTCAGCCCATGTTTTTTCCAGTCTTCTTTGGTTTTTCCTCTTGGTCAACTTGCTACTTGCAGATTTTAGACCAGGAGATTTCTCAGTTTTGGACATCTTCTAGCGTAGTTCCTGCCAATTTCAGATCAGGTTAGTCCTCGCCAATCCATTTCATAGTGTCTATTTTGGTTTTAATCCTACTATACAAACTGTATTGTAAAATGTTTCAACTATTTTTTTAGTCTATCCGGCAGCGACGGAGCGGCCGAGCGCATTGAGGCACTATGCTCCGATGCGCGAGGCCATTCCCCGTCGGGGGTTCGAATCCCCCCTCGGGCATGGATGTTTGTGCCGTCTTTAGTATAAGCTAGTTCATACGTAGTTTGTACGTTTAGGGACTTATGACCCCGTAGTTAAGTCCCCTAAGCTCTACAAATATTTGAACATTTAGTCTATCTGCGTTTGTTCTTTTAATATGTCCACTAAATCTTAATCCGAGTTTCTAATATCACTACGGATATCTGTGTATCGTTTGATTTCCTGGAAAAATTATTGTAGGAAATATTGTGGGTGAGATATGTCATAAGAATTTAGGTTCATGAAAACGAAAATGTAATGTACAAATGTAGGGGGAGAAGAGGATGGACAGCGAAGTAGTGAGATATGAACCAACATAATAATGGAACGGATACACACTCGGCCACGCCGGGAGCTAAGGGTAGGGAAGTTATTAAATTATCAAGGCACCGTCTGCGTGGCGGCTCGTGTAGTTGGTCGACGTACGTTATGACTACTCCGTAGCCAAGATATTTGTGAGCGTCTTTATCTTGGCTGTGTACCAGTTCCTGGGCCAGAGCCTAGTCATACATCCATTACTTGGCATTACTTGGCCCTCCACGTCACAAGTTAAGTGACGTCTAATAGGTTTGCCTGGAAGAAACTGTTCTGTCCCGTGCCGTGCAAAATAAGAAACGATGGCTTCTTCAGCTGACTGGTTTCGCGTCTGAGGCGTATGTTCTCTACTTTTTTCATGTATCATGCTTATAAGGAGCCGAACCTCAATTTGATTTGATTTGATTTGATTTTCTCAGGGAAGCCAAAACAGTCTTGGTTCAACCCGCCACTGCCCGCACCGAAACTAAGTTTATTGTGCGGTATCGCTCCCTGTATATCTAGTAAAGCCAACCAATGCCCTTGAACAGTGCAAGGAGTCCCTTTACCAGTTCTTTATTAGACACAATTTCTTCGGGTCTGGTTGTCCCAAATGTTCTGTGCCTTTTACTCTCCAATGCAATGCATTCGAAGATTAGATGTGATGCAGTTTCCTCACCGTCATCACAGATCCTACATTTAGGGTCCTCTTCTGTTATTCCCATGGTATGTAGGTGTTTTTTGAAATTCCCATGGCCTGTCAGCAATCCAACCATGACTCTAATCTCCTGTTCAGGCCCAGGATTGCAGAGCTTCTTTTAAAACATGGCTTTGGCATCATTACCTTGCCACGTTTTTGTTGATGGACTTTGGTCCAATATTCTACGTGCTATCTTCTGAGCCAGTTATGTAGCTCCAATTTGATCATTGCCTTGGTGATTGACAGGACAGGTTCCGGTCCAATAAATGGAGTCTCTGCCACCATCCTGGCTAATCTGTCGGCATGTTCGTTGCCACTGATCCCCGAGTGACCAGGGACCCACAATAGGTTTATTCTATTGCTTTCCCCTAGCTCCACCGGAACCCTGTGACATTCTGCAACAATTTTAGACCTTGTTGCAGGAGCTGCCAGTGATCTCAGGGCTGCCTGGCTGTCTGAATAGATATAGATGCTACGGTCTTTGTAGCACCTAGGCAAATTCTCCTCCACACATGCCCTGATGGCAGTGATTTCGGCCTGGAATACTGAGGCCAGTTTCCCTAGAGAGATGACGCCCTCCAGTCTTGGCTGCACGCCGTATACCCCGACCCCAACGCCTTGGTCCGATTTTGACCCGTCAATGAACCAGACAATATCCCCGTACAGTGTCGAACTATTTTCTCCCACTGCTCCCTACTTACAATTGTTTATTGAAAGGCTTGTTGAAGCAGTAAGGGGTTATAATATAGTCGGCTGGCATTTCCGTAACCTTTCCTATATTTACCTCACTCACGATTTTAGTGTGTGATTCTGGATATCCCAAAGAGTTCCAGTTTTTGCCAGTTTTGAGTCTGTATGCACAAGCCGCTGCCTCCATCTTGACCCAAAGGTGTAATGGAGACATATCCAACATGGATTCCATCCCAGCAGTTTGTGTGCTGCTAATTCCGCCTGTTATGGCTAAGCAGGCTAATCTCTGCACCTTACCAAGCTCCTTAGCAGCAACCTGCTGTTCTACCTTCTTCCACCACACGACCGCCCCATAGGTGATTTTGGGTCTAATCACTGTGGTGTATATCCAGTGCATACCCTTGGGGCTCAGGCCCCAATTTTTGCCACGAGCTCTCCTGGTACTTACCAGAGTACCTTTTGCCTTGGAGCAAATATTCCTAATCTGAGGGGTCCATGTCAGTAGTTTCTCATCTTAGGTAACCCCTAGTTATTTCACTGTCTCCTCTCCCTCACAGGTACCGCTTCATTGAAAAGCTTTAGATTCCAACCTTAGAAAATCAGTCACTACTATCAGGTTCATAGCTCTTGCAAATACTCTGAAACTCACACTGAAGTGCATGGCAGAGGGTTCATCGAACATCTTTTATGATGTTTCTCTGCAGTCCCACTCTCCAATAGCTCGCATAAAAAAGGAACACACAAATCCTTCCATTTTCGATCTGATTTCTCCTCTTTTATTATGATGGTCATACCTCCCTATGTAGGCTGGTGCTAACCAAATATGTTCGCATTCGAAAATGATTTCCACCCCATCTAATGCATCATTTCCGTGACACTCTCTCCCATATATCGCGGTAATACAAAACGAGCTGCCCTTCTCTGAAATTTTTGTAAATCGTCTGTCATTTTCATTTGGTGAGGATCACACAATGAGGTACAGTACTCAATATAGGATGCACAAGTGTGGCTTACGCAGTGCCTTTAGTAGCACTATTGCATCTTCTAAGTGTTCTGCCAACGAAACGTAGTCTTTGGTTCGGTGGTTCGCTGAACCCTCTGCCAGGCACTTAAATGTGATTTGCAGAGTATCCCATGTAGATATAGATGTAGATGCTTTCCCTACAATATTATCTATGTGTTCTTTCCGATTTTAGTTGTTTGACGGCCTGTAGGTTTGACCGATTTATCGAGTAAATGAAGTATAACTGATTTCATTTAGTGGCCATATGGATGACTTCACACTTCTCATTGTTATGGGTCAATTGTCATTTTTTGCACCATACAGGTATCTAAATCATTTTTCAGTTGCTTTTGACCTTCTGATGACTTTACTATCCCACAAATGACATAATCATCTGCGAAAAACCTATGAAACCTCCTTAGGAAACTCCAGATATCATTTCTCTTCTACTAGATGATTTTCTGTCAGTTCCAACGTGTGGTGTTCTTCCTGACATAAAGTCAAGGATCCAATCGCACAGCTGTGGCGATATACCATAAGCATGCAGTTTGATTACATGACGCTTGTGAGCTACAGTGTCGAACGCCTCCCGTAAATGTAGAAATACGGAATTTACTTGACATCCCTTGTCGATAGCACTCGAGCTTGCTGTGTTTCACAAGAATGATACTTTCTGAATCCGTGTTGACGATGAGTCATTAAGACGTTCGTTCTCTTCGAGGTAGTTCATAATATTTGAGGAAGGTAAATGTTCTAAAATCCTTTTGCAAACCGATGTCAATGATATAGACAGACCTGTAATTTTGTGGATCAATCCTAATGCGTTTCTTGAATATTGCATTATAAACTAAATGTAGTTTACATCTGCTGACATCTCCCAATACAAAATGTTTTGATGTTTGTAAACCTATTGGAGTGAACTGCTATGGTCATCAATCCCTAGACTTACAAACTACTTAAACCAACTTACACTAAGGACAACACGTACACCCATGACCCAGGGAGTACTCGAACCTCTTTTTAAAATATTTGAGTTTATTTGTCCAGTTTCTCTAGACAGACGCAAGTCCTAACGGATGTTGTCCGATTTCAGTGAATACTTTATAAATAGCGAGTACTTGCGGTTCAAAATCCGAAACCAAGTTATCAGTTTATGTGATTTTATTGTTCAAATGATCCTTTTGCGAGAATATAGTAAGTTCAAATGTATCACTTAACATAAGTTCAGCCTCCACAAAATTAATACACAAAATTTGCGTACTTGAAAATAATGTTCCAAAACCACAATAAACACACATTCGAAGTATTCCTCGGTGAAGTTCTCCATTATTCTGGAAGACTGTGTAAAGTACGCACCCGCGCACTCCAACCAAAAAATTACTGAGTCTGGAATGGTAGCAGATTCACGCGAAAATTTCGAAGTCCCATAACTTATTTGCCAGACACGAAAATTCTGCTAAGTCCACCAAGAAAAGCTTATTGGATTTTTACACAAACCGATTGCGGACTGTTGCTGACTAAAATCAAGATGACGGACTCATATTTAACTTTCACTGAACTGGACAATCTTAAAAAAACTTCAAATAGAACTTGTACAATACAAGTTTTAAATCAGTATGATCAGAAATTTCATCATTCCAGGCAGGATTGAAGTTTGTGTTGTGGAGGTATACGTGCATGCGATCGCTGTATTAATGCGTTCACGGTGGCTTACTGGTTGCACTGCTTATCCCGTAAGCAGTAGGTCCCAGGTGCGAATCCTGGCAGCGGCAGAAATTTTAACTCAGTGCCTCTTCTTCCATTCAGTATGCTTCATATACGGTATATGTCTCTGAAAGAAGATCAATATCGAGCAGTATCCCTGACAATTCCTGACAGTGTAGGTAGGGATTATGTTGACCATTCGAACACTTCTTCATGAAATTGTGTGGGTGAACTGGAGAGGTTTAACAGCTGTCATGTATCGTGAAGAGATATTTGGACATTTTGTGCAGTTTTTGCAGGGTGATGTGGGCGCAGACTTCTTATTGATGGACAAGAATGCTCGACCTCATCGGACAAGGGTGGTACATGTTTTGCTGGAAACTGTAATCATGGCATGCACGTTGTGGCGTGATCGCTCTCTCGATTTGAACCCCATAGAACATATCTAGTATACACTAGCGATACAGGTTCCATTATATCAGCCAAATTCTTGCCACCAGCTCGGCAAGAAACATGGACATTATTCCCTCAACATGAGACTGATGACACCATTCGCAGCATGGCCTGTCGTTGTAAAGCCTGTCTTTAGCCAGAGCACATTAACCAGCCGTCCGAATACGTGTGCCAATCCGTTAAGTTGGAAAAAAACTAAGAAAATATTGTTGTTTACAGCGATGAAAGATTCAAGTGTTTTTACTGATTCATATTATTTAATCTAATTAATAATATTTTATTATTTATCAAGTTATTGTATCTGCTTGTGAAATATTATTCTGTAAGCCACACGCTAAATAAATACAATAAATTAAAAGGTAATTGAAGTAAACAATGGCATATCCGCGTGTTTGCGTAAGTTATTCACGTATTCCCCCAGAGTCAATCAAAATTTATCATATTTTTTAACATTCCGACTGTAACCATTATAATGTAAACCATAACAAGAGCATGACAGCATTGCAACGATGGCAAAATAGCAGTCACTCTTCAGGATAAAACTTTTAATTACATGTTTGTAAATCTATGGGATCAAACCACCGTGGTCATCGGTCCATAGCTTTTCAAATTACTTTAACTAACTTAAACCCATCCCACACCCGATGGAAGACTCGAAACTCCGACGGGACCGGCCGCACAGTCCCTGATACGGCGCCTAGGACCGCACGGCAAACCCTGAGAGGCCATGTGAAGGATAGACAGGATAGTTGCAAGCTTTATATTTTAAAATGATTCTCACGAGATTTTATTTTCATGACTGCTCCGTTCGCACTACAGAGAACGAATGCACAACTGATGGCGTTTTACACGCAGCTTTCAACAGGCAATAGCCTGACACTCCAGACTGTATCAAATTCAGGCCGACGACTCTACAGATGCAGACTACGTTTCATTCCACGATCTGTAAGGTGAAACCATCGAAACCATGTAAGTGAAGCTGGGACAAGGGAGACAACGTAAAGTCACGAAGGTTGTGGTTTGGTTGGGCGATTTGCGAGGTGCGGATGTCTGGGAAATGGGGAACGCAAGGAAGGGGGTGGATTGTTCAAATTTTTGTTAAGCCTATGTGACTTAACTGCGGGGTCATCAGTCCCTAACTTATAAACTACTTATGAACTAACTTATACTAAAGAGAGTATAAACATCCATGCCCGAGGGGGGATTCGAACCCCCGACGGGAAACGGCCTCGCGCATCACTGCATAGTGCCTTAGCGTAGGTTGTCAGACCGTCCTAACAACTAGTGAAATATGTCCTAAAAGATATATGACCTCTTGACAAAAAAACTACGAAAATATAATCAAAATGGGGAATATAACTACTGAATCAGACCTAAGTTAAGTTAAAAATGTACTCAATTTATTTTACAAAACAGAATTATGGTAAGGCCCATTGACGAAAATAGGAACAGTTCTTAGAACTTTAAGAATGTCAAAAAAATTTCAGATATCATAACATGAATAAATAGAAAAATGACACAAATAAATGATTGTCACGTTCCTACTATAAATGTAGTTTCGCGCTATAATTACGAGCGCTTTCCACAGAAAATGATGTTTAAGAAAACCGTCAAAAGGAAGAATCCTAACTCTCGCCCAGATAAGCAGTTGCAAGCAATACTCTACTCCTAGAAAAGTTAAACAATTAAGCTAATTCATTTTTTTCTTTAATGATTCTTTTCACTTTGTCTTAAGATTGTTGTGTGCATAGGACTTCTTAAAAATTTCATATTACCATTCTTGTGTTACACTTCACGTATTGACTTGTTCCATGAAACTCCTCAATTAGGTCCTGTGTAACAGAAAACCATATTTATACATGTGGCGTCTGTTCCGAAAGAACAGACGTCACTTCTGTGGTGGGGGGAGGGGTGTGGTGTCGCACAAGTACAAAGTGCGCGCCACCTACTTTCGCCGCGCGCCGCCATGCACGCACGGCGCGGCGTTCTTACGACGTCAGCCACGAGCGCCCTCTGCTGCAACTCCGCTCGTGGCCACCACTGAACGACATCGTTCACTTGGGACTGAGATAGGAACCAGTTAACACTTCGGAATCAGATAGGCACCAGTGAAGACTTGGCTATCGGATAGGCACTAGGCAGGCCTCTAGCTCAACTATGTATCAGAGTTCTGCAGTCAATAACTATGTCAAAGTTAAGTATTGTATAAATTCTGTGCAATATATATCTCGTTCTAATTTACTCTAGTGTTTCCAGTTTCTGCTGTCCCACTGGCTGCTCACCTCCATACCTGCACAAGCGTGCATCCTTTATTCCTGTGTCGGTCTCTTTCTACTCGGCCACCGACACCTACGACACAAAAGAGGCGACGAGGAGCGATAGAAGAACCTTGGACCAGCCCGCTTGCAGCAGCCAGACAGCAGCAGTCGGAGCACACAGAAATTGTTCCCGCCCACCCACCCTTTTTATAAAAATTTTGGGAGAAGATATTTTGTTCCGTGTTTTGTGGACTTTTTTGTTGCAGAGCGTCCTCTTTCATATTGCATTTGTGCGTTGCTCTAATTTTCTTGTATGTGCGGCGCCTAATCGGTAAGCATGGTCACTACCCAGAACCCAAACTTAATGGAAATTATTCAGTTACAGACGGCGCAAATCACGCAACTACTCCAAGCGGTGTCGCAGTTGACGGCACAGACAGCTCACCAACAACAACAGCCGCCCACATCTACCGCCACACCGCTTCCTACCTTTTGCCAGTATGATGAACGTGAGGAAGAATTGAGTGACTACTTCGCGCAGTTTCAAGAACTCGTCGCGGCTCATCAACTTACAGGTCAGACCGTGAAACATTTCTTCCTCTCCATCGTTGGCACTAAAACCTTCATATTACTGCAGAAACTTTTCCCCCATGCATCTCCTCGTGAGCCCGCCACGGTGACCGAGAACACTAAGGCGCTCCAGTCACGGTCTGCACTGCCACTACGGTCGGGGGTTCGAATCCTCCCCTCGGGCATGGATATTTGTGCCGTCCTAGTTCGTAAGTAGTTCATAAGTAGTTTGTAAGCTTAGGGACTGATAACCCCGTAGTTAAGTCCCATAGACTATACAAACATTTGAGCAAACATTCTCCTCGTGATCTTGACTTTGAACTAATAGTAGATGTACTGAATGCTCATTATGAGAGAAAAGTTCTCGCAGCTGCGGCGCGGTACCGATTTTTCAGAACCCGTCACATCAGCAGTGGATTACGGAGTTGAAGGGCTTAACTCGCAAATGTAAATTTACTTGCTCTTGTGGACTTTCTTATAGTGACGTGATGTTAAGAGATGCGATTATGCAGAACATTCAGGACCCCAGAACTAGGGCAGCATTTCTGAAACAGTCTGACCCCTCATTAGACAGTGTACTGCAGCTTATTGAAGCACATGATACCTTTGACTCAGCAGATGTAGAAATGCAAAGCCACAGTGTTAATTCAGTGCGCCGCAACGGACGCTTTCCTAGCCATAGTTCTCAGTATAGCACTAGTATTTCTTATAATTCTGCTGGCCGTGCTGAAAAGACAGTGAACAGAAGCCAGTGTAAAAGTGTGACACAAAGGTCGTCCCGTCGTGTTAGAAACAGTAATTTGAATAACGGGCGCCAACGCTCTTTTCAGAAAAATGTTCGCAAGTCTTGCCCTCAGTGTGTATCTCACCACAAACGTGCGCATTGCCCTAGTTGGAACGCAACCTGTTATCAATGTGGTGAAACAGGACATGTACAGACATTGTGTATGCAGAATGTAAATTCAAAGAATGGTGCCTTTAGGAACAGCACTTAGCAGAGTGCGAGAACAATTAATTCTGTAAATGTCATACACGCTGTAAGCTTGGACAGTGTTTCTATTGACTCTTAAATGCAAGACAATTTTTCTGCGCCCATTGCAAAACTATATAGTGAGCCATGTGGCAAGCGTCGTCGAGCACGTAAATCTGTGCAACAGAAAAGGGTCCAGGACAAGCAAAATGACTATGTACAGTGCAATCCTGTAGTGAACCTAGTGCCTTCTGCAACTTCTCATTGTAATAGTGCCCAGTACTGTGTAGTTAGTGACAGTAGACTTGATGTAGATACTCAAAGTAATTTTAGTGCAGTAGCCTCGCATTGCGCGGACACTGATCCAGTGGTAGTGCCATCTAGGGACAGTGTTATTAATCTATGTGCCGATTCTGCGCCGCTTCCTACCGCACGCAGCCCGCGCATGCGCAAGCGCAGCAAACAAACTGTAGCAGACGTTGCCCACATTTGCCCACCTGTCGTGCGCCAGAAGCACAAAATTTTTGTGACTCTTTCCATAGGAAATAAGACTGTGCAATTTCAGCTCGACACTGGTTCCGCTGTTACATTAATTAATAAAGACACTTACGAACTTCTGGGTTCGCCAAAGTTGGCGCCGTCTAAACAAGTGCTCACTGCGAACACAGGTCAAAATATTCCCATGCTAGGAACGTGTAGACTGCCCGCCTCTTTTCAAGGTGTAACAAAAACAGTTGCTTTTGTAGTTCTTCAGGCCAAATCTACGCAGAACATTTTTGGACTAGATGCATTTGATTTGTTTGGCCTATCAATTCAAAGAGATGTGCTTCAAATTTCGTCAGTAGTCAATCAATGCATTGTGTGAAAAATATAGTGATTTGTTTTCGCCAGAACTAGGTTGTGCAAAAGACTTCGTGGCACATGTAACTTTAAAAGAATCTGCAGTACCATAATTTCGTAAAGCTAGACCAGTACCTATTGCAATTCGTGATAAAGTGGCAGAAGAACTTAAACGTTGGCAAGATAGTGGGGTGATTTCTCCTATTTCTGCGAGTCACTGGGCCTCGCCTTTAGTAATTATAACAAAGCTGAAAGGAAAACTTCGTCTCTGTGCGGACTTCAAATCAACAGTGAACAGTCAAACAATTGTAGACACTTACCCCCTGCCCCGACCTGAGGAACTGATGGACAAATTAGGACAGTCTCGCTTCTTTTCTAAGATTGATTTAGCAGAGGCATACTTGCAGATTCCGCTTGATGACGAGTCAAAAAAAGTTTTTCGTCATTAATACTCACATGGGCCTTTTTCAATTTCAACGACTACTCTTTGACAGTTCTTCCGCCCCCGCTATTTTTCAGCGATTTTTGGAATAGCTGACAGTTTCTGTACCGTGCTGTTCGAACTACGTAGATGATATTGTGGTCCAGGACGCACAGTTGAAGAACATTTAGCAAACCTGGAGTGCCTTTTCAAAGTTTTGACTGCAGCAGGTCTACGTTGCAATAAAGCAAAGTGTTCCTTTTTCCAGACTGAAATAAGAGTACCTAGGCCATGTGATTAATGCCCAAGGAATCCATCCCTTAAAGTCACATCTTCGATCAATCAAAGACTTGCCTCCTCCTAAGAATGTGCACGAATTGCAAGCAGTAATGGGAAAGCTTAAGTACTACTTCAGTTTTGTTCCCAATGCCTCTCAGATTGCAGCTCCACTGCATCGCTTACGTAGGAAGAATGTTCTTTTTGTATGGTCTAAAGACTGCCAGGTTGCCTTTGACAAATTAAAGTCTGCACTACTTAGTAATGCATGTTTGATTCCCTTTGACCCTCAGAAGCCTGTAGTGCTAGCAGTGGATGCATCATCATACGGTCTGGGTGCAATATTGTCACATCGTATTGGTTCTCACGATGGTCCTATTGCCTTTGCATCCAAGTTACTGACGCCAACGCAACAGAATTACAGTCAGATAGAAAAGGAGGCCTTAGCAATCATTTACGGCGTCACAAAGTTTCATCATTATCTCTATGGCAGAAAATTCTATTTGTTGACAGACCACAAGCCTCTCACGCCGTTGTTCTCACCCGCAAAGCCAATTCCGCCACGAACGGCACAAAAGCTTCAGAGATGGTCCTTGATATTGTCTAATTATCAGTATGAGATTTTGTACCGACCTACCACTAAACATGCCAACACGGACACACTTTCCCGACTTCCGGTTGGCCAGGATGTGTCGTTTGATTCTTCCGAAATGGCGTGTTGCCAGATAGACTCCAGAGATACTTCTGCTGTCGCAGACTTCCCTTTGAACTCTCGTCGGGTTGCACAGGAAACAGCTGCGGATGCAGACCTAAGTGTGGTAGCACGTTTTGTTCGCTCAGGGTGGCCTGCCAGAGCCAAAGACATTGATCGGCCTCTGGTTCGACGTTATTTTGCACAACGTCATGCATTGTCTTTAAGTGAGGGTGTCCTGTTGTTGCATAACGACAACGACCAAACAAGAGTGATTGTACCTCGTTCCCTGCAACGAGAAGTGTTACGCCTCCTGCATCAAGGACATTGGGGCATTGTTAGGACAAAGCAACTGGCCAGACTTCATTGTACCTGGTTTGCTATGGACGCCCAGATAGAAAGCATGACGTCACAGTGTACTGTTTGTGTGGAGCATCAGGCGGCTCCTCTGCAACGTTTCTCAGACTGGCCACGCCCCAAGGGACCATGGCAACGGTTACACATTGACTTTGCCGAACCTTTCTGGAATACGCGCTGGTTAATTGTTGTAGACGCTTTCAGCAAGTTTCCTTTGATTGCCATGTACTCAACGACAGCGTCTAGTACAATCAGTGCCTTAACATCAGTGTTTTGCATCGAAGGTTTGCCTGAAACTATCGTCAGTGACAATGGACCTCAGTTTGTTAGTGCGGAATTTCAACAGTTTCGTCGTGTGAATGGCATTCAGCATATCACCACCGCACCTTTTCACCCTCAGTCCAATGGTGAAGCAGAACGTTTCGTTCGAACATTCAAGTCTCACATGGAAAAGATGAAAGGTCAGCACTCCAGGCAGCAAGCTCTTCAAATTTTCCTGTCTACGTATCGGTGCATGCCACGTGAAGGCCCATCTCCTGCCGAGCTGCTACACGGCCGCCGTCACCGCACTCTCCTTCACCTGCTGCAGCCTCTCACGCACCGAGTCGGTTCGTATGGCGCTACGCGTTTTCAGGTTTCTACGCCGGTGCTGTACAGGGTGTTTGCTGGAAACAAGAAGACACGGTTACCGGGCATCATTCGGCGTCTGCTCGGGCGCAATATGTATGTTGTACTTTCTTCCACAGGGTCGGAGCTGCGAGGCCACGCAAACTAGTTGCGCCTGCACAGGCCGCGCGATCCTGTCTCTGGTTTCTTGATTCCAGACCCAGTTCCCCGCCAGGGAGCACAGCCACATCGCTCGCCGCCGGGCCCAGCGTCCCCGGACTACGAGATCGTCCCTACGCAGTCGGCCCCTCCGCCTCCAAAAAATCAAATGTTCAAATGTTTGTTAAGCTTATGGGACTTAACTATGGGGTCATCAGTCCCTAAACTTACAAACTACTTCTCAACTACCTTATACTAAGGACGGCACAAATATCCATGCCCGAGGGGGGATTCGAACCCCCGACCGTAGTGGCCGTGCAGACCGTGACTGGAGCGCCTCAGTCCCCTCGGCCACCGCGGCCGGCCCTCCGCCTCCGTCGCCGCCTCAGCTGCCAGCGTCAACGAGAGGGACTGCGGGACCGTGCGTGCCCCCGCCGCCAGGGCCACGCACCTCAGAAGAAGACGACCTGCTCCCTCTGGGTGGAGGGTTGCGCCCTTCCCCTCGTTTTGGTGGGTTTCCCGGGGGATCGCAAGGTGTATACCGGGGCGCGGACGGCGTCTCGATCCCAGCCTCTGCTACGGCGCCCGTTCCACCAGTAACGCCCCCGCCCAGGCCCTCCTCTCAGTGCCGTCGCCGTGGCCCTCAGCCCTACGCCACAACGGCGCGGCGGTTTGGGGGGGAGGAGTGTGGTGTCGCACAAGTACAAAGTGCGCGCCACCTACTTTGGCCGCGCACCGCCATGCACGCACGGCGCGGCGTTCTTACGACGTCAGCCACGAGCGCCCTCTGCTGCGATACCGCTCGAGGCCACCACTGAACGACATCGTTCACTTGGGTCTGAGATAATAACTAATTAACACTTAGGAATCAGACAGGCACCAGTAAAGACTTGGCTATCGGATAGGCACTAGAACTCATCAGTAGGCAGGCCTCTATCTAATCTATGTATCAGCATGCTGCAGTCAAGAACTATGTCAAAGTTAAGTATTACTAAGTCTCTGTGAAATATATACCTCGTTCTAATTTACTCTAGTGTTTCTAGTTTCTGCTGTCCCACTGGCTGCTCACCTCCATACCTGCACAAGCGTGCATCCTTTATTCCTGTGTCGGTATCTTTCTAGTACTGAAAACGCGGCCACTGACACCTACAACGGAACTGGAACACAAAAACTTCTCATCCTGCAGTTGTTATTATTTAATATTCACAGAATATATGACATCAACTGCGATTGGGCAAGCTGAAAATGTGTACCCAGCCCGGATTCGAACCCGGGTCTCCTGTTTTCTAGGCAGTTGCGCTGATCCCTACACCACTGGGGACACAGTGATCACCGCACGTGCAAGGACTACCTAAGCACGCGTCCCATCAGATACAAATTCCCAGCTTCGCCCTGCCCACAGTACTCAAACTCGTAGTTATGAAACTAATTACGGG
Organism: Locusta migratoria; assembly: GCA_026315105.1. Taxonomy (NCBI): domain Eukaryota; kingdom Metazoa; phylum Arthropoda; class Insecta; order Orthoptera; family Acrididae; genus Locusta; species Locusta migratoria. The sequence continues at coordinate 985,193,011 of CM048744.1, read as the reverse complement.
AGGCGTGCTTAGGTAGCCCTTGCAGGTGTGGTGATCACTGTGTCCCCAGTGGTGTAGGTGTCAGCGCAACTGCCTAGAATACAGGAGACCCGGGTTCGAATCCCGGCTTGGTACACATTTTCAGCTTTGCCCAATCGCAGTTGATGTCATATATTCTGTGAATAGAAAACCATATTACTATTATTATTAAAATTATGCTGGAACTGGAACGTCGCTGGAACTGGGACGGCAGCGGCAGTGCATTGGAGTGCTCCCAATCGCGGTTCGAAAGAAAAAAAAAACTTCTCAGGACAAAAGCCTGACTGCCCTACTTTCAGCCTCTGTGTCCGCGGTAAGCACACAGTGTCTAAAGAAACCACAGGCTCCGCTATGTCTCGCCAACTCAGACTATGTGTACTGGACACAAGATTGTCGAGTACGCAATGGACATCAGAGCTAGGAATAACGCTATCAGCGCGGTGGTGCTGTTGATTCAAACTGGCTGAGCATATTCACAGCTCTATGATACTCAAGTCGACATACACAAGTTTCAGACGCCGTTTGAAAAGTGAGTTTGAAACTCCAAGTCCAGAAAGCGCAATAGGTGGAAAAATAGCCGAAGTCTCAAAGCAAACACAAGTCAACACGTAAGTCGAGCCGCCCGTCCTCATCGGTGGCCTAAAGACGAAGTCCTTCTGGAGCGCTGCTCCGCAATCTACCGGCAAAACGCTAGGCTACCCCTCACTAGAGAGCAAGAGCCAGTCGCTGTCTAGACGGCAGTTTTCCTCCAGTGCGCCGACACGGCGCCAAGATGGCTTCGATAGACTGTCCTCCAGCTCAGTGAAGTCCAATGACGACCGATCCGGAGCAACACCTTGACATTGGTATCACTGGCCTGAACTAACGCTACGTCTTCCCACGGCGATCACGACACAAATTTCGACGCCCCTCGGTGCGCGCCACATCGGGGCCATGCTCCCCGGCTAGAGGATTCGACCGCAGGTACCAACGCGACGGAAACGCAACGGGGTCAGCTGACCGCCACAGACTGGCCGTCTCGCTGTGTAGTAGATGAGTGCCTTCCCCGAAGGCTCATTCTCCTTTTCACAAGACGTCGGCACCACTCTCTTCCTCTAGTGCCACCCACAAGCGCTTTAGAAACTCACAGGATTCATTGGCTTGGCCTCCCCACGGAACTCAACTGAATGAAAATATCATTAACCCGTAAAAATTAACATAAACTTGGCGGGCAGTTCTCGGCGCCTTTCAGTATTACCCTGCTTGCGATACCCTGAGATGATAAAAGAGGAAGCCATATGGACAGATACAGACACCAGTAGTATCGCGTGTACGAAGTATGACAGCGCTGTCATTTGTACTTCGGTCATTCCTGCGAAAACGTTTTCGACGACATTACGGCAGCACGGCAGGAATTAACATACTGCGACACGGAACGGGGGTTGGAGTTGGACTCGAGGAAGATTACATTTCGGATATCGTTAGCGAATTCAATATCGCCTGCACGCAATGCACGCCGCGGCGCTTGCTTAGAAGCGTGCCAGCAGATAAGCCGTACTGCCAGCAGTAACTGCGGAGGTTAACGTGGGGACAACAGTGAACATGTGCTCTAGTGCAGCGCGGTGCAGTTCAGCGTTGATGGGGTATGGCGCAAACGCTAGCAGCACATCACCTGCACTGCCTTCCGTGGACTCTTGACCATATCGCCGGACGAATGGAGAAACCGTGGGTAGGTCAGACGAGTCCCGCATTCATTTAAATACTGCCAGCACCGGCGGAAGGGGAAAATATCACCCGGGCAAAGAATCCAAATGGAACCCCTACAACCCATTGGTATTACTGACTTTAAATTTGCTAGGCTACCTTACAGATAGCTGCTTTTAAAGGATAACTCCTTGAACTCTGTAAGAATCAGTTATCAAACTGAGTAAGATCTTAACTTTTGTCAGTTAAATAGACAGAGTATGTTTTGGTTAACGATATACGAAACAATTATTTACACATGAGCATGCAGTATATTCTACGTCACTGATTAGAAATTTACAGAAACAATGATTTATATAAAATTAAGATTGATGATACGATACAGCATTTATTTACACCTATATACGGTATATAAACGACCTTGTTAACTGCAAAAGAGAACTCATATATGAAGAAAAGAATATACAAATATATTTTGTGACAGCATTGCACAAAGATTTCGTAATACAAATAATACAACCAGTAATATAATTTTATATCTTTCTACATTTTTAATGCAAATTGTCCATTGAGTTGTTCAGAAAGCTAAGTAAAGTTAAATTTTCATGCCTTTTTCTCTGCAAAGTCTTTAATTGAAGTTGGTTAATACACATCTAACGAGAAAAAGTCTTATCGCTTTTGTATATGTATCAAGCATCAGTGTTGGTATAGAATGTAATTATTGCTACTTATATCAATGGGGAAAGAACTTTCTTTGAGCCTGAAGTTCACCGCCCTACCCACCCCAGCCTGCTAAGACGCTACGTGTGTAAACATCGCTTCTCTATTAAACGTAATAAAACGAAAATACGTTACGTAATGTCGGCCTACTTCCCTGTACTGTGTTGTTATCTTCTGGAATATTTGTGGATTCTTGCTGGTTTCCTCATTCTCTGGTTCTACGTTTTCATTGCCATTATTGTCAGTTTCACGAGTACGAAAGAATTTCTTTACTGCTACTGCCTGTTTCTCATTTTCAGCCGCTAATTGTGCTCTTCTTTTTCTGTATACATTTCCAGAAGGCTCCTTTTTTCCGACATGTTGATAAAGAACATATTAACACAACGATTTTTCTATTTAAGAGTCGAAATTCAGGAGGCGAAACAAGAACACGCACACCATGAAGCCTGCGCTACATGTACATGATTCTGATTTATAATTTTCTTTCACGAGACATTTGACAGTACAAACAGAACTAATTTGTTTTTGGTTGCCGATAACTCAATATTCTTTGTGTGTGTTGTTAGAGCGGCCGACATAGCTTTGTCGCAAGGAGTGCAATTGTCGGAACTGAGGGGAGGCGTGTTATTGTTGCTCAAAACTCCCAACTCTCAACAATACCCCTTAGCTTTGTCAGCGGAGATTTTTTTTATAGACAAATAAGGTGAAGGGATGAAGGGATTTACTTTGCAGGAGATTCAAGAAGTGCCGGCCGCGGTGGCCAAGGGGACTGAGTCGCTTCAGTCACGGTCTGCACGGCCACTACGGTCGTGGGTTCGAATCCCCCCTCGGGCATGGAGGTTTGTGCCGTCCTTAGTTGTAGGTAGTTCATAAGTAGTTTGTAAGTTTAGGGACTGATGACCCCGTAGTTAAGTCCCTTAAGCTTAACAAACAGTTAAACAGTTGATTCAAGAAGAAACCGGGGTTGTTATAAAGAGTGAGGCCTATGGCATGAGGTAGTAACCAATGTTGCTACACAATTTATGAAAAAGTTAATGTTTAGTTCACTGTCTACAATAATATAAATGTAGCGAGGATTTTGGCGCCCCCCAAACTCCCCTAAAATTTGGCGGTCGCCCGGCTCGCCCGGCCCTTCCGCCGGTACTGGATACTGCTGACGGTGGGGTTCGCGTATGGCGCCAGCCCCACAAAGCCAGGGGCTAAAGTAGTCGCCTCAGTGGAATAGCCGAGCGCTCTAAGGCGCCTTTTGTGGGGCGCGCGGTTGTTCCCTGTCGGAGGTTCGAGGTCTTCCTTGGGCATGCGTGTGTATGTCGTTCTTAGGTTTAAGTTGTTTGTAGGCTTAGGGACTGGTAACCTCAGTAGTTAAGTTCCAGCCGGCCGCGGTGGCCGAGGTGACTGAGGCGCTCCAGTCACGGTCAGCACGGTCACTACGGTCGGGGGTTCGAATCCCCCCTCGGGCATGGATATTTGTGCCGTCCTAGTTCGTAAGTAGTTCATAAGTAGTTTGTAAGTTTAGGGACTGATGACCCCGTAGTTAAGTCCCATAAGCTTTACAAACAGTTGAACAGTTAAGTTCCATATATTTACAGATATTTGAATTTTCCAACTAAATTAAAGGAATATATAAGCCGTGGGTAGCTCCAAACTGCAGTGAGCTGTTTTTACATCTACATCTACATAGATACTCTGCAAATCACATTCAAGTGCCTGGCAGAGGGTTCATTAACCACCTTCATAACATTTCTCTACCGTTCCATTCTCTATAGCGCGAGGGAAGAAAGAACACCGAAATCGTTCCGTTTTCGATCTGATTTCTCTTATTTTATTGGGATGGTCATGTCTCCCTAAGTAGGTGGGTGCTAGCAAAATATTTTCACATTCAGAAGTAAAAGTCAGTGATTGAAACTTCGCAAACAGATCACGCCGCAATGAATAACGTCTTTCTTTTAATGATTTCCACCCCAATTCGTGCAACATTTCCGTGATGCTTTCCCCACGTAACGAGCTGCCCTTCTCTGAACCTTCTCAATGTCTTCCGTCAATCCCACCTGGTGATGGTCCCACAAGGCGCAACAGTACTCCAGGAGAGGACGCACAAGTGTGATGTAGGTTGTCTCTTTGGTGGAGCTACTGCATCTTCGAAGCGTTCTGCCGATGAAACGTCACCTTTGGTTCGCCTTCCTCACAATATTTTCTATGTGTTCTCTCCAGTCAAAGTTGTTCGTAATTGTAACTCCTAGGTATTTGGTATTATCTACGACCTTAAGGTTTGACTGATTTATCGCGTAATTGAAGTTCAGCGGATTTCTTTTAGTGGTCATGTGTATTACTTCACACTTTTCTTTATTTAGTGTCAATTGCCAAATTTCGCACCAAGTAGAAATTTTGTCTAAATCGCTTTGCAGTTGCTTTTGATCCTCTGTTGTCTTCACTAACCGATAAACTACAGCATCATCCGCGAACATCGAATGGATTTAGTACGCTCCAATTGAAACGATGATTAATTTGAAAGAGGTTCGCCTACTTGGAGAGCGTTTTCAACCATTCATCATCCCAAACAATGCATTTTTTTAGATGAACTATGTGGCACATCATCGGGCCAAAATTGTTCGCGATTGATTTGAAGAATATTCTGGACAGTTCCAGCGAATGGTTTTGCTATCCAGATCACCCAATAGCACTACCATGGGATATATTCGACAGGTCAGTTCGTGCACTGGCAACATTTTCACCATTATGGACGGCTATGCTGCGTGGTTCAGTAGTCCTGAAGGGGATCTGCATTTAATTATTCATTCCGTGCCATGTCGAGTAGGAATTGCCGTGCGGTCTACGGCGTTACGTTACGGATCGTGCGTCTTCCCGCCTCGGAGGTTCGAGTCCTCTCTCGGGCTGGGGTGTGTATGTTGTCCACAGTATAAGTCAGTCTAAGTAGTTTTTAAGTAGCGACCAATAACCAGCGTAGTTTGGTGCCTGACCATTACGAGTTGCCGCACTTCGACGAGCCAAAAGAGATCCGCCACGATATTTAGAGGTACCCAATGACTTTCGTCACCTCAGAGTAAAATTCTTATATGAAATATATTTTAAATAATTTACGGAGGTCTCGAAGAATCTCGCTCAGAAGAAATCCTGCCTGATACTTCTTTTGTCACCATGTGTGTTTCTTGCAGTTATAAGCGTATGCAATTCTCATGATGAATTTCAAACTCTCAGATTCTCTGGTAAATCGGATTTGGTTAATTACATTAGATTAGCTGTTCGTTCCATGGATCCGAATTGAGGAGATCCTCGTGGATGTGGAACATGTCAATATATATAATTACGTTTTGGTCCACGGAACAGCTCTACATTCTAATAAAAATAACGGCTCAACCTTTCATCTGATACGAAATTTGAATAAACGAGATTGCAGAGGAGAAAATTGTCTAAAACGATTTGATACTGTCGCTTGATTTTCCGAAAACCAGTACAAAAAAAAAGTTGAAAAATAGGACAGACTACCACGGTAAGACAGGTGAACTATTTTAACGGTGAAAGATAATGAAAATATGGGAGAGATATTAAAATAATAGTAGAAAGAGGTAAACGTTTAAAAAGAGACTATGTTTATCAAAGCTAAACTGAAATACCAAATTCTTTTGGCTGTTTGTTAAAATAAGACCAGAGAGAATGGTAAGTGTTGAGTGAATAGATATTATCACAATAGTAGAGTCGTAATCGTATCATACATAATTTTTGTTATTTGTACTTTTATTACTTTTGTCCAAATTGTTTGCAAAAAATCAAAAAAACTACAGGAAATCCAAAAGCGGACCGTAAAACAAGTCAGTGCGATTTTTTACAAGCTGAAATAATAGTACTAAGAGTATGAATACATTCCATACATAATTTTGTTCTTTTCAAAAATTCGTCAATGGTGTTCAAAGATCTGGTCACTGGTAAAAGTTTCAAGCTTCTCTTAAACCCATGGTTATTTGTAGTTAAATTTCATGGTTGATGTCGAATTATTGTTACTGAGTAGTGGACCCCTTTTTGAAGTAAATTAAGTGCTTTTAATTCCTTCTCTAGATCGTTTTCGTCCCTGCTAATGTATGAACTGACGTGTTTGTTGGAAAAAGGAATATTACATTTACAACATATTTCATTCAGGAATAAATATACTGAGAGGCAGTACTTATTATACCCAGTTCTTTGAAGAGGCTTCTGCAGTATGTCCGTGAATGTACTCCACAAACAATATGTTTCACATGCTTTTGGCCTTGAAGAGTTACCCCAAAAGATTATACCATATAACATTATGGAATGAGATTAAGTAAAGTATGCAAGGTTTTTTATTTTTATATCGCCTGCGTCAGCTAAAACTCTAAATGTAAATACAGATTTGTTAAGGCAGTTCTGCGGTGTGCTCCTCTCAAATGAATTTATTATCAAGTGGTGATTCCAGGAATTTGATAGTCAACTTCTTCATACTTTATCCATATGCCGGAAAAAAAATCTGTTACATGTTCTGAAATGCATTTAGTAACTCTTTTTAAAATTTAATGTCAATGATTTGGCTTTAAACCATTTATTAACGTCCTTAAAAATATTAGCAGACCTTTCTAGAACTATGTTCGACTTGCTATTCATTGCAATACTTGTATCGCCTGAAAAAAAAAAAATAGCTCTACTTTTGGCAGGGCAATTGATGAGAAGTAATGTACACAAGAAAAAGCAATGGGCCTAGTGTGGATCCTTGTGGGACACTACATATTTCCCTGGTGGCAAGGTATAAATTGAACCATTTTGCCCGTGACACCATAGTCTTGGTGTATTTAGTTTATCAAAGTAAGATACATTTGATTTGGACTTCACTGTTTCATTGTGTACGTTATAATGTAGTTTCTTATTCACTATGGAACCTTGTGAAAAATGGTGCGTAAAGTAAATGTTTGCAGAGGGCTAATGTCTGGCGCAAGCTCTGACGTTCACGACACGTGGATCCGCCAGTAGAGAGAGGGGTCCATAGCCGGTGAAGAGGTGGCGCGAACTGATTGCTGACGCGAGGCGCGACTGCGGAGATTACCTGATGAGCGGCCGCCTTGATTGCAAACACGCTCCGCTGACGCAGGCGCCGCGCCGTCCCGGCTTATCAGAGATTTACAAGTCTTCGTTGATCACACACACATTTATCCGCTCTCCCAGAGCAGAGATGTGATGAAATATAGAAACGGGGTGCTTGGACCCTACATCTACAGAGGTTGAACAAGAGATGGGAAGACGGTGCCAAATGAATCCCTTAATATGTTGCAGGTTGCGTTGCATCATCACTACGTTTCAAGTGTTAGACGTGGTGAAAATATAGTGCGGTATAGTTGTTAGAAACTTATGTCAGACAAACAGAAAGTAGTTACGTTTGACGGTGTATGGGACGGATTCCAACGCATGTATCCATACGAATGTATTTTCGCGTGCGCTCTACACTTGCACTCATCAACGGACCATGTGTAACATTGGCAACACACTACATGAAGGGCTTATTGAGGTTTGCTCTTATCTTAAAGGTGACAATGATAATATCTGTATATCTTGTCTTAGTCTTTACTATTTAGCAACCTTGTTCCTTCACAGGTTCTGCATACATGTAACAAATGTTAATGTCATACGGGCAACCGCCCAATACCACCAGCGATTGATGTATTTTATGCTCTGACTAGACACATTTTTAACTGATGGAACTGACAATTTTTGACTGCTCAGATTCACTACTGGTTTACATATTCATTCAAAAACAGTGATACGTATTTTATATGCACATCAGAAATAATTGGTTTTTCACATTTCTGCTTTAAGCATGTAATTAAAAACAGTGCTACGTTATTATTTTATGCCCATCAGAATTATCTTGTCTTTTATTAAATAGGCTATATAGCGCTCCATACATTTTATAAAATTGACATGTTTAACGCTTTACAGTTAACAGGCTCTTGCCAACTGGGACAGACTCTTTTTATGCTGTTTTAATGAAGGTTGTTAATTTTAGCTAAGACTAAATATTGTAAATGCGTTATTTTTCAAGGTGTGACATTTAATTCTACCCTGTGACATTTTAACATATTATTTAATCTATTCTGAGATTTCTCTACAGCTTGTTTACAGGTTCGTAAATGACTGAAAAGTCAAAACTATTCACCACTTTCTAAATAAAAAAATCACTTTGCGGTCTAAGCTACTTTTATCAGTTATAAATAAATTGTTTAAAATTTTATGAATTTTAAATTTTTGTTTCCTCGTGGGGCTTTCGGCAACCGAGGTAGGTGAACTGATTGGTGTTTTCAAGATGCATCAAATCAAATACTTGTAATACTACACCCGTTCTACCTTCGCTCTAATTCAGTCTGACATAAAATGACTCGGGAAGTAAATGAAAGAGACGTATCGAGAAAATAAGTAAATGACATCGGTCTCTTGCGTAATGCTGATGTGGCTGTATAAAATGAAATTGCAAATAGAAAAAAATCTCAGATAATTATTTATTGTAACGACATAATAATTACAGTAGTCTAGATCGTAATATGATGTTTATTTCATTTTATCATGATGACCGGTTGCAATCAATAAAGATCATCCTCACATCGTGTCCTTTTGAGGAGCTGGCCCGTCTCTTGAGGAGCAACACTGCTCAACCGGTCATCATAATAAAATAAAATAAATATCATATTGCGATCAAGACTGCTGCAATTACTACATTATTCAGAAATTTTTTGATCATCTTTATTTTCCATGGGAACAATGTTCCATAAAATATTTATAGTAATGGTTTAATCAACTTTTTGTATGCCCTTTTTTGCACAAAGATTAAGGTCAGATGGTTTACCGAGTGTACAACATGTGACGTATTATTGCGCTTGAGAAAAGCAATCGTTTTCTACATCTTCCTATTCTGTCCATATCTCCACCCCCCCCCCCCCCTCAATCTACCTCGTCGTCGTCGTCATCGTCTTCTTCCTCCTCCTCCTTCTCCTGTTATCCCTCCTATGTTTCTGCACATCTCCTTCTAACTCTTCCTCCCTCTTCTTTCTGCCCATTCCACTCTCCTCTCTACAGCCACATCCTCTTCCCTCGTCAAAGCTATTCAACATAAAAAAGTAAACTTACTGTTTTCATGTTTGCATCAGGACTAGATTCAATGACATTGATTCTACTGATTTCAGTTACCTGTAGACATTGATGAGGATGTCACACGATGTACTAACTTTATCAGTTTCTTTAGCTTACTTTCCATGATGATGGTTTAAAACCGAAACCGGGTGATGTATTTGAATAAAATAAACAGCTGATGGTTAATAACATGCACTGCGTAAAGTAAACTTATCTCAGATTTTGTAATAACGATGACACGTGAAGAGAAAACAGAGCCAATAAGCAACATTATTTACAGACGTAGTTGCAACGATATTTTGGTTTCCACTGCTGGCAGCATTATCGCACTTGCAGTCGTGGCACTGTCATTGCACGGTAGGGGTGTATTGCTGCAAACGAAGCATTTAAACATAAACGTCCCTAGATTGCGATTTCTCGAAACGTAGTCACTTGTGTCATCTCTACCGTAACACCTAATGGGCCTGAAGTTGGTAGTACTACAATTTTCGATAATGACTATTGTTATTGGAGGTCTCAATGCGTGATAAGAAGGAAACTTCATAATAATAGACACAAAAGTATCTACTTCCTTTTGCCATCCAAACGTCCACGTATATTCAAAAATTTTATTTTATGCGCATCTATGACTAAGGCATAAGCTTCATTGGCGTGCTTCCGTAATTAATATTAAAAATCGGTATTTTACCTTTCATGTTCACGTATTAATATCATGATACAGGGAAAGTTGAAATACATCATCCGCTAAGTTCACGACTGCGACAGCTGCAGAACGAACCCTTTCAGCACGAAGATAACACGAATATTGGAATTTCAGAATGAGCAGGAATTCCTAATTGATACATCAAACGACGCTAGTGGCCTTGACAATGAAAGTGTGGCGCCGAAGCCACGAAGTCTTGACTGCTCGACGGTGGGAAAATAGAAGAAAGTCATTTGCCCGAATGCGTAATTTTGCAGACCATTTCCAAATTCGCCCAAGGAATCGTATAGAATGTAAAGTATTACATTCAGTAAAGAAAAGGCGGAAGATGACCCTATTGGAGTACCCGAGCGGTCTGGAGCGCCACGTTACGGATCGCGAGGCCTCCCGCGTCGGAAGTTCGAATCCTCCCTCGTGCATGGATATGTGTGTTGTCCCTAGGTTAGTTTAACTTATTTTAAGTAGTTAGTAAGACTAGGGACTGATGACCAACGTAGTTTGGCACCACAGAATTACAAAAAAATGAATATTTTCAAATCGAGATTATTACGAATGTTTAGTTCCAAACCGCCACTGACGTAAACATCGTCATAGTTAGTACACATTAATTTGAAATTTATACTATACTATTAAGATTTACATCGCTTTTGCTTCACATATCACTGACTTTATTATAAACATCGTCCTAGTTAGTACAAATTGATTTGAAATTTAGACTTTACTATTAAGATTTACATCGCATTTAGTTCACATTTCACTGACTTTATTATAAACATCGTCCTACTTAGTACAAATTAATTTGAAATTTATACTTTACTATTAAGATTTACATCGCATTTAGTTCACATTTCACTGACTTTATTATAAACATAGCCCTAGTTAGTACAAATTAATTTGAAATTTAGACTTTACTATTAAGATTACTTCGTATTTAGTTTACATTTCAATTATGGGTTACCTGTGTGATGTGTCTTCCTTGCATTTTGATGCAATACTGTGTTCGTCTCTGCAATGAATTTCGAATTCTTTCGTAACCCCCTGGATCATTTCGAAATTCTTGACAAGCGTGTACAACTCTCTGCTCCAGTTCTTCAAATGTTTTTACGGGTGTTCTGTGCATTTCGCTTTTGAGGTGACCGCACACACAAAGATCCAGAGGATTTAGATCAGACGATCTTGGAGGCCAAAAAACGGTCCGCCTCGACCTGTCCATCTTTGATCGTGTCCGCTCGTTACATGCCATCTCACAGCAGCAGCAAAACGTCCCGGAGCTCTATATAACTAACTAGGACGATGTTTACAATGACTTCAGTGGCGGCTTGGAACCATACATTGGTAATTATCTCGCAAACGGCTTGTTTGCGGACTCATGTTTACTGGGACTTTTTGCTTCTATTATCGTGTACTTACAACCGTGTAAGTTTGCGCCATGCTTTTTGATACACCCTGTACAACCACCAGTGGCCCCACATAATGCCACCCTAAAACATCAGGGGGAACGATCACTTTACTGCACTCGCTGTAAACAAGAAAACCACGTGGGCATCGGGTTTTAGAATTTTTTTTTTTTTTTTTTTTTTTTTTTTTTTTTTTTTTTTTTTTTTTTTTTTGTTGTACGTGAAGTTCAGAATACAAACAGCAATCACCCAAAGCCATTCGACGCAACTCTCAAAAATTCTCGAGAAAAACGACTTTGAAGTTTTGAAAGTACACAAAAGTACCAATAATTAAAACAGTTACAGACACTACCACCTCAGGTGATAGAGTCCTAGCCTTACAACCACAGGGTCGGTGGTTCGATTCTTGCATGAGCAGCTCTTAATTTTTATATTTTTCGTTGTGTTCGAATACTTTCACAATTTTAGTATCGAATGGTAATTTTTATGAAAAAAGTACGTATTTTTTTATTCGCGATTTCCTGTATTTTATAAAATAATGGCTGCAACGAAGAAAACATAAGTTAGATTTTTTTACAGTATTGGCTTCACTATTAGTTGTCACAGCTGGAGCCCGCCATGGACGTCGCGAGTGGTGTTGCACGTCACGCAGTTTGAGTGGAAACACAGCGTCCTGTGGCTCCGAGCTGAAAGCCATGCACTGCGGTCATCAGCCCCTGTGGCAGCCTCTGAGCAGCCAGAGCCAGGCAAGGCACCGATATTCCCTGCACCTCTGTACCGCCTGCACGTCCGAAAAACCTTGCTTTGGTTCACTCCGGTTTAAATCGTACTTAACTGGAAGAGTGCAGAACGTTGAAATAAGCAGTTCATATGATATAGAAGAAACATTTGATTCCTCTAACTGGGGAGTTATCAAAAATGGGGTCCCACAAGGTTCGGTCTTGGGTCCTTTGCTGTTCTTAATATACTAAATGACTTGCCATTCTACATTCATGAAGAAGCAAAGTTATTTCTTTCTGCTGATGATACAAATATATTAATCACATCCAAAAAGCAAGAACTAAGTGATGTAATCGTAAATAATGTTTTTCACAAAATATTAAGTGGTTCTCAGCAAACAGACTCTCATTCAATTTTGATAAAACACAGTATATACAGTTCTGCACAGTAAATGGCACAGCTCCAGTAATAAATATAGACTTTGAACAGAAGTCTGTAACTAAGGTAGAATTTTCAAAATTTTAAGGTGTATGCATTGATGAGAGATTAAACTGGAAGCAACACTTAGACGGTCTGCTGAAACGTTTGAGTTCAGCTACGTATACTGTTAGGGTTATTGCAAACTTTGGCGATAAAAATTAGCTTATTGTGCCTATTTTCATATTGTAAGTAAGGCGGACAGCCGACTTCGGTATATTGGGAGAATTTTGGGAAGATGTAGTTCACCTGTAAAGGAGACCGCGTATAAAACGCTTGTACGACCAGGTCTTGAGTATTGCTAAAGTGTTTGGGACCCGCAGCAGATCAGTTTAAAGGAAGACATAGAGGCAGTTCACATGCCAGCAGCTAGGTTTGTTATTGGTAGGTTCCACCAATGCGCGAGTGTCACGGAAATGCTCCGGCAACTCAATTGGGTATCGCTGGAGGATAGACGACGTTCTTTTCGTGAATTTCTATTGAGTAAATTTAGAGGGCCGGAATTTGAAGCTGAGTGTAGTACGATGTTGCTGCCGCCTACTTACATTTTGCGTAAAGATCACAAAGACAAGATAAGAGAAATTAAGGCTCGTGCAGAGGCACATAGACATTCTTTTTTTTCCTCGTTCTATTTGGGAGTGGAATAGGAACGAAAATGCCTAGTAGTGGTACAGTGTACCCTCCGCCACGCACCTTACGGTGGATTGTGGAGAATACATGTAGATGTGGAACCCCTCCGGAAGAGCCTGCATATTGGACGATACCTTGTGTTTAACAACAAAAATATTTCAGTGGGATTATAAAAGGGAACATTTTATAATTTCAAGACCTCCAGCCGTGGAAGCATACAGTTTGTGATTATTTGGCATCACTCTATCTCGTCTCGACAGACTGGCCACCCTCGCATCAGGGAGGAAATGCTGTTATGTACGCCACCGGACGTCCCTCCGAACTCTGCTAATCAAATCAGGGCCGACTTCCATCCCACCCGCTCGGTCCGGCGTTATTAATTCGAGAGCACGGACGTACCTGCGGCTCGCACTGGATAACAAAGCGAGGCTCGGCACGTGCTGCTAATAAAGAGCAGGCCGAGTCGCCTGTGTGCCAAGCGTGATTACATCCCAATTTTCCGGCTACGCTGTTTATTGATCACGCGAGCATCCATAAAGCCCGCCTCTTGTTAGCAGAGAGCTCGTGCTGAGGGCCATCTGTAGAAGGCTTAGTTCGCCTGGCAGCGACGTTACAATTTAAAAATAATGTACAAAGGTACACCGTAACGTCAGAATAAAACAAAGAGGGGCACCACTTCCACTGAATATGAAAAATCTGTGAACTTTCTGTGGTGTTCCATCATGGGTATATTATTGTTCAAATGCTTATAAACCTATGGGACCGAAGTACTTTGGTCATAAGTCCCTAGACTTACAAACAACTTAAACTATCCTAAGGATAACCCCCACACACATACCTCCGGCCGGAGCGACCACGCAGTCCGTGACATAGCGCCTAGAGCCACGAACCACAGACATTGCCGAGGTGGGGTGGCTTGCGTGCCTCAACGATGCAGATAGCCGTACCGTAGGTGCAACCACAGCGGAGGGGTATCTGTGGAGAGGCCAGACAAACGTGTGGTTCCTGAAGAGGGGCAGCAGCCTTTTCAGTAGTTACAGGGGCAACAGTCTGGATTATTGACTGAGCTGGCCTTGTAACATTAGCTAACATGGCTTTCCCATGCAGTTACTGTGAACGGCTGAAAGCAAGGGGAAACTTCAGTCGTCACCTCTCCCGAGGACATGCAGCTCTACTGTATGAACATATGATGATGGCATCTACTTGGGTAAAATATTCCGGAGGTAAAATAGTCCCCCATTCGGATCTCCGGGTGGGGACTTCTCAGGAGGATGTCGTCATCAAGAAAAACAAAACAGGCATTCTACGGGTTGGAGCGTGGAATGCTCTAACCCTTAATCGCGTAGGCAAGCTAGAAAATTTAAAAAGAGTAATGGATAGGTTAAAGTTAGATATGGTAGGGGTCAGTGAAGTTCGGTGGCAGGATGAACAGGATTTCTGGTCAGGTGACTACCGGGTTATCAATAAAAAATCAGTTGGTGGTAACGCAGGAGTAGGTCTAATAATGAATAATAAAATACGAATGCTGGTAAGTTAATATGAACAGCACAGTGAACTCATTATCGTAGTAAAGAAAGACACAAAGCCAACACCGACCACAGTATTGCGTTTATATGCCAACTAGCACGGCCGATGATGAGGATATCGAAAAAATGTATGAGGAGATAAAAGAAATCATTCAGAAAGTTAAGGAAGATGAAAATTTCATTGTGATGGGGGACTGGAACTCGTTAGTAGGAAAGAGAAGAGAAGGAAATATAGTAGGTGAATAGGGACTGGGAAAAAGGAATGAAAGAGGAGATGGCTTGGTAGAATTTTGCGCAGAGCACAATTTAATGATCACCAACACTTGGTTTAATCCTCATGAAAGAAGGCTGTATACGTGGAAGAGACCAGGAGACACTGGAAGGTACCAGATTGACTTTATAATGGTAAGGAGTATATTTAGAAACCAGGTTCTAAACTGTAAGACGTATCCAGGGGCAAATATAGACTCTGATCATAACTTATTGATTATGAACTGCAGATTAAAACTTAAGAGACTGCAGAAAGGTAGAAAAGTTAGGAAACGGAACCTGGACAAATTGAAAGAACCAGAGGTGGTTGAGGGTTTCAGAAGGAGCATTAGGCAAGGATTGGCTGAAATGGAAGAAAATAATACAGTAGAAGAAGAATGGGTAGCTCTGATAGATAGGGTAGTGAAGGCAGCAGAGGACCATATAGGCAGAAGGACAAGGCCTAATAGAAATCCCTGGATAATACAAAATATAGTGAACTTCATTGATGAGAGGAGAAAATATAAAAATTCAGCAAGTGAAACAGGAAAAAGGAAGTACAAACGTCTGAAAAATGAAATTGACAGGAAGTGCAGACTGGCTAAGCAGGAGTGACTAGAGGACAAAGGCAGAACTATAGAAGAATGCATAACTGGGGGAAAGATAGATACCGCCTATAGGAAAATAAGAGAGATATTTGGAGACAAGAAAAGCAGCTGTATGAATATCAAGAACTAAGACGGAAAACCATTCCTAAGCAAAGAGGGGACAGCTGAACTGTGGAAGGAATATATAAAGGGCCTATACAAAGGAAATAAACTTGAAGGCAGTATTCTAGAAATGGAAGACGAAGTGTAGGAAGATGAGATAGGAGATATGATACTGCGAGAAGAATTTGACAGAGCCTGAAGGACTTGAGTCGAAACAAGTCCCCTGGAGTAGATGATATTCCGTCTGAACTGCTGATATCGATAGGAGAGCCAGTCATGAAAAAATTGTATCACCTGGTATGCAAGATGTATGAGACAGGGGAAATACCCTCCGACTTCAAGAAAAATATCGTAATTCCAATTCCAGAGAAAGTAAGTGCAGACAAGTGTGAAAATTATAGAACTATCAGTTTAATAAGTCACGGTTGCAAAATACTAACACGAATTATTTACAGACGAATGGAAAAAGTTGTGGAATCCGACCTAGGGGAAGATCAGTTTGGGTTTAGGAGAAATGTAGGAACACGGGAGACAATACTCACATTACGACTTATCTTAGAAGATAGGCTAATGAAAAGGAAACCTACGTTTTTAGCGTTTGTCGATTTGGAAAAAGATTTTGACAATGTCGACTGCAATACACTCTTCCAAATTATGAAGATATCAGGGGTAAAATATAGGGCTGGCCGCGGTGGCCGAGACGACTGAGGCGCTTCAGTCACGGTCTGCACGGCCACTACGGTCGGGGGTTCGAATCCCCCCTCGGGCATGGATATTTGTGCCGTCCTAGTTCGTAAGTAGTTCATAAGTAGTTTGTAAGTTTAGGGACTGATGACCCCGTAGTTAAGTCCCATAAGCTTTACAAACATTTGAACATTTTGTAAAATATAGGGAGCGAAGAGTTATATTCAACCTATACAAAAACCAGACAGCTGTTATTAGAGTGGAAGGGCAAGAAAGGGACGCAGAGGTTGGGAAGGGAGTAAGACAGGGTTGTAGCCTTTCCCCAATGTTGTTCAATCTGTACATTGAGCAGGCAGTGAAGGAATCGAAGGAGAAATTTGGAGAGGGCATTAAAGTGCAGGGACAAAAAATAAAAACATTGCGGTTTGCCGATGACATAGTAATCCTTTCACAGACCGCAAAGGATCTGTAAGAGCAATTGAATAGAATGGATAGTGTCTTGAAAGGAAAATATTAACAAGAGTAAAACGAAGGTAATGGAATGCAATGTCAGAAAATCATGCGATGCTGAAGGTATTAGATTAGGTAATGAGACAATAAAAGTAGTAGATGAATTTTGTTATTTGGGTAGCAATATAACTTCTGATGGCCAAAGTAAAGAAGATATAAAATGCAGAATGGCTATGGGAAGAAAAGCGTTTCTAAAGAAGCGAAACGTGTTAACATCTAATATTAATTTAAATGTTAGGAAGTCCTTTCTGAAAGCGTTTGTCTGGAGTGTAGCATTGTATGAGACTGAACCGTGGACTATACGGGGTTCAGATAAAAAGATGATAGAAGCTTTTGAAATGTGGTGCTACAGACGAATGATGAATTTTAGATGGGTAGATCACGTAACTAATATGTTAAACATTCCAGGATTTAATTTAGCTTCACACTTCTGTAGAGTAGATATGGAGGGAGGAGGAGTTGCCACATTCATTAAAAACTGCTATAAATCAAGAATATTGATATAAATAAATTCTGTCTAGAGCAGCATTTAGAAGCTTGTGCAACAGAAGTAGAATTCCATAACAGATGCTATATAATAGTAACTATTTACCGAGCACCTGCAGGAAATTATAATCTATTCCTAAATCATCTAGAAGCTCTATTGGGTTATTTAACAGGAAGAAATAAAGAAATCCTGGTTGCTGGTGACTTTAATACAGATTTTCTTATGCAATCCTCCAGTAAAAATTTATTGCAGTCAGTAACTTTGTCTTTCAACCTAACACACACCGTAAACTTTCCAACTAGGATAACTAAAACCTCTAGGACAGCAATTGATAATATTTTATAGACAAATCAAAGGAACAAAATCATATCATAAAACTAATAATAAATGACCTGTCAGATCATGATATGCAGCTCCTTGTTTTAGGTATATTTTCTAAACAGATTATGAAGACTGCAAAACGTACATACAGGAGAGTAGTCAACCCACCAAAAATTGAAAATTTTAGAAAACTCCTCAAAGACATGAACTGGTAAGATGTATATAGTGCTAATGGCATGAATGAAAAATATAATGTATTCATTAATAATGTTAGTATCATGTTTGAAAACTGTTTTCCTCTCAAAGTAACACAAATTAAACAGAAGTCTATAATAAAACCTTGGATTACACAAGGAATAAAGATTTCATGTAAGACAAAAAGGAAAATGTATCTATCAGCCAAGAGTAGTTGCAATGATGATGATTTAACTAAATATAAGGAATACTGTAAAATATTAAAAAAAGTTATTCAGGTATCTAAACAAATGCACTATGAAAAGAAGATAGCAACATCAGGAAACCAAATAAATACAATATGGGATATAGTGAAAGAGGAGACTGGCAGAACCAGAAAGGAACAAGAGCAGGTAGGATTAAGAGTAGCTGAGACATTAGTAACTGATGGGCATAGTGTGGCAAATCAATTTAACAAGTACTTTATATCCGTTACTGATAGTATGGGATTGTCTGGGTCAGTAAATAATGCCCTTGAATATTTGAAACTAGCATTTACAAATAACTTCACACACATGAATATGTCAGTCACTTCACCACAAGAAATATATTCCATAATAAAATCTTTAAAAACAAAGAATTCCAGTGGTTACAATGAAATATCAACAAAGTTAATTAAAGCGTGTTCTTGTGAACTTAGCACAATCTTAAGTTATTTGTGTAACCAGTCTATTATAACGGGAACATTTCCCGATTGGCTAAAATATGCAGATATTAAACCTCTCTTCAAGAAGGGGGATAAAGAGATACCATCAAACTACAGACCCATTTCACTTTTGCCAGCATTCTAAAAAATTATAGAAAAGGTAATGTACAAGCAGCTTCTCAACCACTTAACCACAAATGCCATACTGTCTAGAACACAGTTTGGATTTCTGAAAGGTTCCGATATCGAGAAGGCTATTTACACTTACAGTGAGAATGTACTTAATTCATTAGATAATAAATTGCAAGCAACAGGTATTTTCTGTGATTTGTCAAAAGCATTTGATTGTGTGAACCATAACATCCTTTTAAGTAAATTAGAATTCTTTGGGGTCACAGGAAATGCTGCAAAATGGTTCAAGTCGTACCTCACTAACAGGAAACAAAGGATGTCAGTGCAAGTGACTAGTGAATTAGGCCGACAGTCGTCATCGGATTGGGAAGAAATTACATGTGGTGTCCCTCAAGGATCCATCTTAGGGCCATTGCTTTTTCTTGTGTACATTAATGACCTCTCATCAGTTACGCTACCAGAAGCAGAGTTCGTTTTGTTTGCAGATGATACAAGTATTGCAATAAAAAGTACGTCAAGTATAGTGATAGAAATGTCTGCTAATGATATTTTCATGAACATTAATAAATGGTTTAAAGCCAACTCATTGTCATTAAACTTTGAAAAGACGCACTACATGCAGTTCAGAACATGTAAGAGATTTCCTGACAGCATATGCATTAAGTATGAAGAAGAGCAGATAGAAGAGGTTGACAGTATTAAATTCCTGGGATTACAGCTCGATAATAAATTTAGTTTGGAGGAGCACACCACAGAACTGCAGAAACGACTCAACAAATCTGTATTTTCAATACGAGTGTTAGCAGACATAGGAGACATAAAAATAACAAAGCTTGCATACTTTCATTCCTTAATGTCATATGGTATATTATTTTGGGGTAGCTCTTCAAGTCAGTCAAAAGTCTTCAGAGTCCAAAAACGTGTAATACGTATTATTTGTGGAGTAAATTCACGGACGTCTTGTCGAAGCCTCTTCAAAGAACTGGGTATATTAACTACTGCCTCTCAGTATATTTATTCCTTAATGAAATTTGTCATAAATAATATATCCCTTTTCCCAACAAACAGCTCAGTTCATACATACAATACTAGAAATAAAAATGATCTACACAAGGATTTAAAAGCCCTTACTTTAGTTCAAGAAGGGGTCCACTACTCAGGAACACACATTTTCAATAATTTACCATCAAGTATTAAAAATTTAGCTACAAATAAAGATCAGTTTAAGAGGAACCTAAAAGACTTTCTAGTGGCCAACTCCTTCTACTCCATTAGTGAATTTCTAAATTGTACCAAATGATGCATGCACTCATACTATATTAGTATGATTATATTATCAGCAAAAAAAAAAAAAAAAAAAAAAAAAAAAAAAAAAAAAAAAAAAAAAAAAAAAAAACCTTAAAAATTTAAGTATCTGTATTTATATTATAAGTGTGTGTATTTGTATTTATATTAGTAGTATTATCTGTTATTCAACTTGTAAATTTTGTTTCTTGACATGTTCCACATCCACGAGGATCCCCTCAATATGAATCTACGGAACAAATAAGTAATCTAATCAAAAGAGGTGCTTAACCGAATCGGAGAGAAAAGGAGTTTCTGGCATATCCTGACTAAGAGAGGAGATAGATTGGTTGACCACATTCTGATACATCATGGAATTGTCAACTTAGCATTAGAAGGAATCGTGTGGGGTAAAAATCGTAGAGGGAGACCGAGGGACGAATACAGTAAGCAGGACACAAAACACAACACATATTAACCCTTTCAATACCAATGGATTATTTGAATATCGGTTTACCAACAGGGGTACTTTGAATACATTCTAAAAATTAAAAATGTTGTTGATTTTATAACAAAATATTTATTTTTATTCATTACTGATCTTCAAGTATTGTCAACAATATTAAAGTATATCATATTGACGTATATCATAGTCTACTGCTACGAAACTTTTTCTTTTCCTCTTACTAAATGATCTGGTAAATTGTTAGGAGCCGCGGTGGAATGGCCGAGCGCTCTAAGGCGCCTCGGTGCAGAGCGCGAGGTTGTTGCCCTTGGGAGGGTTCGAGTGCTCCATCGGGCATAGGCGAGTGTGTTGTCCTTTGGTTACTTTTAGGGACTGATAACCAAAATAGTTAAGTCCCATAGCTTTACTCAAATTTGAACATTTTTGAAAACATTACCTAAACAGCCTCCGCAGATTAAGTTTTTATTTACTGTCATAGATAATTGAAGAAATTGTAGGAAATATTTTTTTTCTCACTCTCGCTCCAAGTAGCTCTACTGATGGGTATGTAATTGTATAGTTGCCACTTTTCGCACTCCCGGGTGGTCCTCCTGTGTCATTTTATAGCCATCACTTGTCGTAAATAATTACATTGTTTTTTCAGTACCATATCATTTAACAACCCATCTCCTCTACGTACAAATTTTACAACTTCCCTTTAAATGGATTGTATGTAGTGGCAGACGTCAGTATCCTCTCAGTTGTGTGATGGATCTGTCATTTACTGTGAGAAAGGTGGCACTTCGTAGAAACCAAGCCCGGCGGTTCATGATTTTTAAAAATGGGAAGTTGGCCAAAAGTTGACTCCCCTCTAATTAGACCCTCCCCCAGTAATCTCTATACACAAAAATACGTACACATACTTGAGAAACAGTGTCATTTTAAAACGACTGTTACGAATTAAGAAAAGGTTAATGTTGTATGCGAAAGCTAAGAAGCTGCATTACAACGAGTCAAAAAATCACATCTTTAAACCGCATGATTTCTTCAAAATAGAATGAGAAGCGTTATGAAACTAACTATTCACGTATCTGTAAATTAGGCATTTACGATTTTCACAAGCAATGGAAAACATGTAAGGAAAAAATGAGTTCGTTAAAGAATGTGGGGTGGTCCTACATACTGTCAACAGTTTTCACAGCGTGAAAATCGGAAAAGTGATTTCTCCCTTTTTCCTCAGCCAGGCCCGACCGTTGGTGGCCATCGACGTGTGGCTCAGTGTAAATAACTATTCCTTCAATTCAAGAGTGGATACATTACCAACTCTCAATTTTTTGAGTGGGTACTACCGCCGGGTCTGGTAGTAATATATGGAAGCTCAACGGGTAAAAAAGATCTGTCCTTCCCCAAGGAAGCGTCATAGCCCCTCCACGGTCTATTTAAATGATGGAAAAGATATTGTGAGTAGCGGTCTCGGACAGTTCTCAGATGATTCTGTCATTTTACCAGCGTCAGCTACAGACGACGTTACACAATTCACTCACTTAACCACGTCTGAGGAGGTCTCTGATACAACTACAGCTGGCACAGGGCGACGTTGTGCACAAACAACACACCTACATAATCTGCACCTCATTATTCGATTGCAGTTAAATACTGATATGTGCTCCTTTAATAACACGCCATCAAGGCGTGAGGGCCGCCTTGCCCGCATGCGTTGACACATTCATTCCTTTCATTATTTCACACTGAATTTGTGATTAGCAATATGGAAGGATAAATCTGCCAGCAGCTAAGTAAAGCACGGCCCACAATGGCATTGGATCTTGTTAGTTGACAGATAATACCATCACTATTCCCTTACTTAGCAGCTTAGGCTGCTGTAGTTGGGCGGAAAGAATGTCAAACGGTGAGCGCCAATGCTTAAAAGTTTTGCAGCCAGGTCATAACTGCGTAAAGTCAGAATTATGGCCTTTAATAACTAGCTCTAGGGCTAATATCTTGCAAGAGTGCTGTTATAACTTGTTATAACTTAGATATATGAGCCCGAGCTGCTGATGTTTGCTTGTATAGTCAAGGGCCAAAGAAAGACGAATGATTTTTTACGTAGACGTAAACAACTATCGTGTTCTACACGGCACTGTTCAGTACAGCAGGCCGTCAATACGTCAGAAAATTGTCAATACTCATATCGTATTTTAAATGCACCAAGCGTGCACAGGCTGTCATGAGTCGTTGAATTTTTGCAGTTCGTCTGAAGATCGAATTTTTAGACTGCTCTTTCTTGTACCACGCAGTGTCTCAAAAACAGAAGTTTCTTCGTGCCTTCCTAGGACGTCTTAAGTTCTTGTCCTTGTAGATATGACTTGCGAAATCTGTCGGCTGTTTCAGCGAACAGAATTTTTCAGCGACGGATGATGGAAGCTGGCAGCTTGTAGTTTCCAGGACGTGTGGGTGGATTTCCGAAAAACATTTGCTTTTCGGTGTAAGAGATCGCCAAGGAAAGTATATTGCACTATCTCACGCTGCACCGCGAACTTCATGCCGTGGGTACTTACTATGTGGTCCGAAGTGTCACACAGCTTTTTACGCGCATGACCACAGAACAAGTCTGTGCCGTCGACGTTATAATGAAAGCCATGCCCAGGGAAGTCAAAGTATCTCGGAAGTAAGTTGACCATAACTGGAGTTAGGTTAGTCGACTTAAAAAAGCTGAAAAATTTCAGTACTATAATAATAATAATATAAAACTTATATGCACAATTATTGATACGTAGTGTTTATCAGTAATAATTTAAGAAGCAAATGGGCAGCATTGTGCCACGCTACCTATCTAAAAAGACGTAGCACATTATTTCTGTATTCTTTCAATAAACTTTCTTTTACTCTCTTGTTCTGCTTTTCGTTGAGGTAATAATATTCTTGTGCCAGAACACAGATTCCACCACATAAACACAAAACATGAACCCAGCAAAGCGCATTAAATTTATATATGTATTTTATTCTTAGTAACATTCTTTATGTTGTAGACTTCCAATTAAATATTTCAAGGCCGACTAAAAATAGTAGATATGCAGCAGATAATTAATATTTCAACAATTATAAGTCTTTGTGGACAATAACTGAATATATTTGTATAAAAAGCCACGAAAAATTAAATATTAATTGTGTAACTATATTTCGACGGCGGCAGTATATTTGAACAGTGAGACGCCACACTTAATGGCTATCTGAGCAAAGAGCTTCAGTCTCAACCGTTTTTTAGTATTGTTAAATGTATATTTGTTTGTTAAATGTAAACAATATTAGTATGGAGGTGGTCAAAGTATTTAATTCTGTAATATTCAAATTATGATATTTTGGAAGGGAAATTGTATTTTAAAGATAAGGCGTTAGGATGCGCAAAAGGATACAATTTTAGGAACAGGTAGAGCATGCTTTCGAACGCTTGGGAAGGGACTCGTAACTTGGACGTGGTGGTGAAAGGTTGTGACGCTGGGCGGTCTGAAGCCGCGAAACGAACTTGTGATTTGGAGAGATAAGCATGTGTGGACTTAGAAAATTTACGAGAACTTAGTCTCTGGTTAAAATGTGGCAAACTATGCACGGTAGTAGGGCTATGGAACTGTGATAATTCAGCAATCGTGTACTCCTGTGATGACAAACTGTGTTTTATAACAAATACTGTAATTAACTGCGGACTAATTACGAGTGATCATTTGGAACTTTTACTCTCGAGGGCGTGTGATAATTATTGTGCCTCTCGTGAATAATAGTTGGAGAAATATTCAGTCATTTACTGATGTGTAAAGTAGGACCATCTCCACGTTTCATGTCTAATAAGAATAATAAACTCCATTTATAAAGAATTACTTCGTGAGTGAATCACTTCTTTGTCTTAGAATCCATTTTGTTGGTCATTCAAAGGTTTGAAGTTATGTTTGTTAAATATATTTTCACATCATCATACGCAGATTGATAGACTGGATAAATTACAGAATAATTATTGATCTTTTTTAAACAGATTGGGTAGCTGTTTAGGGTATAGAAGCTGACATACATAACTCACCCCTATGAACAGAGACAACGAGCCATAAACTTTTTACTACCCTGAGTTATGTATTGTCCAATTCTTATTGGTGAGTGCCGATAGGAAGGTCGCATGTTTTCTTCATGCAGTGTACGAAGTATTTCTTCCGAGTTGATCCAGAAACTTGTTTTCCAAAAGGCCATGTTAACTATATTTTATATTTATAATATTTATTTTCTCGTTCATTCACTCAACTGTTTTTGTAAAAATGTTCAAATGTGTGTTCATCTAACGGACTCAACTGCATGGTTATTAGTCCGTAGCTTACAAACTACTTAAGTTAAGGTCTAAGGACAAAACAAACAACCACGCCCGAGGGGGGACTCGAACCCCCGACGGCGAACTGCCGTGCGCACCGCAGCACGGCGCCCCAGTACGCACGGCTAATCCACCGTGGGCTATTTTTGTAGTTGTAAAATGACCCATCAGCCATCATAGTTATTTATGTTAAATGTAGCAGTTTGTGACTTTTCTTTCTCAATACTCTAATTTGTCAAGTAGGCTGTTTTAAACGAGTTTGTGACACTTGCGAGGAGTGACACTTGCGCGGAAAGGGAATTTGTAGACACTTTCGCGGAAACCCGGACGCTGCAGGTAGTGAACAGGGTGTTCCAGAAATAGGGATACACCACCCCTACTCCTCGCCCTCCAGCCGCTACCTGTGCCGTATTCAGGGAAAGGCCCACCGAGCGAGGTGGAGCAGTAGTAACGGCCCGAAGATATCACAGCCTCATTCAACAGGGAGATAACACGTCATACAAATATCACTCGATTCACAATACAGCACCATGTGAAGAGGAATGTGATGAAATCAGAATTGAGCGCAACTGTTGCTAACTACAATTTCGGATTTACTGCATTTTGAGTCAGAATTCGCACCTATATTCGCATTTATCGCAAATGCGAATTTTTCCTGTCCCTAGTAATACCTCTAAAAATAAACAGCTGATCAAGGCACTAAATGCAAGGGCAGATCTTTGGGTGTATTACTACAAATAACTAAAACACAATTTGATCGTGGAATTATATACAATCTCATTATAAATGTTTTTTGTAGGTGGTTTTGAGCAGCTTTTAAATATGTTAGGAATAGCATTATGAAATATAGACAGCTACACCTTATGTTTATTATGAGACATCGATTTCGGCTAATTTCAGGTCATCTTCAAGTCTCAAACAACAGGTGTTACTTATGCATTTTTCCAGTGGCACTCATAACCTTTAAGTGTTTACACACGCCGGCTGCGGTGGCCGAGGAGACAAAGGCGCTCCAGTCACGGTCTGCACGGCCACTACGGTCTGGGGTTCGAATCCCCCCTCGGGCATGGATATTTGTGCCGTCCGAGTTCGTAAGTAGTTCATAAGTAGTTTGTAAGTTTAGGGACTGATGACCCCGTAGTTAAGTCCCATAGACTATACAAACATTTGAACATTTTGTTTACACACGAGGTCTAACAGAACCCAGAATCTTTGCGTCTAAATGATACATATATTGGTGTGTTGTCTTATTTCGAAAGAACAGACATCACACCAATATACATAGCTCTCGGAAAAGTGGAACGGCACGATGTCGTTACGTAGCACAGCACAGCCGACTGGAAACGCAGGAGAAGTGCAATCAAAGCTCTCTCCTCAGAGGTATGATTAGGTTCGACGTAGACGTCTACAACATACAGTCTACACGGCGAAGATTACACCAAAAAATTTAACGTTTCGTCTACTTTGGCGATAGCAACCAAATTTTAAAATCGTGTGTACTATGTAAAGATGTAGCAACACAAAACGCTTCGAGTCCAAAACTTCACTGAGTTTCGAGTTCTGAATTTTTAATATGTTTTTAATGTTATTACAGAAAAAACATATTTGGGACTCACACTACAATTTTCATATGGCAGAATTTGTAGGTACATTCACAAGACATAAGACAACGGTTGTGTGCATTCATCTCATGATAAATATCAATCATTTGTTTTCAGTGTTTACTTCAAATTTCTCTTTTAAGTTTCTTTAATTATTAGTACTTAAATGTGGTTATGAAATAAATAAATTACGTGTATATGTGTAGTCTTATGCGGCCAAACTACTTAGGTCATCGGTCGCTAGACTTACACACTACTTAATCTTACTTAAAATAACTTAAGGCAAAGTACAAACAAACACACCCATGTCCGAGAAGTACTCGAACCTCCGACCGGACCGGCCGCGCAATTTGTGACACAAATTACATATTTGATAATAGTAATGCATAGAAGTATGAAATCACGTCAAGACTACTTCCTGCAAAAATTTCGACAAAAAAAGTTGGCACTGACTTTAGAAAAACAAAATTCTGGTATATTGGATTTTAACATTTTATCAAAAAATGAATGTTACTACAAGAGATACAGCCATTCAAATTTATGAGCACCATAACGTTTTCCCTGAACAGTATTTCCGCGTATTCCGTAATTTATATTTATACAGTTAACAGGCAATGTAATTTATAACCAACTATTGGCTGTCAATTTCGCTTCATTTTTACTGGAAGTCTTGCAACTTGTTTCTCCCTGTTGGTTTATGCCAAGTTCGGATTAAAAATGGTTCTATATGACGGTGATGGAAAATAGAATTTATCTTTAGCATTTTTCGGTGTGTGACATTCCCTTAGATGTATTTGTAATTCGAATACAGCCGAATCGTTTTGGGGTCTACGAATAAACGCTTTAAGTATGTAAAATACTCATTGACTTATTATTAACGTTTTTTAATTCAAGGTTTAAGGTTGCATCTCCTATTAAAAAGCATAGTATCTATTTTTAAAGAGATGGAAGTTGCGTGATAGTGGGGTTAACTACATAGCGGTCAATTACATCAACGTATCTGTGCAGGATGCCTAATATATTTATTGCTTGCGCAGGTGTCTTGATATGCTTAGCGCTGAATAATATGCTTTTAGGAGGTATGACTGTGGAAAGTCCATAGTCTTGTAGTAGCAGAGACTAACTCTCCAAACATTATCACTATTAAAATACCTTTTTGTTTACAGGAGGAACACTCAACGGATTAATATGTAGTTAGAACAAGTCACTATATTGCTCTTCAGCTTGCAAAGGGTTGTGCAATTTCACTGATTTTCGTGTTATGTTGACAGTGTGGAAACTTGACAACAGTAGTGCTAGACTTCTTGTTGGGCCTGTACCCAGGAAAAGCGATTAGCCGCCCCAAGGGCCCCGGGTTCCACGCAAGTGTCACTCCGCGCAAGTGTCACTCCGCGCAAGTTTTCCAACCCCGTTTTAAACCGCGGCTGCCTGACGGTGCCACTGATGTGACGGTCACGTGTCCGCAGTTCCAGCGCTGACCAGCTGGTCTGGCACCAGCGAGCATCCCTCAGTGGCCAGCCTTTTATTTTTATTGACTTAC
The DNA here is from genome assembly GCA_026315105.1 of Locusta migratoria. Taxonomy (NCBI): domain Eukaryota; kingdom Metazoa; phylum Arthropoda; class Insecta; order Orthoptera; family Acrididae; genus Locusta; species Locusta migratoria. The sequence goes on along the minus strand of CM048744.1, from coordinate 985,164,803 downwards.
GCTTCAGCGCTTGTCTATAATTTTATTATGCGAGTCGTAAGTACTGCTGCCATGCTATACATCAGAATACTACTTACATTTTATTCTTAAAACGCCGCGGTGGAGTAATCGAGCGGTCTGAAGGGTCTCGCTGCGGAGCGCCAATTCGTGCAACATTTCCGTGACGCTTCCCCCCATCCCCCCTCCCCCGTAACATGATAAAACAAAACGAGCTGCTCTTCTCTGAACCTTCTCAATATCTTCCGTCAGTCCCACCTGGTGAGGGTCCCACAATGGGCAACAGTACTCCATACTCCAGGAGAGGACTCACAAGATGACAGCATCATCCGCGAACAGTCTAAGGGAGCTATTCAGATTCTCTCCTAAATCGTTTATAATCACAAGGAAGAGGAGGGGACCTATAACGCTTTCCTGGGGAACGCCAGATATCACTTCTGCTTGACGTGTTACAGTTTCGTTGGTCAAGATGTGGGTTTATTTTCTATGCTGGATGTAATGCACCACAATAATGTTTCTGTGGACGACAGGGCACTAGTAAACGTGTATAGAAAAGTGTGTTCTCTCTAATTCTAACTCCAGTTGTCATTTCGCTAGAAAAAAAAACATACATTTACTGTTTGTTACTTGTTTGCCGCGGTGGCGTAGCCGAGCGGTCTAAAGCGCCTCGCTGCGGAGCGCGCGGTTGCTCGCCGTGAAGGTTCGACTCCTCACTGGGGCATGGGTGTGTGTCCTTAGGTTAGTTTACCTAGGTTTAAGTAGTTTGTAAGCTACGGACTGATAACCACGCAGTTTGGTCCGATAGATTTACAAACATATGAACATTTGAATTCTTAAAAACCGGGTTTAGTTTGAAAAGAAATTGTAATTTATGTTACAGGCATTTAAAAAAAAAATCTGTTGAAGGCAATCCTAGTAACTGCCGAAACCGGAGAAAATAAATTTTATCCCCACACCGAGGGCTGTAACACCAACCGCTGAATTTGTAAACAGTTGCTGAAAAATCATTCATTCGCGCTCACATTGATCTTCTCTGGTCTTTGATTTTTCCTCTTTTGATCCTATCTCGTAACAATCGCAGATTGACGGGTGTTACTCCAGTAATGATCGAAAGAAGTTCTTGTAAACTACCTCCTGAAGCTCTGTCTTTTCTGTAGTCAGGATCCATACCATAATTTTAAAATGTTTCTAAAACTATGGGGCCAAACTACAGTGGTCATGGGTCCCTAGTCTTACAAACTACTTAAACTACCTTACCCCAAGTACAACACACACACAACCCACATGCCCAAGGGAGAACTCGAACCTCCGTCGAGCAGCAGCCGCGCGCTCCACAATCAGGCGCCTTAGGGCGCACAGCCATTCCCAAGTGGTAGCACCCACACTGCTAGGCGTTTAATGGATATGATTGATTGTAGTATTTGTTCGACAATCGTATGATTGTATTAGAAGACTTGTGTTGAGGCTCGATGTCAATCCTTGCACCCATTAATTCACTAAATTTTGCGTGGAACAGGCGGAATCTAGTTTGGAAGGAATTTTAAGTCTGAAAGAAGTGTTATAAGCGATGTAAAGTTAACATGCCGCCGGCCGCGGTGGCCGAGGGGACTGAGGCTCTCCAGTCACGGTCTGCACGGCCACTACGATCGGGGGTTCGAATCCCCCCTCGGGCATGGATATTTGTGCCGTCCTTAGTCTTAGCTACTTCATAAGTAGTTTGTAAGCTTAGGGATTGATGACCCCGTAGTTAAGTCCCATAAGTTCTACAAACATTTGAACATTTTTTTGCTAACATGCCACATGCTTTCAAAAGTTCTACAAACATTTGAACATTTTTTGCTAACATGGCACATGCTTTCATGATTTATTTCAGATTGCTTCCTTGAGGATATAGTGCTGATGAGTGATCAATCCCTTATCACAACCATAGAAGACCTGTTTCAACGAACAGGTTTGAGTCTGGGTCGAACGTCGCAATTTAACATTATTTTCCTATAATAACTCATTTTTGCTACCACAATAAGGAGAAGCAGCCTTACGTAATTTTCAAGGAACTGATATATGTACCTGGAAATCTATTTACGAAAAATAATATCCTCATATTACACGAAAACAGGTACCGTCAAAGTATCACGGAAAGCTCAAAGCGGGGCGAAGCTTTCATCCGTTGTAAATTCAGCTTCGGGAGAGGAAATTTCTTGCTCCAGCAATCTGCGTTTTTTATGCTTCCTCGCTTTGTCCGCCAACGGTAGTGTAGTCATAAAAGCCATTCTCTCATGTCGACTTTACTGACCAGCGGAGTGCTGGTAATTCTAGGAAAGAGGAAATTAAAAACGCAGCAGCTCAGAGAGGTTCACAGAAGGGCCCTTGTAGCGATTCATGGAATCAGGATATTCGCGAGTTAAAATCAAAAGCGGCCAGGGCTTCCTGGAAGTGGAAATTTCCTCTGCAATATTGCAGGGAAATTCGAATGCGATCTGACACAATGGGTCTTCTGGTGCGTTCCAAATTCCGCGAATCAGAAATTCGGCGGACTGGTTTCCACCTCACATTGCACATATCGCGTATAGCTCATTCTCGTTGTTACCAGTGTATTCAGCAGTTGGCTATTGTCTTGCATTTCTGTGCTGATTTATGTTTTTAGCGTACCTGTTGCAGAAAAATCAATCAACAATAACTTTTATGCATAATAATTAATTGACATTTCCGTCGGTACTCGGCAGAACGTGATAGCAATATTAAAAAAAGGTAAACATTTGCAAACAATGTGCAAATAATATTCATTTATTCTGTCGCTAACCGGTTTTCGCTTTCTAGGCCATCTTCAGGTGGTAACTGAATGTCTCAGACGCAGGTAAAATAACATGCGACTTACAAAGATATTACGTAGGGAGAAGGTACAATTTTTTGGTAGCAAAGTTTTACATTAAATGTGTAAAGATATTATTTTATTACCGATTTATCTTGATTTACATTCAGCCACTGTTGTCACCAACAGTAATGGAGGGAATGGTGGAAATGGACGAACAGATGGCAATGGTTCTGGAACTTTTCCTTGGGGTAGAGCAGCTCCGCCATTCATTCAAAATTTTGTACATGCCTTAGCGGGTCGAATGGCTGGTGCTGTAAATGGTGGGCAGAACAGCCAAGTTCGTGCAGCTACAGTTACGTATCCCACAACAGAGACTCTGTCTACATCAAGGCCTCATGTCCATCTTGCACCAGCTGCTGTGCAAGGTTTCGCTTCAAATTATTTTGAACCATTTCTTCCACGTAACTCTCATCATATAAGAAGCCGCCGACGTGGTGCACCTCAGGCTGCGACACAGCAAGCCTCTCAGCAACAAATGCAGTCGCAACAACAAGTATCAGCTAATGAACCTGATACACAACAGGCCATTACTGCGGCAATAGACTTATCTCGAGCATCATCTATGTATTCCCCAACTGTTGGTACCTGCAGTAGCAGCAACGCCAACACCAGTAATAGCAGTAGTTCACTACAAGACGGTTCAGATTTATTCTTTTTTCTTTTATTTGGCCTTTAGGTGCAGATCTAACAACTACCAAAAGCAGCAGCAGCAACAACCACTGAGGGACTTGCCTCCTGGAGTACCAGCAAACTGTGGTGTCGCACAAGTACAAAGTGCGCGCCACCTACTTTCGCCGCGCGCCGCCATGCAGTGCGGGTGGGTGCGGGTGGTGGTGGTATTTTGTCAAGGGCACGGCCACATCTGCAAGACTTCATCAGGCAGAAAGTCCTACAAGGAGGGGATACTTCTGAAGAAAAGATTTCAGTTGCAGTGCATGCAATGTTACAAGAATTGCGTCCTCATCTGAAACTTCTGGTTGGTAATCTTAAAATGTTTTGTCACAAGTAACTGCTAGAACATCAGTGGTGGGGAGAACACTTGTTCTTACCACCTTATAATGACTAGTGTCTATACAAATTCCAGAATAATATAGTGGGAAAAGACTGAAAAAGAAGGCTGGTGAAAATCAAAACTTCAAGAGCTACCTACTCCTCCCCGCGTATAGATTAGGTCTTATGGTAACAATGGCACACGAAAGAAAAAGGGTTTCGTGAAACTGCATCGTGAGAACATGTTCAAATGGTTCATTTTCATAAAATCCGCATACTGAGTAGCTACAATGCCACGACTGCTAGGTCAGAGATATAGTCAGCTTTGGCAAGTAAAATGTCGTACTGAGGAAGTCTGTAAATAGCTTATTTATAATTTCTGAATTAACTTACTAATTTATAGTTTCTTCGTTTTTGAATTACTTATGAAATGTTTTGCATGCCTTGGTCCGAGGTCTCCTGAACACTGACATTGAATGTGTATATTGCATCGAGAAAACAGTTCCTGAGATTGTTCATAGACGTCACTCATCCGGCTCAAAGGTGTAAAAGGCAGTCACGAGCAGCTCCATTGCGACCAAATGGCTACGACTGGCGATCAGTTCCAGTTGTGAGACCAAGGAGGAAGTGCACTGCTGGTACTGACTGCTCTTCTACCACGCCTAAAGGGTCACTTCCCAAGTCTCATCGTATCCGCCTTATTACTTTGCGTCAGGAGGGACTCTCATCAAGCGAAGTTTCTAGACGTCTCGAATAGATTAGATTAATACTTGTTCCATGGATCAATACTTGTTCCATGGATCATACAGACGACATTTCGTAATGATGTTGAACGTGTCAGTTTAGTAAATGTCTATAGATGCCAATCAATATTTTAAGGATCTTTTATTTTATTTATTTTAATAAAAATCAAATGTTTGTACAGCTTGTGAGACTTAAATACGGGGTCATCAGTCCATAAACTTACAAACTACTTATGAACTACTTACGAACTAGGACGGCACAAATATCCATGCCCGAGGGGGGGATTCGAACCCCCGACCGTAGTGGCCGTGCAGACCGTGACTGGAGCGCCTCAGTCCCCTCGGCCACCGCGGCCGGATTTTATTTTAATATTTTTTATTTTAAGTTTTATGTATAAATTCATCTAAAGTATAGAAGGAGTTGCCATCCAGAAATTACTTTAATTTATTTTTAAATACTAGTTGCCATCTGTCAGAATTTTGATGCTACTTGGTAAGTGACTGAGGATATTTGTGGTAGCATAATTCACCTCTTAGATTTATCCTTGAATGGCTATGTTGTAGCTATGCACACTGCTGTTACTTTTGAATTGGATCGGATTGTTAATAATAAATTTCATGAGTGAAGCTACAGTGAAGATCCCTAGATCCCTAAATAAATGTCTGCAGAATGCTCTTGGGTGGGCTCCAGCAATTATTCTGTTTACACGCTTTTGTGCAATGAATACTTTTTTACTTAATGTTGAATTGCCCTAGAAAAGGAGTGAATGAAAACAGGCGTAGTAAGCTAATTTACTGAGATGTGCATCGCCCACCCTGTGGCACTCCACCATTGATAGTCCCCCAGTTTGCGGAATCGGCTGAAGTTTCTACATTACATGAACCAGTTAGTTCAACCTTCTGCATTCTTCCAGTTAAATATTAATTAAAACATTTGTACACTGCCCCAACTATAATGATTAAGCTTATCCAGAAGAATTCCACGATTTACACAATCAAAGGCCTTTGAAAGATCACAAAAATACCAACGGGTGATGTCTGGTTATTCAGAGCATTTAATATTTGATCGGGGATATATAGCATTTTCTGTTGAAAAGCCTTTCTGGAAACCAAACTGACTTTGATTTTACAAATATGGGAGGCTACTCTTGAATACATCACTTTCTCTCTTTCGGATGACGTTCAAAGCAAATCCTCGTTACGTTTTGCTGGATGTCAGGTATATCGTTCTATCCCTTTCAAAGTTTGGATGAGGGAATAGGAAGAAGCCTGGAGGACTGAGATCCTGCGACTGAGGTGGATGTTCAGGGTGGGCCACCCCATTTCTCGCCAGTAACTGTCCGACTACACTGGCTCTATGTGGACGAGCGTTGTCGAGCAACTTTAACATCCACCACACTCTCCGGATCTTAATCCTCCAGGCTTCTTCCTATACCCTCAACTCAAACAAGATGGAAAGGAAAGAGATTTGATGATATTCCTGGCAGCCAATAAAACGTGATGACGATTTTGAAAATAATCTCAAACGAGGTCTTCCTGCAAAGTATCCGGGACGTATGGCAGAGCTCAGCGGTGTATAGTAATGGGAGGTGACTATCTCAACTTCTTCTCAGAGGTTGTACATTGCCAAATACATTGTGGTAAGCTTGACTCACCCATTCGCAGTGGACTGAATATCGATTTCTGTCTGTATTCTTAAACCTTATTATTAGTATAAAGATTAATTCGTTGCTAATATTTGTATTCCTTTTGTAATCGCACTTTGTGTACCCTGTTTGGTTCCAGAGGAATTCCATTTCATTGGCCTGTAATCTCCTTCTGTCTTTCTTTTTCATTACCCAAAATTCACTTCTGTTCTTACTTTGGAGAGATCTTCTGGCGAGACTCTATAAATACGCTTTATGACAATGAGAGTACTTAGCGACTTGCAACAAACTTAGAACATAATTTCAAACTTTCATTAAACTTTTTCTCGCTGACAACTATAGCAAAATTATGAAAGGAAAAAAGTTTCTTGCTTATTACTTTTCAGCTGTTTGTGGAGTAAAACTACAGCATTCGACACGACGTTAAAATTATAATTTGTACACAACAAACTGTAGCCGCTGGAAATTTTACAGACAGTATACACGCATATAGTTGAGTGGAGCTTCTAAATTGTGTCACAGTACGATACGTAGTTCATGAGATAAGAGCACATAAACAGTAACATTCATTGAAAATCGCCCCATCACGCACCAAGTTTTAATCTATTACTTCTTTACTACTAATTGTATTCAAAAGTGATACAAATGAATATACACCTGAAAAATGGCAACGCCGGGTTTTCAGCTAGTCTTTATATATAAAATAGAATGTTCTTGTGTTTGTGTGTACGTATTCCATACAAATCTAAAGTTTTATTCCAATTTTTATGAAATTATGCACACGTAAGCTTCCATCTATGAGGACGGTCGCTGTTAAGTGTAAGAATCACGTACAACCTACAGTTCACCAAATATGACGTCATAAACAATAATATGCGCGAAAAACTGTTCCATTACGCAACAGTGTTGCACGTTTCCTCCTAAACCACTGGATCAATTTCAACGAAATGTAGTACCATGAGGGACCAATCCCTACAATGGTAAGCACCACTTACCCCTTTCAGACCCAAGGCTGTAGGTGCTGTGACATTAATATAGGGAGGAACGTTTAAGATACAAAATACATACAGTTCATTACAAAAAAGAAAATAAATTATTTTCTAAAATTTTGTACCCACACAATTGTCTGTTTTCGGCCTTCACTAATAATTTTTATGTCTGCACCATCGTACATTAACATGCTTTTGAAAGGAATGAAATAATAACATCACAGGATCGTATAAAATCAAATGGCAGTCAAAATATATGATAGCTTAACATGTCAAAACAAGGAGATCAACACCTTGTCAACAAGTGTTTCTTGCCGCCATTGTGAGTGTACTGGAAGTTTGGCGACTGCTGTTGTCACCCATTGTAGAAACGTCGCGCACGTTACCACAGTACAGCCACAATTGAGTGATGCAGGCCTGAACTTCATAGCGTGAATCACAAAGAAATGAAGCGGACAGAGCCAGAACCGCGCAATTGTGCGTGCAGGGCCTGACACGGATACTACACATTGTTCAGATGTTATGTCATAAACAAAAGGAGTTGCAAGAGACTGCCACATGATGCGGCGAGTATTTATAAATACAGTAAATGAGAATGAAACAACTTAGAAACTTGCAACAAACTTTAAATATACTTTCAAACCTTTATTCAACTTCTTCTCGCTGACAACCGCAGCAAAATGATGAAAGAAGTAATGTTTTTCGTTTAATACTTTTCCGTTTTACACGGAGTAAAACTACGGCATTCGGTCTAACGTTGCAATTTATAATTTCTACACTACGTGTTGTACCCCCAGGAGATTTCACAGACTGTATATACACATACAGCTGAATGCACCTTCGAAATTGTATCACAGTACAAAATGTAGGTCATGTGATACGAGCACATATACAGTAACGTACATGGAAAACCGCCCCATCACACGTGAGGTTTCAGTCCATTACGTACTTGCTATGGACTGTATTCGCAATAGATTTTGCACACGCACAGCACTTATACAAATGAATATATACCTGCAAAAGTATACAACTTTAGTACATATAATTCAATAAGTTTAATATAATATATCCAAAACATCGATTTCCTTATATATTCTCCTACAAAAATAACATATTTACGGTAAAGAGGATGGACAGAGAGAGAAGGGATAGGACAAGTACTAACTCAAGGCTTGAATAAATAACGTTCTCAGCTAGTATGTTCTAAAATCCTACTGTAAACCGAAAGCAATAAAACAGACCTGCAATTCCGTGGATCATTCCTACTGCCTTTGTTTCTCGAATATTGGAGTAACCTGTGCAACGTTCCAGTCTTTAAGTACGGATCTTTCGCTGAGCGAGCGGTTGTACATGATAAGTATGGGGCTCTTGCATACGCAGAAAGGAACCTAACTGGTATAAAATCGGGACCAGGAGAATTACATTTGTTAATTCATTTATGTTTCTCTAATACTCCAGGGATATCTACTTCAAAATTACTCATGTTAGAAGCTGTTCTTGATTCGAATTCAGAAATATTTGCTTCGTCTTCTATGGTGAAGGAATTTCGGAAAGCTATGTTAAGTAATTCTACTTTAGCAGAACTGTCATCGGTAGCATCACCATTGCTAACGTGTTGAGAAGGTATTGATTGTGTTTTGCCGCTAGTACACTTTACATACGACCAGAATTTCTTAGGATTTTCTACCAAATTACGTGACAGGATTTCGTTGTGGTAACTATGCTAAGCTTCTCGCATTGAAGTTCGATCCAAATTTTTGGATGGGGATTTTGCGTCCGATTAAGTTTGACATGCTTTTCTCTTTGCCTTTACAAAAATAAATAAATAAATAAAATAAAACAATAAACAAATAAAAATAAAATAAAATAAAAATGAAAAAATTTAAAATAAATATTTGACATCATGCTTCACTTCCTACAGATGTTTCTCCAAATGTTTGTAACGATCAGTCACTGGAAAAACATCTTTAGGAAGTGAAGCATGATGCCAAATATTTATTGTAAAGTTTTTCACTTTTGTAATATGATATGTTAAGCAACTGGCTAAGCTCTGCTGACGCTTGAGAATGCTACATTAAGCGAAACCGGTAGCTGTGAGCTAATAAATTAAGCAGCTGTGGTCAACATGTCACTTTACAAATATTTAAAAGCTGTTAAACCCTACCTTCCCACTTTCTTGTTTTACAAGAATGATCTCACCTCTTTTGTGCACCACGACGGGTCAGTCCCCTGTTTTGTTAATTTGTTTGGTATTAACCTGTCAATTGTTGTCGATATTATTTATTTACATGTAAGTCACATCTGACCTACACTCACATTGTTATTTCAAAAGACTGGAGATTGTCACTCAGGAAAGCGTTAATCGAATTTTTGCCTGCTTTTTTTTTTATAAATATAGTTTTATTTTTGTTTTGGTGTATTTAGGAAGTCCGCTATTCAGTCTCACTATGATAACGCGGTGTTCACTAATCCCTGTGTCTGTTTTCATGTTCTTTATTATCTCCGGATTATTTGTTGCCACGTTGTTAGGTATGTTTCCGTAACCCTGTAGTATTCTAGTGGATTCGTGAACTAATTACTCGAGATGATTTCCGGAGAATGCGTACAGTAGAATTTCGGACGATTGTTTATGCTTGCCTCGTGTTTTGAACGTGTATTTTTGCCAACCCATATCGAGGTTACGTTAAAATCGTCACCAATAAAAAATTGTATACTTTGGATACTTTTTTGAAAATTGATCCAAGCTTTCTTTGAAGTTTTATGCAATTGAATCGTCTCATTCAGGGTGTCGGTAAAAAGAAGCAATTATTAATTTATTCTGGCGGTCAAGTAAGCCCTCTCCCCATACCAACTCACAGGAACAATCTACTTCAATTTCGCAACAGGATAAACCGCTTGTGACAGCAATAATCACACCGCCACCTGTTTTATTCAATCTCTCCTTTCTGAACACCATTTGCCACATTGTAAAAATTTCAGCTGAACTTATCTCCGACTATGGCCACATTTCGGTACCTATAATGATTTGAGATTCTGTATTTTCTATTAGGGCTTCGAGCTCTGTTACTTTCTTCACGCGACTTTTAGGCCAATGGTTTTCAGATCTGTGTTCGTCCTATCTTTGAGCTGTTTCCTTTGAGACTGAAACCCTTTCTACGTGTTCCCGAGGCCCTCTAACCTACAAAACCGCCCAGTCTACGCCGCACAGCTGCCGCTACCCTTGTAGCCGCTTCCTGCATGTAGTGGACTCCTGACCTATTCAGCGAAACCCACCACCCGATGGTGGAAGTCGCGGAATCTCTGCAATGAAAATCACGAGGTCAGATGTTTGAAATCCTAAAGAAAAAAACTACTGAGGTCATCGGTCCCTAGACTTACAAACTACTTAAACTAACTTATACTAAGGACAACACACACACACACACACACACATGTCCGACAGATGACTCGCACATACGACGGGGGCGGCAGCGCATCTCGCGACATGGCTCGTCTCGCCGATCTTGGAACTAACAGTGAGGCAGTCAGTGTTACGGTCTTCAAGCCCAGCGAAATGCAGTGTTGTCAATATGAGAAATGTACAAATAAACTTGGATTAATAAAATAAGAAATTAAGATATGGTAATGGAGACAGTATTTGTGGTAATTAAAATTTCGTCAGGCGAGGTGATGGTAGAAATTTTAAAAAACGAAACACGGCGATATAAATTGAACACTGAAGATATGGAAACAATGAAGCACATATAAACACCTAAAAACGCAGGCGTCACTATTGTTCTGCCGGAGTCGGCAACGGAACAATAAAAGACACATACAGTTGGCGCAAAGGATATCTTACTCCGTGTAACCGATCACTATTACATTTTGCAGATATAAGGTTCACTTTTCCAATGTGTGTGAGGTCTTATGCGACCAAACTACGTGGTCATCAGCCGCTAAACTTACACACTAATTACTTAACTAATTAAACTAACTTACGCTAAGAACAACACAGACACCCATGCCCGAGGGAGGATTCGAACCCCCGACCGCAGCGGCTATGCAGACCGTGGCTGGCGCGCCGCAGACCGCTCGGCCACTGCGGCCGGCCTGCAGATATGAGTAATTTTGAATATACATGGGTGGAAAAAGATGAACAGAGAGAGGAAGGAAGAGTAAATGGACTAACAAAATGTGTGTGACTAAAACGAGTGACTTATGTGTGCTGTGACGTTACATGGGATAGAAGGCGAGGAATAAGAAGAAGTGTAGGGATATTAAAACTTTCTCTCGATTTTTAACGGAATAATTCTTTATATTTTCAAAAATTTTAATACGCCTCAATTGGTATCTTAACTCCAGTCCATATATATCAAGAGCTTAGACATAGATTTCTTACAAGGTATTTTAACTTTGATACGGTATGTTCATATGTTTTGAAAAAAAAATGAATTAGTAGCAGTTGTCTTTTGGTTGTGGAACAAGACGAACAACCTGTACCAAGTCTGTGTAAAACTATATCAAAGTGATGAAAATACAAGACTTTAAAGCCGGCCGCGGTGGCCGAGGTGACTGAGGCGCTCCAGTCACGGTCTGCACCGCCACTACGGTCGGGGGTTCGAATCCCCCCTCGGGCATAGATATTCGTGCCGTCTTAGCTAGTTGATAAGTAGTTCGTAAGCTTAAGGACTGATGACCCCGTAGTTGGGTCCCATAAGTTCTACAAACATTTGACCATGTTTGACAAGACTTTAAAACTTCAATTAGTGTTGAAAAACTTTTAAATGAAGTTAGTGTACAATATCGTAAACCTCAGAACGCCGCACCTTGAGAGATCTGTACAAAAGATGAGTGATATAAAACACAAGTATCTAAATATTTAAAGTGAGGTAAGATTACTATTATTATATGTGGAGTGACTCAACAATGGTAAATTGACTTAAAGACATATCTCAACGATCAATACCAATTTATTTAGCTTTACTTATTCCAAAATTTCATTGACTAAAAATCTATTTAATAAAACTTTTTATTATTAGTAACAATACACATAATAGTACAGTGGCTAAGTGCAAAAGATGCATCGTGTATGGCGGAGGTTTATTTTATTTACGCACTTCGGCAAAAAACACATTTTTATTTCAATTTTGAAGGAATTTTACACATCTGACTTTTCAACACAAGAGGAAGAGCACTGTCCACATACTGTTTCATGTGATCCACGACAGAGGGTACGGAAGGGTACGGAGCCTATTACCATTTAGCATGAAAACTGTACGGATTACCACATAAGTTATATATGAGTAGCCCATTTTCAAAACCAGCTATGTGCATCGTAAGCGATGTGTGAGAAAACAGAAAAAACTAATAAAACGAACTAGAAATGCGGTAGCGGTCAGATTTTTCTACAAGCAATAGTTGTACATGATTTTAATATATGCACCAAAGCTCTGAAATATCCGATGAGTAGGGAAGAAGTTATATAGATATTTTACTTGCATATAACAGGTTTTGCAACTGTGTTGTTCACATAGCGGTAGCCATATTGACTGCGCCTTACTTTGCAAAACCAGCTAAAATTGTAGAAAAACGCCGATATAGGAAGTGATGGAAAACAAAATTCTCAGAAATGCCGCTGCATGATTATTTATACATATTTATTTAAAGTACTAAATAATCGAATCTGTACATCTTATAAAATAGGCAGTATGTGAGTATGTGGGTATGTACGTTCCACATCTCCTTCCAAGTACTGGACAGATGTTAACCAAACTGATGATCCTTACTATCAGGCAACAACCGCTGTTAGGGTAAGAACCACCTACGACACATACGTAACCAGATATGACTTCACAAACAATGATAGTCGTGAGAAACGCTTGCTTCATGCGGTAATATTCTACATCTGCTCCTTTAGTAATCATCCGATTTCAACCAAATTTGGTTCAAATATTCTTTAAGGTTAGGAATTATTCGATATGATTGCGAAAACCACATAAGATACATAGTTCATACGATATCACGCCATAAAAAATGAATACTGCCCCATCTTGCGGCTCGTGATATTATCCGTCAACTATTTGACAATGAGAGCACTTAGCAGCTTGCAATGAACTTTGAATTCAGATCTTTGCAAAACTTTTCTTGCTGGCAACCCCAACATAATGATCAAAGGAATAAAAGTTTATCGCTTACTACTTTCCGATGTTCGTGATGTATACCTACGGCATTTGCCATGACATTACAAGTTATTACATCTACACTGTTAATTGTTTCCGCAATAGAATTCACAGACAGTACACATACATATCACTGAATGTTCCTTCGGTGATACGTCACAGTTCATGAAATATGAAGTCATAAAAAGTTTGGTTTCATGAAAAACCGCATCAACACGCACGAGGTTTCGGTTTATTACGTCTTTACTGCTGACACCATTCACGACATTAGACACGTATACCACTGAAGGTACCTTCCACTTTACATCATAGTACCACACAAATTTCAGAAGATATGACATCATAAACAATGAAATTTCCAATAACTACTAAATCATGCGCTTTTTTCCGCATTTCCTCCTAAAATAATGGACCGATTTCAACGAACCTTGCTACACATACTGCTTACTATCAGACAACAATCGCTGTGGGGTTAAAAACTACCTACGACACATGGTTCAGGTCATATGACGTCGTAAACAATCAGTCGCAAAAGTTTGCCATCACGCGACGCGTGATTTACGAGACTTCGTTCATCCACTATTTATTCATCGCAGATAGTTTCCTAATAATACACTCTAAAAATGTGAAAAATTATATTATTTTAGGACACATAATCAAGGATCTATGATGTCATAAGTATTGAGCAGCATGAAAAAGAAACTTAAGTGGAGAGATAGTAAAGTAGAAGCCGATGGACAGAAACGGAAGACCGATTTGGACTAAGATAAGAAAGGAACAAATACGGGCGGACGCAGTGGCCGAGCGGTCTGCGGCGCGCCAGTCACAGCCTGCACGGCCGCTACGGTCGGGGGTTCGAATCCCCCCTCGGGCATGGATGTTTGTGTCGTCTTTAGTATAAGGTAGTTCATCAGTAGTTTGTAAGTTTAGGGACTGAAGACCCCGAAGTTACGTCCCTTAAACTTAACAAACATTTGAACATTTTTTTGGAATAAATAAATGAGATATGACGACACAAACAATTAGGTTCATGCTGAACCAGGACATCAGACATGACGTTTCGATTTATTACGTCTTTGCTACTAACTATTCGGGAGATACTTTGCACACAGTATGTAGATATACCTCTGAATATACATTCGAAATTACACATAGTTAATGAGATATGACAAATACAAGTAAGTGCATGAAAATCTGCTCCATGGTGCATGAGCTTTCTAATGTAAGACTGGGAAAATGTATACTCCTTGCATCGCCGGGTTCCGCAGCTGGTAATTCAATGAAACCAACACCTAATTGAGCATAAACATCTATATTTTCATAACTCGCATAAAAGTAAAAAGCCGGCCGCGGTGTCCGAGGGGACTGAGGCGCTCCAGTCACGGTCTGCACGGCCACTACGGTCGGGGGGTTCGAATCCCCCCTCGGGCATAGATTTTGTGCCGTCCTTCTTAGCTAGTTCATAAGTAGTTTGTACGTTTAGGGACTGATGACCCCATAGTTAAGTCCCATAAGCTTAACAAACATTTAAACATTTGATTTAAAAGTAAAAATGTGAAATTTTGATATTTTGAGCGGTACGACTCGCCTTAATTATACCGAAGCATGGATGAATGTAAGTATGCTTCTTCAAACGTAATTCAATCAATAGGTAAGGTAAAGCAGTCAACAATCCAAAGATTGGTTTTGAACACCACAGTGCTTTACTAGGCATAGTGTTGTCTGGAGGTGGTATGCCGTTGCCTTTCTCCGACCTTGGAACTGACTTACCCAGCCAGTTATAGGGGGACCTACAGTTCCGAACCACGGTGCTACTCGGTATATTTTACATGATCAATACTGCCAGAGGGGAAAGAAGTGGAAAGTGTCAGATAAAAATCCTAGGACCTGTCGGGGATCGAACCCGCGACCTCTGTATTTGTAGTGTGGCCCTCTACCACTGTGCTGTCGCTTGGCGCCTGCCCCCGGCAGGTCGCCGCCTGCGTCACAGCCTCCCCCCTCCCCCTCCCCCCCTCCACCGCTCGCCCCCCATGTTATTTGCCGCCTCGCATCCTGCCGTCACCCCGACAGCCAGACAACAGCGCCGCCGCCGGCAAATGTCAGAGGCTGCTGTCGACGCCACATTTGTCATCCGCGCCGCTGTCTCCCCCACTGTGGTACGCGTCACGTCTTCCAGTTCAACGTAAAACTGGCAGTTTCTCATTTATTATTGAGCTGATCCCACTGAAAACAATTTACACGTAGATCACAGAGATTTGATGTATATTTCGTTCCAGCTGATCCATAGTCAAGAGATCCTCTTCCATGTAGAACATCTCAAACCAATAATACATCATAAATACAATAAAAAATAAACGATATAAATATCAATCTATTACAAATAAACAATCCCTGAGACGGATTTTCGTCTGGAATATGTCAAAGACAAAAATGGTAAATTTGAAGCATAGAATTAAAATTTATGATGCGGCGGGGAATCGAACCGGAACCTCCATGCTTACTAGGCAGACATCTTACCGGGTTTTTTTTTTTTTTTTTTTTTTTTTTTTCCCTCTGCCCGGGCGCGCTGAGCCACGGCGCCCGGTACCGTTCCACCACCACACCACCAACGATTAAAGCGCCTCGGAATAGTCTAAGCACGATTTCCCTTCACGTCACAAACTTTAATTCAGCTTCTGTGTTCCAAAGATAATTGCCTCTACTGCCAAGGCTCTCCACGCAGCAGAATAGCACCTTGGCAATGGACATATTTGTATTAAATTGATATTTATATCACCTTAACAATACTGTTCCAACTGTTCCAATAAGTTTGTGACGAGGAGGGAAATAGTACTATTCTGAGGCGCCTTAATCGTTAGTGCTGGTAAGCATGGAGGTCCGGGTTCGATTACCGGCGGCATCACAAACTTTAATTCTATGGGTCAAATTTATCATTAATAAACGATATGCTGGGGTACCTTACACAAAACCCAGATAAAATTGCCCTTTTGGTCTTGGAATCGATCAAAAATTCAAAAGCATGTTTACATTTCAAAGGGCGTAGAACCATATCTTTATATATAAAACAGAGTGTCCGTATGTTTGTATGAACGTATTGCATACAAATCTATAGTTTTATTCCAATCTTTTTCAAATTTTGTACAATGCGCTTCAATCCATAAGTGTAAGAATTATATACAACACATAGTTCACGAGATATGACATCATAAACAGTAAGATGCACGACAATGCTTCTCATTTTCTCCTAAACCACTGGACCGATTTCAACCAAGTTTGGTACACACATTCCTTATGTGAGATAACTATTGCTGTAGGAGTACGAACCACATACGCCATAAAATGCGACGAAACTTTATGAATACACTATATGAGAATGACAGTACTTATAAACTTGCAACAAACTTTAAACATAATTTCAAACCTTTATTAAACTTTTTCTCGCTGAGAACCACATCAAAATAACGAAAGGAAAAAAAAAGTCTCGCTTACTGCTTTTCCGCTATTCATAGACTACAACTACGGCATTCGGTGCGACGTTACAATTTGTAATATCTACACTACAAGATGTAACCGCAGGAAATTTTACAGACATTATATACACATACAGCTGAATGTACCTTTCAAATTGTATCGCAGAAAGACACGCAGTTCATGAGAACAGTAACGTTTCTGGAAACTCACCACATCACACACCACCTTATGATACATAACTTCTTCACTGCTAACTCTATTCACAACAGATTTAACAGACATTAAGCACTTATACAAATGAATATATACCTGAAAAATTATACAATTTCCCAATGCATTATATATGTCGTTTCTATTTTGATTACTATCTTTCTTTGTTTGGATGTTGCACTTATAATTTTGTACATTATGCGACACAGCCTTATTTCTTATTCACTCTCCCATAAATAAAGCATGTTTTTAGAAAAAAAAGGAGATAGACAGAGAGAAAAGGGATAATGGAGGTACTAACTCCAAACAGGAATAAATAAATAAATACCCTAGCAAGGCCCGGTTTTAAGCCAGTTACCAAATATAAAAAAGAATATTTACATTGAAGTGGATTTATAAACTTGTTACCAAATAATAAACCGTCAATTTCCTTCGGTGCCTGTGGTAATTCTTAGCCGCGCGGGAAAGGCCACGTTACGATAGCGTGGACGCTCGCGTCGGAAGTCCGAATACTTCCTTGGACATGAGGAGTTCCCATGATATAGAAGAAACAATTAATTCTTCTAACTGGGAAGTTATCAAAAATGGGGACCCCCAAGGTTCGGTCTTGGGTCCTTTGCTGTTCTTAATACATATTAACTTGCCGTTCCACACTTACGAAGATGCTGACTATATAAGTATAGCAATCACGCCTGACAAACAGGAATTAACTGATGAAATTGTAAGTGATGTATTTCAGTAAATTATTATGTGGTTCTCCACAAATGGACTCTCATTAAACTTGATAAAACCCAGCATATACAGTTTCATAAAGAAAATGGCATGACACCATTAATAAATTTAGGCTTTGAACATAAATCTGTAGCTAAAGTAGAATATTCATAATTTTTAGGTGATTGCATTGATGAGGGATTGAATTGAAAGAAACACATTGAAGATCTGCTGAAACGTTTGAGTTCAACTACTTATGCTATCAGGGCCATTGAAAAATTTGGTGATATTCATCTCAGTAAATTAGCTTACTAAGCCTATTTTCATTCACTGCTTTCATATGAGATCATATTCTGGGGAATTAAAACATTGAGTTAAAACGTATTCATTCCAAAACGCGAGTAATCAGAATAAATGCTGGGGCACACCCAATATCATCCTGCAGTTATTTATTTAAGGACATAGGGATCTTCACTGTAGCTTGTCATTAACAATCCGACCCAATTCCAAAATAACAGCATTGTGCATAGCTACAACTCTAGGAGAAAGGGTGATATTCACTATCCAAAGTTAAATCTAACTTTGCCACAGAAAGGGGTGAATTATGTTGCCACAAAAGTTTTCGGTCACTTACCAAACAGCATCATAAGTCTGATAGATAACCAACTGATATTTAAAAAGAAACTAAAAGAATTTCTGAATTAAACTCCTACACTTTAGATGAATTTATGCATAAAACTTAAAATTAAAATAAAAAATATATAAAATATTGATTGTCATGTATGGACACCATTTACTAAACTGACACTTTCCACATCACTGCGAAATGTAGTATATATGATCTATGGAACAAGTATTAATGTAATCTATACTGCTGAATAGTGGACATCTTTCTGGATCAAAGCAAGTGTCTTTAAATCTTTGTAGAAGTTATTCTTATTTCTAGAGGTTAATCCATAAAATAACAATAACTTTCACAAAGGTTCTTCAAGGTTGTCGTGCTAAAATATACAGACAAGTAACCTGGCTAATGTTAAGAAACTACCGGCAAACTGGAGTGTACATCAACAAAATTAAAAATGCCTGTCATTTTTTAACCAAATGCAAATATTGGAGATTATTTATCAGAACGTTAAGCTACATTAAAACAAAATAGAACAGCTAATTGCACCAGTAAATAAAACCAAAAAGTAAATCGCCCAAAGAGAACGAATAAATGTGAGGCACACATATGCTGGCCATATGCTTTCTTAACTTGGAAATTTATTCAGATATAGGTAGGCAATGGGGTTTGCTGTTGTAGAGATAAAAACGTCAAACGAAAGAGATGAACAGATATAAAGAAGAAAAAGCCCCCCTTCCTGCTTCTCCTAGCATATACTATCACAAACATAATATGTGCTACGATCTGAATTAGATATAATCAGTATATTACAGACTAACGTATATGCACATGCTTCGCAACGCTTGTTAAAGAGTGACCTGTGTAGGCTATATCATGTTTTTTAGGGTTTCGGACCCAGGTCAGCAAAAGCAGAATTCCGGATTGATCGTTGTGTCAAACTCAGTTCTCCTAGCCAAGATGTCAAATTTAAGTAGAAGTCATTGTCGGAAACGATGAATGTTCATAGAGTTTTTCATACAAAAATTGAAATTAATTTAAGTCCCTACTCCGGAGTGATGTAAATTCATTGTTAGTTTGTGTTCATAAAGTTAAGACTGCAGTGTGCAATTGTCTAATGGCGTAAACTTCTGAAGACACTTCTATCGTTGAGATGACGAATAGTAATAATAATAATAACAGCACCATGTATTGATTCTTTGGTAAAGTACTAAACTGTTTATCTCTCGCTGAAGTATTAGTATGTTGCAGTGTTGCTCTGGGGACAATGTAGTTATTCTGTATGCAGTGCTCCCCATTATCGAAAACTCGACGAATGCTGAAAGTCTGGTAATTCCATCTACAGAGAGGTTCATGTGTGTTTAAATAGGACGTCATGGTGGTGTCAATGTGCGATAAAGTAATTCTGGGTAACCATTGAAGGAATGGCGTCAGTTGATTGTGTAGAACTTTCCAATAAATATAGTATTTCCAGTGAATTGTCTTGACTGTGTTAGCAGCTTCAGCCACTCTTTCAGTTAATAATTGTCCCCACGTCCTGCATTGATTACTTCGTAAAGCATGAAATTGAAATGGGCCTTGTGTAATAGAACTATATGTTCAGAAGTCGGATTATAACTCTAAGTACGATTATCTTTGCAAAGGAAGGCGTCTTTCTCTATCTTAATGTAGTCCGCACCAAAAGGAAGTAATTACAAATCTTAGTCACAATACTAGTGAACATTTATAAAGTTGAGAGGTTTCTGATGCGTTTGTTGCTCGCGTGTGTATAGTGGCAGGCACAGAACAGATAGACGCTGATCGCTTTTAGGCAAATGTTTAAATTATGATATCTTTATTTTTTCTGATCCGATTCTGATCAAATGAAGCGTGTATCCAACGGCACGATATGCTCAAGTTACGGCTGAAAATCCTATGAAAATTCGTCAAGTAATTTTGGAGGTAAAGGTGTTCAAAGGGACAGACTGACATGACAGTCGTAGATACAAAACTCTAAATTACGATATCTTTTTTTCCGTGATCCGACTTTTATGAAACGAAGTTGTCCCATGTAAACAGCTGTACACCCGTTTTTCTCAACAGATATTAAAGAAAGGATACCATCACTTGTTGTAGAGAACTATACCACAGTCATGAGCATGAAAAAGAGAAACAGCATTGCCTTCTATTAGTTATTTGGTGTATATGTAACTAACATGGCCTCTATTTGTTCTTTACTGTACTAAACCGTTTTCTAGGAATTTCTAAAGGGAAGGGACTCACAATCTAATAAGTATGCGCCGAAATCAGAAAGTATACTACATAAATTCGATTTTCCTTGCAAAGAATTCTTATTAAATGAAAACATCGATAGGCGCGAAGAAACGTCGTTACTTCTTAAATTCAAATTATACTCATTGAAAGATGCATTTCTTTTCTTTCGATGACATTGCAAAGCATGTGTGATACAGCTAGGAAAAAAAGTATTGTGTCCTGCCTGGCTTAAATTTTACTTGCAGTGGCAGATGTTTAGTTCGCTATCGTTGGCAACGAACTATTCGATTTAGGAGGATTATTAATATACTGAGCAGGACAGCATGAATTATTTATTTCATCGTGAACATAAAGAATTGAAGACCTCTGGGTGGAAATAGTGATAACCCTCATTTATAAGGTTCTGAGATATGAAGAATTGTGTTTGAAAAATATTTCCTGTTACATGTTTTATATCTGTTTTAATATTTATATTCGCAATCTCTCTGCAGATTCATGTAGTATTTGACAAAAACGAAACATTCTGTCGGATATGATTGTTTGCACCAAATATATTAAAAATACGAAAGTTGAGGATTATCAGTATTTACCACCGAGGTCTTCAAATATTCCCCTCAATCTACGTGACTGGTTTTTGAAAAGCATTCAACGGCCGTTGCCAACATCAGCACACAACGCCGCCGTAAGTAAAATTGTACCCCTTCTTGTAGTGTGTTACACCATAGTTATGAGAATGGAATACACACAGTAACGCCATAATCAGTTACTTGTTGTACTATGTAATTAACGTCGCCTCACTTTGTCCTTTCCTCTACTATGGCGTTTTCAAGGCGTTCCTAAAACAGAATGCTCGCAAAATGTAATGAGGACACACCGAAATCAGAAAGGTAACTAATAAATTCGATTTTCCTTGCAAAGAATTCTTATGTAAATTAGAGCATCGATAGACGCGAAGGGATGTCGTTATGTTTTTAATTTTTCTAGGCATTCCTAAACAGAATGGAGTCAATTTACTTGTCGAAAATCTACGAAAGCTCGTGTAGTACTTTTGGAGATTATCATTAACGAATAGACATACACGGTGGCTTTTAAGCAAATGAGTAAATTATATCTTTATTTTCTTTCATCCGATTTTAATTATTGATGCCTTTGTGTAACCGCACGATATGCTCAAGTTACATGTGTGTAAACGCCGTGAAAATTCGTCAAGTAGTTTTGGAGATAAACGTGTTCAAAGAGACAGACAGACATGAAGGTCGTAGATAAAAAATTCAAATTACGATATTCTTTTTTTCCATGATCCTATTTTTATGAAACGAAAATATAAGTCCATATGATGTCCAGAGTTACGCTCAAGTTACCTGTGAAAACCCCATGCAAATTCGTGAAGTAATGTTGGAGATAAGAGGATTTTAATAGTTGAACAGACACGACGGTTACTGAAAACACTTACAATTACAATATCTTTTTCCGTGATCCGATTTTTATAAAATTTTGCCTGTATGTTGACCCAAACTTTTCTCATGTTTCCTGTGAAAACAGCATGATGATTCGTCCAGTAGTTTTGAAGACTGAAGTGAACAGCGACGGGTCTACATTTACAGATTTATTATTAGTATAGACATAGATAAATAGGCAACCAACAAAAATAAACCAGCTGATATACATAATTAAATTAGACTGTGAAATATACAGATATAATATGTGATTTACAGAAAGGCATTTTGAAGGTGAAAAATATACCTTTAGAGTCGTCATGAAAATTTGTAATACTGCCTGTAGTTTAGATTATCTGTTCTTTCCATACATCCGTATTGAGGAAATCATCATTGACGTGGAACATGTTTTTTTTCTGTTTTTCTTCTTTTTACAGGTTGAAATAATAAAACTAATAGTGTGAATATGTATAAAATGTCATTTTGTTGTATTCAAAAATTCGTCAATGGTGTAGAAGGAGTTGGCCACTAATAATCTTTCAGGCTCCTCTTAACTGATTTTATACTGCAGCCAAATGTTTTATGGTCCCTGGCAAATTTTTGAAAATGTGTGTTCCTGAGTAGTGTGCTCCTTTTTTAATTGAAGAAAGTGATTTTAAGTCCTTGTGTAGATCGTTTTTGTTCCTAGTATTGTATGTATGAACTGAGCTGTTTGTTGGAAAAAGGATAATATTATTTATGAATACTTTTATTAAGAAATAAATATACTAAGATGCAGTACTTAGTATACCCAGTTTTTTGAAGAGGTTTCTACATGATTTGCGTGAATGTACTCCACAAACTATACATATTACACGACTTTGGACTTTGTAAAGCCGTTGTTTGACTTAAAGAGTTGCCCCAAAATATTATACGATGTGATATTATGGAATTTCCAGGAAAGAAAAAAGAAGAAACACCGAAGTAATAAAGAGGATGGAAATAATAGAAAGAATAGATGAGGTGATGGATAGAAAGAAATTACAGTGGTACGGACATGTAAGAAGAATGGAGGACACCAGAATACCGAAGCTGGTACTGGAGTGGCAACCTGAGGGGGGAAGAAGAAGAGGACGACCTGTGACCACCTGAATCCAAAATGTGCAGCTCACAATGAATAGACTGGGCGCAGAAGAAGAGGACACACATGATAGACACACGTGGAGAAATATAGTGAATAGTTAGTGTAAAACCTTATGTACTAGGGTATTCATTTCTTTGCGTATTAGTATGTTGGAGGTAAACCTCTGTAATGAGGACAATCTCAATAAAAAAAAAAAAGATATTATGGAATGAAAGTAAGCAAAGTATGCAACTTTTTTAATTTTTATGTCACCTACGTCAAATAACACTGGAATTGCAAATACAGATTTGTTAAGTCATTTCTGCAATTTTGTGGTGTACTCCTGCAAGCTGAATTTAGGATCACGTTGCAATCACTAAGACAAAGACTACAGTTTATGATGACATGGAGCACAAACAGTTAGTACTGAAATAAGTATTGAGATTATAAAACAACATCGTGCATCAATCAAACACGTTTTAATTACTTATGTGGAAGTTTACGATGAACAATGGAAATCAAATTTAAGGAAAATTATTCCCAGTAAAGAACGCTCCTTTCGGACCACAAAAATAACGAATATGTTCCTCTGTAAAAGAGTGACAGAAAAGTGGGAATCAAACTGCCTCAGTCCTCATTCCGACATCCTTATCGAAAATTTTTGCATACGAAGATATTCGCTCTCTTTTTAGACAAAACAAGCTCAACCCTTTTATCCGGTATCTAGCTGTAATGAAATACACATCCACAGATTCGCCTTTCACTGCCACTGACTAGTTAAGTATTTCTGCAAGTCTCTCCAAGTTCTCTTACTGATCTTTTCGCTGTCCCCACTGTCACTTTATCCTATTTCTCTAATTTCTTACCACTGTCTTTGTCACATTCGCTCCATCTCTGCTGTTGTCAATGTCTCATTCTTTCCTCTCCCATTTCCAATGTCTCTTTCTTTCTCACAGTCTACTGTATATCTATTCAATCACCATTTTCTCATTTCTACACATGTCTTTGCAAATGTATTGGTCGGGCTTGTAAACCTTACACACAGAAAGTAACACGTCGATAAAGGGATTGGGAAAAGTGGACAAATTTTTTCTTCTTAAAGTACACTGGTCTGGAAGATCCATAATTTACGTGTGGTATCCAGTCACCTCTCTGTATTTCAATTTCACTGTCTCCTCCCACTGCATCCATTTATCTTTCCTCCTGCCAGTTTCCACTAACACTGTCTGCTCTCTTCCTACAGCACTTACTCTCTTACAACAAAGAGGCAGGTATAAATACGTTCGCATAACAAAATTTTTGGTGACGAAGGTAGAATGAGGAATGATTTTTACATTAGCTTTTGGCAGTTTATTTCTCTTTTTAGTACCATAGAGCAAAAATTAATCTATCTCTATCTATAAAAAATGATGTTTGTATGTATGCTCCTTATGGATTCCAAGACGGAGGAAGGAATTTTGATGAAATCTCAGAGGATAACTGAAGGACGAATACAGTAATTTGAGTCCAGGGGGATGTAAGTTGCTTTACTTATTCGGAGATAAAGAGGCTTGCACAGGAAGAATGGCGTGGAGAGCTGCATCAAATCAGTCTTTGTAGTGAACACCATCCAACTGGGATGCCGTCTTTCGCACTTTCCATTCAATTTGTTCTTGGAAAAAGCTATATTGAAAATAAAAGAAATAAGAGAAAGAGCTCTTCCGATGACGAGGAGATCGAAGATATGTATGAGGAGGAACAGGAAATTATGCAATCAGTTTAGAGAGACGGAAACTTATTTGTGACGGCATCCTGTAGCTCGGTAGTAGGAAAAGGAAGAGGAGGAAAACTAGTAGGTGAATATGGACTGGAGAAAAGGAATGAAAGAGGAAGATGCCTGATAGAATATTGCACGGAACATAATTTAGCCATAACAAAAGGTACCAGGCAGATTTTATAATGGTAAGGCATAGATTTCGGGACCAGGTTTTAAGCTGTAAGCCATATCCTGGAGCAGATATAGACTCTGAACATATCTTATTGTTGATGAACTGTAGAATGACTGAAAAAACTGTAAAAAGGTAGTAAAATAAGAAGATAGGACCTGGATAAATTGAGGGAACATGAAGTTCTTCAGAATTTCAGAGGTAGCTTTCAGCAACAGTTGACAGAATCCGGGGGTAATAAAAAAGGTAGAAGAGGAATTGGTAGCTTTGAGAGATGAATTAGTGAAGGCAACAGAGGATCAAATAGGTAGAAAGGCAAGACCTACAAAAAATCCTTGGATATCACAGGAAATACTAAATGTAATTGATGGAAGGTGAAGATATAAAAATGCAGTAAATGACGCAGGAAGATGAAGTACAAACGACTAAGAAATGAGATTGATAGGAAGTGCAAAATGGCTAAGGAAGAGTGGCTAGAAAGCAAAATGCAAGTCTGTAGAAAAATATATAATTACGGGAAACATAGATATCGCTTATAGGAAAATAAAAGAAATATTTGGAGACAAAAAAACAGTTGTATGAATATCAAGATCACAGACGGAAATCCAGTTCTCAGAAAAAATGGAAAGCTGAAAGGTGGGTCGGCCGCAGTGGCCGAGCGGTCTCCGACGCGCCAATCACGGTTTGCACGGCCGCTGCGGTCGGAGGTTCAAATCCTCCCTCGGGCATGGGAGTATGTCTTGTGCTTAGAGTAAGTTAGTTTATGTTAGTTAACTAATTAGTGTGTAAGTCTAGCGACTGATAACCACGAAGTTTGGTCACACAAGACCTAACACACACACACACACACACACAGTGAAAGGTAGAACGAATATGTAGAGGGGCTCTACAAAGCAATTAAACTTAGAGACAATGTTGTAGGAAGGGAAGAGGAAGTAAATGATACTATACTGAAAAAAATTGACAGAGCACTGAAATACCTAAGTCTGAACAATTCCTCAGAGCTACTGAAGTGAAAAAACTATTTCACCTGGTGTTTAAGATCTCAGAGAAATGCGGAATATCCTCATACTTTAAGAAAAAATTAATAATCCCCATTCCAAAACTATCAGGCGCAGACAGGTGTGAAAAATACAGGACTATTAGTTTAATGAATCATGGCTGCAAAAAGCTAGTAGAAGCTGACCGCGGGGAAGATCAGTTTGGATTCAGGAGAAATGTAGGGACACGGGAGCCAATACTCACTTTACGACTTATATTAAAAGATTAAGGAAAGCCAAACCTACAATTCCATCTTTTCTAGATAATTTTTGACAATGTTGACTGGAATGCAGTCTT
This sequence comes from Locusta migratoria, assembly GCA_026315105.1. Lineage (NCBI taxonomy): Eukaryota > Metazoa > Arthropoda > Insecta > Orthoptera > Acrididae > Locusta > Locusta migratoria. The sequence continues at coordinate 985,138,340 of CM048744.1, read as the reverse complement.
TGAAATTGTGAAGTCTGCAGGGGTAAAATGTAGGGAACGGAAGGTTATTGCCTGCCGCAGCGGCCGAGCGGTCTGCGGTGTGCCAATCACTGTCTGCACAGCCACTGCGGTCGGGGGTTCGAATCCCCCCTCGGGCATGGATGTTTGTGGCGTCTTTAGTATAAGCTAGTTCATAAGTAGATTGTAGTTTAGGAACTGATGACCCCGTAGTTAAGTCTCATAAGCTCTACAAACATTTGAACATTTCGGAAGGTTATTTACAAGTTACATAAAAACCAGACAGCAGTTGTAAGAGTCGAAAGGCATGACAGGACTGCATTGATTGGGAAGGGAGTAAGACAGCGTTGTAGCCTTTCTCCAATGTTATCCAATTTCTGCATTCAGCAAGCTATGAAGGAAAGAAATGTGAAATATGGAGAAGGAATTACATTTCATGGTGAAATTATAAAAACATTCAGTTTTGGCGATCACATTGTAATTCTGTCGGGGGCAACAAAGAACCTGGAATAGCAACTGAACGGAATGGACAGTCTGTTGAAAGTGCATATAAGATGAACATTAACAAGAGCAAAACAAGGGTAATGGAGTGCAGTCAAAGAAAATCAGGAGATTCCGAAGGAATTAGATGAGGTAACGAAACAATAAAGGTGGTAGATGAGGTTTGTTACTTGGGCAATAAAATAACATATGATGGTCGCAGTACAGAGGATACAAAGTGCATAATGGCAACGGAAAGAAAAAAAAACGTTTTTGATGTAGAGAAATTTGTTAACATCGAATATTGATTTAAGCGTAAGGAAGTCTTTTTCTGCAGGCATTTGTGGGGAGTGTTGCCTTGTACGGGAGTGAAACAGAGACGATAAATAATTTAGATAGGAAGAGGACAGAGGCTTTTGAAATGTGCTTCTACAGAAGAAGACTGAACATTAGGTGGGCAGATCACGCAACTAATGAGAAAGTACTTGAACAGAAATGGGTACAAAAGGAATTTTTTGCATACTGGAACTAAAAGAACGACTTGATTGGTAGTTCACATTCTTAGACTTCAAGGAATCGTGACTTTAGCATTAGAGGGAAGTGTGTGGAGTGAAAATCGCAAAGGCAGACCAAGAGACGAATGCAGTAAACAGATTGAAATGTATGTGGGGAGGAGATGAAGAGGCTTGCTCAGGATAGAGTTAGATGGAGAGCTCCATCAAACCAGTCTCCGGACTGAAGACCACAACAACAACATGAGTGTGATAAAAAGGTTGTCAAATATATGATTCGCTTAATTACAGGATCCGATGAATGGAATTAACAGAGTACGGAATATGGAATGAGAGAAAAATAGATAACAGAGAAAGATATTACAAGCACCAGTATTGAGAATACTTAACATGAGACTTCACAGAGTAGATGAATTTAAAGAAGTCTCTTAGATTGGATGCAAAATAGCCCGTGATAGACGAAACATGGAGGACGGAACAAGTAGACTAGCAGGCAAGGAAGGCGTTCCCAGCCAAGCAAAGTCTACTGGTGTCACACAGTGACCATAATACGAGGGAGAAATTAGCTTACGACTGGAGCTTAGTATTGTACGATAGCGAATAATGAGAGCAGCGAAACTGGAACACAAGAGATGCGAAGCGTTTGAGGTGAGCTACAAGGAACAGGACGATAGGACTTGGCCGCGCGGAGGTTGCCGAGCGGTCTAGGGCGCCGTGCAGCGGAGTGCACGTCTGCTCCCCGTCGGAGGTTCGAGTCCTTCCTCGGGCATGCGTGTGTGATTTGTCCGTAGCATAAGTCAGTTAAAGTAGTTCGAATGTCTGGAGACTGATGACCACTGCAGTTTGGTCCCGTAGCTTTACAAACATTTGACAGGCTTTGTGTTGAGATATCAGCGAATAATCTGCGTGGAACTACAAGTAGCACTGGAAAATTATCCCGAAAAAAGCCAAAAAGAGGCACCAGCTGGAAATAATTTTAATCGATGTTAGGCATTCCAGATATGAGTTTACGACAGTATCTGGCTTGTGCATAAGTTTTGAGAGCCGAAAACAACAGGTTTTTTTTCACTATTTTGCCTGTAATTAGAAAACGTGCATCCTACAGAAATTTTTCGAAATCCAACGTGAAAGACCATAAAATTTCGCGTAGAATAATCTACTTACAAGTTAAAATCGGTTCACTCGTTTAGCCATAATCGATCGTTAAACATCGGCATTTTTACCAACTCCATGGAAAAGTGAGTTTTGTGAATGCTTCAGTGTCTGAAACTCAAAAACGGGTACTCCAAATGAGTACCCGTAGAGCATTAAATTCTGGGTAAAAAGAGCTGAAAGGCGAAATATGACTTCATGCGGAAAGTTGTTGTTGTTGTGGCCTTCAGTCCGCAGACTGGTTTGATGCAGTTCTCCAAGCTACCCTGTCCTGCGCAAGCCTCTTCATGTGTGAACACAAACGGTAACCTACATCCTTTTGAATCTGCTTACTTGTGTTTATCCTTCGGTCTTCTTCTACGATTTTTACCCCACAAACTTCCTTTTAATGCTAAGTTGACGATTCCTTGATGTCTTAGAATGTATGGAAAGAAGACATAGAAAAAAAATTGTAAGTAAATATAAATACAGAATGATAATTTATTTGAAAGACATTTGTACAAAAAATTTGCAGTTGATTATTGTAATTGATGTATATTTACATCAATAAAACCTTTCATATGATATGTTGTGCTTTGTATTTTTAAATGGATTTATTACAATTTTGAACTGACATGGCTATTAATTCACATTAATACACAGATGAAAATATCTAGGTAGGTATGTGCATAACTAAGTAACATTTAAATTTCAATATTTGAACGACTGTGTGAGATTTGGAGTACAAAAGTAGGTTGTCTTAGCAGAAAAGTCTTCGTAGTATTTTAGCGCTGCAAGAATCTGACACTATTACTGGTATTTATGCATAGGAGGGCTTCGTTTTAAAATTGGGTTCTTTTTACGCAGAATTTAATGCTGTACAACTTTCATACGCAAAATTTGTCATTTGGAGTAGCCGTTTTTTAGTTACAGGCATTGATACATGGGCAAAACTTTTCCATAAAGTTCGTAAAAAATGCCAACTTTTGAGGATCGATTGCGGCTGAACCGATTTAACTTGTAAGTAGGTCATTCTATGCGACATTTTATGGTATTTAATTTTGGTATTCGCAGAAATTTCTGTAGGATACATCGTTTTCTAGTTATAGGCAAAAACTGGAAAAAAGTAAAAAAAATTTCGTCGTTTTTCAGTTCTCAAAATTTAAGAACATGCCAGAAACAGTCGCAAATTCATGTTACTCTTGTTTGGAATGTATAAAAATCGATTAAGATTGTTTTTAGCTTGTGATTATTTTTTAACCACCAAAAGTCAAACTGACTGGTCTGTAGGGGTAGCAGAGGGTGTAAATTGTAGGGGAGTACAGAAATTGCAATAATTTCAACTAATACTTGGAATTAGTAAACGAGAGGTTGGAACGGACTTGAATTCTTGGTGGACAGGGTCTGGTGACTCAATAATTTTTAAAGTTGAAGAAGTTTGTACTTTGTAGATTTCAGAAACATCGTGTGTATACTAGACGTCTATACACAATGGTGCAACTGAAAAACATCAAGAAAAAATTCCTATTGTATACTTCAAAGTGTCTAAAAATTTTCCATCCCATATTGTTTACCGTTACAATGATGGCTGTTCACATACAAGAAATCATTTCCAATCCACGAAGATCACGTGAAATGTCAATACATCGACAGCGTCACGTTTTTCTGCCACCCCCTGTGTATTCCCATCCTCCCCCCCCCCCTTCGACCACGCCCACCCTGCGCCCGCGCGGCTTTGAGGGAATTTGGCAGCCATTTTCGGGCATATCGTGTGGCGGCCAGCGCCGACGTCGGTGCCTGCGGGACACGTGACGGCGAACAAAGAACTTGTGGCCGACAACACCAGCTCTTCCTTCTCCAGTCCAGCCCCCACCCTGACGCCGCAACGTAATAGAGACCACGTGGAAAGTCCGCGCAGAGCAGAAGTCGCGCGATCAATATGGCCTTTCTCCTCCGCTGCCCGCAGTCGCCGCCCACTCCCCTCCCCTACCCCCCCTCCACACACACACACACACACACACACACAGACGCCCGCGCATGCGCATAAACAAGGCGAGTAATTGCAGGTGGCTCAGGTGAGTGCAAACAGCAGCCTCTATACACAACACTTGGTGCCGTATCCGACGGCAAATATCAATCAGACAGCCAGTTTTACAGGACTGTGCTTATTTGTTCAGCTCTTTGTAAAAGCTGCTATTACGTTTGTCTAGTAACTGTTTAAACTACATTATATTAGGGTTAATATACATACGCTTTTTACAATGGAAGAAGTGTAGCGGAATATTTTCAGCTTCATAATGCTAACTGAGGAGCTATTCCAATCCGAAGTGATGACTGCATGTCTATGATGCAAAGCCATCAACTCCATGACCCACACCACATCCGAAATGACGTCGTAAAGTACAGAAAGGCATTTCACTATTTCGCATAATTATTGATCGACTATGAAACACAAAATGCTGCCACTCGTTAAGAAGTAACTCTACTTTTGTCGCCGGCCGCGGGGGCCGAGAAGACTGAGGCGCTTCAGTCACGGTCTGCACGGCCACTACGGTCGGGGGTTCGAATCCCCCCTCGGGCATGGATATTTGTGCCGTCCTTAGTTGTAGGTAGTTCATAAGTAGTTTGTAAGTTTAGGGACTGATGAACCCGTAGTTAAGTCCCATAAGCTTAACAAACTTTATTTTATTTTATTTATTTTTTTTTTTTTTTTTTTTTTTTTTTTTTTTTTTTTTTTTTTTTTTTTTTTTTTTTTTTTTGTTCTACGTTAGTCTTGAAGCTGTCGTAACTCATCCAGTACTCAAAATTGTAACACATAACAAGTTACAACAAACTTCAGATATAATTTCAAACTTTATCGAAATTTTTTTTTAAACAGCCCCCTAAAAAAGATGGGAAAAAAAGCTTATCGTTTGCTACATTTTGCTGTTCATGCGGACGAACTTCAGCAATTGCCTTGTTGCTTTTTATTAATTAATTTTTCACTCCTATTTCTATTCCCGATACAATTTGCGGACAGAATCTACATTTATCACTGAATGTTCCAGAAAAATTGTATCACTATATGGCTCATACTTCAGTAGATATGACACTAAGATACATTTAAAACTTTTACTTATCCGTTAATAAATATCGTGACTCGATCGCTACCGTACCGCGCAGGATGACCTGCTGGGATAATCTACAGATTTCCTGAAGATTTCACCAAAATTCCTCGACCCGTCTTTGACTCCACGGGGAGCATACATACACATATCTATTTTTATATACAGGGTGGTCAAAACGTCAGTATAAATTTGAAAAATAAATAAATCACGGAATAATGTAGATAGAGAGGTAAAAATTGAAACACATGGTTGGAATGACATGGGGTTTTATTAGAAAAAAAAGGAACGTTCAAAAAATGTCCGACAGATAGCTCTTCATCTGATCAGAAAATCAATAATTAGCATAACTAATTAAGACAAAGCAAAGATGATGTTCTTTACATGAAATGCTCAATATGTTCACCATAATTGCTCAACAATAGCTGTAGTCGAGGAATAATGTTATGAACAGCACTGTAAAGCATGTCCGGAGTTATGGTGAGGCATTGGCGTCGGATGTTGCCTTTCAGCATCCCTAGAGATGTCGGTCGATCACGATGCACTTGCGACTTCAGGTAACCCCGAAGCCAATAATGGCACGGACTGAGGTCTGGTGACTGGGAGGCCAAGAATGACGAAAGTGGCGGCTGAGCACACGATCATCACCAAACAACGAGCCAAGAGATCTTTCACGGGTCTAGTAATATGGGGTGGACCGCCATCCTGCATAAAAATCGTACGTTCCAGCAGGTGTTTATCAGCCGGCTAGGGATGATGCGATTCTGTAACATATCGGCGTACCTCTCACCCGTCACGGTAGCAGTTACAAAACCAGACTCAGGCAGTTCCTTGAAGAAAAAGGCCCGATAAAGGTAGATGTTTGGTTCTAATAAAACGCCATGTCATTACAAGCATGTGTGTCAATTTTTACCTCTCTATCTACATTATTCCGTGATTTATTTTCAAATTTATACTGACTTTTTGATCACCAGGAATATAGATCGATTTAAAGATATGAAACTGAATTAGAGGCACTGAATAAAAATTTATGCGGCTGCCAGGATTCGAACACGGAAACTCCTTATTACCAGACAGACACCATAACCACTAGACCACCGAGATTTATTGGTTATACAGACTGCACGGATAGTCTTACGCCACGCTCCCGCCCACTACATAAATCTCAACGCTACCACTGCCTCCTTATAAATACGTGAATTACTAGGCGTCTGCCAAATAAGCACGACATCCCGGGTTCGAATCCCGACCGCGGTATAAATTTTAATTCAATGCCTCTACTTCAGATTCATGTCTTTAATAGATATGGAGACAAAATATGACTATGAACAATGTTTATTTGATATTTATAGATAGATATTTTTTCTGTAGGCCAACAGTGTTCGAATCACTAAAAATGGGAATAAACATCCACTGTAAAAGTCAGCACATGTCCATCTAGACGTGAACGACCGTTTTAAAATGAAATTGTTAGTTTGCAACGGGTAACGGGATTATATGTGTGAATAAACAGCTATATTATACGTGGTTGGTTGCTGCTTTCTTTATTTTCAACAATAGTCTGAATTTTCTACACAGCCACCGTGTCATATTTCACTTTTCAGCCAAACAGCAAATTGAAAACTAGAATTGTTGGTTTTGTAGTGCTGCAAAGAAACAATACATGATCGTGTGTTCATATTCCCTCAGTAACGGAAGTATTTTGAATTAAGAGCCGCAATCTTATGTCTGCAAATGAGAACTAAAATTGAACAACGACTTGCTGGTTACACTTTGTATATTCACGGCTTAACGACATATGTTTGCTTCTTTTGACAGGGAACATTTGAATTTAAAATATAACGACATTCCTTCGCGTCTATCGATGCTCTAATTTAAATAAGAATTCTTTGCAAGGAAAATCGAATTTATGTAGGCTACTTCCCTTTTTGATTTAGGTGTAACCTCATTACATTTTCAGAGCGTTCTGTTTAGGAATGCATCGAAAACGCCATAGTACAAGAAACGACAAAGTGAGGCGACGTTAGTTACTTAGTACACCAAATAACTAATTATGGCGTTTCTGCTTATTTTTCATTCTCATAAATATGGTGTAATACAGTACAAGAAGGGGTGCAATTTTACTTACGGTGGCGGCGTTATGTGCTAATGTTCGCCACTGAATGCTTTTTCAAAAATCGGTCACATAGAATGAGGGAAATATTTCTTCATGTTCACGATGAAATAGATAATTTACGCTGTTATGGTCAAGATAAAGTAAGCGATTAGTATATTTTTCCCAATATCACGTGCCATTCCCACCTTAATGTTGAGAATACAAAATCTGTTCTGCGCATCTGAATGCTCACTGCAGAGATATTTCTGCTCTGTGCCTGCCACTAGAGATAATATACACACGCGAGCGACAAACTCATCAGAAACGTCTCTGCTTTCATAATTGTTCGTTACAATATTGTGATTAAATTTTCCAATTACTTACTTTTGGTGCAGGCTACATTAAGGTAGAGAAACACGTCTTCTTTTGCAGGGACAATTGCAATTAGTTATAATCTGACTTCTGAATATATAGTTCTGCTACGCAAGATCGATTTCAACTTCGTGCTTTACGAAGTAATCACTGCAAGACGTGGGGACATGTATTAGCTGAAACAGTGGCCGATGCTGTTAACACAGTCAAGGCAATTCACTGGAAATACTATATTTAATGGAAAGTTCTATACCGAAGATCAGCTAACGCCATTTCTTATACTATTACCCAGACTTACTTATCGCACATTGACACCAACATGACGTCTTATTTAAACAGACTTGAACTGCGCTGTTGATTGAATTACCAGACTCAGTATTCGTCGAGTTTTCGATAATAGGGAGCACAGAATACACAATAACTACATTGCCCCGAGTGCAACACTGCAACATACTAATACTTCAGCATTCACTTACTATAAGAAAAGCTGGTAGAAGCCGACCTCGGGGAAGATCGGTTTGGGTTCAGGAGAAATGTAGGAACACGGGAGGCAATATTCACTTTACGGCTTATCCTAGAAGATAGATTAAGAAAAGGCAAACCTACATTTCTAGCTTTTGTAGATTTGGAGAAGGCTTTTGACAAAGTTGATTGGAATAAACTCTTTCAAGTTCTGAAGCAAGCAGGAGTAAAATATAGGGAGCGTAAGGTTATTTACAACTTGTACAAAAACCAGACAGCGGTTGTCAGAGTTGAAGGGCATGAAAGGGAGGCAGTGGTTGGAAAGGGAGTAAGACAGGGTTGTAGCCTTTCTCCATTGTTGTTCAATTTGTACATTGAGCAAGCTATAAAGGAAAGCAAGGAGAAATTTGGAGAAGGAATTAAAGTTCAGGGGGAAGAATAAAAAACATTGCGTTTTGCCGACAACATAGTAATTCTGTCAGATACAGCAAAGGACCTGGAAGAGCAATTGAACGGAATGGACAGTGTGCTGAAAGGTGCATATAAGATGAACATTAACAAGAGCAAAACTAGGGTAATGGAGTGCAGTGTAAGAAAATCAGGCGATGCTGAAGGAATTATATTGGGAAACGAACGAGTAAAGGAGGTAGATGAGTTTTGTTACTTGGGCAGTAAAATAACAAATGATGGTCGCAGCACAGAGGATATAAAATGCAGAATGGCAATGGGAAGAAAAGCGTTCTTGAAAAAGAGAAATTTGTTAACATCGATTATTGATTTAAGCCTAAGGAAGTCCTTTCTGAAGGCATTTGTATGGAGTGTTGCCTTGTATGGGAGTGAGACATGGACGATAAACAGTGCGGACAGGAAGAGGATTGAGGCTTTTGAAATATGGTGCTACAGAAGAATGCTGAAGATTAGGTGGGTGGATCGCGTAACTAATGAGGAGGTACTGAACAGAATTGGGAGAAAAGAAATTTCTGGCATACCTTGACTAAAAGAAGGGATAGATTGGTAGGACACATTCTTAGACATCAAGGAATTGTGAATTTAGCGTTGGAGGGAAGTGTGTGGGGTAAAAATCGCAGAGGAAGACCAAGAGATGGATACAGTAAGCATATTCAGACAGATGTAGGTTGCCGTTCTTATGTGGAGATGAAGAGGCTTACTCAAGATAGGGTATTGTGGAGAGCTGCATCAAACCAGTCTCCGAACTGAAGACCACAACAACAACAAGAGATAAACAGTTTAGTACTACATCATAGAACCAACACATGGGGCTGTTATTAGTATTAGTATTTTTCATCTCAATGATAGACGTGTTTTCAGACGTTTACGCCAAACAGACATTCTTAACTTTATGAACACAACCTAACATTGAATTTACATTGTTACGCAGTACGGACTTACATTAATTTCACTCTTAGTAAGAAAAACTTTATGAAAATTCATCGTTTTCGACAATCAATTTGACATCTTGGCTAGAAGAACTGAGTTCATTGACAGAGTGATCCAACAAGGACTGTGTTTTTGCTGACCTACGTCCGGAAACCTAAAAATACAATGTTATACACAGGTCCCTCTTTAGCAACCGTTGCGAAGCTCGAGGCTAGTATGGCAATAAATGTGTTAATTATATTTTCGGAACCTCGTAACATGATAATTTTTTACAGAACTAGATTTTAAATTGCATTAAAGACAGCCAGAACTGATAAAATAAACTTTAACTCTCTCTCACTGCTGTCACCAGATTCAATCATATCAAAGTTCGGCTCATCTGCTTCCTCTCCACAGGCAATCAGGATGTTGAAAAAGTTTTGGCTGTCTCTCGTCACGAAAGGAAAAAGCCCCTTGAGATTATTAGCATTATACTTTTTAATCATTTCCTTTATTACATTTTTCCTTCCTTTTCTGACGTTTGTGGTTTTTAGGCCCGTGAACACAGTCTTTGGAATTCATTATAGAACCACAGATACTGTGTTGCCACTTGCCTCTCTCGGGCATGGATGTTTGTGTTGTCTTTAGTGTAAGGTAGTTTAAAACTAGTTTGTAAGTTTAGGGACTGATGATCCCGCAGTTAGTCCCATAAGCTTAACAAACATTTGAACATTTTGACACCAGTCAAAGAGAAATAATCCAACACAATACGGAGCGACAACGAAAATTGAGGTTCTATTGACACCTGTTATCACACAAAAATAGTCATTATCAGATTACTTATGTAGATTTTTATCAGATATTATTTTGACGATGACATTTTATGTAGAACCATCTAATATTTTAGCTGTAGTAACATAGGACTGGGGACGTTTTGGCGTATCTGCGTGAAATAAATAGTGCGTTTCAGTGATTGCTACAATATTGCACTAGAATCGCAAAAAAAAAGAAAAAACTCTTATAAGGGTTCAAAGATTGTATATCTTGTGAATTATTCTTGTATTGTTTTGTTCAATCATCATTATGTACCTTCATAGTTAAATAGTACGAGTGTGACAAAGTACTAAGCACTACACATACACACCAAAACTTCGTGTCAAAGTATTTCTCTCTGTCAGAAATCTTAAAAGGTGTAGATTGATGTCCAAGTAGAAAATTTGTAAAATAAACCTTCTAAATAAAGAGGTGCTTTCTTATTTATTGATAGCATCGGTATAGGCAGCTGATATAAAGTTTTGTTTTGTGACGTTCTTTTGTGTTAAAATATGTATCTCAAGGAAGCTACATTCATTATTAGAAGCATTAGTTTTATTACATTAATTTTTACATCTTGTTTAACCGCTCCAAATCACTGTAACTTAACAAAAAGCAGCACATCGGCACCGAATGCCCTTCGAGAAAATTCCAAGGCACATTCCTGGACCTTCACATGTTTAAGGGAGAAGCTATCGATTGGTTGAAAGGACTAGACGTGATCCCCTGAGCGTTACACCAACATTCTATTCAGCTCCTGAAATTATGTATTTATTTCAAATTTTATTCGTCGGTATTTGTTATTACATACCTTTATCGTTATATATGATTTTATCTGATAATATGTACCAGATGGACCTTGATGCTGTATTTACAGTCACACGAAATAACAACCAATAATACTCGCAGAAATTTAATTTCGTCCAAAGGATTCAGTGTTTCCTTAAAATATGCCATCTTATTCAAATGTATACGATAAGTTGAGCTGTTACACACGACATTGACTGTTGATTTCCTATAAGTTTCACGATAATTTCTTTAGTTTTCATAGAGATTTTTCTTTAATCCAAGAAGTTGATGCTATTATTAGACTACTGCTCAGTGGTTTACGTGCATGCTGTTCAGATTCGTTGCTAATGCGTCAATTTCCCTCTGGTGCCATCAAAAAGAATAATTGCATCATCCACACACATTTATACTAGGTGCGTTTTGGTCCACTTTACGTTAAGGCAGTAACACTAAATTGGGCCTTTGAGATCGCCTTTTGACAGCTCGAAATTTAAATGAAGATAACGGCTAAACCGTACATCTGACACAAAATTTGAATAAATGAATTTTCAGAGGAGAAAATTCTCAACAACTTTGCTCTCTTATGTTGTTTTTTTCCCTCCATATCTTACATCTTTTCAGAGATATTTGCAAAAATAACGGCGATTTGACGATGTCTGTCTTTTTCTCTGTCTCTCCGTAACGTGTTCCCACATTTTAGGTCGAACTGTTCAAGCAATCGGCACCAAATTTTACAGACATAATTGTTGGCCGCCAGAGACCAGAACCTCCATTTTTCAAATATTTCGGACAAAAATACGTTAGTTAACACTAAAATAAGCTGTTTTAATGCAATTATGATTGCAAATATACCGTTCAATTGACACGCAAATTGAGTAACCGTATTTGTAGAGGAGAAAAGTCTCTACAACCTTCTTTTGTTTAGTTTGTAACTCGCACCATATTTGCAAAAATAATGGCGATTTGATACCGTTGCTAGATTTTACGAAAACCAGGCGTTAGGAAATGTCACGTGACATTCCTCGCTCAGAACTCTCTCTGGAATACGTCATCTTGCTTTGCATATTTGATGATTTTCTTATTATAACTTACATGTTCTCATTTATTACTATACATGTATGTATGCAGTTACTTCCTTATTACAGCCTTGTGTAGTTGCAGTACAGGAGGAAGATAGGTCGAGAAGAATACTGATCACTATAGAATGGTTACCATATTGAACTAGAAGAAAGGCTAAAGTCGTGAACGTGCTAGAAGAACTAGAATCCTGTTGCACAGAGTAGGGTAACTGGGATAGTAGCGGCGAAGGGCAATATGTAATTATTCACAACAATGGAATTAAGGATTAAAAAAGCTTTTCTCATCAGTACTTGATTTCAACTATTTTCGATCTTTTTTCAGCAAAAAAGATTTCATTTATTCACTCTCTTCCATAGCTAGAGACGCTCAGCCAAAAATGTGCACTATAGTGGTTCTTCGTGTCTTTCTATTTTACTGTTTTATATGTAACTCTTCACCAGCATAATATTTTATATGTAACTATCCACCAGGAAGTTTCAAGATAATATGTGGAGCGTTTCAATAAGTAGTTAAATGCCAATCAGAGATCAAACTTTTCAACAGGTCTTTGCAGTTACATCGTGCCTGTTGATTTTGCATCAAGGTTGATTTCGATCTTGAAGCAATAATTTGAACTTGAGTGTGAGTTAGTTAACGCAGCAAAGGTCATTACTCAGTTTGGTTATAGTGGCAGTCTCACCTGCAGTGCTGGTGGTGTCGTGCAGTGGCCATACCTTTCTAAATATTGTAAATTGTTTTAGGAAAAATGTGGCCCTAAGCAAATGAAAAAGTACATTAATGTAGAACAAAAGTGACGGCGCATAACGTATCTTATTGAGACAAAGACATAAAACCTGCTCACACATAGCAAACAACTTTATTATTTAATCGTACTGACAGTAAAGAATTGCTGAAAATATAGACATTCAAATCGAAATGCTTAATAACAAATGTTACTGAGTAATGGGTCAACATTGTGAGATAGAAGAATCTTTCGAGACACTATTATCCTTTACAACGTATCTGTTCATTAAAAATACATCGAACAGAACGATCAGTGAGTGGTTGCTGCTTGCAGGGTTGGAGAGGATTCAATAACTGCACCAATGATTAGACATAATGTAACACTGGTTACGAAACTTCGTTCTTGGAAGTTATGTGGGTAGAAGTATGCATACGAGCGGAACGCAATTCAGGTCGTTCAGTTATTTTGGGCATGATGGTAAATTACAAGCGATGAAAAATTAGCAAATAATAAGAATGATACGTCATCTACACCACAATATGCAAAGCATGAATTAAAAATAAAAGCCCAAGGCTAATACATAAGTATTAATGCAAAACGGACATTGCGCCATTAAAGACTTGTAATCGATAACAGCGTGATTGGTGTGTGTGCTCACGCAGATTCAGGCTTTTGGTCGTTGTTGCAGTTACATCTGCGTCTACATATCAGACGCAGTTTACGTTCCGGCTACTATTGCTCGACGCGTAAGCCTTGATAGCGGCGCGATCAGTCATCAGAATGCCTCGTTTATCATTTTATAAACAATTCGGAGTTATGAACATAATTATTTTTTTATAATTAATATACTGCAAAATCGTGACACATTCATAGAAAATACGTTGATGTTTTGACCATAGAGCTGCTTTCATTAGCCGAAATTAAAGCTTTCCTAATAGGCACCAGTGTAACAAAAATAATCAAAAGTCGTTACGTACTCGTAGAAAATAACTCCATGTTTTGAGTAGCTACAGTATAACCTAATTATGATTAACGATGTATTTATATATAGACCAAGAGGGGGACGTATAACCAAAGTTTGCAATGTATACATACATAGAAATTATATGTCACACTTTCGTCGGTGAAAAAAATCACTGTAGATCTTTAACTGAAGTACAAGTCACTATATGGATATAATTTTCTTTTAATTACCCATCTTTGAATGGAAACAGTCCCTTAATTGATGGCCAATAAAAACTTTTTGCTTAAAATATGTTCATTGTCCATTACGTAAACAAATTGTCACATACTTGTAGTGCCTGATTATGAATGTACTTTTTTCGATCCGTGATCTGGTAGCAATTTTATTATATATTACTCATAAAAATAGGTATGTCACAACACGGAATTACTTACAAAGTAAAAACGCAAAGACGCATTCTCTTTGGCTGTTTGAACGCATTTCTGATTGGCTGCCCCGACCTCCCATCATTCACCGCGCCGTTACCAACCTCTACATGTCAGGCATCAGCCGTCGACCGTGGTTGCTATACGTTTCTAAAATCGAATGCCAGAACAGTTTCTTTTAATAAACCTCAGCCGATTTTCTTCCTAGTCCAATTCGTCCTGCGCCGCCCCTTGTGATTTCTTCATCGCTGCTACATCAAATCCTTTCTTCCTAATTTTGTAACTACTACCACGGAATGGAAAATGTGGACGGAATGGTCTGAATTTTCATGAAAATCGACTACACTGTCTATAATGCCTGAGTTCTCGAACCTTCACAGAGACCAGGATTTACACGCACGCATACATGCACACACACACACACACACACACACACACACAAATGAAGTTTCAGCTCTATAATTACTGTGTGCCGGTAATGTATCACTAACAGCGTTAGCGGAAAGCTATTTGCGTTGGTGGCCTCTTCTCTTCAGGGGTTGGCTGGCAAATCAGTAATGCAGATCGATTTGTCTGTGCTGACGTCAGTATGACGCAACTGGACCAGCTCACAAATTAATGAGTACGTAGCCACGCCAATCGTTCAGAAATAACAGCGGGCTTATAAAAATAGCAGACAGCTTATTTATGATTTAGGCGGGCAAACAAGTATTACATACATGCATGTAATACTTAAACAAGTATTACATGAAATCGTTATTAACTTCCTATAACGAATTCGTTTATTACTAATGCGATTCTGCGAGTATTAGGAAGTTAAACTGCAACTTTTACCAGCAGTATTACATTAGTTACCTACAAGAAACTATTATTAAATTAAACTGTTCTTTCTGCAGACTATCTGCCAACAGCATTCTTGTTGACTTATTCCACAGTCTTCTAACTGTTCATTAAACCTTCATTCGATGATAATTATGATACTGGTATAACTGTAATTGTCTGCTTGGGTGGGATGATTATTTATTAGTTAGTGTCACTGCTAAGGTTAGACATGAATTTTATGTCGATTCTAGGCTTTCTTCTGTCAATTCTTTTACCTCTTTAATGGAGTTGTTAATGTTAACACCACGCGATGAAAGATGGCGCTTTACCTTACCAATTTTCGATCAAATTTCCACCGTTCCATGAAGTACAGATGTATTGGTTCTTAGAGTCATTGATCGTTGAGTCTCCTCTATAATGAATTTCCTCTGTTACCTTAGAGTTTTTCAATATAAATATAAGCAACTTAAGACGGAAAAATATTCCACCTGTTGCTGATTTTATGTTGGGGTCTTCTGTTCCGAGACTAGTTTGAAGCAGCTCTCCACGATAATCTACCCATGGAAACCTCTTCATCTCTGCAAACCGCTATCAGATACATGTTAAACAGACCCACTAAGAGCCCCCTGAACACCTCTCATGACCAAAAAATGCTAGCTGCTATAAAACTGATAGCACCAAAAATTGATACAAAGAAACTCTAGGTGACAAACGAAACAGAAACATGAAGACACAGATAAAGAAGAAAAATGGCAATAAGCACAAACTGTACAGCTAATAGAAAACTACATACGATGACCTACCACAACAAATCCACACATTATAGGTAATATATTTAGAAAAATAAAAAGAGTTTTAACTTTGCTTACAAAATAAATAGCTGAATTAACAAACGCATCCCCAATCTAAAATCAAGAACATAGAAACATCGACAATCTTATCTCTATAAGCTCTATTACAGTGACTGTGATAAAATTTACTTTGTGATAACTAGGAGGACATTTGGCATTAAATGTAAATAACACATCAACTCATGGAAGTATGGTGCAAAGCATTCAACATTTGCAGACTACCTTAAACAGGACTACCACAGCCCCAGCGCGATAAAAAGAAAGATTAGGAAATCGTACAACTCAGTAGAGTCTGGCACCTCAACCCTTTGCAAAGCATCACATATACCGTACACGAATAATTAACACACAACAAACAGTTACTCAACGACCAAATTAATATGGAAACCAAACACTATTTAAATCACATAAAATCCTCCTTCTCCGTCCTTCGCTCCCTATCTCAATTCAGCTCCGTCCCCCCACCCCTTTCCACAACCACCAGTCATCACTCCATCTCTTGTCCCTTATTCTTGTTCTCCATCTCATTATGCATCCCACAATTTTGTTCAGATATCTTTCACCCCTTCCATAACCAGTCATTCGCCACACATATTTGCAATTTTATCGTTACTCCACCATTTCACCTATATAAAAAATAAATACTGAGTAACATAATGTTAGGAAAAAATAAAGTAGGAAGAATGCAATTTTGGCAACACTTCATAAACGCACGAAACAGACTCAGACTCAACACAAATGCACGTAAATACATCTGCTACCGCTACATTGGATATGGATACTTGTATTACGAACGGTATCCTTCACGATGAGAGGGAGTCTCCAAGACCGGTTACCGTCTATCTATTCTATACTAATGATAAATCTGTAAATGTAGGCCTCTCGCCGTTCACTTCAATCTTCAAAACTGATGGACGAATCTTCATGCGGTTTTCACAGGAAACACGAGAAAGGTTTAGGTCAACATATAGGCAAAAATTTTTTAAAAAGCGGATCACGAAAACAAAAGTTATCGTAATTTTAAGTGTTTTCAGTAACCGTCGTGTCTGTTTTTTCAACTATTAAAAACCTCTTATCTCCAAAACAATTTCACGCATTTGCATGGGGGTTTCACAGGTAACTTGAGCGTAACTCTGGACAACATATAGACTTAGTTTCATTAAAATCGGATCACGGAAAAAAGAATATCGTAATTTGAAATATTTTATCAACTACCGTCATGTCTGCCTGTCTCTTTGAACACGTTTATCTCCTAAAATATTTGACGAAATTTCATGGGGGTTTTCACACGTAATTTGAGCATATCGTGCGGTTACATAAAGGCTTCAATAATTAAAATCGGATCAGAGAAAATAAAGATATCATAATTTAATCATTTGTTTAAAAGCCATCATGTGTGTCTATTTGTTGAGGGTAATCTCCAAAAGTACTACACGAACTTTCATGGCTTTCCACAAATAAATCTACAATAGTTCGGAGAGTAACACAGGCTTCATTTCATCAAAATCGGATCAGAGGAAGGAAATATATCGTAATTTGAAGTTTCGTGTGTATACTATGCTTATATGTATAGTGTAGTACAGCAAATATACGAACTTTCACGCGGTTTCATAGGTCGACTGAGAGTACCTTGGGGCAACATATAAGCTTCATTTCATCAAAATCGTATCAGTGGAAGAAAAGATATCGGAATTTATTGTTTCTGGTGTATGCTACGCTTGAATTGTAGCATAGTGTAGCAAAGATCCGATAGAGACGCAGTTACATAGTATACCAAATAATTAACAGAATGCGATGCTGCGTTAGAATCATTTTTGAAAAATCAGTCACAATGAGGGGAATAATTCTTTATGTAGAAAATGAAATAAATAATTGATATTGTTCCGATCAATAAATTA
The DNA here is from genome assembly GCA_026315105.1 of Locusta migratoria. Taxonomy (NCBI): domain Eukaryota; kingdom Metazoa; phylum Arthropoda; class Insecta; order Orthoptera; family Acrididae; genus Locusta; species Locusta migratoria. The sequence goes on along the minus strand of CM048744.1, from coordinate 985,120,444 downwards.
ATTATCCCTCTAAAGCGAATATTTCGTTGCCAAAGTAAACATACCAAACCGGTGCTTCTGCAAGTAAAATTTAACCCAGGTAAGACACAAAAAATAATTTTTTACTAACTGTATCCCGCATGTCTTGCAATGCCATGGAAAGAAAAAAAGTACTTCTTTCCGCGGGTATCGTTTGAATATAAAACATAACGACGTTCCTTCGCGTCTATCGATGTTTTAATTTACTAAGAATTCTTTGCAAGGAAAATCGAATTTATGTAGTTCCCTTTCTGATTTCAATGTATTCTCATTACATTTTGATTGCGTTCTGTTTAAGGAAAACTCGAAAACGCCATAGTACAGGAAAGGACAAAGTGAGACGACGTTAGTTGAATAGTACACCAAATAACTAATTATGGCGTTCCTGTGGGGTTTTTTTTTTTGTTTTTTTTTTTTTTTTTTCTTCATGCTCATAACTATGGTGTAATACACTACAAGGGGTACAACTTTACTTACGGCAACGGCCATTGAATGCTTTTTTCAAAAATCAGTCACGTAGAATGAGGTAAATAATTATTTATGTTCACGATGAAATAAATAATTTATGCTGTACTTGTCAGTAAATTATTCATCCTCCTAAAGCGAAAAGTTCGTTGCCAACGATAGTACACTAAATCGCTGCCACTGAGGCAAAATTTAACCCAGGTATGGCAAAAAGAATTTATTTCTTCCTAACTGTATCCCATATGATATGCAATATCATGGAAAGAATAGAAGTACATCTTTCGACGGGTATAACCACTGCTCTTGCGATTGGTTTGTACCGCATTGGCTGCAAAGAAGCCCCACCTCCTTTTTGCAGAGCAACCACATAACATGAAATAACATCTAAATAAATGTGTCACAGAAGCAACAAGAAAATTGAGGAAGTGTCGCTAAAATGGCCATTTACACATAGTAATTCGTCTTAAGAGAACACAAAAAGGAGCAAGATAAAGTCAGCGATTAGTAGATTTTTCCCAATATCACAAGACATTTGCATCTTATTGTTGAGGACACAAAATCTGTTCTGCGCATCTCAATGCTCAATCAAGAGATATTTCTGCTCTGTGCCTGCCATGGAGATAATATACACACGCGAGCCACAAACTCATCAGAAACCTGTCTGCTTACATAACTGATCGGTACAATATTGTGATTGAAATTTATAATTACTTACTTTTAGGTGCAGACTACATTAAGATAGAGAAAGACGTCTTTTTTTGCAGAGACAACTGTACATAGAGTTAGAATCCGGCTTCTGAATAGATAGTTCTACCACGCAAGGTCGATTTCAACTTCGTGCTTTAATACGTGGGGACAGGTATTAGCCGAAAGAGTGGCCGATACTACTAACACAGTCAAGGCAATCCCTGGAAATACTATATTTAAGTTCTATATAGACAATCAGCTGATGTCATTCCTACAACGATTACCCAAACTTACTTTATCGCACATTGACACCACCATGATGTCTAATTTAAACAGACAAGAGCCGCGGTGGAGTAGCCGAGCGGTCTAAAGCGTCTCGCTGCGGAGTGCGCGGTTGCTCGCCGTGGAGGTTCGAGTCCTCCCTGGGGCATGGGTGTGTGTGTTTGTCCTTAGGTTAGTTCACCTAGGTTTATTTAGTTTGTAAGCTACGGACTGATGACCACGCAGTTTGGTCCGATAGATTTACAAACATTTGAACATTTGAAACAGACAAGAACTGCTCTGTTGATTTAATTGCCAGACTTTCAGCATTCGTCGAGTTTTCGATAATAGGGAGCACTGCATATAGAATAACTACATTATCTCTAGTGCAACATACTAATAATTCAGCATACACTTACTGTGAGAAATAACCAGTTTAGCAGTATACCATAGAACCAATACATGGTGCTTTTATTATTATTACTATTTCTCATCTCAACGATAGAAGTGTTTTCAGAAGTTCACCCCAAACAGAGAATTACACACCGCAGTCTTCAATTTATGTACACAACCTAATATTGAATTTACATCGTTCCGGAGTATGGACTTAAATTAATTTTACTTTTTGTATGAAAAACTTTTTGAACATTCATCGTTTACGACATTGACTTCAACTTAAATTTGACGTCTTGGCTAGGAGAACTGAGTTAATTGACATAGCGATCCAACAAGGATTCTGTTTTTGCTGACCTAGGTCCGGAACCCTAAAAATACAATGATATACACAGGTCCCTCTTTAACACGGGCATATAAGCTAGTAACTCTATAAACAAACAGCGACTCCTGCATAACAGATGTGAAATAAAGCGTAGGGTTACATGTGTTGATATAAACGCCTTTGTCGGTAAAGAGAACGGTGCATGAAGCCTTGAAAAGCTGCTGGCGAAAACCGTACATAAAATATTTTCATTTAGCGACGTTCTGGTTATATATTTGTTGAAAATGCGGTTGTATACAAGTAAGTATTGTCGTTGTAATTACTTCAACAGGTTAACCACTTTGTGTTATGTATGGCAGTTCACTTTAACCACAGTCTAACATATACAGTCGCGACACTCACTGCTGTAAAAGTTGTTACCAACTGACAGCTGCAACGACACTAGCGCTCCTAGCGGTGGGTAAGCCACCGAAAGAGTGATGTTTGTTTGTAATTATTTGTGTGCGTAATTAATGAAATAGTTAATATAATTTTTGTGTTACAAGCATCAGTAATATACATAACACGGAAAGTAATGTAAAAACAGTCGAACTTACTGATTCAGTGGTATAACGAAGAACTTCGTCATGAACTAATACTTACGAATATGTGTATATTTGCAGCTTATTCCGCTGAAAGTAAGTATAATATAAACATAATAGAAACATAAATTTCTATTTTGGTGTGTTCTTACTATGACAAAGAGTTTTTTGACACGTATCGTTGTGGTATGGGGTCTAATGATTCGCACATGTTTAGGCTTCACTCGTCTTTATTATAAGCGCATATTCTTTTGAGTGTGATTACTTTAGCTTAAGAAGACATTGTCTTGAAGATTCTTGCCGTTTGTGGTTCAGCTGTAGCAACAATTGTGGAATTGGGTTCTTCTTTGTTGAATACAGTTTGGTTGCTTTTTCAGTTTTCTTGTCACGTTTCTGATGTTTTCCTTCAGCGACAGTTGTGGTGGCTGATTTGGTATGTTAAATACCGTAGTTATTGTATTCTACATTCGTTTCCTACGTTCCACCCTCACTGATTTCACTGGAATTAGATTGGAGAAACGTTAACGTTCTTCAGAAGAAAAAACACGTCTTTCTGCCAAAGGGCGGGTATTCGGTGTCTTCTAGCCATTTTTCTATTTTAAGAGTAATTTAAATTATTTAGTATAACCCTGTGGGTTACAAGATAACAGTAAATAAACTGTGCCGTAATGTACCGTTTCCAACCTTGTCAGTGGTCTTAGGAGACGTAAGGAAGACAAAGGTGGAGCTATTTTTAAGTTATTATCTATTTTATGATACTACATACGTTCTCTAATGTAAAAAAAAATGTATTAAAATCGATATAAACGATACTATTCGCAGTCATCCACTATCGTATTCATTGGAGTAGCTTGCCCTCCGCTTGGAGCGCTGCTGTCGCAGTGTATAACAAAAATCCGCGGAAGTGTCGTGACTGTCTTTGTTAGACTGTGCTTTAACTACATGTAAATGAAACAATGCTGCAAAATAAAGTAGAAATATCTCTGGAGTGATTGTAGAGATGCGCTGAAAAAAGTTTTGTGTTGTTAATATACAGAGTAATTCACGAAGATATGCAAATATTTTAGTATCTTTATATAATTATAGGTCCGAAAATGTTTACTTCCAGAGTTATGGGTAGTAAAAAGCTTTACTTGAAATTTAGCAACCTCGCTAAAGTCACTGCAAAACTATACTAGGTTAGACTAAACTACGATTTCGATTAACTTTGTTGTCTTGATCAAATGAATCTAATGAAACATGTCCCAGACGTGTATCTGCAGTAGTATTCTAGATATTTCCGAGATGAAAAGAAATCATTTGGGAAAATTTGTAATTTGTTAACTATTTGGCCAAATTTTTTATAGCAGAAAATCGCAGAAAATTTTCTACATAATTGTAGAGTTATACTTTTGGAAAATTATGATAATGTAGTTACTTACCTAAAGCTGTATGAATGTGTCCGATAATCTGCGTCTTTTAATACCATATATCTTGTGAATTCAGCTTAAACAGAAACAAACCAAGTTCAGTGTTAACCAAGTCGTACAGTACATATACAAGTACTTGTTTCAAAGTTAGGAAACGATTGAAACCACTCACTAACAGTCCCCAATATTGTTAATGAAAAACTCTGAAAAATTTTATTTATAGCAATTTAACTTCTAATGCAAAGGTTGTCAGACATGGCTTCTGCCGCTTATATCAAGATGGACGCGCTCTGTTCATGAACTATTGTATTGTTGAATGTTTTTCTTGTGACTTAGTAAATTTATATATATATATATATATATATATATATATATATATATATATATATATATATATGTGTGTGTGTGTGTGTGTGTGTGTGTGTGTGTGTGTGTGTGTAAAATTATTGTACCGTGTGAAGATATTAGTTAACTGTGGTGAAATAATTGTTAGATCTGGGGGCAGTGCTTCATTTAATTTTGCGTAAGCAAATTATGGTAAAAACTAGACTAGCATTTAAATTAGAAATGATGCAATCAACACAGAATAGCGATCAGAATATTGTCGATACCAGCCAAAGTGCTGATCCGACGACTAGCAACATGCAGGAAAGTGCGGGAAACGAGATTAATGTAGACAGGGGTACCACAACCGAAAATCCTACTCGGGATTCCGTAACTGAAATTGAAGTCAGGCAAGCACCATTGTCTAATGAGACAATGTTAGCTCAAATTGCAAAAATGTTCGCAGATAATCAAAAACAAATAGAACAAAACACTGATAAAATTTTATGCGGAAATAAGATCCGATTTTCGTATGCATATAGAAAACACACAGAAACAATTAGACGAAAGATTTTCATCACAGAATGAAGTGCTGAATAAGTTTACGACTGAAGTTAAAGCCAATTTGGCTAATCAATACCAGCACATAAAACGAGAATTAAATTCCACATTGACAAACACAATAAATAATATTCAGACACACATACAAGAGGAGTTAACTAGCATTAGATCAGAAATAGCAACCATTATCGATCCATACAAAGAAGTACCGGAAAGTGTCACTCGATTAACGGAAGAGGTATCGGAAGTAAAAGATACACAAACACATTTGCAAACAAAAATTATTGATCTTTCTCAACAAGTAAATGATCTTACAATATCCACAGTGCGGACAATTACACAGCAATTTCTCCGACAAGAAAAAAAATATATTAAGGACTTCTCGGAGTGGATAGATAGAAAAAATACGGAAATAACGAACAAAGCAGAAGCAGAAATTCGTGTAGCCGTTCGTTCAATAGCTTCAGAAATTGTATCGGAGCCGGGAACAGATGCCGGAAACACTTTACGTACAGAGTTAGGTGAAATAAAAAGTGTCATTCAGAACGAAATACCGTCTTGGCGTTCTGAATTAAGCACACAGATAACAAATTTAAAAAAGGAGTTCGAAAAAGTAAGATTCGGTCGAGCAGAAGTACAAAACTCACCAACAAGTTTAGACGAAAATGCTATTTGTACAAACAGATTGCCTGAGGCTTATCCATGTTATAGCGGAAATTCAACACCACGAAATTTAATTCCACAAGGTGATATAGCAGAAGCTACTAAATGTCTTACAAATGTAATAACCGAACAAACACAGTTTCAAAATAGAGCATTTCAGATATTTTGCCCTGAAAAGAAATCGCCACATCCACAAGCAATTATCAAAGCATTTCGTGGTGTGTTACCATCTAACTGGACAGATAAACAGAAAATTGTGTTTGTGGCAGCCTATATACAAGGTGGAGCCACAGGCTGGGCATCTGAAAATACAGATACATGTGACACTTATGAAGAATTTAAAAGAGCATTTTTGTCCCAATTTTTGTCTGCGAATGACCAAGCTAAAGTTCGTAGGCAAGTTTACAATCCGCCAATGTATAACCCAAGAAACGAGTCATTACGAAGATATATTGAAAGATATGTGAACAAGGTCAGATATCTTGAGCAGCCAATGGCAATTTGTGATGTGCTCGGGATTCTGAAGGAGCGTGTTCCCACAGAAATAAGACCTTGGCTTATAAGAGCACCACTGTACGATCTGAAAGAATTTTTGTCAGTCGTTGATGAAGTAGATAGTGTCTACGAAAAACGTGTAGGTAACAACGGAACCAACAATAACAACACAAATCATAATAACGGGAATAATAATAATTCAAACACACAAAACCAATCAGGGAATAATGGCAATATGTTCAACAGAGCGAATAATAGTAACAGGAATAACCCAAGCAATGGAAATGCCATAAATGGTCATAACGGCGCTTTGCTTATAAAACGCACATTTGACAATAGGTACCATCCGGGTTACAACCAGCCAAGGCAAGGTAATCAAAACCATAACGGGAACTATAATAATCGAAACAATCAAAATAATACATGGAGCGCTCATTTCAGGGGTCCACAGTCGTGGAATCATGTACAAACAACGCATGAACAACCGACAAGTAGTCAGAACTTGAACCAAACCCGACAACAAGATGATATTGAACCGATATGAATTGTGGGGGTGATAGAATCAAACGAGGCATCTCCGCCTACCGAACAAGCGTCAAACTAGAGGCGGTCGTATTTGGCCCCCGAATATTGGCCGCGGAGGGGAATGGGGGCGACCACAATAAGTATGGTAGAATTTTGTTCTTAAGGTATAACGAAGGAAAGGATATAAGAAATGAACTGATACAAGAAAAACCTTGTCCGCACAAAAATAGTAAAGATATAATCCAAGCAGCTGTATTAGCTAGAATCGCGGGAATTTCAACTTTCGTTATTATTGACACAGGTGCTAGTATGAATGTAATTAGTGAAGATTTATTTAACAGAATTAAGGTACCTACTTTATCTGTTCAAAACTGCGTAGTCTCGAGTGAAATTGGGTCTCGTGTGCAAAGAATACAAAAGCAAGTGTTGTTGGAGGTTTATTTTGAGAACGGCACAGTGGAATGTTCGTTTCTCGTTGTAAATGGATTGTCAGTAGGCTGTATTTTAGGTATGCAATTTTTAAGGCAAGGCAACGCTGTAGTTGACCTTCGCCAAGGAAAGTGTATTGTTGAGATTGAGGGGAAGACTTTATGTATAGATTTGCTACGGACCCAAAGCACAGACAGTAAGTTGTGTAACATGGTTAATATCAAGTTAACGAATGTAGAATTATGTATGTGCCAGGAAGAGGATCCTATGACAGGTTTAAATCCAACAGATACTGTGTCAATAAATTTAGAAGAAGACATTCCTACGATAGATCAGTTGAAGGAGAAGGTTTCAGAAAGTAGTTACCTATCTAATGAACAGAAAATAGATTTATATAATCTTTTAGTTAATTTTATAGATGTTTTCTCTACAAAACCTGGTGTCATAAAGGGATACGTTTATCATATGAATGTGGCACCTCACTTAACTTATTGTTGCCGAAGCTATTCCATTCCATGGTCAAGGAGAGAGGAGGTTAAAAAAGAGATAAAGAAAATGTTAGCGTGGGGAATCATTGAATCATCTTTGTCACCGTACTCAAGTCCATTATTGGCTGTTTCTAAAGAAGTTTATTCAGTACCGAGGCAAGATGAGATATTTTCTTTACAATTTTTTTATCAGTGGTGATGTCTGCACACCCTAAGCTGCAGTCACATTTTATTTTAATTAGTCGAATTGTCATGGAGAGTGAATGGAGGAAAGGAAATATATCCATCATAATTAAAAGGTTGGTCTAAGACTATTCCTGAACCACAAAAGGTTCTATTTAATCATAGATTTTGATGCACTGATATAATATGAGACAGGGCATGTATAAAGATTTTTATTCACTGTGAATCCAAGTGTATTTACTATTATTATACTGGTTTAAATGTATATTTATATCTTAATGAAAATATGTTCATGAACATTATAAGAAACAAGGACACTATAGCAGAAGACTGGTATAGAAATTTATGATACTATTATGAGAGAACATTTCTATCAGTGATAAAGGAAAGTGTGTTAGAGCGATACAGTGATTTAATAAGTAAAACATGGACAGGAACATTACCTGTGGAAAACCATGTTTCAAAAGAATGACAAATCATGCAGACACTGCATAGTAAAGAGGTAGAGAAATTCTGACCTACTCAAAAGTCAACACATTACCAATAATGACTATTCTCTTTTTGAAAGAAACTACAATTTTAGATGTAAGTTCATGTTTTAAACCATAAGGTACATATGTCACGTACCCTAGTTCTTAATTTTCAATGTATTAGTATAAAAAGTAGCCTAAGTCATGTAAATAGTATATCATGAGCCAATTGATATGTCCACGTAGGAAGAATGTCTTCCAGTTTTCTTTCTCAGTGAATACACATCATTCTGACTAAGAAAATACGAGTAGGAAATCGCACATGACACTTCAGTAAAATCATTTACTCACACAAGGTTAGGGAACAGGTGTTCCATACCTTTACTTTACCTTATTACTTGAATTACTGTTATTTTATTTATGAATATTTTTTGTGTATTTTAATTGTCATGCTAGCCATGTGTGAATCACAGGTTGACACAACCTTCACCATACACAGAAAAGAGCATAATTTTGTCTACATATCACAATATGTGATAAAAAAATATGCACCATGTAAACTTCAATTTAAAGTAAACAATAAAAATAGGAAAGAATATATGTGAAAAGGAAAAAACAAAGTTTCTGCTCACGCGAATAATCTTTACAGTTTTCTTCCATTTAAAAGTTAACTCTCACGAAAGTTCTATTTATTTAAAGCAGTCTACATAATACTATCACTTACAGACAAAAGTAGACATAAACCAGTTAAGATACTACCTACAGACTGATACATTACATAAAAAAACGAAAACAAAGACTATCTGTGCTCAAAGACGGAGTTGGGTAAAATCTTACTTAGCGGCACACAAAGAATGTGTTGGTAAGGTTGGCAACACAACCGAACTCAAGGAAATTACGCCTGCCTACCAATACGCAGCAATATCAGTACTTCAGCATGTAATGAAAGGACATTAACCAGAGCTGAAGTATGGATAACAATGAGCATTTTTAAATGAAATATACTGTTTAAGAAACAACAATGAAGATCGGACTCAAAAACAATTAGTGTGGTTACCGTGTAATATGAAAAGGACGTACATGCACAAATAGTAACACACGCAACTCACACAAACACAAAGCCTGTGATGACGCAGGGCATAAAAATGTGATGTAAAATATATTTAAAAAAACTGATGTGCGGCTGTCGACGAGGGGGCGGACGAGCGCAAATGCGGCTTGCACGCCATTACCTACGCCGCCTATCAACGGCAGCCAATCCAAAGCCAGATGTAGGTGAGCCGACACCCTATAACAGACTAATCACAGCCATCATCATCTAGGCTCATCATCCTGTCGTCAGCTGACACGTCAAAAGTGCGTAAAAGTGTAAGTGTGTATCACAAAATTCTACTAAGACGACAAAATGTCGCAAGTGAAAGCGTGTGACGCAAAATTTCTATTCAGACGACCAAGTGTCGCTAAAATCTAAAAAATAGATAGTGCCCACTATGAAATTGGTGATAACAAAGCCACACGAAGAATGGAACGTGTATGTAAAAATAAAAAAATCTCACTATAAAAATTATAATATTTTGTCATAAATCTCATTTTTATTCATTTGTCTTGTCTTTTCTGTGTCCTGTAAATATTTATATATATATGTGCTTATGTGAACAATTTATGTCGATTTATTCATGCCAATTAACAAGAAACAAACTTAAATGAAAAGTAGTAATCTCTACATATGTGTATGTGTATCTGTGAATTATATCTATACGCCTATACTAAAAAAGGAAAATGTATACATTTATGAGCAATTGCTAACCAAAAATGCAATCACTAATGAGCTTCGACAGTAAATACTTATTTTCACTGAGGCAGGTTAATACGCTTATGTGACTGATTTATGTCCATAAATGTAGGCCTAATAGTAACCACATAAAAAAACAATATGTGAATATTATAAATCATTTTACCTTTTGAACATACTGTTTGTCTAATATTGCAGTGATATACTTGTTTTTAGTGATGTATTCATATATGTCTAATGCTTGATCAGAAATGATTCAATACGTAATTATGTTAACTTGACGAGGTCTGTCGATAACAAAGTGACCGTCAGACCTCGTGGGGACCATGTAGTGTTACATGCGCCTCCACATACAAAACAATATTTATTTGCCCGTATTTAAATTAATTATGCTTATATTTGTATATTTTTCCTGTAATTTCGTATCATTTTCAATGTGTCACTAAATTCTTAAAGACGCAATATATTCTTTGAAAAATTAAGTCAGACTAACTCTGAACAAAGAGCAATTAGAATAATACATATATTTAACTACTCTTTTTTTTAAAAAAAAAAAAAAAAAAGAAAGGAGTAGTGACGCCATTTTTCTTTTCTGCATTATGCTCTCGTCTAGTAAACTTCTCTTCCATATTACGCTTGTATGACCTGATGAATTGTGAAAATGTCTGTACGATATATCTCAATGAGAAAGTTGTAATTGAAATGATGTACTGAATTTATGACCTGATCCTGACTGTATGAATTTAATCAGATTTCACAAAGGTCACTGAACTTTGAATGTGATGTATATGTAGACATGCTTCATTTATTTCAATAATAATTGTTTCGTGAGTTTACCGAAATTAGTCCGAGTACTTATTTGTACTGAGATTGGAACCTTATTTTTCCTTTCACATTTTTCATTTAACTGTATATTGCAATTTATTTTTCAGGACAAAAGAATAATGAATTACACTGATTTACGAATTTAATTGTTGGAGATGTGTAGGCCTACAATAGGACCCATTTTTATCACGTTCTTTTATTAAATAATTATTCTAACTGCGACCCTGAGATTACGAGCGACTTGTCATTTTCGATTAGTAACAGATCAACTAGCCGCAAACTTAGTTACAAAATCAGCAATAGTGATAATGTCTCCAACAGTTAGGTTCACGTTGCTTATCAGTATCAGCCAAGTTAGAAAAGGATTTTAACTACTTTCTTGGTGTGTAGCTCATTAATTTCTCTAAAACGTACAGCATAGTAGATTCATTTCAATAGATAGATGGCTTTGCTACGTAACCAGTATTGAAATATTTCTCCCAACCACTCTTTACAGTTATTCTATTTTGTGCTCACATTAACTTGCAAAATTTTATACTGACTTAAAAATTTAAATTAAATTAAAATAAAAAAGAAGGGAGAAATGTTTCAACTTCTCAGAACAATTGGGGATCAGGTGAGATATCATACAAAATATACGCATGGTAAAGTATATTGGTTGCAATTGTAAATTGTGAGCGAAACAGTAAGATATTTTGCTGTCTTAACTCTCTACTAGAGGTTTACATGGCATTTACTTAGAGCGAGGCACCACGGGTCTACCATAATAGTGAAAACGTTGCCCTCTAATCTGGAGCGTGATCACCTCGGACGGCCAGACACAGTTGCGCACCTGCATGGTATGGACAGTATGAGGTTATCAATCAGCTCTTGAGTGATATTTGGCCATTCTTCCATGAGTGCAATACCCAGCTCTGCAACCGTTGTTGGGAGTGTGTGAGATTACCGCCCAATAGAAATATTGGTAATTAATAGCATTTGATAATTAAACAGTATCAAGTTCACTGCAAACATTGACCATGCCAATGCACTAAATGTTACACAATTTTAATCTTATTAATTATGGTAGCAATGTGTGTACACAGTTGGGTGACAACATTTATAGTTAGGCCATAGATAGAAATTCTCCACGTTGAGATTTGCTGTGTGCTTGTAGCTGACGGGAGGCCAGCGAGCAGGCCGACGTTGGTGGCTTGTTCCAGCTTAGGATTTTCCAGTTTTGTTTCCGGTGAGGGGAGAGAGGGACAATGGCGAGTGCCAGGCACAGTGCAGTGCACAGCGTGAAATAAAATATTCTAATACTACTGGCATTTGAAGTAATACGATGCAGTTAGGAACCTTTAAGGCCCTCATTACAAAATAGCCTGTTGACAAATAAACAATACATTAGCTGATATAGTCACATCCGGCGTAATATGTTTAATTGACAATGAAAAGTAATAAATTACCAATGAATACAAGACAGTTACACAACTAGCATGGCAATGTTTGTTTATAAAATAATATATTAACTATTTCTCATTTTATTTTCAATTAATCTTGTGTATTTTATTTTGAAGTATTCAGTTAAATCACTTATCTGTGATATAAGAAATTGCACGATTATGATAAATAGGACAAAGGATGTTTATACCAATATAAAAACCTAAGAAGACATTTATTTAATGTGTAGTGTAATTATTTTGATTTTAAGTGCAGTTTTAGATATGTATTGGCTGAGCGCTGTATGTTGGAAGTCGGTTAGAACAGCTCACATGGGTAAGTTGATGACGTAGGGGAAAAACCCGGCGTTTGAGATTTTGGCGCGCACGCACATGAGGGCGGGAAGTGATGAGGCGGGAGCAAGTGGGGTAGCTGGTTGGGCGGCATCACTCTGCATGAGTCGGCATGTGGATCTCCAGGTGGAGACTTTAGATTTTTGGTGTGGCAATTGCCAAGTGTGGTTGCTCGCCGTAGACTGCACCAAGTTGTATCGAGTGCTACTGTGTGTTGTGAATAATTAGCCGGTGGAACAAGGTGTTCATCGCACTAAAAGTGACTGTGATTTGTTAATGTAACACGTGTCGTCGCATGGACATGAACATAAACGGTGTTTGAGACAGCCACATGGTGTGAAAACAATTTGCGACAAATATTCATTTTGTCTGGGGGCTCACGAGCTATAACTTTATTTGATAAATGTGTCGACGTACAGACGTATCAGCCACAGGGTTCTAATATTGTGAAATAAACAACATAAAGTGAACTTTTACGTGTTTTCAAAAATAGTAGTTAGTACACCCTTTTCTCTCATGAACTTACTTTATTATGAATTCTTTTGTTAATCATATGCAGGGAAGGAAAGCTGCAAACGTGTGATATCATCCCCTAGAAAACGAGTCAAACAGTGGCAATCACAGTTCCAGTATTTTGCATGTTTAGGAATTTGGTTCACAGTTGGCGGTTGTGAGTTTTAAAAATTAAACTTTCCCTATATAAAACTCTCACCCCGACCTTCACTCTCGCAAGTGCTGGTCCAGCTGCAATAGGTGTGCCAAGTGCATCCCAGACATCTTCAATCGGGTTTACGTCCGGTGAACAAGCTGGTCACTCCATTCGTACAAATCCCTCAACTTCAAGCATGTTGTCCACCAGTTCAGTTCTTTTTTGGGGACGAGCGTTATCGCCCACCAGAAGGAACCCATCTCCTATGGCATCAGCGTAGGACACAACAAAAGTACGCAGGATTTGGTCTCTATAACTCTGAGTGATCAAAGCGCCATTTTAAGGACATACAGGTCCGTATATCGGCCAATTATGTCTCCTGCCCACACCCTTCGTCCACCACCATGATATGGTGATTTTTCCTGCACATAAGCAGGATTGTTGCAAGTTCCACGTTCTCTGCAAATGAAGGAACGACGATTGCTCGGCTGAACACAAAATCGTGACTCCTATGAAACGGAAGCCAGTGCCATTCGTTACGACTCAAATCCTAATGTCATCCCCCCAGTCTCTGCGGGCTAAACGATGTCGTGGTCTTAATGGGACAAACACCATAGGCCTGCGTGCGTAGAGGCCGCATTACCGAAGGCGATTTAGGACTGTTTGTGTTGATACTGAGGCGCTGCAGTCACGGTCAGCACGGCCACTACGGTCGGGGGTTCGAATCCCCCCTCGGGCATGGATATTTGTGCCGTCCTAGTTTGTAAGTAGTTCATAAGTAGTTTGTAAGTTTAGGGACTGATGACCCCGTAGTTAAGTCCCATAAGCTTAACGAACATTTGAATTTTTGAATTGTTGATACTGTGCAACCTGTTGCTGTCTGAAGGGTGCGTTCCAACTGAACTGCATTTAGCGTCCTGTCTCGACAGACGTGAACCGAAGTTACAGGTCATCTCTTGCTGATGTTACCCACGGACAACCATGGCCTTCTGAAATCGAGTCCAGCTCCTGGCAATTACACTTTGGGGCACTCCAATAGCTGCAGCCACCTTCCTATGGCTCTCCATGCTATAGCTTCGGGCAAGTCACGTTGTTGCAGTGTACTACCTGATCACTACACTACCTGAACCCACCTGCTTGTGCATTTCATTTGGTAGAATAAACACCAGTCAACACAAACCCCCTCTGCAGCCACTCTCTGTTATCACCACTACATCGCTTGCCGTAATGTTGTTGTTTGCACTCTGTAGAACCGACAGAAATACGTCGAACCATTTTAGTTCATTCTGCCGATGACAATACTTCAGAAACGAGATATCTGAACTTATCCCATAATTGTTTTGACCAGTGTATATTCGGAAATTTCTGGAAAACTACTACAGATACACGTCTGGGACATGTTTTATTAGATTCAATACCAGATCAATAACAACAAAAATAAGGGAAATCGTGCTTCAATTTAACCTCGTACGGCTTTCCGATGGCTTCATATTAGTGAGGTTGCTAAATTTCAGGCAAAACTTTTTACTATCCATAACTCCGTAACTAAACATTTTTGGACCTACTTTTATAAGATCATAAGTTTCAATTGTATATTAATATATTAAATTATTTGCATATATTCGTGAATCACCCTGTATATTGCCCTGTGATCTCAATATAGACTGAATGTATAACGAGCATAGAACTGCAGCTTGCCAGTACATTAATATGTTTTGCACATCGTAATTTCCCACTATGTTTTAATTGGGCAAACAAATGTGCATCAAATTAATTGCATTTTCCGTCGGTGCTTGACAGATCATGATAATAATATGAAAAAGGAACAACTTTCTGATGTTCTGCAAAACTTCTTTATTCGTCACAAACCGGCTTTCGGCTTCTCAGGCCGTCATCAGGATGCCAGTGCAGTATTAAACGAACAGATCCAGTTCCCCTTTACACCTCTACTGAAATAAGTTTTAGTTTCCAACTTCCCTTTCCAACCAAAATAATCATGTCAGTTTTGATCCTTTCCACATACTTATATTTTTATATAAATATTAGTAACTCTCATAAAATGTACTTGTAATGTACTTTCCTGTGAACTAGTCGATTTTCTGTGATAACTTCTTTGCAAATCGTAGCATGTTTGTAACATCTTTGAAAACGTGTATACTACAGTCAGTTTTTATTTGATAATGGCCTGAGAAGCCGAAAGCCGGCTTGTGACGAATAAATAAGTTTTGCACAACATCAGAAAGTTGTTCCTTCTTGATAATAAATGTTCAACAGTTTATACCTGACTTAGAATTCATTTTTATATGTTGTTGTGAACGTTTTGACAATAGGCGATGTAATAAGGTGAAAAGGGAGACAAACTGAGACATATTTTCTTTACGTTTACTACTACTATTTCGTACCAGCCATATTTGAATTTGACAAGAAACTAAATATGAACATTTATGCCTGGCACGCTCAGACAGCTGAAGTTTAACATCCAGGTAATATAAATTTGCATGATATCGCCGTTATGGCCACGTAATCCTGGGACCTAATCCCTAACTGTCCGATAACACTGATTTTTGTGTTCAAATGTTTGTACAGCTTATGGGACTTAACTACGGGGTCATCAGTCCCTAAACTTACAAACTACTTATGAACTACTTACGAACTAGGACGGCACAAATATCCATGCCCGAGGGGGGACTCGAACCCCCGACCGTAGTGGCCGTGCAGACCGTGACTGAAGCGCCCCAGTCCCCTCGGACACCGCGGTCGGCTGATTTTTGTGAATGCTACTTTTCTGTAGCTGCGATATTAAGTTGCGACTTCTCACACAGTATATAACTGAAGTCATTAAGCCATTTGAAAAGGATAATAAATGTGAAATAAAACGTGAGTGAATAACGTAAATTCTCTCCTCTCATTAAAGCCATTTGATATCTGTCAGTCCTCGGTTAGGTTAATCAGCGTTGGTGTGGCCGAGAGGTCTAAGGCGCCTTGCTGGGGAGCGCGCGGTTGCAAGCCGTCGGAGGTTCGAGTCCTCCCTCGGGCATGGTTGTGTGTGTTTGTTGTCCTTAGTTTATGTAGTTTCTGAGCAGTGATCTCTATACAAACAGGATGTATAACTCTTTGAAGTCTGAGCATAGAACTGCAGCGTGCCTGCACATTCAAATGTTTTCCACGCGTTTTCCCTTTGTCAGCCATGTCTAAATTTGGCATACGAATTTGGATTAGTTATTACGCGACAAAAAATTCCTTTTTTACCTCTTAATTTGAAATGTATGTCAATATGTGATTAATATGTAGATTAATATGTAGCGAAATTGAAACGCATTTTCCAATAGTTTTCTTGTAATACTTTATAATAGCCATATTTCAATTTGGTAACAAAACTATACATGTACATCTATGGCTGGCACACTCAGACAGCTGAAGTTTACCGTTCAGGTAGTATAGAGATCAATGTTTGTAACCCTAGGGACTGATAGGCAGAGTAGTTAAGTCCCATAGATTTACAAACATTTGAAGATTTTCGACCAATGACAAATCGGATGCAAGGAGCCAATCAGAATTCAGCCCATTTTAAATGTTACGTGAAAAAGTAATTATAAGAAACAAAAGGACGTAAAAGAATGATTCGATGCGTCTCCTCTTTCAGACGTTACGATGAAACGCGACACGTACAAGTTTTACATAGGGCGGCAGCTGTATAGTGATCTAATGTTCAAGAAATGTTCCCTTTACAATAATAATTAATTTACTGAACACACACGAGTATATACAAGAACTTTTCAACCATAGAGCAGGAACAGCATTATACAAGAAACTTTTAATCATAGAGCAGGAACAGCATTTTTATGTACTTCATGGTCAACAGAAAGGATTATGTCCATCGCCGGCCGCGGTGGCCGAGGTGACTGAGGCGCTCCAGTCACGGTCAGCACGGCCACTACGGTCGGGGGGTTCGAATCCCCCCTCGGGCATGGATATTTGTGCCGTCCTAGTTCGTAAGTAGTTCATAAGTAGTTTGTAAGTTTAGGGACTGATGACCCCGTAGTTAAGTCCCACAAGCTTAACAAACATTTGAACATTTGATTATGTCCATCATTGTATGACTTAAGTAAAATTTTATTTATGAGGAAAGTAATCCTTTGTGTTGACACTGAACTAAATAATTAATGCTATTCCTGCTGTATCGTTGGCAGATTCTTGTGTGTACCTTTGTCTAGTCACTAAATTAATTATCATCATGAAGGAAATATGTCGTTGTCAACATTAGCTCTCGTGACATGTTGCGACAAATCAAAACATTAAATGTCAAACAATCCTTCGCATGTTCCAAGTAAAAAAAGAACAAGAAAAAAAAACCAGTGGATATTAAATATCGCATACTGTCGCAGGAATGGCTATTGACAATGTTACCAAATCCCGCCTTTTCCATACGTTGCCAGTCAACATCAACACCCTAGGCCGCCAACACGGTAAGTTAAATTTTACTTACCTTATAGGTGGCACAGTGTGCTATGTTGGTAACAAAAAATTATTCCCTCTAATTCTACGTGGAAGACTTTTCAAAGACTATACGAACGTCTTTGCCAACATTTGCACACTACGCCACCGAGGCCATAAGTAACAATTTACACGTTTTTCTTTATTGATAAAGAATTAATTGTGTGTTAAGCAACAGAAAAGAGTGCTGCCTATATATCTTCAAATTCAAAATTTACTTGTGTATCACAGAACAGAAAAAATATCAGTTTTATGACTCTATTACTGTTAGAGATTTAGTAAAGTGTGATCTAATTCGTGGCGAACATAAGCTGTGTTATAGCTTAATCTCATGCAACAAACTTTGTTTGGCGTTCAGATTCATTGGCTTCACTAATTCTCATTGTCTCAGCTCAGCTCATTGTCTCAGCTTCACGGCCATGGAGCAGGAAAAACGGAGTGAAGCCTGTGGTGTCTTGTCTTGCGGTATTGTAAGCAAATGTCACGACTGGCAGAATTGTATCCCAATCCTTCTGCTCAACATCGACGTACATAGACAGCATGTCGATTTACGTCTTGTTAAAACGTTCAGTAAGACCATTTGTCTGAGGATGGTATGCAGTTGTCATTCTGTGGACAATGTTGCACCGTGACATGACCTCTGATACTAGTTTTGACTGAAATACTTTTCCACGATCAGATATCATGACACGTGGTGCTGCATGCTTCAAAATAATGTCTTCTACAAGGAATTGTGCGATCTCTGGAGCTTATGCAGTCGGCACAGGTTTGGTGACAGCGTAGCGTGTGAGGTAGTCAGTGCAGACTATTATCCAACGTTTACCGGTTGTCGACTTCGGGAACCTCCCTAAAAGATCGATTCCAACTCGGTGGAATGGAGCTGCTGCCGGCGGAATCGGTACGAGATGTGCTGGAGGTAATTGCGGCACATGCTTCCGTCGCTGGCACTCTTTACAGTGACTCACATAGTGCTTGACAGATCGGTACAGATCTTTCCAGTAATACCTGCGTCTGATCCTGTCTAGGGTCTTCACGAATCCCAGATGACCGGATATTGGAGCATTGTTGAAATATTTGAGAATAGCTGGCAGGAGATGAGCTGGAACAACTAGTAGCCATTTGGGGCCCAGTGGATCGTAGTTGCTCTTATACAATGTTCCATTTATAAGTTGGAACTCTCCATTGGTCGGTTCTCCTTTCTCCAAGGCCTCTATCGTTTTTAATAGTGCTGGATCTTCCCTCTGTTCAGCTGCAACGTCATCTAATTCAGTGAGAGCTGAAATTTCATTAATGCTGTTGTGTTCCACTAATGGATTCCTCGAAAGGCAGTCGGCATCCTTGTGTTTGCGACCGTTCTTGAATACCACTGTGACATCGTACTTTTGGAGTCTTAGGGCCCATCTTGCTAGTCGACCTGATGGATCCTTCAAGTTAGTCAGCCAACACAAAGAATGGTGGTCTGTCACGATGGTGAATGGTTTGCCAAATAAATACGGCCGGAACTTGTTGATAGCCCATATAACCGCGAGACATTCTTTTTCAGTTGTAGAGTAGTTTATCTCGGACTTTGAGAGTACTCTTGACGCATAGGCTACCACTTTTTCAGCACCTTCCTGAACTTTTACAAGCACTGCACCAATCCCATAACCACTGGTGTCTGTGTGACGTTCCGTTTCTGCATTCTCGTCGTACAAGGCTAGCACTGGTGCGGAAGTTAGAGCCTCCTTAAGTGCCCGGAAAGCTCTTTCTTTTGTCTCATCCCAGTAAAATTTGGCGTCTCCCTGCAGAAGTTCTTGTAATGGACGTGCCTTGTTACAAAATCCTTTTATGAAACGTCGGTAGTATGAGCACAGCCCGAGGAAACTTCTCACATCACGAATGTGCTGAGGAGTTGGAAATTCTGTGACTGCCCTTACTTCATCTGGATCAGGACGAACACCATCTCTGTTGACTAGGTGCCCCAGGATTTTTATCTCTTTGGCGACGAAGAGGCACTTGTTTGGATTGAGGCGGAGACCTGCAGCCTGAACACACTTCAACACAGTTGACAAGCGACTCAGATGTTCTTCAAATGTTTTCGAGAAAACGACAATGTCATCTAAATAGCAGAGACACGTCGTCCACTTAAGGTGTCGAAGCAAGTTGTCCATCATGCGTTCGAATGTGGCTGGAGCATTACATAATCCAAATGGCATTACTTTAAATTCATAGAGACCGTCAGGTGTAATAAAAGCCGTCTTCTCCCTGTCAGCTTCGTCAACCTCGATTTGCCAGTAACCTGTCTGCATGTCCATAGTTGAGAAGTGTGTGGCTCCTTTCAAGCAGTCTAATGTGTCGTCAATACGCGGCAGTGGGTAGACATCTTTCTTTGTGATTCTGTTCAGCCGCCGATAGTCGACACAGAATCGCCACTTGCCATCCTTCTTCTTTACGAGAACCACCGGAGACGACCAAGGACTCTCCGAAGGTTGAATAATGTCATCTCGCAACATGTTCTACACTTCCTGCCGAATTATCCGTCTTTCAGCTGGCGACACTCTATACGAACGCTGACTAATTGGCGGATGATCCCCAGTATTGATGCGGTGTTTTATCGTGGGCCGTTTCGTCTGATTTTCCCCTGCTGAGGTGTGAATGCACCCGAAAATTGGCGTAGTATACCTAACACCCGCTGGCGTTGTTCCTTGGTCAGTCCAGGCCCTATTGGCAGTTCCACGTTTGTTTCCTCCAGCGTGTTGTCTGTACCAACAGCAGGGCATGGGTCTTCATTGATGACGTTGAGCTCACCGTCCTGGATTGGTTCAGCTGTCCCGATACACATTCCCTTGGGGATAAGTTGTGACTGCTCGTGACAATTTGTGATCCAAATCTCTCCTTGACCACCGGTAATGCTTATGATAGCCGCTGGTATGTAAAGTTCTTTTGTGAGCCTCATAAACTTTTTACTATCAACAAGAACTTCACAGTTTAACCAGTCATCTGTCTTTGTGACTGCAACTCTTCTCATTGTCAATGGCGGTATCGTCACATTGTCAACGACGAATAGCTTCCCAGAAAATTCTGTATTACGTGTATCCGGCGGAACAACTTCTTCAATTTGCAGCTCAGATCTTCCACAGTCAATGATAGCTTGGGATTCCTGAAGGAAGTCCCATCCGAGGATGACATTGTGACTACATTCTGTTAACACGACAAATTCAAACGGCTACGTCCTGTTGTTGATGGTTATTCTTACGACACAAGTTCCTGCTAGATGGACGTACTTTCCATTCGCGACCTTCAGGACAGTTGCCCCCGTATCACAGAACATTGTCTTCTTTAGTATGCGGCGGTAATTATCCGATAATACAGAAAAAGAAGCTTCTGAATCAACAAGTGCCCGGTAAGGTTGGCCGTCGATTATGACGTCGATGAGATTTCCCGACATCTTAGCGACTGTCGTCCATGGAGGATTTTCATCTGCGGCGGCCTCATCTCCGTAGATGGTCGCCTCACTTAGTTTTCCTGGGTGCGGCGGCTAGGGGAGCGGCTGGTACCTCTGTACGGCGACGGTGAACGGCTGCGGCGCGTCGGGGAGCGACCTCGTCTAGGGTACGGCGATGGGCTTCTTCCCATAGGTCGACTGAATTCATCAGCAGGTGTCTGCCTGGGATAGAACTGTTCCGACGGATGACGTCTTGCGGCAAAATAATCATCGAATACTCGCCTCCTCTCTCTGCAGTAGCGTACGACATGTCCAGGGCGTCCACAGTAGAAACACAGCGGTGTGTTGTCTTCTGTCCTCCAGACGTCTGTTATTCTGCGGGGCGTCATAGTTACCGGGGGAGCTGGCTGTAGTCACGTCGGCCGGTTCATGGGCTGCCGTTTGGCGGCTGCAGCTTAAGTCATAGCAGGGCGACGCCATTCTACACGTCGGGTGCGATTGACGGGGCAGACAGGAGCTAATGTTTGTAATACCTCGTCCTCAGCGGCGTCGGCTCCCTCGTGACTTACAGAGCTCACATCCATGGCCATAATCTGATGCTCGCTCGGTCTAATAGTCCCGGCTGCCATGCACTGTTGTAATTCTTCTCTTACGATTTGTCGTATGAGAGAATCTAAGTCTTCCACAACGGCCATAGGGACTACATTTGGGAGTCTGTCATACTTCTTGCGTCCAATCCTCCTTTGTTGCATTTCTTCAATACGCTGGCACCACTTGATGAACTCTTCTGTCGGAGCGACGTCTTTTATCAGAAGATCTTGGTACATATCTTCTGCAATTCCCTTCATCAGATGCGTGATTTTGTCCGCCTCCGTCATGTTCGGATTCACTATGTTACACAGGGCCAAAACATTCTGTATGTACGATTGTGTCGGCTCACCATGTCGTTGGGCCCGGTTCTTCAGTTGTTCTTCCGCCGAGCGGATTTGTCGCTGGCGGTCTCCAAACGTCTTCTTAAGTTCCTCCTGGAACGTCTCCCAGTCATTCAATTTGTCTTCGTTGTTCTCGAACCATTGCTGGGCTGTTCCGTCCAGATAGAAGTAAACGTTGGCCAAGCACATCGTATGATCCCACCTGTTGTACTTGGCGACTCGGTCGAACCCTTTTAGCTATTTGTTTGGGTCCTGTCCAGCATCTCTAGAGAACACCGACGGGTGCCTGATGTGTAGCTGGCTTACTGGTGGTTTCGTTTCCATAGTTCGTCTGATGATACGGACTCTTGGAAGGACGTACTCGGTGTATCCCTTGTATTCCGGTTCCAGTCCGTGTAAGCGACGGCTTTTACGTTGCCTAATCGGAGCCACGGTGATATAGCTGTTGCACAGTGTACCCGGCGCCTCCACCAAACAATGTCGCGTTGCAATGGAAGCAGGCTTGACTTCTAAGGCAACTAAACACAGCACTTATACTGAAAGCACGTTTATTACGAACTCAACATACACGCAGCACTGACTGCCTCTCAGGCAGAGTGCTCTGCTATTTATACACAGACAGAATTCACCAGAAATTGGAAGAACAGTTAACATAAGAAACAAGTAGAATTTACAAGTGAACATAAGAAAGATGTAGAACCATCTGGAATTGTAAATTACAAAGAAATAAATTTTTGCCGATGGGCGGGATTGAACCGGGGACCTTCTGCTCCGCAGTCCGTGACGCTATCCCCTGCGCCACGCCGGCAGTTGGTGTTCGTGGTCTCTCGCGACAGTATACTTTATGCATTCCATTTACAGTCTCTCATTAATGAACTGTTAATATATTAAGTAAGAGAAAATCAAACAGCCGGATAAACGAGCTACAAAATTACTTTTGTTTGCGCGTATAGCAACAAAAGTAATTCACCACTAATATTATGAATGATACAAACATCGCATAAGCTTTGAACTTTGCGAAAAGCAAAACTCTAATTTCAGTCATTTACAATACCGTAACGCCACATCAGTGCACCATAACGACATCTTGTACCCACATTGTCGTCAGGTCAAGACTCAGCACTGTTCACCTAAATATCTTTTCATTTTGAAATATTTGACCTCACCTTTTGAATAAAACTCAATAGAAAAAAAATCGTATAGGCACGTTTTCAGATTACCACGGAAACAAATCACAGTCATAAACTGAAATTTAAGATAAATAAAGCAAAAAAAGCAACTACGATACTAACACATTATAGAGCATGGCGAGAATAAATTACCGTCCGATGTCACCGGATGACGACGCTGTTTAATCTTTTCTGACGAAAAATCTTCACGATAAAATAGAAATATTGCTATCCTACCCGAGAAAACGAAAATGGGAAAAATATAGAGCATGAAATAAAAAGAACCACAAGCAAATAATAAAGGCAAATAAAGAGTATTAAAATACTATTTACCTGAAATAAAATCAATAATAAAGGTAATCTAGCAACTAAAGTATAAAAAATTAAATAAAGAACAGCCTGCAGCGTGACGTGATGTGATGTTTAGTGTGAATTAATAAACTGCGTCGTCCCGAGATGCGTGACAATCCCAGCTAATGTTGAGAACATGTGCAGAACGCAGTGCTCACTCCAGAGATATTTTAGCTGTGTGTGCTCCAACCGCAGACATATATTACGCTACAATGAAGAGAAAAAACTACACTGACTGTATGATAAATGGAATATATCATGAACTCGAGACATCATTGAAGTATTCAGGGAACACGCTAAAAACAAATGTGAAGAGGGGTTTAAGCGTAATTTCAGTATTACAGAAAAATAATTGAAGATATATTTAGTGCAACAATGATGTAAAAATTCGGTGCATATACAACGTAAATCACCTGCAAGACGAGAGAACGCATCAGTTCTATTCATTACATTTTTATAGTCTTCCTCACAATAAAAGACAAAATTATAGTCGGCCTGTAACCAGCCACAATTGGCATCTCCAGCTTGAAGCACTTCTATCCGTCTTTGCTTAGCAAATAATTTGCTATGGATGTAATCTGCCTTGGGCAAAGAACAAATTCCTTTCATTCTATTAATTATCCATATAACTTGCGCTTACGTTTGAGCAGCATCAATACGCTTTTACGTACTTTTCATTGATCAACAGATCTCAACAGGCTGCGCAAACACCAATTACCAAAATTCACGTATATATATATATATATATATATAACGTGCTGTAATTTGCTGGTTTTCTATGTTTGCTTACATTACTGTAGTTTTTCTTTCGTACGTACGTAAAATTTATTTGCTTTGAAACTTTATAAAATGAGAACATGAGCTCTCACATTATGGAATTCTATATCCAGAGGTTGCACATTTCTACGTGTGCGTTTATACATCATGTTTCACTTACATATGGTGGTTTCAGCATATTTTTCGCAGTGAAGAATTGCACTTTTTACATTTCCATGGTCACTGTTTACGAACTACAAAAACTAAATGGTAGAGGATTAACAGTTGAGTGTTTTGAGTAGGAAATTTGAATCTGTTTTTTTTTTTTTTTTTTTTTTTTTTTTTTTTTTTTTTTTTTTTTTTTTTGTGTGTGTGTGTGTGTGTGTGTGTGTTTGAGTGTATAGTTTTAAGGGTTATTGTTGTTGGTAATTCGTTGACGGCAGACAAGAGAGTTCCATTGCAGAGAGTTGTACACATATTTACTATAATTTTTCTTCGAATATAACTTTCTGCATTTTGTGTGTTAGGCTGTTACAGCATTCGTGGAGTAGTTTCCCTAAATTATTAATTTTGTGATAGAGTGTTATTGTATTTGAGGAGTAGTTACTCTAAATTATGGTTTTGTGTCAGGCTGTTACTACTTTTGCGTATTTCCAAGTATTTCTTCATGTTTCTTGGACTGTATTTCACGTGCACAAACTGTTGAGCAAATGTACAGTACCAACTGTTACTTTTCAGTGTTCTTCTGTATTTAGTGCATATTGTCTGAAAGCCTACACTGAAAGCCTACTTAGAAACCCAGAATGAAAATATACCTAGTTGTCCAGCTGCTAATTTCGGAAGCGCACCTGCAAGATAATACAATCATACTTGAAGAAATGTTGTGTACACCAACAATAGACCATACACAGCACCGAATAGCGGACGGCTGGGGGGGGGGGGGGGGGAAGAAAGCAAAGATCTCGTCAATAAACAATGAGAAGAAGATGATTCCATGTCAGCAACAAAAAAAAAAAAAAAAAAGAAAAAAAATTACCTCAGGAATAAAAGAAATAATGGTTAAGGCGGCCACTGCCCTGAAGCGAGAAATCTGAGTTCGAATCCCCGAAGAACACAAACTTCCGTTGTCACCAGTGTTTTATTCAGTACTCTAGTGCAGACAGATTCGTTTCTTTGATTCCACTTCTCTGTTCCATCATCTCATTTACATGCATTTCCATAGTGACTCCGTACTGTGCGTGGTGTCTGCCCTTTCGGACCTGCCTGACTCCACACCATCTCAGTAAGTACATTTTGTTATAACGTTTTTTTTTTCCTTTTTGTGGATGTATTGACGTTAGACACTTTGCAATTTTGTACTAAACATAGCAGCAGCTGTCGCTGATACGAGGAGAACGCCGTGTGGAGCCACCTGGTTCTTCCGACGAGAAGTATTATGCAGAGAGACGAGTGCCTGCTTGGCTAGGGTGCGGTGGAGGTAGTTGGCGAAATCATCCTTGTGGGAGCGGCTGCGCCTGAAGAGGTTGCTGAAGAGCGTCAGCCTCGCACAGAGCGCTCTAAAGGGTCTCAGGCGCATCTGCCGCACTCCAGCCAGGCGCCTATTAGCCGGAGTCTCAAGAACAGGAACTTAAGCGCGCCTGTTCCCTCCTCTACTCAACCGTGCCGCACAACTCCGCATTTCTCCTATTGTCTCCCTCTGATTAACCACCCCTAGTATGCTGCCGCATTTACCCTAATATCCCACCGTCCCTCCACTTACACTCACTCCATACCCTATCCCAACGCAACTTCAACCGATTTCACCTGTCGTTGAAATCCATCGTGTCACACCTGTCACACCCAATGTCAGAACTCCCATTCCCTATCCTACCTCCCATCCCTTCTCATCTTTCTCCAATAGCACAACCCAATCACCCACACGAAATTTTTCCCATCCCAATCCACTTTCCTTCTGCCCTCGTCTCCACAGTTCCTACCAAACTCATCCCATAAACGTTTTCCACACTCGACCCCTCAACATTGCTGAACACCATAACTTGAAACATCCGGGCTGAGATGCCGTGCTCCATGCGTAAAACTTTCCCCTGACTTTAGCCTTCGAACGCGGAAGGCATCCTATGAGGTGAAGTGGCAAACTGCCCTATTCCAAATTGCTTTCCGCATTTGGAAGCGAAACGTCAGGGGAAAGTTTTATGATGGAGCACGGCATCTCAGTCGGGATGTTTAAAGTTATGACAGCTCCTGTCGTAAAGCATACATTGTATTACTGCTCAACTCCTTTTTCCTCCCCAACCCCTTCTCACATACAGATCCTTGAGCCCTAAAGTGCAGTGCTGAAAAAATCTTCCTATGTGGATTGTGAATTTAAAAAGTATATACATTGCCGGAAATTAAAATTAGTACCCCTTCCAATTCACTCAAGATCTTCTAATATATAAAGCAGAGTGTCCGTATCTTTGTGTCTTTGTGTGTAAGTGTTGCAAACAAATCTACAGTTTTGTTACAATCTTCATGAAATTTTATACATCTAAGCTTCAATGCATGAGGACGATCGCCATTAGTGTAAGAATCACGTACGATACATAGTACACCAGATATGACGTCATAAACAATGAGATGCGCGGAAAACCGGTGCATTTAGCGACAATGCTGCACATTTTCTCCTAAACCACTATACCTATTTCCCACCATATTTGGTACACACATTCCTTACCGTTAGGTAACAATTGCTGTAGGGTTAAGAATCACATACAACACATGGTTCAGAGGATATGACGTCGTAAACAATAGGAATCGAAAAAAACTGCCACATAATTCGGCGAGACTTTATAAATACGCTAAATGCAAATGAGAGTACTTAGCGACTTGCAACAAACTTTAAACACAATTTCAAACCTCTTTTAAACATTTTCTCGCTGACAATATATAAAAAAGATGAAAGAAAAAAAGTTTCTTGCTTACTACTTTTCCGCTGTTTGTGGAAACTACGGCATTTGGTATGACGTTATAATTTATAATCTGTACACTATAAATTGTAGGCGCAGGAAATTTTACAGACAGTATACACACGTATAGTTGAATGTACCTTATAAATATCATCACATTCCAACATGTAGTTCATGAGATATGAGCACATGAACAGTAACGTTTCGCAATTCATGGACTAAAACTACGGCATTCAGTATGACGTTACAATTTCTACAATACGAGTTGTAGCAGCAGGAAATTTTACAGACAGTATATATGCTTATAGTTGAGTGTACCTTCTAAATTGTATCACAGTACGACACATAGTTCATAAGATATGAGCACATGAACAGTAACGTTCATGGAAAACCGCCCCATAACGCACCAAGTTTTAATCTTTTACTTCTTTACTACTAATTGTATTCTCAAGAGATTTTACAGACATACAGCCCTCATACAAATGAATACGTACCTGAAAAATGGCAGGAATGCATAAATAAATAAACGAGCAACGCCGGGTTTTCAGCTAGTTTATTATTAAAACAGTACTGATTCTGGCATCCACACGGAGCTTATTACCCATTAAAGGATACACACAGACGCGCTGTGGCATCTAGTTCACTACGCGACATGTTGAAAGACGACGTTGAAACCAGTACTTATTTACCTCCAGCTGTACACCCCCACCCCCACGTGACATATAGCGTCATTGGATCCAATTCGATGTCTCCTTTCCAGGTATACGAATATTTTTTCCGTCGGTGTGTATTTATCTTTTATAATTTTCATCTTCGAATTGGACGCAACAGTCTAATTACCTCAATTCTCGTGTTTTAACTTCATCAGTAGTACCTTATGTATTTTCTTAATCTTATGGGTGTATATTTATTTTATATTATAACATTAAGAAAAAAGGAACGCCTGTTTGATGAGCAACTAGTACCAGTACAGGAACTTAAAAATGGACTGTACTATCCAGTAAAATCAAATGATAAATTTGCAGTTCACAATGAGGAAACTATATTTACCAGGGTACCTGGATAAAGACAGGCATGCAAATCAACTTGTGCTGTAGTTGCAACTTCCGCCGCCATTTTACTGTTATTGGTTTGAAATATCACTTGCTTCATTTCCAATACACATATCAAAAGGCAAATAAAGATTTGGATTAAAATTAAAATGGTTGAAATAAATTATTTTAATGCAGCTTGAAAAATCGTTAAATATACTTTCTGTGTATTCTCAGTAATTTTTTCGCATTCGACAGCTCAGTTTTACCGGATGTCAGATGCACAAACAAAACTGCGCTTACATGCGACGACTCTTCGTTCTCGATTGCGATCGTAATCGTACTTCTTATTACAAACGTCTAAATCATTGTATTTTATTTTGTGACTCTTCAAAGACGTAACAACCATGCCTTTTTCACACTGGACTCTCATTGGAATAGACGATTAGGAAAACTGAAAATGGTCGGCATTGTTGTCAAATTCAAACGTTTCCTAGTTTCAGCTCTATTTTGCTCACTCTGTCATCAAAATGAATCTAAAAATTGTTTCATCAATAAACTAACAACAAACAAAAGTTTTAAGTTACAATATCAACATATAGAACAAGACTTACGACAAAAAGTACATCTATTACGTAGTAGTCGCTGTTTCTCTATATTGTTGTTAACGACGACTGCATTCATGGAAACTCCCTCCCGTCGTGAAGGATACCGTTAGTTTACTACAAGTATTCACATTGCAATGTAGCTCTAGCAGATCTATTTGCGTACATTTGTGTGAAGTCTGTTTTTGAAGCATTAACTCATTAAAAAGCTATTCTCTTCTACAGGAGAACAAAAAAGGTATAATGGGAAGGTAAGACACTTTGTAAGTAAACTACAAGATAGCTATGTCGTAGGCAGAAAAGAAATTTCTGGCATATCTTGACTAAAAGAAGGGATCGATTGGATGGACACCTTCTTCAACATCAATGAATTGTGAATTTAGCGTTGGAGGGAAGTGTGTAGGGTAAAAACCGCAGAGGAAGACCAAGAGATGGATACAGTAAGCAGATTCAGACAGATGTAGGTGGCCGTTCTTATGTGAAGTCGAAGAGGCTTGCTCAGGATAGGGTATTGTGGAGAGCTGCATCAAACCAGTCTCCGGACTGAAGACCACAACAACAACAGGCTCACGAAAGTTCGTACATTTTAACATACCGGTAGTTTCAAACATCTTTAACAGAAAGGAAAACGAAAAACAAAAACCGGAATTCATCATTTAAAAGTAATTAGTATTGTTATTGTCTATATGTGGATACTACTTGCTATCGCCAATCTTTATATATAAGGCAGAGTGTCCGTATGTTTCTGTGTATGTATTGCATACAAATCTACTATTTTGTTCCAATCTATATGAAATTTCGCACACGTAAGCTTCAATCCGTAAGTGTAAGGATCACGTACTACACACAGTTCACGAGATATGAAGTCATAAACAATGAGTTGCGAGAAAAACTGCTATGTTACGCGCCATAAGTTGCAATTTCCTCCTAAACCAATGGACTGATTTCAACCAAATTTGGTGCACATAATCCTTACGTAAGATACACATACACGACACATGGTCCAGGAGATACAACGTCATAAACAATATAGCTGCAAGAAACTGCCACATAATGCGACAAGACTTTATTCACGCGCTATTTGAGAATGACAGTACTTAGGGACTTGCAACCAACTTTAAAGATAATTACAATCCTTTAACGAACTTTTTCTCGCTGAAAACTACAGCAAAAATGTGAAAGGAAAAGTAACGCACTGGCGTGTTTTACGGCCTACTTTAGATCTGCCTGTAGTTTTATGATATTTTGCAAACATTTCGGACACAAATAATAAAAATTGATGGACGATACAATTACGACTCTACTATCGTGATAATCCCTCTGCAACCAACACGTAATATTCTTTCTGACCTTAGTTTAACAAACAGCCTAAATTATTTGTGTTTAGCTTTGACAAATATACTGTTTTTAAAACTTTTACCTCTTTAAGCTATTATTTTAATATCTCTCCGACATTTTCATTGTAACTTAATTTACTCTATTGTATAAATAGGATAGATGCCGAGATGGCAATTTTTATTTTATTTATTCAAGACGACAGGTTTCGACACTCCATGATGTCATCTTCTGGTCTCATTGACATTAAACTGGTTATAATAGTGCCCCACATAAAATCTGGTAGGTGCACTGAATGATAGTTATTTAGAAAATCATGTGCCGGTGGACAGATATGAAATGGATGGCTCTTCAAAATTAAAACAATAAAATTTACATAAAATAATAATCACCATAATGCACATGTCTAGTCGGTTCTATGAAGGTTCTCAATATTTAGCGTTCGGAAATCAGTCACGTGAAATCCCTCGCCCGAAACTCTCTTTTGTATACGCCATCTTGCTTTCTGTATTTGACGATTTTCTTATTATAACTCAAGCGTTGTCATTTCAAAACAATGGCGCACTGAAAATTTTCAAAAATACGTCGTTGTTAAGACAGTGAATTACAATCTAATGTCATGTTAACACGAAACACCTGCGATAAGTGGTACGAGAATTACAGATTACCCTCGCAGCTGATTGGCGTAGCATAATGGGCAGCGTATTAGATTGTGATGCACGAATATCTTAGATGGTGGTTCGAAACTTGCCAGGTGTAGTGGCTCACAGCTTGCCCTATATTCACTTCAAGTGTTAAGTGCCATCGACAAGGGATCTCAAATAGATTCCATATTTCTGGATTTCCGGAAGGCTTTTGACACTGCACCCCACAATCGACTCCTAACGAAATTGCGTGCTTATGGAATATCACCCCAATTGTACGATTGGATTCACGATTTCCTATCAGAAAGGACACAGTTCGTTGTAACTGACGGTAAGTCATCGAGTAAAACAGAAGTGATATCTGACGTTCCACAGGGAAGTGTTACAGGTCTCCTACTCTTCCTCGTGTTTATAAACGAGTTAGGAGACAATCTGAATAGCTCCCTTAGACTGTTCCCGGATGGTGCTGTCTTTTGTCGGTTAGTGAAGTCAACAGAGAATCAAAAGCAACTGCAAAGCGATTTCTACATGGTGCGAAAATTGGCAATTGACACTAAATAAAGAAAAGTGTGAAGTAATAGACGTGACCACTAAAAGAAGTTCGCTGAACTTCAATTACGCGATAAATCAGTCAAACCTTAAGGTCGCAAATTCTACCAAATACCTAGGAGTTACAATTACGAACAACTTTGACTGGAGAGAACACATACAAAATATTGTGGGGAAGGCGAATCAAAGGTTACGTTTCATTGGCAGAACGCTTCGAAGATGCACCAGCTCCACCAAAGAGACTGCCTACATCAATCACACTTGCGCGTTCTCTCCTGGAGTACTGTTGCCCCTTGAGAGACCCTCACCAGGTGGGACTGTCGGAAGACATTGAGAAGGTTTAGAGAAGGGCAGCTCGTTTTGTTTTATCACGTTACGGGGGAGGGGCGGGGAGCGTCACGGAAATGTTGCACGAATTGGGGTGGAAATCATTAAAAGAAAGACGTTATTCATTGCGGCGTGATCTGTTTGCGAAGTTTCAATCACTGAATTTTACTTCTGAATGAGTAAATATTTTGCTAGTACTCACCTATATAGGGAGACATGACCGTCCCAATAAAATAAGAGAAATCAGATCGAAGACGGAACGATTTAGGCGTTCATTCTTCCCGCGCGCTATTAGAGAATGGAACGGTAGAGAAAAGTTGTGAAAGTGGTTAATGAACCCTCTGCCAGGCACTTGAATGTGATTTGCAGAATATCTATGTAGATGTAGATGTAGAGATGGTTGACAGCGTGGTAGCTCAGCATGCACGGTCAGAGTGTTCGATACCCTCTGTAACGAAAAAACCGAGTCAACGACGGAACGATATCTGAGGAAAACTCTCAACGAACAACCCAGAACAAACATGAGCAAACGACCGCAAAGCATCGATCTACCTGAAGAACAAAAAAATAAAAACATGCCACTGGTATTTCTATTTATTTTTTTATTTTTTCTTCTGTTTACCTAAGAGGTTTTCGCACACTCTTGTTAATTGAACACAACTTTGTTCGCCGGCCGCGGTGGTCGAGAGGACTGAGGCGCTCCAGTCACGGTCTGCACGGCCACTACGGTCGGGGGTTCGAATCCCCCCTCGGGCATGGATATTTGTGCCGTCCTTAGTTAGTTCATAAGTAGTTTGTAAGTTTAGGGACTGATGACCCCGTAGTTAAATCCCATAAGCTTTACAAACATTTGAACATTTGAACAACTTTGTTCGGCAAGATTCCGAGTTGTTAAAAGATAATAGCGCTTCTCTGAAAAGTGCATTTGGTCTATTTTGTGAACGTATCATGAAATACATACCAACGAATTGCAAACGTAGACTTCTTTATCACATGTACACAAACTCCGAGATACTTTTACAATTACTGTTGTAAGGTAAAAAAGGTAAAGCAGTCAACAATCCGAAGATTGGTTTGAACACCACAGTGCTTTACTAGTCATGGTCCTGTTTGGAGGTGGTATGCCGTTGCCTTCCTCCGACCTTCGAACTGACTTACCCAGCCAGTTACAGGGGGACCTACAGTTTTACGTGGGTTCCGAACCACGGTGTTACTCGGTATTTTTCACACGAGCAATACTGCCAGAGGTGAAAGAAGTGGAAAGTGACAGATAAAAATCCTAGGACCTGGCGGGGATCGAACCCTGGACCTTTGGATTTGTAGTCTGCAACTCTACCACTGTGCAACCGAGGCGCACGTTACTGTTGTAAGTGACGTAATTGTAATAGTAACTTTGTATATAGATTAAGTATTAGAGCTTTGTGGAATTCGTAATTACCACATTTATTCCGTTTGTTATTTAGCTGTAAAAGAAAAAGTAGTCACGGTTAGAAACAGAATATTTGCTCTTTATTTTAGCGGAGAACAAAGTTGCGTTTCTAAATGTAAAGGAACTTAACTTCGGTGGTCATCAGTGCCTAGGCTTACAAACTACTTACACTGACTTAGGGTAACCTATGCTAAGGACAACACAAACACCCATACCCGAGGGAGGAGTACTGCTATTCTGCCGCTGCGCAGAAGAAAGTAACATGAACAAAGACACATCTGAACTACACTGCATGCTGTAAGCAAGAAGGAAAAACAAACTAGATCTGCTTGTGCAGATTCGGCAACTTCAACTTGTCTCAAGGATGGCTCAAAAATGGAACCGCACATGGTAGCTATTGTTCAATAAAGATGCATTCTAGTAGTCACGTTTTACTATACGCGGCTGTAATATTAGTAGCAATAAGCCTCACAATGTTCGGTGCTTCTTGTACTCATGAAGTCAGTCAAATTATATAACGGAAGAATTGGTGCAGCGGCTGGTTCTAAAGAAAACTTAGAACATTGTTCCTATCGAAGGTATGATACAACAATCTAAACATTGTGTAACTGCTGTCATATTTTCTCGAGTCTCAGAGTTTAAGACATATTTACATTGTTCAGTGTTAACGAATATCATGCATCACTTACCTGCACGTAAGATAAATGTGGGTAGCTGGAATTTGCCTAAGGATATTCTGCTTGCTGATCCTGAATTCTTCATACCAGGTGGAATTGATTTGCTGCTAGGCACTGAGATATTCTTTCGCATACTGAAGTAAAATCGTAGGGTGGGGAGTGATAACTGGCCAGTTCTACAATAATGGAAGGAAAGCTTGGAAATTCTTACTTCAATGCCTTGAACAGATTCCATCAACTAGAAAGTCGTTTCAAGAAGCAGCCAATCCTGCAACAACACTACTGTGACTTCATGAAGGAGTATGAAGATTTAACATATATGGAACCAGTAGATGGAGTTTGTGAACATCACATCCATGAGACGTCCTACATTCCGCACCATGCTGTTTTCAAGGAGCATAGCACCACAACAAAACTCAGACTTGTATTTGATTGTTCCAATAAATCCACGACAAGCAACCTCTTTAAAAGACTGGCTAATGGTTCGGCATGTCCTGCAGAAAGGTCTCTACTCGATAGTAATCCGTTTCAGAACTCATTCGATCGCTTTCGCCGCAGACATAGTGATGTACTGGCAGGTTCTTGTACACCCAGACGATTTGAAGCTGCCGCGTATATTGTGGAGGCCAAACTCAGATTATCCACTTATTGTTAGAATATATGAGTTACAGACCCTCACGTATGGAATGGGTCCACAAAATGTCTTATTCAGCTAGCTGATGAAGGAGCCAATGAATACATGTTAGAGTCAACAGCCTTAAGACAAGATTTCTATATGGACTATGTACCAAGTAGAGGAAGAAACTTACAGGAAGCCCTACAGTTGCTATCTGAGTTGATTGAGCTGCTTGCCAGTGGAGGATTACCATTACGAAAATTCTGTTCCGATCATACAGTGTTGCTAACAGCAGTACCGCCAAAAAGCAGAGAGACACAGCTTCCAATCTCCCTTGGAAAGGAAGAAGGGGTTAGAACAACTGACGTACCTATAGTTCTGATATGGAGGGGGGGGTCCAGTACCATTTTTTAGAAAAGTAAACAAATTTTTCCTGTAACTTCGTTCATGCTACAGCAAGGTATTACTGTTAACCCCAATAAAACCAATCAACTGGAAATTAAAAATCCTACAAACTCATGGACTCTACAAATACGCAAGTACGTTTGCAGGCAAATACTAATTAATCAAAACACCTTTGCATATTAACGAAGTTATTTATGACAAAAGTACCAAACCTAAACAGTAGGTAACTGTATGTTATTACATTATTGCAGGTTTTTATTTAAGTTTGAGACTCTTTGGCATTTATCTGTAGCTGTGTGTCATTAGATCGTGTGCTTAAAAAGTCAAAACTTTTATAGACGACTTATTGTTAGTGCTGAGGGCAGATGAAGCTTTGGCAGTACATTTTTTTTTTAAAACAGAAATGTTTTAATATTGAAGACCGCAACTTCTGTGACACGGTGACTTCCCTGTTTTAATGGTTATATGCACATAATGGTGTGGCTATAGACCACAAAAACGGCTGTGCCTGAATAAAAATTGGTTCTAATGACAACTATTAAATGGCGCCTATTTAAAAACCAAACAAAAGCAACATTTTAATATTTATAATTTCTTCTGAATCAGGATGAACTCTCATTGGAGCAAGATCAGAAAGTCTCTCATCTACAATTGTAATTCTAATGTAAGGTCTTGACCTCTTTATAATGGAAAAATATATTTTTCAGAGGATATGAGACTTCATATATAAAGTAAATAAATATTGTTAGTCAAAAAGAAAAAAAAGAACTATTGATCACACTGTTCAATAGCTACGATTGTAGTGCCAATTTTTTGTTCTAGAGGTTTCCAGTGATTATACTATAGTTCACACTCATGCAGAACTGCTGTGGTTACATTTTCGCCAAAAAATTATGATACCTTTTTAATACTTCCTTTCGTGCTGGATTCATTACTAGTATTCTCAGGAAGAATAATCCGAATACGCGTGATAGTTTTTCATTATGTTTAAAACGAGCAATACGTTCTGGGATTACACGTTCAATTAAAGGGGAAAATATGTTTCCGCAGTATTAAATGTCGGCATTTCCTCCTGTTACTGCCATCTGGTAGTTTGTCTGAAACCTACTATGTCAGTAATCTCGTTCACCTGCTCTTAAAAGACTGAAAACCGATTTTAATTCCAAATATTTTGGTTTTCATTGTTTTTGCATGACTGAAATGGTTAAACGAGCCTACATTGACATTCTACATGACTTCGCCTAGGTCCGCTGTTTTGGGAAATTTTTCTGAGTATACTCAACGACATGATAAACTGGCTACTTTCAGTGGCAGTCTTTAGTTGGCATTATTGGGAGGGGATCTCCCTGTTAGCAGTATCTTGGAGTGCCCCAACGGTTGCAAGCACTACAGGACTCATTTCCGCAAATATTTCTACAACCACAAACTGTTTCCTCCCATCGTCTGTCACAAAGTGAGAATAATGTTGAATAGAAAATAGTGATTTCACAAAAAAGAAAATAAAACAATTAAAATTAAAAAATATATGTCATGTGATGTTATCTTTTACTAAACTGACATGTTTCACATCATTAGGAATTATTGTATTCATGATCTAGGGAACAAGTATTAATCGAATGTAATATGAGTCAATTTGTTCCGAACATTTCTTCAAAAGGTAGCTCCTACGAATATGCTGTAACTAAATAACTTGAGCCACCCAGTGTATGAATTGGGCTCTGAGGGATTGTTCTGCAGTTGTTCTCACGATTCATAACGAGGCGTCCATCGCTGCAACACCATGAAAGCCTTTCCCAATCAATTTATTGGTATCCAAATTATAAGATGTGCGTTATAATCGTTGTTTCCATTCTTTGATATAAAACATGTTCTCTGTCGAAAAGTACAAAAAAATCGTCCCTGATAATTGATTTTTCAGATGATAATTCTACACATTGTTAAGACTAGGGGCTGTCTCAGTGTTAATGTCTAGTTTCGTCATACAGTACAGTAAAACATCCGTTCGCATTTTACCCTTTTCCGT
Organism: Locusta migratoria; assembly: GCA_026315105.1. NCBI lineage: Eukaryota > Metazoa > Arthropoda > Insecta > Orthoptera > Acrididae > Locusta > Locusta migratoria. The sequence continues at coordinate 985,083,414 of CM048744.1, read as the reverse complement.
ACTTGTGCTTGATTGGCGTTACCACATAGTTTAACAATATTCCTGCAGAAGTATAGGCCTACATTTCTCTACAATGAATGTTTCTTGTAGTTGAAGTGGAGTTAGTAAATATATACAGTTTCCCGCAATTCCTACACCAAAGATAAGAAAGTAAAGATTCTAGGATTCGAAAAAAGAAAGCTGGTGGCATAAGTTAAATAGAAGTAGATATCCTAGATGTTGAGAACCGACTGAAATCGCTTAATAAAAGGTAAGTACTCTGGTCCATTGCCGTGTGGGAGTGCCCGAGTGCTCTAAGCAGCCGTGCTGCGAAGTGCGCCGCTGCTCCCCGTCGGAGGTTCGAGTCATCCCTCCGGTATGGGTCTCTACTTTGTACTTAGCATAATTTAGTTTAAGTAGTTTTTAAATCTATGGACTGATGACTATTCAGTTTGGATCCACAGGCTTACGAATATTTGATCATTTCTGATCCAGATTGCAAGCAAATTATGTTCCTTTCAGAGATGGCAACATAATAGATCCTTAATAGAACTATCGTTCCATTAAACACCAGTGTCTAAAGACTGACAAACTTTACATCAAAAGTCAAGAAAGGAAATGAGATGGATATGTAATTCAATGGATTACTCCTGACGTCGATTTACAGTAGATTTTTCAGCATATACCTGCTTGCGTATTATGATCACCTTTAAGAAAACGTTCTGTTCCGGCACAAACAATACGAGTTGAGAAACTATTGTTCTTGTGCAACATAACTAGCTCTTTATTCTCATGAAGTAATGAAACATGTAATCTCAGATTGATTCCATATTTCAAAATTTCCAGAACGCTTTTTACACCGTTCCTACAAAGGAATTTTTAATCAAATTGCTTGCCAACGAATTATCATCTTACTTGTGTGACTGGATTCATGATTTCTTGTAAAGATCACAGTTCACAGTAATAGACAGAAAATCACAGAGTAATTAATGTCTTGATATCTAGTGTTCCCCAAGGAAGTGTCATAAGTCCTCTGCTCCTAGTAATGTATAGGAATGATTAAGGAAATAAACTGAGCAACCTCTTAGCTTGTTTGCACATCATGATGATGTTTTTTCAGTCTACAAAAATCATTAGAAAAACAGTACCATTTACAAAATGTCCTAGAATGTACGAAAACCAGCAACTGGCGATGCATTAACCCAGAATATCTAAAATATTGGTTTCACAGTTGTTTCAAATGAGACAGTTCAATAGTTAAACAGGAAAACACTTAGCTACAGGACACAGCTATTGTTTGTTGAATCATACCTCGATATAGATTATTGCTATGCAAACCAATCACGTTCCATGTCCACAGTTTTGTGCCACAGGATTTAAGAAAGTGAATATTGGCAAATATTTTAGTTTTGTTTTAATTTACTTTTTCAAATTGTAAGCTTATATACGTCTATGGTAAGAACATTAGGTCTCTTGTGACATCATATGTCAGACAGTTTTACGATATTATCCAAGGTGTTAGACAGTTTCAATTTTCCTGAGGATTCCTTGTCAGATCCTGTAACTAAACGGCAAGTGTTATCAATTGTATCATCTATATTTGACCCTCTAGGTATAATAGGTCCCGTTGTAATTTCCTTTAAGATATTTCTTCAGTTGCTTTGGTGTCATCGCTTGGAGTGGAATGAACCATTACCTCAACCTTTGTTAAGTCCGTGCCACAGAATGGTCAAACTGTTGTTTCATGTGAAAGACATTAAGATTGATATGTGCTGACTTTCTCATACGTAAAGGATGTTCAAGTGCATACCTTATCGGATGGTTGCGCCATCTATGTTCGATCAGTGAGCAGTGACGATGAGGTTGCAGTCAGATCGTTATGTGCCAAGTCAAGGGGAGCACTTATCAAAAAGATCACTTTGCCTTGGTTGGAATTATGTGGTGCGGTACTGATGGCAAAACTGGAAAACTCTCCCTGCCTTCAATTTAAGACTGATTCAACCATTGTTTTGTCTTGGCTAAGTGCATCATCATCTCGGTGGAAGCCATTTGTATCCCATCGCGTGGCAGAGATTCAAGAGTTGACTGATGTGCAACAATGGAGACATGTTTCCTCTCCAGAAAACTCTGCTGATATTATATCGCGAGGGGTGAATGCAGGATTCACTCTTGTGGTCGCAAGGAACATCCTATTTGAAGAACCCATTGTACCAGGTGATCAAAAAGTCAGTACAAATTTGAAAACTTAATAAATCACGGAATAATGTAGATAGAGAGGTAAAAATTGACACACATGCTTGGAATGACATGGGGTTTTATTGGAACAAAAATACAAAAAAGTGTTGCTAGACGCGTGAAAGATCTCTTGCGCGCGTCGTTTGGTGATGATCGTCATGCTTGGCCTCCCAGGTCCCCAGACCTCAGTCCGTGCGATTATTGGCTTTGGGGTTACCTGAAGTCGCAAATGTATCGTGATCGACCGACATCTCTAGGGATGCTGAAAGACAACAGCCGACGACAATACCCTCATAACTCCGGACATGCTTTACAGTGCTGTTCACAACATTATTCCTCGACTACAGCTATTGTTGAGGAATGATGGTGAACATATTGAGCATTTCCTGTAAAGAACATCATCTTTGTTTTGTCTTAATTTGTTATGCTAATTATTACTTTTCTGATCAGATACAGCGCCATCGGTCCGACATTTTTTAACTTTTTTTTTGTTCTAATAAAACCATATGTCATTCCAAGCATGTGTCTCAATTTCTACCTTTCTATCTACATAATTTCTTCCTTTCTATCTACATAATTTCGTGATTTATTAAGTTTTCAAATTTATACTGATTTTTTGATCACCCGGTATATGTGGCCTGAGGGGAACGTGAAGATGAAGGAAGACAGCATTCCGGAAAGGAATCCTTGTGTACTACTATCTCTGTTGAAATCTTACATAGGTTTTCTGTACTGAGACGATCGATTAGAGTCCTGGCGTACTGTCAAAGATTTGTTCACCATGTTCGGCACACTAACAAATTCACTGGTATTCTTTCTTCGGAAGAGCTGAAGTCAAGACTACACTTGCGCATAAAGATGGCACAACAGAGTTCCTACAAACAAGATATTGAAGCATTAAGAATCAAGAACAATGTATCAAACAAAAGTACGCTACTCAACCTCCATCCATTCCTGGATAATCAAGGCCTATTAAGAGTGAATGGAAGGCTTAGCAAATCACCATTACCATTTGAAGTGAAGCCTCAGATAATTTTACCACCTAATCACGATTTAACAAGACTCGTAACCCAAATGAGCATCTACGTTCACTCCACAGAGGATCACAACTCTCGACTACAATATTACGTGAGCGATATTGGATTCCAAGAATTGGTCACACAATTCGATCATTGATTCATAATTGTTTAACCTATTTTAAGTTTGTTTTTAAGCTACACCTAGCAGCACCTGTTGGAGCCTCTTTCTCCCCGTCTATCTGGAACTATCACTCTGTCCGATGCTTCTGCCGGATCTCTGCCAGCAGTTTTATCAAGGATAGCCTCTGCTAATTCATTAAATGCCCGTTCTATATTTATGTTTGCTTTTGCTAATGTCTCCTTAAACCTGATTCCATGCTCTCGTGCAATTGCTTCGCCTCGTTCTCTGCTTACTACTCGTTTGTCCTCCATATCACTCTTTTTACCCAGAATCATTTTCTCCACATCTTCATTGGAATGTTCATCAATATTTCGAAGCCACTTCACTATATTTTCAAAACTCTTTTCGTCTGTTATATCATAAACTAGCATTATTCCCATTGCACCCCGATAATATGATGTCGTTATGCTGTGAAATCTCTACTGGCCTGCTGTGTCCCATATCTGCAGTTTGATCTTTTTTCCTCTCAGTTCCACAGTCTTTATTTTGAAGTCAATACTCTAGTAAACTGTGCGTAAGAACTATGGGGAGGTGGGGCGGAAGTAAATAGAGTTGACTTCTTCAATTAGATTTGCAGGCCATCCACCACATTCATAATCCGTCAGCCTATCTATGGAGCCACTATTGTGGAAATGAAAGTTGTTGTGAACGCATCATCCGAAAACCTAAACAGGATACAAGTTGAAGAAAGAAACATCTGAGCAACTGATGGGACAGTTACCAAGTCCTCGTGTGCAAATGTCGCGTCCATTTTTGAATACTTGTGTCGACTACACTGGACCATTAATCATGAAACTTGGATCAGCGAAGTAAATCTACACAGAAGTGCTACGTTGCTATGTTTATTTGCCTCAATACTAAGGCTGTACATTTGGAGCTAGCGACAAATTTATCATCTCAGGCTTTCATTGCAGCATTTCGAAGATTTATTGCTAGAAGAGGCAAATGTCTCAATCTCTGATCAGACAATGGGACTAATTTCGTAGGTGCAAACAAGGAGTTGCAGGAAATGAGAAATTTGTTACAACATAATGATTTCCAAAAGGAAGTACAGGAATTTGCCTGTACTGATATGTTCACTAGGCATTTTATCCCACCAGGTGCTCCACATTTTGGAGGTTTATGGGAGGCTAATGTTAAGTCAATGAAGCATCGCCTTCGTCGTGTAGTAGGTCCTATTTCACTATCGTATGAAGAATTAAGTACTCTCTTGAGCCAAGTTGAAGCCTGTTTAAATTCCAGACCTTTAACCACTCTTCCTGATAATCCTGAAGATTTGTAACCTTAACTCCTTATTGGTTCTTCCCTTTTAAGCTGTCCTGAAGTTGATGTCACTAATGTGCCTATCAATAAGCTGTCCAGATGGAGACGTTTACAGCAGTTCTTTAAATGTTAAAATGTTTGTTAAGCTTAAGGGACTTAACTGTGGGGTCATCAGTCCCTAAACTTACAAACTACTTATGAACTACCTTTTACTAAAGACGACAGAAACATCCATGCACAAGGGGGGATTCGAACCTCTGACCGTAGCGACCGTGCAGACTGTGACTGGCGCGCCGCAGACCGCTCGGCCACTGCGGCCGGCAGCAGTTCTTACAGCATCTATGCAGGAGATGCTCTATGGATTATCTCAATAGTCATCAACAGCGTCTGAAATGGAAGTCAGCCCAGTCCAACATCCGTATTGGTACTGTTGTGTTACTGAAGGATGACAGAACCAGTCCCATGCAGTGGAAGGTGGGAGTGATCCAAAGGACCCATCCTGGAATGGATGGACTAATTCGTGTGGTCACTGTACGTTCATCCGAGGGGGAAATGCGACGACCAGTGCACAGACTTGTTCCATTACCTGCAAATTAGTATTGTTTAGGCTGATCTTATTGAACAAATGGAGGGGGGAACGGGGATATGTACAGAATCTGTTGTGTTTATTATGAGCTGACTTGCCTTCTCCTTGAAGTATAAACTCTTTGATGCACAAGAAGCTGATTATAACAATGTTTTGAAGTAAGTTTGTTTTTTCATGTATTCAATGTATCCAGCTACACCATATTATTAATTACAGAGTTCCACAATATAAGTCTTGAACATTATTTCTGCTTTCACAACTATACTGTATATTCCAGTATATGAACACATGGAATACTGCTCGTGTTTAAGTTCGTGCGCACAAAAACAAGTGTCAAACTAAACTTTTACGTTCACGTTAGTAAATATCTTCATCCTATCGCTACCAAACCTCACGGCATCATCTACTGGGCTAATCTGAAGATTTCATCAAAATTGTTCCAATCGTCTTGCATCTCATAGGGAAATGCACACACGCGTCCATTTTTATAGATATCACTAGGACGTGTGAATTGTACAGTATTGCCAGGGGAGGTGTTTCATCCTGAAAGTTTTGGAATGACATCAAAATGCGTGTACCCGGACTACTCGAACCATTCGTGCTATCGACTGTAACAATAAGGCACAAGAGGGAAACACTAGTAAGAAGGTTAGATATTTTTGCTAACTAGGAACTCAGCGATCTGGTCTACGGGACTAACTACCGTATTCAGCTCTCACCTATCAGAAAAAGTAATGAATATAGTGTACTTATGTTTTTTTCTCTAAAAAAATCAGTATTTTAGTAAGAAGTCTTAATTTGTAATAGTGTCGGAACAGTAACTTCTTTATGGCGAATTGCAAGTCACAATTCGTCTCAATTCTACAAATACTTCATACCTGTAGGTACTATCATACTGAACGCTGTCGGTATGTTTTTCACCTTCATAGCGAATTGTTACATTTGATCCTACTTGTATTATCTCCCGAGCTGTTGTGGTCTTCAGTTCTCCACCCTACACTATCCTGGCTAGGCTCTTTGTCTCCCCATAATAACGACAACCCACATCCATTTGAATCTGTTACTGTATTAGTCTCTTGGTCTCTCTATGCGATTTTTACCACCACATACTTGTCTCCAATGCTAAATTTACGATTCCTTAGTGACAAGTGCGTGTCCTGTCAATCGAGACCTTCTTTTAGTCAAGGTATGTCAAAAATTCCATATCTCCCCAATTCTGTTTAGTACCTCCATATTAATTCCGTGATCTACCCACCTAATCTTCAGCATTCTTCTTTAGCACCATACTTCAAAATTCTCTATCGTCTTCCTGTCTGAACTATTTATCGTCCATGTTTCTCTACCGTACAAGGGAACAGTTCACACGAATACCTTCACAAAAGAATTCCTTACACATAAATTAATATTATGTGTTAGCAAATTTTTTTCTTTCAAAAACTCTTTTCTTCCCATTGCCATTATGCATTTTATGTCCTCCGTACTGTGAGCATCATATTTTTTTTACTGCCCAAGTAACAAAACCCATCTGTCACGTTTATTGTTTCGTTACCTACTTAATTCCTTCAGCATAGCTTTATTTTCTTAGAATGCACTCCATGATCCTTCCGAGTATCGTTGAAATATTCTATTAAAATAATTTTGTATGAATTAAACATTTTACTAGGAGTTTCCTTCAAGGAAACTAATGCAGTTTTCTTAAATCAGTGAACAACATACGATCACTACAAAGAATATCTGAATGGTCATTTGCTGTTTCACTACAAACAGAAATTTAGCTAACTTCTTGAACAAGTAAGACAAATCATTAATTTGTTTTTCATCTACTGCAAATTATCTTGGTGAGCAATATTACGGTGCTGTCAAAATTAATATGAAAACTATTTTAAATTAGTTTTAGTCTACATAGTGAAATCAGACCTGCGAAGCTAATCATAATAAAATGGTAACGTTATTACATTGCCAAATGTTTTTAAACCTACGGGACCAAACTACTGTGGTCATCGGTCGCTAGACTTGCAAACTATGTAAACTAACTTACACGTATCCTAAGGATAACACACACATACACACATGCCTGAGGGAGGACTGGAACCTCCGGTGTGAGCAACCGCTTAGTCCCTGACATGGCGCCTAGAACCCCACGGCCATCACCCATGACTACTACATTGTCACGCGTATCAAATCGTTGATATTTGATTCTTGATAGTGCATGTTTTCTGATTGAATATTATTAAGCAGTCATAAAATAAATGCATCCATACATAAAAATATTTCCTGATATAATAAAAATTTAAATAAATGCAATGGTATTGCGACCGCGTTTTAAATTATTCAATATACGTAAAAAATCATTCCTGTGAATTATTGAAATTATTGTCAGCGTCTTAATGATCAGAACGAAACTGACTCACTTAAAATTTTATGAAAATCTATGTTTGAGAAAGCGTACAATCACATTGTGTACGTTTCCCACGACAGCTGGGCTACCTTCGGAACTGACGTGGCGCTTCCTGCTTCATTATGCTTATTATGTCGCTGTCACCAGCTGGTCACGCTAGCTTCAGGCTTCTACCCCCCCCCCCCCCTCATCCCACACACACTCTTCCTAATTATGCCGAGAACGAAGGAGGCAATCTTATCACAAACCCCAGTAAGTAATTAATGTCACCAGAGGCAAGTGAAGAGGGTAGCATTAGGAAATGAAACCGAGAAGATTTCCCTGAATAAAAGCAACGCAACAGTTGAGAGAGAGGACGCATTTAGTGAGAAGACTATCAAGGAAATTAGAAAGATAGTGGGCTAATTACGTTAAGTAATTCATTACTGCACATAGATTTGGGTCGAGCCCACACGTTGGGCCGATGGCCTTTTTCTGGATTTTTTTTTTTAAACTTATGGGACTTAACTACGGGGTCATCAGTCCCTAGACTTACAAACTACTTATGAACTACTTACGAACTAGGACGGCACAAATATCCATGCCCGAGGGGGGATTCGAACCCCCGACCGTAGTGGCCGTGCAGACCGTGACTGAAGCGCCTCAGTCCCCTCGGCCACCGCGGCCGGCTTTTCTGGATTGTGCTGCCTCTTGTCTAAGATGACATTCGATCAAATGTTACACGTCTGCGAGTGCTAGACGCTTTGAAAGGGGGCAATAATCGTTATTTAGTGTTAAAGTGATTCTCTGAAGGACATGACGTGATGTGGCTATCTCCAGCGATAGTCTTGATAGAAGCTTGTCGATCATTCTCCATCGAAAAAATAATTTCAAAAAGTAATCATATACAAAAATATTTGTTGTTGTGGTCTTCAGTCCGGAGACTGGTTTGATGCAGGTCTCCACCCTACTCTACCCTGAGCAAGTCTCTTCATCTCCTCATAAGAACGGCAACCTATATCAATTTAAATTTGCTTACTATATTCATCTCCTGGACTCCCTCTGCGATTTTTACCCCACACCTCCAGAGCTAAGTTCAAATTCCTTGATGTCTAAGAATGTGTCCTACCAATCGATTTACAAACTAAATTAAGTCAGTACTGTGTATACTCTCTGTACGATTACAATAAGAAAACTAGGATTTGTAATCGCTGGAATGATATCTAGATCGAAATTTTCTGAAATAAGAGTTGTGCATATTTCATAACTTTTGCTCTTACCATGAATCGTAGGTTTGCTTCGGGGTAGCAGGGTTCAAAGCAGGCTCGGCGCGTCCTGTGTGTTAACTGGTTCAGTGAACCCCCGGATAAAAGCTCGTCGTGAAATGAACAAATCAAATAAAAAAGTGTTTCTAAGCTATCATTTTTCGTTTCGTTCTTCTACCAGATCATTTTATATGCACATTCAGAGTAATTTTATCGCACGAAAAACGTTTTACGTCGCGGAGACAACACATAATAAGAGTCGAAGCGCACCCGCTTAACCCTCTATGGCCTGAACTTTCATCTTTTTACTTTCATATTTCCAATTTTTTCTGTGGTACCTTAGTTGTTGGGAAATAAAAAGTGCCAAATTATATTTACAAATTTTTTCGGAGGAGCCGGGTCCTAGGATTTTTATCTGTCACTTTCCACTTCTTTCACCTCTGGCAATATTGCTCATGTGAAAAATACCGAGTAGTACCGTGGTTCGGAACCCACGTTAAACTGGCTGCGTAAGTCAGCTCGAAGGTCGGAGGAAGGCAACGGCATACCACCTCCAAATATGACCATGCCTAGTAAAGCACTGTGGTGTTCAAACCAATCTTCGGATTGTTGACTGCTTTACCTTACATAATATATTCCGCTCCTAACCAATAACTATCATAAATTAACTTACCGAGTAACAAGAGAAAAAAAAATGAAGATCGCTTTTCCACAGGAAATGCACAGAATACAAACTGAACAATCACCCACATACAACTAAATACCCCAAGGTCTGTGTGGTGAAATTCAAATTGCTTTGGCGTCACGGATATCACATCAATGAAAGAACTGCGATACATTAACAATTTACCAAATCAAGGATAAGTGGAGCGCTTCATTTCTGCGGCATTTCAAATGACGAAGATTGTATTAAACTCATTTTTATGAAATGGGACTTTCAAATTCCGTCAGATCATAACGGGTTGCGGCAGTGGCCGCAGCGTTGCACTGCGCATGCGCGGCTGAGGCGAAAATTCTCTTCTGAACCCCCTGGAGGCAGCATATTCGCGCTCCCGCGGCAGGGAGGGGCGAGGGGAAACGCCGCTTTTAACACTGGTGTTGGAGCTGGTAGAGACGCCAGCTCCTGGCTACTCGAGCTCTGGCGATTATGCACGAATGGTCCCGAAGTAAAGACAGTAGCTACTGGGCACCTGGCCTTACGCATCGGCAAATCCTCCATTAAAGCAACAACTGCCCTTCAGATTTATTTTTGGCGCATTGACGATTCATCAAAAACAAGTCATATGTGGTAAAATATCTTATAACTATGAATTAAAGACGCATCTACTGTATAAGCCTTCAGAAGATCAGATTATGAATAATAATGAAGTCACTACACTGCATCTAGCAAGAATAGCGTCGCATTCTGCCGTCGAAGGTAGTGGCTTCAAGGCGGACTGACAGCAGTTTTTTATAACCCAGTCTTCTTTTTATTATTTTATTTTGTATTATTACTTGCCACATATCGTTGGACGTTTTAGCATATGTGTCGCGATTTTGAGGGTAAATTACATGTATACTCGCCGTTGTAACAAATATTAAACTGTCTGAAAAGATGTAATAGAGATCAGCCTTTGTGCATGCGTAAGGTGAGCATATGATGTTGCTTAAAGTGTCACGTGACACGAAGGCAGCTTGTCCCTTCATCGTAACAGATTCATTTTGTTACAGTCACTTTACAGTGTAATCAATTACTGTGTTTTAGTGTTCATGTGCATATTCATATGTTCTTGGTGATTATTAACAAAGAAAAATTAACAACGTCCAGTGTGTTTTAGAAACAAATTACTCAGCTTTAAGCTTGGAACAAAAGTGTGAAATAAAGAAGCCACTATCAAGATTCGGAACTGAAGGAAGCGAACCCATTTGAAGCGCCAGCCCCACTAACTCAAAGAATGATGGACGAATAGGTAGGACCTGCAATCTTTAGACGGCATTTTTGTGGAAAAATTTTTCTATTCGAAAATTTTATTTTTTTCTTACAATACACTGACGAGAACTATACGAAGGCACTAAACATTATCCTTGCCAGCTACAAACGTTTTTTAAAGTGTTTTACCTAGTTCGAATGGTCAGAATTAATAATGAATTTTTTTAGAACTTACCCAGCAACCTAGGAGTCAAAAGTAACCACTAAAAGTAATAACGTTTAATTATCTGCCTTACAACAGTAGTTAGTTTTTACTTATTTGACCTACTGATAAAATTTACAAGGCGCGTCTCAGAAGTTCGGTCAGTGGTCTCAGGAAATATAGGAAGCAAAAGTTACAAATACCTTTACTGGCCTTCAAAGTAATCGCCATTGGCTACAATACACTTCAGACATCAGTTGTACAGGTGTTAGAAACTGTCGGCAAACACTTCTAGTGGAACCACTCGTAGCACTGAGATCACGCTTTGTTCGATCTCCGCAACAGTTTAGCAACACTGCACTAACAGCACTGCCATCGGCAGCGTCACTGTTTCTATCGCGTAGTGAAGGTACTGATTGCGTTTTGCCGCTAGTGTACTTTACATGTGACCGAAATTTCCATGGAATTTCTACCCCTGAATGAGTAAAGGATGTTCCTTTACTCCTTCTTCTAATAATTTTCCGTACGATTATGGTTTTCCAGAAACATGCAGATGCAACTCGGAGATGAAGAGATTAGCACCGGAGAGGAATTTGTGACACGCCGGATGAAACAGGTTGGAAAACTAACGACACTCAAATGAAAAATATTGGTCTGCGGATGCGAGATAGCCCCAAAGCGCTCCTATTTCGGTTTAAGCGGGCAAGACGGTTTCCGCTTTGAATTCAAACACGCGACGCGACTTTCGAGCAGAGCGCGCCATGACGCAGCTACCAGACGGCGACGCGAGGGGAGCGACAACGAACGCACGCACACTGCGACGCGGCCGACGGTAGTCATAAACACGTTTATGGTGGCACTAAAAGCGGTGACACACGCTGAATTATCGAACCTGGGAGAGAAACACTTGACTGCCTGCCTGTGTGTGTGTGTGAGAGAGAGAGAGAGAAGCTTATTGCTCCTATCTTAAGTGCGTTGCAAACGAGACCAAAGACATAACTTCCGTTATAACTGTACCGCAGTCTGAAGAGAAAAATATATTACAGTCAACATCCTGTAACCTAGAAAAAGAAATAAACAAATGAATATGGCTGTTTCAGAAAACTACTTTTGTCCTATAATGCGAGACTTGATACGTACGAAAAACTGCCTCTCGTTTCCGTAGTTTAATTAGAAAAAAAAAAAAATACTAAAATAGCTATGATCACTGTCACCGGCGTTTCATATTTGAATTCCATATAAGTAGATACGTACTGCACGTGTAGGAAAAATTGTATGAACCAAGAGAAAACCTCTGAAATAAGAAACTGAAATGCACCGTTTGAAAGTGGAAGTAATTTCCTGAGATTACATTAGTTTCAGGCGTTCACCAAGGAATAAGTACTTTTCGCAAAAAATTGTGATATCAGTACAATGTTTGCTTCCTGTGCAATAAATAATTGAAAGTATTTCCGGACTTTATGTACATCCTGTATATATAAATGACCGACTAGATAACACCCGAAGCATCACGAGGCTTTTCGCGCACCATTTTGCTTTACATACAGTACTTGAATACTTTCGCAGTCCACGAAGTCGGCGCGGGGGCCGATGGAAATTACTTGAACTGATTACAATCCAAGATACTGGATCGACAGTGACAGATTTCCTGCGCTGTAACCCTAATGTGACTTCTTTAAAGGGAAGCACTGCTAATTTAAGGCGTTGCTTGTTTCTTGTTTCCGAAATGTGACGCTAGGAGCGCAATTAATTATACCCTCATTGTGATATGTCGTGTGGATTGCTTCTGTTGCACATATCCATACGACAACAACAGTTTTTCATCTAGATAAATACTCTGAAAATCAGATTTAAGTGCCTGGCAGAAGGTTTCTCGAATCGTTCTCATAATATTTCTCTATCGTCCCATTCTCTAATAACGGACGGGAAAAAGAAACACCTACCTATCTGATTTCTCTTATAATGATGATCATGTCTCCCAGCTAATAACATTTGTACAGATTCGGAGGAGAAATTTCTCAAATAGATCTCGCCGCAAATAATAACGCCTTTATTTTTATGACTTCAATGCAGTAGCCGAGCGGTCTAAGGCGCCTCGCTGCGGAGCGCGCGGTTACTCGCCGTGGAGGTTCGAGTCCTCCCTGGGGCATGGGTGTGTGTGTTTGTCCTTAGGTTAGTTCACCTAGGTTTAAGTAGTTTGTAAGCTACGGACTGATGACCACGCAGTTTGGTTCGATAGATTTACAGACATTTGAACATTTTTTTTTTATAACTTCAACCTGAACTTGTTTACCATTGTCGCGAAACTCTCTCCCCTGTATTGCAATAACACAAAACAAAATGCTCTTAAAAATGTTCAAATGTTTGTAAAGCTTATGGGACTAAACTGCGGGGTCATCAGTCCCTAAATTTACAAACTACTTATGAACTACCTTATACTAAAGACAACACAATCATCCATGCCTGAGGAGGGGGGGATTCGAACCCCCGACGGGGAACGGCCTCGCTAATCGCAACATAGCGCCTTAATGAGCTCGGTCACTCCGTCGGGGCAAAATGCTCTTCTCTGAACTCTCTCTGCATCCTCCATCAGTCCGACATGTACGGAGAAGTGTAGTATAGGCAGTTTCTTTGGTAGAAGTGTTGCATCTTACAAGTGTTTTGCCAATGAAATGTAGCCTTTCCAACAATATTTTCTTTTTGGTCTTTCCACTTTAAATAGTTCTTAATTTTAATTGCTAGGTATTTAGTTGAATATACAGCCTGTAGATTTGACGGCTTTAGCTTGTAACGGGTTTATTTTAGCGTAGGGCAGATTTTAGGCAGATATCTATAACGTTTTGCAGTTGCTTTTGATGTTCTGGTCACTTTAATAACCGATAAACGACAGCATCATCTGCAAACAGTCTAAGAGAGCTGCTCACGTTGTCCCCTAAATCATTTAGAAAGTCAAGGAACACCAGGATCCCTGTAACACTTCCCTGGAGAACTCCTAATATCACTTCTGCTTCACTCGAGACGTCCCTCCATTACTATGTACTGTGTCATTTCTGACAGGAAGGAACGAATTCAATCGCAAATTCAGACGATATTCCATAACCACGAAATTTTATTCGAATCCTTTTGTGCGATACAGTGTCAAAAACATTCAGGAAATCGAGAAATACGAAAGCGATTTTAGATCCCTCGTCGATAGCACTCATCAGTTCATGCTGTGTTTCACAACAACTTTGAGGTTGTTTACAGTGTTATTTACCCGTTTATAGGAAAATTCATGATAAGGAGAACAGAAATTGGTTCTGAAGAATAAAAATATTTCATCTTTAATATGTACAGATCAACAAATTTAAACAAAAACATGGAAGGACACTGACGGTAAGATCGTCAGCAATCATTGGATAAATTTTCACACACTATTTTTGAGCAACTTTACAACCTTCTGCTACGACGGCTTGCTAAGATGCGGGCTTGAATCAGAAGTGCCGTACGACCGATAACATCTTATTTGTCCCCATTGATCAACGGCGATTGTGCGTCAGCCGTGAACACGCGGTCGTTGTCAATGTCAGAAAGCAGTTCGTTCCAGTCGAAAAGATCAGATGTTACAAACCTAATGGACCCTAGACTCACAAGTTACTTATAATCTACGGGTACGGCAGTGCCCCGCTGAGTGTACCATCCTTTTCTCGAAGCAGTTCACGGCACTTTCGAACCCCCTGTATCTCCGTTTTGAATAAATCTAGAAGCCTGAATTTCCGGTTGCCAAGAGTATCTATTATAAGTAGCTATATTTTCAAATTATACTATCCTACACCTTATAGTTTACGAAATATTAGCGGTCGAAAATCGCTGATTGTGTCACTCACTGACTCGCCGATCATCAAAATAATAAGGTACTTCTAGCAGACACAAAAACGTAAAATTTTGTATTTACATAGTGTTTAGCCTGTAATGGAAGGAAAAGTTTAAGCATGTGTAAATATTAATTCTGTGCTCAAACACATTTTCACTCAGCGGCATAGTAAGTGCTTTTTTGGAGACCTCAGAATGGTCTCAGTAACAGACTTGTAGCACGCTGGGGTCACGTATGGGAGAACGAGTGTTCGATTCCTACTGTCGGAACTCTTTCTTTCTTTTTTTCATTTTCAAGTATCCCTAACCTTTTTCCTACATGAACAGTAGTCAGAAATGACATATGTTACCTGATTAGAGAATGAAGAATAACTGATAAGATATAATGTAAACTGCTACAAATGGAAACAGTACCAATGACACATACATTATAGCTTGATTTCAGCTATAAATAAGAAAACTTTTGCTTGTAATGTCGAAAATTCCGTCACATGACTCGGAGCTAGAACGTTAGAACGACAGCAAAAACGTTGGACGTTGGTTTCCAACCACAACACCGCAGAGGTAGAGAGACTCCATTGATCTGGGAGACGCACAGTCTGTGTTGTCTATGGTCTGTGCCACAGAGTAGAAACTCTCTGGAGTGAGTATAGCGTTCTGTCTTGTCTACGAGGTGCTGGTTCTGCTAATATTATTAACATTAAGCTGGGATTGTCGCGTGATATCATTATATAATTACGGGAACTTGAAAACTGAGTACCGATTTTCTACGATAACTTTATCAGGAGGCCAATGAATCTTACATAATTCGAAAGATGGTTTGCTGTAGATATGCATAATAAAATAATAATGAGTATGCATAGCTGTTAAGAGTTTTAAAACGAAGCAGATACTTTTAAATCTATATCTAGGATCACTAATTAAATTCTTCAACTCTAATAAAAAGGAAACGCGAGAACTGAAGTGCTTCAAAATACTGCCATAGGGATGATCGATATTAGAAAAACATCGATGGTAACATAAACACCAATTCAAAGAAATCGATATACGATGAACATCGAAAGGAAAACATCGATGTCCGAGAATATCAATGTTTTGGATGCCAAAACAATCATAGGCAGAACAACTGACACACATTAACAGACTGCCATTACCGAATACATTATTATTGGTCTGCCTGTCACTTTTAAACAACGTATCAAGAATTATTTGTGCACGGTTACAGCAGTCATAAGAAATAGGGATAAACTGATATAATTGCGCTACATTTAGAGTTTTGATGTAAAGGCTAAATTTTACTTACGGCGGTGGCGTAGTATGCAAATGTTGGCAACGAAATATTCGCTTTGAGGGGTAGATACAAGAACCTGTCATCTACAGAGAAGGAACAAAATAAATTATTTACTTCATTGTCAACATTGAGACTATGCCCCTCTCATTCTACGTGCCTGGTTTCCCAAAGTGTCTCATTCGTCGTCGCTGCCAACTTCAGCACACTACGCCACCACTGCCTAAGTAAAATTCTTTCGTTAACTAGACAAATATATTGTATACAAAACACAACATACAAATCTGTCGGATTACATCTTATTACCTTCGACTTCAATAATATCAAAGTTCAACAATAGACAATCGCAGAATACAATGGCTTACAAGCCCTTACCGCCCAGACTCATCAAAAATTGTTGCATCAAAGCTTCTGAGAAAAATAAAAGAAGGGATAGGGAGCGAGCTTTGAGAGGAGGCGGTGGGCCCTATCTCGCCAATGTTAAATTAGGTAAATTTATGTACCTTTTCTCTTGAACTGTTAATGATATGAAATTATTATGACACATATCTGGAACACACTGAAGCAGAATAGAAACATTTTCTTGTTATTTTTATGAGATATCTTTTTTTTTATTTTTATTAAAATTTTCTACGTTAATCTACCATTATTGTGTAATGGTGTGGTATGTTTCAGTAATCTGCTTCAGTGAGTGTGATGTGCTCTTCTGAACCATATGTGAAAATTTGAACACAGTTGTTTTAGTACTTTCTGAGGAAAAGGTACAAACGTATTTAAAAATGTAGTTTCTCAGAAAATGCAGAAACCGTTCATTGTTCTTCATACTTACAATTTCATCTACCTCCAATTTCAAAAACAGCCTGCCTTATAATGATCATCGCCTTCCTATTCTTCCTGCTGCTACAAAAGCTTCCTTTGCCTGATTAATCTCGCTTCCATAGTGCTGATTTGAGAGGTGTAGTCTGATTATTCTGTCCAACAGCTGCAAACCTTTCGTAGTTTTTATACCAGGATCAATACCAAGAAATTTCAAGAATATCTTTGTTTATGGCAGTGTAGCCAACATACGCTAGAAAATCTCCTCTAGCTCGGTTGAAAATCACAGCTTTCTATATGAAACAAATATAACATTACGAATATTCAAAAATCCCATCATAAACATAAAATGTACAAAAATGCAAGTCTCGCGACGATTTCCTTCCAGCATAAAAAGTTGTGAGATCTCGTGGGAAACCAAGTCGGTTATTTTATTTAGTGTTCATGGAACAAACTATTCAACACCTTCTCATATTTTTTAGCTAATTAGTAATCTACCAATATCTGTAGTGACTGTATCAGAATTATACATATTTATTTCTATAATAAATTTAATGACTTGGCAATCACACAGTAATATAATTACTTAAGAATAAATGTAATGAACTGGCAATTGCACATCATCATAATGACATAACAATAACTTATATTCCATTATGCAACCAAAATTTAATCACATAATAATTAACTACACTCATTTGCATTAAGTCTTTTAAATATTAGTTTATGTTGCCATGACCGGTCTTTTAGTAAGTGTTCATAGACCCACATATTCGTTATCTAATTAGGACTCTACCAACAGTTATAGCGACTATATTAATATTATACATCTTTACTTCTATAATACATATAATGACTTCGCAATCGCACCACAATATAATGACATCATAATACATATAATGATCGGGCAATTACATATCGACCTTTAAAAGTAATTGCTATTCCACTATGTAATCAAACCTAATCACTTAGCAATGAAATACTTGACATTTGCATGAAGTATTTTAAATATTAGTTTACGTTGCCATGCGATTGCCCAATCATTATATTTATTACAGGAATAAATATGTATAATTTTGATATAGCCACTACAGATGTCGGTACACAACTAATTAGATAAAAAAATTATGACAAGGTGTTGAATAGTTGTTTCCATGAACACTATCTAAAATAACCGACTTGGTTTCCAACGAGATCTCACAACTTTTTATGGTGGAAGGAATTCGTCACGAGACTTGCATTTTTGTACATTTCATGTTTTTGATGGGATATCATTTCTTTTGCAGGTAGTCCTTTTCTGTAAAAATTTTCGTACACCAGCCACGGATTTTCTTAATACCCATTCCCTGTCTCTTTGGTTTGGTGTGGTTTCGTTTGGTTTGATGGGACAGTATTTGGAAGTTAGTGTTCACTTTTCCATCATGTACTGCAACGTGTGGTGGATCGCTATACAAATATCGACAAGTTAGTGTTGTATTTCGCATCAGTTTGTGAACTTCATAATGCACGGAAGTTGCGGATAAGGCATATTTTCCTGTATTAGTGAAAGGAGCAGTTATTATTTTGCCTTGTATTTATTGAATGATCGGTTTTTCATCAAAAGTTAATAATTCAATATTAATTATTTTAGTGCATTATGGTGCACACAATTGAATGGTATGAAAATGGTTACATATAACTGCATAACATTCTTCTGGAATCAGTGACTACTATTAAAACTTATGAGGGTTACAAAATGATAGTAATTTCTTTCTTGAGAAAAAAATCAATCCTGACAGCGTTAATAATAACTATTAAATAAAAGAAGAATTTCTTTAATTTTCAAAATTATGGGCTCCACCTGGAAGTGCTTTTAGACATGACAATAATTTCGTGTGGCATTTTTGGCCGTTACACCCCATTTGCGCGTCCGTGATGATGAAGCAGCCAGTTTCCGAGTGGAGAAAATCTGTGACCGGACTGCGAATCGAAACCGGGCTTCCTGCGTGGCAAACCACCACGTTTGCCATAATTTTTTAGTGAACTTGTAGTATACAGTAATGCACGCTGCATTAGTTTCGTATTTCATTCTCAACATTTGTCTGAGATACAACTTAATAACTTCTATTTCAGGAACATCTATTTACTTTTGAAGATAATCCTCTTCCTTTTCTTCTCTGGTATCATTTGTTGCACATTAGCAACGTGTTTTCTTAAAGCCAACTCTCTATCCCTTTTTTTAAATTTTTCTAAGAGGCTTTGGAGCAACAATTTTCAGCATTCATATTGACAGCACGTTGGCGGTCGCACTAATTTTCTTCTTTGATCAAGACTCCTCAGCACACTGGCGCTCGCATTAACACTAATATTGCACTAATTCCCTTGACACATTCGTCCAATATTCTTTGATAAAGAATCTTTAACGTGACGCCAAGACCGATTCACAGGTCATCATAGACTTATAGTTAATATATGTCTGTGAGACATCGATGTGGTACCAAAAAATCGGACTATCGATATTTTCCTACTGAAGATTTAACTCAGTGATCTAACAAATAGCCTAAGATGCCAAGCCACAAACGAGATACGGAGCCAAAGGCATTCGACGCAACTCTCAAAATTACTCGAGAAAATCGTCTCTGAAGTTTTGCAAGTAAGGGTAAGTACCAATCAGTCAATGAACTGCACTATCTGGCGGTGTAGCTCAGGTGGTAGCGTAGGGTCAGTGGTTCGAATAATGTCGTGGAAGGATTTTTTAAATTTTTACGATAAGTGCACTTATTTCCTTTAATGATGGTTTCCATAAAAAACATAACTTCAATTTTTTACAGTATTGGGTTAACCATTTGTTGACAACGGTAGTCTTTGATTGTTCAGTTTGTGAAGAGCTTCGACACTGGTTCAGTGTTGCCAACTCATTTCCTACCATGTCCCTAAATGACATGTCAAAAAATCCTTACGTTCACCATGGAAGTCCCTACGGACCTAACTGATTTCTAATGATAAAAAAAATTAAAAAGGTACTTACGTATTCACGTATTGAGTGACTTCCCCTTTATTTGTCACTGTTTTGAATTAAAAAAAAGTACTTTTATGAATAAAGATCAGTCTAGAATGCACTAATTTATTTCAGTCTTATTTAGACCATCTTCAGGAATTTTGTCTCCATCGGTGTTGTGGAGCTGGAAGGTGGCTGGGAGTCTTCCAGTGACGCACTGGAAGGTTCCCTCCCAGCTACCTACCAGCTCCACAACACCGATGGAGACAAAATTCCTGAAGATGGTCTAAATAAGACTGAAATAAATTAGTGCATTCTAGACTGATCTTTATTCATAAATTTAAATATAGTGCTGTTGACCCAAAAATAGAGAAACGAAAATGTTTCCAAAAATATGTGAAAAAATACTTTCATTCTGCATAGTCTGTGGGAAAAGTCCCTACGATTTGCAAATCCGTACCTGCAGTTTGGAAAAAATGAAGAAGGAAGGAGGCTTAAGATTTAACGTCCCATCGACACTGTGGTCATTACAGACGGAGCTTACGCTCGGATTTTCGAGGTAGGATGAGGAAGGAAATCGGCCGTGCCCTTTGAAAGGAACCATCCCGGCATTTGCCTGGAGTGATTTAGGGAAATCACGGAAAACCTAAATCTGGATGGCCGGAGGTGGATTTGAACCACCATCCTCCTCACCAATGCGCCACCTCGCTCGGTCCCTATACGCGTACGAACATGTCCCTAATGTTGACAACACTGTACTGGTTTTGGGATGTCATCTCCGTAGCTACTAGTGAGTAATGGCTTCCCAAGCAGCTAACCTACCCAACCATCGTTTTACGTGACGACAAGGTTTTCAGCTGGTTTACGTACACGTAAAGAAAAACTGAGACAACACGAAACATTAGAGACCCCCAAACGTTTTATATAACTTAATTCTAACATTAAAAATATCCCATCACAGTGGGATTCGTACCCGAGACTATTGCCGTGAGGCCAGAACGAAACCACCTGTGCTCAAGCGACAGCTGCTTGGATTGTTTTAATTATTTGTATTAAAGTGTACTTTTCAAAACTTAAAGGTCAATTTAATTTTCTCGAGAATTTTATAGAGTTGCGGCGAATGGCTTTGGCTGATTGTTGTTTGAGTTCTGAACTTCACGTTCGAGAAAAATCAAGAAATTCTAAATTCAGATACTCATGTGGTCTCCTTGTAAGTAAAACAAGCTACTTGATTGCTCATGACATCTCACAACTTTTTATGGTGGAAGTAATTCTTCCCGAGACTTGCATTTTTGTACATTTTCTGTTTTTGATGGGATACCTTATTATAAGGACAACACAAATACACTCATGCCCTAAGGAGGTTTCAAACCTCCGACGGGAGTAGTCGCGCAATCCGTGACATTAAGACCGTGTTGTCGTTCCTAAGCGGTTCGTTTCAATCGATCCCATATATATTTGATTGGATTCATGCCTGGTACAGGCAAACCATTACATTTTGTTGGTCCTAGAACGCTGAAGGAAGATGATCACGATAACAACACGATGATCACCCAAGTTATCATCCACCAAGACTGTACTGACATCAAAGTGTTGGCGATACTATCTTCCCATTGGCTTCAGAATCTCGTCCCCGTAACACAGAGCAGTGATACTGCCTGCAACAACCGCAACACGTTTACTCTCTCTCCATGTAATGGCACTACAAAACATCATTCCACCACCTACACACAACAACCGTTGGGCATAATGTTTGAAACGTTCGATATTACCGGGCTGCCCTCAAACATGTTAACTTCGTTTATGAGGGAACAAACATGTCTGCAAAATGCTAATCTAACCCGAATGACAGACGCCACATCATTGTGCAATTTACTGCTAAAACTCCAACGATGTAATTTCATTTAAGTGTCTACGAATATGCTAATTCCTGTTAGTGACTGTTAATCAGATGATGAAATGAAATACAAAATAGAGGAAGGAGGTGGTTTCGAAAAAAAAAAAAAAATAAATAAATAAATAAATAAAATTACTTTTAGCAGAAATCTGGGTGCAGTTTTCTAACGTACATTAGATTCCATAAAATTATTTGGTGAATTTCTTGTATCTTTTACCGTTTGACAAGTAATTAACCTCAACTTTTTTCGAGGGTTTGTTCACGCCCTTGACGGCCGTATGGACACATATAAAAAAATAAATAAAAATGATGCATCGTATACAGCTCTACATTATAACACAATCAAACGTGATAAAAATCAAAGTTTATCTTAATTACAAGCAGAATATATTTTCAGTTTTGAATTACGTGTTATTGGTTTTTTTCTGATTGTATTGATCTATCAAATTATTTCCACAAACAGTGTAGTAAACAGTGTCACGAAAGCGTTCGTGTTAACGTTGTACGAAAGTTGGAACTTAAATAGTGGCAACACTGCTGTGTAGGGACTACACAATGGAAGCTACTAATGTCGCTGACAGCACACGCTGCTGACGTACCTACCTTACCTCCCAGCAAATGGACTCGCCCGCCCCACGTCTCCGGCGCGCGCACAATCGAGGGAAACACAGTCACTTGTAAGCGAGCATTCTAACGTAACGTTGTTACTATGTTTTCGTAACAGGAACAACGGAGTTGGATTGATTGTCAGTGCACAGTATTACTGTTCATTTCTGGAGCCTCACCTGCGACCAGCTTTGCGAAAGAAGCGGCAACACTTTCTGCGCAACCCACCAGTACGACAATGCGCGGGCGCATACAGCGCAAAGCTGTGGCTGCTCTGTTCGGTCCATGGGACTGGGAAGTACTGTACCATCCACCATACTCCCAGGACGTAAGTCCTTGTGACTTTGATTTCATTCCGAAGATGAAAACCACTTTGTGGCATTCGCTTCAGAACTGTACCAGAGATTCGACATGCAGTAGACCGCTCCATTCACACCATCAACGGAACAGGCTGCTAACGGTGTCCTACGCCTACCACATCGCTGGCAATGGGTTCTACACGACGCTGGTGATTGTTTTGAAGGTCAGAAACAGGTGCAAACATGTAACGCGTATGTATCAGCTGTGAATAAATAATTGCCACTATCTAAGTCCGAAACAGAGTGAGAGATAAAAAGAGAACTGGAGAGAGGAAAATGGGTATTTGCAATTCAGGTAGGTGAGCTGAGGCGAGGCTAAACATCAGCGATGACCAGTGATGCCAAGACCATCTAAAGAGAAGGCCTGAGCCTTTTTGTGTGACGTTACACACAGTAAACCGCGACTGCGTAGCTAACTGGCTGCCCGCTGCGCCGCAGCCCACTGCGACGTGACACCTCAGAACACCAGTATAGTAAGACCCGTGTAAAGATACGGAAACAGAAAACAACAGCACTCCAAGTGTCGGGGAAATAAACTTTAAATACGAGAAAATATAGTACAAAAATCAATATTTTTAATTAGAAACACACGATTTGCATGTATTTTTTGTGTTTGGTTTCCCGGTATGATTATAGTAGTAGTGTCCATTTGGAAACGAAAGGTTTTTGAGATCTTTCAATGTAATGTATTCGAGAAATCTCAATTAAAAACTTGGTATTAACTTATTTTGATTGAAAAATTATTTGTTCGTAAGGGCTAATGTTGCAGTTAAGACCGTATGGCCACCAGCAAATAGACGTAACTGTGCCTTAACACATGTCAAAACCTCGAATCATATGGCATGACATCTCTCACAAACTGGTTTCATAGCATTGGGATACAAGTTACGGAGTCTTGTGTGTACTACACGATTTGAACTGTATTGTGGATGTGGTGCCCAATTACTGTCTTCTTATTGCGTGAACATGTCCGGAGTAAATTATTACATAATGTTTTGTAGGCTCATGTGCTGTGTAAACTGCTCAGTTCAAGTATATTGTTCCTATTCTACTCATTTTAGTTGACAAAAGGTTTTCGTGATTTCTCGCTTTTAATGGGAAACTCCATGTTGATGACTGTTGAGACAATTGCTATTGTACTTTATGACATCATGTCACAGAATGTTTTCATGTTGTCTGGTCACTAATAATAATAATTTCGTGTGGCTCATTGGCCTGGATCAACTCTTTGAATTGGACGCCACTTCGGCGACTTGCGTGTCCCTAGCCTACCCCAATTATCCAACTGGGGAAAGGAAAGGGGACCTACAGCTTAACGTGGAATCCGAACCACTTGTCATTTCTGGCGACTCCACACGTCGTTGAGAGGTGAAGGATGGGTTAATGTGCAGACTGAAAAATTCCGGGGTCTGATCAGGTTTAAAACCCGCTACCTTTCGGTTTCCACTCGAGCACTTTACCCCAAGACCACCGAGCCCGACTTCTGGTCACTGATTATGCGTTGCAGCTTTAGTAGGAACAGCATTCTCACTTGTAAATGTAAAAAATGCGACCGTAATTAGCAAAAGTGTTTACACGTTATTAGCAGGAATGAACTACAAACAATACATTTTAGCAGAAATCTATTTAAGTTTCTGGAATCAACTTTCCACCCTAATAAAAATTTACACACCACTGAAAGCATAAATACATACTTATTCCGTGACAAGATGTAATAAATTTGACTAAAAATTCTGTCGACACCTGCTAATATGGAATTCTCTATTAAATGCGAGGACTTATGAAAAACGCAAGCGAACTGAATTAAAATAAGAACGATATATTTACAATGCATTTAAATCGAGCGGTTCACACACGGATTCGTGTGTAACAACGAATGTCCACAGACATTATACAGCAAAATTAGTTTCTGTTTGATATGAAATACAAATAAATATGGAATTGTTTACTCCGCCCAATATTACCAGCGCCAGCAAATATCAAGTAGAGGACGAGTGACATATTCCAGTCCAATACAAAGTGCAATACAAACACAATATCGAAAAAATAAAAAATTAATAAAAATAAAAAAAAACACGCCGTTATGAATCTATCTTCTGTTTCGATCTAAAGCAAAACAAATATGGAAGACTGTATATCAACCAATAAGAAACTGACATAGGCTAATAAATTTACAGGGTTCCAAGTGGCATGGAGACGAACCGAGGTCGTGTTAGCGGAAATCCCTACAAGAGTTTCTTTCATCCCCGTGCGTGCCACGACAGTGGTCCAGCTTTCTCTTTATGCGGTAGTGGTGATGCTCCGTAATTCGCCTGTCTGGAGTCTGGACAGCAGGCCTAGAGGCTCCACCCCCTTAAAGCAGGAGTGCCAAAACTGGCAGAACATAGAGCGATGAAGCACTCACGTGGTCGGAACTTCTAGGACTTGTACAGTGTAATGAGTACATGAAATTTCGATAAGGAAATTATCTCTGAACGTGTCATCCAGTGACGCTGTAAGCACTGTGGAAAACATCTCTTCTACTCAAGTTCACCCCCTTACATATTTCAAAAGGAGCTAGTACGGACCTACACAACAAAATGATTAATAAACACAAAGTACGAGGGTCATTCAATAAGTAATGACCCAAATTTTAAAAAAGGCCATTAATATACGTAGAGACCTTGGCACTGTTTCACTTTTGATGTTTGTTCTGTGTGTCGATGGAGTTTAGAAGCACTCTGGCAGATGGCAGAGCTGTAGTACAGCGTCAAAATGGCGGCTGTATACGATTCACGTTACAGTCAGCGTGCTGTTGCATTCTAATGTGCAGAAAAAGAAACTGTGGTGAACATCCATAAACGTTTATGTGCAGTTTATGGAGAGGCTGCAGTTGATAGGAAAACAGTTGGGCGATGACTAAAGAAAGTTATAGCCTCAGGAAATGCAGAAACATTGTTCCCTGATCAGCCACACTCGGGATGTCCTGTCAAAGCCACTGGTTCACACATGCAATGTGCTGAATCGTACGGACCGACACATCACAACTCGACAAACGGCTCTACAGCTGTCAGTCAGCATTGGAAGAGCGTCTGCAGTTATCGAGATTCTCGGATATTCAGAGAGGCGCCCACGATGGCTTCCACAGCACTCCACAAGAGTCAAAGAGGTGCGGAAGTGCTCCCCAGGCGCGCATATGTGAGGCAGCGAGCAACGGCGACATGTGTTATTAGATACGAGTACATAATGAACGGCGACGGCTCGGTTTTCTGGTTTATGCAGTACAAACAAGACCGCAACATACCCAGTCTCGTTTACCCCTGGTGACCCCTGCGAGGAGAAACGTGCACTACATGAGTGGAGATGGTTGCGGAGTGCACACTGACTGACCTGGAAGTTGCACATGTGCAGCAGCACTGCACGTGTGCAGAAAATATGTACTCAGAAAAAAACGTGGGGCATTACTTACTCAACAATGTAACTATAGATTTTAAACTACCAGCACACATAGCAGACACTAAAGAACAATCTAGCAAGAATGGAGATTTAAATGTAGAATACGTGTATGGGTTATAGCTGCAGCAAAATAAGAAAGGTTGGGTTTCAGTCAGTAATGATGTAGTCAAAATAAAAGGTAAATGACCATTCTAAAAACAAAACACTGAAAATTAAATGCAAAGTAAAAGCATTTGCTAGCAGCAAAGCACATAGGAAGAATCATAATCATAAGCACTGACAGCAACAACAACAACAACAAAATGTATACAGTGTTAGCTGTGTTCTTGATTCCAAAAGATAATTTGCAAAGCACATCATCATGACAAGGAAAATAGCTGAGAAACAAATGTAAGGCTCACAAAAAAGCAGTATACAAGCAGTGGCAGCAATAATGGAATTGCAGCAAGGCAAAAGAAGCATAAAAAACAGTGAGCACATCAACACACAGACGAGAAAGTGCATAGCTGACAAGTGCTGTAATTGATAAATATCAATAAAAGTACTTATGCCTAGCAATGGACAAAAAGGTATAAAAGCAATAAAATAAAAAAATCAAATCTATAAAAACTTCTATTAATTATGACATTTTCAGGGAAATAAAGCAAACAAAAACTGAATATAAATAAAGTATTTGTAATCATCAGTAATATACACACTTTAATTAGTAGTATCAGTGAAGTTCTGTCACAAAAAAGTGTTGGTTACTTATAGCTAAAATGTGTGAAAAATCGATACAGTATCCATTAATAGTGTGATTTAATGACAAATAGCCATAAACTGGAAAAATATAATTAAGAGTCTCAGTAGTATTATGTTCTCAAAAAACAGGTTACATTTGTCTCATGAGAGTGGACAGTTAATGAATGGAAAGCAGAGTATGTCAGGGGTTGCCTACTGGTTGAAGTAACAATGTGGGTGGTAAATTGTAAGCTTTGTCATGCTTTTAAAGTTCATTCAAATCGCTCTTTCAGGCTGTTGTTGCAAACTGTCAGGATGTTGTACAGAAATAATAACACTGTCAGTAACGCCACATTGCGTTACAACAGGTGTAGTAGTGGTTGGTACACTATGGTCATCTACAATATTTAAAACTAGCTGACCCCCGCTGCTTCGCATGCTTAGGCTGGTTGGTCTGCACCAGTTGTTTCTTTTTAATCCTGTTGAAGAATCCATATCTTAAGTTTCGTAGTTATAGCTTGAAATTTGAGTTAACAGCACCATATTTTTCAAAATCAATTTTTGCATCTCGTCTTTCACCCCCTTATTGGTCGAATTTCCAAAAATACCGAAATACGTGTCTTTTTAATCATGATCAAGAGTCCATATCCTACGTTTCGTAGTTATAGCTTGAAATTTGAGTTAACAGCACCATATTTTTGAAAATCAATTTTTTGCGTCCTCTATTTTACCCCCTTATTGGTTGAATTTCAAAAAATGCAGAAACACGTGTCTTTTAAATTCGAACCCCAAATCCAAATCCGAAAATTTGTAGTTCTAACTTCAAAATTGCCTAAATAGCAAAATATTTTCGAAAAACACCCCCTCTCCAATTTAACCCCCTTTATGGTTGAATTTCCAAAAATACCGAAACACGTATTTTTTAACGTCTAACCAACTATACAAATATCAATTTTTGCAGCTCTAGCTTCAAAATTGCATCAATACCAACGTGTTTTCAAAAAGAATTTTTGTTCCTCTATTTAACCCTCTTACGTGTTGAATTTGCAAAAATGCTAAAAGTCATGGATTTTTAATCCTGACCAAGATTCCATATCCGAAATTTCGTACTTGTAGCTTAAAATTTGAGTTAACAGCAACATATTTTTGAAAATCAATTTTTGTGTCACCTATTTTACCCCCTTAATTGTCGAATTTCAAAAAATGCCGAAACACGTGTCTTTTAAATTCGAACCCTGAATTAAAATCCGAAATTTTGTAGTTCTAGCTTCAAAATTGCCTAAACGGCTACGTATTTTCAAAAAACGAATTATCCCCTATTTCACGCCCTTACGGACGGAATATCGAAAAATCGCTTCTTAAATGACGCCTACAGAGTAAGATCAACACCCTCCACAAATTTCAAGTTTCTATCTTCAGTGGTTTGGGCTGGGCGATGATGAGTCAGTCAGTCAGTCAATCAGTCAATCGGGACACTTCCTTTTATATATAGAGATAACAAATATGACAGACTGGTGTTTAAATAAAAGTTCACTGCCAGTGGCATCATACTGTGGTACATTAGATATAGTAGATACATCGACATCATGCAGGTTAATTTTTGGAGGAAAATTCATGTCATCTAGCAAAGAACATTGGTAATTGAAAGTAGCAGTGTTAGTAAGTTATTACTGCCACATTATCTAACGTAACAACTGAATTTTGCAGTTCATAAACATACATGAAGTTAGCAGCAGTAAAGTTCCAGACTCTGAAGGCAAAAATTCATCAGAGGTAGACAATAGTAAATTTTCATGATCAAATATCAATTTTTGCTCAGGTTGGTGTAATATTGATGGACTAACAGGTACATTTAAGTCAAAGGGTACATATTCATGTTCTTCAAAGGGGTGAGATAAGTCAGGAATACCATTAACATGTTTCAGATCAGTAACACCTGGTTTTGTTGAAGCTATCATTAGCAACACCACTCTGCTCAGAAGAAATAGGGTACAAGTATAATACTTATATGAAAGGTGAGACAAAATTCAGAAGAATCTGAGCATGGAACATTATTTATTGAGAGTACTGCAACTCATGAGAGTTCCTATTGTATAGGATAAGATCAGTGTCTAGTGAGAAGCTCAGACAGGTAGGTACTGAAGGTGTTAGAATATCCCAAGATTTTCACAGAAGTAGATTGAAAAATAAGGTTAGTGTATTTCATCAAAATACTGGTGGAGTAGAGAATAAACTAGATCAGCTTCTGGTATTTTTAGAGGAAATAGAAGCTGTGTGTGTAGTAGATGTACTAGACATATCTGAGCATCACATTGTCATTGACATGAAAATGGTTAACGCCAATGGCTACAAACTCTCAGCACATGAAAGTAGAGACAATAAGGAGAGAGGAGGAGTTGCCATTTATGTCAAAAGTTATCACTGTGTGACCCAGAAGCAGTCAAAATACTATAAAACCTACTGTGCTACATTAAGAAAAGTTATTAAAAATTCCAGAAGCATGTGTATTGCGTCTGAGGTCAGTAACTCAGATAATAAAATTTATGTTCCCATCATTCGAGAGGCCCACAGCACTAGCAATCTAACGCACCTCAAATCTTCAGTCATCCATTGTCATATCATGGATTTTTATCAATATATGGAGTGGTAACCTCCACAGGGCATCCAGAACATCACTTGTACTCCTATAGCCACTCAGGAAATTTTGAAACTACTTATAAACTGTTCTAATCGAAGGTACATGTTCACCATAATGTTTATAAAGCTTCTCTGTAGTCATCTGAGGCGTTCTGCCTTTCATAAATTAATGTTTAATCACCATACGAAATTCTGTTTCGTTCATTCTTCGACAAACGCTCGACTTCCTTGATTCAAACGAATAACAAACACAAAGAAATAGCCGAATATAGCTGAAACTTGGTGTGTGTCCTTTCCAAGGATGCTACTAACTAAACATAACCCCAACGAGCTCGCATGACCTCGATACACGCCGGTGGTGCCATGTCTGAGACTTTGCTCGGACTTTCAAACGCTCCTCGTACACACATTAAATGTCAGAGTTCAGGATACCTTTCCGTGACTAAACACAGATTTTTTGGTGTGAATAGTTTTGTTACATATTCTGATATATTTATACTGTAGTCATAAATCTATTTGATGAAGTCATGAAGATACAGTGAACCCAATCTCGTAGGAAACAGCTTTGATTTCTGCAGCGAATATAATGATAATTTTCCATCCGCGGAGTTTAGCTGAGAGTGTCGCTCAACAGGGACGTTCGCCCACGGGCTTCAGCTCGCTCATACAGGTGGGCGGTAGCGCAGAAATCAATACCAAACCGTGCGGAAAGTGGCATTGGTGGGGACGTGCGCAACAGACAGACAGAGAGAGAGAGAGAGAGAGAAGGAGAGAAACACGGAGCAGAGGAAAAATTGCCCCGACCCCTGGAGTTATAATCCGCATGGGGTGCCCCCCCCCCTCACCCTCCCCCCTGCTACAGGGAATTAAATGTCGCTCCCCTCTGCTCCTGCATGGCACTGACGATGAGTAACGACCGCTGACGGCAGCGGCTCCAGGTAAAAAAACTTAATACACCGTTGCTTCATATACGTTTTACAAATTAAATTTTTCTTGTAACAATATATTTATTTAATTATCTTCCACGTATATGGAAGTAGGCATCATCAGTTGATTTATTTTTAATAATGAGGGGTTCTTTTTAAATTTTAAGTAGGATAAGCCTGTGATATTCACGTTAGCCAGCTCTAAATTGCTTTGGAATTGAAATTATTACATACTTGCACAGGAACCATATGAACTCTAAAACTACATATTTAGGTGTACTCAAAATATTTTAACATCTCGACCGTTAAGAGCCAATAAAAAAAATTTAATGGTGAAGTTGAAAAATTATGCTAGATCGGGATTCGAACTCTGATTTCCAGCTTCGAGCCAGCGGTCACCAATAACCTATTTAATCCTTTTTTTTTAATGTTTTGATTATTATTTTTTTTATCTCTGACTTGATCGGATCCTTGTGAGGGGGGATCGTGTTTGTTCTTCGATGCAGACGTCCCGAATTTACGAAATCGTCCCTTATTTAACGTGACTGTCCCGTTGTCCCGACAAAACACATACGAGACGTACACTGTCCCGTTTTTCGTTAGCTGTCCGGTATTTTTGAAACGTTACGTCTTTAAGTATCATATAGCACAATAAAACGAAAGATCGATAAGAGATTTAAGCCAAAGGATAAAGAAAAGTACAGTTCTGATCAAAGAAAAGTGTACAAGGAACGATTTATAAAGTTTTTTGTTTGGCACTATGTAATCTCTTTACATTGCGAGAAGTTGTGCATTGGTTATTGCTTCAGGACATGTAATTTAAGATGTTTTAAACCTATAAGAGTCACCGGTTGCGTTGCTTTTTCAGAGAAATACGGAAAAGAATTAAAGCGCGTATTCATTTCCGAAATTACTACTGCAAAGCGAGAAATTATTTTCACGTCGAAGAGAAGTGCTTTATCGGTCGACACTGGAGATGGTTTGACGTTGTGCAACCGACACGGCCTAGCTCGTTAGAGTAAAACTTAAAGTATGATGTCTTTTCTTGCAAAACGTGAGAGTAGTGTCATCATAAATGATGACGTAAGCGACTTGCTTCTGAGGAAGGCTTCCTTGCTTCCCGTGCAAGTCACTGGAGAGCACTAAGTGAACAATATTAGATATGTGTGTGAAGCGGTAAAGCACGAATTTCTAAATACTGCCTCCGTGAAAAATCTATCATTCAAATTATTTCATGTCATGATATCGGCTGAAAAAATTGCAACTCATAATTAGCTTTTCACAGGGTCTCTGTGACGCTATTGTTTTACGTTCTGATGAAAACAACACAAGAAGTATTCTAAACACAAGTCTTAATTAAATTATATCCTTAACACTTTCATAAAACTGATTTCCAAATTATCATACTTTTCAATGACGAGCATTCATCTGAAAATGTGGTTGAAAGAGTGAGTAACAGTAACCCATGTATATAATAATAACTATCAGCCCTAATGAATGATGTCGTTATATGAAATTGACATGTTGTGATTGCAAGTGACAACAAAATATATTTACGCCATTAGTACTGCAACACATTTTTATGCTTTTTTTATGCAAGTCTTAGCAAAAAGGTATGGTGATATATGTAGCTGTAGTACGGACAGCCGGCCGCAGTGGCCGAGCGGTCTGCGGCGTGCCAGTCACGGTCTGCACGGCAGCTGCGGTCGGGGGTTCGAATCTCCCCTCGGGCATGAATGTTTCTGCCGTCTTTAGTATAAGTTACTTCATAAGTAGTTTGTAAGTTTAGGGACTGATGACACCGCAGTTAAGTCCCATAAGCTATACAAACATTTGAACATTTGTAGTATGGACCAAATATTCGCACTCAAATATATTGTACAGCATTTACGAAACGTTTGACAAAATGTGGCCTCATTTCAGCTTCCAATTGAGTCCCGTATTTTGATTTTGGGAATCTGGTCACCCTAGGTTATCAAAACACGATTCCTTCCCTGCCTAAATTTTCAATGTATCCTCACTTCCTCTTGCTCATAATTTTATCTGTATTTCCCTTCGATCATAGATGTTGTTAGACTGGACATGATATCATCTGTGATAATTTTCATGGCACCAACATCTCTACAGCGATACCACGTGACTGTTGTCAAAACAGTGTTTGTATCCAGCCCTGTTTATGATTATACAGAATTTTAAGTGAGGGGAATAAATAGTTTAAAATAGTAGCGTTTCTTGAAAATCGCTATACTGTTGTTCTTATGCGGCTAATGTTTGCCAACAGTCACGTGGTTCTATGTTGCTACCAAGCCATGTGTATAGCTGCTCTGTTGGTTGCCCAGTCTACTAGCATCTATGGTCGAAGGTATTTCCGCAAGGGATCGGGCGTATTTGTGTGCACGCATAGAAATTGTTATTCGCTCGTTGCAGGCATACATTCAGGATGTCGAGCGAATTAGTCCCTCATTTCAAAATTAAGTACCTCGAAAACGAAGATCGACAGACGGGTACATCAAAAAGCGTTTGTATTATGTAAGCTTTAATAACTGTCTACAGACGTTAAAGAAAAATAGGTCGAAATAGATGGAAAAGCTGCTCATATACGACACTGTAACCGCGTTATAGCTAGAGACCCTGTATAGGCTGTCTAATTATAGCGTGCCTGTAAACAGCTCACTGCAGCTCCCAACGATCACCTTCACCACTGAAACATCAAAAATGATTAGTTATGAATAGCAGTGTTTGTCCGTCTACGCAACTACAATAAAAATGCTATTTTTTCTCACCAGACGCATTTAGTTTTCATGACAGTGAAACATATTCAGTGGTCTGTAATAATAGAAATCCACAGTTTGTTTTGTTTTTAGATCGAAAACAGTTCGTTAACGGAACATGAAAAGTAGGCCTAATGTTTTGTTACTTACGGAAATTTTGTCTTGTTTTTGCTTCACATCATGGAATGTCGGTCTGTTTCATGCAGTACCGCCGGGTCTTCATGCTGTGTCATTGCTTTTTCCCACTACTTCCACTGTCACTTTTGCACTGCCCATAATTGTTTCCACAGATCAGACGTGTTTCTTTTTGTTTTGACTGAGTCTGCACAGTGTTGTTGGAGTGTTGCCAACATCAAGAATGTTGTTCTTTTTCCATGTTTTATAATAAATTATTTTTTAGTGTATTTAGTGTTGATGTAAGCGGACTGGAATAGTGGCAAAATGATACATTTATATATTTAATGGAAACGTTTTTATTTATTTACTTTTATATTATTATTATTATTGGTGAGGAGTGAGTAGTAGGGAAAGGATGACTAAATGGTGGTTGGATGTGGTAAGGTGGGATGTGAAGTGAGATGGAAGACAAAAGTGATGGGCAGGAGGTGGGGTGGTGGTTGGGAGAGGGGAGAAATTTGTCAGTTGGCTTTTATTAAATAATTAAGCTGCTGTGTATTCATTGTGAAGAAGTAACAGTAATATTGAAACTTCTGGGTAGTGGTAATGCAAGTAGTGTGCGTGTGTGTGTGTGTGTGTGTGTGGGTGTGTGTGTGTGTGTGTGTGTGTGTGTGGTTCAGGTGGGGGGGGGGGATTGGGTATTGGGACTTGTGTTTTTGTTTCTAAAACCAGATAGCCATGTGGTCTTCTTGTCAGGGTGACTACTTTTTGTGGGGAGCATTGTGCGGTACACCGTCTACCCGAACCTTAGCATGATGATGGAGGAGCTTGAATCGGCGATCTGCGAGGCATCCAAAAAATTCAAATGTTTGTAGAAATTATGGGACTTAACTACGGTGTCATCAGTCCTAAGCTTACAAACTACTTATGAAATAGCTAAGACTAAGGACGGCACAAATATCCCTGCCCGAGGGGGGGTTTCGAACCCCCGACCGTAGTGGCCGTGCAGATCGTGACTGGAGCGCCTCAGTCCCCTCGGCCACCGCGGCCGGCGAGGCATCCGACACCATTTCTGTAGAGACATTACGGGATGTTGTGTCAAACTTGATTGTTCGATTGTCCCATGTCTGTACTGTGGGCGGTGGGTATTTGTAAAGGCTTAGGTTGTGATTGCATAGACGGCGTGCGACGGACGAATTTCATTGTAACAACAGCGCTGCGTACAACGCAATCTGTTATCAGTTTTTCGAAATATTTCGATCTTTCTGTGAACTTACGTACAGGACGTCTATATTTTACAAGAATCGTGAGGAAAGATGACCAGATTTGAACATACTTGACAAAGGGGAAACGCAATGACACACACAAAAATACAGATAAAATGTATATAATTTTATCAATAGATAGTGCTGCAAGCGGCATACGATGCAAATCACGGAATTACGCACGATGCATAGCATTCGTCATAAACACGTGGCTTTCGTGTAGCTCGCCCCCTACTGCATATTGTCAGGGTCTCTCAATGTAGGATAGGGCGCTGTTCGTGATGCTTTCAGAAAGAACGTTCGACTCTGCGGTTCCAGTTTTAAGGGAATCCCGGTCATTTAAGAACATACAGTGCTTCAGTTGGAAAAATATTTTAGGCGGTACTCTGTTCGGCGGAAAAAAAAGTTAGGCGGTACTCTGCTCATTCCACATGAAATGAGTGAAATGAACATTTTTAGAAAATCAAGAAAGTAAAGATCTACGCATGTAAATACACTAACAAAATATAACTATAGTTTACAGATCTGAAACTCTTTTTATTGTAATCAAGGGTTTAGTGTAGATGGGGGTACCACCCATCAGCTTTGGACGACGACATCGTATAGTAACTAATCAGGATAGTGTTCCAGAAGACAATAAGAGTGTATGTTGCTACCAAGAATTAAAAGGAGACTTATATCACACGTAAACCACTATAAAATTCGGTCAAAAGGAGGAAATCATTTCCTTTGTCCTCTGTAGAAGATGTGGCCTTAACTTTAGAGGACGGGACGAGCACTGATGAGCAATACTGCAATGCACGTAAAATTGCCCGATCACTAGAAATGCCGGCACGCACGGCAATATGTTCGTAAACGGCGCGTACGAATTTACGATTCTTTAGGGA
Organism: Locusta migratoria; assembly: GCA_026315105.1. NCBI lineage: Eukaryota > Metazoa > Arthropoda > Insecta > Orthoptera > Acrididae > Locusta > Locusta migratoria. The sequence goes on along the minus strand of CM048744.1, from coordinate 985,047,845 downwards.
GCCATATCTCAGGTTCTATTCATCTCAAAGTGAAGGGGTAAAGTGTTAGGGATAGATCTTGGCCTAGTGATCATTTGTGTACATATTAGAAGAATGGGTATACTATAGCTAAAAAAAAGGTAAGGTAAAGCAGTCAACAATCCGAAGATTGGTTTGAACACCACAGTGCTTTACTAGGCATGGTCCTGTTTGGAGGTGGTATGCCATTGCCTTCCTCCGACCTTCGAACTGACCCAACCAGTTATGGGGGGACCTACAGTTTAACGTGGGTTCCGAACCACGGTGCTACTCGGTATTTTTCACATGAGCAGTACTGCCAGAGGTGAAAGAAGTGGAAAGTGACAGATAAAAATCTTAGGACCTTGCGGGGATCGAACCCGCGACCTTTGTATTTGTAGTCTGGCACTCTACCACTGTGCAACCTATAGCTATCATCGTAAAAATTTTCAAAGTTACACACTTCCTGGAGCCCATCCAAATTGAGCAAATCAGTTGGTTGTGGTACATTACGTGTAGTCTATGGTGGGCTTTAAACGGCTTACAAAACCACCGTTCATTCATGGGCGATTCCTGAGAAAATCTCAAAAAACCATGATTTTTGGGTACCAAGAAAACGAATTGTGGGGATGGTCACTTCGATACTTTCTATTCATTGCAAATCTCCAAAAATTTTTACCATATGTTCTTATGATGATATTCTCGAGATAAATTTTTTCGATATCGTCATCCGGTACCGAGATCAAGAGGTTGAAACTTATAGTGTTGCACAAAATCACAAAACCCGATTTTAGGCGTTTTAGCACCGTGAATCGCAAATATCTAAATAACTAACCACAGAAAATTGTTTAAATATTTACAATACATCCTGTAGACATTTACTTATAAACGGGATTTTTCAGTTTTCGTAAAACGTAGTCCGTTAGCAAGATACGGCCGAAAAACCGCGATATTATGCTAGAAAAAGTGCGTATTGTGCTGAAAGACGGCATTCGGCCAGCTCTGAAACTTACCATGCGATTTGAAAAAAGGTACTCGGCGAAATATTTTATTTTTGTACATCTTAAAGATTGAAATCTTCGGTCGATGAAGGGGTGATTTTTGTTTTCGTTTACTTTACAGTTAATATGCAGCATTCGGTTTACTGTACTATTGCAACATATTTTAAAGAGTTTGCAGAGGTAAACACACATTGCGTAGATTCCTCGTATAGTTGATTTTAGATTACACATAGCTGCGTATGAAATGCAGATAACATATCGAAATTTTGTTTAAAGTTTAGAGTGGAATGTACCTTATTTGGTTCTTGAGATATCGGTCCGTGAATGAAAGCACGCGACAGTATTAGGTTCGAAAACGCTATTTCTGATTGTGAGGTAACGTATCTTGAGGAATAGGAAATGACTAAAATGTTATGTGTATGTTGTTTAAGTGTTTATCTGGAAAATCTGTTTCCCATTTTTGGAAATTTGCTGAGAAGAAATAAAAACTTTGCGGTATGCCGATGACATAGTAATTCTGTCAGAGACTGCAAAGGATCTGGAAGAGCAAATGAATAGAATGGACCGTGTCTTGAAAGGAAGATATAAGATGAACATTAACAAGAGTAAAACAACGATAATGGAATGTAGCGTCAGAATGTCAGGCGTTGCTGAAGGAATTAGATTAGGTAATGAGGCAATAAAAGTAGTAGATGAGTTTTCTTATTTGGGTAGCAAGATACCTTCTGATGGCCGAAGTAAAGAAGATATAAAATTCAGAATGTCTATGGGAAGAAAAGCGTTTCTGAAGAAGCGAAATTTGTTGACATCCAATACTAGTTTAAATGTCAGGAAGTTCTTTCTGCCACTACGGTCGGGGATTCGAGTCCCCCCCTTGGACATGGATATTTGTGCCGTCCTTAGTACAAGGTAGTTGATAAGTAGTTTGTAAAGCTTATGGGACTTAACTACGGGGTCATCTGTCCCTAAACTTACAAACTACTTATGAACTACTTACGAGCTAGGACGGCACAAATATCCATGCCGGAGGGGGGATGCCAACCCCGACCGTAGTGGCCGTGCAGACCGTGACTGAAGCGTCTCAGTCCCCTCGGTCACCGCGGCCGGCAAGTAGTTTGTAAGTTTAGGGACTGATGACCCCGTAGTTAAGCCCCATAAGCTTAACAAACAGTTGAACAGTTGAGTCCTTTCTGAAAGCATTTATCTGAAGTGTAGCATTGGATGGAAGTGAAACGTGGACGATAAGGAGTTCAGACAAAAAGATGACGGAAGCTTTCGAAATGTGGTGCCACAGACGAATGATGAAAATTAGGTGGGTAGATCAGGTAACTAATGAGGAGTTGCTTAACCGAATTGGGGAGAAAAGGAGTTTCTGGCATATCCTGACTAAGAGAAGGGATAGATTGGTAGGACATATTGTAAGACATCAAGGAATTGTCAATTTAGCATTAGAAGGAAGTTTGTGGGGTAAAAATCGTAGAGGAAGACCGAGGGACGAATACAGTAAGCAGACACAAAAGGATGTAAGTTGGCGTACGTATTCTCAGATGAAGAGACTTGCAGAGGACAGGGTAGCGTGGAGAGCTGCATCAAACCAGTCTGCGGAATGAAGACCACACAACAGCAACGCTTCGGCGGGTTTTTGTCTATTTGTTCAGCGGTAAAATTCATAGTTAGTTAGCCCTCGCCCCCTGCGGTGTATTTTACGAAAGTAGCCTCAGACGTGGAAGCACGTCCTGCCTCTTCTGCCATGTTCCCGGAGAGAAACAAAGAAGCAGCAAGTTCTGGGAGCGGAGGGTCGGCAGATAGCGCGCGTGTCCTGACCACGACCACGGGGGATCCGCGGAAAGTTCTAGAAGCCGCCGCTAACTCGCGGCGAAGCCAATTACTGGGAGCTGCGGCTCCCAGGCGACTGGCGACTGGCGCGGAGAACTCGCCCAAAACTCCCCACAATATCCCACAGCGAACGCGCCGCTCCTAACGAATTTCATTTCCAGGAGGGTTCATAGCTGCGGGTCCTGTTACGGGCCGCACTACTTTGGCGAAACAGAAGACACAACACAGACGGGCAAGAGCGAGAACTTAAAGGAAATGGCAGTACTGCTCTGCTGTACTAATGGGAATCGAATGTGGAAACGCTGAGATCAAAGACTGTATTTAGCTTATTAACCCGGCGCTTATAGCGGCCCAACTGCCATTATGTATTTGCACGTAGTTCCGTTGCACCAAAAATGTTTGTTGCTGTTTCTCATGCCACTGTTCCTTACAAAATTTTATTATTTTCATCAGAAAATGTTCATCGAAGCATTTTAGCCCCTACATTTTTATAATAATTTTAGAAAGGTAATCTAAAATTCAGTCACTTGTTTCTATGTTGTTATTATGGTAAATGTGATTTGTATTATATGTTTCCTTTATTCACTAAACCCTTGTGTAGTGACTTGCTCGCCATCAGTCTAAAATACAGTCGACGACAACAACAAGCACAGATAAATCAGTTAATTCTGCAATCAAATTTGAATATATCCGAGTCCGAAAATTCTTATAAGGATTATTTGTTGTAGGGTATTATCTCAAGCTCTACCTCCAGAACCCTGTACGGTCGGGGGTTCGAATCCTCCCTCCGGCATGGATATTTGTGCCGTTCTTAGTTGTAAGTAGTTCATAAGTAGTTTGTAAGTTTAGGGACTGATAACCCCGTAGTTAAGTCCCATAGACTCTACAAACATTTGAACATTTGAACAGAACCCTGTTCAGAAAGCTGAGGATAACCATTAATTCTTTCTAGTTTACAATATATCCCAAAATATACAATATTTGCAAGTGAATCTCTCTTTGAAATAAAATTATTTGATGTCTTATACACTGAAGTGAAACCGAAGGTGGCACATGCTCTAAAATACTACGTCCCACTGTAGCTCATTGGCAACCGTGACTTAGAAAAGAGCGAGTATCTATTGATTGTTTCTAGTAGAAAAACATTACAGGCAGCCGGCCGCAGTGGGCGAGCGGTCTGCGGCGCGCCAGTCACAGTCTGTACGGCCGCTACGGTGTCGGATTCGAATCCTCCCCTCGGACATGGATGTTTATGTCGTCTTTAGTATAAGGTAGTTCATAAGTAGTTTGTAAGTTTAGGGACTGATGACCCCGTAGTTGAGTCCCATAAGCTTAACAAACATTTGAACATTACAGCCTTGCTCAATTTTCTCTCTTAGATGAGCCAGCATTTGTTATTTCACAATATTATTTTTTTAATTATTATTATTCTTTATTATGGCTTTTGGTTACAGTGACCTTACAGCCAGCGGGTGTTACAGTGACAACATTACAATAGAATTGAGATTTTTACAATGTATAGCACAATATTAATAAGTATCTCACATCATACAGCCTTAGAATAAAAGTAGAAAAATCAATCTACAAGACATAAAACAATACATATTTAAAAGTACGAGTGACATATAATACAACGAAAATGAAAACAGCATAGGACCATGTGAGAGGTGAAAAGACAAATAAAAGTCAAAATATAATATAAAATTACTTATGCAGTTTCACGCTGTGCATGTTCAAGTTAGACACACTAGCTCTAAAATTATAGCTGTATGCCGGTGACTTTGTGGTAGTCTGTCAGTAATAATAGGCATTGTGGTCTGGCCAGAACCCCAAACATGTCGTCTGAAGAGGTTAAATCAAGTGATTGACCTATACAGTACTTCCGTACATGTCTGAAAGAACAGACACCACATTATATAAACTATGCCAATGACTGGGAATGATCCTTTTTTCAGTGTGGAGGCACCACTGGGCCTTTAGAAAACTATGAGTTTGGATAATAGTGTGAAGGGTAAAGTTGAGATTTTGATTATGATGGGAGACGTGCTTAGGTAATCCGTGCAGGTGCGATGATCGCTGTGTCGCCAGTGGTGTAGAGGTCAGCGCAACTGCCTCGAAAGCAGGAGACCTGTGTTAAAATCCTGGCTGGGTACCCATTTTAGCCACTCTAAGTTAAGGTTTACATTCCATAAATATGACCTATTGATTTTTATTATCTCGATACGCGCCATTTTGGAGGTTAGTGTTAAGTTTAAACTTAGCTTAAAATGACCGCAAAATATAGGTGCTGGGAACGATCCTCTTCACATATGTTGATAAATCACTCACAAAATTTTCTCCTAGTTGAATCATCCAAAATGAGAACTTGGTGTTGTGTTGGAATACAAGGTTTCCGTTTCCCAGAATGCAGCATTCTTACAACACTGGTTTTGCTTATATCATTATTGCGGCGTTTTCAGAGATTACGTGTACGGAATAATCACTACTTCAGGTATGCAGTCAGGTATGAAGCTTGCCGTCAGCCAATATTTCGGCATGAGCACAACCTGCCATTCTCGAGGCAAGATGGTGCACATCTTGTGAATGCTTACAATTTTAAACATGGCCTTATACGCAGAATGTGGATATGAAATAATGTTGATAATCGCAGTCCCACAAGTTGCTTTAAAATGATTACAAAACTTTTCTAGACTTCGACAACACTATGGAAGTTGCGAGAGTGAAGGTCGGGGTGAGAGTTTAAAATATGGAAAGTTTAATTTTTAAAACTCACAACCACCAGCTGCGAACCAAATTCCTAAACATGCAAAAACACTGGAACTGTGATTGCGACTGTTTGGCTCGTTTTCTAGGGGATGATATCACACGTTGGCAGCTTTCCTTCCCTGCATATGATTAATAAAACAAATTCATAATAAAATCAAGTTCATGAGAGAAAAGGGTGTACTAACTACTATTTTTGAAAACACGTGAAAGTTCACTTTATGTTGTTTATTTCACAATCTTAGAACCCTGTGGCTGATACGTCTGTACGTCAGCACATTTATCAAATAAAGTTATAGCTCGTGAGCCCCCAGACAAAATGAATATTTGTCGCGAATTGTTTTCACACTATGTGGCTGTCTCAAACACCGTTTATGTTCATGCCTATGCGACAACACGTGTTCAAATCACAGTCACTTTAATTCAATGCGATGCACACCTTGTTCCACCGGCTAAATATTCACAAACACACAGTAGCACTCGATTTAACTTGGTGCAGTCTACAAAGAGCAACCACACGTGGCGATTGCCACACACAAATCTATAACCTCCACCTCGAGATCCACATGCTGACTGATGCAGAGCGACGCCGCCCGGCCAGCCACACCACGTGCTCTGGAGTCCTCACTTCCTGCCCTCGCGCGCACCAAAAGCTCAACTGCCGGGGTTTTTTCCCCTACGTCATCAACTTCCGCATGTGAACTGTTCTAACCGATTTGCCAACGTACAGCGCTCAGCCAATACATTTCTAAAACTTTACTTAAAATCAAAATAATTACACTACACATTAAATAAATGTCTTTTAGGTTTTTATATTGGTATAAACATCCTTTGTAGTATTTATCATAATCGTGCAATTTCTTATATCACAGATAAGTGATTTAACTGAATACTTCTAGAAAAATACACAAGATTAATTGAAAATAATATGAGAAATAGTTAATACATTATTTTTATAAACAAACATTGCCATGCTAGTTGTGTAACTGTCTTATCTTTGTTGGTAATTTATTACTTTTCATTGTCAATTAAACATATTACGCCAGATGTGACTATATCAGCTAATGTATTGTTTATTTATCAACAGATTAAAGATTCCTAACTGCATTGTATTACTTCAAATGCCAGTAGTATTAGAATATTTTATTTCACGCTGTGCACTGCACTGTGCCTGGCACTCGCCATTGTCCCTCTCTCCCCTCGCCGGAAACGAACCTGGAAAATCCTAAGCTGGAACAATCCACCAACGACGGCCTGCTCACTGGCCTCCCGTCAGCTACAAGCATACAGCAAATCTCAACGTGGAGAATTTCTACGTATGGTCTAACTATAAATGTTGTCACCCAACTGTGTACATACATTGCTACCATAATTAATAAGGTTAAAATTGTGTAACATTTAGTGCATTGGCATGGTCAATGTTTGCAGTGAACTTCATACTGTTTAATTATCAAATGCTATTAATTACCAATATTTCTATTGGGCGGTAATCTCACAAAGTCACTATCAGAATGTAAAATTACCAAATGAGACGGTTACAGAAGTAAAGGAATGGACATGTTGTACAAAAGATTAAAACAATATGCTAGTTAATAGCTAGATTTGTGAACAAATAAAAATTTAAAATAGTGGCAAGCCGATAAGGGTGAATAGTGTGATGCCGCCTCGATCTACCGGCACATCGGCAGCCCCTTAGTGGCATGGCACTGTTTTATATTTTTATTTGTTCAGACTGCTAGCTATTAAATAGCATATTGTTTTACACTTTTATACAATATGAGCATCCGTTTACTTCTTTAACAGTCTCATGTGGTAATTTTACAGTTTGATGATGACTTCCATAGTGTTGTCTAAATCTAGATAAATTTTGTAATTACTTTAAAGCAACTTGTGGGACTGCAATTGTCAACACTATATCTTGTGAATGCATTCCGTCATGAATACCACATCGCAAGATTAGATGGACAACATGTTCTACAAACATGGTCCCTATCGACCATGTCTAGGACACGTTGAGGACGGCTGTTTTCGGACCACACGACCCATCAACCAATCTGAGAGATCTACGCCGAATCGCCGTTGCGGAGTGGGACAATCTGGACCAACTGGCCTTACTCATCTAGTGGCCAGTATACCACGACGAATATAGGCATGCGAGTGGGCGTGTTGTCGGTACTTAGGGGTACTGGTACATGCTGCAGTCTGGAACAGCTCGTTATGAGCAATAAAAAGAATTCAAATGAAGTTTTTATATATTTCTGTTCCATTCTATGTGAAGGGTCATGAAACTCTAGAATCGCGGTTACGGAACACTTTTTTTATGTGTGTATTTTAGCTTTTTTACAGGATAATTTTAACTTATACCAAAAGTGCAGATTCCAGATAGTCTCAGTTGCTGTCATGCTATATGACTGTTTGATCTGTTGCAGTGTTGAACTACTAGTACATTTATATACCTTCCATTGGACTTGTTAATTACGTAACTGCCTAATTAACTACTTAATCTTTATAACGACGCTTCGTGACAACTATATTGACACTAAAGTCACCGATGGCACGTAGTTACATGCACAGCGTATAAATATTTGTACTATGGCTTCTACAGAATATCTTTGTCCTTATCGGCTGCTTTACGCTGAAGAGTCAAAGCAAATGATATACCTGGCTAATATCGTGTGGGCCCTTGCGAGAACGCAGCAGTTCCGCGCCAAGACGTGTCATGGAGAGGATTAATGCCTGGAGTACTGATGGGGGGAGGGGGTAATTGACGCCACGTAACATGATGGTTGTCCATAAACCCGTGAAAGTACTAGGGGGTGGAGATCTGAACAGCACGTTGCAAGACATCCCAGATATGCTCAATAATAGCCACGTCTCTGGAATTTGGTGGCCAGAGGAGAACTCAGAAGAGTTCCGCAGTTGCAGGATATACTTGCGAGTGACCCCACCTCACCAGCATAGTGAATCCCAGTGCAGCATTAGCTCAGGTTACTTGTAACATAGAGAACTTACGTAGGAATTTCTCAAAAGAGGATCAAGTGATAGTGAGTGGAGCCGGGACTAGCCTTGAGAGGGACGGCGATTATGATATAGGTGGTGATCTGGAAAGAATAGCCACTCACACTGGTGGCACGAATGTGTATTTCGTTGCAGCAGTTTCAACGTCATGATAGGCCTTGTCTTAATACGGTTGTCAGACTATTAACACGAGTCTTGAGGCCATGCTGATGATAAGAGTGCACGGGTCATATTGCAGTGGTGCCAGTTAAGACTATCCAAAAGTCAGATTTCACTAGACGTGTTCTAGGTTTGGCGTGTCACTCATGGAAAAAATTCTGTAGTAGTTGGCGTTAGGGCTGCACCATTTTTTAGACTGGGTAATCCTGACTGAAGGAAGTCCCTCTAACAAAGAAACCACTTTCAACAAAGGTTAATAATCACAGAAGTAAGGGAAAATTCTATATTTCATCAAAATATACCCGGTATTAGAGATAAAGTTATGGATGTTTATTGGTATTTCAGAGCACTTTATAGACGATGTGATAATTCAGAGACTTCCTTCGCCAGGATATAGTTTAGCTGCCTTCTTCTATACGACTTCTACTACAGGAGTGGTCATGTATGTTAAGAACGATATTCCATTTCAGTCATCAAAGTTTCAAAACACTGCACAGAAAAGATATTTGAATGTTGTGCAGGAGTTGTTAATGTTAATGGAGCTAAACTACTGATTATTGTTATTTTTAGGTCCCCTCAGTCAGATTTTAAAAAGGTTTCTGCCCAATCTAGAGAGTGGTCTTTGTTCACTTTATAGAAAGTACAAAAATTTAGTTCTATATTGCGACGTTAACATTAATTGTATAAGTGATAGCCCAAGAAAAAGGCTACAGTTAGATCTCAGTAATTCCTATCATCTCATGCAAACAGTATTCTTTCCAACGCGAATGCAAGGCCGTAGCATCATTCACAATTTTTTGTTCATTCTACATTATTAGAGAAGCACTCTGATAGCAGAATAGTAAATGGTCTTTCAGACCACGATGCACAAATTGTAACTCTAAACTGTCTTTGTGCTGAAACAAATGTAAAATATAATTATAAACTACATAGTAGTAGGATGATGCTGTCGTTTATCGGTTAGTGAAGTCAACAGAGGATCAAAAGCAACTACAAGCGATTTAGACAAAATTTCTACATGGTACGAAAATTGGCAATTAATACCAAATAATGAAAAATGTGAAGTAATACACATGACCGCTATAAGAAATCCGGTGAACTTCAATTACACGATAAATCAGTCACACCTTAGGGTCGTAAATTCTACCAAATACCTAGGAGTTACAATTACGAACAAAGACTGGAGAGAAAACATAAAAAATATTGTGGGGAAGGTGAACCAAAGTTTACGTTTCCTTGGCAGAACGCTTCGAAGATGCACCAGCTCCACCAAAGAGACTGCCTACATCACACTTGTGCGTCCTCTCCTGGAGTACTGTTGCCTCTTGTGGGACCCTCACCAGGTGGGACTGACGGCCGATATTGAGAAGGTTCAGAGAAGGGCAGCTCGTTTTGTTTTATCACGTTACAGGGGGAAAAGCGTCACGGAAATGTTGGACGATTTGAGATGAAAATCATTAAAAGAACGACGTTATTCGTTGCGACGAGATCTATTTGGGAAATTTCAATCACCGACTTTCTGAATATGAAAATATTTTTCTAGCACCCACCTACATAGGGATACATGACAGCCCCAATAAAATACGAAATATCGGATCTAAAACGAAACGATTTAGGTGTACTTCCTTCTCGCGCGTTATTAGAGAATGGATCGGTAGAGAAAGGTTATGAAAACATTGCACTTTCAGTAACAAGCAGCCTATGTGGCTGACGAAGGGGATAATAATGATAATAATCATGAAGAACAAAGCGGTAATTGTATCAAATTGTTAGAAGCTAGCTGCAGTAGATCATTACAAACAGTACTGTTAAGATTCTGAAAAACGTCATTAAGAACGCAATATGGAAATAGGATAGTAACCCACTAAACTACAGGCCTATGTCATTGACGTCAATTTGCAGCAGGGGTTTGGAACATATTTTGTATTCAAATATTATGAATTATCTATGTTCTATTGACTCAAGGTCAACACGGATTTAGAAAATATTGTTCATGCGAAACACAACTAGCTCTTTACTCACACGAAGTGATGAGTGCTATCGAAAAGAGTTCTCGAAATTGATTCCATATTTCTTGATTTCCAGAAGGCTTTTGATACCGTACCTCACAGACGGCTTTTTATCAACGTGCGTGGTTATGGTATATCGCCACAAATTTGCGACTGGATAGGGCATTTCCTGTCAGAGAAGACACAGTTTCTGGTAATCGATGGTAAGGCATCGACTAAAACAGAGGTGATGTCCGGCCTTCCACAGGGTAGTGTTATTGGTCCTCTGCTGCTCCTTAAAAATCTAAGCAGCTCTCAAGTTGTTTGCAGATGAAGCCGTCATTTATCGTCTAGTAAAATCATCTGAAGATCAAAGTCAACTGCAAAACGATCTAAATAAGATATCACTATGGTGTAAAAATTGGCAATTGACTCTAAGTAATAAGAAGTGTGACGTCGTCCACATGAGTACGAAAAGAAATCCGTTAAACTTTGTTTACATGATAAATCAATCAAATGTGAAGGCCGTAAACTCCACAAAATACCTAGGAATTACTATTACTTCTGACTTACATTGGAAATAACACGTAGATAATGTCGTGGGAAAGGCGAACCAGAGACTGCATTTTATTGTCAGAACCCTTAAAAGATGCAAGCGAACTACTAAAGAGACTTCATACACTTCGCTAGTCCGTCTTTTTTTGAAGTATTGCTGTCCAGTGTGGGATCCTTATCAGGTGGGTTTGATGGAGGACATCGAAAGAGTCCAAAGAAGGGCAGCTCGTTTCGTATTGTCACGATATTGGGGAGACAGAGTTACGGAAATGATACAGGATCTGGGATGGAAATCACTACAACAATGACGCTTATCGCTGCGGCGTGGGCTACTTACGAAACTCCAGTCGCCAACTTTCTACTCCGAATGTGAAAATATATTGTTGACTGCCACTTACATAGGTAGAAAAGATTATCAGAATAAAATACGAGAAATCAGAGCTCGAACTAAGACTTTCAGGTGTTCCTTCTTCCCGCGTCTATTCGAGAATGGAATGGGAGATAAATGATATAAAGGTGGAAGGAATCAGGAAATATGGGTTCGATGAAGCCTCTGCCAGGCACTTAATTGTGATTTGCAGAGTATCCCATGTCGATGTAGAATCTCAGGGTGAAATTAAAACAATTTGGTCAGTCGTCAGTGAAGTGTCTGGTCAGCAGCACCAGCTAGAGGAAGTAAAGTCAGCGTGTAGTAGAAATGTTTCTGTTACTGATAAGTCAGATAAATGTACAGTATTTAATACTTCCTGAATATAGTAGGTGAAGCAAACAGAACCCTAGTTTCTACAGGCAATCATATAGCACTGTTAGAAAATAGTTTTGCGAGGCTGTTAACTGAAATAGTCATCACATGATACTGACAAAGAGGACATTGACTCAATAACTATATCAGTGGAAGACTAAGGGCTCTTGTGAATATGACAGAGTAAATAGCTGTATTCTAAAGTACTGTTGACCTTACGTCAGCCCATTACTTAGCCAAATTTGTTGTTTATCCTTTCAGAATTGTCAGTTTCCTGACATTAAAGTACTCAGTAGTGAAACCGTTTTATATAATGAGACAAAGAAACAGACAACTATAGACCTATGCCATCTGTTTTTTCTTAAGTTATTGAAAAGACTGTATATTCATGGTTAATTGATCATTTCAGTTCACATAATTTATTGTCAAATGAACAGTTTGGTTTCAAAAATGGTTTAATAACTGAAAATTCTATATTCTCGTTTCTCTGAGGCACTCCATGAATTAAATAAAAGACTACGAACTTTAGGCGTTTTCTTTGATTTAACGAAGGCGCTTGATTGTGTTGATCACAAAATTATTTTTGCAGGAGTTGGAACATTATGGAATAAGAGAAGTCGCTCACAGCTAGTTCACCTCTTACTTTAATAACAGTTCTCCGCAGTCTTGAAAATGACTGACGTGCAATCACAAAACGGCACAGTTAAGTGTAGCATACCCCGGGGTTAACAGATAAGTGTTAAATATCTTTTTTTTTTTTTTTTTTTTTTTTTTGTGAAGATTGTCATGAGCACGGGACTAATTTAAGATTTTTCTATTACCACTCATGTGTTAAAATTTCATATACTACTGACTTGTTTCATGACCGTGGAGTCTTGCTCATTATTATGTTCCTGGAGAGACTCTGATCGAATTCTATGGGGCGTCACATTGTCCTGTTGAAATTTTCCAAGTCTGTTGGAATACATAGTGGACATGAATGGGTGTGTCGATCAGCCAGGATACCTACGTATCTGTCACCTTTCAGGGTCGTATCTAGACATATCAGGAGAGCCATATCACTTCAAGAGGACACAGCCTATACCATTACAGTCTCTCCATCATCCTGCTGAGTGTGTCTCCACACAGGTCCATCTGCTCGGTACAATAGGAAACGAGACTCTTCAGCAGCAGGCAACATGTTTCCAGGCGTCAACAGTCCAGTGTGGGTGTTGATAGGTCCAGGTGAGGCGTGAAGCTATGTATCGTATAGTCGCTAAAGTACAGGAGTGGGCCTTCTACAAAGCCCATGTTGATGATGTTTCGCACGCTGACACTTGCTGCTGACCCAGCAGTGCCACGTCTCATCATTGGCCCCTTCTTGCAAGTACTCTTTTCCGCCGCAGCGATGTCTGAGATTTATGTTTTACTGGATTCCCGGTGAACTCATGAAATGGTTGCAAGGGAAAATCCCTGCCTCATCGCTACCATATCTCGTGCGCCGGCTCTAACAACACGTTCAGACTCACTCACATTGTGATAACTCTCCATCGTCACAGCAGTAACCAGATAGCTGTTGTCTGATATAAATGTTGCTCGCCGTAGCGCCCTCCTCTGAGTGTCTGCATGCCTGTACCCGTTTGTCTGTTCAGTGTGCATTACTAGCGTGAATTAATTGTATTTAGGCCCTCATGTGTAATTTGATGATTTTTTTTTTTGTGGAATTAATTACGTTAAATAGTACTTTGGTGCCTGAGGTTCTTCCGATTTTACGATCTTATTAGCATAGTTGTACGCTTTCCAGTATTTATTTTTTAATTTCGTCATGATGCCTGACATGTTTGTAAATTGCGTTTTTCTATTTATTTCTCTGGCAGAATTAGACTAATAAAACTTTTTATATATGATTTATGCTTCGGATCGATCTCTTTGTTTAAAATTTCTCGAGATTAATTTAGTGTACGTCAGTATATTTCGATTTCTCGAAGAACACTCATAATGGGTTCCTTTCTTGTAATGTGTGCTCCACGTGACTGGGGGTTCACCTCTTCCAGTGTCGGCTCTTGACAGTGGCTCCGCCCATCCCCCCCCCCCCCTCCCGCGTCGATGTTTCGGAGGACCCCCTCCCCCCTCCAGGCACTTAGACAATTTTACGCACCTCTTGATAGTGGCGACGGAAGAAAGCGAAACGGTTTGCCGCCCTCCCCCCTCCCCGCCCTCTTTGATAAATTTTCGTTAAAATATGTGCAGAATGTCTTACCTCGGCTTGTTTGTGCTTGCTTCAACTCAAGCTGCGGCGTCGGCCTAACATGCGTCTTTATTTCACACTTTTGTTACAAGTTTAAAGCTGAGTAGGCCCTACATGTAATCCAATGTATAAAGCAGAGTGTCCGTATGTTTGTACGTGTTGCATACTGTGACGATACTGCTGGCCCTCTCCTCTCAATGTTATCGTACGATACCGTCTGCGTCGGATCCGGAATAGTGTGGTTCAATAGTGATACACGTTGCGTGTGAAGTTACAAACGGAATAGCCAGCCTAGAAATCAGTGTAGGACAGTGTCACGGTGATACTGTGATTAAAACAAGTGATAGATTTCTTTAATTAAAAGATTCGTTTAGATGCTTTCCAGACAGTTCTATAAACAATAGTTTCGTCATTGTATGTTATTTAAAGACTTAAACAGACGAATTGTAAAAAACTTGTGTGAAAAACTTTTGTATCTACATAAAGACATTAAAATAAATAGCATTGTATATATGTTAGGCCCATAAACAAGTTGTGTTGACCAGCTAATTGTGTTATTTCGACTATTACATTAATTATCAATATTGAATTCTTTGTATATATTGACTGACGTGAGATTTTGAGTATATTTTGTGAATGGCCATGAGATTCGATAGTTCAATGTATGTTAGGAACTTGTATGATGTACTCGTTAACTAATTAATTGACATTTAACATTTTGGTTTGTTGTCAAACAAAAAGTAGCGTGATTAAAACTTAAAAAGATAGGTGCGATCTAAAATTATTGTATGTATAGTTTTCATTTTTTACTGCGATTATTTTTGTGTATATGAAATGTTTTTCTGTTATGTTTGTTAATTGTAAATCAGTATATTCTACTGTTATGAACAATGCTTAATGTAACGTCATTATTGTCGATGTTATATATTTGCCTCACCCCCTTGCGTGGGGGAGTTAGAGTTTGAGTCGTATGTCAAGTGCACTGGAATCCATGTCAGTTTGTGTTTTGAAATGGAAGTACTACCGTTCTGATGCTTTGTAATTTGTATATGTTTTCAAGTTGCTGCGTTTTGTTGGAGAAGCAGTCTGATTGTAAATTAAAGAGGAAGTGAAAAATTGTACATATCTAGTATTTATTTCTACCACGACGCCCCAGGAAAATAATGTTGCAGCGAGCAGAACCCCCACACATCGTTATGTTGAAAAGCTGAGTATTATGTTTGAAAGTGGTAGAATGAAATGTAATTACTAAAAATATATTAAAGCATTATAATACAAATCTACAGTTTTGTTCTAATCTTTATGAAATTTTCTACACGTAAGCTTCAATGCATGAGGACGGTCGCCGTAAGTGTAAGAATCACATGCGATATATAGTTCATGACGTATGTCGTCATAAACAATGAGATGCGCGAAAAACTGCTGTATTTTGCGACAATGCTGCTCATTTTCTCCTAAACCATTGGACCGATTTCAACCAAAGTTGGTACACACATTCCTTACCGTGAGGTAACAATTGCTGCATGGTTAAGAATCACAAACGGCACATGGTTCAACGGATATTACGTCATAACCAATAGAAATCACAAAAAATGCCATATAATGCGGCGAGACTTTCGAAATAACTGTATGAGAATGACAGTACATAGCGGCTTGCAACAAACTTTAAACATAATTTCAAACCTTTATTAAACTTTTTCTCGCTGGCAACCATAGTAAAATGATGAAAGGAAAAAAGTTTCTCGCTTACTAGTTTTCCGCTATTTATGGAGTAAAACTACGGCTCTCGGTACAACGTTACAATTTATAATGTGAACACTACAAATTGTAGCGACAGGAAATTTTACGAACAGTATAAAAACATATAGCTGAATGTACCTTCTAAATTGAATCATGGTACGACGCGGAGTTCATGAGATATGAGCACATTAACAGTAACGTTCCGCTGTTCATGGACTAAAACTACGGCATTCGGCATGACGTTACAATTTATAATTTCTACACTACAAATTGTAGCCTCAGGAAATTTTACAAACTGTACACATGCATATAGTTTACTGTATCTTCTAAATAGTATCACAGTACGAGACGCAGTTCATGAGATATGAGCACATAAACAGTAACGTTCATGGAAAACCGTCCCTTCACGAACCAAGTCTTAATCTATTACTTCTTTACTACTAATTGGATTCACAAGAGATTTTACAGACATAGTGCCCTTTACAAATGAATATATACGTAAAAATGGCAGGAATAAATAGATAAATACCCGGGCAACGCCTCGTTTTCAGCTAGTTTACTTCTAAAAGATACTGAACATTGTTTATTTTTCTTTGATAATAAACACCAAGAACATATGAATATGCACATGAACACTAAAATACAGTAAGTAAGTGATTACACCGTTATGTGACTGTAACAAAATGAACCTATTATTATGAAGAGAGCAAAGGCTGCTCTTCCCCAAATCTTTTCAAACATTTAAATATTCGTTACATCGAAGAGTATAAATCCAGACACATTTGCAAAAACGTCCAAAGACATATGGCAAGTAACAACACAAAAGTCATTGTTCTATCCCATATCTGTTAAAAACAAGATTGGGTTTTAAAAAATTGCATGCAGTCGGTCTCGAACCCAATACCTTCGGCAACAGTACGATTCCACTATTCACACGGCTATTCTTGTTAGCCAGAGAGTAGCGACTTCATTATTATTTATGATCGGAACTTATGAAAGCTTGTCGCGTCTTTAATTTATAGATATACTAGCTTAAACCCGCGGCTCCGCTCGCGTGTTGCTTGATTATGATAGATAACCTTTTTTTGTGTAGTGTGCTATGAGACTGGTTTTGAAGGAACTAAAAAATATTCCTATCAGATTGTAGAAGTCTATGCACTTACCGTTTATCAGGAAAGTAAGTAGTGTAGATCAAATCACACGTAAAAATGCACTCGTTTCGAAGAATCCAATCACGAAATTCAACAATAATGATTGTAATAATATCACTGATCGATCACTTGATGTAATGCGCGAAACGTCAAATCGATTTTTTTTAAAGAGATGTATTAAAAGAAATTTCTTTTTTACTGCTTTATTTATTTATTCTTATATTTCCTTATTCGTATTCTTATCCTTACAGAGAAAGACCTGAAGACATTGTAGCACGCATAGAGTAAAGATATGATCTGTGGCATCACATTTCGCTGTATGTAACATCCTTGCTATAGAGGACGCAAAAGTCATCGCTGGCCTTCAGTCAGAATTTTTTTATAATTTGACGACTTTCAACCACCATATCTTCCACAGCTATCGGCATGAAACTGCTATGGTGTACAACGGGAGACTTCGGACAACAATTACACACAGACCATTCGTTTGCGTTCTGTAGTTTTCGCTGCAGAGCGAAATATTAACACACACACACACACACAATTTTATATACACCGATAACTTTCCATCCCAATATACTCCACCCTTTTATCATTATCAACCATCAAGCAACAATGCAACCAATAAAACTATTTTCAAAAAGTAAATATAATTTTAAAAAGTAATTATTGTTCCGGATTTCGCGTTATATTCTTCAGGTTAGTAAATATCTATCAGATCGCTATAAAACCGTGCCTAAAACCTTCCTCAGGTATAAATTAGTAACTGTACAAATATTTAAGTCTCCGCATCTTGTCTTTCGGACGTGATAAGCGTACACCGAATAGACATTCACATTAATATAGATCGATAAATGGGTATCCGATCGCCAAAAAACTGTGCCTAAAGCCTTCCCCAGGTAAACATTAGTAACTGTACAAATTTTTAGCTCTTTATGTCTTGTGTTTCAGACGTGATAAATGTACACCGAACAGACATTCACATTTATAGATATAGAACATATTTTACCAAATATGGCGTGTTTTTGATGAATCTTCAATGCGCCTAAAACAAATATGAACGGCGCATGTTGCCTTCATTGAAGATTGGTGAGGTGCACAGTAGCTCCATTGCCTTTGCTTTGGGACCATTCGCGCGTAACCGCCAGAGCTCGAATAGCCAGGAGCTGGCGTCTCTACCAGCTCCAACGCCAATGTTAAAAGCGGCTTTCCCGTCGCCCCTCCAAATGTTTGCATAGTTTATGCGACTTAACTACAGGGGCCATCAGTCCCTAAACTTACAAACTACTTATGAACTAGCTAACACTAAGGACGACACAAATATCCATGCCCAAGAGGGGATTGGAACCCCCGACCTTAATGGCTGTGCAGACCGTGACTGGAGCGCCTCAGTCCCCTCGGCCACCGCGGCCGGCCTTTCGCTCTCCCTGCCGCGGGAGCGCCACAATCACTACGTTTACATGCAACACATCTTCCGGAAGACGAAAACCGATTTTCGTAAACTGTTTTTCCCCGTCGTGTTTACTCGGCATAGCCTGAATCGTATTGCCTAATCCACTTAACATGGCGGCTGAAAAACAGCTGATTCAGTTCCTGATTTAGTCAGCACAATCACTATTTTACTTTGTTTAAATACACAGATTTATTGTTATGGTCTTCAGTCCGGTGACTGGTTTGATGCAGCTCTCCACCCTACTCTATCCTGAGCAAGCCTTTTCATCTCCTCATAAGAACGACAACCCAAATCTATTTGAATCTGCTTACTATACGCGTCTCTTGGTCTCCCTCTGCGATTTTTACCCCACACACTTCCCTCCAATGCTAAATTTACGATTCTCCGATGTCTAAGAATGTGTCCTACCAAGCGATCCCTTCTTTTAGTCAGGGTATGCCAAAAATTCCTTTTCTCACCAATTCTGTTTAGTACCTCTTCATTAGTTATGCGATCTACCCACCTAATCTTCAGCATTCTTCTGTAGCACCACATTTCAAAAGCCTCTATTCTCTTCCTGTCGGCACTGCTTATCGTCCATGTTTCACTCCCGTACAAGGCAACACTCCACACAAATGCCTTCAGAAAAGACTTCCTTACACTTAAATTAATATTCGATGATAGCAAACTTCTCTTTTTCAAAAATGCTTTTCTTCCCATTGCCATTCTGCATTTTACTTTTTTTTTTATGTTTTTTGTAATTCAAATTGTGATCGCCATTTCCAGGAAAGGGCCTGTCGTCACACTAGTGTGGAAGTGAAGTGAAGTGAAGGGGCCGGAAGCCAGTGAGACGGATGTCTGCGCGGCCGCCCACCAGGTGGCAGGCCTGTCGCCTGTCGGCCAGAGTTGGTTCCGGCTCGCTGGAGAGTCAGACAGCGCAATATTCGCTCCGCACCTCATAAAGCGTGTGTGGGGGAGGCGTGGCTCCGGCGCGGCGTCAGGGGGAGGGGGGAGGGGGGGGGCAGCCAGACGGAGGGCGGGGGGCGCGCATCGATCGCCGCAGCTGGCCGGGGGGTGGAAACTCGCCCCAGCCACGTCCACCACGCGGACGCCCCTCCCCACAGCACGGTCGCGGGACGCGTTCAAAAGGCAACAACTGACTAACGCAATTATCGGCCCACTTTAGGTTACGGTAGTAACACTAAAAGTGGCACTTTGCGATCGTCTTTTGACAGCTCCAAATTTAAATGAAAATAACGGCTTAACCATTCGTCTGTCACAAAAATTGAATAATCGAATTTCTAGACGAGAAAATTCTCTACAAATTTTTTCCCCTATATTTTTTTCACATTTCGTAGCGTTTCAGAGATATTTGCAAAAATATCGGCGATTTTGGGATGTCTGCCTGTCTGTCTGTCCGTAACGTGTTCCCTGTTTTTAAGACGAACAGTTCAACCGATCAGAACCAAATTTTACAGACATAATTGTAGGCCGCCAGAGACCAGAACCTCCCTTTTTCAAATTTTTCGGACATACAATACGGTAGTAATTAAAAAAAAAAAAAAAAAAAAAAAAAAAAAAAAAAAAAAAAAAAAAAAAAAGCCGTTTGTAATATAATTGTAACTGCAAACGAACCGTTGATCTGACACGAAAATTGAATAACCTGATTGGTAGAGGGGAAAATTCTCTGCAACCTCGCTCTATTATTTTTTTTTTCACATCTTGCATCGTTGCAGAGACATTTGCAAAAATAACGGCGATTTGATGATGTCTGTCTGTCTGTCTGTAACGTGTTCCCACTTTTTAGGTCGAACCGTTCAACCTATCGGCACCAAATTTTACAGACATAATTGTTGGCTACCTGAGACCAGAATCTCTCTCTCTCTCTCTCTCTTTTTCAAATATTTCGGACAACAAATACGTTAGTAATACCAAAACAGCCGTTTGTAATTAATTTTAATTGCAAATAAACCGTCCATCTGACGTGAAAATTGAATAACCGAAATAGTAGAGGAGAAAATTCTCTACAACTTTGTTCCCTTTTTTTTGTTTTTCATATCTCGTATCGTATGAGAGATATTTGCAAAAATACCGGAGATTTGACACCCTCCACTGAATTAACGAAAACCAGCCGTTCGGAGATGTCACGTGACATTCATCGCCCAGAACTCTCTGGCATACGCCGTCTTGCGTTGCGTATTTGATGATTTTCTTATTGTAAGTTACACGTTGTCATTTCAAAGCAATGGCTTACTGAAGAATTAACAAAAACACATCGTTCTTCGTACGATAAATGATAATCTAGTATCTACAAATGCCATATTAGCATCAGTTAATAACTGCCATCAATAGTATGAGATTAAAGGTCACAATTTTCGATTGAAAATCGTAGCGTAGTGGGCAAGGCGTTGGACTATGACGCTGAAGGTCAGTGGTTCGGAACCTGCCACTACCTACAACTTTTTTTTCCCCTAAAAGGGTTTCGGACACTCTTGTTGATTAATTTTTTTAGTTTGATTATTAATTTGGTCCAAAATGTTTGCAAAAACTTATAAAACTACAAATCTAAAGTGGGCCGTAAAACACGTCAGTGTGATTTTTTTTTTTTTTTTACTACAGTTGTAGGTTTCAGTCAGCGTGTGACGATACACAGTGCGTAAAATGCACGTTAAATCATTACAGGTGCTTATGAGTAGACATATCACACTATGAGTCTTCATGGTGATGTTGAAACACTATTTTCGTCGTATAGGGTCAAAGTGTGAATACGTAGAAAGATAATAAAGTAAAATGTTTTAACGTGAATTTCACCCACTGAAGATGGTCACACAATGACTGAAATCTAGATCTGTGATGAAAATTACTAAGACTGATTGCTGTTATCCTTTACATCTTCGGAAAACTGAGCTCCAGGAGACTGAAACTGAATCAAACCTGGCACTCACCATCATTGAATAAATTGCTAAAAACCCAGCGTTGGCCGGGAATTTATTTATTCAAGCCTTGAGTTGTTACTTCTATCCCTTCTCTCTCTGTGCATCTTTTTTTATAAAAACATGTTCATATAAGAAATTAAGCTGTATTGCTTAATGTACAAAATTATAAGTGCAATACATGTGCAAAGTGCAAAACATGTTCATATAAGAAATTAAGCTGTATTGCTTAATGTACAAAATTATAAGTAAAAAAAATAGTAATCAAAATGCAAACGAATATATAACATTCATTTAATTCAAAACTTGACTATTAACAATATCCCTTCTTGCTTGTTCAGGAACTGGTATGGTGGGCCCACCCTTGTGCAAGCGACATAAAGTTGTCCACGTGAGAAACATGCAGAGGTCACATCCACTCCCAGTATTTAACAGATTGTATTACGTTTAATAAAACACAGGACGAAGTGCAAGTCTCACTGGAAACTGCAGTCTCTTGAAGTAATAGGTAGATCTGTCGGGTGTAATGGGCCTTCGTTGGATGTACACATTCCCTTCCTTTCCTTGCATCAGTATAGAAGTCCACGGCTTTCGCCCGCAGCCGTGTGTGCGCTCTTCTAAGTTGTCAACACTACTGTCATGTTCCAGGAATATTCTTAAGCTGACTGGAATACAGGAGTAAGTAAGTAGTGTATGTAAACGTGGTCGATGATGTGACAGATTTTTACCCATGGTAGTATAAAATTATGATCTCATATTTATCGAATTGTGTAATTTTGCAGGTATATATTCACCTGTGTAACTGTTGTATGTATGAAAAAGCTGTTGCGCATACAGTTAAAATTAGTATTAAGAAGTCATAGATTAAGGCATGTGATGGGGCGGTTTTCCATGAACGTTACAGTTTATGTCCACATACCTCATGAACTACGTGCCATACTGTGATAAATTTTCGAAAGTACCTTCAGCTGTAAGAGTGTGTAATATCAGTAAAATTTCCTACGACTACAATTTGTACTGTACAAATAACAACGACATAACGAATGCCGTAGTTTTACTCCATGAATATCGCAAAAACAGCAGACGAGAAACATATATGCTTTCATCATTTTGCTATGTTTCTCAGAGAAAAAAGGATAGTAAGAGATTGAAATCATCATTTAAGTTTGTTGCAAGTCACTAAGCACTCTCAGTTTCATATAGTGTATGAAAAAGTCACGTCACATGACAAGGCAGCTTTTTACACTCCTATTGTTTGAACCATGTATCGTATGTGGTTCTTATCCCAACAGCATTGTTACCTCACGGTAACGAATATGTGTACCAAATTTGGTTAAAATCGGGTACTGGTTAAGGAGGAAATGTGTAGCACTGTCGCTTGATGTATCAGTTTTTCGCGCATTTCATTGTTTATGACGTCATGTCTTCTGAAATTTGTGTTGTACATGATGTTTACACTAACGGCAACCTTCCTCATCGATTGAAGCTTAGGTGTGCAAAATTTCATAAAGATTGGAACAAAACTGCAGATTTGTAAGCAATAGGTACACACAAACATATGGACATTCTGCTTTATATACAGTCATTTAATTCGCGATTTTTCAGGTTACTTGCCCAGGAGCTAGTATGAATAAATCCTTGTGCAAGCGACTGGAATAATAAATGGACTAAAATGTGGTGCATGATGTGACTGACACGTTGTTACCCAACGCAGTATATATGATCTCATATTTATTGAATTGTATGTTGTATAATTGTAAAACTTTGAAGGTATATATTCATTTGTATAAGCGCAGTATGTCGGTAAAATCTATTGCGAATACAGTTGGTAGTAAAGAAGTAACAGTTTAAAACCTGATGCGTGATGGGGTGTTTTTCTATGAACTACTGTTAATATCTACGTGATGTGCTGTGATACAATTTCGAAGATACATTAAGCTGTATCTGTATATTATCTGCAATATTTTCTGGCCTACAATTTGTAATGTAGAAAGTATAAATTGTGACGTCATACCGAATGCAGTAGGTTTACTCCATGAACAGCGAAAACTATGTAGGCTAAGCGCGAGACCTTTTTCCTTTAATCATTTTGATGTGGTTGTCAGCGAGAAAATATATAATAAAGGTCTGAAATTATGTTTAAAGTTGGTTTCAAGTCGCTAACTACTGTCACTCTCATACAGTGTGTAAATAAAGCCACGTCGCATCATGTGGCAGTTTTATACGACTCCTATTGTTTGTGACATATCTCCTGAACCATGTATCGTGTGTGGTTCTTATCCCTACAGCAATTGTTACCTCAGAGTTAGGAACACGTTTACCAAATTTGGTTGAAATCTGTCCAGTGATTTAGGAAGAAATGTTCAACATTGTCGTGTGTTGCAGCGAATCTCATTGTTTATGAGGTCGAATCTCCTGAACTGTGTGTTCACTACGATCATTATGTAACACTTACGGCGACCGTCTTAGTTTGCCTGTCAAGCAGTGGCGTAGCCAGGATTTGGTTCTAAAAGGGGGAGGACTAATTTTTTAAACATAAAGACTACTGAATTTATAAATCTATGACTTAGTTTTACACTTTTTATAATTTAACTAATTATACCATGAAAACAACTGCACAAGAAATAAAATGATTACGCTCGTAAAATAATTAAGCCAGTGACGTAACTAGGACTTGGCTTTGGGGAGGGGGGATAGATCTGCTTGACGAGCAAAATTTTAGTGTCTCCAGACAGACTACCATCTACCACTCCCGTTGAAGAAACTAAATCACTCCCATCCAGTGAAAGCTTATGGTAAAACACTCCAAGTTTCCAATCTTTACCTTTACCAAATTGCTGTTATACGATTTTTTTTCGGGTTCTGGGTGGGGCGGGGGTGTTCTATCCCCCTTATCCCCCCCCCCCCCAAGTTACGCCACTGTTTTAAGCAGCTTCTGTGTTACTAGCCAAAGAGAAAGGCCTTTACAGTTTAATTAACATGAGACTACGTGTAAAAATTGCACTAAAATAACACCATTGTTGTTGATAAGATTCCACTCGGTGGCGCTGCTGACCTGCTAAGCAGTGGGTTGCCGCATTTGAATAATCGGCTGGTAACTTGAGAGTTAGCCTCCAAACAATATAAAGCCTGCCCACTTACCTCTAGTGACCAGTGTCGCCGCTGTGGTTCCAACTTCGTCCGATGTTGGCGCCACAAGCCAACCTCATTCTACGTCGCGTCTACGGAAGCCGTGTAGGAAAAAACACACAAAAATATTCGTATAGCACAACGGCTCATTTTGGGCACAGATGTCGAGAACAATTTATCTTTACCCAACAATAAAATATGTTTCTTTGTATTATCGTGTTGTAATTAAGGGAAGAAGTGCATCCCTTATTTTAGGCCTACTTGATAGATTACAGTTAAAATGAATTGTAGCCTACAGAATGCAAAATTGTTGTTTTTATTTCATGACTGGTCGATTTTAATTTCAACCATTACATAAAGACCTTTTTATCCGTTTATCCGTAAAATTACTAATTGGTAGGAATTGTTTTGCGGATTTTCCTATAGAGCTTCTCTTTAAAGTTTCATTCGCTTCGAAACTTGTCTGTATTGTCGCTTTTTAATTTAGTTTGTAGAGCCGCAGAAATTTTCGCAATACTAATTTGCTCAGGAGCTCTGCATTAGAATGCTTAACGCACGTTAACGCGATGTTAACGGTGTGTAACTGTGGAGGGGACTTGTGGATGGTCTGTAAGTACCTCATTAGTCACCGTTCCAGTTATGTCGGAACATGTCCAATGTAGGTTTTGCGTATAGAAGACCACCTCTATATTTTCCCCTTATTAAGGCCATCATTGGAGACGAAGTTGTACACTTCTGAGCTTATAAACACAGTACTCGAAATGTGCCTTTTCTTCGACGAGGCGTACAAAATATCACCGACATACACAGCGGTAACAGACCCAATTCTGTAGGTTCCCCTCAACATAATTCCATCTTGCAAGCATCCTTGAATTTGACACCGGAAAAGAAAAATTCACGATTTTCTCATCTGGTGCCATGGATTTTGACGACATCCAGATATTGCCTGTGGTATCAGATTTGACTTTTACAGAAAATTATAAAGAAATTACGCTAGTTACTGTACCAGTATTATGTGCAGTTCCTGAGTAACACCACCTGCAAATTGTCTTGTACAACAAAACAGGTTGTCCACTTCTCCAGATGAGAATTTTTTCTTAGCATAAAGTAGAAAATATTCTGCACAAGGTACCGTATTTGATAAACTTGATAGCTGACGATATTGTTATACAAGCAGTTTGAAATGTTTCTTTGTTATGACCTCGGACTTTGATAAATGATTTCCAGCACAATGGCAAATAGGATATGAAGTCATTTTCCAACCACTAAAGCCTTGCTTCTTAAATTTGAGAAAAACAGCAATGCATCGTCATTTCTTCTGTGTACATGCGGGATAGTGGTTTTTGTTTTTATTTTTTATTACAAAATGACACGCAACAATATCCACTTTCCGTAACACACTTAGATTGGAAGATTCACGCGTAAAAACAGCAAGTTGCGGTCTTTCGGGATGTACAATGTGCATTGCAACATGTTGTAGCAGACGTCACGTCTTCCATTTAAGCCTGATTTAAGCTCAGCGAGTGTGGGGTTGTTTGGTGGCGTCTCCAGCGGTGTCTGTTTCAACGAGAGCGGCGACATGAGTTTACTCCTAGTGAGAAGGCTATAAAGTTTTTCACCACAGGGTGTATATATATATATATATTTTACACACACACACACACACACACACACACACACACACACACACACAAATGAGGAGATAACTGAGTCACTGTGCAAGTAGCCTAACGTCTACATACAGTAAAAACACAAAACTATAAATATAGATAAAGTAATACATACACAGTTCCAAATACAGAAAAGCGTCCTACAGTGGAGTTGTGAAATACCTTTATTTATTTATTTATTTTTATTTTAATATGAAAAGTATAAAAGTTAAGATAATAATTCTCATATGAGAAAAGAAGTCAGCCGTTGCATAAATAGCTTAATGTCTAAATAGAGCAGGTGGGAAAAAGTTATGTCTACAGATTAAAAACCAAGATCATTAATAATAAAAATGACATACAACTGCAGTTAAAGTTAAGTATAGGGTTCTATGTCCCAAGTCATTTGAAGAATTTAAAACTTTTCTCTTCAGTTAAATAAGTGACACAAAGTTTACATTAACAGTAAAGGGTGAACCATATACAGATTATATATTTCTGTGAAGAGTAAAAATATTTATATAAAACATATGAGTAAAAACCTTAACATAGATGATAACAGATATAAAAAAAGAGAGTAAAAACTTTAACACTGGTGACTGCAACATGACATTAAGTGTAAAGTACCACTCATGTTACATGTAAAAGAAGCAATAATGATTTTTTTTTCAGCAGGGTAGCAAAATGTAAATAATGAATGAAAAGGGGGGGGGGATTACATACCGTAAAAATATTGAGAGGCTAATAAGGACAGTAAACTGGAATTAACAATCAGAGAAGTAATGTGTGTAACCAATCCTTAATGTTAGGAAGAGTCATTTACTAAGAATTGGACTAAGATAGCATGTGCGTATGACACAGAAACAGGTGAGAAACTGATCCCAACACAAAGGATAGAACAGGAATGAAGGAATATAACCACCCTGTGATGAAAAACTTTAACAAGATGTTTACGTGCGTTAGAAGGTTATGTCTCTATTTTTACATATGACGCTAAGGTAATGTACATGTTTTGTTAATTGTCATTTTAATGTATACCACAATAACTTTGCAGTTTGTAGACACTGTATAACGTTTTGCAGTGATTGTACTGGACTTTCTGAAGATGGTGACTGAGCTCACCGAAACCAGTTAAGGGACGAAAATAAATTTTTAGCGATCTTGGCTGAATGAAGTGTTTTATATAAAACTGTTGACCGCTCTCCTGTGGCGTGAAATGCCTTTTAACTATAAAATTATAGTTACGTTCAGACCGCTTCGTGGCTGCGGCACTGCAGTCAAGCGTGCAATATTTCATAACGATTGGGACAAAACTGCTGATTTGTATGTAATACGTAGGCCTACATACAAATACACGGATACTCTGCTTTATATATAAATAAGAAAGAGATAATTATTATCAGCAAGCAACTGCAAAAGCAGACATTGCCGAAGTGCAGTCGCTTGCAAGGGTCAGAGATTCAGATAGCCTTACTGCAGGTGAAAACTACAGCGGCGGGGTATCAACAGCGGCAGCAGCCGGTGGAAGGGTAAACAGGACTTCTGTGCTTCTGCTCAGGCGAGTAAAGAGTTATAAATAAAAACATTTGGGGGAGATGCAGGAGTAGGTCTAACAGTGAATAAGATAACATGAACGCGGATAATCTGCTTTCGACAACATAGTGATCGCATTATCATAGGAAAGATAGAAACAGAGCCAGTACCCACCACATTGCTACAAATTTATATGCTAATTCACTCTGTCGTTGATAATGCGACTGAAGTACTGACGAGGAGATAAAAAAAATTATTTTGGACTTAGAGTGATTGTGATGGCGTATGGATTGATTATTTTTATCTTCATCATAGCTATTTTTGGGCTTAAAATAGTTTTCAACAAAGACGACTCACGTTTATTTAACAGAAACTCCCGAGGTCTGATAGACAGCAGCATGTTAGTTACGTGAGAAAGATGAGACATTAACTATAACTTGCTAGATAGACGACAAAGCAGCCAGACTGAGTCATGAGATAAGAAGTACAAGGCAATGGATTGTTAATTAACTGAACGAAGTGCGAAATTGCGCCGCGGCGGATTAGCCGTGCGCACTGGGGCGCTGTGCTGCGATGTGCGGGGCCGTTCGCCGTCGGGGGTTCGAGTCCCCCCCTCCCCTCCCCTCGGGCATGGGTGTTTGTGTTGTCCTTAGATTACTTTACCTTAGTTTAAGTAGTTTGTAAGCTACGGACTAATGACTCCGCAGTTGACTCCGATAGATCTACAAACATTTAATCACTTTTTTTTTTTTTTTTTTTTTTTTTTTTTTGCGAAATTCCAGTTAAAAATTTTCACCCTATGACTATTACCACGGCCAGAACAATTATTAACATATTACGACCAACGTTGCACTTGCCAGAGGAACAAGACACATTATGTAAAGAAAATCTGACCTTTATTAACGATACCTTAGTTTTAGTTTTGTTACAATACTTAGACAAATTAATAGCGTCAAAATCCGGACAAATTGCTGTTAACCTAATATTACAGAAACTTAAGATAAATAAAATTAGTTTTAGTGTATCAAGAACAAGCGAAATCTTGTTTCTAGTGTTTACTTCTGCAATTTACTTGTGTATTGTATGTAAGATACCTCCATCAAAAGAAACAACTATCCGTTACATACCGGTGGATAGGATACGAACTATAAGTGAGTAATAAAAACATGAAGAAAAATATGAAGGATGTAACTGAATGGAATGACAGTAGAATAATTAAGTGACAGAGAAATAGGAAATACTGTGTATATTTGTGGAAGAACAATTCGGGATGAATTTCTTAAAAGACGACGACGTGTTACGCCACATAACAGTAAAGAGTAAGAAAATATAAACTTTCAGATGTTCAGTCACATCGCCTTTAATGATAGGCAAGCAGAGCAGAAGGGGAAAGCAGATAACAATATTCGTTGCTTCGCTGGAGATTCTGTAACTTGACGTAACTCTTACATTGGAACACAGAGAAACATATTTTAGCAGTAAACAGAGTGTCAAGCGAATATAGCCGTGAAACTAGCACAGATTCGGTAATTCCAAAGCGAGCCTCACGTCAGAAGCTCCTTGCTAATGCCCATAAATAGTCCAACTCTTGGAGCTTGAGAGGATCGATGGCAAGTACTCTTACTGCACTCGCTTCCGTGCTTACAATACTGTAGTGAGCCCTCTCCTAGATGCTCCAGCACTGGCTACTGCAACTAGCAGAGAGGACTAACGGTGTTGTCTCTTGCCGTTCACTGATGGAGAATCTGGTTGTCTTCTGACAACGTGGAGTCTTCCGTCAATATCTATTACCTATTTGTTTAATATATTACACACACACACACACACACACACACACACATATATATATATATATAATAGACAAAGATTACTCACCAGGCGAAGGAGCACAGGTGTGACAGCAGCACCAATGAACGGAACACACTCACATAAACACAAACGCAAGCTTTCGCAACCCACTTGCTTCTTCAGGCAGAAGGGAAGAAGAGGGAAAAGGAAATGTTCAAATGTTTTTATAGTCTATGGGACTTAACTACGGGATCATCAGTCCCTAAACTTACAAACTACTTATGAACTACTTACGAACTAGGACGGCACAAATATCCATGCCCGAGGGGGGATTCGAACCCCCGACCGTGGTGGGAAAAGGAAATGATGAGGGTTTTAAGGAAGGGGGGTAAGGAGCCATTCCAATCCCAGGAGAGGAAAGACTTACCTTGGGGGAAGAAAAGGTAGGTGAACAAATACACACACACCCATACATTCACACAGACGCAAACACACCTAGGCAGACATACTATAGAAACTGCAACGTTTCTATAGTATGTCTGCCTAGAATAGTAATGTTAGCAACGAAACGTTCAGTTTACAAGGATAATTGATTTATTGGCCGGACAGTGGTTCGTACAAGAACGTATTGAAGACAGAGCAGGGACTGCATTAAATGGTTATTTTATGGTCAACAAAACGATTGTAAGTGATTGGGTTTCCAAAGAGCTTCGACGGATTAGCTAACCTCAGTGATTTACTTCATGGTCAACACGGAAGAATGTGGCACTCATTGTACGTGACTGGGTTCATTTGGCGACTGCTGCAAACTTCAGCACACTACCCCGCCGATGTCATAAGTATAATTTCACCGTTTACTGGACTAGGAAATAATATAAAAAATATAGATTTATATTCAATATAGATTTATATTCAATTGTTTAGTTTATGTCTTGGCGTCCGAGACCATATCAAAATTTGTTAGACCTTCAAGTAGAATCTTCAAAATACTATGCAACTGAGTTTCCAAAGAGCAGTCAAGAGATTTTTGCAACGTCAGCTACTGCCGCATGTGAAATTTTACCGAAATCATTATACAAATACATCAACTTCAAAAATGACGTATCGATATTCGATTATAATTGTACAAGGAGACAAATGAAGCTTGCATAATTCAAAAGGCGCTTTGCCATAGATGCGTGCAAAACGAATTTCATGTGTATACGTAGTCATTAAGAGAGATAAAAGGAAGCAGATAGTTTTACGCTTTAATTCTCCAACTGCAAAATAAAATTGAAGTGGTACCAACTTCTGCCTTGCTTACAGGTCACGTGCTATGGTAAAAAATGCAGAAAAATGCGACACTTAAGTAACAACGTTTCGTGGAAACGCATGTTAGGTGCGTTAATGTTCAATGGTTAATTTTCAGTAAGATTGATCATGATATCAGTGAAAATCAAAGCACCATAGAAAAGATTTCTGAACAAAACATCGTTTATGGGCGTCGTTATTTCATTGAATTTTATGTAACAGTAACTTTGTGATAGTTTCCAGCAGATAACACATACTTTGAAGCAATTCCCTAATTTTTAATTTCTTCATTCATAGAAACGACGAGTGAAACAGGATACGGGCATAGATATAGATGGAGGAGGAGATGGATGGAAGGAAAGGGAGTGATAAACAGAGGCCGGGGATTAGATGGAGGATGAAGAGGTAAATAGAGGGAAGCAGGAGATAGACATAGCGGATGGCAAATAGATGGAAAGAATATAGAAAACAATAGCTTTTTACCTAGGTCAATTACGGTATACGTCACTGGGTCCAGAGTCTGTAAACTGATCTGTATGTTCGTGGAGAAAACGAACGACAAACAACGTAATGTGTTTAAAATAATGAGTACCTGCGAAACTGTATCTATTCTATACTAATAAATCTGTAAATGTAGGCATGTCGCTGTTCACTTCAATGTTGGAAACTACTGGACAAATCTTCATGCGGCTTTCACAAGAAACATGAGAAAAGTTTGGGCCAACATATAGGCATGGTTTTATCAAAATCGGTCACAGGAAAAAAAAGAAGATAAACCCAAAACTACTTCACGAATTTACATGGGGTTTTCACAGGTAACTTCAGCATATCGTGCGGTTACATACAGATATAATTTAATCATTTGTTTAAAAGCCATTGTGTAAATCTATTTGTTGAGGATAATCTCCGAAAATCCTACACGAAGTTTCATGGGTTTCCTCAGGTAAAATGAGAATAGTTTGGAGAGTAACATAACCTTCATTTCATCAAAATCGGACCAGAGGAAGGAAAGATATCGTAAATTGTAGTTTATGGTGTGTGTGCTATGCTTGAATTGCAGCATAGTATAGCAAAGGCCCGATAGAGGCGCTGTTACGTAGTATACTAAATAACTAATAGATGGCGGTGCTGCGTTTTTATTCACATAAGTGGTCTGCTTGGGTGTAATACACTGAAATAAGTGTTACGATTTACCTTACGGCGGCGTAGTGTATTGATTTGGGTAACGGCCGTTGAATCCTTTTTGAAAAATCAGTCACGAATAATGAGGGGAATAATTCTTTCTGTTGATAACGAAATAAAGAATTAACGTTGTTCCAATCAGTAAATTAATGATCCCTCTAAAGCGAGTATTTCGTTGCCAACGTTAACATACTAACACGCTGCAAGTAAAATTTAACCCAGGTACGACATAAAAAAATCATAGCTGTATCCCCCATACCTTGCAATACCATGGAAAGAAAAAGAAAGTGCTTCTTTCCGCGGGTGTCATTTGAATTAAAAACATAATGACATTCCTTCGCGTCTATCGATGTTTTCATTTACTAAGAATTTTTTTTTTAAGGAAACAAGTTTATGTAGTTTCCTTTCCAATTTCGGTGCGTACTTATATTACATCTTGAGTCCATTCTGTTTAGGAATGCCTAGAAAATGATGTAGTACAGTACAGAACACAAATAGAGGCCCTGTTAGTTATGTAGTCCACCAAGGTACTAATAGTTGGCGCTGCTGCATTTTTTAATTTATTTCTTTTCGATAGCTATGCCATAGAACAGCAATGAACCACTAAAGGTGCTGTTGGTTTTATAGTGCTGCAAAGAAACAATACATGACAGTGCTGTGTGTATTACCACAGTCTAATAAATACAGTCGCGACACTCACTGCTGTGAAAGCTGTTACCGCCGGACACTTGGAGCCACACTAGCGCTCCAAGCGGTCGTAAAGCCGGCTGTCCCTTAACGCCGTATACGACACATTAATAATGCCCGCTTGTTGTGTGATTTTCTAAATATTGTATATATTCTTGCATTCCAAGCTTTATTTAAGTATCTTGACACATGACTGAGTGTAAAAGAAACAAACCGAGCAAAAACTCGTGATCGGACACAAACTGCAATTGTGCAATATGTTACGAAATAATTCTTTAGAAATTGCTTGCAGCTTACCTTGCTGGTAGTGATAGATAAACATAGTATTTTGTGCAGACAAGCCTATAACAGAACTTCTAACGGACAGTTAAATATCAACAAATGTAAATTTAGTAAAAACTCGTGAATAAACTGACGCTAACTGCAACATATTTATGACGAAATTCTTCAGACATTGCACCTTAGTTTGCTGGTAAACATAGTATTTCACACATGAGAAACATGTAATTGGTCTTCCCGGTGTTAAAAGGTGCGAAACAATGTTTTTCCCTGCTTTTTAGTTATGAGTGCACCCACTGGCTATGAAACTTTCATCTAATATAATTTTGCTAC
The DNA here is from genome assembly GCA_026315105.1 of Locusta migratoria. Lineage (NCBI taxonomy): Eukaryota > Metazoa > Arthropoda > Insecta > Orthoptera > Acrididae > Locusta > Locusta migratoria. The sequence continues at coordinate 985,014,433 of CM048744.1, read as the reverse complement.
GAGATTATTTCAATTATATGTTATTTTAAGATAATATTACGTCGATTACACGACAGTCTAAATGTCATATTATATGAATGATCCTCAGTCATTATCACAGTGTCATCATATGGTTCGAAGATGAGGGAGGAGTTGGAGGAGGCGGGGCGACAATCGTCTGTAAAATAAGACGGCTCAGTGGTTTCAGATTAATAGGTTTATATGTTAGACTGTGGTTTCCATCAGATAAAACAGAAAACATTTAACCTTTCAAACATTAATAACGGTAACAATGTACACTTCTTTATCATACATTTCTTATACGTTTGCCTCTATAGTGAATTACTTTCGAATACCCAGACAAAAATGTTTCTAGCTGTGATGTAGCAGCAACCACAGTCGTAATACTTGTTTCAGGACACAGTTTAATTTCTTCCGCCTTTATATTATCACCTCTTTGCGGTAGTTTCCTTTTCATTCCCAGTTTCGGTGGTTTGTTTGGAACATAGAACAATGTAGGCACAGCATTCCACACCAGCTTCTTCCGTTCATCATTCATGAACTGGTTTGCATCGAAGTGTAGCGAGCAGAACTTCACATTATCACGTAAATACGCGGCAACTTTATCCAAAAGATCTTGTCGCCTGCTATTTATAAGCCATTTCTTGATCCTAAAAAGAAATAATCTTCAATATGTGTGTGTTGCTCACAAGATAATTGTAAATAAGCATTACCGAAACTTTATGTCACATACCTCTCAGGCTCCGTAGAAAACCTAAAGAATGATAAATATGACGTATTCTACTTGTTGTTGCTGCAGTTTATTGCACTACACACGCTTCCATTCGTACAAACCATTTCGTACACTAAAACACACAACAAACACACGTCTCGTATACGATATAGAGCAACGTGGCTTTACGTCCGCAAGGAGCGCTGCTGTCGCCTAGTATAACAAAAATCAGCGGTAGTGTCGCGACTGTATATATTAGACTGTGGTATTACCTCAGTAACAGAAGTACTTTAAGAGCCGCAACATTATCTCTGCAAATACAGACTAACATTGAACAGCGAGTTGCTGATTACATCTTGTATATTCACAGCTTAACAACATTTCTTCGATTCTTTTGACAGGGAACATCTGAATTTAAAACATAATGACATTCCTTCGTGTCTATCGATGCTCTAATTTACTTAAGAATTCTTTGCAAGGAAAATCGAATTTATGTAGTTCCCTTTCTGATTTCGATGTATCCTCGTTACATTTTGAGTGCGTTCTGTTTAGGAATCCCTCAAAAACGCCATAGTACAGGAAAGGACAATGTGAGGTGACGTTAGTTACGTAGTACCACAGAGTACACCAAATAACTAATTATGGCATTGCTGCATTTTTTATCTTTTTTTTATTCTCATAACTATGGTGTAATGAACTACAGAAGGGGTACAATTTTACTTATGACAGCGACGTTGTGTGCTGATGTTGGCAATGGCCGTTTAATGCTTTTCCAAACATCAGTCTCGTAGACTGAGAGGAATAATTATTTATGTTCACAATGAAATACCTAATTTATGCTGTTCCGATCAGTAAATTAATCATCCTCCTAAAGTGGATAGTTCGTTGTCAACGATAGCAAACTAAACCACTGCAAGTTCAAATGTTTGTAAATCTATCGGAGCAAACTGCGTGGTCATCAGTCCGTAGCTTACAAACTACTTAAAATAAGGTACTAAACTAAGGACAAAACACACACACACACACACACACACACACACACACACACACACACACACACACACAAACCTCCGACGGTGAGCAACCGCGCACTCCACAGCGAGGCGCCTTTGACCGCTTGGCTATTCCACCGTGGAGCCACTGCAATTAAAATTTAACACAGGTACGACACAAAGAATTTTTTTTTCTTCTTAGCTGTATCCATATGCATTGCAATGTTATTGAAAGAAAAGAAGTGCATCTTTTGACTGGTATAACCACTAATTGTGCGTAGAGTAGAATTATCTATGGAGTGAGCATTGTGATCTGTGCAGCTTCTCAACATTATGATGGAATTACCACATGATATTGAGACAAATGCACTCTTTCCACACATTTGCTTGCTCTTACGATTGGTTTGTACCGCATTGGCTGCAAAGAAGCCCCACCTCCTTTTTGCAGATCAACCACATAACATAAATGTGTCACAGAAGCAACAAGAAAAATGAGGTATCGCTAAATGGGCCATTTACACACAGTCATCCGTTTTAACCGAACAAATTACGACTAAGATAAGGTCAGCGATAGTAGATTTTTCCCAATATTAGGTGACATTTCCACCTTAATGTTGAGGACACAAATCTGTTCTGTGCACCTGAATGCTCACTCCAGAGATATTTCTGCTCTCTGCCTGTCACTAGAGATAATATACACAAATGACTGACAAACTCGTCAGAAACCTCTCTGCTTTCATAATTGTTTGGTCCAATATTGTGATTAAAATTTGCAATTACTTACTTTTGGTGTGGACTACATTAAGATAGAGGAAGACGTTTTCTTTCGCGAGGGAGGAAAAACTTTTGAGTAACTTGAGTTGAGCTTAAGGAATGTAGTTAACCAAGTTACACTACAAACGAAATTTCAGAATGCATATCCACCCTATTGTTAACTTTTAGAATGAAAGACACATCTGTATATCCATCTGAATTCATTATATCCTCCTAGCATTCCCCATCCTAATACATGATTTTCATGAGGAAAATTAGGTTCTCCCAGTTAGACACCCTAAATGTGACATGAAGATATTCATTTCCCCTGATCACCATAGAGAGAATAATTTATTATCTCTGAGGTGAATTTCCATCAGTAATCTCTGAACTTTTTGTACATTTCAATTCTAACACATTAGGCCAGGACCAAAACTATCTGTTTTTAGATAAGCAAGCTCTTCAATACAGTAAAGATACCACACAACATTTCCAGTGTGATGAAACACTGCTATAAAACAGACAAAGCGATTCTGCTATAACTTACACATAAATCATACTCCCCAACACCGCTTGCTATAAACAACACCAGAACAGGAGAACTTCTGTGAAGCTTGGAAAGTATGAGGCTAGGTACTGGCAGAAGTGAAGTTGTGAGGGCGGACAGTGAAGCATGCTGGGATAGCTTATCGGTAGAGTACTTGCCTGCGAAAGGCAGAGGTCCCAGGTTCAAGTCCCATTTCCGGCACACATTTTTAATATGTCAGGAAGTTTCAACAAAAGTTCCATCTTGAAATGAGTGCATTTCCACTTTTCGCACCTGTGTAGATGTTGGCACCCTTGGGTAAGATGCATACGCTATAACCATGTAAGAAATATGAGAGTTTCGTGGTCATATGGCAAACGGATAAGAAGACGCAAAAAGTTTGCACATGACAGCGCTCCAGTGCAACATGTGTAAAACAGAAGGATACAAAACATTTTAAAGCGACTTGCACATAAAATGACAACACTACAATTTTAAGCCATCCACACTCTACATCATGATGGAGAGATTTATAACAGTGCAACTGGCACAAGGTAAACTGCAACACAGTCCTGCCATTACAGCTAGTAGAACATTCTATACTGCTTGACAATCTTCAATGACTTTCTTATATTAAAAGGGAAAAAAGTTTGTAATTAAATTGTGAACTATGTAAGATGTCTGCCTAAAGGATGGCTTCACTACATCTTAACCTCACAGTCTGGGTTGTAAATAACCCAAAACAACATTGTGATTATACAAACTCTTTTTATATACTGCAGACAAACAGACTCCTGATTCACCTTACAAGGAAAACAGACATAGGCCACCGATTATTTTAATCTTAAGTTACTGTGGGTAAAAATTATTGAGTCGTCACTTATAAAGGGGGCTTCAGGTACAATGGTACAGGGTTTCCAAGCTACTGAAACCAGATATTTTGAGATATAATTTCATTGATGTTGTCTGAAATCTCTTGTTTATTTTTAGTATAGATGAACAAGCTATACTGACCGAACACACACACACACACAAACGCGCACACACAGAAAAATAGAATTGTGGCGACACCAGACTTTTTAAGTGTTCTGAACTATTTACATAAAAATGGAATACAGATACACAAAAATAACATAATAGTTCTCTTTAGTGCTCATTAAAACAGAAATTGACAAAAGTAGTTTTTCTGTGGTTGACTGCAAATGTGTGTACCATCAGATACCCATGGCTTCAGGGGATGTTGAGAAGACTGTCATCACGACTCTGATAGGTTTATACCACTACCGCTTCATGCTATCGGCTGAAAACTGTGTCTCCCCTCTCACCAACATCACGGCAGAGACAGTGGCTAAAGCCTTCCTTCATTCTTGGGTTTCATCACCACAGACCAAGGCCGTCAGTTCAAATCCGCTCTCTATTCCGACCTTTGCCACCTCTGCAGCATCAAATGCATCCACACCACCGCCTACCACCCGAAAGCAATGGGCTGGTAGAGCAGTGGCACAGAACCCTTAAAACTTCTCTCCAGTGCCACGACTCTTTATGGACAGAGGCACTTCCCCTCTTTTTGCTTGGATTACGAACGACCTACAAAGAGGACCTCCATGCTACTGTAGGCAAATTTTTCTATGGATAATCCTTACTTTTATCTGGCAAACTCATCTCCCCCTCTCCCATTCCTCAATCCTCTCACATCCCCACCCTGGTAGACCGGGCGCGTCTGCATTGCGCGAGGATCTGTCCTCCACCTCCCTCCAGTCACCCTCCCCCAAGGTCATTGTTCCCAAGAGCTAGGAATCTTGCAAGTACATCATGCTATGGGATGATACGGTCTGTCCTTCACTCAGTCCTCCTTACTCGGGCCCTATCGGGTGCTCCAGCGATCCCCCAACCCCTTCGCCTTGCTTATCAAAAACTCTCCCTCCACTGTGTCGGTAAACCACATCAAACCTGCTCATGTTGAGCCCCCCCCCCCTCCTCAGCTCCAGTTGAGGACAATCCTCCTCCTCGCTTCTCCGTCGTCTCTGCCGACGCACCTCTGCCTCCCCCCCCCCCCCCTCCTGCTCGAGTTGCCTCTCCGTCTCCTCCGTCCCCATCCTCTCCATCCCAGGTCTCTCCACACTCTCCCGCCTCCCCCTTCCGAGGCTTCAGCATTCAAACCGCTTCCTGAGGCCCCAGTCCTGGACTTAGAGGTTTCAATCCCTCCTCAACTCTCTTCCAACATTGCAATACTCTTGCACAAAGGCTCGATTTTCATACTATGTACGGCCGTCAGCACTTCCCGCCCCCCTCCCCAGTAAAATAGGTACGAGTTCCTGAAAAGTTTCTATCCTCCTGCTTCATTTAATATGGACGTTACACGAGCTTCTCTGCTCCCCTCAGGTGGGGTTAGAGTGGTACTTCCCCTCCTGCCTGTGCAACCCTCTGCCTCACGTCAGCTGGTGCGTCGGTTTCTGCCCCATTGCACACAGCCTTCATGGACCGTCGCTTCTGCCAGACAAGTCCATGGAGCTGTCCATCACTCCGACTCCATGCACACAACAATCACCGTCTGTTGCCCCCCACCCCATTCTCACCTCAACAAGAGTACTCCGTACTGTGGGGAAGAGGAGGGGGGGGGGGGGGCTATGTGGCGGCGATAGCTGTAATCGACTCTGAACATATTTTTACGATTGTCTATAGGCGAGCCTCCTCTTGGCCACCACCAACAATTACAGTCAGTCTGTGTTATGCTTTTGAACTGTTGGTTTAACAAAGTATTGATATACAGACAAGTGTGTTTTCTGGGGCTCACACAGTATGAAAAAAACACACACATGGTAACATTTCCTCTTGCACTGATGCATGCACTCGTTGTGGCATACTGTCCACTAGATCATCAACAGACTGTTGGACCAGACTGTTCCACTCCTCAACGTCAATTTGGCATAGAGCTTTTAGATTGGTAGGTGAGTCATCTCCTCCAGAACACAGCCAATTTAAATGTACTTCAGCAATTCTGGGTTCAAACTGCAGTGTCATTATCATAAAGGAACACATTTACAAGATGTGGGACGATGTGTGTCTAAGACTGCCTCCAGAAACGTCATTGACAACAATGCTGGACCTAGTCATGAATGTTGGTAATGAAGTAGCATGTAATGCAGCCTGTTAAGTGAAGTTTGAGTGAAACACAATGTCCTGTGGCTGCATAAAAATTTAGCAAGCTGTTTCTCCGAGCTGAAAGCTGTAAGTAGCAGTTATGAGCTGCTGTGGTAGCCTTTTGGCAGCCAGAGCTAGGCAAGTCACTGACGGTCCCTGTATTTCTGTACCTCTTTCCACATCTGAACAACATCACTTTGGTTCACTTCGAGATGTCTGGAAACTTCTCTTCTACATCTACATACATACTATGCAATCCACCGTAAGGTACGCTGTACCACTACTAGGCATTAGAGATCGGCTAAACCGTGATTTTCCGCGAACAGTGATTTCCGTGATTGCTACTTTTAAATCACTGTGATTCTAAACCGTGATTAATCACGGTTTAGAATCACAGTTTGAGGTTTTCACGACATGTATCCCTCCGTGATTTCAGCTCTTTCCGCTATTCCGTGATTTGTTCTCTTTTCGCTAATTCAGTGATTGAATCGCTGCGATTCAGGCGACTTGTATGATTTACCATGGAACTGACAAAAATTGAGTTAGATACTTTTGTTATCATGTTTCATCCGCCAGTAACTAATTTATCGTCTCTTTGTTGTTATGAAAGTTATGTTGTGAACAGAGAAAAGTAAATCTCAACAAATAAGTCAATAGTAAGTATAGTTTAACATAATAAACTTTCTAACCACATCAAGACAATGAAAGAATAGTAAATATTCTTAGTAAGTGTAAAAATTATTTGCAAGGTAGGTGTTATTTTGTTGTCAATGAATATATGCCCTCAATTTTAATAACTTGTTTCTTTAACGTAATTGATACTGCAGTTATTAGAGTGTGCTGTTATTTAAATACACTGGCCTATAATAGTTATCACATTACTTTACACGCTTCATTTACTTACAATAATATAGCATCAGTTTTACTGTTAGGTGCCATATGTTTTTAAGATGTAACATGCACAGCTAACTGGATGCTTAAATAAAAAAGTTACTACAGTTTCATTTCCAGTGCCATACACTTTTAACTCAAAATTTATGCATACATATGAAATAAGAAGCTGAGATCTTTACTATAATGAAGCAATTAATGTGATATCAGTATTCCAGCACAAGTCCCATGGGGAATGATTTTATGCACATGTTTTTTCAAGTTGCTCATGCATTGGTAACAGCAGCAGAGAGCGCGCAACTCTGACTCTGATTGGCTACTACGTGGTATTGCCAAAATCGGAGAGGAGTGCAAGTGTGCACATTTCAAATAAGTGAAGAGCTTAGTTGTTGTTCTGCACGCTACAACTGCGTTCTTTACTGCTGGAACAATACTCAGTGCTGAAGGAGTCTACCTTTCCACACTAACAAAGTATTAAAACATCATACTGCCTACTATTATTACAGCAGTTTAGAGTACAGACAAAAGTTAATTACTTATAAAACAATGTGATTGCAACATACCTTGCTCTGGCACCACAGGTTTGATGGCTCTGGAAGAAGTCATCGCATATTTCGGTTACATGCGCCTATTCACGGTGCTTCTTCAAGTTGGAGATACAAGTTTTATGCGACAACTGTATGCTGCACAAATTACATTTCGCATAGTCGCTATTAAGAGTGGTGAACTGACTCATCTCATCCTCGATCGCTTCATCTCGGCAGAAACAAGACATACACTTTTAGACGACGAATGGCGAAACGCACGAGATATGTGTTTCAGTTTTTAACCTCTCCCTGCCAGGCACTGGCGATTTTCTAGGAAAAACGCACAAGTGTATGCGAACTGGTCACTGTCCATAATCGGCTTTTGGCCGTACACCCGCTCTTCTCTAATTGCTGATTCGCTGCTATACCCGCTATTTGCTGCATTGATATTAGTACAGATTTCGATCCACAGATGGCTCTTTTAGCCTTTGCTGCTTCTCTTCTCTCACCTTCTCTTCGCTTTTCTGCTATTCGCTGCTACACCTGCTACTCGCTGCTGCATTTAGTACTCATTTCGGCCACCGGATGGCTCTTTGTAGTTTGTACTGCTGTTCGCTGCTATTCCTGCTCGTTGCTACTCAACCGTGACCGTGACTGAAATCAATGTCAAATTCCAGATCGCCGCGACCGTGAAAACAGTGAATTTTCAATCACTGTGATTTTTCACGAGTACATGATTTCTTACCCATCTCTACTAGGCACTTCCTTTCCTCTTCCACTCCCAAATACAACGAGGAAAAAAAGAATGCCTATATGCCTTCGTACGAGCCCTAATTTCTCTTATCTTGTCCTTGTGATCATTACATGAAATGTAAGTACACTCAACTTCAAATTCTGGCCCTCTAAATTTCCCCAACAGAATTTATCTAAAAGATCACAATCTTTCCTCCAGCGATTCCCATTTGAGTTCCCGGAGCATTTCCGTGACAATCGCACATTGGTCAATCCTACCAGTAAAGAACCTAGCTGCTCGCCTCTGAACTGCTTCTATGTCTTCCAGTAAACTGACCTCCTGCGGGTCCCAAACAGTTGAGCAATACGAGAGATGTGGTTGTACAAGTGTTTTATACACGGTCTCCTTTACAGATGAAGTACATCTTCCCAAAATTCTCCCAATAAACTGAAGTCTGCTATCCGCCTTTCTCACAACTGTCCATACACGTTCGTACCATTTCATCACGCTCTGCAATGTTGAACGAAGTGACTGCATCAAGAAGCTACTAATGCTGTATTCAAACATTATGGGATTGTTTTTCCTACTCATGCGCATCATCTTACATTTTTCTACATTGAGTGCTAGCTGCCATTCTTCACACAAACTAGAAATTTTATCTAAATTACCCTGTATGTTATTACAGTGAATTAAAGACGACACCCTCCCATACACCACAGAATCATCAGCAAACAGCTGGAAAATAGAAGTTACTCTGTCCGTCAGACCATTTATATTTTCAAGTTGAAATGGAAACAAGACTGACTTCGAAGGCACAGTTGTCAACTGAACACAGTACTTCCTAAAAGCAGGTTTATTGCGAACTGAAAAGTACACGCAGCACTGACTGCCTCTCGGGCAGAGTGCTCTGTCATTTAGACACAGACAGAATATACCAGAAATTAGAAGAATAGCTAACATAAGAAGCAAGTAGAAATTACAAGTGAACATGTAGAACATTGTGGAAATGTTGGACAGGATTGAACCGGCGACCTTCAGCACCGCAATCAGTGATGCTACCCCTTGTGCCACGCCAGCAGTCGGTTAACAGGGGAGTTTCACAGCAATGTAAATAGAAAACAATATTGGTCTTATCACAGTCCCCTAGGACACACCTGACGATACACCCTCCCCTGATGAACACTTGCAGTCGAGAACAACGTACTGCATTCTATTATTTAGGAAGTCTTCCAGCCAGTCACAAATGTGTGAACCTATTCCATAAGCTCGTTTCTTCATTAGCAGGCTGCAGTGTGGCACCGCATCAAACACCTTTTTGAAGTCAAGAAAAACACAATTCGCCTGTTGCCCTTCCATGGCTCACAAGATGTCATGTGACAAAAGGGCCAGCTGAGTTTCACATGAACAATGTTTCCTAAACCCATGCTGATTCATAGAAAGAAGCTTTTCTGTCACAAGGAAATTTACTATATTATAACTGAGAATATGCTCCAAAATTCTACAGGAAACTGATGTCAACGACATCGGCCTGTAATAATTTGTGTCAGACAACTTTCCTTTCTTATAAACGGGAGTCACCTGCACTTTTTTTCAGTCACTAGGAACTTTGAGCTGAATTAAAGAGTCGCAAAAAATGCATGCTAAATAAGAGGCCAATGCTGCAGAATACTCTTTGTAAAACCGAACTGGTTTTTCATCCAGACCAGGAGACTTTTCGTATTTAGCTCTCTCAGCTGCTTCTCTACACCGGAAATACCTATTACTATGTCCTCCCCATTTCAGAATTCGTGCGTTGATCAAATGATGGTACATTTCTGTGGTCCTCCTGCGTGAAAGATTTCTTAAAGGTTAAATTTAGAACTTCAGCTTTCCGTTTGCTTTCTTCGATTACTGCCCCGGAATGATCAACAAGTGACTGGATAGTGGGGCTTTGACCCATTTATCAATTTTACACAGAGTCCCTCCTGACACAAAGCAGATACGACCAAACTTTGAAACTGACCTTCTAGGCATGGCAAAACTACAGTCAACACAAGCAGTGTAGCTCCTTCCTGGTGTTATGACTGCAACTGATCGACAGTCTTAACCACTCCATCACATTAGCACTGCTCATATGTGGTTGTTTACAGATTTGTCTGGATTGACTGACTTCTACAGACAGACAATCTAAGGAACCATGTTCTTAGTATAACATACACGTACAATGTCAGTGTTCAGGAGACCTTGCAACCAAGGTGATGCAACACTTTTTCCTCCCCTAAACACTTTCTTTTTATACAGTATGTAAGTACATACGTACGTACGTAAGTACGCGCGCGCGCGCGCGCGCGCGCGTGTGCATGTGTGTGTGTGTGCGTGTGTGTGTGTGTGCGCGTGTGTGTGTGTGTGTGTGTGTGTGTGTGTGTGTGTGTGTGTGTGTGAGCGCGCACGTGTAATATTCTAATTTGTATGTTTTTATCCAACATGGATATTTTAGGGGGGGGGGGAGAATTATTGTTCTGGCCACAGTATTCCAAATGGGCTCCATGCCATATAGTCTTCTGTGCAAATCAGGAAAGCCACTGAAGACACACAAATATAAGAATACGGTATACATATGTTTTTAAAACTTAGTGTGTCAGTTGGGTTTAAGAGCAAGTCTGAGTTTGTTTTAATGAAACTGTACATAGTAATCAGCAGTTGAAGGCAAAATAAAAAGCCTCACTAATCAGTAGAATCAAATATTAATTTATTGTTGTCAGTCTTATTTTTATTTTATTTATTTTGCCAATGGAAGAATTGTAAAAGAAATGAGTCAGAAGACTTTTCTACATTGAAGATCACCAAGAAGGTAATATTTTTAGATAAACGTTTCTGCCATAAAAATTAACAGACTCAATGTAAGCACTTCACCAATCCATCCCTTTTTCTTCTTTAAGATTGTTAGAACATTATAAAATATTTTAACTGTGTCAGCAGTATGGGAATTTTGCCTTCTGAATGTACTCGCTGACCAATTAATAATTATTACAGTACACCCCTATTGTTGTAAATGATTTACAATGTATGTGTTGGTTAGGGATTTGGAAAGCCTATAAAGTAAAAAAAACACGTAGATATTTCCTTTTATTTACACGGAGACTGTCAACGATTAAAACATAGTGTACATGTCAGTTCCTTATCTAAGAAACATTCATCTCAGCACAACTTTACAATATGCAACTTCTTTTGGCACAGCCAAGTCAAATGTCCTGTACAATTATCTGCATTTAATAAGTATGACCTTTAGTAACGTATATAAAAATACAAAATGCACATATTTCACTTTTAGTAAACAGTACATTGCCGTAGGTCAAAAACAGTTCCACATCACATTAAAGCTTTTAAGTCTTACTATAAGAAATGTAACAAGTACTATCACCTCTCCAACTGTTGCTTTATATGGGTGTATTCTGGAAGAACACTTGAATCGGTATCTGGTGGAGGGTCATTTACAAGGTAATTGTTGAGATAAACAGGAGGCAAGCATGGTACTTTACTCTTAACCAATGCTTCCATATCAATTGGTTCATTTAACTTGTTAAGTTCAGCAAAGCAATGTGTTGCACCCTGTGGATTTTTGTACGGTGGCCTGTAAAAAATAAAATTATTAAAACTAGGAAAAATTTAAACATATATCTGCTGTTGTGAAAAAGTTCTCTTGTTAAGTTTAGCACTAAACTGTTGACATCGGTATATTAGAAATAAAGGCATCTGTCACTGCCACAGGGTCCTCCACTGCTCCCCCTCCTGAGAATAATTATACACCAACAGTTCTTCCAATACACTTAATAGAATACCTTTTTTAGCTTTGTTGCTCTAGACATGATGACCTGTGACTGAATAACCATAAGCGGCATTAATCACATAATAAAGTAGACTATTATACCCATTCACTCTACTTAAGAAACTGGAAACCTATTTATTAATAGGAATCATAATAATTTGAAAACATGGAGACAGTCTTATTATGTTCAGGAAAGTGGCCTATCAAGTGCACATATATATGATAACCACAAAATTTGATAGTAGTATTAGTTCATAACAACTTACAGTAAAACCCCGTATTTAAATTCCCGAATTTTACATTTTCCCGCCATTTTTTGTCGGTCCCATCAAATTTCCTATGTTCACAATGTTAATTCGCCCCCATTTTTGTGTTAACATATTTGCACTTTTCCCGCATTTTACGCTTTTGAAACCATATTCATGAAGAAAAAAATAATGTAATCGACAATATATGACACTGGTGTGGCTTTCGCCTTCACGTGTAGTGTTTATAAACATTACACAGTCACGTTTCTTGACACTCTGTGTTTATTCAAATGTATATTTCCCATTTCGTTGTTTGAAGTACGCACCAGTAGTTTAATTATGAGGCAGAGGTGGATGGGATCCCATCTGCCACCACGCCCATTATTGGCTTAGCTTTGTTTACGCCTTACACAACTGCTAGTTTCTTGTGCTTTGTGTGACGCATTTCGAGAATTTATTCTGATTGTTTAATGCAAATATGTATGTAAGTATTTTTGTGAAGTTTTATAAACGATGAGACTGATGATTTGCTCGTGTACTGTACGTTTTTCTACACACTGAAGGGGTGCTGTAGGCCTATAATATAACCTCAAAAAGGCACGAGATACAGACACTGTGCTGATGTCATAAAAATACTTGTGCATTTATTTGCACTCGTGAATAAGTTCTCTAATATCATTGTGCGAAACATTGAAAAATACAAAAAGTACAGAACTTAAGTAATGAACGTAAGTAATGAATGCCAATTAAAAGCTTGCTGACAAAGTCAATTATGATAAATAAAATTAAATAAAAAAAATTGTACTTCCAATAAAGTTATCAGTTTCAGTTCTTCGTGGTGCTTAAAACAGTACAAAATTCGGATAACCTTTATTACATAATAAACAAACTACCCTGTGTGTATTTTGATGCCTATTTGTACATATATCTTAGATGAACTATGAAAATTCAAGGGTGATCCAATAAGCATACTTTATCATTTAAAACATTATTTCTCGCGTTTTACGTTTTCCACCATTTTACGTCGTTTTCATTATGCCCCTTGAAAAGTGTAAAAACAGGGTTCTACTGAATATACAATGAAAGGCTCATTATCTACAAGCAAGTAACTTATGTATGCATTCATTTAAGTATTTACATTAGAACAAAATATTACTCAAGTCTATTTCAAGTCACTAGAGCAAGTTAATCTCAGGAATTTTCTTTAAGTCTTGTAGAAATGTTTCCATATCAATCACATATTGAGATTGACTAATGCAAGTTTACAGGTTTATACTTAAAAGCATAGCAGTGGCCATCCATAATGCATTTTACCTAATGAATCAAAATTTTGATCAAACACAAAAATCAATAGGAAAAAATGTTAAAAGAGTGCTGAGTTAGAGGAAAAACGTTTAGAGATACTAATTGTGAAATAGGAAAACTGCAACAACTCTGTGACAAAGGCTGAATTGCTATCTAAGATGAAGGAAAATAAAGTGGCCAAGAGTGTATACATCGTGGTTAAAATTAGAAACTAGTCCATTTAAAAGAGACAGAGCGCTGGCCAGTGGGTACTTTAGTTCTGTACTGCCGATACTCACACAAAACAGATGCAAATGAAGACAAAATAAATGGTGACACCAGCTTTAGGAACATTATCCTTCATCTAGCAGTAGAGGAGATAAGAAAATGGGAACAGAAGGGAAAGGTTGGTTGGTTGGTATGGTATGGGGGGTTTTAGGGGGACTAGACTACTATGGCCATTTGTAACTGCCAGAACATCAAGAAGAGGCTAAAAACGAAAGATAAAAGACAATTAAAAGGGTTAAATATCCTTTGATAAGTTGGCCAAGTTGATAAAACGCAAAACCCGAGCAGCTGCTCGTGTGTCATCAGCTAAAATTTCCTCCAGAGTAGATGGAAAGTGAAGGGCTACACGGAGATGATTAAAATTAACACAAGTCAGTAAAACATGTCACACTGTCAGCAGTTCACCGCAGGAGCACAGCTGTGCAGGGTCGGCGGATAGCAAGTGACGGTGGCTGAAACGGCAGTGACTGATCCGCAACCGGGCCAGGATGACCTCTTCTCGCCGAGAGGGGCGTGAGGAAGTCCTCCAAGCGGCCGGGATCGGTTCTACAGTTCTCAATTTATTGTTGTACAGTGAAAACCACGCACTGTGCCACGACGACATGATACTCCGGCGAAGAGCCCGTTGAACATCGTCCGATGGGACGCAAAAGGTAGCCATGCGAGGCAAAAGAGCTGTAGCCTTGGCTGCTATGTCGGCGGTCTCATTCCCGGGCACACCCACGTGGCCAGGGACCCACAGGAAAGAAACGTGACAGCTGTCATCTGCTAGCAACTAGAGGGAGCATTGGATCCGATACACAAGAGGATGGTTCGAGAAGGGTCCTTAAGACTCTGCAAGGCACTAAGGGAGTCCGAACATATGGCATAGAAAGGTTGGCGGTGGCAGCAGTTATACAAAACGGCCTGGTGGAGGGCAAAAAGCTCAGCCGTGAAATTCGAGCACCGGTCAGGGAGCTTGTATTGGAAACGGTTGTCCCCAACGACGAAGGCAGATCCGACACCGGCAGTGCTCTTGGAACCATCAGTATAAATAAATATGGCATTATCGAACCGCAAACGGAGTTCGACAAGCCTCGAGCGGCATACCAAATCCGGAGTGCTCTCCTTGGGGAGCGAACTAAGTTCAAGGTGAGTGTGAACTTGGGCCTGATGCCACGGTGGCAATGGGCTTTCGCTCAACCGAAAGGTGGAAGGAAGGGTAAAATCGAGCCGCTGTAGCAGGCGGCGAAACCGAACTCCAGGTGGAAGCAAGGCGATCGCAGAAAACTTATAATGGCGATCGAGTGAGTTGTCAAAAAATAATCGGTAAGATGGATGGTTGGGCATCGACCGCAGGCGGCATGCGTACCGACACAAGAGTGTGTCACACCGAGTGGTCAAGGGTAATACAGCAGCCTCGGCATACAGACTTTCAACAGGGCTGGTATAAAATGCACCGGTCGCCAGACGTAATCCTCGATGGTGAATAGAGTTGAGACGGCGGAGAATCGATGGCCGTGCAGAAGAGTATACACGGCTTCCGTAGTCGAACTTCGACTGAACAATGGCCTGGTGAAGGTGAAGCAGGATGGTACGATCCGCTCCCCATGACGTGCCACTGAGGACACGAAGAACATTAAGGGATCGGGCACAACGGGCAGCCAGGTAGGACACATGTGTGGACCAGCAAAGTTTCCGATCCAACGTGAGTCCCAAGAATTTCGTAGTCTCCACGAAAGGGAGAGCAACAGGGCCGAGATGTAGAGAAGGTGGAAGAAATTCCTTGTATCTCCAGAAGTTTATACACACAGTTTTCTCAGTGGAGAATCGGAAGCCGTTTGCGATGCTCCAGGAATATAGACGGTCAAGACAGCGTTGAAGAGAACGCTCCAAGAGACACGTCCGCCGGGCGCTGCAATAAATTGCGCAATCGTCTACAAAAAGGGACCCGGAAATGTCGGCTGAAAGGCAATCTACGATCGGATTGACTGCAATGGCAAAGAGAGCCACACTCAAGACGGAGCCCTGCGGTACCCCATTCTCCTGGCAAAAGGTATCTGACAAAACAGAGCCCACCCGTACCCGGAACTTGCGATCCGCCAAAAACGCTTGAATGAAAAGAGGAAGGCGGCCCCGAAGGCCCCATGTGTGCAATGTGCGGAAAATGCCCGCTCTCCAACAGGTATCATATGCCTTCTCCAAGTCGAAGAACACTGCTACTGTTTGACGCTTCTTTAGAAAGTTATTCATAATGAAGGTCGACAACGTAACGAGGTGATCAGCAGCAGAGCGGTGTCGAAAGAAAACCGCATTGGACATTTGTTAGGAGGCGGCGAGGTTTGAGGAGCCAGACCAACCGAGCGTTAACCATGCGTTCCATCACCTTACAGACGCAGCTCGTCAGAGAAATTGGGCGATAACTGGAAGGAAGATGTTTGTCCTTCCCTGGTTTGGGGACGGGGACAACAATGGCTTCACGCCAACTTGTGGGAACATGACCTTCAGTCCATATGCGATTGTAGGTACTAAGAAGAAAACATTGCCCGCAGGAGAGAGGTTCTTCAGCATCTCAATATGAATGGAATCAGGCCCAGGAGCAGAAGATTGGGACAGGGCGAGAGCACGGTCTAGCTCCTGCATGGTGAAGGCGACATTATAATTTTCACGATTAAAAGAGTGGAAAGAAGGCGGCCGTGCCTCCTCTACCTGTTTGCGAGGGAGAAAGGCAGGGTGGTAATGGGCAGAGCTCAAAACCTCCGCAAAGATACGGCCCAATGCGTTGGAAACATCAGCGGGGTCCACGAGGACTGCGTTCTCCACGGTTAGGCCAGGAATCAGGGAGTGAACCTTGATGCCGGATAAACGGCGGAGGCCACCCGAAACAACCGTGGAGGGAGTAAAACGGTTAAAAGAACTAGTAAAAGCAGTCCAGCAAGCTTTCTTGCTGTCGTTTATGATACGACGAGATTGCAGTCTCATTCATTTATAATTTATGCAATTCTCCAAAGTTGGGTGGCGGCGGAAGGTGCGTAAAGCACGGCGCCGAGCTCTAAGCGCGTCGCGGCAGGCTGCAGTCCACCAAGGGACCGGAACATGACATGGAGAAGAGGATGTACGAGGTATGGATTGTTCGGCAGCGGTGAGAATAACCTCTGTGAGGTAGTCAACCTGACTGTCACAGCTGGGAAAATTCTGATTGTGAAAAACAGCCATGGAAGAATAAAGCCGCCCGTCGGCTTTAGAAATGTTCCAACTGGTGGGACGAGTAGATGGGGAATGATGCAGGAAGTGGATGATACAAGGGAAATGGTCACTCGAGTACGTGTCAGAAAGTGCATACCACTCAAACCGACCGACAAGCTGAGGAGTGCATATCGCAAGGTCTACGTGGGAGTAAGTATGGGTTGTGTCAGAAAGGAAGGTCGATGCACCAGTGTTGAGGCAGACAAGATTGAGGTGTTGGAGAAGATCCACCAAAAGGGAGCGTCTCGGACAAGGTGCCGGAGAGCCCCATAGGGGGTGGTGGGCGTTAAAGTCGCCTACCAACACGAAAGGTGAAGGGAGCTGGTCAACGAGGTGTAGCACATCTGCCCTTACTAGGGCGAATAGATATTACAGAGGGAAAAGGTAAATGTGGATAGAGTGATGCGGACGGCAACTGCCTGTAGGTGAGTATGCAATGTAATGGGATGGTAATAGACGTCGTCTCGAATGAACATCAGAACCCCTCCATGGGCTGGGGTACCTTCCACAGGTGGCAGGTCGAATCGCAGAGAGGTCTAGCAGGGAAAGTCTGCCCGATCACTTGGACGCAACTTAGTTTCTTGGAGACAGACTAGAAGGAGTAATGCAATCGAAGGAGTAGTTTTAACTCCTCCCAATTGGAACGAATGCCGCGAATATTCCATTGAAGGAGCGCCATGATAAAAAATGAGATAAGAAATGACGATAAAACCGAACAAGCAAGCGGGGTCACCTCGACGGCCGCTGAGGACCGGATTTCGAGGGAGCACTGCTATCGCTGTCTAGGGGCAAAGGGTCGTGGTCCATAGGTTCGACCAACGATCCTGCCACCTCCCTGAGTTGATCAGGAGGGGCAGTTTCCACCGCCAGTAAAGGGCCGGGTGCCCGGCAGACGGAACGTCCCGGTGAAACAGAAGACGGCCGAGGCCGGCAACTGTTGGGCGGCGTGACGGATGGGTCACGCCTCGGCGGGGAAGGTGAGGAACTCTTTCTTGTTGGCTCTTCTGGAAGAGTGACGGCGAGAAGAGGCAGTTGATGGTTGGGAAGCCTGAGAACGCAGAAAATCCTCACGGACGGGTTCCTTTTTCAAAGTCCGGGCATCTTGTTTAGGTGCCTGTGGTTTACTAGAGGTTGACGAAGACTGAACTTTAGGAGCAGCAAGGAGGAAGTGGGGACGCGGAACGGGCAATCTTCGGGCTGGCGAATCGCACAACTGTGTCAGCGAAAGTAAAATCACAGGTCTGGGTACTTTAATCCTTAGTAGGTCGAGTGGAGGTGAGGACCTTACTGTATGTGCCCGCTGGGAGGACAGTGGGCTTTCGACTCGCCAACAACTTTCGAGCAGCAGATGTTGATACCTTTTCCGTAACCCGAATTTGCTGGATGACCTTTTCATCCTTATATACAGGGCAGTCCCGAGAGGAAGCCGCATGGTCACCGTTGCAATTAAGGCAGTGAGGGGATGCAGGTGGGCAATCCCCCTCATGGGCGTCCCTACCACAAGTGACACATTTTGCTGCGTTAGGGCAAGATTGATGGGTGTGGTTGTATCTGTGGCATTGAAAACAGCGCGTTGGGTTAGGTACATAAGGGCGGACGGAGATGACTTCATACCCTGCTTTGACCTTCGACAGGAGTTCAACTCAGTCGAATGTCAAAAACACAGTACGAGCCGGTGTCAGCTGGTTATCTACCTTTTTCATCACCCTGTGGACGGCTGTTACACCCTGATCGGACATATAGGTTTGTATGTCTTCGTCAGACAACCCGTCAAGGGATCTCGTAAAAACTACCCCCCCCCGTGACGAGTTGAGTGTGCGGTGCGCTTCTACCTTGACTGGAAACATGTGTAACAATGTTGTTCATATCAGTTTCTGGGCCTGGAAGGCACTGTCCGCTTCTAGCAACAATGTGCCATTACGCTGACGCGAACAGGTTTTAACAGGGCCAGCAATTGCATCAACACCTTTCTGGATGACAAAAGGATTTACAGACGTGAAATCTTTACTGTCGGTGCGAGAGACAACAAGAAATCTCGGTAGATTAGGCAAGATCTTTTTTTGCCGAGGCGAATCTATCTTTCGTTTCTGGGTCAACGTCACTGAAGATGAGAAGGAAGTCATCGCGGAAGTGTCCCCTGTGATTACCGGCGTCTCCGATGGCGCGCTCCTTCCTAGTGAGGGCCCTCCCCGAGGGCTTACCCGCCTTAGGTGATTGTTCACACCTCAGGTCACACCTCCCGAGAACTGATGGAGGGACTAATCGGCATGTTCGGAAGGTACCAGCTCGGGTAATCACCCCTCCCTGGGCCTGGCCTTTACCAGGGGGTACGTACGTGCCCTACTTGTCTACCCGAGGCGGGGAATTACGCGTTACCCCGTCACCTGCTACGCATGATAATGCGTGGGTCGGCCTTCAGACACGCACAGGAAGGAAAGAAGAAGAATAGAGGAAGTGAAGAGAAAGAAGGATAGAAGTGTCTCAAACGCCAAAGCGGAGACTAATGAGGAGGAGAAGAAGGCTAGGAGAGTACAGCAAGGAGAGGAAGACAGAAACAAAGGTTAGGAAAGGAAGGAACCAAGGAATAAGAGAAACGACAACAAGAAACCACCGTAACTCGCGAAAGACGCCCGTCTCCGGGCGAAGGCATAAACCGGGAGGGAAAGTTAAGCAGCCTGGGGCAGAAGAAAGGCTGCTCCGGCTCGGGGCCCCATGCGCACCACACACATACCCACAAAAGAACTGTGGGCCCCCTGGGGGGGGGGGGGGGGAGAGTAATGTAGGTTTAGTCCAGAAGTACAGCAGACAAAGAGGATGTTTTGGAGGACAAGTTCTCACCTCTGTAGCTCAGAGGGACTGATGCTAGGTGGAAGTATCCAGATGGTACACGTCGTAACATAAGCAAAGGTGCTATGCAGTTTGGACCATCTCCAAAAGTGCCTGAAGAGGAGTATAGGGCTCTAGCCTACATTCCTTATGCTGGGGGCGTTTCTTTTAAAATTGGAAGACTTTTGAAAAGTTTTAACATAAAGACTGTTTTCCGTCCGCTGTCCAAGATTAGGGCATTGCTTGTCTCTGTCAAAGATGACCTCGGACTCAAGAAACCCGGTGTTTATAAAATACTGTGTGAGTGTGGCAAGGCATACATTGGCCGTACACTTAGAACTGTACATGACAGATGCGTGGAACATTGCCGCCACACGAGACTATTGCAGCCGGATAAATCGGCGGTAGCAGAACACTGTTTAACGCAAGGACACAAGATGATATATGATAAAACCCACATAGTAACCAGTACCTCCGGTTTCTGGAACAGTGTTTACAGAGAAGCCATTGAAATCAGGGTGACAGACAATCTAATAAATAGAGACATGGGAATCCATTATTAAATAAAATCAAATTGCAATGTTCGACCCGGATTCCAGCACCTGGGACTGATTAATGTTAGGTGCGAGATATCGTTGTGCCCTGTTCCACTAGGGGCGGCGCTACCAGCCCTGTCTAGGAGGTAGCAACTGTGACAGCCGGCACATGCGCCGTGCACGCAACCGACGCCTATATAGGATGCCGTACTTCGCTCTTGCACCAGTTTTCAGCGGGACTCAGCAGCAGCAGCAGCAGCAGCAGCAGCAGCAGTTTCCTGAAGATGGCGGACAGCTGTACCGTTGAAATATTGAATCAGTTTGATTTTATTATCTGGCAGAATACCCGCATAGACTTCGAAGATTTGTTACGCCGGGAAAGCCTACGAAGTTACATAAGCAAAGGTCTCTGGAGTCATTGTTGAGGGCATGCTCAGCCACAGGATATTGGTTGGCTAACAGTTTGTCTGTGTGTCATTCATTCATTCGCCCAATTTGTTGGTCATACCAACATAAAAGGCTGTGAAGTGGACACATGATAGTTGATAGATGATATGTGTTGTTTTGCATGAAACCCTGCATTGAATAGTGTTGTTTTCCTGTGGTGGGCCTGGAATAGGTGGTTGTGGGAGGATGCATGGGACATGTTTTGCAGTCAGTAACAGGGTTAGGAATGAATAGTTAGGGAAGGTGATTTTGGGAAGTTTGGAAAATCGGACAGAATAAATCTTGAGGTGTATATTTTATTGTAATGCTTAAACGTATTGTGCCTCCTCGATTACTTAGAATATAACATACTATGTCATGACTTAGGCTATCTTTATACAAAATCAACCAGTGTAACGAACGATTTTTGTATTGTAATACCCTGTGTAATGGAGCAAACACAATACTTGACAAGTACAGACAGAAATACTATTTAGCATATAAAACGTTCTAAGATTTATCATATACAATTTCCCTTATTGCAGTAACCTCAAAAAGACTGCACAGCATTTTATGTTGGTATGACCAACAAATTGGGCGAATGAATGGATGAATGAATGGTACCCAGACAAACTGTTCTCCAACCAATATCCTGTGACTGAGCATGCCCTCAACCATGACTCCAGGGACCTTGGCACGTTACCATGTGCGCCATCTGGATACTTCCACCTAGCATCTGTCCCACTGAGCTACAGACATAAGAACTTGTCCTCCAACACATCCTCTCCGCCTGCTGTACTCCTGGACTAAACCTACGTTACTCTCTCCCCATGCACCATTCCCAAATCACTTATTCATTACTCCCTTCTCACTACTTTTTCTACCTTCCTCTCATTATATATTTGTGGGTGGATGTGTGTTTCACCATGTCTTTCCCTTCTTAATTAATGAAAAGTATTTTACGAAACCCAGCTCTTCCAACCCCCACTCAGCAAAATCCAGTTCACTTGTCTTTACTGCTTGATCTATCCTCTTTGGTTTGCTGTTGTCATGTCTCAGTATTTATCATACCTTATCTCTGACTTCCACACATCACCCATAATCACCTCGTGGCCTTTGTTATGAAAACCTTTCCCTTCTGTTTCCATTTTCTTCCCTCCTCTCCTGCCAGATGAAGGATAATGTTCCTAAAGCTGGTGTCACTGTTTATTTTTGTCTTCATTTGCATCTGTTTTGTGTGAGTATTGGCAGTACAGAACGAAAGTAGGCACTGGCCAGTTACTCTGTCTTTTTTAAATGGACTGGTTTGTAATTTTAACCATGATGTACACAGTCTTACCAGTGGAACAAAGAGATCACTATGACGTGAATTATTACAGCTCAGAAAGCCGTCAAAGAGATCCAATACCTTGGAAGCCTTCATATTAAAATGCACAGTTAGTAACACAATACAAACCCCAGAAGGGTTTGAAATGATGAAAACTATAAATATTAGAAGAGCAAAAGCAACACCATGGTGTCAGTATGAGAGTACTGGAAATTGAGTTAATTACAGACAAAATGTTGTAATAGCATGATCGTCGGTGGCAATTAAGAATGTGAGGTGGCAGAAGTTACCATAATTGTGGTAAGATGGCACCCCAACCCAATTACATTCTGTATTGCCCCTTTGCTTCCTGTCATGTATATGTATTTCTCTTGAGCACAAGCATAAAATTTGTTTATCATATAACACATGAAAGGACTGTTTTGAAAGAGACCTACATAGATAGAAGCAAAGAACTTGCCTTATGTCCAGCACTTGACCACCTCCTGCCTTAATAAGTCTGGCAAAAGAAGCTGCCTTCTCTTGACTTGTGTGTATGATGGCTCTCATGTCAGAGAATGCGCCACGATTACTACCACACAGCTTGCACCGCCACCTATAAACTGCCTTAGCCAGTGCCATATCCACACTACCCGGTCGCAGCTGGCTCCACAGTTCCTTTGCTTTAGGGTTTCCCCACTCATATTCCTCTTCCTGTAAAACAATTAAATGGTGTACAATTAATACAAATTGCAATATGAACACTCACATTAAAAGTTACTTTTACAGTGGAAGTGAAGATTTATTTTTCTATGCTTTAATTATTTAAATAATATCACACACAATTTTTTTTTTTTTTTTTTTTTTTTGCATTAAGTGCTCATATTATTAATACTGTTATGATTATTTTTATCAGAAGTGAAACATACTGCTCATAGGTTACCAGCATAACAATAGGAATTATGGATTAACTTCTTTTTAAAGCAATAACTTCATGAAATAAACCATCAGGCCAGTCTTTCGAAAATTAAATTTAGTACAATATTACTAACACTGGAAAATCTAGGCTGGAATTCAACAATATAATGAGAATAGTTTGCAACTCACGACCAAGACGATTGTCGAGCTGCAACAGGCACATAAAAAAAGACACTCATACACACGTGTACCTGTTGCAGTTTAATGATTGTCTTTGTGGTGAGTTGCAAACTATCCTCATTATTTAGTGGGAAACTGATAGACAACTAATAGTGAAAGTGATAACAAATACAGCTTTCATAACTTGATATATGAGAACTTTGCTTTCTACAGTATGTCTGCCTATGTGTGTTTGTGTCTGTGTAAATGTGTGGGTGTGTGTATATTTGTTTACCTTCCTTTTCTTCCCCCAAGGTAAGTCTTTCCCGGAATTTGAAAGGCTCCTACCCCCTCCCTTAAAACCCTCATCATTTCCTTCTCCCTCTCCTTCCCTTCTGCCTGAAGAAGCAACTGGGTTGCAAAAGCTTGCGTTTGTGTGTGTGTGTGTGTGTGTGTGTGTGTGTGTGTGTGTGTGTGTGTGTGATTTGTTACTATCACTACCTGTGCTCCTTCGCCTGGTAAGTAAACTTCATATATATATACGTAAAAAATAGATGAAGTCCACTTTCCAGACAAAGGAGCACAGGCAGTGATAGCAACAAATAAACACACACACACACACACACACACACACACACACACACACACACACAAGCAAGCTTTCGCAGCCTAGCTGCTTCGTCAGGCAGAAGGGAAGGAGAGGGAAAAGGAAATGATGAGGGGTTTTCAGGGAGTGGATAAGGAGTCATTCCAATCCCGGGACAGGAAAGACTTACCTTGGGGGGAAAAAAAAGGACGGTAAACAAATGCACACACACCCACACAGACAGAAGTACACCTAGGCAGACATACTGTAGAAAGCTTTCTACAATACGTCTGCCTAGGTGTACTTGCGTCTGTATAAATGTGTGTGTGTGTGTGTGTGTGTGTGTGTGTGTGTGTGTGTGTGTGTGTATTTGTTTACCCTCCTCCTCCCCCCCCCCCCCAAGGTAAGTCTTTCCTATCCCGGGATTGGAATGACTCCTTACCCACTCCCTTAAAACCCTCATCATTTCCTTTTCCCTCTCCTTCCCTTCTGCCTGACGAAGCAGCTAAGCTGCGAAAGCTAGTGTGTGTGTGTGTGTGTGTGTGTTTGTGTGTGTGTGTGTGTGTGTGTGTGTGTTACTATCACTGCCCGTGCTACTTCGCCTGGTAAGTAGACTTCATCTATTTTTTTACATATATTTTTCCTGTTAGGAATTTATTCCTCTATAATTTATATAAAATAGAAAACGGATGACTTACCCAAAGGACAGGCTCATCGACAGACACAAATAAAATCACACACATACAAGCTTTCGCAACCGTTTGCCGCTTCTTCAGGAAAAGAGGAAGAAAGGAGAGGATAAAGGGAAGGATATGGGTTTTAAGGAAGTGGAAAAGGAGTCATTCCAATCCCAGGAGTGGAAGGTCTTACCTTAGGGGAAAAAAGGAAGGTAAACAAATACACACACACACACACACACACACACACACACACACACACACACACACACACACACACTGGCGTGTACTCAAACAATCAGAACCAGTTGCTTTATTGAAGTGAGAATAAATAGTTGTGTTGTTTTTGTGATACATATTTCTGATTAATAAAGAACTTTATCTGTCAAAGTTAGGTATCATAATACCCACAACCTCGAAAAAGCGATAATAGTGACAGATGCCGATCCTATGCAAACATCACAAAAATACTTATGCATATGTTTGTACTCAAGAACGCGAATAAATTCTCGAATATTGTCGTGTGAAACATCGAAAAATACAAAAAGAACGGAACTGTAGGAGTTTTACTATGTAAATAATTAATTCCAGTAAAAGGCAGTAATTTTGAAGATGTGTTACATAGCCTGGCAGCGGCGTCCAAACGATATCTATCGAAGCGGTTCAGGTATATTTGAAGATGTGTTATAGCCCAGCAGTGGCGTCCTCTATTATAATGAACGAAATTATGTAAAAAATTTCTACTTCCCATAAAATTTCCAGTTTGCCTCGCACTTAAAATAGCAGCATCCTCGATTATAATGAATAAAATTACGTCAAAAATTTCTTGTCTGACGCTTAAAATAGTAAAAATTTGGATAACCTTTATTGTATAATCAACTCCCTGGCGAGTATTTAGATGTTTATTATGTACATATATCACACATAAACTACAAAAATGCAAGGCTGATCCAGTAAGCATATTTTGCCATTTAAAACATTATTTCCTGCATTTTACACCATTTCACTGAAGTCCCCCAAAAAGCGTAAAAACGAGGTTCTACTGTATATAATTTATTTGAATGATTCGAAAGTCATCATCAAGTGGCTATATCACTATATGCGTTTAAAAGATAAATAATATTAGTAGCACAGAATACAGTTAACCCTTTGCTATTAAAAGTATTGATCCTGCTTTAACGGTTATATGATGCAAACGAACCTGAACATTTCTTTCTGTGGCGATTTTAGTCTGTGCATTACATTTCAACGCCCTTATCAAAGAATTAATATTTATAAACACCTTTTATTTTTTATTACGTAAAGGTGACAGGACGCCTCACTCATAATTCAACATATTAGACGAGGAGTAAAAAACTTTACCTTAAATGACAGAGTTGAATTGTTGGTCTGTACATTGATCTGAGCAGACATTAAATTTTAGTTAAGGCGGTTATACTGTTTAACTGAAGGTAAAATCACAGGTCTGCGTACCCATCTCCTTAGTTGGTTGAGGAGAGAAGAGGACATTGCTGTAGGTACCCCCGGTGGTAGCACAGGAGGCTTTCTGCTTGCTAATAATTTCCGGACAGCAGAGGTGGAAACTTTTACCTCTACTCTGATTTTCTGTTTGACCTGTTCGTCTTTGTACACAGGGTATTCTCTTGAATTAGCAAGATGTTCGCCCACGCAGTTGATGCAGCGACAGACGGAGGTGGACAGTAATCCTCGTGGGTGTCCTTACCACAGGTGGAGGACGCATTTGGCTGCTCTGGGGCAGGACTGACAGGTATGGTAGAATCTCTGACACTGGCAGCATCAGGTAGGGTTAGTACTATATGAGCGAAAGGAGATAACCTTGGAAAGAAGGTCAACTTTGTCAAAAGTAACACAGTTTGGGTCAGTGTTACGTTATTGTTAACCCTTTTCATCACAGGATGTACAGTTGTTACGCCCTGTTCAGAAAGGTAGTCCTGAATTTCCTCGTCTGACAGATCGTCAAGGGATCATGAGAACACTACCCCCTGTGACGAGTTTAAAGTACAATGAGGTTCTACCGTAACAGAAAAGGTGTGAAACAGTGTGTTTCGAAGCAGCTTTTGTGCTTGGAAGGCACTTACGGTTTCCAGCAACAGTGTCCCGTTATGTTGCCCGGAAAAAGTCTTTACAGGACCTCACATCAACACCCCTTTGCATAATAAAAGGATTCACTGATGTGAACTCGTGGTCATCAGTTTGTGGAATGACAAGGAACTTTGACATGTAAGGCAGAATTTTCTTGGTCTTGTGCTCATCTAATTTCCTTTCCTGGGTCAAAGAAAAAGTAGAAGTAGAAGAAGAAGAAGAAGAAGAAGAAATCATTGTGAAGTTGCCCCCCATCATTAGCGGCAACTCCAGTGGCGTGCTCCTTCCTAATGGGAATCCTCACTGAGGGCTCACCGGCCTTAGTTGATTGTCCACACCTCAGGTCACACCTCCCGAGGAACGGACGGATGGACAAATCAGCACAGTTGGAAAATGTCAGCTCGAGTAATCACCCCTCCCTGGGCCTGGCCTTTACCAGGGGGTATGTGCAGGCCGTACATCCAACCCGAGGCTGGGACTTACGTATTACACCAGTCACCCTTTTACACACCAAGTGTGTGGGTGGCCTTCAGGAATGCACAGGGATGGAGAAAGGAAGGAAAGAGAAAAGAGGAAAGAAGAAGAAAGTCGAAGAGGTAGAATCTCAAATGCCGAGGTGGAGACTAAAACATGAGGAGAAAGATTAGAAGAGTACAGTAAAGAGGGTAACTTGGAAGCACAGGTTAGGAAAAGAAAGAACCGAGGAAAGAGAAAAGCTGGTACAGGAAGCCACCTAGACTCTCACTGGACGCCCATATCCGGGCAAAAGCATAAACTGGGAAGAAGGGGGGGCGGGGAGAGAATTTAAGCAGCCTGGGGCGGGAATGAAGGCTGATTCGGCTCGGGGCTCGGTGCTTGCCACACACGTACCCACAAAAGACCTGTGGGGCCCCCTGCGGGTTAAGAGCAGAGTGAATCCGCATACTACTGTGACTTTTGGGCAGCTCTGTGAAAATGTGCAGCGACGACGGTCCAAACTTTGTTACCAAGGGAACTGCATGCTGCATCACGAGAACGTGCTCTGTCATATGTCGTTGCTCTTCAGGACTTTTTTTGGCAAAAATAACATAGTGGTTGTACACCACCCATCATACTCGTCAGATTTGGCACCTTGCGACTTTGCACTATTCCCAAAACTAAAATTCAAGTTGAAAGAGAGGATTCAAAAAGCATCGCTGGTAGTGCTAAACACCCTGGAAGAACAGGACTTTCAGGAAACATTAGACCAGTGACAGAAGTGCTGGGACCGGTGTGTACTACTTCGAGGCTGATGGTGACCATCAGTCCAAAGGTAATGGCAGCACCAGGCCCGAAAATTTTGGATAGTACCTCGTATTATTATTAAATAAATGTATGTTCATCATCTACAAGGATCTCATCAAAACAGATTTATTGGACGAACAGCTAATCCACTCTAACAACCTAGGGCTCTCTTCTAAATATTCTGGTTTGTGTCACAATAGTACTCTTTAGTGGCTAGATACCATTCTTTTGTGTGTGTATTTCCAGTGCCTTTCATTAAATATGTTGAATGCATCTTCAACTCAGGTTCTTGATATCAGTACAACTGAAAAGAGTATGTCAACTTTGATAATTTAATATAATTACTTTCACACCATACAAAAAATCAGATGCATATTAGCAATTAACAGTTATCTGGATGGCCTAGTCTGCTTTGCCTTGTTGATAGTAAATATTAGTAGCTTTGACATAACTACAAAAGAACTGACACACACAATATTATTTAGAATATCACACAAGTTAGTAGATTTCTTGAGAAACACACATAATAATGTATTAGTATGAATTCTATTTTAACTACTGATATATGAAAGAATAGTGACTGAAAATACTGTTTCTTTTACCTTAACGAAAGTACCTGCTCGGCAGCTTGCATCTATGAAACTCTTGTGTAATACCCATTTCCCAGACGCGATACTACCTAGCAGCTTCTCACTTCGTGCCGGTTTGCCACAAATGAGATGTGTTGCTGTGGAATCGAAGACAGTTTTATCTGATACCTGGCCACCCAGATCCATGATCATTTTGACGTACGAATCCCTGTCCTGAAATAAATTTAATTCACTACATCATGACTCTGTTAACGAGCAGAAAATTGAAACATACGTCATAGCTTCAGAGTCTGTTACTTACTTCTACATTTGACAGCATCATTCTGGGCGGCTGTTTCACTTCCTGCAAAGTAAGTATTCATTATAATTAGTTTATCATCAGTTAGTAATCAATTATTTTAAAAATTCAGGATAAAAAGAAGGAGGGGGGGAGAGGGAGAGAGAGAGAGAGAGAGAGAGAGAGAGAGAGAGAGAGAGAGAGAGAGAGAGAACATACAGAACTGGTATGTACTGTTTTAGAAATTATGGATACCTGACTTGTTAGACATTTCTAGGGCTGCAGTTTCCTTAACATAAAAAAAGGAACTAGATTATCAAACTTCATTAAATAAAGAAAATTTGTATACCCTTCAGTTTGTTGAGCTGACCACAAAAAATTACTCAGTTACCTGCAGTGATACATACTGGAAGGTACTAATGCATCTCTCTAACTTTTTCAATGGATGCGAGATAGTTATCTCTAACATGAAAATCAATAGGTTGGTTTGCATATTTAATTTACACCCATGCTATCCCAAATAGGCAACTGTGTGTAATTGTAACATAATGTCTAGTGATATACTAAGCTTCAGCTAAGCAAGGGCTTCAAAGATAGCTAATATTGTGTTCTGTTATGCATCACTATGCCTCAAGTTCCTCTGCTAAAAATGAGTGGTTGCCTCACAAATGCACCTCTTATTTTGCCACTTGTTAAAGGACCCAGTAAATGTATCTATATAACAAAGTAGTCATATGACATTCACACATACAGTTTGATGGAACTAGACAATACATCCCAGACCCAAGCATGAATAATACTTGTTATTTAAAAATATTATGAAGAGATAGCTGATGTTCCACTTTCTATCACTTTACACCAGAATAGGCCAAACTGTCCTCAGCAAATCCACCCTGCCAATACAATCACGCAGCCACATTACCCGACACGTGCGAATTTCCACTCTAGGAGCCGCAGCTCAAACGCATAGATCTCTTCTGTTCTGAGACGCATACAACAGACGCTACATGGCTTAGTTCTGTTATCTTTCCATATTCTCTTTTCCTTTGAGATGGGGGCAATCCTCACCATGCAGTCCCAACTGATAAAAAGCTATAGTAGAACCTCGTTTTTACGCTTTTCAAGCGACTTCAGTAAAATGGTGTAACATGCAGGAAAATATAAAATGCAGGAAATACTATTTTAAATGGTAAAATATGCTTACTGGATCAGCCTAGCATTTTGATAGTTTATTTGTGATATATGTACATAAGAGGCCTTTATACAATAAAAGTTATCCAAATTTTTATTATTTTAAGCGCCTGGCAGAAGTGATAATTTTATGGGAAGTAGAAATTTTTGACGTAATTTCATTCATTATAATCGAGGACGCCATTGCTGGGCTATGCAACACACCTTCAAAATTACCTGAACCGCTTCGATTGGTATCATTTGGACGCTGCTACCAGGCTATGTAACACATCTTCAAAATTACTGCCTTTTACCAGCATTAATTATGTACGTAATGAAACTCCTAAAGTTCCGTTCTCTTTGTATTTTTCGATGTTTCACACAATATTAGAGAATTTATTCGCGTTCTCGAGTGCAAACACATGCACTTATTATTGTGACGTTTGCATAGGATCGGCATATCACAATATTATCACTTTTTTGAGGTTGTGGGTATTATGATACCCAACTTTGACAGATAATGTTCTTTATTAATCAGAAATATGCACCCAAAAAACAATGCAACTCTTTATTCTCACATCAACAAAGCAACTGTTTCTGATTGATTGAATACACGCCAGCTGCTCTGGCAAAGAAGCTAGCGGAAAGAGGAACTACAGCCCCACAAATCGGGCGCTTTGTAAGTCAACTAACTGTGTACTGCCAACAACAAAACGCGAAATATACGTTTGAATAAATGCAAAGTGTCAAGAAACACGACTGCAAATAATTTTAAGCACTATACTCTAAGGGAAAGCCATGCTAGCGTCAATTTATGTAGATTACGTAATTTTTTCTTCACAGACATGCTTTCAAAAAGTGTAAAACGCGGGAAAAGTGTAAATATGTTAACGCAAAAACAAGGGCGAATTAACATTGTGAACATAGGAAATTTGATGGAACCGACAAAAAATGGTGTAAATGGCGGGAAAATGTAAATACCGAGAATGTAAAAACGAGGTTTTACTGTATATGGTTTCTTATTCAGAATCTAAATGCTATCTTTTAATTTCAAGCCTACGCTGCTTTCCATTCCTGACTAACCTCGAGTGAGGTGTACAGTCTGGAAAGACACCTTAACAAAACTTTATCTGATGCAAAGTCACAAAGCAGCTCTCTATGCGCATCCAGCCTCACTTCCCCATTTCTCAGATTCCTGCAGGTGGTTCTGTCTCGACCTGTAATTAATGTTTCAATGGGTTCAGTAGTTCCCCTTATCTTGGGTAAACTGGGTGACAATGAATCAATTTACAATTTCAAATACACTTTATCGAAACCATTGTTATTGATGCTATTGTGTTTGTATTCTAAACAAAATATAAACATTAGTGACATCTTAAAAGCAGGTATGAAAGCTATTATTTATTAATTTTCACATCACAACAAGCCACTACTAGTACTATATATGTACCCATTTTTTTCTTTCAGATTAATCTTACATATTTTAAAAATATAGGAACAAATATATACCTGTGAGGCTTCGTCACTAACAGCAGGATCAACCCAGTCCACACAGTCTGAAATAGAATTTAACACATGTGAATGAGGGTTAACATGTAATAAATACCTCAAAAACTCTATGATTTAATATAAAATGTAAGTAATGACATATCACTACTCACAACTTAAAACCAACTATTATACACTAAGACCCAACTGTGTTGAGCAATGGCCTCATCTGGGACAAGTAATGAGCGAGTAGAAGGAGCATGAAGAGGAGAAGCAGGGTAGTTGAACCCTGACAACTGTGTGACCAGCACGTCTGCTGTCCACAAGAGAACAAGAAAATACTTCAGAAACGTTGATAGATGCTGCTGAACATTACTGATGTGTGTGCTGCCACAATGGCACAAGTGCTTATATACATCCACACTAATTTCTTGCATTTGCATTCACCTGCACTAAGGCTGTGAATTTTCCGTGCGCACATGTTCTGAACATTAGAGCTGGGTAAAAAGTTATTTGAATGACATTTAATAATTAATGAATAACAAACAATTTCCAAAATCCTTATTTGTCACTTGTGAATAAAAGCTGCTTGAATAATAGCTAAATATGACATTCAATGATATTTACTGAACCAATTTATTTGTAATTTATTAAAACCACCCACACGTCTCATCAGAATTATTTGATCCTGAAGATTTGCCATTGGCGAGGTATGGCGGCTTGTGAGACTCAATGATACAGATAGATGAGCTTTAGGTACAGCCACAGCGGAGGAGTATCTTTGGAGAGGCCAATCAAATATGTGGTTCCTGAAGAGGGGTAGCACCGATTCAGTTGTTACAGAAGCAACAGTCTGGATGATTGATTCAGTTGCCCTTATAGCAGCTACCGTGGTTTGCCATAGAACTACTGCAAATGGCTGAAAGCAAGGGGAAACTAGTGTCATTACTTTTCTTGAGGATATGCAGCTGTACTGTATCAAAATATGATGACGGCATCATCTTGGGTTCAATATTCTCGAGGTAGAATAGCCCCCATTCAGATCTCCAGGTGGGAAATTCTAAGGATAACCTAATCAAGATAAACAAAAATAAGAATTCTTATCTTAGTGTGGAAACGCTCTATTCCTTAATCGGATAGGTAAGTTAGAAAATTAAAAAAAAAAAAAAAGAAAAAAAAAAGAAATGGATAGGTTGAAATTAGATATGGTAGGCATTCACCAAGTTCAGTGGCAGAATGCACAGAATTTTTGATTAGAGGTTAGTACAAGATTATAAAACAAAATCAGTTGTGGGGGGGGGGGGGGAGAGGTAGGTCTAATAATGAATAAGAAAATAGGAATGTGGTAAAGTTACAATGAACAGCATAGTGAACAGGTTACTGTAGCAAAGATAGGCACAAAGCCAACTGCAACCACAGTAGTACACGTTTATATGCAAACTAGCTCTGCTGATAATAGGAGATTGAAAACATTTAAGATGAGGTACGGGAAGTTAATAATACAGTAATAAGGACAATATACAACTCAACGCAAAGATGCGGCGATGAGCAGCGACAGGCACATACAAAAGACACACTTTCAGCTATCGGCTATGGCCTTCTTCACAAAAGAGAACATTCAAGCAATCATACAAGCATCACCTCCGGCTGCCGCACATCGAATCACGTTCTGTGGTGTGTAAATCGGGGAGGGGAGGGGAAGGGAGAGGGGATAGGAAGGTTGCGTCATGGTGGTGGGGATGGGTACACCACAGCCTATATGAGAATAACAAGATGCAGCTTAGGAATGGAGTGGAGAGGCAGGTGAGGGGAGAAAAATAAATTTACACAGACGCAAGCACACCTAGGCAGACATACTAAAATGCACGCATGCAGACTAGGTCTGTGGGGGTAGCTTCTATCAGTGAAGGCTTTTGTCAGACTCTCAGAATATTCAGAAAGGAAATTCTTGTAACTGCAGATGCCTCGTCCACGGGTGGCCAGACTGTAAGGGGAGGGGGGGATTTTTTTTTATGTGGAAGGGATGGCAACTGTCAAAGTGTAGGTACTGTTGGTGATTGGTAGCTTTAATATAAACAGAATTGTGAATGGAGCCATCAGTGAGGTGGAGGTTGACATCCAGCAATGTTGCATGGTAGGTTGAGGAAGCAATGTGAAGTGGATGGAGGAGGAGTTGAGGTTCTGGAGGAAGAATGATAGGGTGTCCTCGCCCAGAGTCCAGGTCATGAAAATATTATCAATAAACCTGAAACAGGCCAGAGGTTTGGGGTTTTCGGGTGCTAGGAATGATTTCTCAAGACGTCCCCTAAACAGGTTGGCATAGGATGGTGGCATGCTGGTGCCCAAGGCTCTTCCATGGATTTGATGGTACACTTTCCCCTCAAAGGAAAAGTAGCTGAGGGTTAGGATGAAGTTGGTGAGGTAGTGTTTGATAGTGGCAGGGCAATGGGCATGTGGGTTGTTGGTGATTAGGAAGGTGGCATCCACTGTGACAAGTAGGGATCCAAGAGGCAAAGGGTTGGGAATGGTGGAGAGTCTGAAGAAAGTGGTTGGTATCCTTGGTATGGTAACATAGATTTTGCACAATTGGTTGGCGGTGTTGGTCAATGAGGGCTGAAATGCTTTTGGTAGGAGCACAGTAAACAGCCACAATTGGACGTCCAGGATTATTAGGTTTGTGGCTTTTGTGGAGCATGTAGAAGGTGGTTGTGCTGGGTATTGTTGGGGTGAGGAGGTAGATGGATACAGGGATGAACTTCTGAAAGGGGCATATGATTTCAACAGGGATTGGGGATATTGTTGGACTTTGGGGATGGGATCATTCTGGCACAACTTGTAGGTGGAGGAGTCAGAAATTAGACATAGCCCTTCTGCCAGGTAGTCACTGTGATCCATAACTACAGTAGTGAAACCTTTGTCTGTAGGGAGGATGATTGTCAGGATTTGTTTTAAGATTGTGGATGACTCTTCTTTCTTCTGCTGAAAGGTTTGAGTTCTTAGGGAAGGGACTTTGAGACTTGACTCCTACCTCCTACTTGGTCTTACCATCCTTCCTATGGCCCTTTCCAGAAGCTCTTAGCTGAATCTATCAAGCTCCTCACCCCAACAGCACCATGCAACGCAACACACACACACACACACACACACACACACACACACACACACACACACACACACACCTACCTTTACATGCTCCCCAAAATCCAAAAAAACCTAATAATGCTGGACACCCAGTTGTGGCTGGTCACTGTGCTCCTACAGAAAGAACTTAAGTCCTCATTGACCAACACCTCCAACCAATTGACCACAATCTATCTTCCCAGAGCAAGGATACCAACCATTTCCTTCACCAACTCTCCACCATTTCCACCCCTTTGCCTCCTGGATTCTTACTTGTCACACTGTATGCTGCCTCCCTACACACCAACATCCCACATGCCCATAGCCTTGCCGCTCTGAAACACTACCTCTCCCAATGTCCTTCTGAACTCAAGCCTGATATCTCATTCCTCATAACCCTCACCAATTTCATCCTAACTAATAACTACTTTTCCTTTGGTGAGAAAGTTTACCATCAAATCCGTGGAACGAAATCGGCACCAGCATGGCACCCTCCTATGCCAAACTATTTATGGGCCGTCTTGAGGAATCATTCTTAGCATCCCAAAACCCCAAACCTCTGGCCAGTTTCAGGTTTATTGATGGTATTTTCATGACCTGGACTCAGGGCCAGGACACCCTATCCTCCTCCCTTCAGAATCTCAATCCTTCTTCCCCATGCACTTCACCCGGTCTTCCTCAAATTACCATGGCACATTGCTGGATGTCAACCTCCACCTCACGGATGTCTCCATTCACACTTCTGTCCATATTACATCTACCAACCACTAAGAGTACCTAAATCTTTGACAGTTACTATCCCTTCCAGATTAAAAAATCCCTCCCTTACAGCCTGGCCACCCATGGATGAGGCATCTGCAGTGACAAGAACTCCCTTTCTCAATATGCTGATGGTCTCGCAAAGGCCTTCACAGAAACTACCCCCACAGACCTGATCCGCAAACAGATTGCCCATGCCATATCTCCACACATCCCAAATCCTCCCTCTATTGCCATCAACCATGCACAAAAGAGCGCTCCCCTTGTCTTCCAGTACTACCCTGGACTCTAACAACTAAATTCCATCCTTCGACAAAGTTTTGATTTTTTGTTCTCATGCCCAGAAATAAGAGACATCCTGCTCAAGATCCGTCCCACCTCTCCTAAAGTGGTGTTCCATCACCCTCCCAACCTCCGTAAGATCCTAGTCCATCCCTATGCCACCCCGATACCCAGCCCACTGCCAAATGCATCATACTCCTTTGGAAGACCCAGCTGCAAGACCTGTCCAATCCACCCACCCACCCACCCAGTCCTGTCACAGGCTTATCCTACACTACCAGAGGATAGGCCACCTGTGAAAGCAGCCATGTAATTTACCAACTGTGCTGCAATCCCTGTCAAGCTTTCTATATTGGCATGACTACTAACCAGCTGTCCATTAGGATGAATGGGCACCATCAAACTGCGGTCAAAAACAAAATGGACCAACCTGTGGCACAGCATGCAGCGGAGCACATGCTTGATTTCAGTGGCTGCTTCACAAGCTGGGACATTGGATCCTCCCATCCACCAACAGCTTTTCTGAACTGCACAGATGGGAGTTATCCCTACAGTACATTCTCTGATTCCGAAATCATCCAGGCCTCAACCTACGGTAACTTCCGTTTTCCACACCTTACAGTTCCTACCTCTATCCTAAACCCTCCTATTTTGAGTGGCGGGCGCGCGCGCGCGTGTGCGTGTGTGTGTGTGCGTGTGTGCGTGTGTGTGTGTGCGTGTGTGTGTGTGTGTGTGTGCGCGCGCGCGCGCACGTGCTCACTTGTCTGTACGTGCGGCCTGCACGCATTTAATTTTTAATTTTTAGGTCTATATTTTGTTTATTTTATTTTTCTCCCCTCACCTGCCTCCCCACTCCATTCCTAATCTGCATCTTGTTATTACCATATAGTCTGTGCTGTACCCATCCCCACCACCATGACGCAACCTTCCTATCCCGTCTCCCCTCCCCAACCCTCCCCGATTTACAAACCGCAGAGCGTGATTTGAAGTGAGGCAGTCGGAGGTGATGATTGTATATCTGTTTTGTGTTCCTGTGTGATTGCATGAATGTTCTATTTTCTGAAGAAGGCCATGGCCGATAGCTGGAAGTGTTGTATGTGTGTGTCTTTTGTATGTGCCTGTCGCAGCTCGTCGTCACGTCTTTGCTGTGATTGTGAACTGTCCTCATTACTGTATTATTAATTCCTACCTGGTCTTTCCATTATCAGATCCAGGAAGTTATTCAGACAGTTAAGGGAGAGGCAAACTTAACTGTAATGGGGCAACTGGAATGTGATAGTAAGAAAAGGAAGGGAAGAAAAAAATAATAGGTGAATATGGACTAGAAAAAGGAATGAAAGAGGAAGCTGTCTGGTAGAATTTTGCATGGAACATAGTATAATCTTAAACACTTGGTTCAAGAATCATGAAAGAAGGTTGTTTACACGGAAGAGACCAGTAGATACCAGAATGTACCATTTGAATTTATAATGGTGCCAGGTTTTAAACTGTAAGATATATCTGGGGCATATATAGATTTTGATCTTAACTTATTGGTTTTGAACTGTAGATTAAAACTTAAGAAATTGGAAAAGGCAAGAAATTAAGGAAATAGAACATGGACTAAGTGAAGGAACCAGAGGTCATTTAGAGTTTCAGAGGAGGCATTTTACAAGAATTGACAGAAACGGAGGAAAGTATTACAGTAGAATAATAATGGGTAGCTATGACAGTCAGGCTAGTGAAGGCTGCAAAGGGTAATATGGGTGGAAGGACAAGGCATAATAAAAATCCTTGGATAACACAGGAGATATTCAACTTACTTGATGAAAGGAGAAAATACAAAAATGCAGCAAGTGAAGAAGAAGAGTAAAGACAGCTAAAAAATGAGTTTAAGAGGAAGTCAGACTGGCTAAGCAGGAGTGGCTAGAGGACAAATACAAAACTGCATAAGAATGTACAATGAAGGAAAAGATAAGTATCACCCACAGGAAAATAAACGAGATGTTTGGAGACAAGGAACACGGCCGAATGAATGTCAAGAGCTCAGATGGAAACCCAGAAATAAGCAAAGAAGACAAAGCTGAAAGGACAAAGGAATACATAAAGGGCCCATATGAAGGAAATTAACTCAAGGACAGTATTGTAGAAATGGAAGAAGATGAAGATGAGGTAGGACATTCAATATTGTGAGAAGAATTTGACAGAGCACTGGATAATTTGAGCTGCAACAAGGGCCCTAGAGCATGGGTTCTCAAACTTTTCGAGTCATGGAGCACATTTAAAAAGTGGTACTAAAGGCAGAGAATTAAATTTTACGTCACAGATATATACTGCATTTGGTATAACAGTGTTATTGACAAAGCAGGATGATTTCACAATTTAAGCAAAAAAATGTTCAAATGTTTTCAAAGCTTATGGGACTCAACTGCGGGGTCATCAGTCCCTAAACTTACGAAATGCTTATCAACTAACTTGTACTAAAAACAACACAAACACATTAAGATTAATCACTGTAAATGTTTATTTTATCTGTAATTTCAAATTACACAGAACTTCAAGCACAAACAAAAACAGTAGCAAAAACATTTGAGAATAAATTTAGCAGAACAAGTATTGTAGATCCACAATTTTTACACACACAGACAAATAGGTATTGAAGACATAGTTACAGGCTCTCCTTCGTTTAGGAAAG
Source organism: Locusta migratoria (assembly GCA_026315105.1). Classification (NCBI taxonomy): domain Eukaryota; kingdom Metazoa; phylum Arthropoda; class Insecta; order Orthoptera; family Acrididae; genus Locusta; species Locusta migratoria. Next base: position 984,976,148 of record CM048744.1, on the reverse strand, counting down.
AAAAACAAGGATGTCAATGAGAAGGATGAGACTTTTAATTTGCGCAATGAGATTATATCTAATGGAATATTATACAGTTGCGACCAAATATCTTGCTTTACATTGAGATGGATCTGTATTTTGTTTTAGCTGAAACATATGCAGAAAACCTCGATTTGAATAAATATGTGGTTGAGAAAGGCAGAATAATAAGTTTAGCTTTATCTGATAAGATTTTAAACTCGTCCTTTAGCATACACCAAAATTCTGAAACAGACTGCTTAGTTTGAAACTTTGCGGTTATCTCAGAATCTGATGTTAAATCAAGCAAGCATTTATACTGCTGCAATGTCAAAGAGGCTGCCTTTTTTTGATACAGAATGCGGTTTTACAACCCAAACATATTCTTTAATGTTTTCTTTCAACCTGTCTGGAAAATATAAGTTCAAGGAATCAAGCAAACATAACAGGTGAACTTTGAACTCATTTACGATATCCTCAGGAATGTCTGATTCGAGTTGCTCTTGGGACTTCTGTCATTGTAAAACCATCCAGGCTTCCATTTCTGAGTGATTTTTTTCCAAAACTTTAGCTTCTTTTTAAATCCTTCTCCATTATCATTAACATCAAATATAGTCACTGCTTTTTCTTGGATGGACAGACATAAATCATTAAGTTTTGTAAAAATATTGGCTAAATACGTCAACTTCATTACCCAACAATTGTCACACAACTTCTCTCCCAAAGCGAAGTCATTATCAGTCAAGAAGACTCTCACTTTATTTCTCAGTTGAAAGAGGTGCATTGAACTCTCACCACAGGAAATTCCTCACCTCTTCATGGAGCACCTAGAGCTCATTCGCTAAGCACCAAGTGCTCCATGGAGCAGAGTTTGAGAGACTCTGCTCTAGAGTATATCATATTCCCTTTCAAATGATGACATCGTTGGTACAGCCACTCATGAAGAAACTATGCCAACTTGTGTGTGAGATGTACAAAACAGGCAGAATTTAAGAGGAATATAATAATTACTATTACTAAGACAGCAAATGCAGACTAGTGTGAAAATTACACTATTATCAGCTTAGTAAGTTATGATTGCAAAATACTAATATGAATTATTTACAGACGAATGAAAAAACTAGTAGAATTCAATATTACACAAGACAAGTTTGGATTTAGGAGAAATCTAGGAATATGTGAGGGAAACCCACCTTATGACTAATCTTAGAAGATAGGTAAAGGAAAGGCAAACCTATAATTTTAGCTTATGCAGATTTGGAGAAAGCTTTTGACAATGTTGAATGTAATACACAGTTTCAAATTATGAAGGTAGCAGGGATGAAATATAGGGAAATAAAAGTTATATTAAAATTGTAGAAAAACTGATAGCAACCATTGTGTCCCTTTCATGCCTTCGACTCTTGCGAGTGAAAGGCATGAAAGGGACACAATGGTTGTGAAGGGGGTACAACAGGGTTGTACCCTTTCCCCAAATTAATCAATCTGCACATTGAGCAAGCTCTGAAGGAATGCAAGAAGAAATTTGGAGAAAGAATTAAAGTTCAGCGAGAAGAAATAAAGACTTTGTGGTTTGCCAATGACATAGTAATTCTGTTGAAAACAGCAAAGGACCTGGAAGAGAAATTAAACGGAATTGACATAGTCTTGAAAGAAGGGTATAGGATGAAGTTTAACAAGAGTAAAACTAGGGTAGTGGATTGTAGAGTTAGAAAATCATGTGATGCTGAAGGAATTAGATTAGGTAATAAGATAAAAGTAATAGACTAGTTTTGTTATTTGAATAGCAAAATAACTTCTGATGGCCAAAGTGATGAAGAAATAGAATGCAGAATGGCTATGGGAAGGAAAGTGTTTCTGAAGAAGTGAAATAACATTGTACGGGACGGAAACATGGACTATAAGGAGTTCAGACAAGAAGATGATAAAAGATTCTGAAGTGTGGTGTTACTGACAAATGCGGAAGATTAGAAGGGAGATCACGTAACTAATGAGGAGGTGCTGAACATAACTAGGGAGGAAAGGAGTTTCTGGTATATCTCGAATAAGAGAAAGAATAAAGTGGTTGGACACATTCAGAGACATCAAGGAATCATCAATTTAGCATTAGAATGAAGTGACTGATGTAAAAAGTGTAGAGGGGGACAACAGACAAATACAGTTATCAGGTTCAAAAGGATATACATTGTCCTTATTCGAAGATGAAGAGGCTTGCCCGGAATTATAACTCTATTGATGCTTACTCCTTCAACATATATATTAATAATACAGTTATAAAACTATGGTGTTTGTCTGAACATGCTGATTCAAAAACTATGGGGTTTTCGCAGTAAATTGGCGCAACATACAGACTTTAATTCAGGAAAACTGTATCATGGAAGGAGATAATTTGAAGTTTTAGAAGTCTATAATGCTTAGTAGACTGCATATTTACTTAAGTGATGTAAGCAAGATGGTGTAGCACATCAAAAATTGAATGTACGACTTTTGCCTGCAAATGACAAAGGTCCTGTGTTCGAATTCAGATCTGGCACTCAGTTTTTATCCATCAGGAAGTTGTGTATCCATAGTACACCAAAGAACCAATAAATTAAACTGTTAGGGTTTTTATTTTTTTTACCTCAGTGACATAATTAAGTTAATATTGAATTTACTTGATTGACGTCTACAGATGTAAGGATTTCCATTATTACATTAAAAACTATCCTAGGTAAAAAGTCAAGTACAAAAAAAGAAAAGATGTTTTGCAAAATAGCAAAGCCGTTTTGGAGAAAAAACAGCTTTGCTTTTTTTGCTATGTTTTATTTGTATTTCACTTTTTGCCTAGGATTTACGACATGTTACTATGGAGGTTCCATTTTTATAGCTTGAGGCATGAAGTAATGAAACCCTAAAAATCAATGGCATGCAAAGGCCCTTCTGTAAGATATTTTCACAGATAGTTGTTCAGTCACATATCAATACTTTCCATTTACCTGTGGTCAAGTTACCACCAGCCACCACTCATGACTTGCCTGAAATACGTACCATTTTATTAACACACAGCTCAAAAATATAAACTTCCTCTGGTCATTCCGTTTTCTTAGTTACCAATCATGGCATATGTCTCATTATTTTATCAAACTAATCACATTTATAACCACTCTTGTACATAATATTATCCTTTCTAGTTAAGGATTAAATGAGGAAATTCAATTCTGAAAATTAACAACTTAGGATTATTACATGCTGCTGCTTCCTCCTATTTTAGGCATTCATATTCATTTTTATCTTCATCTTGACTGTATGAAATTTGAATAAATCGACAATGACAGAACACTTTATAAGAAATGTTGTGACACATCATAGGAGACAACAGCATCACTTTCAGAGCTGAGGCTTGACATGAAAGAGGATGTGGATGGATATCAACTGAGCCTATAAGGGATGAAACATCAAAGCATCAATTCTGGGAAACCATGGACATATCGTTGGATGACTGAGAATTTGAAGCATGTCCTCAAGAGTCCAGAATGTGAACTACTGCACTACCTCAGCCTGCCCACTCTGTCAGTCAGGCAGTCAACTGACCCCTGAAAGGGTACAGTACACAATGATTATCTATCAAGCCGGACACTTAGAAAACTTCTTAAATTACAAACTATTTGCTCATTATTCAATGCAAAATATTGACTCCAACATTACCTCGGATTAAGCAGAAATTACAACTTGCTGTTGTTAAAATGGCTAAGATACCAACCTGTATTAATCTCCAGAGATGCAGGTAGGTTTTCATGTTCAGTCTTTCTACTCTCCCCTTGGTCAACACTTTTCACCTTGTTTGGAGTGTCTTCTCCAACCTCGAAAAGCGGTGCCCTTGGCGAATTTACAGGAACAGTCAGTATTTCTCCAAGGGCGTGTAATTGCCTAAGTATAAAGAGTGCAAGATTATAAGCAAATTTCCTCTGTGTGTGTGTGTGTGTGTGTGAGAGAGAGAGAGAGAGAGAGAGAGAGAGAGAGAGAGAGAGAGAGAGAGAGAGAGAGAGAGAGAGAGAGAGAGAGAGAGAGATTACACTTTTTTGTGTTTTTTGTTATAAAGTATTAATTGTAAATAGTTATTTTTGATTATGGATAAAAACAACCAACCATTTGAATAGATCTTATTGTAGTTAGGGCCTACCTCATTTGAATGCTGACTAAGAGTATCTTAAACTAAATAAGTTACAGTTACATTGATTTATATTGCATGGCGGAATAATAAAACATATGAGCAGTCCTGATCCGGGGGCAAGGGTCTGATTCAAAAGCAAAACCATCCTCGGTCAAGGGTTCAAACCCCACCAGTGCTTAAATTTTCCATTAATTCATTAGTAATGGAGACCAATGAGTTCCAGAATAAAAAGTCAATCAACAATGATTAATGGTAAGAGGATGCAGAAGGCAATTTAAACCACTGCATTAATGACACATACTGTGTACCCACAGAACACGAAATAAAGTTCATAATGATCTTTCTGCTGGGAAAAATATTATGGAATAATCTCCTATACAAATATCTGGGAGGGGACTGCCAAGAGGAAGTTGACCATGAATAAAAACATTGGCTAACGATTGAAGTGATAATATTCTATCAAGGCTGCAGCATGGACTGTCGGAAGTTTGACCATAGTAGGAAAGCTAGAAAATCTGAAAAGGAAAACACAAAGTCTCATTCTAGACAGGGGGAGGGGGGGTCTGTGACGTCAAATGAAAAGAAGGTATCAATTTTTGGTGAGATGAGTATAGGAAAATAACAATAGCAGCAGAAGATGGTATAATGGACGTAGGATTTGTCATTAATAGGGGAGTCGGAGAAGAATGAGCTAATGCAAATAGTTTAGTGATAAGAGTTGTTCTCATCAGATTCAACAACAATTTAACACTGACAATGATAGTTCAGATATACATGTTGCAGACAGAAGCGAAAGACGAAGAGGTAGAGAAAGTGTGGTGATATAAAAAAGGTATTTCGATATATAAAGGATGATAAAAAACAAATCATGAGAGATTTCAACACAGTGTTACGAGAAGTTGGAGAAGGGAGGACTTTGGGAGATGTGGGCTTGACACAGAGGAGAAAGGCTAATTGAGTTCTGTAATAAATTTTAAAGTGTAATATGGAATACTATGTTCAAGCATCTCAAGAGAAGAAGGTATTCTTGGGAAAGACCTGAAGACATGGCAACGTTCCAATTTTATTACATCATAGTTAGACAGAGAATCTCGCATTAAATATTATACTGTAAAGCATACACAGGAGCTGATACAGATGCCAATCACGATTAGCACTGATAATAAGCAGATGAAAGTGTTAACAGCTTTGCCCGGAAGAACCACTACAAAGAAAGTGCAATACCAAAGTACTGAGGAATGATGAGACACATATGAAGTTCACCAAAGATGCAGATAACGTGATAAACAATACTCAATTAAGCAGTTCAGCTGCATAACAATCAACATATCTGAACAAAGCAATTACAAATATTGGAAACAAGAACAGAAGTATGGGATAACTGCAAAGAAACCATCAGGAACCGAAGATATATATTTTATCTGATCAAAAGTTCAAATGTTTGTATAGATTATGGGACTTAACTACGGGGTCATCAGTCCCTAAACTTACAAACTACTTATGAACTAACTAATACTAAGGACGGCACAAATATCCATGCCCGAGGGGGGATTCGAACCCCCGACCGTAGTGGCCGTGCAGACCATGACTGGAGCGACTCAGTCCCCTCAGCCACCGCGGCCGGCTTATCTGATCAACAAAAGGTAGTAAAAAAGTGTTCAGGGAATTTGGGGATACAAAAATACAAATTGTTTAGGAATGAAATAAGTAGTAATTGCAGAAATCCAAGGCAAAATGGCCGCAAGAAAAACTGAAGGAAATAAAAAGGAAATTGTTATTAGAAAAGACTCAGCATATGTAAGTCAAACCAATTCAGTGACAGGAAAGGAAGTGTGCCAACATTAAAAATGCAGTGAGAATTCTATTGTTAAACACACAGGAGACAGTGCATAAGCAGGAACAAGAGTACAATGAAGGCACCTATGAGGTGGAAGACTTGTCGAGTGATGTGCTTGAAGAAGAAATTGAAGTTTATATGGAGAAGACAATGTTTATATGGAAAACATAAGGGATCTAATATTGGAGTCAGAATTTAAGAACATTCTGGAGGACTTGAAACCAATAAGGCAGAAGACATAGGTCGCAATCCTTCAGAATTTCTAAAATAAATGTGAAAAGTAGAATCTATGAGACTGGCTAATAACCAGCAGACTTTCCAAACAAACAAACGAAATTCTCCAAACAATTCTGAAGACAGTAAGAGCAGGTAACTGTGGAAACTACCAAACACTCATAATATGAGAATCTGGAGGAGTTGTAGCCCCTGACAAAGTTCACATTAATTTAACAACCAAGTTTTACTGTGTACAGTTCGAGTTACAGATACAGACTGGTAAAAACATGGCAGCAGGGACGCAGCTTGTCCTCAAAGAGTTTAATGAAAGGTTGTAGTGTCACTGTATTAAGAGACTGATGACTGCACTTTGCATAGCTACTCTCTTAGTTGGGCTCACTTATAATTTTACCCACAATAAAAATGTGTCTTCACTTTTCTGTAATACTTGACATGCCTTCATTATCACACCGCACACAGCAGTATTAATAGGTTCGTAAACGGTGCGTGCGAATTTGCAACTCTTTAGGGGGTTCTTTAGGGGCCCGTATCTCAGGTTCTATTCATATCAGAGTGAAGGGGTATAGTGTTCTAGGCTAAGCCTAGTGATCATTTGTGTACATATTATAAGAATGACTATATTATAGCTACCATACAGTACATCATCAAAATTTTAAAAGATACACAATTCCTGGAGCCCATCCAAATTGAGGAAATCAATTGGCTATTGTACATGACATGTAGTCTATGGTGGGCTTTAAACGGCTTACAAAAGCACCATTCATTCATGGGCAGTTCCTGAGAAAATCTCAAAAAAGCCATGATTTATGCGTGCCAAAAAAACAAATTGTGGGGATGGTCACTTCAATACTTTCTATTCATTGCAAATCTTCGAAATTTTTACCATATGTTATTATGATATTCTCAATGCGGTTTTTAAATTTTTTCTATATCGTTATCTGTTACCGAGATCCAGAGGTTGAAACTTATCATAGTTTTGCACAAAATCACAAAACACAATTTTTAGCCGTTTTAGCACCATGAATTGCAAATATCTAAATAACTAAACATAGAAATTTGTTTGAATAATTAAAATACATCCTGTAGACATTTACCTATAAACGGCATTTTTCAGTTTTTATAAATCTTAGTCAGAACAACCGCGATATTTTGCTAGAAAAAGTGTGTATTGTGCTGAGAGATGGCGTTCGGACAGCTCTGAAACTTACCACAAGATGTTAAACAAGGTACTTGGCGAAAAAATTTGATTTCTGTACATCGTAAAGATTGAAATCTTTGGTCGATGAAGGGGTTATTTTTGTTTTCATTTACTTTACAGTTAATATTCAGCATCCGGTTTAGTGATCTACTGCAACATAGTTTAAAGATTCTGCAGAGGTCAAAACACATTACGTAGACTTTTCGTATGGTTGACTTTAGGTTACACATAGCTGCATATGAAATGTAGATAACATATCGAAATTTAATTTAAAGTTTAGAGCAGAATGATATCTTATGTGGTTCTTGAGATATGGGTCCGTGAATGATAGCATGCAACAGTAATAGGTTCGAAAACGCTAATTCTGATTGTGAGGTAACATATCTTGAGGAATAGGAAATGACTAAAATGTTGTGTGTATGTTGTTTAGCTGTTTATCTGGAAAATCCATTTTCTGTTTTTGGAAATGTATATTTGTTATCGCGATACACTACAAAAATAATAATTTTTTGGCATCAAAAGATCCAACTGTGTGCATTGGCAAATCGACACTTCCATTCATGGCAAATCATTGAAATGATAATGGAAAGTTCAGGTTGTAATTAACAATAGACTAATAGGACAGTTTACAATTCCCTGCAAAGATGTGGCGACGAGCCACGTCGGGCACACAAAAAAGGCACACACATACAACATTTTGTGCTATCAGCCATGGCCGCCTTCAGAAATAGGAAACAATCACACAACTATCATCTCCGGCTGCCATACTTAAAATCACGGTCTGCAGCATGGAAAGAAGGGAGGGGGGGTATAGAAAGGTTGCGTCACGGTGGTGGGTATGGATATAGCACATCCTTCTAGAGTATGTACATATTAGATGGGAAGAAAGAGATACATCTTAGGGATGAAGTGGGGAGGTGGGTGAGTGGAAAAAAATAAAATAAAATGAATGCACGCACAAGCGCCCACCCACGCGCATTCGCACGCACGCATGCACACCACTCAAGAAAGGAGAGGTTTAGGACAGAGAGGTGGGAAGTGTAGAGTACAGAAAAAAAAGGAAGTTATCGTAAGTAGAGACCTGGATAGTTTCAGGATCGGAGAATGTACTGTAGGGATAACTCCTATCTGTGCAGTTCAGAAAAGCTGGTGGTGGATGGGAGGATCCATTTGGCCCAGCTTGTGACGCAACCATTAAAATCAAGCATGTGCTCCACTGCATGTTGTGCCACAGGGTGGGCCACCTTGTTTTTGGCCACAGTTTGGCAGTGGTCATTTATTCTAATGGACAGCTGGTTTGTCGTCATTCCAATATAGAAAGGTGAGCAGTGACTGCAGCATAGCTGGTAAATTACATGGCTGCTCTCACATATGGCCCAGCCTCTGGTAGCGTACAATAAGCCTGTGACAGGACTGGAACAGAAGTGCTGGGTGGGTGGACTCGACAGGTCTTGCAGCGGGGTCTTCCAAAGTGATACGATGCCTGTGGCAGTGGGCTGGGTTTCGGGGTGGCACAGGGATGGACTAGGATGTTATGGAGGTTGAGAGGGGGATGGAAAACCACTTTATGAGGGGCAGGATGGATCTTGGGCAGGATGTCTCTCATTTCTGGGCACGAGGACAGAAAATCAAAACCTTGGCGAAGGATGGAATTTAGTTGTTCGAGTCCACGGTAGTACTGGGTGACAAGGGGGGAGCACTCTTTTGTGGGTGGTTACATCTACACATCTACATGGGATACTCTGCAAATCACATTTAAGTGCCTGGCAGAGGGTTCATCGAACCACAATTATACTATTTATCTCCCATTCCATTCTCGAATAGCGCGCGGGAAGAAAGAACACCTGAATGTCTCTGTTCGAGCTCTGATTTCTCGTATTTTATTCCGATGATCATTTCTACCTATGTAAGTGGGAGTCAACAATATATTTTCGCATTCAGAGGAGAATGTTGGCGATTGGAGTTTCGCAAGTAGCCCACGCCGCAGCGATAAGCGCCGTTGTTGTAATGATTCCCATCCCAGATCCTGTATCATTTCCGTAACGCTGTCTCCCCTGTATCGTGACAATTTGAAACGAGCTGCCCTTCTTTGGACTCTTTCGATGTCCTCCGTCAAACCCACCTGATAAGGGTCCCACACTGGGCTGCAATACTCCAAAAATGGACGGACAAGCGCAGTGTATGCAGTTTCTTTAGTAGTTCTGTTGCATCTTTTAAGGGGTCTGACAATAAAACGCAGTCTCTGGTTCGCCTTTCCCACAATATTATCTACATGTTCTTTCCAGTTTAGGTCTGAAGTAATAGTAATTCCTAGGTATTTTGTGGAGTTTACGGCCTTCACATTTGATTGATTTATGTTGTAAACAAAGTTTAACGGATTTCTTTCCGTACTCATGTGGACGACTTCACATTTCTCATTATTTAGAGTCAATTGCCAATTTTTACACCATACTGATATCTTATTCAGATCGTTCTGCAGTTGGTTTTGATCTTCAGCTGATTTTACTAGACGGTAAATGACGCCGTCATCTGCAGAAAACCTAAGAGAGCTACTTAGATTTTCCTCTAAATCGTTTATGTAAATAAGGAATAGCAGAGGACCAATAACACTACCCTGTGGAACGCCCGATATCACCTCTGTTTTAGTCGATGCCTTACCATGTATTACTACGAACTGTGTCCTCTCTGACAAGAAAGCCCCTATCCAATCGCAAATTTGTGGCGATATACCATAACCACGCAATTTGATTAAAAGCTGTTTGTGAGGTACGGTGTCAAAAGCTTTCTGGATTCAAGAAATACGGAATCGATTTGCGAACCTTTGTCGATAGCACCCATCACTTCGTGTGAATAAAGAGCTAGTTGTGTTTCGAATGAAGAAGAAAAGTGAAGACATGTTTATAGGATTTGTCAATGTCTACAGCACATTGAACTATATAAAATAGTGGATGTTCCAAATTATGATTAATACAGAACTAAGATGGTGGGAGAAAGGGTATATATCTAGAACAATAACACAAATAACAAAAATGGAAACCTAAGTGTGAACTGCTCTGATTAAAAAGGGCTTAACAATATTTTCAGGATAGGTTGCTTACTCACCTAAGAGACATTCGATGAGCCGCAGAAAGGCACAACATTAGAGCTTTCAGGTGTTAAAGCAGACACACACACACACACACACACACACACACACACACACACCTGTCATCTCCAGCCGCTGTGGCCAATCTGACAGACTGGCTACAGAAGCCGGAGACAGCAGTCGAGGGTGTGGGAGTGTGTGTATGTATGTTTTTCTCTCTCTAACCGACAAAGGCCTTAACGGCTGAAAGCTATAATATTGTGTTCCATTATTTGTGCCTTTCTGCAGCTCATCGTACACCTCTGTGGTGAGTGAGCAACCTGTCCCTCCCAAAAATATTGTTGAATCCTTCCTGGAATTTCCATTGTTTAAAAAGGGGTTTAAGATAGGGATGCAATATTTAACTGCATTGTTCAAGAAATACATTGATCTAAATAAATGAGATTCAAGAATGGTAATAAAATTTGGGGTTAAAGGAAAACTATGATAAAGATTTGCTGATGACATTGTTATGCCTAGTGAAGATGAGGAAGAATTGCTGGATCTGTGGAATGGAATGAATTATCTACTAAGTATGGAATATGGACTGAGTGTAAACCATAAAAGAAAATATTAATGAGAAGTACCAGAAATGAAAATAGCAAGAAATTTGGCATCAAAATTTAGGATCATGACTATAGTATGTTTAAGAATTCTGCTGTCTTAAAAATTAAATAAACCATGACAGATGAAGCAAAGAGATCTAAAAAGTGGACTGGCACAAGCTAAGAGAGCATTCATAGCAAAGAGGAGTCCACTAGTACTGAACATTGGTCTTTAATATGACAAAGAAATTTCTGAGAATAAATATTGGTTTAATCATCATGAAAGAAGGCTGTATACATGGAAGAGACCAGGAGACACTGGAAGGTACCAGATTGACTTTATAATGGTAAGGAATAGATTTAGGAACCAGGTTTTAAACTGTAAGACATACCCAGGGGCAGATATAGGCTCTGACCATAACTTATTGGTTATGAACTGCAGATTAAAACTTAAGAGACTGCAGGAAGATAGAAAGGTTAGGAGATGGAACCTGGACAAATTGAAGGAACCAGAGGTGGTTGGGAGTTTCAGAGAGAGCATTAGGCAAGGATTGGCTGAAATGGGGAAAGTAATACACTAGAAGAAGAATGGGTAGCTCCGAGAGATAGAGTAGTGAAGGCTGCAGACGATCATATAGGCAGAAGGACAAGGCATAATAGAAATCTCTGGATGACACAGGATATACTGGACTTAACAGATGAGAGGAGAAAATATAAAAAGGCATCAAGTGAAGGAAAAAGGGAGTTCAAACGTCTAAAAAATGAGATTGACAGGAAGTGCAGACTGGCAAAGCAGGAGTGGCTAGAGGACAAATGCAGAACTGTAGAAGAATGTATAACTACGGGAAAGATAGATCCAGCCTACAGGAAAATAATAGATATATATGCAGACAAGAAAAGCAGCCGTATGAATATCAAGAACTCAAGACGGATAACCAGTACTAAGCAAAAAGGGGAAAGCTGAAATGTGGAAGGAATATATAGTGTGTCTGTACAAAGGAAATAAACTTCAAGGTAGTATTATAGAAATGGAAGTCAAAGTGGTAGAAGAGGAAATAGAAGATACTATACTGCGAGAAGAATTTAACAGAGCGCTGAAAGATTGGAGCCCCAACTAGGCTCCTGGAATACATGATATTCCGTCTGAACTGCTGATATCATTAGAAGAGACAGTCATGAAGAAATTGTTCCACCTGGTATGCAAGGTGTACGGTAGAGGGAAAATACCCTCAGACTTCAAGAAGAATATTGCAGTTTAATTCCAAGGAAAGCAAGTGCAGATAAATGTGAAAATTACAAAATTATCAGATTAATAAGTCATAGTTGAAAAATACTAACACAAATTATTTACAGACGAATGGAAAAACTTGTGGGATTCAATCTTGGGGAAGATCAGTTTGGATTTAGGAGAAATGTAGGAACACAGGAGGCAATACTCACATTACGACTTATCTTTGAAGATGGGCTAAGGAAAGGCAAACCTATGTTTATAGAATTTGTAGATTTGGAGAAAGCTTTTGACAATGTAGACTGGAATAAACTGTTTAAAATTCTGAAGGTAACAGGGGTAAAACATAAGGAGCGAAGAGTTATATTCAACTTATACAAAAACCAGACAGCGGTTATAAGAGTCGAAGGGCATGAAAGGAATGCAGAGATTGGGAAGGAAGTAAAACAGGGTTGTGGCCTTTCCTCAATGTTCTTCAATCTGTACTTTGAACAAGCAGTGAAAGAATGCAAGGAGAAATATGGAGACAGAATTAAAGTTCAGGGAGAAGAAATAAAAACTTTGTGGTATGCCGATGACATAGTAATTCTGTCAGAGATCGCAAAGAATCTGGAACAGCAATTGAATGGAATGGACAGTGTCTTGAAAAGAGGGTATAAGATGAACATCAACATGAGTAAAACAAGGATAATGGAATGTAGCAACAGAAAGTCAGGCGATACTGAAGGAATCAGATTAAGTAATGAGAAAATAACAGTAGTAGATGATTTTTGTTATTTGGGTAGCAAGATAACTACTGATGGTCGAAGTAAAGAAGATATAAAATGCAGAATGGCTTTGGGAAGGAAAGCGTTTCTGAAGAAGTGCAATTTGTTAACATCCAATATTAATTTAAATGTTACGAATTCCTTTTCTGAAAGCATTTGTATGGGAGTGAAATGTGGACGATAAGGAGATCAGACAAAAAGACAATAGTAGCTTTTGAAATGTGGTGCTACAGACGGATTATGAAGATTAGCTGAGTAGATCACGTAACTAATGAGGAGGAGCTCAACAGAATTGTGGAGAAAAGGTGTTTCTGGCATATCCTGACTAAGAGAAGGGACAGGTTGATGGGACACATTCTGAGACTTCAAGGAACTGTCAACTTAGCAATAAAGGGAAGTGTGCAGGGGGGGGGGGGGGGAATCATAGAGGTAGAATGAGGGACAAAGACAGTAAGCAGATTCAAAATGATGTAGATTGCTGAACGTATTCTCAGATGAAGAGATTTGCAAAGGACAGGGTAGCGTGGAGAGTTTCATCAAACCAGTCTGCGGACTGGAGACCGCAACGACAACAACAACATACATTTGAAGCTCAGAACTGATAGTGGAAAAGCCCAAACATAACAGGATTGAAATATTTGAGACATGATGCTACGTACTAATGTTGAAAATTATGTTGACTGCTAAGATGATAAATGAGGTGGTTCTGCCTAGAATCGGCAAAGAAAGGATCGTATGGAAAACACTAAGAAGACAGAGGGACCTTCAGGCTGTAAGTGAAAGCTGTTTATGGTAGAAACTGTTGAGGAAGACAAAAATTGTAATACACTCAGAAAATATTGGAAGACGTAGGGTACAAGTGTTGCTACGAAATGAAGACACGAATTCATGGTGGGACACACAAAACCAGTCATAGCGCTTTAAGGAATAGAAGGGGGAGGGGGGCGATAAATAAATAAAGGAAGGGGGTGCTGGACTGTTCAAGTTAAACAATGCAAGTTCTTAAAAAACAGGACTTATTTCATACTCAATTAAGTGGTAAAACCTTTCAGTCTAATGTCAGTCCCAGTAACTTACCGTATGTGTACTTCTGAAGATAACTTTATAACAACTTATATTATTTTAATTGAGGACTTCATCTCATATGTTCTATTATTTCTCCATGCAATATGAATCTATGCAAATGTAACTCTTTCTTTTGAAGATACTCTTAGTTGGAATTCAAACAAAGTGAGTACAATAAAATTAGTGCAACCTGTTGGCCAGTCTTCGACATCATTAAAATTTAAATAAGGTTGCCGAATGCAGTCATGTTTAAGTGGCAAGTAGAAAGTACGCAGATTATTATTTTATAAATAATTGCAGTGATTGTTATGTCATTTATTCTATTGTGACAAGATAGTCAATGCCTTCAAAGAAAAATGTTAACAGTTTCCTATGGAACTATCAATGCTCCCAGGTATGCACTTTTATATCTACAGCAAGTAGATGGCTATAAATGTGTCTTCAAAGTTACAAAATATGGAAATATAACAGCAAGAGATCAGGAGTGCATCGATCATGTGTAACGACTAACTTTGAATGAAACTTAAGCAGAATAATCTAAATAGCATAATTCTGTTGTATAAAGTGTGCCAACAAGGTTGTTTGGACTGTGCTGTGGAAGTCCTGCTGGGAAGCCCTTAAATATCCTTCATATAGCACCAATCTCTCGTAAGTGACTTCCATATCTTTGGATCCTGAAGAAACACATTCACACCTTCGATTTGCTTCAAATAAAGATGTGCATATCAAGGTATAAAAATGGTTCCATAGGCAATAGAAAACATCTTTCCATGAGTAACTATCTTGTCTGCCCCCTTTGCTGAGAAATAGTGTGGCTAACTGCCATGCTGAGTCCTGAGTACAGTTCCCAGCCAAGTCAAAAAATTTATTTGCTCAGGTAGTGGGTGTTGTATTATCCTTATGGTCATTGACATACACATCACTCACGTAATGTCAAATAAAGGAACTTGCTTTGAGTGGATAACAACTTCAGATGGGGTATCCAGCCAGAAATGCCATATGATCATGCTATTTCAGTGGATGTCTTGTCTTATAGTGGAAATATAATAATGGAAAGTCCAGGTTGGAATAAATAATATAGTGAGGACAGTTTACAACTCACCGCAAAGACGTGGCGACGAGCTGCGACAGGCACATACAAAAGACACACACATACAACACATTCAGCTATCGGCTATGGCCTTCTTCAGAAAATAGAGCACGCGCGCAATCACACAGGCACACAACACAGTCGTACAACCATCACCTCCGACTGCCACACTTGATTCGAAGTGTGGCAGTCGGAGATGATGGTTGTATGACTGTGTTGTGTGCCTGCGTGATTGCGTGAGTGCTCTATTTTCTGAAGAACGCCATGGCCGATAGCTGAATGTGTTGTATGTGTGTGTCTTTTGTATGTGCCTGTCGCAGCTCGTCGTCACGTCTTTGCGGTGAGTTGTAAACTGTCCTCACTATATTATTTGTCTTATAGTGGGATATATGTATTAACAGTTGTGTTTATTACTTTTGAAATGGTGAGCACTTTACTTTTACCAATCAGCCTGTCTTCCACATGACTGTCCCTTACAACAAAACTAGTATACTGGTAACAACTTGGCAATAAGTACTCAGTGGAGCAGAAAACTGCAGACACAAATGGAATATAATGCTGCAGGAAGACAAAACTGAGTTAAATGAAGGAACCTGCGATATGCAACATACAGCTGAAAATTTGGCAAGCAAAACTTTGAAGATTTCCCAACTTGAAAAACTGTCTTGTGTAGCTGTCTATTTTAATTCAGTTAATCTTCCAAGAAACATGGACACAAAACCACTTACGTATTAATCCCAGCTGACGGGCCATTCTGTGTGGCTTCTGGCTGATTCTGCTCCTGTTGAACCATATCCTTTTCCTGAAACAAAGACTGCAATTTGAAAAAAATATATTCTTGGTTATGGTAACATTATAATCTACCCATAATTTAATAAATGTCCTTTATTAAATAAGAAAGGCAACAATATGAAATCTATAGCTAGTACAAGAAATTTTATTACTTTGTAGGGTATCATATCAGTGGCAGTCACTTGTATCTGCCATATTACTTTTCTCAAAAGCTGTCAGATTCAAGAACAGTAGAGTTTGGTTGTTGACTTAATGATTTAATTTTAAGTTTATGCTCAACCTTGGCACTGACTCTTCCAAAAGTCTTCACATTCAGCCTTAATTTGAGTTTCTAATCTACTGTGTGGAATGCACAAATTTTATTCTCAAGCAACCAAACATTTTATGGCTACATATACTTTCCAGGCATAATTATTGAAAGCAATCTTCTTAGGTTTACAGCCAGTTGGATCAAGGTATCTTGACAAAATATTTCAGCGATCCAACTAGTCACGATCTTCAGGTCAGTGCACTGATACATTAACTCACTAAAACTACAGGCTATTCATAAGTGTCAGTCTCCGCTAGAAGTCCTTCAGTGCCTGAGAGAGAAATCTTTGGTTTTGCTCACCACTGTAACTACCTGGTGGAAGCCGGCATAAACATTGTGAGTAAACCATTCGTAACAAAAATCTCAATGCCATCTAGTTTGGCTTTAGTAATATTTTTTGTACCTAGTATTGTGTGTGTTACATTGCTTTTAAGAATGGTTCAAATGCTGGAATTTTTTCTGAATACTTCAGCAATCAATCATTAAGATGTTAAAAATCATTAAATTGATAGAAAGGGAAGTTTCCAAATGAAACAAACTCTCATGTCCTACACAGTTAGGTAAACTGAATGAGCTATTTTAAGTGTAGTCCACTCTAGGCCCACTTAACCTTCCAATAAGTGTTTTCCAGTCAGCCAAGGAGGTTCACACATATTTTGCAGATACCTCTTGATAATAAACCTTAAAAAGACAAATATCAAACTTGTATCTTAAA
Organism: Locusta migratoria; assembly: GCA_026315105.1. Classification (NCBI taxonomy): domain Eukaryota; kingdom Metazoa; phylum Arthropoda; class Insecta; order Orthoptera; family Acrididae; genus Locusta; species Locusta migratoria. The sequence goes on along the minus strand of CM048744.1, from coordinate 984,959,090 downwards.
AGATAAGATGCATACAAAGAGGAGGACTTCCAAAACTACCATTTTCTGAGAAAAGAATACAAATTTTCTCGCCTTGTATTTGGCACACACACGGGTCTGTCAGAAGGTTAAGGGAACCTACAATTCCCTATGGTGAAATTCTAAGGAGCAGCAAGCCAGCATGTCACAGAATTTGATACTGTGGTAAATATTTGTAGTATGCACAGATGAAAATTATAACTTATTATTCATTTATTGTAAGATGACAACAAATACAAATAAGCAACATTTCTGTACAAATCAGCACAATCACAAGCTCATACAATTTTACATCTCCAAATCTGGACCGTGCAACAATTATATGATAATTTTTTCAGAACTCTAAAATTGCCTACTATTGCGATATTGAATTTTGAAATTCAGAAGAGTGCCTTTAATTGTCCTTTGTAATGGTGGAAAAGTGTGGTACTCCAAAAACTCACCATCGGCAAGGTACTGATACAACAAAGGAAAAAAAAAACTTGAGTGTGTAAGTTCATGAATGGTAAAGGAAATGTGTGTTAGGTCACACTGGCACCACATTCCACTACATTTGTCCAAAGCCACTGTGGAGGTATGCAATGATGGGAAGGACATTGAAGCCCCTCTTAATCAGATCCCCCTCCCTGATCACACTATGCGTGCCTCTGTGATAGAGGTCAGAACTGCTACAACCACCAATGGAATCATGCAGTTGTATTATAGAGGGAAGATTAGTGCTTAACATCCCATCGACAGCATATTATGGGTGGTCAAAGAGAACCTTTCAAGCACACGATCATTCAGTTTGTTTTTCTGGATACTGTAGTCATGGACAGGGACTGTGACTTTTGTACAAATGCGAGCTGAGTTGGTGAAACTTTATTCCCAGCTTCAGGCAGTAATAACACCCTCACCACCGATTGAGGCCGAGTTTTAGGGGCAACATAGTTGTGGGCTTGTCGTGGAAAACCAGTTGATGCCAGCAAGTCTGACGTGTCCAACAATCTGCCTGCAACTCCGGCCAACTCTGTTAATGCTCACAATGAGGGAGACATCGCAACTGTGGTCTCACGGGAGATCACTCCAGTGTGTGTGGCAGGTAGAGAAAGATTTCCAGGGAGACTGATCAAAAGGCCTCCCCAGATCATCTCAGCAAGGATTTAAGAAGGAAGCTCTGAGTTTAATGTCCCATCGACACCATGGTCACTAGAGACGGACCTTACGCTCTGAGTATTTGGGTAAGAATGTGGAAGGAAATCGGCCGTGCCCTTTCAAAGGAACCATCCCGGCATTTGCCTGAAGTGATTTAGGGAAATCACGGAATACCTAAATCTGGATGGTTGGAGGTGGATTTGAAACACCATCCTTCCGAATGCAAGTCCAGTGTGTTACCACTGTGCTACCTTGCAAGAAATTTAAGATTCTATCTGTGTCGGACAGTGTTCCTGAAACAAATGTTTTTGTTTATCCTGATGTCACCTCCCAGTCTGCAACAGCCAGAACACCACAGACGGTGGGTCAGGCAGCATTGGCTTACTCCCCCACCCCTGACATGCACCACTCCCCTCCCTTCCCTTCCCCTCCCCTCCTGCTTCCCTCTCCTTGTCACTTCCTCACCCCCAGCACTGGTTACTCTCACCTCGGCCATGCTGAGTCCCGCAGACTGGCCACAGCAGCCGGAAACGGCGGTCGTGTTTGTGTGAATATGAGAGTGACAGTGTGTGTGTGTGTGTGTGTGTGTGTGTGTGTGTGTGTGTGTGTGTGTGTGTGTTTCGTCAACCTAAGTACATTGTAACGGCTGAAAGCTTTTTAATTTCTATTCTATTATTTGTGCCTTTCTGTGGCTCATCGCACATCTCTGTGGTGAGTAGCAACCTATCCTTCTTAAGAAGCAAACCCTATCACACCACAAAGTTGCTAAGCCTTTGCTACACTTTGCTTCCTATTTTCCAATTTGAACAGTACAAATCACTACCATTTCTGAAGGTAGGTTTTGTTAACAATAAACAGAATGTTTCAGATGATTTCGGACATCCTCTGTGTTTTAAATAGTTAATTTTCCAAGGACTACAAGCATTGAGGAAGTATGTTTGCTTTACTTTTTAGGGTATCAAAGTACTTTACCTTCAATCCTTTGACATACAAATCTTCAATCTTTTGACATACAAAAGATTTTATTATTCTTATAGTCAAAATTAGTTCTTAGATAACTATACAATTACAAACTCGAAAAATTTGCTCTATAAAAATTAACAATTCTCGAAGCTCGCCACTTGTTGGGAAAGTTTCTGTGGCTTTCGATGCATAGAAGGGCACAAAAAAGACCACCAATTTCCTCGAGACATTCATTTAATCACATTTCACAGTTGAAAACGAGTTTACATTATGCCACCCAACAGAATGGCACTCTTGAAAATCTTAGATATTTCTGATACCCCTGGACAATTTGACACTCCTGTAAGGACATAATGGGATTGCAACCCCACTGAACATAATTTCAACAGTTTTGACTGCAGCTTGATCACAATTTGTGTTCTGCTCTACAGGCTTGAACTACTAGTGTCATTCAAAACCATTCAATAAAATTTGAACATAATTCGAATCAGCAAGGGCATTTTCTTTTTGCTTTTTCAACCTACCTGTGACATGATCACATACACGAATAAAATGGTAAGGAGTTCTTCTATGACCCCCCACATACACGAATAAAATGGTAAGGAGTTCTTCTATGACCCCCCCCCCCCTCACCCCAGTTCGACAACACCTTCAGTACATCCACAGTTCTCAGCTGAAAACTTTAAAAATCTCTACTGAACTACACACTGAGTAATTACTATGCACAGACAGAATACACGACACATTCACCTACAGCCAGCAGCCACTAATGCATCGTCACTGCAACACTCACTGATATTAGGCTAACAAGGTTGACAACACCTCTTACAGGTAGTCATTGGTGAATGAAAGTCTCCATACAGATACGTGTTTGATGTACTCTACAAAGATGCATGGCTGGCACCGGGGGGTGTTGATGGAAAGAGTGCTTCTAAGGACACGCTGCTGTTTTATTCATGCACATTTCAATGTCATTCATGCACAAAGAAGAACTAAAAATAACTTTAAATGTGTAAAAAATGTGCTAAATTAACAGATAACGTACCTTATATAATGCCATGTCAAAGATGAATACCCTAATGTCAGTTTATTCTACTAAAAAGCAAGAAATTTAGATATAAATAACAAGAGTGAATATTGGGAAGCACAACACACCATGTCTTCCACTTAAGGGGAGATGGAAGGCAATTTTTATCCCTATTCTACCAATGCTATTTTACCCTTTGAATAGGTACACTTTTCAAAGGAACTATAAGTGATAAAACAACGAAATTTTTACTGCATATATATAACATATATGTCTCAATTTAGAAGTAAAATGAACATAATAACTCTAATGGTTTTGATGAATTTTTTTTATTCTTTTACCAGTAAAATTTAACTTTAGTACATTATTATAAAGCAGTTGATTGTTTTGTGGTTCTCAATTTACTTGTAATGATTTATTAGCACCTTCAGTACAAAACGACCAAATATCATCTTTCTAACCCCATTAGTTTATCAAATAATGGTAGCTGAAAGTAAAAAAATGTAGTTTTGAGAAACATCCATTTAAAGTTTAATATTGCAATTCTAGTACAGTTATTGATGAGAATTACTTACAACTAATATTTTACTGCACCATATTGAGCATCATCTGAATCATACTGATCTTTTCTTCTCTTGGTCCCTCTTCTGTCTAGCTTCTTTCGTGCATTTTAAATTAGCAATATCGGCTTTGCGGATTCTCTCTTTATTTTCACCAAGGATTTTGCAGTATTTCCACTAGAGTGTATGCCCAATAATTCTAAAACATCCAATTTTCTAGTTACACCATCATTGAGGCATAAAATAGCATCATAAACACCAAATTTGAGGATTGTGATCTGAACAAATACAGTTTTTGGTAACCGGGTCCAAATGATAGAATTTACACATTCATTTAAATTTTGGGTTTTCCCAGCAAGGCATTTCTTCAACAAGGTATCTTTACAAAGGTATCTAAATATAGGTTTAATTTCATTCATTACTGCTGCAAGTAAAGAATGTTTGTGGTCATATGTGTCACTTCTCCTGACCAAGTATCAGGACCATTTGGGCAAAGAGAGTGCACTGGATTTTCATTTGTGGACAGCTTATGGAAATAGATAGCCCATACAGCTTTTTTCATGTTTTTAAAATTCTCTACATTTCTTCTTATGGCCAAGCCATAATAATTCTGTAATCTGTCTATCTCAACATTTGTCAGGCGACCTTTGCCACCTATCTTCTTACCATCTTTCAATATTATTTTTGGCTTTTCTTCTAATAATCTTCTTAACCTAGACCCCATTCTCTTTTGGACATGCCCAATGCTCTCTAATTTAGAAATTGTCACATTAGGGCTGTACGACATTAGGACCCAGTCATAAGCCTTGCTGTCACCATCCCCTAAATACTGTGTGTATCTGACACCTCTGTTTGCCACTGAACGATTAAAAATCCTGAGTACTCATGTTACTTCCATGCCACCACTTGGACCAGTATAATTCATATGACAGTAGTGTGTGTCCCGTTTCTCAGTTCCACTGCCAGAAATCTGGCAGTACTTGCTTAGAATCTCTACATCAATTACCTTGCTGGCCACGTTTCTGCCAGCTACCATCGAAACATGCGCAAATATCACTACTTTCACTGTCATCACTTTCCTTGAGTGCTTCTTTAGCTGCTTCCTTCATTGAATTGTTACAAACTTCAGCAACAGCAGTTCCAATAACATTATTGGAAGTCTTAAATTTTTCAGGAGGATTTGGAATGTCAAGTAATGCATATAAGAGTTTGCCTGCCTCCATTCCTTTACCAATAGATCTGAGACCATAAACTAGCCTCCTGCTGTTCTCATACAATTTACTATTTACCATTTTTGATGTCATTGTTGTTGCGACTGCACCACATTTTGTACAAATTAACGTCATGTTTGGCACAATCCCTTTACGAAGACACTGATTCTCACTCAAAGATACGTCACCACCACATATTATGCAGACAGTATTTTTGGAAATTAAATCACAGAGCATGCTAAGATTCACCACAATTTCCACAAGCTGACTGGGAGGAAATGCCTTTAAGACATTGCAGTTTATTTTTTGATGTGCTGATTTTCTTTATGTCTAACATTCTCGGCTCCTTTGACCCACTAACCTCATTTATCTTTATGTATTTATTTCCTCTTAATTTTAATTTAGGTAAGAATTTCTTTATTTGCAGCATTTTTATGAAAACACGTGGGACCAACAAAAATACAACTCAAGACTTACTTAAGTCACAAAAAACTTCAAGTTCAATCAATAATGTTCGAAAACAATAACAAACACGATCGGAACAAAAAGTATCAATAGGAGTTACAGGGTAGGAAACATTGAAGCGATAAAAACAATAGAAGCATGAAATAATATACAAGGAGTAAAAGAATGCTGTGCACATTTTCTCCGCATGCTGCAAAACGGAAGGCGTGGCCAGATTGCACAGAGCGTCAGAAAAACTATCATAACTCACGAAAAAATTGTTGGATTTATATAAAACAAAAACTGTTTCACGCAGGAAATACCAGGCATTTTAAATACGTTAAAATCTAAAAATAGAATTTTTGAGCCCAGTTGCCTTCTGTCTCCCCTTAAGGTGGCTAATAATATTATAAACTGGAAGAAAGGAGTTCAGTTAACTGGAAGTACTTACAACCGGCGGACTGTCTTCACGTTGCACATTGCCACTGCCGCGTGAAGTACCAGCTACAGGAGTGTAGTGCAGTGGACGCGCTGCTGCTTGAGGGGAAGCTGGGGATCTAACTTCTTCTGCCGGTACTTCTTCAGTCTTAAGCTATTTTACAGAAGAAGTTCCCAGTTATGAGAAGAGTCTACATAAATAGTAAATAATAGTAATATGATTACTTTAACTTCTTCCTGACCCCCAGTTCAAATCTGGGTCATGGCTATGTTTGAATCAATTTTTATGTATGAGATAGTATTCTGATATCTAGAAAACCTTTCTATGATGTAAAGCACTGGGAAACTTTAGTAGTAACCAGAGAGGTAAAAAATTTATTTAAAGCTACTTTCATAATACACCTAACATACATTATTGCATAATTCCAATTACTGACTGTCTATTCATGAGCTTGTTCACATTCAGTGGGGTGAAACCTGTCACAAGAAGGAAAAACACACACATTTCACTCACCAGGTGCAAAACACAAACAAAATCTTGTTGCACATGAAAAGTTGTCCAATATATTGTTTGTAGAAAACATATTCATGCTGCTAAACACAGATATATCAAATACCAGTTTGGATTTGTACCAAGCATCTAAAGCTTCACAACAAGGCACAGAAAGGTATTCCAAAAATCAAAATACCAGATAAATTGAATAAAAAATTACTAAATTATTTTTCAAAACAGACAGATTGGCTGGCCAGTACTTACCTTTGTGCTGTACCGCCGATAGTTACACAAATGAAGAAAAAGACAAAAAGGGGACAAAAAAAGGGGGCAATCTTTCAGAACACAGTTCCTTCTTCAGGTGGGAGAGAAGGAAGAAAATAGGATGGGAACGGAAGGGAAAGGTAATTGACGACCTAGGTCATGAAGGTGGTGTTTGAGGAGTGTGGAAGTCAGAGATACTGCATATTAGTACTGAGCCAAGGCAGAGGGGATATATATAACCAAAGAGGAAAGATCAAATAGTAAAGAGAATTAAAAAATTACTAACACATAGCCATAACCCAGGTTTGAACTAGTGCCCACAGCTCAATTGTATCCATCACGTCGAGTATTCGACTGGCAACCATACCTGGTCGGCTATTTACGTTTATAAGTACCCAAGTTACACCCTGAAAAATGCTAATAAGCTGAAGCTATTAACTTTGGAAGTTTGGTTTTAGATGATCTTTCAATGTGTAGCACTGACAATATGTTTGTCAATCGTAAATTTGACTTAAAATTAAGTTGAAACATGTCCCTATATTTTCAATTTAAAATGCCCACGCAATACTTGACCATGATCAGGGATCCACACTTCAGATCCTTTCTCTGTAAGATATGAGTAATATGTAGTAATCACAATACTGTTGCAATTTTTACTGCATTTAATAAGATACAGGAAATGAGATGTTTGCTTGTGTAATAACTTTGTACATCCAGAGTTGATTACATTACTGCAGAAACTGAACAAAATACACAGCTGTGTTTAAAGTTTCGGTCCTTAGTTATTCATGTCACGTTTGATGATATTTTTGCCCAGGCTCCCCAATTATCAACACCTGGTCCTCTTCTCTTATATCAGTGACTCAAAATTTGCTATTATTTGGCCACATTCAGTACTAGATTTAACAACACTTGTGACCTTGTAACGTTTCTGCTATGTTGAACACTCCTAAAAATCAGTTGCCAACATAGAAACACGAAATTCTGACACCTAAAGTGAAACTTCATTACAGGACATGTAAAATATCACATTTTTGCCTTCTGTTTGAAATTCTATTAACACTATTAGTTAAACGCTTTTAAGAAATAGTACGTTGATTTAAATATAACTTTGGCTGACCTTTTACGTAATTTTCAGTTTTTAATACTTTCGTAAATAATAGCTGCAAACACTAAAAATGCATTACACTTAGTTTCGGAAATTGCTGAACCTATATGATACTAATTTGTATAAAAACAACAATACTACATGTTATAACTATTGCACAACATGATTTCATATATACCTTTTGTTTAAATAAATTAGGGCAGACCATGTTTTATATATCACTAGATCCTAAATTAAATACTGATAATTTTTCATGCACTAAAATTAATAATCCGTTTGATACTAAGAAACTATCTTCGAAATTAACAAAACCACGACAACCATATACAAATCCGTATTAATAAATAATTTGACCGCAAACTGAAACACATTAAAATTCCATGTCACAATAATATTACGCCTACACAATATTGGCAAAACAAATGTGTGCACTTCGAAAACACAAATAATGTAAATAATATGAGCACAGTAAACACTAGTCAAAAGGATGACTTTCAATTTGTGTACCACATTAAATACAAATTTCATGAAACAAGTACATACATTGACATAAATAGTCAAAGCTTAAATGTAATGTTTTAATTGCTGTATTTTGGCATATTTAATGTAAAAGAATACTGTTTAATTGTGAATTACAAAACTTTGTCATCAATCTTATTACGTGGTTACGCAGAAAGATGTTGGAGAGAAACCATGTTTTATTCAGTATTCTAGTGGCCAGAAACCTGTAAGCAGCTCTGTTGGCTTGCCGCTGCATTTTTTTATGGTGCAATGTCTAAGTGGAAATAAAATCAGTTTCCATATCAACTGACATGGGTTTAATTTACGAAAAGATCCTGTAAAATAAAATGTTTTAGTGAATGCCGAAGAAAGCTCACAACACAATGGACTTCAGCCAGCATATAAGATAAGTTCAACTTCACCTACAGTGGAATGACTTTGTTATAGACTGTGAACTAATAAAAGTTTCCGTGGTTCAGGAAAATATTAGGGCTCAGTTTGAGTCATTCCGAAAAGGGGTGATGGACGTTAGAAGTGGTGCCGTGACCAAAGGATTTTAAAGAGTATTCACTAATGTAAAATGTGTTTCAGGATACAAGGAAAATAATGTATATGATGGATGTGCAGTAAAACCATCATAAAAGTGCAGAATTCGACTACAATACTATCCACACCTACGATGTCAAAAAAATTTAATTGAGGAAGATGGCAGTAATTTGAACTACTAGATTCCTGTATCGACGCATCCTTGTGACCAGCTAAGTACTTTTGTAGAACTTTTGTAGTGACTGTTTGTGTGATAGGGGTTTTATGTGGAGTGAAAAGTTATTTTAAAATGGATACAGTAAGAAAGGAGGGAGATGATAGTACTCAAGTTTCGGACTTTGATAGTGGGGTAGAAGGTTCTAGTATTGCGAGTTCTACACCGATTGCAAGAAAGCAGCAGGTCCCATTTTCTAGTGATTTACAAGAGACTGGACAACAGATTAGTAATATGGCAGCAAACACGGAAATAGAAAATAAATCAATCTTGGAATTTTTATTACAAATGAAAACCGAACTTTCATTAGATATAAAAACCATGAAAACCGTACTATCTGACATGAAATCTCTAACAAATTCAATTAAATTTGAAATTTGTAAAACAACTAACGCAATAACAAACCTAGACCACAGAATGGCTCAAGCAGGGACCGAATTAAAACAATGTATTTTAGACACAAAACTTTATGCAAAACTCAATAGTGCAGAGAAAAGTGTTATGGTAGCTGCTACTTCAGAAGTTTCACAGACGAGTGACAGTGTTGAAAAAATAGATGACAGTTCAAGTTATGTAAATTCTCAGAGCCAGGATACTAAAACAGAGTTAACTGGAAAGATTCGTGATGACGAAGAATGTAATAGCAAACTTAATATTTCTGAGTTTAAAGTAGAAACTGAATGTAACTGTTTCATAGATAACCCTGAGCTAGAAGTCGAAAGTAATTGTACAGTCACAGAGTTACCACAGTGTGTAGACGACTTTCAAGAAAAGTCACATACTGAAACTTTGAGTATTCCTAGATGTACTAGTGTAAGTTGTTTACCAGTAGTGAAGTTACCTGGTAGGCCAAAAAAGAAATTTTGTCCTGTTTATTTTATGCCACAGGACAATGATTGTTTTTCGTCTGATTTGAATGACACATTAGAAATTATGTTGCTTAAGGAAAGTCTAAGGTGTAAAGTATGTTCTTGGACAAACCAGACCCAATTGTTTGCATTTAATTTTGGACCTAATTGTAATGTACCACTACCTTTTCTACCTGATGATAGACAAAATGAAATGCATCAGACTATGTACTGATGTAATACCTTAGGGGCATAATTACTCTTTAGTAATGAAACTGCTGACACCAGTTCAGGTCCCCAGTCGTGTGCTGTGTACTTCTATTGAATCATATTCACAGTACAGAAAAAATTGTAGTCTATAAGTTTTCATTCAGTGTAAATATTTATGATTATTTGACAAAATGTTTTAATTACCACTGATAAATTGAAACAGCTGAGACATAACTTTCGATATATACGTTTGCTTTATGCTTATTGAAACTTAAAATATGAGAAGCCTAAACTTTATTACCAGTTGGAATTTTGAGAAAATATGAACAAAAAATGTGTAGGTGGATGTGAACCATCAATTCAGAAGAACTTTATACCAAATAATAATACTGTACCTAATATGATATACTAGTTGGGGGTTTTCAATATGAATTTTTTTTACTCATGTCAATGTATAGGCCAATGGACTTTATTCTTAAGAAAAGTAAATACACTGAAATACAGTTTGAACCAAATAGTGAATTCATGTTTACAGTTAATACAGTAACAATGAATAACAAACATTGAGGAGTTTTGAATTAAAATAAAATGTGAAATACAGGTAGTGTTATGATGTTTATGAACCACTAGCTAATGTGGAAGTCTTTGAGTAGTCATCAAAAGATATGACAGGTTAGAAAAATGGTAAGTGCTGTTCATGAGAAATTTAAGTTAGGTTAAGAATTGTCAGTGAATGTGCTGAACAAATAGTTATTATGGTACTGAAATGGAAGTGGAAAAATGCTTCATATATTGAAAAGAAAGAATTAATATGGCATAAAGAAAATGAATATGAAAATAATGAATATTTAAATGAAAAATGTTGATGTAGTATTTAAGATTAGTGTACTCTCTGAACAGATACTTTACTTGAAGTCTAAGATGTTAAAATTGCTTGATACTGCTGAGGAATCTCAAAATGATAGTGTTAAATGTACTGAGAAATGTTAGCTCCAAACCCTGATATAAATGTTAAGTCATCTATACCAAAATGTTAGTTAAAGAAATAAGTGAAAGTAAATATGAAAGTATACCTTCTGTCAATGTCAACTTAAGTTGTGATTCTTGTAACATGAACATGAATTTTGAGGAAGTTTAAAAAATCTAGTAACTAAACCTGAAAGCCAAGTAATATTTCACTATGTTAGTAGTCCATTTGTTCAGATCAGAGTAGAAGTTTATCTACATACATGCATTGAGTTACTTGAAGTTAATTGAAACCCTTAGCTGTATTCTTATAGTTTTGTTTATCCACGATCCATAAAGTTGATCGGTCTCAGATAGAATAATGCGTTTAAATCCTACCTACAGAAAAGTTAATTAATGTCTTGTGAAGTTTACCTTGCTCTTACTCTGAAACCTATAAGGAAGATAATTTTGATACTATTTATGAATATGGCACACAATAATTAATTTATTAACCTCATATGCATAGTCAAAGGTATGTTGAAGTGTTTATTATTTGTTTATGGCTTAAAATGTCATTGTATATATGCAAATGCTTACCTCAGTTATGTACTGTGATTTTTCTATTAAGCACGTCCACAGTGCATTACAATTCAAATTCTTTTCACTCTTGTTAGTCATTCATTAGTATTTTTGTGTTGTTGGTTGAATTTTGTGTTGTACTTTGATGTGTCAAGAGGGACTTGCTAACAATTAGTACAAAAGTGACTATAAGCATGGGAGGACACATAGGCCACACAAGTGTTGACCAATGTAAAATTCAATTTCTATCCTTGAGCTTACAGCTTAATAGGAAAATATTTAATACTGGTTTAAGATGACCATATTATAGTATATTGTACATATGACACAGTTTAGGCTGATGCAAGGTTTAATTTTCATTTTTATTCTTAAGTTTACAAGGAAACTATTGATGTTTTACGAGTTACGTACTTGGTATGTTTATCATGTGTACTTGCACATACTCATGATATAAGGACATACTGTCTTTTGTACAGAAATATGAAGGTTAATGAACCATTACAGACTACCTATTACTCTTTATTATCATTATCACCAAACTTGAATAATTTTGTACTTTTCATGTTGAACACCTGTGTTTAGTTCATGACACACTTGTTTACTTGCTCATGCTTGCAAGCTTTGTGTATCAATTTGCAGTTAATTACAGGGTGTTTAATTTTGATATGGTACTGTATCTGAAAATGATCAGATAGACCATATGTCAATTTTGACTTTTGTGTAGTATATAATTATGAGATTTTACACTGTTAACATAGACATGTACAGACTTTAAGAACACTTAAGATAGTTACTCATTTTCATCCACTTCTACTGTATGATTGTCACTCATTTTCAAACACTACTGGACAACATTGAATGTTGATTTTGAGTTATTGGGGGGTAGTAACTGTTCACCATTCAACAAACATAGGGTACTCTGGACTGTGTTGTGTTTGATTGGGACAGTTTGTTCAAAGAAGAACAAAAACTATATACTGTTTTTTACTTCTGCGGAAATAGTCAAGTTGCCAGTTGCATCTTGTAACTCTTGGTAAGGTAGTTACCATTAATACAAACATTCCGTTTAGAAGATAATCTATGAAAACTAAATGGTGTATCGTAATACCTTACGAACACTAAATTGTTAAACAAAACATAAGTAAACGCAACCAGAGTCTTTTTCTGCTTATGTAGCCGTTTGCGAGTCAGTTACCTGCCCTGGCCGTGGACGTAATGTAATGGCAGCGTATTTTTCCGCCCTCTCTTGATTACTGCCTTGAGAGTGGGTGTAGTTTGGCAGTTTAAAAAAAAAAAAAAAAACTTTTTCATTTTACTTTAAATTTTACCCCGATTTGGGAAAAATTTGACACTTTGGTGGATCAGTTGAGAACTGACACTTATTACTTTAATTTCCATCCTTGATTTGAGCTATGAGATTAACCATTGCAACTGCTAACTACTCGCAGGGGGGTTGGTTTTTTGAATTTTTATTAATGCATATATATTTTTTTTAATAAGTAAAATATTATGTAATACTATGATCTAATTTGTTTCTACTCTTTACTACTGCTCATTCTCAATCTCTCAAACTATATAAGAAATATTTAATACCCACAGTACTTGAAAAAGTTTCAAAACCACGATTACATTTTCTGTCTATATAACCATTTTAACTATACCATAATTTTGAATGATAATTGTTTGATGTACTCACTGAGAGCTTGTTTCTATCCATTGTTTTACTATTTAATTATGTCATTCTTTCACTTAGTAAATAACTGTTTACAATATGAAGATCAATACTCTTTGAAAAGAAAAAAAGTTGTAAAAGCTTGCTATTTCATTATTCAAACTAAAGTAAATGAGAGAGATTTCTCGTTTATTTTCAGTAACATTTAAGGGTTAATTTGAACCCATAATTTTGTTTGTTTAAAATACCGTATTGAGAAAATTGATTACTCTTTCCAATAGCCTGATAATAGTATGCTTATTTATGTATGTAGTTAGGGAAAAATAGTATGTGGTTCTGAGAAAGAAACAACCATGTTGTAGGAACCATCTTGAATGCCTGTAACTACAGTCAGCAGAAGCTGCGAGCCACTACATCACCAACAGCAGTTTGCAGATACACCAGTCGGCGCATCATGCAAAATCAACAACCACCAGCATTCGCAAGACTACAATCAACATACAATTTTTTATTTTAGTCTAAACTAATACAGACTCACTATGAACACTTAAATCACAACATATTGAAACGATAGTACACAGTGCACCCTACATTACATTTCAGGTACACTATGTAGGGGTGTGTGTAACGTTTCTGCTATGTTGAACACTCCTAAAAATCAGTTGCCAACATAGAAACACGAAACATCTGACACCTAAAGTGAAACTTCATTACCGGACATGTAAAATATCACATTTTTGCCTTCTGTTTGAAATTCTATTAACACTATTAGTTAAACGCTTTTAAGAAATAGTACGTTGATTTAAATATAACTTTGGCTGACCTTTTACGTAATTTTCAGTTTTTAATACTTTCGTAAATAATAGCTGCAAACACTAAAAATGCATTACACTTAGTTTCGGAAATTGCTGAACCTATATGATACTAATATGTATAAAAACAACAATACTACATGTTATAACTATTGCACAACATGATTTCATATATACCTTTTGTTTAAATAAATTAGGGCAGACCATGTTTTATATATCACTAGATCCTAAATTAAATACTGATAATTTTTCATGCACTAAAATTAATAATCCGTTTGGTACTAAGAAACTATCTTCGAAATTAACAAAACTACGACAACCATATACAAATCCGTATTAATAAATAATTTGACCGCAAACTGAAACACATTAAAATTCCATTTCACAATAATATTACGCCTACACAATATTGGCAAAACAAATATGTGTGCACTTCGAAAACACAAATAATGTAAATAATATGAGCACAGTAAACACTAGTCAAAAGGATGACTTTAAATTTGTGTACCACATTAAATACAAATTTCATGAAACAAGTACATACATTGACATAAATAGTCAAAGCTTAAATGTAATGTTTTAATTGCTGTATTTTGGCATATTTAATGTAAAAGAATACTGTTTAATTGTGAATTACAAAACTTTGTCATCAATCTTATTACGTGGTTACGCAGAAAGATGTTGGAGAGAAACCATGTTTTATTCAGTATTCTAGTGGCCAGAAACCTGTGAGCAGCTCTGTTGGCTTGCCGCTGCATTTTTTTATGGTGCAATGTCTAAGTGGAAATAAAATCAGTTTCCATATCAACTGACATGGGTTTAATTTACGAAAAGATTCTGTAAAATCAAATGTTTTAGTGAATGCCGAAGAAAGCTCACAACGCAATGGACTTCAGCCAGCATATAAGATAAGTTCAACTTCACCTACAGTGGAATGACTTTGTTATAGACTGTGAACTAATAAAAGTTTCTGTGGTTCAGGAAAATATTAGGGCTCAGTTTGAGTCATTCCGAAAAGGGGTGATGAACGTCAGAACCTGGTACTCTGATATAAAATTTTACAGTGTATATTGGTCTAAATCTCTCCCTTGATTGTTGTGTAACAGTAAGTCTTAAATTCAGTTCCCAATTTTCAAAAAATTATTATGAAATGTTGGCAGCCCTACATTGTCTTTTGTAGACAGGTGAGAAGCACCCTTTCAACATTTAACAGACATATCTTAAATACTGCATCACAACCCTTTTATTCCCATATTGCATTTTTATATGTTTCACTCAAATGTTCTCATTCAATCTGCACAGCTTCAAATTCTTCCTAAAGACCAAAATTCTTTACCTCTTGTCGTATGAGAACCCTTCTTATCTTTTAAACTGAAACACATACCTGTGCTTCATTGATATTCTTTTTCTTTTGTCTCACTATAATCAACTCAGTGAAACCACAATTCACAATCTCTACTCAACAATTCCAGACTTTTATAACTAGCATGTGGCAACATGCATATTTATCACCCACGCTCATACATTTATAAATGACAGAGATAAGCACTTCTAATTATAGTTAGCCTCTACAAATTTATTTGTACCATTGGATTGGCACAAATATGGGTTTACTAATGTAAAAATTGGTAGAATCCGATCTTAGGGAAGATCGGTTTGGATTTAGGAGAAAAGCATTTGTAGATCTCAGAAAAGCTTTTGACAATGTTGACTGGAATACACTATTTCAAGTTCTGGAGGTAGCAGGGGGAAAACATAGGGAGTATATAGTTGTATTCAACTTGTACAAAAACCACACAGCAGTTATTGGAGTCTAACGGCATGAAAAGGCCACAATGGTTGTGGAGGGAGTAAGACAGTGTTGTAGCCTTTCCGCAATGTTGTTCAATCCGTACACTGAGCAAGCTAGGAAGGAATGCAAGGAAAAGAAATAAAAACTTTGTAGTTTGCTGATGACATAGTAATACTGTCAAAGACAGCAAAGGACCTGGAAGAGCAATTAACTGGAATAGCCAATGTGTTGAAAGGAGCAAATAAGATGAACATTAACAAGAGTAAAACAAGGGTAATGGAATGTAGTGTCAGAAAATCAACTGACACTGAAAGAATTAATCAGGTAATGAGACAGTAAAAGTAGTATATGAGTTTTGTTATTTGCGAAGCAGCTAGGCTGCGAAAGCTTGCGTTCATGTGTGTGTGTGTGTGTGTGTGTGTGTGTGTGTGTGTGTGTGTGTGTGTGTGTGTTTTTATTTGTTGCTATCACTGCCTGTGCCCCTTCGCCTGGTAAGTGTACTTCATCTATTTTTTTACGTATATTTTTCCTGTTAGGAATTTTTCCTCTTATAATATATAATGCCTGCACTGTGAAGCATTCTATGTGGGAATGACCAGCAACAAACTGTCCATTCGCATGAACGGTCACAGGCAGACAGTGTTTGTTGGTAATGAGGATCACCCTGTGGCTAAACATGCCTTGGTGCACGGCCAGCACATCTTGGCGCAGTGTTACACCATCCGGGTTATCTGGATACTTCCCACCGACACCAACCTTTCAGAACTCCGGAGATGGGAACTTGCCCTTCAGCTTATTCTCTCCTCCCGTTGCCCACCTGGCCTCAATCTCCGCTAACTCAAATTCCCGCCCACCATCTTTAGCATCTTTGCCTTGGTTCTGTGGACAGAGCCTCTGCCTCAATTGGTATCTCTGTCCAACTTCTTTACTTTTTACAAATGTCTGTCTAGGTGTGTTTGCGTTTCGATATGTCTGAGTGTGTGTGTATTTGTTTACCATCCTTTTTTTCCCCTAAGGTAAGTCCTTCCACTCCTGGGATTGGAATGACTCCTTTTCCACTTCCTTAAAACCCATATCCTTCCCTTTTTCCTCCCCTTTTTTCCTCTTTCTCCTGAAGAAGCTGCCAGTGGTGGCGAAAGCTTGTATGTGTGTGATTTTATATGTTTCTATCGACGAGCCGGTCCTTTTGGTAAGTCATCTCTTTTCTATATATATATTTTAAAAAGTAGATGAAGTACACTTACCAGGCGAAGGGGCACAGGCAGTAATAGCAACAAATAAACACACACACACACACACACACACACACACACACACACACACACACACACACACACACACACACAAAATTGCTAGCTTTCACAGCCTAGCTGCTTCATCAGGCAGAAGGGAGGAGAGGGAAAAGGAAATGATGAGGGTTTTAAGGAAGGGGGTAAGGGGCCATTCCAATCCCGGGACAGGAAAGACTTACCATGGGGGAAAAAATGGAGGGTAAATAAATGCACACACACACCCACACATTTACACAGACACAACACAGACACTTGTGTAGTTGAGTTCTACAGTATGTCTGCCTAAGTGTACTTGTGTCTGTGTAAATGTGTGGGTGTATGTGCATTTATTTACCTTCCATTTTTTCCCCCAAGGTAAGTCTTTCCTGTCCCGGGATTGGAATGGCTCCTTACCCCCTTCCTTAAATCCCTCATCATTTCCTTTTCCCTCTCCTTCCCTTCTGCCTGATGAAGCAGCTAGGCTGCGAAAGCTAGCATTTTTGAGTGTGTGTGTCTGTGTGTTTATTTGTTGCTATTACTGCCTGTGCCCCTTCGCCTGGTAAGTGTTCTTCATCTATTTTTTACGTATATTTTTTTTCCTGTCAGGAATTTTTCCTCTATAATATATATATATATATATATATATATATATATATATATATATATATATATATATATACTGCTAGGAATTTCTGCTACGAAGATTACTTACCAGGCGAAGGAGCACAGGTGTGACAGCAGCATAAATAAATAACACACACACACACACACACACACACACACACACACACACAAACGCAAGCCTTCGCAGCCCAGTTGCTTCTTCAGGCAGAAGTGAAGGAGAGGGGAAAAGGAAATGATGAGGGTTTTAAGGAAGGGTGTAAGGAGCCATTTCAATCCCGGGAGAGGAAAGACTTACCTTGGGGGAAGAAAAGGAAGGTAAGCAAATACACACACACCCATACATTTACACAGACGCAAACACATCTGTCTGCCTAGGTGTCAACTACAAGCCGACATAAATCCAACAATGAACCCCGCCTTTCTCAGTTCATATCACCATCCAACAAAGACACCATTCCCCCTGTGAAACCATGCCTTGGTCTCCTCCTGGAGAGCAGTCCACAACCTCTAAACAAATCCCAACATAATCATACTCCCTGCAACAATAGTTCCATCACTGTGTTGAATCACAGTGGCTACCTAGCACAGTGGCCAGCTTTCTGACTCTTCCACCTAAGGAAGTTCAACAAGACCTCCAATCCCTGTTGAAATCATACAGCCCTTCCAGATACTCTCAAGTAATACCATCTCCCTCCTAATTTCCAATAGCATCCCACACATCCACTTTCTAGATGCTCTGCAAAATCTACAAACCAAACAATTCTGGTTGCTCAATAGCAACTGACTACCGTGTTCCAACTGAAAGAATTTTAGCCCTCACCGTACTACAACTTCAATCAACTGTCAAGAATCTACCCTCTCAAATAAGGGACACCAAGCACTGCCTTCACTACTGTCCACCATAACCACCCATTACCTGTTTCAGTGTTACTTGTCACAGTTGATGGCACTTTCCTACCCACGGCCTTGCCACTATTGAACACTACCTCTCCCAATGTCCCTCAGATTCCAAACACAAAGCTTAATTCCTAATAATTCTCACTAACCTGATCCTACCAAACTGCTACTCTTCCTTTGGGGAGAAAGTACACAATCAAGTCCATGGCACTTGCATGCCATTCACTTATGCCAATCTGTTTATGTGCTGTCTGGAGAAAACCTTCCTATTGTCTCAAAACTACAAACACCTGGTCTGGTTCAGGATCACTGATGATATTTTCATGATCTGGGCTCAGGGCCAGGACACCTTATTCCCCTTCCTTCTCAACAACTCCTCCTCTCCCATCTGGTTCACCTGGTCTTCATCAATGAACTGTGCTACATTCCTGGCTGTTTATCACTGATAGATATATTCACACTTCTGTCCACATTAAACCTACCAACCACCAACAACACCCACACTTTGACAGCTGCCATCACTTCCAAATCAACAAATCCCTCCCTTAAAAGCCTAGCCATCTGCTCTGCTCTGCTCTGCAGTGACAAGAACTCCCTTACTTAATACTCTGAATATCTCACTAAGACTTTCACAAACGGAAACTACCTCCAAAGACCCAATTTGCAAAATGATTTCCTGTGCCATATGCCCCCCCCCCCCAACACACACACCCTAAATCCTCCTCCAATCAACAACAACCTGCCACAAAAGAGTGCTCTCCTCATCACCAAATGAGATCCTGGACTGGAACAATAAATAGCATTGTTAGACAAGGTTTTGATTTTCTATCATCATGCCCAGAAATAGGACAACCTGCTCAAGATTTTCCTGAGTCACGAGATTATGGCGAGCATCTTCATCAATTGCATCACAGATTTAAGTGAGCGTATCATCACTCGATGACACAAATATACAGACACTGACTGGTTGCAGCCGTCTTGTGAGTGAACTGGTGAGAAGTAGTAGGTGGCATTGATAAAAATAGCCATTCTACCTTTTAGTTCTCACTCCAGTGAGGTCATTCTTTATATATAAGAAGTATCCATGTGGCTTGGGGGTATCTGATTCTTTGAAGTTAGTCTCTTGGAGATAGATACACAAAGGTGTATTCCAGGTCATCAGAGTACCTCCACATGTGTCCTGAATCCCTGCAGGTTCCACTGTAGTATGGGAGTCATCTATCACGGAGGTAAAACTTTCAGCCTCTCCTTCCACCATGGAAAGGATCTTGTAACAGATGAATGGCCAGGCTGCATGACCTTGAAGGTCTCTCTGGTCTCAGCATACGAGATGCGCTTAGTTGTCTTGATCTCCAGTATCTTTTTTCTTCATGATAGACTCTGCAATCCCTACTCCACACAGGGTGGTCCCCAGCATAATTACACTCTTTGCAGGTAGTGTTCAGTTGTCTCCTTTAGAGTGCTGCTTTGCCACATTTGTCACAGGTGACATCCCCCTTGCATCCCAAAGTGGTGTATCCAAACCACTAACATTTGAAACAGTGCATGGGATTAGGGACAGCGTCGAACATTTAACCACAGAAAACCTGTCTTCACTTATTCAAGGAGCCTTTGATTACTGGAAATGAGGCTGAAAGACTGATTTTATGAGTGCTCCATCCACCCTTTTCATAATATTCTTTATGCCGACAATACCTTCTGCAGCCCACTCCGATTTTAATTCTTTGGTTGGTATGTGTACTAAATCCCTACAAAAAACTATGTCCTTAATGAAATTCAGGGTACTATATAGTTCTGTTTCAAATTGAGTATTCCCCAAGGTACTTAGCTTTCTGGAGATTTGAGGTGTCTTTGAGGTTATCTTTCCACAACCATTACACAAATTTTGAATGACCCGAAATTCCCTCTAAACAATTGTTGATATAGAATGGTGAGACTATCAAATGAACCATCTTCCTGTTTAATTACGAGAAAAACATTCGGGCTAGCAGCCTGTATTCTCTTACTAGGTATGAATCATTTTTATGAGCCCCTACATCGAGGACTGACACACTGGGCCCTCTCTTTAGATTGTGTGTTGATAACCCCCAGTCGTACACCCATCCTGATTAAGTTGAAACATTCAAAGGATTCATGCTGGTCCCACTAGCAGCTAGGGATCTAAAAGCCCACATACACAGAGCCCCTCATGCCTAGAGAAGTTTTATAAAAATGAGATGCTGCTGTATTCCAGAGGTTTCCGACTATTGACTGTTTCACCTCAACGGCCACACATCCCATTAGCAAGCAGCACAACTTGGGATTGCAGTTATTATTATTATTATTATTATTATTATTATTTTAAATAGACGTCATTCTATCCCGACAATCCAGGTACTCAAGCCAAGATCCCCATTCCCTGGTACGTACACACACACACACACACACACACACACACACACACACACACACACACACACTCCACCGCCGTGCCACACGGTGGTGTGCTGAAGCGTGCCAACAGTTTACTGGCAGCGCTTACCAATCCCCAGCACACTGACACCAGATTTGATAAGGCTATACTCAGCAAATTAATTCTGAACCCCCTGACGGGTTTTGTACATTTCTCTACTTCAATATTGCAGTTTTACAGCCAATCAGTGACCTGATGTTTTTAAAACTGATATATGCCTCTAAAAATTATACTGTTTAATAGGAAGGAAGGAAGGAAGGAAGGAAGGAAGGAAGGAAGGAAAGTGGGTAGGTAGGTTGGTAGATCTAAGTTTACACGAAACCAATGATGATACTGTAAGAACTAGCTTAGAGGGCACAGGTAAAAAAAGTGGCAGAATACACAGAAAAAGATACAGTCTTTTTTGTTATATGATTGAAGGATGCAACGAAAAATATAAACTTGATTGTCAAACCGGAATTGGATCCTGTCTCCTCTAAAGTAAGGGTACCATCTTGTTCATTAATAATCAGAAAATATATTGTGATGCATTTTTATTAGGAGACGTCTATAATTTACAATCTTAAATAAGTTGCTGGTATAATGAGAATTTATGTCTCAAAGCATTGAATTATTGTTGACATTTAGGCCTATGTACCTTACATCAATAATATATGGATAGCTAGTTACTTACAGTAAAGATGAATTCTGAGCCACGGAAAAGCATGTAGAGAAGTTTGCCCAAATTAGTATTTCAACAGTTAGTGGGGAAGGAAGGGGAAGGTTGCATAGTAAGAGGAAGGCATGGCCTGGTGCAGCTTGCAAATATATATGTTATACAATCAAATTGTATACTAAAATAAAATAAGAGTAAAAAAACATGAATTTCGTAACATTAGACGTACCTTCCTCGGAACTTTTATGCCTCCAAATTTTTCCCATATTTGGCGCTTTATCTCGGACAAAGGCTAAACACACAAAAACAGAAAACACAATTTTAGAGTAAAATTATGGACATTACTATTATTTCTTAAAGGAAAATACATGTATGAACTGGAAATCTAAATACTACCTGTGAGTATCTGTTTCAGATACACAGAGATGACTTCAGAATACACATTACATTTGCAAATTTCTAAACAGCTCCTGTCAGAGTGCTCTCACTGCAAAACCACTGTTTAAGCTGCTGTACACAATTGTGGCATAGGGAAATCACTATGAAACCACTGCCCCACTCATTTACCGTAGGTAATATCCATGAATTGTAGGTGAACCAGTGATTTCACAGCAGCACAGCAGTTTTTTTTAATGAAAATTGTGATCTCACAGTTAACCCACTGAGGCACAAAGGGCCTACTGATGCACTATACACTAATGCAAACCGTGTGCCTCCGTAGCACGGTCGTCGAGTGCCAGACTACAAATCCAAAGGTTGCGGGATCAATCCCCGCCAAATCCTAGGATTTTTACCTGTCACTTTCCACTTCTTTCACCTTTGGCAGTATTGCTCATGTGAAAAATACCAAGTAGCACCATGGTTCGGAACCTATGTTAAACTGTAGGTCTCCCTATAACTGGTTGAGTAAGTCAGTTCAAAAGTCACAGGAAGGCAATGGCATACCATCTCCAAACAGGACCATGCCTAGTAAAGCACTCTGGTGTTCAAACCAATCTTCGCATTGTTGACTGCTTTACCTTTTACCATAATATAATATAATATTTAAAGCTTGGAAGTTAAAGGGGTGGCCACAGATGTCAACAACAGTATACAAATTACCTAACCCGTTTACAATTAACAAGAAGAAAGCTTACTGCAGTTCCACCTTCTGGCCGTGAACTGCCTACTATGCATGTGCGGATTTGCAGCAGAATATTACTGGTCTCTATACTTGCGTACGGATATTGCGTCTGCTAAAAATCGTCATTTCACCTGTTCTGCCGCGAGATGGCTGTCGTGATAGACCTATATACCTTTCGCCACAGTTTATAATGTAATAGAGGCTTAAAAATCCTGTACGAAATTCTCTTTCCCAAAAGTAATAAAATAAAACGAAGATACGTGAAATTACGTTTTGAACAAGTCATTTTTGGGACATGTTAAAATAAAGAGTTTTTAAGGGCCCTTAAAATTTAGTCATTGGAATAAGGACTTTTTAATGATTTTAAGGAGGTGTATGAACCCTGTTATAAAGTCAATGTGATAACTTCCAGTGTCTCCTAGTCTCTTCCCTTTTTCATTCCTTTTCCCAAGCCCATATTCACTTACTATTTTTCCTTCTCTTTCCTTTCCTACTACCAACTTACAGTCCCCCTCACAATCAAGTTTTCTCTCTCATAACAGGTCTAGATAATGTCTTTTATCTCATCATAAGTGGCAGAGCTAGTTGGCACATAAACTGGTCCTACTGTTGTGTTGGTTTTGTTCCTAGATTTGCTATGATGTTCCATTTACTATGGAGTTCATAATAACTTACCCACATTCATATTTTCTTATTTATTATTAGACCTAATCCTGCGCAACCATCAACTGATGTTGTATGTATAACCCTGTATTCACCTGACTGGAAATCCTGTTCATCCTGCCACCAAACTTCACTGATCCCCACCATATTTAACTTCAATCTATCCATTTCTTTTTTCTAATTTTCCAACTTCCCCACCTGATTAAGGCATAAAACATTTTATGTTCCGATCCTTAAAATGTATGGTGTTGTTCCCCCCCCGACATCCTCCAAGTTTTCCCCACCCAAAGATCCGAAAGGAAGACTATTTTACCTCCGGAATATTTTTACCCAAAAGCTGCCATCACATACAATCATATGGTAGAGCTGCACACAGGAAACATGTAATGACTGTAGTTTCCCTTTGCTTTCAGCCATTGACAGAAGCTGCATGACAAAGCCACATTACCTGATGTTACAAGGCCAGCTCAGTCAATCATCTAGACTGTTGCCTATATAATACTGAAAAGGCTGCCACCCCTGTTTAGAAACAAACACTTGTTTGGCCTCTCTACACGTACTTCTCTTCTGTAGTTGCACCTAAGGTATGGCTATCTGTATTGTTTAGGCACACAAGCTACCCCACCACAGCAATTTCTGTGGTTGAAGGAAGTGGCTGAAGTATGGCAGACAAATTTCAAAAAGTTGCAATGAAAAATGTAGCCACTGTTCAGTTTATGTTTGGTACAAATTGCAGTGTATAAAATACATGCGATGTATCAAAATTATTTTTAAAGGTGGAACAGTAGATTTAAACTATTCTTGCAAAAATAAGTGAGATTGCCCCCAAAGACATTTGGCACATACACCACATGTACAAGTATTGGAGCCAGATAAGCAGAGTGCAGAGCTGCCGTATATTTCTCTTCTCGATATGCTGCTGATACAAACTGAATTGAGAAATTAAAAACTTATTGAAATTAAGGCACTGTAATCACCAGTTAAGAGACATGGTGTCAACTGTACATGAATTCAAAAAGCTGAATTTCTGGTACTTCTGACTGAGCAGTTGGACAAAGCTGAGGAACATTTATTTTTTTATTAAAAATAATGTTGGTTTCTTTCCACTTGCATTAATAACAGTCTATTCTTATGCTGAGTTGAGTACCTACTGCTACATCATTGATCGTGTTTGAGCTATCTTCAAAAGCAGAAACATTTACATTCAATATTCCTAAAGCTGAGTTATTTATTACTTTGTAAAGCTGAACAATTGTATCAATACTGACAAGCCTTAACGATTTGTAATAATTACTCTATATATGTAGCACACTGAATAAAGTTCAGTGCTAGGCACTCTTCCTAAAAATAAACTTGTCGAAGAGACATTTTAAACATCAACAAAATGCTTGTGCAACTTTAATTTTCCTACGAATAACTTCGGAAAACTATTAGTACCATGTTGAAAATTGTCTTGATTTTTCCGAGTAATTTCAATAGTTGGGAACTGTCAGTAATCCGTAGAATTCATAGGAATTGAAATTATTTTGGAAAAGCTCAGAAAAAGAACAGTTTAACAATGTATGATATTTTAGCATTTTACAGGTACCCCCAATAGTTCATTTTTGTTTATGATCTCATCAGCTTTGTGTAAGCCACAAAATAGCTTCTCTGAAGAACATTTACTGCATTTGAAAATGAAACAGAAAAATGGCATGTCCTGTCTTGTTAGCTGACATATGGTAAGAGACACAGTATTCAGTATCATGTATCTTATAAACCCAGTGGGAATTCTAATGACAGACAAGCAGTAAACAGTGCTGCCCCCCCCCACTTTTTTCGCCAAACTCACTGTATTGCATACTGTTTTATTCCACTGGTAACAACACTTAAATGTTCCATTTGTCATTGGGGTAACAAATATGAACTTAAAAACTGCTTTTAAATCATCCTCATTTTGTTCCATGTAATGTGTTCAGATAAGGCTCTAATCTGAGCCATACAAATCTTATAATGCTTTTCAAATCACATGTAAATACTTGTAAACATAGTTGTATAAATGCATGTGATAAAATACCCAAATCATTCGTAGCAGTCATGTCTTTCAGAGATGCATCAGATTAAAAATATCACAATCTTCACACCTTGTGAAAATTAGGTTTATAAAAGGGTTGGGACTTTAATAGTAGCAACTCTGCTGTGGAGACACTACACAATGGCAGCTACTATTGTTGCTGATAACACATGATGTTGACATACCTACTTTACCTCCAAGCAAATAGACTTGCACATCCCACATCACCAGCAAGGAAAAAACAGTCACTTGTGAATGAGTGGTCTAACGTAACGGTACCAATATGTTTTCAAAACAGGAACAATGCACAGTATTACTTTTTGTTTTTGGAGCATCACCTGCGACCGGCTTTGTGAAAGAAGAGACTACACTTCCTGCACAACCCACCCATCATTTTGCACAACAATCCGCAGGTGCATATAGCATAAGCTGTAACTGTTCTGTTAGGTCAAAAGGGACTGGGAAGTACTGTACCATCCACCATACTCCCCAGACTCAAGTCCTTGCAACGCTGATTTGATTCCACGGATGAAGGAACCACTTTGTGGCTTCGCTTCAGAACTGCTCCAGAGATTCAACAGGCAGTAGACGGCTGCATTAGCACCATCAACAGAACAGGCTCTGCTAACAGTGAGCTACGCCTTCCATGTTGCTAGCAATGGGTTCTAGCAATGCTGGTGAATACTTTGAAGGACATTTTTGTAATGGTTGTGAATAAATAGTTGCCACTATGTAAGTCCCAACTCTTGTATTTACTAAGATATAAAATTACCTTCCAAGATATGTCCCATTTTCCCTGAATTGCTCTGTATGTTCTACAGAATTAGCTACAGCAGCAGTTATAAGAAATGCGAAATTTTTCTTACTGTGCTCAATCGTCTCTTCTTTTCTTCAGGCTCCAGCTTTTCAAATTCTGGTATACTGTCAATCCACCTCTTCCAGTTCTTCCTAGTTGTGGGCGAAGGGTTTGGTTTAAAGATTTGTCCATATGGTGTCTCTGGTGTAGGCATGTAGTTTGGAGGTTTAGGGGTTGCTTCATTAGGATCAAATGTCCAACCATTATTGGGTGTTAGATTTGCATTTTCAGTTACAGATGATATTAAGGTTCTAATTGGTGTCTCCTGGCTGAATGGTGAGAAACCCAGGTTTTGAATAGCTCCCATAGGTTTTTCAGCAGGTGTTGACGGAGAGTTAATTGGTCCAGTTGTCCTGCGCCTTTCCCTTTCATTTGTTGTTGGTACCTTAGGTGTAACAGGTGGACCCATTGATTTTCTTGCACTATCAGAACTTCTTGTTACATTCACAGAAGGTACAGTTTCTTCAACAACCAAAGCTGGAGGTTGTGCTTTGCATTCTTCAACATTTGGAATTTGCTTTGGTGAAACCACAGATGTGCTAATCTTACTTGGATTACTTACACCACACTTTCTCCCATTGGAATGACTTCCTTCAACATCTGCAATTCAAGGAAATAATATTTTAGTTGCGCAAACAGAGAAATTCATTCATAATAAACTATGAACCATGAGCAGACTTACAGCACACTGCAATTGTGTACCACTGGGAAAAATCAATCATTGAGTAATAGATCATGTTGACTTCAGTAATATGAAGACAGGTAGCAACTCACCTTAAAGACGATTGCTGACATACAAACAGCCATGCAATAAAGACAATCACATTCAGACAAATATTTTCAGTCACAGTATTAATCAGAGAACAAACAACAATCACACAATCTCTCAGATACAACTTATGCACACATATGGCCATCATCTCTGGATGCTATGGCCCAACCCAGTTGTGCAATCTTGTGTGCACGAGTTGTGCTTTAGTGACTTTTGTATGTTCACACTCTATGATGAGGGCTGTGGCCAAAAATGTAGAATTGTGTAGTTTATGTGGCTGTCTGCAGCTGAAAGACCACATTTGGAGAGCTGCTACCTATCCTCATATTACTGACATTCCAACCTGGACTTTCATGTTGATTGTTATCTCTATATTATATACTAAACATGTAAATGTATATTCCTGCATACATTGCTGGACAATTAATATTAGTCTGCTTGATATGGATTTATAGTTCACAATTTTTCATCAAATCATTTCCGTCACTCCAGAGTGAAGTTTGAATTATTAAAAAAAATTATAGTAGTAAAAAATATAAAAGCCACAGCTCCAATAATGACGACGATATCTTGAGTTTTGAAAGGGTGGTAATTTTGAAGTACTGCATCATTTCCGAAAGTGTCATACTCTCTGTGATGCTTTCTAAACTGTCACAGTACATCAACAATGCCACATGGCTGGAAACTCCAGAGATTTACTCCAGTATACATTAGTGATACCCTAAGGTGATACCCTAAGGTAAGGTAGTGATACCCTAAGGTAAGTCCTTCCACTCCTGGGATTGGAATGACTCCTTTTCCACTTCCTTAAAACCCATATCCTTCCCTTTCTCCTCCCCTTTTTTCCTCTTTTTACTGAAGAAGCTGCCAGTGGTGGCGAAAGCTAGTAAGTGTGTTTTGAGTGTGATTTTTATTTGTGTCTATCGACGAGCCGGTCCTTTTGGGTAAGTCATCCATTTTCTATTTTTTATATTAGTGATTCTACATTTATATATACAAGTCTTGTACACATATAACACTTATAAATATTATTTTTAAAAGCTTTATCACAATTCCGTCAATGTTGCACTCTATTTTAAAGGTGACTAGCTTCACACTGGAGGGTAACTTCATGACAGCCTGTTTAAACTGTGCTTGTTCAGTGACAGCAAACATACTTTACAGTAACACACATAACAAGTCTCTCAGACTGCCAAATGAACTTCATACACAGTGCAGTTATACCAGGATGGTGTAACTGCACTGTATATGAAGTTGGTTTGGTAGTGTAGGAGACCTGTTTTGTGTGGTACCAACATGCACATTTGCTGACACCAGACAAGCACAGTAAGCACATGTTAACTAGGCAGATTCAATTATGAACTTATTGGTTCGAAATATTTGCCATATGATGAAATTGCTGCTCTGACAGAACTGTAACAAAGATTTTAATAGACATAAATTGCTGATCCAGTCTGACTTGTTGGAAATATTTAAATGTATTTTTATTAGCTCTTGCAGGAATGGAGCTGTAACATAATTATTTGAGTGCCAAATCAAGAAACACTATGATTTTATGAAAATGATATGCCATTACTGTCGTGCCCTCACCAAGTAAAGCGATTACAGCCCTACCATCCTTTTCTTGAAGCTGTTCACGGCTCTTTCCCGCATATCTTCATTGTGGATAAAGCTAGAAGTAGAAATTTTTGGTGACCCAGATTACCTAGTAAAACTAGCTATATTTCCAAATTATTGGCAGTCGCAAAATGCCTTGCCTGTCACTTACTCACTCACCAATCATCACAATTCTAAGGTATTTCTAGCAGACAAACAAATATCACACTTAGTGTTTAGCCATTTGGAAAGAAAAATTCAAAGACCCACAAATATCAATTCCGCTTTCGAGTGCATTTTTTCTTGACGAAGAGTATCTGATAACTTGGCTGTGAATCAACATGATGGCATTGGTCCTATGGTAAAGTAATGTGCTTCTACTAGAGAAATCACATGTTCGATTTCCAGTTCGGGACGTGTTTTTCAACTCTTTGTTTTAAATCTATCTGCCACCTTTCTATGATTTGAGGAGTCGTCAGAAATGACATGTGGTTCGAATTTCACCCTATCAATCAGAGCACTGATGTATTCTACAGTGTTCCCATACAGTCAATTGTATATAGCACTTCAAAGAACGAAAATTTGGGCAGATTACATGTAATGAATGTTGACTTCATTAGTATCAAAGCTCGAGAGTCTGCAATCACTGAATATAATCCACCTAGATGAATTTACCACCAAAAATTGTTTCATCAAAACTTCTGAGAAGTGCTTCACTTACTAACAATAATCACACAACAATGAAGTACGAGGGGGGACCCAAAAGAAACCTGATTTTTGTAATAAAAAATTTATTGATGGACCTTTTTACAAAATTACTTCAGTCACCTTCAAAATACTCTCCACTACACATTATGCACTTGTCAAGTCTCTTTTACCACTGTTGGAAGTATGTTTGGAACTCTTCAAGTTTGGTATTGTTCAGTGCCCTTTATGAAGCTGTTTCTACCACCTCCACATCATCATAACACTCCCCTTTTAGCGCTTTTTTCCATTCGTAGAAAAAGGAAAAAGTCGCACGGGGCTAGGTCCAGCAAATAAGGAGCATGGGGAAGGACAGACCACCTCTGAGATGTCAAATAGTGGGTCAGTCGCAAAGCCGTGTGTGCTGGAGCGTTGTCATGATGCAGAAACCTGTCACCTGATCGCCAAAGTTCCAGGCATTTCCTCCTCACATCCTTGATTTTTTGGTGGACCTTTTCAATGTTCTCCTCATTTCGCGATGTTGAAGGGCATCCAAAACGAGCTTGCTCTTCAACACTCATCTCACCACGTTTAAAGCGCCCAAACCACTCTAAAACCTGTGTGTGGCTCATAGCATCCTCCCGGAAAGCTGCCTGAAGCATTTGGTGTGTCTCCGTTGCAGTTTTTTTTTTTTTTTTTTTTTTTAAGCAGGAAGCAAAATTTCACACACACTCTTAGTTCTTTTAAAGTTGCCATACCAACTTTACAGGGGTAACCAGCTGTAAGAGAAACACAGTACCACACTTGCAAGTTCAGCTCTACAGTGACACTGTCTGCACAGCTGTTTCATGAAGGTCTCTACTAACGCCTTCTAGCTTGAGAATCCTGTTCTACGTCTACGAATGGCAGCGTCCTCCAAGTCCGGTTTCTTTTGGGTCCCCCCTCGTATAGTCACATCAGAAAAAGTGCAGTACAGGTTCGATAGTTCAAAGTGACTGGGAGCACCTAAAATTACTGTAAACTCGAACTATCAAAATATACTTGGCGGAGAGGGAACCGAAAAGTTGATTTTGCCAAGAATGTGAGAATAAATGAAAGAGAAAATGCTGATGATCGTGAGGATCCCCAAAAAAAAAAAGCTAACATTTTGAAGTTTTGAATGCTGCAAACGCAATGGATCACTTTTGACGAATGAAAATGGGAAAAGATAAGGAGCCTGAAGTGGGCCTTCAAAATATGAACACAAAACCTAATACCAATCAAAGGAGAGTGACATGAACCCACAGAAATGGACAAAACTGATAACACTTAAATGTATTTTGTTGTTTTGCAAGTGTAACTGATGGCACTGCAAAAAGCTTTTTAATAAAAACAATGGAAGTCTGGGTTCAAACACATTTAAATAAAGTGGCCATCAGGGCTCCAAAAGGAATAGCTGCATTCACTGTGAATGGCTTGACAATACATACACTCCTGCAGCTTTCAGTGAAACATAAGCACACATCTAGTTCAAGTCACTTTCTGATCAAGTCCTCCAAGTCCTTGCAAGTTATAGACTGTACTTCAACTAATACTAAATTTCTTATCACACACACACACACACACACACACACACACACACACACACACACATTCATTCAACTGTGGCAGTTGTAAATGATTCACATATTTCTATACTTGATCCCACCTATAACCATCTACTGGCTCTGAACGCTTAAAATCATTTAATTACCATCTTTGCAACTACTGTCACCACTAATCAAAGAGTGATAAATTTTATTACCTTTCGGAGAGCCTGGTTCTGTAACGAGGTATGGCTCTGCTTCAACACATCTACCCTCACGTGCACAAGCCAGGAGCCACCTGTGGTTCACAGCTGGAACACCCCATTTCAAAGCTGCCAAATATTTTTTGCTGCCAGGCTCTGGACAAATAAGATGTGTTGATGCAATTGCACCCTTCTCTGGGTTATTTACTCTTGCAAAAGTCTCTTGGGTTCTGTGAATAAGAAAGAGTGGACATACATTTTTAGATTTCATACAGACACTAAGGTTCAAATGAATATGAATATAATAACTTTTACAGCGACTTTCAAAGTTAAATGTGAAGTGTACATTATTAGTGTGTCCACCAATGTGTGTTTCAGAACTACTTCTGCTTCTCCTAAATTTAGGACTAAGATGCAGGTACTGTTGTTTATTGGTAAGTTTGATATGGACGGATGTGTGTAGTTGGCCGTTGGATAGATGGAGGTCGACATCGAGGAAAGTGGCATGGGATTTGGAATAGGACCAGGTGAATTTGATGGGACCAAAGGAGTTGAGGTTGGAGAGGAAATTCTGGAGTTGTTCTTCACTGTGGGTCCGGATCATGAAGATGTCGTCAATGAATCTATACCAAACTTTGGGTTGACAGGCTTCGGTGTCCAGGAAGGCTTCCTCTAAGGATCCCATAAATAAGTTCGCATACAAGGGGGCCATCCTGGTCCCCATGGCTGTTCCCTTTAGTTGTTGGTATGTCTGGCCCTCAAAAGTGAAGTTGTGGGTTAGGATGAAGCTGGCTAGGGTATTAAGGAAGGAGGTTTTAGGTAAGGAAGTGGGTGGTCGGAGTGAAAGGAAATACTCCATCGCAGCCAGGCCCTGGGCATGTGGGATATTAGTGTATAAGGAAGTGGCATCGATAGTTACAAGGATGGTTTCAGGAGGTAACAGGCTGGGTAAGGATTTCAGGCGATCGAGGAAGTGGTTGGTGTCTTTGATGAAGGATGGGAGACTGCACATGATTGGTAGAAGGTGTTGGTCAATGTAGGCAGAGATTCGTTCTGTTGGGGCTTGGTAACCGGCCACAAGGGGCGGCCGGGATGATTGGGTTTGTGAATCTTCGGGAGTAGGTAGAAGGTGGGGGTGCAGGGTGTCGGTGGAGTCAGGTGAAAGGTTTTGTAGGGGGCCTAAGGTTTTGAGGATTCCTTGAAGCTCTGCCTGGACATCAGGAATGGGATCACCTTGAAAAACTTTATATGTGGTATTATCTGAAAGCTGACGCACTCCCTCTGCCACATACTCCCGCCGATCAAGTACCACTGTCGTGGAGCCCTTGTCGGCAGGGAGAATGACGATGGAATGGTCAGCCTTCAGATCACGGATAGCTCGGGATTCAGCTGCGGTAATGTTGGGAGTAGGATTAAGGTTTCTCAGGAAGAACTGGGAGGTAAGGTTGGAAGTAAGGAATTCCTGGAAGGTTTGAAGAGGGTGATTTTGAGGAAGAGCAGGTGGGTCTCGCTGTGACGGAGGACGGAACTGTTCTAGGCAGGGTTCAATTTGAATGATGTCTTGGGAAGCTGGATCATTAGGAAGAGGATTATTTTTCTTCGTGGCAAAGTGATATCTCCAGCAAAGACTGCGAGTATAGGATAGTAAATCTTTCACAAGGGCTGTTTGGTTGAATTTGGGAGTAGGGCTAAAGGTCAGCCCTTTGGATAGGACAGAGGTTTCAGATTGGGAGAGAGGTTTAGAGGAGAGGTTGACCACTGAATTGGGATGTTGTGGTTCTGGATTGTGTGGATTGGAATTTTGAGGTTTGGGAGGGAGGGGAGTTGGGAGTGGGAGATTGAGTATATGGGAGAGACAGGGTTTGTGTGCAATCAGAGGAGGTTGAGGATTACTGGAGAAGTTATTGAGGGAGAGAGTATTGCCTTTCCGGAGGTGGGTCACCAGGAGATTGGATAGTTTTTTGAGGTGCTGGGTGGCATGCTGTTCTAATTTGTGGTTGGCCTGAAGGAGGATATTCTGAACTGCAGGTGTAGATGTGTAGTAGAGGAAAGGTTGAGGATTTTGCCTACACCTTCAACCCATCATGTGCAGTCTCCCATCCTTCATCAAAGACACCAACCACTTCCTCGATCGCCTGAAATCCTAACCCAGCCTGTTACCTCCTGAAACCATCCTTGTAACTATCGATGCCACTTCCTTATACACTAATATCCCACATGCCCAAGGCCTCGCTGCGATGGAATATTTCCTTTCAAGCCGACCACCCACTTCCTTACCTAAAACCTCTTTCCTTAATACCCTAGCCAGCTTCATCCTAGCCCACAACTTCACTTTTGAGGGCCAGACATACCAACAACTAAAG
Source organism: Locusta migratoria (assembly GCA_026315105.1). Lineage (NCBI taxonomy): Eukaryota > Metazoa > Arthropoda > Insecta > Orthoptera > Acrididae > Locusta > Locusta migratoria. Next base: position 984,925,531 of record CM048744.1, on the reverse strand, counting down.
GGAACAGCCATGGGGACCAGGATGGCCCCCTCATACGCGAACTTATTTATGGGACACTTAGAGGAAGCCTTCCTGGACACCCAAGCCTGTCAACCCAATGTTTGGTATAGATTCATTGACAACATCTTCATGATCTGGACTCACAGTGAAGAGGAACTCCAGAATTTCCTCTCCAACCTCAACTACTTTGGTCCCATCAAATTCACCTGGTCCTATTCCAAATCCCATGCCACTTTCCTCGATGTCGACCTCCATCTATCCAACGGCCAACTACACACATCCATCCACATCAAACCTACCAATAAACAACAGTACCTGCATTATGACAGCTGCCATCCTTTCCACATCAAACTTTCCCTTCCCTACAGCTTAGGTCTTTGTGGCAAACGAGTCTGTTCCAGTCCTGAATCCCTGAACCAATACACCAATAACCTGATAACAGCCTTCACATCCCGCAGCTATCCTCCTGATCTGGTACAGAAGCAAATTGCCAGAGCCACTTCCTCATCCCCCCCAAATTCAGAACCTTCAACAGAACCCCAGAAGTGCCCCTCTTGTCACCGGATACTTTCCGGGACTGGAGCGGACTCTGAATGTGACTCTCCAGCAAGGATACGACTTCCTAAAATCCTGCCCCGAAATGAGATCAAACCTTCATGACATCCTCCCCACTCCTCCGAGAGTATCTTTCCGCCGCCCACCTAACCTCCGTAACCTCCTAGTCCATGCCTATGAAATCCCCAAACCAACTTCCCTACCTTCTGGCTCCTACCCTTGTAACCGCCCCCATTGTAAAACCTGCCTTATGCACCCTTCCACCACCACTTACTCCAGTCCCGTAACCCGAAGGGTGTACACAATCAAGGGCAGAGCCACTTGCGACAGCACCCACGTGATTTACCAAATGACATGACTGCACTGTGAAGCGTTCTATGTGGGAATGACCAGCAACAAACTGTCCATTCGCATGAATGGTCACAGGCAGACAGTGTTTGTTGGTAATGAGGATCACCCTGTGGCTAAACACGCCTTGGGGCACGACCAGCACATCTTGGCAATGTTACACCGTCCGGGTTATCTGGATACTTCCCACCGACACAAATCCTTCAGAACTCCGGAGATGGAACTAGCCCTTCAGCATATTCTCTCTTCCCGCTGCCCACCTGGTCTCAACCTCCGCTAAATTCGAATTCCCACCCACCATCTTAACATCTTTGCCTTGTTTCTCTGGACAAAGCCTCTGCCCTCAAGTGGCATCTCTGTCTAACTTCTTAACTTCTTTGCTTTCTACAGTTCTACAGTATGTCTGCCTAAGTGTACTTGCGTCTGTGTAAATGTGTGGGTGTGTGTGTATTTGTTTACCCTCCTTTTCCTCCCCAAGGTAAGTCTTTCCTGTCCCGGGATTGGAATGACTCCTTATCCATTCCTTTAAAACCCTCATCATTTCCTTTTCCCTCTCCTTCCCTTCTGCCTGACGAAGCAGCTAGGCTGCGAAAGCTTGCGTTTGTGTGTGTGTGTGTGTGTGTGTGTATTTGTTGCTATCACTGCCTGTGCCCCTTCGCCTGGTAAGTGTACTTCATCTATTTTTTACGTATATTTTTCCTGTTAGGAATTTTTCCTCTCTCTCTCTCTCTCTCTCTCTCTCTCTCTCTCTCTCTCTCTCTCTCTCTCTCTCTCTCTCTCTATATATATATATATATATATATATATATATATATATATATTATAGAAGGAGACCTTCCAGGTGGGAAAATGGTATAAAATAAAGATTTTTGACTTACCTAAAGTACAGGCTCGTCGATAGGAACACTAAACACACACAAAAACACACAACCATTCGAGCTTTCGCCACCAGTGGTGGCTTCTTCGGGAAAAAGAGGGAGGAAGGAGAGGAGAAAGGGAAGGATACGGGTTTTAAGGAAGTGGAAAAGGAGCCATTCCAATCCCAGGAGTGGAAGGACTTACCTTAGGGGACAAAAAGGAAGGTAAACAAATACACACACACTCACACATATCAACATCCAAACACACTTAGGCAGACAAATGCGGCTAGCCAGTGAGCTACAGGATCGCGACCTACTCTGTGTAATGTGACGTGGCACGGCAGTGCACAGGCCTTCTCTTCAATGGTGTTAGTTGAACCATCTTTCGTTTTCTCTCTTTCTATTGGTTCCTCAGTTTCAACAGGTACTTTTTGGACATTAGTTTGTTTTGTCCTATTTTGATCGTTTCGGATAACTCAGTTCTCTCATTACAGATGGCGTTGAGCTACCATGCTGGCAACCCTCTGACCGAGCGCGATGAGCAACCGCGCCCTAGCAAGTTCCGAACTACCGTGTAACATGTTCATACATCACAAACTAATTCGTCACCTATTACACTATGGCAAACAGCTGCGAGAGTAATCCGTGATTCTCAAACTATCCATGGCAGGTGTTAACTAACTAACCAACATTAGATTATAATTCATTGTCCCAAGAACGACGTGTTTTTGATAATTTTCAGTGCGCCATTGCTTTGAAATGACAACGCTTGAGTTGAAAATAACAAAATCATCAACTAGAGAAAGCAAGATGGCTTACGCTAAACAGATTTTGGGGCGAGGGATGTCATGTGACTGATTTACAATGCCAAATGTATGCTGTGTTCCATCCAGGCTATAGTCACTCGTCCGAACGCCAATTGTACGCTACATTTGTTCCAGGCTATAGTCATTCCGTAACCAGTACAGGCAAAGAAAATAAACTTTGAACTACCAAGGCAAGTCAGGTGATAATATTTTAACGGAAAAATATAATGAAAATGTGGGAGAGATATTAAAATGATAGTTCAAAGAGGTAAAAGTTCAAAACAGAGTATGTTTGTCAAAGCTAAACTCAAACATCATATAATTTTGGCTGTTTGTTAAAATACAGTCAGAAAGAATATTACTTGTTGGGTCCATAGATATTACCACAATAGTAGAGTCATAAACTTATCACCATAATTTGTTATTATTAGATTATTATTTTGGCCCAAAATGTTTGCAAAAACTTGTAAAACTACAAAGCTAAAGTGGGCCGTAAAACGTGTCAGTGCGATTCTTTGCGTTTTTCACTACCCTCTGAAACCCCAGATTTGAATTTCCCTGTTTTAACTTTCTGATGTAATGGGAGGTTGATAAGTTTGTGTAACATGGAATAAAAGTAGACTTTTTATATCGCGCCAGACGACAGGAGCTAGCATTTATTACCATATCTGTGGTTTTTTATTTTCTTTGTGTGTGTTTCCTAAGGGATATTCCTAATGTCAGATCTACGAGGTTGAGGTTGCTATCACTTTCTATTTCTATAGTAAACTAAAAGTCTTTATGCATTCCATTCAGGTAATGGAAATAATGTCATATGTAGTATTGCATTCCAAATTATTAACAAAAATGTCTGCTAATGTCCCGGTAAGGCAGTTGCCCATAGGTAAACCTTATTCTTGGCAATATTGCCGCGAGAGACCACGAACGCCAACTGCCGGCGTGGCGCAGGGGATAGCGTCACGGTATAAGTGCTGTGTTTAGTTGCCTTCAAAGCCAAGCCTGCTTCCATTTCAACGCGACAATATAATTTGTGTTAAATTGGAAGTAGTTTAATGAAAGTGACAATTTGAACAGTTCTATGAATTCATTGTAAGTTTTTGATGTTTAATAAAGGTGGCTTTAATAATATCCATGCATTCATTGACAGCTATGTTTGTGTAAAGGTTCTTAATGTCGAAAGACATTGGACTAGATTTATCAATAATATAAACATTCTTCAGCAGATTAGCTAATTCAAGGTTGTTTTTGATATTTGATGCTTCATCAAAGATGTAATTTTTTTTTTTTTTTTTTTTTTTTTTTTTTAGGTTTATGTTACTAAGTTTTGTGCCAGGAGTTTATCTACCATCTACAATAGGTCTCACTGATTTATCTAATTTATGGGTCTTAATTTGTGATCCTAATTTTGGTAATTGACATAATTTGTAATGAACACTTTTGGCCTTTTCATCCAGCAAGAAACATGAACAACTTAGCAAGTGAATTTTTGCTAATCTGTAATATGCCATTTTCTTCAAAAAACTTTTCAGTTTTACCGATATAATCCTGTTCATAAATAATGACTGTAGTGTTACTTTTATTAGCATTGGTCATCAGGGCACTGTTATTTCGGTAAATGCATTGGTGCTTGATTTCCTTGTCCTACAGATCCTCTATTACCTTCCTACATATGAACCTTACTTCCTGCACTTTTGACCTCACAAATTGAATTTCACTGCAGATTAAATAATGATCAGATTCACCAATGCTCTGAATAAATGAGTGTTCCAGAGTGCCTTTCTGAATTCTTGATATGTTGTTATATGACTGACTATATGTGAATGTGTTAATGAAGAGTGTACACTTAACCATTACTAAATAGTTACATATCCATAAAATCAAAATTTATCAATAGTGCATTTTCTATGTGCCTGTCACAGCTCAATGTACATCTTTGCGGTGATTTGTGAACTATCCTTCAGTGTACTGTTCAATTACAACCTTGTCTACCCATTGTTGAAATACCAAAAATAAATAAATAAACCCTATTGTGTCCAAATATTGGTTTTATGCAACAGAAGTTATGGTCATAAAAATCACTATTGGACGCAAACATCAATAAAACAGCTTACCTGGCTCCTAGAAGTTCTGCAACAGAATTGATGAACTCTCTCTCTTTACCAGCATATGTACTCAAAGCTATGACACAATCTTTCAATGGTTTGGTGCTTGAATCTAATGATATAGGTTGATGATAATAATTCACTGGTACTAGCTCTCCACAATCGTAACAGTCTTCCTGGAAAGTTTGACAACGTATTTCAGCACAAATATGAAAGCACTAACATTATATATTATACGGGATAAGGATACTAAATTTGTTGCAATGTGCACACAAGAGAAGTTAGCAAAACCTTCCAAATTATTTTTAATGTTACTATGTGAATAACATGAGTTTCATAAGAAGCAGTGAACATGCCAATTAGACTTGAAGGAAGACTATTCTTAGCAATCACAGCAAGGTCTGACCTCTGTAAGGAAAACAGCAGAAATATGCCTTTACAAAGTTTTCTAATAATGTACCTTTTGATAATTGAAGGAATTATCCACAGTCACAGCTATACATGGGGCCAGTCGAAACTAACTTCATTACAAGATGTAAGTACAACAAAAATGTCAGTAATTAACAACTCGTTCATAATCTACAGCTAAAATTTTATGTTCTTCACTTTTATTGTTGTTGTGAATAGGCATCTAACAACAACAAAGTGGCAGCTATTATCTAGAAGGGAGAGCACCCGACTCTTGCCCTGGAGAGCCAAAATTAAATCACAGACAGGGGCATGGATTTTTCTTTGTTCCTGATCCTTCATGGTAACCTGCATCCACTCAGCTAGCAATCAAATGAATATGTGGGTCCTTTCCACAGATAAAACACAATCAGCTATCACCCCCTGCTCTTATTGCAGCAGTAGAAGAACAATGTGCTCTACGTGGAGTCAGGTCAGTGTCCTGGTCACAGACTTACAAAACATACACAATCCTCAATCGTCATCATCATGAACTAGGTCATGAATTACCTTCCCCTTCTGTTCCCATTCCATTTTTCTTCCCTTCTCTCCTACCTAATGAAGGTACCCTGTTCCAAAAGCTTGTCCTATTTTTTTTTCTTTATGTGACTATCAGCAGTACAGCACTTGTCAGCCAATCTATCTCTTTTGAAGAATAAATTAAATATAAAAAATAGACGAAGATTACTCACCAGGCGAAGGAGCACAGGTGTAACAGCACCACAAATAAATAAATGAACACACACACTCACACACACACACACACACACACACACACACACACACACACACAACGCAAGCTTTTGCAACCCAGTTGCTTCTTCAGGCACAAGGGAAGGAGAGGGAAAAGGAAATGATGAGGGTTTTAAGGAAGGGGATAAGGACAACACCACCTAGAAGACAAGGCCTTACAACAGGCCGTGCCTACGTCACACTTAGAGGCCCCGGCCGCCATCTGACTGGCCGGCCGCTGCGCGGCGGTGGGCGTGCCCCAACCAACAGCCAGTGAGGTGGCGGCCGGGGCCTCTAAGTGTGACGTAGGCACGGCCTGTTGTAAGGCCTTGTCTTCTAGGTGGTGTTGATAAGGAGCCATTCCAATCCCGGGAGAGGAAAGACTTACCTTGGGGGAAAAAATGGAGGGTAAACAAATGCACACACACCCACATTCACACAGATGCAAGTACACCTAGGCAGACATACTGTAGAAAGCTCTTTTGAAGAATAATTTATCATCTCTGTGGAGAAGTTCCATCAGTAATAAAAAACACACACTATCTTTGATCTAGTATCTAAAAACGTGCTGCAATCCTAAAATACTTTAATGATTTGAGATTCAGTACTTTCTATTAGTGCTTGGTGCCCTTTTACATTTGCCACACAGCTACAACAATTTACATCTGTTTCTAGATCTGTGTTCGTACTGTGACCCGTAGCCTTTGAAACTGAAACTGTTTTTGTTTGTTCCCGAGACCCTCAAACCTAAAAAAGAAACCATCCAGTCCACGCCATACAGTCCCCGCTACCTATGTAGGCGCTTCCTGTGTGTAGTGGATGCTTTAATACCGTATTTACGCAAATATAGGCCACGTGCAAATATAAGCCACACCTAAACTTTTGACATGATTTAATAGTAAAAATTAAAACTTGAATCTAGGCTGCACTAATAAATTTATGAGAAACTTCAGTTATCAAACAGCATAAAGAACATTGTGATGCTTACGTGATGCAAGAAATGATTAAATGTGTGTGTAGCGCCAGAATTAAAGCTATAGTCTGACCCATGGTGATGTTACTGAATTGTGTGTGTTGCGCGAGTATTTCTTTTGGTGCGAATGTCATTCCTTCTTGCAACACTGTCTGTCCATTTATGATGAATAATCCACCAAACAAACCCATGATTTAATTAAAACAAACTAATAATTGCAACCATTGATCATTTACAAGGGAAATTTCAGTATGGTGAAAATTTAATGTGTCATAATATTTTTTGTCAGAACACGTCTGTCTCAGTTCAAACAAATTAAGAAACAAGTGACTCCCGGCATATACAGCACTCAGTGCCAACATCGTCATGTAAGTACAGTAAGGCCTTGCCACTGATCTAGACGATTAATACACAGCATTTCTGCAGTTTTGTACTCTGGGTATTATGTACTTCCGCTTTATATGTATAAGCACACAGACGTGATGAACTTTGGTTGGCTGTGCCACAGACGTAAACAATGATAAATGGGTTGCGCTGAAAAAGCTGTCGATACTGAGTGGGCACATTTGATAAAGGCTATATCGATACATGACTCACATCAGTCGCGTTGTGGCAAAAGCAAAATGGCTGGCGAAGTTTTGCAAAATGATGTTGAACTTCTTTTGTTTGAAAAGAATAGCTACTGTATTAAGTTTATCCACCCACAAGATATGTGTATATAACATGAAACTTCATAATTTGTAATTTCAGGAGGAAAATCTCTCATATAGGCCGCACCATGAGATTTCTAACCAAAATCTCAGAAAAAAGTGTGGCCTATATTCGTGTAAATATGATATTCAGTGGAACCCAGAACCTTACCACCCAACATTGCAAGTCAAGGAAAAGTGTATTCAAAATTTCACAATAGTATAAAAATTACAGCAGGTGTCCTAACTAAAAAGTCCAATTGCTACAACTCAAGAATAGTGTAATTGAACTGTCAAATAAGTGACTGTAGAATTGTAACCTGAAGTGGCTATTTCAACATATTTCGGTTTACAAGCCGTGTCATGTCATAAAATTCACAAGCTTTCGATGGCAAGCTCCGCCATCGTCATCAGGAGTAAAATCATTGACTGCCGGTGTTGGCAAGGCGTCCTGCTTATATAGCTTCAGCATTGCTTCTGGAAGTTTCTGGAGGGCCAGAGAGCGCCAACACGCGAAGACAGCGCGGGCCGATGGGCCGCGGTACCGCGTGACATCACGTGGAGCGTACCGCCGGCACCATATTTGAACCTGGCACTCTCGCTTCTCTATTAGTGAGAGACCTCTGTTTCCACTCTATGTCCAGGGCCCAACCCCACACCCTGCTGAGTGTATACCCTTGGTCTCTGTTGAAATTGTTGCATTTAATTTCAGCTGCCTCTTTTATAACAGAATCCCAGTAATATGATGTTTGGGCCAGAATCTTCTTGTTTTCAAATAGCTGCAGCTATATAAGCAGGACACCTTGCCAACACCGACAGTCAGTGATTTTACTCCTGATGACAATGGCGGAGCTTGCCATTGAAAGCTCGAGGATTTTATCCGATGGGACATGGCTTGTAAACCGAGAATATTTTATGGAAGAATGCCATCACGAAATACTCCGGGGACGTATTTTAACATATGTTGACTAATGAAAAACGGAGAACAATGAATCTCAAACTAGTAATTACTTAGAAAGATAAATCATTACAATTGGTATTTTCCAACAAGAGTTTAACAAGGAAACCAATTGTTACAGGACAGGATAGGCAGTTGCTTGAGTGCTTTCGACCTCAGTGGACCTCACTTAACAACAGTGCCTTGAACTGTGCCTATGAGTAGTTTTTTGACTATTATTTACACCTGTCCGTGTGTGCCCAACTATAATGATCTCTACAAGGTTCCAGACTTTCTGCATCTCTTAGACTAACACAGTGACTTTTTCTCTCTCTACCACAACTATTGTCTAATCAAAAGTCTGCTAAGGTACAATTAGTCAATCAGACACACATATTCAAAATACAAAATAATTTTGAAGCAATGAACATAATGCTAACAAAATTATTGCCCTGTAATGTAAAGAAAATATAGGCTTACCACCCAAAGAGGAGTCACAACAGCATTAGTTGTATGATACAGTCTCTCTCCTTCTAATGGAACAATTCCGTAATCAGGAATGCCTTTGAATCCACGGTGAACCAAACGACCTCCTTTTTCTTTAATCATTTCCTCTAAAGTCTGTGTCTCCTCTTCAGTAAATCCTGCACTTGAAAATGTTAGACCTGGGGGCAGGAAATAACTATTTAACATAATATTATCAGAACATTTACTAGCTTAATAATTGCAAACCCTTTTAAATATAGCAAAATACAGCAAATTAAAATGGGAAGATTGAGTATTTGATGACTGGCCAGAGCTATGAAAGCAACTTCAGTGTTTGAATGGCACTTTTCTTCAGTCACAGTATATTTAACTTTTCTCCACTTACACGTGAAAACAAGCTTGTATGTAGCAGAATGGTAAACTCTACCAGCTGTTATACAGCTAAGTTGTATTGGTGGTATCATTTCATGACCACTCAAAAATAAAGATCGAAAGAAGACAAAGGAGGAAGACGAGGAGGAGGAGGAGGAGGAGGAGAAGCCATCATTTTTCTTCTTCAGATTTTCAGAAAGGAAAATCTGCCTTGCCAAATGATGATTATAGGAGGGGTCCTTCAACACTTTCGTTTCCTTCAATACGGCATCCCCCCTTCCAAACATCAATGAGGTATGACGTCAGGCAACCACTCTCAATAATAGATTAGTTTATGTTGTCATGTATGTGAATATGCATTTGCAATAGCTGAAAGAGCAGAATGCTTGAAAGCTAGATATTTTTGTTGTGCTTCACACATCTTTCACATGATTGGTTGCCTTTCCCCCGTTTTACTTCATTAATTGCTGACTTACAGACACATAGTATATAAAAATTTACACAAGCAGGAAGCACACAACATTTATCAGCCTTCAAATGTTCAGCAAATCAGGGCTAAAGCCCGTGTTTCTCTCTCTCTCTCTCTCTCTCTCTCCTAGCCCCCCCCCCCCCCCCAATTTTGTCTCTTTTAACCAAAGACATTAAGTGGGTTTGAAAATTATCAGTACTGTCCATCAGTTTTATATTACTGCCAAAGCTAACTTTTTAACGTTAGTTCTGAGTCTATCTTTAATTTAGAGTTAATTGAAATTTCTTGTACTAACAACATTTCTGTTGGTGGTTGGAGGTATGGATGGATCAAGTTAGAGAGACTAAACTTTGAGGTCATCAGTCCTTTGATTCTAAATGCATGAAACCAGAAATAGTTTTCATAGAGGAAGGATACAGAAGGCAAATCCTGATAAGCCCAAGTGTAACTCAACATAAGCAAGAGAAGAAGGGGATGTGAGAGAGTGCTAAGAGAGTGTAAGGTGGGCAAGTTGCTACACATAGCATGCAGCTATAGGCCCTAGGGATATGGTAAAAGGTATGCAACACACACATTATACGGAACACTTATTACCTCACCCTCTGTTACCTCAAGAAAATGAGAAACAGTCAAGATGATAAAATTTCAGGGATAGAGAACAAATAGGATAAAATATTAAAAGTAACAACAAATATAGAAAGAATAAGGAAAGGGGCGGGAAGGTTAGTAAGCAGGCTGGATCACTATGCAACAGCCAGCATAGAGCGTACTTTATTGCACCTATATGTGTGTAGGCAAAAATTGTGCTTTCAGTAAACACCATTTTGGAACCCGAAATGCATCAGGTATGGCCAGAAATAGGCAACAAAAAATCACACGTGCTAGCAAAGTCTTTACAATGCTCAGGGCAATGCAAAGAAATACACCAGACTCTCAATGAATATGCAACAGTTTTGGCACTTTATAAAGCTGCAGACGGGTAGAGTGGTTTGTACCCCAGCTGGTGTTCCTTAAAACAGTGAAAAGTATTAATGAGTGACCAGCATGTATAACTTGGTGATGATGACAAATCATGTCAACCAGAATCAAAGTCAAATCCCAAAAAGTAAGTCTCCACAGCAAAGAACAATTGTTTGTCAATGTAGAGTTGTGAATAGACAGTACTATGGCAAATGCAGAATGTGCACCATAGCCTGCATTTGGTGCTGAGCAAATCACAGTTGAGGGGCAATAGTATAAGCAAGAATTCATCAGCTTAATAGGAGGATGACAGTGCAGATTACTGCAATAGACCATTGGCACCCACTAACAAGAGGGGTGAAGGGTGGGCATTCAAGAAAAAGACCTGTAGGATCCCATTCCCTTGATATGGCAGGTACTGTGGGATGTAAGAACTTTAAATCAATAGGTGTGATGTGACAGCAATTGCCAAGTAATTACCTAAAGTGGGCCATGGGACCCTGCTCATCTAGAGTACTGAGGATGTGGAATAACATTTTGCAAGTTGAAGAAGACAGTGATAAGGTTTTGACAGGTTTTCTAATTGGCAGATCTGGGCAAACCAAATTACCAACAGTGAAACAACTTAGGTGAAATCTGTCTTTGGATGAAGCTAAAAAGCACCAAGACTCAATAAACCAACAGGCCACCAGCTTAGGACCTTAGTGATACCACTTGGGCAACATAAGTCAAAAGATCACTTACCCAGTTTCAATATAATCACTTTCTCACGACTGTGATACGAGCTCACTATCTCACCAGACAGAGTTCAAAATGGCAAGGATGTGTCTGAGTCTACTATTGATAAATTGAGTGTGAATGCAGTATGGCCCTAGAGCTGTGTCAGGGCATGGGGTTATAGCACTGACATATTCCCAATCAATGAATGGAGCATTATACGTCTCGTGTGGCCATATAGTATATTTCCTCCACCCTCTGTTCAAGGAGACAAATTGCAGTCTGAAATGTTCAGATGCACAGCCTTGAGCTTTGTGCAGAGTAAAGTGTTCAGTGCCAGCACCTGAGTCACTGTAAGCAACACAGTAGAAGAAAACACTGAGTACTTCTGCGGGAGGCTGAGAGCCTTTACCGAAACCTCTTAAGGAAGGATACAGGATCCAATGGTAAATGCCTACTACTCCAGGTATTCTTTTTCTGGACACTGAGCCATTTAAAGGCAATTAGGTGCTCCATCAATGGATTTCATTCTGAATTGAAAAGCACACCTGCAATTTGAAAATGGTCATAGCGAGTTCTGAGTTCCACAAATGGAGGATCCTCAGTAATCTGAAATCATGAAGTTGGTTAACAGAATGAGGGTAACCTCTACTTTGGCTATTCATACCAATACATTCATGTAGTGAGGAGCAAAGTATAACAAAAGTAGTGAAAACAACACAGACAGCATTCTTGAGAGCCTGTCTGGATGATTGATCAAGAAAGTGGCATGAAGGACAGATAGGTAGTTCAGGAAGTAGTCACTTTCACATAGGTTGTCATGGACTCGCCAATGGATGGAGGGATGCATCACGAAAGAGAACATCAATAGCCAAGTAAGATCCATATGCCACACCAGATTGTGAGGAAGCATACGCAGTCAACAGACAAAAATTGAGCTCTGCAAGCAAGTTTTTGATGTCCTTACAATTACCAGTGGTCGTGATTCCATCCTACACAAAACTGTGGGCATTAAAGTTTCCCAAAAAGTAGAAAGGGTGGATTGGAGATAAATCAATGCAGACAACATATTCCAAGACATCACCATTGGGAGTAAGATACACAGTGCAGCTGGTAAAATCCTGAAATGCCCTGACATGAATATTCACAGCCTCCAAAGACTTATTGAGGAGCACTTGTATGCTGTACGTGGAGTCCAGAACATATGCGCAAACTTCTACCAACAACCTGTTATTGTTAAAGTAATCCTGGTAGCCATGAATGGCAGGAACGTGCATTGCTAGAAACCATATTTCTTGGAGGACAAAGAAAGAAAGCAGGGGAAGCAGATAAGACACACAAATAATAAGACACACTGTAACTCAGCAAGGTGCTACAAACTGGTACAATTTGACTAGAGGGCATAATGTCACCTTTTGAAGGATATGGAATTTACAAACATTGGGTTCTGGATAATACGGAATGAGGATCCAGTGTCACAGGAGCTATCGGTAACTCCACCTTGGGTACAGAGGCAGAACATGGGGCATCAATGGCATGTGGAAAACAGCAAATAAGCCTCTGTGCAGGCACTAATCTCTTGAATTTTATCCTTGGCGTCTTTTTGCAAGGTTTGTATATAAAAAGAAGCAATATACTTATCAACTCTTCAAGTAATGTATGCTCTCAGAAATTAGAAATGAATCCATATCATGATGTAAAATGTCTCTCCAGCAGTGTCTGCCACTGGGTTTGCTCATTATCTCCATCATATTTTCCACACTCTCTAAATGAACCAGTAACAAAGTGTGTTGCTCTCTGTTGGTTCTTTATCTATTCTATCAACCCTATTTGCTACAAATAACATACAAATGAGCAATATTCAAGTACTGGTCAAATGAGTGTTTTGCATGGTACTTCCTTCATTAATGGACAGGATTCTTCCAATGTAGCTAAGTCTGGCATATGCCTTACTTAAGATTAAATTTTATGCGACTATTACCCTTCAATAAGGTTTGTATAGATGCTTCCAGTGATTGTTCTGCAATTGTGTAATCAATTATCTATACTAATAATAAATCTGTAACTGTAGGTGTGTCACTGTTTACTTCAATCTTCAGAACTACTGGGCGAATCATCATGCTGTTTTCACAGGAAACATGAGAAAAGTTTGAGTCAACATATAGGCATAATTCGATCAAAATCAGACAATGGAGGAAACGAGGAAGAGAGATCATAATTTTAAGTGTTTTCAGTAACTGTTGTCTGCCTGTTCAACTATTCAGAAATTGGAATGAGATTTTCATAGGTAACTTGAGTGTAATAGTGGACAACATATTCATAAAAATCTGATCATGGAAAAAAAGACTATCATAATTTGAAATTTATCTACTACCGTCCTGCCTGTCTCTTTGGACACGTTTATCTCCAAAACTACTTGATGAATTTTCTTGGGGTTTTCACTCATAACTTGAGCATATTGTGCAGTTACATAAAGGCATTAATAATTAAAATTGGATCAGAGAAAATAAAGATATAAGTTATTCATTTGTTTAAAAGCCATCATGTATGTCTATATGATGGAGAATCTCCAAAAGTACTACACAAACTTTAATGGATTCCCCACAGGTAATTTGAGAATAGTTTGAAGAGTAACACAGGCTTCATTTCATCAAAATAGGATCAGAGGAAGGAAAGATATCGTAATTTGAATTTTTGTGTGTATACTAGGCTTATAAGTATGGTGTAGTGCAGCAAATCTCCAAGAGTACTATATGAACTTTTATGGGTTTCATAGGTCAACAGAGTACCTTGGGGTAACATATAAGCTTCATTTCATCAAAATCTGATCAGGGGAAGGAAAGATATCGTAATTTGTAGTTTCTGGTATATGCTATGCTTGAATAGCAGCTTAGTATAGAAAAGATCCAATAGAGATGCTGTTTCTTACATAGTATACCAAATAATTAATAAATGGCTATGCTGCATTTTTTTATTCACATAACTAAAATGTAATACAGTGAAACAAGGGCTACAATTTTCCTTACGACAGCGGAGTAGTGTATTTATGTTGGCAACGACTGTTGAATCCGTTTTGAAAAATCAGTTACATACAATGAAGGGAAAAATTCTTTATGTTAATAATGAAATAAACAATTAATGTTGTTCTGAGCAGTAAATTAATGATCCCCCTAAAGCAAGTATTTTGTTGCCAAAATTAACATAATAAACCACTGATACTGCAATTAAAATTTAACCCAGTTACAAAACAATTTTTTTTTCCTTGCTAGCCTTATTCCACATACCTTGCAAAGCCATGGAAAGAAAAAAGGTGTTTCTTCCTTTGGGTATCATTTGAATTTAAAACATAATGACGCTCCTTCATGTGTATCGATGTTTTCATTTACTAAGAATTCTTTGCAAGGAAACACTAATTTATGTAGTTTCCTTTCTGATTTCAGAGTGTACTTATTATATCTTCAGTCCATTCTGTTTATGAATGCCTAGAAAATGGTGTAGTACAGTACAGAACAAAGAGAGACCCTGTTAGTTAACTAGTGCACCAAAGAACTAGTAGTTGGGGCTGCTGCATTTTTCAATTTTTTAAAAATTTTTATTTCTTTTCGATAGTTATGCCATAGAACAGCAATAAACCACTAAAGATACTGTTGGTTTTGTAGTGCTGCAAAGAAACAATACACGATTCTGTTGTGCATATTCCCCCAGTAACAGAAGTATTTTGAATTAAGAGCCACAATCTTATCTCTGTAAATTCAAGCTAACATTGAACAGCTACTTCAGTTTTTATATTCACAGCTTAACAACATTTGCTTCTTTTGATAGAGAACATCTGAATTAAAAACTTAACGATATTCCTTCAAGTCTATCGATCCTCTAATTTACTTAAGAATTCTTTGCAAGGAAAATTGAATTTATGTAGTTCCCTTTCTGATTTCAGTGTATCCTCATAACATTTTGAGTGCATTCTGTTTAGGAATGTCTCAAAAATGCCATGGTACAGGAAAGGACAAAGTGAGGCGACATTAGTTACATAGTACATCAATGTGTTGAAATGTTTGTAAAGCTTATGGAACTTAACTGCGGGGTCATCAGTCCCTAAGCTTACAAACTACTTATGAACTAGCTTATACTAAAGACAACACAAACATCCATGCCCGAGGGAGGAAGTGGGTGGCTACGCGATCCGCAATGTGGCACTCCAGACAGCTAGGCTACTCCCATGCGGCTAGTACATCAAATAACTAATTATGGCGTTGCTGTGTTTTTTTCATTCTCATAACTACAGAGAGATGCCAAGTTTTGATAGAATCTAGCATAATGGGGATACGAGAATTGAGAAGGAGGGGGAGGAGAGGGTACCACCAGGACTATTACTGACAATAAGATTTATTTGCTCTTACAGTTGGTTTGTACCACATTGGTTGCAAAGAAGCCCCATTTCCTTTTTCGCAGAGCAACCACATAACATGAAATAATATCTAAATAAATGTGTCGCAGAAGCAACAAGAAAGTTGAGGAAGTTTCACTAAACACATAGTCAGTTTATGGTCAGTTTGTGTTTGCATTCAGCCATATTATTTTCTTCTGTAATCGTATCGAGTTCATGAATATTTCAGTGGTGGTGGTGTTGTTTTTGTGTGAGACTTTAATAATGGATACAACCAGCAGCCAAGTTTTGGTCATAAAGCCTGGATCTAAGACTTCGCAGTTCCCAACAGGTTCCACAAACAGTACAGCAACAATTTAAGCTAATGGTGGTTCGCAAAGCAGAGGCCAGTAACAACCGTGCAGCGGCAAGAAAATATGGTGTGACTGAAGGGAATGTTCAAAGCTGGCGGCAGATGAAGGATAAACTGAAGAATGCCAGTTCCACACATGTAACGTTCAGAGGACCTATGCAGGGAAAGTTCGATGAACTAGAGAAACAGGCTATGCAGTATGTGCGAGAGAAACGTGATGAAGACTTCCCAATTACACATGAAGTCATTCGCATGAAAGTACTAGAAGTGAAAAAGAACTTTACAACTGCGTGCGATGCTCACTTTAAGGCGAGCGCTGGCTGGTGCGTGCGAATGATGAAGAGGGCAGGCCTTGCATTACGGCGCAGAACTACAATTGCTCAGCGACTACCAATGGCATACGACGAGAAGTTACTCTAATTTCAGCGGCATGTCATAAACCTGAGGAAGCGGCATGATTATCTGCTGGGACACATAGGCAATGCCGACTAGACGCCAGTGTTTTTCAATATGACAGTAAATGTTACTGTCGATGTCAAGGGTGCTAAAAGTGTTCCCATAAGGACTATGGGGAATGATGTTAGGTGTACTAGCAGATGGAAGGAAGCTACCCCCATATGCGATTTTTCGCCGCAAGACAATTCCTAAAGAAATACTGCCTGCAGGACTTATCTTCCGCTGCCAGGAGAAGGGTTGGATGACCAAAGATTTAACGGTGGACTGGATAGAAGTTGTGTGGAATAGGGTAGTGGGCTCATTATTAAATAAACAGAAAATGTTGGTGCTCTATTCATTCAGGAATCATCTCACCCAGGAGGTAAAAGATGAAATTGGAAAGAACAACACAGACTTAGTGTAATACCTGGTGGTATGACATCAAAACTACAAGTAATGGATATTGTGGTAAATAAGCCATTCAAAGTCCACCTGCGAAATCTATACAGTGAGTGGCGAAGAAGTGCTGTATTTTGAATGCAATGGATGGCTCTGAAGATGATGTATTGTGGGAGGAATGCCAGGACAAAAGACCTGCCCATGAAGACAGTGATTCTAGTGATGATGACAACGATAAAATACATATTGAGTGATACTAGTGATTATTTAGTTGAGCGATTTCAGTGATGATTATAATCAAAATTATTCTCTCTCCAAAACTAAAGAAAAACAAAATAGAAATAAATGGGCTAAGGTAAACCAATATTTTTGTTTGGGGAAATTTCACTTACGGTAGTGGTGGCGTTGTGTGCTGATAGCAACGACCTTTGAATGTTCTTCAAAAAACATAAATCACGTAAATTGAGGGAGCTAATCTTTTGTGTTGATAATGAAATGAATATTGCTGTTTGTGTTCTACAGTTGACAGGTTGTTGTATGTACCCTTACCTGATCATTTAATTAATTAACCTCTTAACACAAATTATTAATTTTCAAGTTTAGCACCCTACGCCCGCAACGCCATATGTAAAATTTAACAATTTATTTATTTCACTTCTCCCGGTTTTGGTAAAGCGTATTACCCGATGTGTAAAAATCCAATATTTGAAACTGAAATATCACTTTTCGCAACAAATCAGCTGTTCCGCCATCATCACTCACGGCAGTTGTTACCAACATCCACTTCCAGGTAAGTTTGCAGACGGCCCTTTCATAATTTTCATTAGTAAAAAAAAGGGGTCCTGAGATGTGTCTTAAAAACGGGGGGTCATCCTCTATTCGGATAATTTTTTTTCCCCAAAGTGCATCTCGAAAAATGGGGGGCTGTCTTATATTCATGGTTGTCTTATACTCAAGTAAATACGGTATGTGATTTGATGGTTAAATTACAGTGATGCAGTTAAAATATTAGCATATGAAGATGAACTCAAAAGACACAGTAAACATGTTTCAAATTTAAAAGCTGTAATTAAAGGATTACAAAGAGAGAAGAAAGACCAAAAATATCGAGCTGAGATAGAAACAAAACGTAGGTGTACTGCCAACAGCACAAATAAATCAATGAAATTAAAGAGAGTTAAAGGCAAATTTAAGGACTAGGCGCAAAAAATTACACCTATAGTAAATGAAATAGGGTTAAGGGTGAACATTTTGTTAAACGTCATTCCAATAACTGTATATCAGTCAATGGCTGGAAATCTCATTTGAATTCAGCTGTAAATGCGAAAACCAAAACAAAAATTGAAAACTTTTGTAAAACAAGAGTTTTGCCTAACCAGTGCTTCCACATTTACCAGAAAGTGATAGTGGTGAAAGTATGTGATGAACATAAATTTCGTAAACTATGCAGTGTCAATAAAGAAAAAAGGAGGAGGAGGAGGAGGAGGAGGAGGAGGGGAAAAAAAAGTGAAAACCACAATCAAGAATCTGTCTAAAAAAAGATACAGTGTTCTCTTTTTAACAGGCGACCACAGCACAGATTTGTGGAGTGTTTTACAGGACATTAACAAAGTTGTCCAAGCAATGAGAGTAGCAAAACCTGGTGCAAGCACAAAAGCTGTTACTGAAGTTGACTTGCGAGGAAAAAAAAAAAAAAAAATGAAAATGAATTCATCTTGCTTATAGCTGGTGTAAATGATACTTCAAGAAACAAAGCACAAAACTGCCTGGGTAATCTTGTAAAGTTCTTGGGAGCTAATAAACCCCAAAACACAGTAATTACAATGCTACCATACAGGTATGACCTTATATACAATGTGTGTGTCAATAAGTAAATACGAAAACAAAAAATTTGTTTTCTCTTGTGCCTGCAGCACTATAAATGGCATTTAAAGACATTATAATAT
Organism: Locusta migratoria; assembly: GCA_026315105.1. Lineage (NCBI taxonomy): Eukaryota > Metazoa > Arthropoda > Insecta > Orthoptera > Acrididae > Locusta > Locusta migratoria. The sequence goes on along the minus strand of CM048744.1, from coordinate 984,906,559 downwards.
CTTTGACAAAAACAAACATTAAATAAAACAAATGTGTGCTTTGTGATTCTCCAGTTTCTCCCGATAATCAAAATATCCACAGGTGTACTGCCGGTCTATAGTGTCCAACGGGCACAATATTTCGGCGATCATACATGTCACCATCATCAGGTGAACTGACGGACTGAGCTCCTGGAAATGCGCCGACACGGAGATCCGCACGCTACGGCTGCTCGAAGGGAACTGGGTTCTAGACCGGTAGCGGGCCATTTAAATACCCTCGGCCCATGGAGCGACCCCTCCGTGGTCCACGCCCCGCGCCGCAGCCGTGCAGTGGAACCAATTGTGATGGCGTGTGAGATGTCGTCGATGTAAGAGCTCTGTCCGCCGTGGTCGTCACTTCGTTATGTTTGCTAGATTTACTCTTAATTAACCCAATCGCTGGTTCCAAAGCTTTGCTAAGATTATAGCCACAGTCACGGTTTATGAGGTCGTCACTTGTGCGAATTTCAATAGCCCCTCTAACGACGCAGTCCCAGTATCTCGACGTCTGTACCAGAATCCTAGTGCTTTCATATTCCATCGCATGATTCTCCGAGAAACAATGTTCAGCGACCGCCGACTTGCTTGGATACATCAATCGTGTGTGCCTCTGGTGTTCAACGCATCGATCCTCGACTGTTCGCATCGTCTGCCCAATATATGACTTTCCACACTGACACGGAATCTGGTACACGCTGGCCTTCCTCAAACCGAGATCACCCTTAGCGCTCCCCACCAGTGCACGAATTTTATTCGGCGGACAGAAAGCAGTTCCTACCTGGTGTTTTTTTCAAAATGCGGGCGATCTACCCCTAGAGTGCACCGGTATACGGAATGAACGCAGTGCCTACCTCCTCCCTCGTGTTTTCATCTGTTGCCACAGGTTGTGCTGCAGTGGCTGGGCGGAGAGCCCGCTGAATCTGCCACTCTGAGTACCCATTTTTTCGAAATGCAGTTTTCAGGTGTTCCAACTCCTGGGGTAGACTCTCTGCGTCGGAGATAGTGCGCGCCCTATGTACTAGAGTTTTAAGTACCCCATTCCTCTGTGAAGGGTGGTGACAGCTGTCTGCGTGTAAATACAGATCAGTGTGCATTGTCTTCCGATATACACTATGACCCAGGGTGCCATCAGCTCTTCTCTTAACCAAGACGTCAAGGAATGGCAATTTACCCTCCGTTTCAGTCTCCATAGTGAATTTGATGTTGGGGTGTATGGAGTTCAAGTATGTAAGGAAGTCAAAGAGTTTATCCATACCATGTGGCCATATAACGAAAGTGTCGTCCACGTAACGGAAAAAGCAAGTAGGTTTCCATTCAGATGATGCCAGGGCTTTCTCCTCGAAATTCTCCATGTACAAATTTGCGACCACAGGGGAGAGTGGGCTACCCATGGCGACTCTCTCCGTTTGTTTGTAGTATTCGCCACTGAAAAGAAAATACGTGGAGATCAAGACATGCCTAAAAAGTTTGGTGGTCTTCTCATCAAATTTCTGACCAATCAAATCTAGTGACTCTCGAAGGGGCACCCTCGTAAACAACGAAACGACGTCAAAACTCACCATGATATCTGACTCATCCAGCCTGAAGTTGTTAAGGCGTTTAACAAAATCCACGGAATTATGGATGTGATGAGGGCATTTACCCACATAAGGACTTAATATTCCCGTCAAGTATTTGGCCAACAAATATGTAGGTGCTCTGATGTTACTGACAATGGGACGTAACGGCACCCCATCTTTGTGAACCTTAGGGAGTCCATAAAGTCTTGGCGGTACCGGACCTTGAGGTAGCAGTTTCTTGGCGACACCCTCCGGTAAATCCGCATACTTGAGAAGCACCCTCGTCTTGTTTTCCACCTTCTTTGTGGGGTCAACACTGGTCTTCTGGTAGGAATCATCATTTAGCAGGCTCTGCATCTTTTCAGTGTAGTCCTTATGGGAGACAACAACCGTAGCATTGCCTTTGTCAGCCGGTAAGACAACAATTTCAGGGCGCTCCCTCAGGTCACGAATGGCCACCCTCTCTTTACTAGTGATGTTCGACTTCATGGGCTTGGATTTCGTCAACGCACAACAAGTTTCACGACGTATTTCTTCAGCTGATTCAGGTGGAAGTCTAGCTGCAACCTGTTCAACAGCACTAATAATTTCTGCAACTGGTGTAAACTTGAGGGTAGGAGCAAAGTTAAGTCCTTTCTCCAAAACTGAGACCACATCATCACTCAACTCCATGCCACTCAGATTGATGACAGTCTTGCACAGAACCTGTAGAGATGGTTTGTCAAGGAGGCGTGAGAACTTAGCTGTTTGACATCCCGTTGCCTTCTTATGGGCGGAATAGGCTGCAACCGAAGTAACACCATCAATCCAATCCCAGGAAAAAGACGTGAAATGACTAGCCAGTTGCAAATGCAGTTTGAATAGTTCCAGTGAGATGAACTCAAGGCTACAGCGGGTGAAATGCACTCTCTCACGAAGCAAAGCGAGGCTGGCCCGTTTCTTAATTCTCTTGGCTGCTGCAGAATCGATGTGATGTGTAACCTTAGCAAAATTTGGTACAACATTCTCAGAAGACATCTCTTTAGAAAGGCAAGATTACTTAGCAAACGACATCTACGGTGGCGCGGGGCGCAGACCACAGGGGGGTCGCTCTGCGGGCCGAGGGTATTTAAATGGCCCGCTACCGGGCTAGAACCCAGTTCCCTTCGAGCAGCCGTAGCGTGCGGATCTCCGTGCCGGCGCGTTTCCAGGAGCTCAGTCCGTCAGTTCACCTGATGATGGCGACATGTATGATCGCCGAAATATTGTGCCCGTTGGACACTATAGACCGGCAGTACACACGTGGATATTTTGATTAAATGTGTGCTTTGTTTGGAAATTTTACAATAACAGATATAAATAAACTGAACAGATGCCTTCATACCAAGCATTGAATGCACCTAAATTTTACAGGGAAAAGATATGTGTGAGACAAAATAAGCAAAATTATTAGAGAAAAAGATGAGTCAAACAAAACCCTCAGTAACAAATAATGTTGGCTTTTTGAGTAAAGCGTAGCATACTAACCATTGCATAGTGAAATGTTCCTTATGTAACTAATAAAACAGAGCAATTGACCTAAATGAAGCCAAGCCACATATCTTCATAATGAGTGAGCTGTGTTGCAAGGAAGAAGTAGTACATGAGTGCAGGCAAAGAAGTTACAAATTTGTAATCTTGTTCTGAAGAAAGTCACACAAAAGTGGTGGTGCAGGCATTTATCACAGAAATGATGTGGCATGTGACAACGTTAACAGAATTGAAGATCTGAGTATTGAAATTGTATCTGAGGTAGCAGCAGTAAATATAATACTTGGGAACTGCAGCTTAATTATAGCAGGACTACACGGGTCAACAAAAAGCAATGTGGAATTTCTCTGCTGTCTAGAAGATTTGCTGGATAAGACATCAAGGTATAAAAAATACATTGTTTGTTGGAGGTATCAACATAGATTCATTAAAAAAAGAGCTCAAATTATTTGCACTATATGGACTTATTACAGTGTTTTAATTTTCACTAAATGTACTCAGAACGTACAACAATTATTATAAATACAAAAACATGCACTAATCATGTTCTCACAAATGTAGCAATGTAAGTTGTAATTTGCGGCTGTTTGCTGATGATGCTGTGGTGTATGGGAGGCTGTCGTCTGACTGACTGTAATAGCATACAGGATGACTTAGACAAAATTTCTAGTTGGTGCAAAGAATGGCAGCTAGCTCTCAATGTAGAAAAATGTAAGGTAATGCACATGAGTAGAAAAAAACAATCCTATAATGTTCGAATACAGATTTAGTAGTGAGCTTCTTGATGCTGTCGCATCGTTCAAATATCTAGGCGTAACATTGCAAAGCGATATGAAATGGAACGAACCTGTAAGGACAGTTGTGAGTAAGGCAGACAGCCGACTTCGGTTTATTGGGAGAATTTTGGGAAGACCGCGTATAAAACGCTTGTGCGACTACGTCTTGAGTATTGCTCAAGTGTTTGGGACCCGCAGCAGATTGGTTTGAAGGAAGACAGAGGCGGTTCAGAGGCGAGCAGCTAGATTTGTTACCGGTAGGTTCGACCAATGCACGAGTGTCACGGAAATGCTCCGGCAACTCAACTGGAGATCGCTGGAAGATAGACGATGTTCTTTTCGTGAATCTCTCTTAAGTAAATGTAGAGGGCCGGAATTTGAAGCTGAGTGTAGTACGATCTTGCTGCCGCCTACTTATATTTCACGTAAAGATCACAAAGACAAGATGAGAGAAATTAGGGCTCGTACCGAGGCATATAGACATTTTTTTTTTTTCTCTTTCTATTTGGGAGTGGAATAAGAAAGAAAATGCCTAGTGGTGGTACACTGTACCCTCCGCCACGCACCTTACAGTGAATTGCAGAGTATGTGTGTAGATGTAGCAAAAGAGAAAGTAAATATAATCATCTGAGAAAACTACTAAGTGAGCACAGAGCTCTTACCATGGAAACTGATTCATGGAATGTGGTACAACACAACACCATAACATTAAAAGAAAAAGATGAAATAATTGATGACCCAGAAGAAGCATCTAAGAAATTTATAAAGAAGTTTATTTTATAGAACACAATTTAGTTATAACAAACACCTGGTTCAAGAATCACAAAGGAAGGTTGTATTCGTCGAAGAGACCAGGAGACACTGGGAGATACCAGATAAATTTTATAATGGTAAGACATAGATTTTAAAATGTTAAGACATAGATTTCGAAACCAGATTTTACAGTGTAAAGACATACCCAGGGGCAGATATAGACTCTGACCATAACTTGTTGGTTATGAACTGTAGGCTGAAACTGAAGAAACTTCAAAAAAGTAGGAAAATAAAGAGATGGGACCTGGATAAATTGAAGGAACCTGAGGTTCTTAAGAATTTCAGAGGGAGCTTTAGGCAACAATTGACAGAAACAGGGGAAAATAAAACAGTAGAGGAGGAATGGGTGAAATTGAGAGATGAAATAGTGAAGGTAGCAGAGGACAAAATAGGTAGGAAGGCAAGACCTACAAAAAATCCTTGGATATCACAGGAGATACTAAATTTAATCGATGAAAGGAGAAAATATAAAAATGCAGTAAATGAAACAGGCAAAATGGAGTACAGACGACTAAGAAATGAGATTGACAGGAAGTGCAAAATGGCTAAGCAGGAGTGGCTAGAAGGAAAATGCAAGGATGTAGAAGAATGTATAAATAGGGGAAAAATAGATACAGCCTACAGGAAAATAAAAGAAACATTAGGAGATAAGAAAAACAGCTCTATGAATATCAAGGACACTGATGGAAAACCAGTTCTCAGCAAAGAACGGAAAGCTGAAAGGTGGAAAGAGTACATAGAGCAGCTCTACAAAGGAAATGAGCTCAGAAACGATGTTGTAGGAAGGGAAGAGGATGTAGATGAAGATGAAATAGGAGATACTGTACTGAGAGAAGAATTTGACAGAGCCCTGAAAGACCTAAGTCGAAACAAGGCCCCTGGAGTAGATGATATTCCCTCAGAGCTACTGAAGTCTCTGGGAGAACCAGCCATGACAAACTTGTTTCACCTGGTGTGTAAGATGTATGAGACAGGTGAAGTACCCTCAGACTTTAAGAAAAATATTATAATCCCCATTCCAAAGAAAGCAGGTGCAGACAGGTGTGAAAACTACAGAACCATCAGTTTAATAAATCATGGTTGCAAAATATAAACACGAATTATATACAGAAGGATGGAAAAGCTGGTAGAAGCCGACCTTGGGGAAGATCAGTTTGGGTTCAGGAGAAATGCAGGAGCACGGGAGGCAATACTCACTTTACGTCTTATCCTAGAAGCATATATTAAGAAAAGGCAAACCTACATTTCTAGCTTTTGTAGATTTGGAAAAGGCTTTTGACAATGTTGATTGGAATAAACTCTTTCAAGTTCTAAAGCAAGCAGGAGTAAAATATAGGGAGCGTAAGGTTATTTACAACTTGTACAAAAACCAGATAGCGGTTGTCAGAGTTGAAGGGCATGAAAGGGATGCAGTGGTTGGGAAGGGAGTAAGACAGGGTTGTAGTATTTCTCCATTGTTATTCAATTTGTACATTGAGCAAGCTATAAAGGAAAGCAAGGAGAAATTTGGTGAAGGAATTAAAGTTCAGGGTGAAGAATTAAAAACATTGCGTTTTGCTGACGACATAGTAATTCTTTCAGATACAGCAAAGGACCTGGAAGAGCAATTGATTGGAATGGACAGTGTGCTGAAAGGTGCATATAAGATGAACATTAACAAGAGCAAAATTAGGGTAATGGAGTGCAGTCTAAGAAAATCAGGTGATGCTGAAGGAATTTGATTAGGTAACGAAGTTATAAAGGAGGTGGATGAGTTTTGTTACTTGGGCAGTAAAATAACAAATGATGGTCGCTGTACAGAGGATATAAAATGCCGAATGGCAATGGGTAGAAAAGCATTCTTGAAAAAGAGAGATTTGTTAACATTGAATATTGATTTAAGCCTAAGGAAGTCCGTTCTGAAGGCATTTGTATGGAGTGTTACATTGTATGGGAGTGAGACATGGACGATAAACAGTGCGGATAGGAAGAGGATTGAGGCTTTTGAAATATGGTGCTACAGAAGAATGCTGAAGATTAGGTGGGTGGATCACATAACTAATGAGGTGGTACTGAACAGAACTGGGGAGAAAAGAAATTTCTGGCATACCTTGAGTAATAGAAGGGATAGATTGGTAGGACACATTCTTAGACATCAAGGAATTGTGAATTTAGCGTTGGAGGGAAGTGTTTGGGGTAAAAATCGCAGAGGAAGACCAAGAGATGGATACAGTAAACAGATTCAGACAGATGTAGGTTGCCGTTCTTATGTGGAGATGGAGAGGCTTGCTCAGGATAGGGTATTGTGGAGAGCTGCATCAAACCAGTCTCCAGACTGAAGACCACAACAACAACATATATGATTGGCATTAATGATGTGCACGACTGACGCCCAAATGGTAACATTTAAAATAAAACCCTTTTTTATGCATGGCATTACTGAGAATGAGTTCTTAACAGTCATTTCAAAACTACAACCTAAAATTTCTTGCGGCTGGAGAGATGTTTTATCTAAACAGCTAAAGAAATGTAGATAAGAATTGGTGAAGCCTCTGACATAATAAATACCTAAAACTGTCATGGTGTATTCCCCGACCTTTTGAAAATTACTGAAATCATACCTGTGTATAAGAAAGGAATGAAAACTGACACAAAACTATATATTTCATTTCACGACTTGGTCAACTGCTAGAGAGTTATATGAAATCAACTTGAATTGTATTTCAACGGACACCATCTTCTAAACAATCTGCAGCATGGGTTTACAAAATACTAAAGCTGGAATAAGGAGACTAAGTAACAGGTACTTCCTTGGATATGAGCAAGGCCTCTGATACTGTGAATCATACCATCTGAAGCAGAAACTGGGAAAAATATGGGACGAGAGGAGTAGGCTTAAAACTAATTACCTCATATTTCAAACAATGGAAATTCCAGGAAGGATTCAACAATATTTTCATGAAGGAAAGGTCTGACGAGTTGCGGAAAGGCACAAATAATAGAAAATAACTTGAGATCTTTTGGCCGTTAAGGCCTTTGATGGTCAGAGATATACTCACCGCTGGTGGTCATGTCTGTGTGAATGTATGTATGTGTGTGTATCTGACCAACGAAGGCCATAATGGCCGAAAGCTATCAAGGTGTTTCCTATTATTTGTGCCTTTCCATGATTCATCAGCTATGTCTGTGTTGAGTAAGTGGCCTAGCCTCCGCGAAACTATTTCCTCATATTTAAAAGACTGAAAACTGAGTGTTAACTTATAAACATAATGAACAGCTTCTGACAAGTATATTTATATATGGTGTACCTCATGGAGGACCTTTTCTGTTCTTTGTCTATGTGAATGATATAACTGCAAGGTTTTAAACTATGCTAATTGCACATATTTTGTCAACTGGGACAATGATATACAGACTGCAGCCAACAGTATTGAAAATTCTTACTGTCTACTCTATGTACATTCTGCAGACAATCATGTTCATGAAGCAAAATACAGAACATAGTGTGATAAACAGTGATATACACAATTATAATGCATGGGTAAGAGTAAATTATCACAAAATTAGGAGCAATAAAAAATGCCATAGACTGAAGTCTATGTACAAATGGAGCAATTTTCTATAACACACTGACACATAACATCAAGAAAACTGAGACTTTAAATTGTAGTGCCACTCTGTTAAAAAAAAAAAAAAAATATATATATATATATATATATATATATATATATATATATATATATATATATATATATATATATATATATATATATGTACATAGACAAAAGTTATGTACCTCCAATGTTGGAACCAATGTATAAATTTTTATATTGTATAAAGTATATAGTATGTGTGTACTAACACCTTGCAAATGTAAATTCCTGACTATGTTGCAAATAGCTTTTATGTGTACAGAAAATAAAATACATAAATACAATAAAATCAGTGTGTGACAATGATAGATCTTGTATTCAAAGACAGTAAATTACAACTTTTATTTTCACAATGGAAAATCTGATTGGAATGTCAGTAATGGAGGTTAGATAACAACTCACCGTAAGGAGGCTTGCTGGTGGCCTTTTAGTTTAACAGCTAATTTAGCTGTATACTACGGTACCGTTCTGCTACGAGATGTGCAGATTCACTATATATAGGTAAGTAAATATACAATAAGTTTACTGCATGCCGTGCACTCTTGTTTGCAGGAAGATTACCATTTAAATAAATCAAGTTAATCTGGTGAGAAGTGAAGCGTGGTAAATCAAACCACGTATAATTTGGGTGCTGTGTACCGAGAGAAGGGTTCGATTGTAGCAGCACGGTCATCGCACTTAATCTCACCGGGAACACTGCACACTTGACTGGTTGCACATGGTAGTTGTGTTTGTATAGTTGTCTGAGTGATTGCGTGAATGTATGTGTTTGTTTTTCTAACGAAGGCCATGGCCATAAATTTAAGTTGTGTGAATGTAGTTATATATTTTTCGTGCCTGCCAGCAACAGTGAGTTGTTACCTATCCTCCATTACTGACAACTTTTATTTTCATTATGTTGGCTCTTTTTGTTTATTATTCTGATGAATTACTGAAGCTACAAAACTATTTTAAAATTATTTCCATTATATAATTCATACCTCTGAAAATAGCTGGGCAGCCTGATGATTGTGTTGTATTTTCTGATAAAATGGATTGGCTGGACTCATTTGGTTTATGGTCTTCATCTATGCCATTTTGCTTCACTTCAGGAACATGTTTAGAACTTGATCCTTTCCCATAATTTTCCAGGGGCTCTGTCGGACAGGATAAACATATCATCTCATTGTAACTATGAAAAGTAACCTAAAACACAACTATTAACTACTATGTTTAAAGAAAAATCCAGAAATTATGTACTATGTTTCATTGAGAAACCATTGGTTAAATTGACATATTGGCTATTTTCCAGATTATCTGATGTAGAAAGATAAAATAATTCATGTTTCAAACAAGGGGACCTGTAAATCCCTCTGTTGTCTAATGTGACTACATTTCTGGTTAACTATTGGGCTAAATTTTTGGCTATCTTAACATTAGGTAACAACTATAAGTCACACACAATTCAACAAAATCTAAAAAGAAGTAAATCTCAAAAATTTAATCCAATAGTAGCTTGCATCTCAATGCAAAGATGATTATCCCCAGACTTCATCAGTACAGAACAAATACAACTCATCAATACAAATAAGGACAACTCACTAAAACACAACTGTCATCCCTGGCTGCTGCATTCCGAAAAACACTTAACAGTGAGTACAACTTGTAGAGGTGAGAGACTCGGCAAGGATGCAATTGAGTTTGGGGATAGGTGAGGGGGAAGCTAAACAGTAAAGTGTAGAGAAGGGGGGAAAATATAACAGACTGTTGTTACTGAGGCAAGAACTGAAAAAGGTGGAGAATAGTGAGGGCAAAAAATGTTGGCTGTGGGGTGTGTGAACATTAGTGTAATGTATACCATTAATATTACGTGGGAAACAAGTTATAAATACATTCAAACTCTGATGTTTGGGGGAAAGAAATTGGCCATACCCTTTGGAAAGAACCATCCCGGCATTTGTCTGGAGTTATTTAGGGAAATCACGGAAAACCTAAATCTGGATGGTTGGAGATGGATTTAAACCACCATACTTCCAGATACAAGCCTGGAAGTGTTAACACTGCACCACCTCGCTCGGTCCACAAAGGAAACCCGAAAAAAAAAGGAGCTACAAAAAAAAAAAAAAAAAAAAAAAAAAAAAAAAAAAAAATAGAACCATGACAAGTTGTACAAAAATATTACAACAAGTAACAAGTACTAAACCGTGTGATTTAACGTAGCATAATATAAGAGAAACAATAAAGAAATCCCATGGATGATAGCACAAAATGTGCTGAAACACATGTGGAAAGTGTAAAAAGAAATTGAAGTGTCTCACAAATTGTCGAATATCCTCACAATAATTTAAACAAGTACAAAAGAAGGAAGAGCATCAACATCAGAAAGATGATTATAATGAATCTATGTGACTAAATTTTTTCAATGCCACAGTGGCGTATCTGAAGGGGGGGGAGGGGGGGGCAGTCGGGCTGCAGCCTCCCTCCAGACCCTTCTCGAACTCCCACAGACCATGCTTAGAGAGAGAGAGAGAGAGAGAGAGAGAGAGAGAGAGAGAGAGAGAGAGAGAGAGAGAGTAAAGGGATCAATCCTCCAATATGAGTATTGGCGCAATACTGTACATTCAAATGCCTCAAATATTGAGTTTAGTCTTATAATTACAGGTGTTAACAAATAAACACTACAAACATCACTGGTATGGTCTGCAATTTACATTAACCGATTCTGTTTGCTCCAAACCTCAGCACACTTGGCCATGAAGATCCCTTTAACTTTCATTTAAAGTTTTCCATTTCCATGTGCATATTGAGAATTAGCACAGCAATTAAACTTAATATACGCCTTGCACAATGATGATGACGGGACATTTCTACCTCTTCTTAAGCACTCTTTCAGTTCCACTTTCTTATTTTAATCCATTATTGGCATTTATAAATTTTAATTCACCATGAATTTCATTATTGTCTTCTTGTTCATCAGTAATACTTTGTCATTATCTGTAGTGGTGCTACAAACTTTATTCTGAAGGTAATATTCTACCAATGTGTAATTTATTTCATTGGTCAGAGCATCAAATGTATGCTTCCTTTCATTAATTTACATGCCAAGAGTGTGATTTACTCTTCAAAGTGACTGGATCAAGTAACCAGTTATTACAATACAACAGTAGACTTTCATCATTGTATCGACAATCAAAAAGCAGCACACATATACGTAGAAAAAGACAGTTATACTCACACAAAACGTTTACTCACAGACTTTGTCAGTAAGATAGCATACACACATTTACAGACACAAATCAAGTACACAAGTGCCACATCTGCAGTTGCCACATCTACATCTACATACATACTCCGCAATCCAGCGTAAGGTGCGTGGTGGAGGGTACACTCTACCACTACTAGGCATTTCCTTTCCTATTACACTCCCAAATAAAACAAGGGGAAAAAAAAGAATGCCTAAATGCCTCCGTAAGAGCACTAATTTCTCTTATCTTGTCTTTGTGATCTTTACACGAAATGTAAGTAGGCGGCAACAAGATCGTACGACACTCAGCTTCAAATTCCGGCCCTCTAAATTTATTTAACAGAAATTCACAAAAAGAACGTCGTCTACCTTCCAGCGATCCCCAATTGAGTTGCCGCGCATTGGTTGAACCTACCGGTAACAAATCTAGCTGCCCGCCTCTGAACCGCCTCTATGTCTTCCTTCAAACAGATCTGCTGCGGGTCCCAAACACGAGCAATACTCAAGACATGGTCGTACAAGCGTTTTATACGCGGTCTCCTTTACAGGTGAAGTACATCTTCCCAAAATTCTCCCAATAAACAGAAGTCGGCTGTCCACCTTACTCACAACTGTCCTTACAGGTTCGTTCCATTTCATATCGCTCTGCAATGTTACGCCCAGATATCTGAACAACGCGACAGCATCAAGAAGCTCATTACTAATGCTGTATGCGAACATTATGGGATTGTTTTTCCTATTCATGCACATCACCTTACATTTTTCTACATTGAGAGCTAGCTGCCATTCTTCGCACCAACTATAAATTTTGTCTAAGTCATCTTGTATGCTATTACAGTCAGTTAAAGATGACACCCTCCCATACACCACAGCATCATCAGCAAACAGCCGCAAATTACAACTTACTCTGTCCACCAGACCATTTATATAGATAGAAAATAATAGCAGTCCTATCACACTCCGCTGGGGCACGCCTGACGATACACTCGTCTCTGATGAACACTTGCCGTCGAGAACAACGTACTGCTTTCTATTACCCAGGAAGCCCTCCAGCCAGTCACAAATCTGTGAACCTATTCCATAAGCTCGTATCTTTGTTAGCAGTCTGCAGTGTGGCACCGCATCTAACACCTTTTTGAAGTCAAGAAAAACACTATCCGCCTGTCGCCCTTCTTCCATGGCTCACAAGATATCATGTGAGAAATGGGCAAGCTGAGTTTCACATGCACGATGTTTCCTAAACCCGTGCTTATTCATAGAAAGAAGCTTTTCCGTTTCAATGAAATTTACTACGTTCGAACTGAGAATATGCTCCAAAGTCCTACATGAAACTGATGTCAACGATATTGGCCTGTAATTGTGTGGGTCAGTTCTCTTTCCTTTCTTATAAACGGGAGTCACCTGCACTTTTTTCCAATCACAAGGAACTTTGCACTTAATTAAAGATTCGCGATAAATGCAAGCTAAGTAGGGGGTCAATTCTGTTTGTAAAACAGAACTGGTATTCCATCTGGACCAGCAGACTTTTCCGTATTTAGCTCTCTCAGCTGCTTCTCTACACTGGAAATACCTATTGCTATGTCCCCCATTTCGGAATTAGTACGTTGATCAAATGATGGTACATTTGTGTGGTCCTCCTGCGTGAAAGATTTCTTAAAGGTTAAATTTAGAACTTCAGCTTTCCATTTGCTATCTTCTATTACTGCCCCGGAATGATCAACGCGTGACTGGACAGTGGGCTTTGACCCGCTCATCGATTTTACAAGGGACCAGAATTTTTTCGGTTTATCGGAAAGATCTTTTGGTAAGGTATGGCTGCGGTAATTATTGCATGCTTCGCGCATCGATCTTTTTATAGACGCACGCCTCTGTACTTATTGATTTAGCTCAAGTTCCCTACCAAAATTCCACAATATCCAGAGCCAAAACAACCCTAAGAACACCTTTGTTAACACTTAGTGTGCAGCTGACTTAATATTATGTCTTAGCAGTTGCAATATTTCTCTGTGGCATCAAACGTATATTTACAACTCCCACAAAGTCTGAGTGGTCTGCAGGCTTCGTAGTTTCAACTGCGAGCGCTAGAAGGTTGCAGGGATCTCAGTGGAATACTTTGCATTTGTGAAGACTGTTATTGCAGCTTAATTTTGTAGACACTGTCTGGCATTGGCATCCCCTCAGTTTCATTCATTTTGAATGTTTTCTTGATTTTCTGTTCGATATGTGCAGTGAATAGGACAAACTTTGGAGCAAATGATTTATGAAGTCCTTGTCGAGTTTTCAGACGATGAAATAGGGCTTTCTGATGACTATTCAGATTATATGTTGCCTGAAAATAGCAGTAAGGCAAGAAATGTTCAACAGGGAAGACTGTAAAAAAAGACATCTCATATGACTGCACCGAAAGCAATGTCTGGTTGTGTATCTCCCCCCGTGTCAAAGTTTATCATACCAATGTCCACTATGATTGCTAAATTGTGTACTGAACTTAAGCTTATTGTTATTTTCCTTCATTTCAAATGTTCTGTAAATATTTTTTAGAAGATAATAAAATGTTTCATGGTATAACAACTACATAGGTAGAAAAGATTGTCAGAATAAAATACGAGAAATCAGAGCTTGAACAGAGAGATTCAGGTGTTCTTTCTTCCCATGCACTATTTGTGAATGGAATGGGAGATAAAATAGTAGATCAGTGGTTCGATGAACCCTCTGCCAGGCACTTAAATGTGATTTGCAGAGTATCCCATGTAGATGTAGATTGTAGCTCTTTTTCAATTTTTTCCCAGCAATAAATATCAGACTTGAAATTTCTTTGGTGCCTTCAAATTTTAAATTATGTACCACAAAATTTGAGTATTTAACATAAAAAGTCCGTCAAATAAACATAAAAATGTTTAGAATTCTAATAACAGTAAGGTGTACAGTAGTAAAAAAAATTACAGAAAAACACTGATTTTACCCATTGCACAAGTGACAGCAACTACAAAATAAATCAGCAATGTAAGTGTTAACATCTCTGCAACAAAAACCTAAATTCTTCTCACAGAAGTTTCAGCCCTATTCAACAGTCTCACATTCAGCCAAATACCCAATTTTAACTACATTGGACTTGTCATATATTTAATAAGGTTATGGCTATATCCGCTTTTGTATCCCATCCTCGTCGCCACTTTTGTGTCTCGTTTCCGCCGGTTGTCGTGGGTGTCGGTGGCAGAGTAGAGAGAGAGCCACACAGGGAAATAGGATGCACACTTGTGCGGGTACAGAGTCTGAGGTGACCAGCCAGTGGGACAGCAGAAACTAGAAACACTAAGCTAGATTAGAACAAGTTTTATATTTTGCAGAAATATAATACTTATCTTTTACAAAGTTCATGACTGCCAACTAAGTGTACAGCTGAGACATATGTTAACTACGTAGAGGCCTGCCTAGTGATGAGAGACTTTCCAAGTGCCTGTCTTAATCCCAAGTGGCCGATGCCGTTCAGTGGTGGCCACGAGCGGAGTTGCAGCGGAGGACGCTCGTGGCTGACGTCTTAAGAACGCCGCGCCGTGCGTGCATGGCGGCGCGCAGTGAAAATACGTGGCACGCACTTCAGACTTGTGCGACACCACAGCAGCAATGCTCTATGGTTGCAAAAGTTGGACTCTTAAGAAGAGATGGGAGAAGAAAATAGAAGCTTCGGAAATTATTTTCCTTAGATATGTGGCTGGATATACTGTGATGGATAAAAAGAGAAATTATGACATCTGAGCAGAACCAAATATTGGAAGTATAATAACCAGAATAAAACAGAGCCAGCTGAAGTGGAAAGAATGCAGGCCATATGCCAGGTGGGAGAATTACTGAAGCTGCAAATTAATATAAACTAAAAGACAAAAGATCCTTAGGGAGACCAACAAAGAGGAGGATTGACCAGTATTGAAGGAGACAGAATGGGCCAAAAAGCTCAGTCATTGATGATGACTATGACTTGTCGTAGACCTATCCTCCCCTAGATCCCTACAATGGTAGCGCATCTTTGGCACTAATGTGCCCAACGTAGGCCAACACTGAGCCCTGCCACTCTCAGTTCACATCACCATTTAACCACGATCCTCCCTCACACCCATCTTAACCACCGTCTGGACACTGCCCAGAAATTTTTCACCTTTAACTTGACCTCACCATCCTTCCTTAGGCCCCTTCATGAGAACATCAAACTCTCAGGGGGATATAACATTTCTGCTATGTTGCACACCCCGTACATCGCATCGTGAGTTGCTTGGCATTTCCAACATTACAGACAAACACTGACACCTAAATAAAAGTTTACCACTGGACATGTAAAATGTCACATTTCCACACTCTGTTTAAAATACTATGAACCCTTAACTGCCCTGGCGAATGTAGTAACTCTCATACCCTGGCAGGGTCATTTTTGACCCCAAATTCTTGGGGTAAATGTAATTGTAAAGGACTTTTTGAATGTAAAGCATTTATTGTCTAGTTAATATCAAATTGTAAGGTAAACAAATTCATTTAAACATAGAAGGAAGCACAAGAACTTATTTTAAAAGATTTGCTTTTATCTGACATTTTTTAATTCACATAAAAATTAGTTTTCATTAGAAAGATGTTATTTTTTCCTGTTTTGAACTTCTGAAGGCATGGTTCTTGCCATATGAAAACAATAAATATGATTTGCGAACCATATTTGTTTAAATTCGTACGCTGAACATTGATTTATATTTTTTCTAATTTTTCAAATTTATACAAAAAATATGTTGGTTACCTTCTTTAGACTTGGCAGCTTTTGTAAAAGCTCCCCACCGTGTTACCTAGCGAATAAATATTAAAATGAAAACTCTTGGGGTCAAATATGACCCCGCCAGGGCAGTTAAGGGTTCATATTAAGAAATAGTATGTTGATTTAAACTTAACTTTGGCTGTCTCTTTACGTAACATTCAGCTTGATACTTTCCTATATAATAAATACAAACATTAAAAATGCATTACCCATAGTTATGGAATATGCTATTGCCATAAACTTGTGTATTAGTATAAAAACAACAACGCTACATTTCACACCATTATTACATATTTACCTTTTGTTTAAATAAATTAGTGTGGGCTATGTTATATATATCACTGGATCCTAAATCAAATAATATTATTATTCCAACACTCACTTCAACAATCTATTTGGTACTAAGAAAACTATCTCAAAAATTAACAGAATTACTACAACTTTATACAAATTCGTATTTATAAAATATTAAACCGCAAATTGAAATACATTAAGATTACGAGTCTACATAACACCAAAACACTAACTACAGAATAATGACTTACCTATGTAAAAATCATAAATAGAACCCATAATTTGAGTAGGCCTAATATGTAAATTTACGAAGTCATGTTCATACTTGTTATTTATATGGCTGGTTTAAATGAACTTACCATAACTGAGTACAACCACATGACCAAAATGTGGTATTGTTGTGAAGAGGAGTTAAAGACAAAATTTATAACCTATTTTTGATCTTGGTTTAACGTGTGTATAAAATTTACGAAATACGGTTGTTTACATGTTTATGCAGAACTCTCTCAAATGTTTGGAGAGAAGCCATATTGTGTTATTATAGTTTGGGCTGTGGTCAAGAGTAGTTGATTTTGGACTGGTTGTGCAATATGAAAAATGAGTAACAAGAAAATAAAATATTTGTATATAACTATGCGAGTTTGTCATTCAACCACGACCAGCTTTTCATTGTCATGTATAAGGTGAATTAAACTGCTGCAAGATCCTAGATCAACGGACTACTACATCACGACTGACCATCTAATACAAGATAGGTACCAAGTTTTAATTCAAGTGTGTGCCCCACCACACCTGTAACGTCCTAATAAAACTGTGCCTTTTAGTGACGGACACAGTTCATCTGGACCTATACAGGGTGTGGCAAAGGGAAAGACTCTTACAAGGAGAAAGAATAATCCTACACAACCTCAAAACAGATGCTGACCTTATCATCCTCTCAGCAGACAAAGGTTTCAAGAATGTTGTGATGAACTGCAGTGATTACTTGATAGAAGGCCTCCGCCAATGATCTGACTCTTGCACTTACAAGTTCTATCAGAACTTATGTCCAGTCCCTGGTGAAATCCATAGACTCTTCTGAGAACTGCTTCCCCTGGAAAGTCCCACACACCCACTGTCCATGTGGTCCCCGAAATCTACTTAGTAAATGAAACTGGATGCCTAAAAGGGGCTGGTTCATTAAACTTTCAATTTTGCCCTGCACCAAAAGCCTGAAATTACTGGTCACTCCCTACGCCAACTCTCTACAATTCCTACCTCTTTATCTCTTGGATCCTACTCACCATTTTTGACTACTCTAATAGCACCCCCCCCCCCCCCGCACCCCATGAACATGAAAGCCTTTATAGCTTCCCAAAACCTGAAACCTCTGATCCAGTTCAGGTTCATTGACGATATCTTCACGATTCTGACTCATAGTGAAGTCAACCAATCCTCATTCCTGCAGAACCTCAACACCTTCTCCCACATCCATTTCAACAGTCCTACTCAATCCAGTTTGTCACATTCCTGGACATTTACCTCCTACTTTCCAATGGCACCACACACACCTCTGTTCATATTAACCCACCAACCACTGACAATACCTACAACAACCAGTGACAGTATCTACACTTTTACAGCTGCTTCCCTTTCTCCATTAAAAATTCTTTCCCACACAGCATAGCCACCTGTGGATGGTGTATTCACAGTGATCAGAATTATTTTGCTCAATATGCAGGTGGTCTCACAAAGGCTTTCACAGACAAGCAATACCACCTTGACATAGACCACATACTTATCCCACATGCCGTTTCCTTTCATCGCCAATCCTGCAACCACCTCTAAAAGCATGTCAAAAAGGGACACCCTGTACCATTATCTCCCACTATCTCTCTGGACTGATACAACTAAATCCCATCCTTCATCAGGACTTCGACTATTGATCATGCCCACAAATGAGGAAAATCATACCAAAGAGTGTTGTTTCATCACCCACCCAACCATCTCAACAGCATGTGCATTTCTATGCCACCTCCATCCGCTCTCCTAATTCCACAGTGATCATATCTGTGCAGAAGACCTTGGTGCAGGACACGAGAAGTCCACCCACTCAGCACTTTCTATTCCAGTCCATTAACAGGCTCATCTTAGCCTATCATAGGCTGGGCAACCTGTGAAAGCAGCCACATTATTTACAAACTCTTGCACACCTTTTTATATTGATATAACACCTGAACAGTTACCCATTAGAATGAATAGCTACCACTGAGGCCAAGAACAATATGGACCACCATATGCCAAAACATGTAGCTGAGCATAACATGCATAATCTCAACAGCTGCTTAACAACTTTGGCCACACGAATCCAACACTTTATTACCAACTTTTCTGAACAGCACAGATGGACCTTATGTTAACAACACATTCTCCAGAGTCAACATAAAGTAACCTTTTATCCCACCCTCCCCCAAATGTTCGTGCCCCCTCTATCCGAAACCACCTCCCAAACTCTCAGTATGCCACTTCTGTCTGCCTCCCCTGTCCGCTTCCGCCCATGCCCATGCCCTGGAATCAAAGCTGCATCTCACATCCATGATTCCTGCATACTCCGTCAAGCAGCACTGATATTTCTAAAACCATCCTTCCCCTTCCCCCTCCATTTCTCTCTCAACCCCACTCCAAAATGTACTCACCGCTGACACATAAATTCAATATGCTGACCCCAGGGACAGTTTTCAAGTGTGCATGAGTTGTGCCTGTATGACTGTGTGTGGGAATTTATTTTGATGAAGGCTGCAGCCGAAAGCTTTAGTTGTGCACATATGTTTCTCTTTTCTATGTGTCTATCTGCAACTCTGTGTCTTTACAGTGAGATGCAATCTATCATATGTACATTTTGGATCATCAGGCAAAAGTAATTTAATATTTCTAACTAACCAGACTGACTGGCATTTAAATACTGATGGACTATTGTAACATCTGCAGGTTCTTCTGGTTCAGCATCTTGTTTCTCCACAGGCTTGTCATTCTCAATTTGTAAAGGAATAGGAGAACTGACATCACTTAGTCTTCTGAGCAGATGTGCACCCTGAAAATTAGTATTCATATGTTAAATACTGAGCCAGTTTGCTTTTGTTTCAAACTTTTATTTCTTACTATTTCTGCTTGCACTTTAACACATTTGAAATTTTTAATCTACATCCGGTAATGATGTTTAAGACTAGCAATGGAAATTTTAACTCTATTTAAAGAGAAAGTTTTTATTCACAAATTAGATGCTACAAGGGACAATCATCATTTTTCTATCCTCATGGTCAATGTATGTGAAAGTTATACAAGATAGCAGAACTAAAGAAACTTTAACACTCAGTCTATAAGAACTCTCAATACCACACAACAGGGTTTGTATGAAAAGTGCCAAAAAAGTTTCAGGAAAATAGACTTCAGATATTGCTACAATGCATCAAAATTCTTCAAAGTGCATCCCTTGAGCATAGACATCTCTGACAGTGCCTCTGACTGCCTCGTAGACAGATTCTGGCACATCATTAAGAGTAAAAGTGCAAGATAGCACATATGATCCCCAATTGTGTCCTTTGAAATGATCCTTTGGGATATTAAATAGTGTGCTGACCTGCCCAAGGATTAGTACTTATCACATGGGCAGTGAAGGTTGCATGTTCACTGACCACCAAGACCTATGCTGGCAGTAGTATTAGAGAGATCAATGGGTGAACCAGACCAAGAATGTGTGCCACAACATCCCATCTCTCTCATATCCTCTTCTTCATATTTCTCCTCTTTACTAAATTCTCAAGCTAAGGTTTGTTGAGATCTCTGCTGATGATGGAGGCATGGCATATTAGAAGATGTGTGTCTAATGAAGCAGTGGTGATACTGGGTGCCATGCCCAAGTAATTCGTTTTGCATTGTATGGGAGCCTCCATTGTGTCAATCAAATAAATCACCAATTCTCATGGGACCACAAAGGAAAACAGATAATAAAACTAAAGCTGTGTTATTTAGGGACCTGTAATATTCAACAAGCATTATGGGTTGAGACTGATGGAAGACATTTCCATCACTGGATTGGGCGAAGACCTGACCAAGAAGTGGAAATAGTGCCTGAAAAATTGTAGCAGGGAAACAGACATATAATACTGTAATATCTATCTCTTGGATGGCAGTTGGACAGGAAGGCTATCCACTGACCAAGATGACATCATTAACAGATGGAGATGATTCAGATGGCACTGTCTCAGAAGATTGGGAAGTATACAGATCAAGGTCAAGATGGTCTACTTGGACAAAAAAGCTCTTATTTCTGTCTCCAAGGGAAGGGGAGTAGTAAAATGGCTGAAGGAGAAAATATCAGAGGTGGTAAGGTGCTGGTTAAGACTGACAGATCTTCAGGATGGTGAAAGGCTCATTAAGGGTGTTGAAGATTCTTAAGAACACTGCACTGAAGTCAAATTGAGAAAATAGGTTTCATTATTTAAATAATGAATGACACTCTAAGTCTCAATTATGACGAATGAAATTATCCACAGGTTTATATTTCCAATAAAGTTACCAGATTCAGATAACCTTTATTTAATAATAAATGAAACCCCTGAAGAGTATTTTGATCTCAATTACATTCATATATTTCATACATGCACAATGAAAATGCAAGGATGATCCTTTAAGCAAATTTTATCCGGCTTGAAACATTATTTTCCACATTTTGCGCCATTTCTTGAAGCCCCTTGAAAAGTGTAAATGTGGCTGTATTACATTAGATAGTGTAAACAAGTTTTCAAAAGGTACATTTAATTTCACATTACATACACTTGCATTCAGAGAGTTGACAACCAACTTTCAGTGATTCAGTGGTATTATCCACTTGGAGATATTTTATCAAAATCACAATCCCTTCCTTCAAATTTATGTACCTGTATTTACCTGGCCTTATTGTGTTCTGAGATTGTGTCCACACACACACACACACACACACACACACACACACACACACACACACACAATTTTACCATCAAGAACTTGGTCACTCAAAAATGCTATTTCATAACTGTCGAAACCAATAAAAGATCTGGACCTCTTTTCTGGAGGAAATTACACTATGGCAATTTTTTTTTTTTTTTTTTTACCGAATTTTTGGCCATCTTTACCCTTCTCCTGTACATTCCTTCATTTTCATTTGACTCATGTTATTCCACATCATTGTCCCAGATATAGAATCAGAAGGAAGGAATATTAGAGTTTACTTCCCCATGACATATAAATAGGGACAGGAAAATTTCGTTTTATTTTAAGGCCGATTTCGGTGTTATTTTCTGCCATTAGCGGTGTTATTTTTCGGTGTTATTTTTTCAGTGCATATTTGTCAGTTTCATCCTTTAGTATTGCCTTATTTCACTATTTTTCAGTTCTATGTTGAAATTAAAAATATATACATCTCAATCACATATTTATCAGCCATTAAACTTGTGATTTATTTAAACTTTTAGACAAAAATGTTGTAAATGCATTTTTTTTTCATCGTTTACTGCTTTTATAATGAAAAGATACTTTCGATACCATATTTATGAAAAATCCAATTTGTTTAAATTCTTGGACTGATAAATTTTCTCAAACTGTTTCAAGTTTGTTCATTTTTTGAAAACTATTTTAATGTTTTTCAGTACTAGGTCTATGTTGAATGAAAAGACACCTCTCCAATACATTATATTTATTACACATACAAAAATTATTTATATATTTTACAAAGAAATGTTCTCATGGAACTCAAAAGAAAAGAATTACTGGCACACTTAACTAGTTTGAGAAAAGAACATACAAGAACCTGTCAACCATAGAGCAGGTAAAGCTTGTTTTATTTATTTTATCATCTGCCTGAAAGTGTAATCAAGGGATTTCGAAAATGAAATAATTGAAAATTCATGTTAAGACGTTAATTTTCACATCCTGTAACCATTGTGCGGTTTCGTATATAAAAACATTACCGCATCAAAAATTCTTATTTGCATGTTGCGCGGCGGCGAGGTTTGGTTACCATTGGCCGACGACTATACTCTTCTTTGTGCTGTGATTCGCTAGCCACATAATCACGTGGTCTACAACAAATGAACATCGCGTTGCGCACCCTCCAATTCAGGCGATCGGAAGCAAATGTGCCGTATTTGGTGGATTTTTCATTCATACTTCAATATTACAAAAGCTGGCAGCCTAAATGTAACCGCGCTTAATAGACATTTGCAAAACGCGTATTTTAAAGAAAGGTATGTGGTAATTAAGTACTGAGAAATTCTGCCTACGTATATAAAACCTTTACCCAAATAACAGCAATCAATCGCAAACCTCAAGACAAAGTGGACGATATTGAACGAATAGTCACTACGTTTACATGCAACACATCTTCCGGCAGACGAAAACCGATTTTCGTAAAACGTTTTTCGCTGTCGTGTTTACATGACACAGCCTGAATCGGATTTCCTAGCTCACTTAACATGGCGGCTGGAAAACAGCTTATTCAGTTCCTTATTTAGGCTGCACAATCGCTATTTTTCTTTATTTAAATACACGGATTTATGTTCACTCTAATATTAATACATTTATTTCACATTAGACAATGTCACTCTTTCCAAATGTGCCGAAAATTCTTAACAAGAAAACCCAATCTGACAAGCCAAGAACGCTTCAAAATCGTTGCGTTTACATGGGCACGAAAATCGATTGTGGATCTGAACAACCGCTTTAGAGAAGCGGATTTCCAGAATCGATTTTGGAGTGTTTACATGACCAACCAAAAGCGGAATTGGGAAATCGGTTTACGAAATCCGGTTTTGGGAGCACATGTAAACGGGGTGAGTCTAATCAACACCACCTAGAAGACGAGGCCTTACAACAGGCAGTGCCTGCGTCACACTTAGAGGCCCCGGCCGCCATCTGACTGGCCGGCCGCTGCGCGGCGTTGGGCGTGCCCCAGCGGCCAGCCAGTGAGGTGGCGGCCAGGGCCTCTAAGTGTGACGTAGGCACTGCCTGTTGTAAGGCCTTGTCTTCTAGGTGGTGTTGGTCTAATACATTGCAGCGGCATTCTTTGCACAAAGAGTCAAAGATCGAATGCTCGGGCCAAAGCGATACATATCGAACATACGACCCGGTATCGACCATTCTCATCAGATCAAAAAAACTTTGTTACGACTCACTCCCGCAGGATCCATTGTTTAGGAAGCAAATCTGTTGCTATTGGAAAGTCTATATTCTTCCCATTGGCCTTTCATCAGACACCTGAAGTTGTTTGAGTGATAAATGTAGAATCATTTTCAAGTTATATGCGAATGTCAAAGTCAAGAACCAATTTTAACGTAAAATTAGTATTAGCTACCAATATTATTAAACGGCTACCCTCTGATTTACGAACATTTTCTATATTGTAATTAAGAAAAAGCAACATTTTACGCCAGTTAGTCAAAAACAGCAAAATTTCGCGCCAGTTTGTTAAAAAAAACAGCCAATTTCGCGACTTGTCGCCAAAAACCGCCGATTTCGTGATGTCTCCAAAAACCGCCGATTTCGCGTTATTTTTCGCGTTATCGTTAACGCGAAATTTTCCTGTCTCTACATATAAATAAGAAAAAAGAAGTAATAATAATAAAGATGAAAATTATTCCTGAAGCTTTTCATTTGGCCCCTCTATGTATGCACAGAATTAGAAGGCGCAGGGGATGGTATGGTATGGGTACAAAGTGTGGAAAAAAAAAATGGAACAAGATGAGATATGGTCGAAGAAGATACTAGAGGAACATAGCAAGAAGTGATTGTAGCATATATAGCAGCGGTGGCCACAACGCAGCTCGCGAGCGTAATGTGGCCCCACCCCTTTTTTTTTTTTTTTTTTTGTAGCAGTGCAGCTCTTATTTCAAAAAGTAAAAAGTGAGTCACATAATAAAAACTAGCTGAAAACCTGGCATTGCCCGAGTATTTATTTATTTATTTATTTATTCCTACCTTGAGTTAGTACTTCTCCTATCCCTTCCCTCTCTGTCCATCTCCTATTTTCTGAAAACATGCTATATTTATCGGAGAATTAATAATAAGGCTGTCTCGCATAACGTACAAAATTATAAGTGCAGTACCCAAACACAGAAATATAGTATTCAAAATACAAATGACATATAAAATGCGTACAATGTCATACTTATTTAAAACAAATATTATAGAAGGAAACTTTCCCGGTGGGATAAATATGTATAAAAAATAGAAATCTGATAACTTTCCCAAAGCACATGCTCGTCAACAGATACAAATAAAACACACATACAAGTTTTCGCAGCCGTTGGTAGCTTCTTCAGGAAAATAGGAAGGAAGGAGGGGAGAAAGGAAAGGACACAGGTTTTAAGGAAGTGGAAAAGGAGTCATTCCAATCCCAGGAGTGCAAGGACTTCCCTTAAGGGGGAAAAAGGAAAGGTAAACAAGCATGCACACACCCCCACACATTCACACGCAAACTCATTCTTAGTTGTATGTTGCATAATTGTATAATTTTTCAAGTTTGTATTCATTTGTACAAGTGCTGTATGTCTCTAAAATCTGTTGTGAATACAATTAATAGTAAAGAAGTAATAGAGTAAAACTTTGTGCATGATGGGGCGATTTTCCATAAATGTTTCTGTTTATGTGCTCATATCTGATGAACTATGTGTCTTAGTGTGATACAATTTAGAAGGTACATTCAACTATATGTGTGTGTATACTGTCTGTAAGACTTCCTGCAACTACAATTTGTAGTGTAACATCATACTAAATGATATAGTTTTACTCCATACAGCGGAAGACTAGATTTTTTCCTTTCACCATTCTACTGTGGGTGTCAGCGAGAAATAGTTCAATAAAGGTTTGAAATTATGTTTAAAGTTTCTTATAAGTCGCTAAGTACTCTCATTCTCATATAGTATATTTTTAATGTTATTGTTTATGCTATCATATCTTCTGAACCATGTGTCGTATGCGACTCGTGACCCTGCAGCAATGGTTACCTAACAGTAAGGAATGTGTGTAGCAAATTTGGTTGAAATATTATTGCTTCGCGGAGCATTTTTCATGTATCTCATTGTTTATGACGTCATATCTCGAGTACAATGTATTTTACGCAATTCTTACACTTACGGCGACCGTCCTCATGGACTGAAGCTTAGGTGTACAAAACTTCATAAAAACTGTAGATTTGTATGCAACACGTACACACAAAACATACGGACGCTCTGCTTTATATATTAGATGACAGTTCCTTGCTCAGACTTACAACTGTGGAGCCTTTTTATGATTTGACAGTGGTGCACTGTGCCAGCCTTTTAACAGCACTGAACGAGATGAGTCACTAGTGTGATAACTGTTAAGGTGGTTCATTCTGAAGGTCATAGTGGGGGTGAAGGAAGCAGGCCCGACCGGCCGGGTGACCCTCTCAGACCGCCACAGGGTGGGCCAGGGGCAACAGGCGCCACCCACCCCACGCAGTGCTGCCACCGTTGACCACGCTGCCTGCTGCTGCCAAAGCATGAATAAAAGTCATTCTTGACTTTGTTCGTAAAAGAAACAAAGTGTGTGCCATGTTTATTACAGGTCCTGACTCGGGCAATTGCGTGCACTTACATCAAGAAAAGGAAACAGTATGAAATGCAGTGAAGTATAGCGAAGTAAGACAGCAGACAACAATCACTGCATTTGCATCTCTCATGAAAGGTAAAGCAGTAAAAAGTTCGAAGATTGGTTTAAAAACCACAGTGCTTTACTAGGCATGGTCCTGTTTGGAGGTGGTATGCCGTTGCCTTCCTCCGACCTACGAACTGACTTACCCAGACAGTTATAGGGGGACCTACAGTGTAACGTGGGTTCCGAACCACAGTGCTACTTGGTATATTTCACATGAGCAATACTGCCAGAGGTGAAAGAAGGGGAAAGTGACAGATAAAAATCCTAGGACCTGGCGGGGATCGAACCCGCGACCTTTGGATTTGTAGTCTGGCACTCTACCACTGTGTAACCGAGGCACACTGCATCTCTCATATCTTCTGGGAAATGTTAGTTGTTAGCCCTTGCTGTAGATATCAATGTCAGATTTGACTACATTTGAAGCCGCATTTACATTTCTGGAAAATGCTTTCCTTCATTAAAGCTACTGGAACTTCAAGAGGACAACGGACTAAAGAGTCTGAAACGTAGTGGTTGTTCAACTATTGAATTTTGGAAGAAGGAACCAGAAGAAAAATATTCTGCAACAATAGAGTATGCCAAGAGACTGATGTCCATTTTTGGGACCACTTACGTGTATGTTGAACTCAACCCCAAGTTTTTCAAATATGAATATCAATATGAACTATCTGATGAACATTTATGTGATCTTGTCCATGATCAAAGTACCAATTATGAGCCAAATTTCAAAAAGCTCAGAGCAGTAGTAAAAACTTGGAAGAGCACATCACAAATGTAAATTACTTTTTTTTTTTTTTTTTTTTAATTTTGAAATAAAATAGTTCAGTATTATTATTTTTAAAGTAGTGTTGCTTCATTGACAGCAGTTAAAGTTTACTTACTGCTACGATGGCATAGTCTGCTGATGTTGGCAACTGCATGTTCGACAAGCACAAGGTTACATACAAGACTCATAAAACAGGAACAGCATTAATTATTTACTTATTCGTCACTATACAAAAAAATTCCCCTCGTTCTAAGTGGATGAAATTTCAAACAACATTCAAAGATCATTGCCAACATCACCACAATACCTCACCGAACCGTAAGTAAACATTTACTTTGACTTTTAAAGTCTCCAACATACACTGCAGGATGTTGTGATGTAGCTATAACTTGGACAGGCCACGAAGTGACTGGAGGTTTGTATATGTTAGTTATGGTTACATCACCTATTTCAATTGTTACTTCATGAGTGTCCTCTGATCTCAATGACATTCAGGAAGTAATAAAATAGGTAATATATACAAAAATCTAGTTACATCGTGGCTCCCCAAGTTATAGCAACATCACAGCATCCTGTAGCATATGTTGCAGACTTTAGCAGTCATGGAAATACAGGAACAGCGGCAAACATGGTGAAAGGCTCCTTAATAGGTGGAGGCCAACCATTTGTACATGGTATTTGATGTGAAAGATAGGGGAAGGTTCAAGTCAGCAGCATGGAGACAGGAGTACAACCCTGAACTATGCTTCATGAGCACCAATGAAGGCAGACTGGCAGAGCCAACACCATGCCAAGTCCCACAAAACTTCCCACACAGCCAGCACTGCCCAGACCTTATTGAAATAGGAATTACTATACCACCGATTTCTTCTCACCCCCGACCTAGATGGAACTTCAAGAAAGCAAAATGAGGTGTATTTGCTGAGAATCTGGACAAGTGCCTGGGTTGGATCCCTCCCAAAGCTGATAACTATGAAAGGCTTGTGTGAGCAATTGTATATGCATCAAAAAAGTCTATACTCAGAGGATATTAAAAGGAATATATTCTGGGTTGGGATGAAATGTGCGAACAACTTTACAAAGAGTTCCTCAAGACACATTACCAGGAAATTGTAAATGACCAGCTGCACAGCCTGGATGCATCACACCATGCTAGAGGGAAACAGACTGTTGAATCATTCAGCTTCCAGACTCCTAGCAGAGAAGCATGGTCATTGCTACAGAAACTATGAGGAAGCAGAAGGAAGGCAAGAGAGAAAAATCTCTTAACAGCCAACAAGATTGCAGCACAACTATTATCCAAATCTAGAGCACCAAGAGAGAAAGGCTTCACTCGGCAAATGAAACACAAACTAGATCTCTCAAAACAATCTGTGCTGGACAAACAGAACACAGCCGTCCTCTCATCGTAGCAGAAATCACGACCATTCTGATGGATGTAAAACTGGGCAAAGCTCCTGGAGGCAATAATATACATCCAGAATTTCTCTTGCACTGCAGCAAGTATACGAAACGATGGTTGGCAGAGTTCTTCACAGACATAATGGAAAGAGGCTTCATACCACCGAAGACGAAACAGTCAAAAATCATCGCTATACTCAAACTGGTAAAAATGCATGATGATCCAAAGAATTATCACACTATTGGATCACTCACTGCCATCTACAAGCTCCTTGAAAGTAGCCCAATCAGCCCAGTGATTTTTGAGAAACTACTAATGGAGCAAGCTGACTTCTGTCCAGCACGAAGTTATGCCGATCAGTTCCTGTCTCAAACCACCTTTATAGAAGCAGGACACCAGATGAAGATAAAAACATCTGCTTCCTTTATAGATTTAAGTGTAGCCTACAATACAGTGTGGAGACAGTCTGTAATAGGAAAAGATATCAGCACCTCCAAAACACTGAATAATGGTTTACCTAAAGGTTCTGTGCTTGTTATATATAATCTAAGATTAAACACTTGTAATTTGTAATCTATAACATGTGACATTGTCATGTTTTCAACTACCATACGCTAAATAAAGAAATATTTTGTTATTACTACCAGTATAAAGCCCTGGCAGAGACTGGTCACGTGGTGCCCCAGTAGAAAAAAAAGAAAGAGAGAAAGAAAGAAAGAAAGAGAGACTAAGGGAGCGCGATTCTGTGATGTGCTCTTGCCAGTACAATGCAACTATCATAATAGCACTCTAACTCCGCTATTCCTGAGGACAAGGATATAAGTAAGAAAGGGTTTAGAAAATGATTCAAATTATGCTTAAAGTTTGTTGGAAGTCACTAAATTTTCTCATGATGAAACACTGGATGATTATAGGACGGATAATTTCGCTTCATTCTAAACAAAAGCATTTATTTGATGCATATCCTTATTTATGACAACATATGTCCTGAACTATGTGCTGTAAAGTGATAATTTTGCTGGTGAATTAAATGACACTGATAGTTAATAAACTTATGAATGAGAAACTCATGACAGGTGATGCAATTTGACCACATAAACAACGAAGATGCTGTAAGCGATAAACCTTTTTCCTTTCATTGTTTTGTGGGGTGTCTGTGAGGATAAGTTTGAGGTTTGAAATTATATGTGAAGTATATTAGAAGTCGGAAAGTGATATCATTTTTGAGTAATGGATGCGACAAAATTGGAATAGTTGAACACTGACAGCTTCAAGACAAACACACAGTATCTAATTGTAGTACTTGTCTTACTGTGTTGAATCTAAGATTTTATGTCTTAAAGAGCTTATTGCAATTGCATTTTAAATTCATTCAATAATTACACGAAAAATTGTAAATGATTTTTTGCTACAAAATTTCAGGACACTGAAAATAGGATTTTATATTGTAGGATCATACTTTGATGAAATGTATGGCTCACTTCGAAAGAAGCTCCAAGAGTTTGTGGCTCCCAAAGTTTGTGGTTTCCAAAGTTAAGGTAAGTGGCCACACCTGATATATAGTTTGTTTCATGAACAGGGCAACTATGTTACTTTTTTTTTTTAAGTGTCAGCCACTGTAAATGTCACTTTTGAAATTATTAATTTTACTGTCACCAAAAAAATGTAAATGACACTCAAACCTGGAGAGAAGTGAGCCAAGTGAACATAATGCCTGCCAAATGCCACAGTAATTAACTGTCCTGTAAAAAAACCACAGGTACCAGAAGGTGAAATACATGTTGGTATAATCTGCACCCATGTTAAGTGTTGGATGACAATCTTTGCCTCAATCTGTTACACAATGTTCTTGCTGACAGAGTTCCTAACACAAACATAGTACTTCTTTATTTAATACAAGTGGTAGTTTATTTTTGTGTACAATACAAATCTTCAAAGAGTCATTCTTATTGCACACAAATTAATTATAGAATAGAGGGAACACATTCTGTAAAGGGAGACTGCGTAAGTTATAGGTATAAGGCATCTGCAACATTCCTACAAACTGAAGATACTGTGATTTTTTATCTTTCTCTGTAATTTTCACCACAGTTTTGTCAAGCACAAAAATAAGAGGACCTGCCAGCATAGTCTAATGTGACTTTTGTGTCACCCTTTAACAATGGTCATTCACACTGTAGTACACACTATCCCCCTCAACATCCAACTGGATTCAAGTACCAAATTACTACATTTAACATCTAAACTTACATCCCTACACTGACACATAGATCGCATCTCCTTTTTAAGTCATTTCCTAAACACACACTTTCTTATCCACTGTTCTCTTTCCAATGATCATTTTTAAATTGTCAATTTCCTTCACCTACTACATTTACTGTAACTTCTTTTTTCACTTGTGAGAACCTATTACAAAACAGAATGTAACCAGCTAAAGCTATATGCATCAGTATCCCTATCCATATTCCTAGTTAAAAGGTAGGGCCCAGATCTATGTCACAGGCATCACTGAACCCTCTTTACTCCCTTTGTAAGATACTATGTAATTACAAATAATAACATCCAAGCTCCCAAATTGAACCAAATCTTCAAAAATTGCTCAATTTATTTACACACTAGTCCCACCAAGGAACACCACTACCTTCGAACGTTACCCTACCCCCAGTGAGCCCAGATAGCACCCAGACCTTGTCTTTTCCATTTGCCACACCCACCAAATCTTTCAACATTTCATGTAACCCTGAACTTAAAACAAATCCAAAATATTTTCAACTCATTCAATACAAACTTTCTATTCAACTTTTAGTCCTATCAGAAGATATCACTTCGAGCCTCACATCAGAATTCAGTCTGATGAACTCTCCAAACATTTTCTCTCCTCCTCCCAACCTAAACAAATGAAATAGTTTTTTTCTGCTAATACATCCAACTAATAATAATGTTGCAGCAAGATCACATTTTTCATTTATTACTTTACTGGTTTCGGCGTGCTCGATGCCATCTTCAGACCTGTCGTAATTTACATAACTTCAAAACATTTTTTATATACTAAAAGAGTACATCCAGGTTGAGGCATCACCAAACATAAAATTACCTCGTTTCAGAACCATTAGAAGATGGGTGTATATATTTTATTTGTGACTAGTAACTTTATGCTTGGTGGTGCCTCAACCTGGATGTACTCTTTTAGTATATAAAAAATCTCATGAAGCTATGTAAATTACAACAGGTCTGAAGATGGCGTCGAGCACGCCGAAACCGGTAACTTAATAAATGAAAAATGCCATCTAGGCTGCAAAATCATTATTAAACAATTATAGATCGCCCCATTGAACTATGAGTTTCTTATATAACATCCAACTACGTCACCCTAATTCTAACAATGAATATTTTCTCTCCCGGTCCATACCAGCATCCAATTACGACCCTCACCCTCTCCCATCTAACCACTTTCTGGTAAGTGTGACTCAGCTGCATTTTATCTTATGTGCTCCTGTAGTTGAGAAAACTGTTGCTTATACAGATTTGGAGTCCTACCAGGCGAAACTGATCAGAGTTCGACAAGGCGGACTTTTTCTAAATCCCTTAACACACATTGTTTGATAAATTTTTCACATTTGGTCTTACAAAGTCATGTCAGACAAGAATCATTCCAAATAGGCACAGAAATTTTCAGAGCCTCCAAGGGTAAAATTTCTCTGAACCCTCAGTCAGGATTTCAAATTCTCCGACAATGACGTTTATTAGTTAGCCTCGAAGCTCCGCCCTTCACTTCTCCAATTATGTTGGCATAAGCATGATGCTGGTCTCCAATTCCAAGTGGATTATGCTAATTTACTTTCAGGTCAATCCATACTGAAGAATTGCAAGGTCATTTCAAGTTCATGAATATTTCACCAGTGGGCAGAGATCAGAAACCACACAAGTTTTTCATTGAAAATGTTTTCCGATTTCGCTTCGTTCTCAAGATACTGGTGACCTGGAAAAGTTACAATGAAGTGCCGTTTGACCACAAACGTTTTTTTTTTTAATACATATTTTTTCAAGTAGAATATGGAATAAAAATAGGGGTAACAATTTGAAAAAATGAATGTGACCTTGGTTTGACCTTGAAAACAAGGTTCAAGGTCACTTTGAGGTAACCATTCCACGAGCCCCTTCAAATCTTACAACTTTCACTAGATCAATTTTTTTTTTTTTTTTTTTTTTTTTTTACATAACTGTGCCACTCAATAGATATTGGCCAGAGAAGATTAAAAAGGGACACCCTGTGTATTTCTGATTAGAGGTAAGATTTATGAAACAATATGAGGTCAAGATTACAATTCAGTTATGGTGCCTGAACTGACAAGTGTGGGTTGAGAGGAAACAATTGTGTGTATGTGTTTGGCAATGGAAGAAATTCATACAGACTGAGTGAGTGTTAATAAATGGCTATTTGTGCAGGCTGTAGTTCCTGTACGTAATTTGGAAGAAGTAGTGTATGGCTAGTGATGTATATGACGATTCAGTGATGGAGTTGAGAAAAATTGGATCAGTACTAGGTTAGAAATTAAGTTGTAATGCTGCATCATGTTTGGACAGGTTATGGAGGCACACTTATTTATTGATGGATATCAGTAGTTGAATGTTTCATGAAACATTTGCTGAAGTAATAATTTTGGATTTTAAGACTATTCATTCAATATGAACATGTACTTTTGTTCATTTATTCAGGCATTTTGGTTACTTGCATGACTAGTAGATTTTAATATTTTTGAATGGGAAATAATGTACATGATGAAAGGAAGAAATCACACAAATTGTAGTTATTGTGATACACCTGTTGCTATGTACATTTACTTGGGGTGGAATTAGAGGTATTAAGAAATAGAGGTAAGTTGAATCCTAACAATAAGGGCATTTTGTTGCATTTACGTAAATAATGCTATGTATGTTTAAGTGGGGGTAATTTTAACCTGTTTATGACTTTTGGAGGGGTTTTGAAGAAGTAATGGCTAGTAGACTTATTTCTTGTCAATGAGAAGATGGTTAATTATACTTCAAAACAAATAGATTTGATGGCCAGTACTTACCTATGTGCTGTACTGCCTATAGTCACACAGGAAAAGCCAAAAAATGATGAAAAAAGGGAAGAGCAAGTGTTTGGAACAGGGAGATAAGGGAAGTATAAAAGAATGGGAACAGAAGAGGAAGGTAATTCATGACCTAGGTCATGAGGATGATGTTTCATCATTCATCATGAGGATGATAAAACATCATCTCATGACCTAGGTCATGAATTACCTTCCCCTTCTGTTCCCATTCCTTTTCTCTTCCCTTCTCTCCCACCTGATAAAGGAAGCTTGTACTTCCCTTTTTTCATCATTTTTTTCTCTTCTTTCCTTGGTAGACTATCAGCAGTACAGCACAAAGGTAAGTACTGGCCAGACAATCTATCTTTTTTGAAGTATAATTTATCATCTCTATTGAGAATTTCCATCATTAAATGAGAAGATGGTTAGAAGTAACGCAGATGCATGTACAGCAATGATGAAAATGTGAGATGAAAAACTGTAATATCCATTTTTATGGAAATGCTCTACAAACTGATGTGTTCGTCAGTGGCATAAGAGTTTGTATGTTTTTATTATTCAGGAACCAATAATTTGCTATCTTGGATTTTTGCATAGTGCCCGTCAATTGTTTTGATTTTTAACTCTGTCAAAGCACTAGCAACAGTAATTGTGCCTCATACTAAAGTTGTTTTAATTAAGGCAAATCTGTGTGCAAACAGTACAGTTACAATGACGTGGGCCTTTCTGTGCTTGAATAGTAAAAGTGGTTGTAACAGAAACGAAGTCTGTGCTTTACATGATTATCTGGGAATCATCATGACTACGTTACTGTGTCATGTGTAGGGTTTCTTTTGAACATATTCTTATGACAGCTCTAGTTCCTACTACAGTGTCAGGAACACAGTACAATTTGCCACACTATGTACACAGACCAGTTCCTAAAGCATGGGAGCACTTCAGCTCCAAGCACAATTGACTGGTTTCTGGCAGTTGAAGTGTATTAAACATTAATTATAGGCGGTGTTTATGTTGTTGCTTAGTGATTAAACAACAGGATAAATAAGAAGAGCCAGAAGAGTAAGATATGTTGTTGGTGTGCCCCCCCCCCCCCGCCCTTTTCTTCAACTGAGGAGCTATTGTCACTTCATCAAATATGTCTGCCTACTCTCATTGTACACTAATGCCTTGCAATAACATGATCAAACTTTGAGACATTTAAGATTATGGTCCACTTGCAGTGTATGAAACTTTGCTTGGATACCACGTGTCCCTTTCATGGTACCACACTTAGAAAATACATGTTTTCCTGGTAATTTTCATTTTTTGTATTTTCCTGTGCATTTAACTGTGTGTGTGTGTGTGTGTGTGTGTGTGTGTGTAGCAGATGTGGTCACGGTGTTTTGTATATGTGTGTAGTCCACATGAGGCTCACTACCAAAATTTTATCCCCTTTCTGAATGAATTACCGTATACACTTGAGTAATCCGCACCCTCGAGTAATCTGCGCACCTTAAATTTGACAAGGGAGGGGGGGGGGGACCGGAGGGGGAAACCAAGTGGATTTGTGTAGATCATGATAACACCTGTCGGATTTGAACAAGTACATGAGGGCAGCCCCATTTGGGATGTCACGTTAAATTTCTAAACGACACGTAAATATCAAAACAATTAACACCACACTTATTGAGAGAGAGAGAGAGAGAGAGAGAGAGAGAGAGAGAGAGAGAGAGAGAGACAGAGACAGAGAGAGAGGCGCAATGTTATCATATTCAGGGCGTGCGAATCTCGCACCAACCGCATAAAATTCTCGTATTTTACCTACTAAACATTCTCATACAAACTGAAAAATAATTTCATTTGTAACATATTACTGTGAAAACATACTCACAGTAACACACTAAAATGACAATTACAGAATCTGAACCGTTAAATAAATGGAGCTGAGACTGGTATTACATGGTCATATATCGTTGTAAAAGTCTATATGTCAGGTATTTACATCAAATATACTTGATAGCGTAATAAGGAGCTTTGACATACATGTATTTTCTATCAAAGAAATGTCATCAAATGTAGCTCTTCACCGTATATTTGATTATAAAAGTTGCTTGTCTTCTCTCCACTGCAAATGTATTTGCTCTGAGCGCTAGCATCACTGTTGCTAATCGGCGCGTGCCTGTGTTTGAACATAAACTGCAACACCGCGCCATAATTAGTGTTTAAACACAATAGCAAGAAATCACTGAACCTTGTCTTCTCCAGATACAGTCATTGTCACGTCCTGATACCAATGTGGGTAATATGGTGGTACTGAACCGAATAATACTTAACTAAAGTAGTTCACCTATTTTATCACTCAGGAAGATGGTACCATAAACTACTCATTCTTACATCAACAATGCAACTGTACGTACACGCCAGCCATGCTGGAAAAGAAGCTGTCAGAAAGATACGCTACTCCTCTTCGTTTGTGACCGGCTAAGGCAGCGCACAATAAAAATTTATTATTATCTGCTATCTTGAAATATGAGGCTAATAATACCCCTTTTTAACACCATGATGAAGATTTATGTCTAAGAAATATTACAAATATTTGATAATACGTCTTTTTCAAAGATTTGATCGAAAATATTACGTTGTAATACTGGCCCTAAAGGGATGTTTTTTAAAGCGGAGTAATCCACGCCTGGTGTGTGTTGTTGCAAATGGAGTAATACCAACCTAAATTCGAGTAATCTGCGCACCCCAGTTTTTCATTCATAAATTCGGAAAGAAATATGCGCAGATTACTTTATTATATACAGTATATTTGGAATGATGGCCACCTAAAATGTATATCATTTACCACATTACTTTTTTTTAATCACATTGTGAAATTTTTCATTTTCCCTCCAAAACATGTTGGTCTTTTGACCCATGGTGTGTGTTCCTAAGTGGATGTTATTATGTGATAAAAATTTCACTGGGACTGGTGGAATAGTTCCAAAATTATTAAGCCCTGAATTTTGCTCTGATGATAGTTTGCCAAAGGCACACTGCAATTCCAGAGTCGCACCATTTTCTTTCACAAGCTATTATTCTGGATCACGGTAACCTAATATGTTGTACATGACTCTTCCACACATTGTAGCACTGGTATGCTAAATTTCAGATATATCTGAGGCTATGAGGTGGAACTCCTGGTTGA
The DNA here is from genome assembly GCA_026315105.1 of Locusta migratoria. NCBI lineage: Eukaryota > Metazoa > Arthropoda > Insecta > Orthoptera > Acrididae > Locusta > Locusta migratoria. The sequence continues at coordinate 984,869,838 of CM048744.1, read as the reverse complement.
ATTGACGTGGAATGATCCTGTAATATTTAGCAAAATTTCAAAATCTGAAAGTTACATCCTCGAGAAATTACAGAAGCTACAACAGTCTTCCATCATCAGTTCACAGAGCTTGTCATTCCTGCCACAACTTTTATAGTACATTTTGGTCTGCCACAGATGACTGTCACTCTTTGTGTCACCTTTACTCATTTATCAATAACAACACAGCACCAAATGGTAATGTTTCTTCCTGCTCATTTTACATACTTAGCTCTGAGAAATCCATAATGCAAATACATGCACATGATCACTTCAGTAGACGATATGAATACAGATGTTTTTTGCCAGTGCAGTCGCAGACATGAACAATGAATGATGTTGTCAACATTGGATGCGAACAAGTTGCAAACAATGTTGTCAATGATGGATGGGAACAAGTTGCAAACAATGGTGTGAACACTGTTCTGAACAAAAACTTATTCTGAAATTCAGTGTAAACACACCTTAACACAAGACAGACCTCTCACACTTATTTTTAAAGACAAGAAACTACTACATATTTCTGTGCAATGAGAAGAAGCATGTCTAAACTGACTGAGGCTGGTAAAATAATAATAAAAAATACTAAAATATATCATAATGAGAGGGGGGCAGAATAAAAAAAAAAAAAAAAAAAAAAAAATGGAGAAACTAAAACTAATGATTACTGACAAGTATTTCACACACTGATCCAATTTTCGTAATATCATGAACATACCTTTTTGCTCAATGGTGATGGCGGTTCAGCTGGCTTTCCATTGTTTGCAGATACTAAGAACTGATCTTCAGGAGCAGGATGCCTCTGCTTCATGCTTTCAAGCAACCAGTCAATAGTTACAACATGTGGTCTGCAAATGGGATAATAAGGTGTGAACAACGGAGTAGAAAGAAATGGAAAAAGCAGATTTCACCATTGACACTTCTGGACATATTATAAACGTAAAAAGTTCCAAAACTTATGAAGGGTTGGTACATATGTTATAATGTTATTTCATTTATTTTTCTCGTGCAACGGGAACTGACTTAACAAGACCTGTTAGTTTCTTGAAGGATATGTGGAAGTAGAACACACAAAATTACACAGCTCATCTTTTGGGGTTTTATGACGGCAATACACCTAATTATTACGTGAAGTGTGACTCACACTATTGTTGTGTGGAACATAATACAACAGAACTACTGAATGAATTATCATTCAACACCTCTGTCATGGAGAAATAATTTGGTATGCAAGTATTGTGAACCAAATAAATCTCTGAGAATACATGAACAGAAAATGATAGAAGTATAGGACTATAAATCCTATTCCACTGTTACTGTTATTGCTTTGAATTATTATTTAGTTATTTTATTTGGTCCGACTAATAGACAATGTGTACATGTGTTGCAGCTCATAGGTCTTGATATATAGTTCATAAAATATGGAGAAAAGAAATATTTTCACCTCACCTGATTCCACTTTTCTTGAGGTAATTTACATCTTCTGGTACATGATCACCAACAATAATGTGAGACACTGGATCTGAAAGTACACTGAATCTTGTAGCTCCTCCTGCATTTAATATCTTCCTAAGATTTTCACAGACATCAAGGCTAAACCCACTGAGATAAACCTACAAATAAAGAAAAATTGCTTCTGAACAGAAAAAAAAGAAGAGGATTAATGTGCTTGAGCCTGTCCCCTGTGTATTACACATTTTAACATCTAGGTAAAACTTAAATAAAACAATGGAAATTACAGGAAGGATTCAACAGTATTTTTGAGAATGATAGGTTGTTTACTCAACACAGAGATGTCCAATGAACCGTAGGACACAAATAATAGAAAATAACATTATAGCTTTTGGCCGTACAGGCCCTCGTCAGTTAGAGGCGCACACACACACACACACACACACACACACACACACAGACACAACCGTCATCTCCGGCCACTGTGGCCGATCTGCGGTATCCAGCATGGTCTAGGCAAGGGCATCCAGTGGTGCGGGTAAAAGGTGGCAAGGAGAGGAAAGTAGGAGTGGAGGTGGGATGTACGGCATGGGTGGGGGAATACAACAGTGCTGTCTGATGGACAGTGCAGAAGGAAGGAAAGGAACTGAAATATGTGGCAGGATGATAGCCGAATTTAAGGATAGTGTGTGGCAAGGAGAGGAAAGGAATGGTTTTAGAGACAGGAACTAGCGAAGGTTTAGGCCTGGGGGACTGCGGGAGTGTAGGATATATTGTAGGGAGAGTTCCCATCTGTGCAGTTCAGAAAAGCTGGTGTTTATGGGGATGATCCATATGTCACAGGCTGTGTAGCAGTCATTGAAGTGAGTCACACTATGCAGTGCTGCATGCTCTGGAACAGGATGGTCTAGCTGTCGCCTGGCCACAGTTTGACAATGGCCATTCATTTACATACATAGCTGGGTGCTGGTCATGCCCACACAGAAAGCTGCACAGCAGTTGCAGCTCAGATTGTAGATAACATTACTGCTTTCACAGGTTGCCCAGTCTTTTATAAGATAGGAAATGCCTGTGACAGAACTGGAGTAGTTGGTGGTGGGGTGGTGGATAGGACAGGTTTTGCATTAGGTCTATTGCAGGGATATGAACCATGGGATAAGGGGTTGGAAGCAGGGATGGAGTAGGGATGGACAAGGATATTAGGGGCAGTGGAATACCACTGTAGGTGGAGTGGGGAGGATATTGGGCTGGGTATTTCTCATTTCATGGCAGGATGAAAGGTAGTCGAAACTCTGACAGAGCACTTGGTTTAACTGCTCCAGTCCTGGGTGATACTGAGTCACAAGAGGGCTGCTCCTTTGAGGCCAGATGATGGGTGTGGGGGAGCTGGTGGGTGACTGGACAGAAAGGGCCTGTGAGATCTGTTTCTGAACAAGGTTTGGAGGGTAACTGCGGTGAGGTTACAAACACAACACCTTTTCCTATAACTTAAAAGCCTTAGTTCAGGCAAGCTTCTGGAATGTAGTCAGCAGTCATCAAAAGGAAGGGAAAAGGACTCGAGAAGTATTTTGGGCAGTTTAGGAAGCTGCTAGTGAGTTCTGTGGTTGCCTTGGGTATATGGAGGATGCTTAATGTATGTGAAACGTTCAGTGATGTTTCAGATTTTTCAAGTACAATGAGATAGGAGTGATAGAAACAGGATCACATTTGAGGAAGAGGAGAGAATGTCAATAGATTGCAATTCAATAAAGCAGCTGGGGTAGAATGGTTACATAGATAATTGAAATGGCATGGGAGTCAGGACAGGTTCCGTCTGACTGGACAAAAGCAGGAATCACACCAATTTTCAAGCATGTAAACAGAAAGGATTGTAACAACTAAAAAGGTCTCTTTCTAAGTAGTGTTGTGGACAAAATATTCTCAGGTACCGTCATAAAGGAGAATGTGAATACTATTTCTACATCTACATGGGCTACTCTGCAAATCACATTTAAGTGCCTGGCATTGAACCACCGTTATACTATTTTATCTTCCATTCCATTCTCTAATAGTGCGCAGGAAGAAAGAACTCACATACGGAGGAGAATGTTGGCGATTGGAGTTTCGTAAGTAGCCTATGCCGTAGCGATAAGTGCCGTTGTTGTAATGATTTTCATCCCAGATCCTGTACCATTTCCGTAATGCTGTCTCCACTGTATCGTGACAATATGAAACGAGCTGCCCTTCTTTGGACTCTTTCAATGTCCTCCGTCAAACCCACCTGATAAGGGTCCCACACTGGACAGCAATACTCCAAAAACTGAAGGACAAGCATAGTGTATGCAGTCTCTTTAGTAATTCTGTTGCATCTTTTAAGGGTTCTGCCAATAAAACACAGTTTCTGGTTCACCTTTACCACAACATTATCTGCATGTTCTTTCCAGTTTATGTTTGAAGTAAGACATATGGAATGAAAATCAGTGTTGGTTCAGGCCACTTGGAACCCACTTAGAGACTGTCAGGACCAAATATTTAGCTTGCAGCAGACAATGGAGAAGTGCTATGTAACTATGTTTTATATATCTACAAAAGGCTTATGACTGTGTTCCTAGAAAGAAGCTATTGTCAAGTCTTATAAAATTATGGAATAGGAGGAAATCTTCTATGGGCAATTAAACATCTTTCTGTAGTCAGGCAGCAGTTTTGAATTGACAAATTGAATTCATTGTTCACTGTGGTTTCAGGTGTAAGAGAGAACCTGTCATCACTGTTGTTCATATTTTTTATGGGCCATATATTGAAAACAATAGCCTGGCAAAGTGAGATCCAAGCAGGATAAAAAGTAAGCACTCCTATGTAAGTGGTCAATTTAGTGGTGATAGCAGATTCGATTGAAATGTTTCAAAGTAATGTATCAGAGCTAGAACAGAGATGTAAGGGTTATGGTATAAATATCAGCATCTCCAAAACTAAAGTAATGTCTGCAGGAAAGTGATTTAAAAAGGTTGAGCGCCAAATAGGAAGGACAAAAGTTACAACAGGTGGACAGTTTCAAGTATTTTGGATGTATTTTCTCACTGGAGGGCAACATAGTGAAAGAACTGGAATCAAGGTGTAGCAAAGCTAATGCAGTAAGCACTAAGCTACGTTATATAGGGTATCCCATTTATCTTGACCACCAAAAATAACTCTGGAAAAACAACAGCTATTGTAAAATGACTTTCACCGGTATCAATGTAAGGCAGGGGCTAATTAATTTCAATATGTTGAGAATTCTAAAACGAAAGCACATGTGTTTTTAAATGGACACCCTACATTATTTCATTTGCAATTTATAGCAGGACAAATCACATAGACAATGGCGTTGATTGTATCGCAATCGACCAATTACATCCAGAGATATTGTAAAGCAAAGTTGATGCTAAAAATAATTTTTAAAAATATTATTCAGTGTTTTAACAATGGAAAATCTGATTGGAATATCAATAATGGAGGATAAATAATGAGACGCTGACAGACATGAAAAGAGATAATCACATTCACACAATTTAAATTTCCGCCCATGGCCTTCTTCAGAAAAAGAAACACACAAGCATGCAATTACTCTGCACTATGTCCGGCTCTTCCAGCACCACCACGAACATGTAGACAGAGACATGAGGAGTGGGGGGGGGGATGGGGGGTAGGATGCTGGATAAAAGTGGGGATGGAAAGTTCCGCTTTGTGTGGTGGACTGTGAAGCCTCTGAATCCAGAAATTTGAATTCCAGCAATGAACACAGTGAAGAGAAGAGGTGGGAAAGGATAAAAGGAAGTTTAGAGGAATGTGGGGACAGAGTGGGGGGATTTGAAACAAAAAGAATAATAAGGAAAAAATAATAATAAGAAGAAGAAAAACTAAAAATAATAAGAAAAATACCAAAAAACAGGAAACATATAGGAAAAAATAAGTACAAATAAAAAGTTAATAATTAAGGGATATAGTAATTGGCGACACAAAGTTGCAAGGAACACATGAGATACAGGATAATGAGTGGGGAAGGTAGAGGGGGGAAGATGTTAGACATAGGGTGCAGAGATGGCATGATGGCAGGTGATTGTGGGACCACTGAATGTGTTGAATTGAAAAACTCCCATTTCCACAGTTAAGAACAGCCGTTGGTGGAGGGGAGGATCCAGATGGCATAGGTAGTAAGGCAGCCACTGAAATCCAGAGTGATTTGTTCAGCCACATGTTATGTTGCAGGGTGGTCCATCTTACTTTTCGTCACAGTTTGGCGGTAGTCGTTCATCCGGAAGGGCACCTGGTTCCCGTCATGCCAATATAAAATGATGTGCAATGGTTGCAGCAAGAGTTGGTATATCATATGGCTGCTTTCACAGGTGGCCTGACCTCAGATGGGGTAGTATAAGCCTATGTGTGGAATAGGAAGTGCTGGGTGGGTGGATTGGGCAGGTTTGGCAGGGTGGGGGTTGGGGGGGTTCTTCCACAGGGATAACAAGGACACTCATTTGTGACTGGTTACTGTATTTGGAAGGTGGATTGGTGGTGTGTGTGAGGGTATGGCATGGGAAATCTGTTTGCAGACTAGTTCATAAGGGTAGTGTCTCTCTATGAAGGCCTTTGTGAGGCATTTGACACAATGGGTAAGGGACTTCTCATCACTGCCAATTTGTTGTCTATGGATGGCAAGACTGTATGGGAGGGATTTTTTGATGTAGAAGCGACGGCAACTAAGTGTAGGTACTGTTGGTGGTTGATAGGTTTAATATGGACGGATGTGAGGTGGGGGTTGACATCCAGGGATGTGGTATGGTGGATTAAGGAAGTCCAGACAAAGTGGAAGGGGAAGAGAGTTGAGGTTCTGATGGAAGGAGGATAGGTTGTTCTCTCCCCGAGTCCAAATTGTGAGAATATCATCAATGGACCTGAATCAGAACAAAGGTTTGGGGTTTTTGGAGACTAGGAAGGTTTCTTCTAGATGGCCCATAAATAGATTGACATAGGAGGGTGCCATAAGGGTGTACGGATGGCTGTGCCACCGATTTGATTGTATACTTTTCCTTCAAAGAAAAAGTAATTGTATGTTAGGATGTAAGTGGTAAGGATTATAAGGAAAGAAGTATTGGGCTTTGTGTCTGAAGGATACTGAGAAAGGTGGTGTTTGAGAACTGCAAGACCATGGGCATGTGGGATATTTGTGTACAGTGAAGTGAAACCAACAGTGACAAGTCAGGATCTAGGAGATAAAGGGGTGGGAATGGTGGAGATTCTGTGAAGGAAGTGGTTAGTATATTGGATGAGGGAGGCTAGGTTTCGAATAATTGGTTGGAAGTGTTGGTCAACAATAGCTGAAATTCTTTCTATGGGAGCACAGTAACTAGCCACAATTAGGTGTCCAGGATTGTCAGGTTTATGGATTTTTGGGAGCATGTAAAATGGAGGTGTACTGGGTGTAGTTGGAGTGAGCAAGGAGATGGGTTGGAGGGAGAGGTTCTGGGAAGGGCAGTAATATTTTAGCAGGGACTGTCAGTCAATTTGGACTTTTGAGATAGGGTCGTCCCAGCACTACTTGTAGGAGGAGAAATTAGTGAATTGACATGGCCCTTCTGTCACATAGTCACTGTGATTCATTATAACAGTGGAGGAACCCTTGTATGCACAGAGGATGATTAGGTTGGGATCTGTTTTGAGGTTGTGTAAGGCTGTACTTTGTTCTGTCAAAAGGTTGGTATTCTTAGGAAAGAAGGAAGGAAGGAAGGAAGGAAGGAAGAAAGCTTGCAGTTTAACATCCTGTCGACAGTGTGGTCATTAGAGACGGTGGTATTCTTAGGAAGGAACTTGGGGTAGGATGATGATGCGAAGTTGGATGTGAGGAATTCTTGTAATGTGACCAGAGGGTGGTTAGGTGGGAGTGAAGGAAGGTCACATTTGGATGGTGGTATCAATTGAGAGAGGCAGGGTTCAATGTTGGAATTAGATTGGCTTTGACTGGAGGGATTGGTGGCAAAATAGTTTTACCTCGAATGAAGAACCAGCTGTCCATGAGAATGAATGGCTACTGCCAAACTGTGGCAAAAAGCAAGATGGACCACCTAGTGGTGCAGCTGAACACAGCACTCTGGATTTCAATGGCTGCTTCATTACCCATCTGGATCGCCCCCTCTACCACCAGATGGGAGTTGTCCCTCAACACATTCTACGTGTTGCAATCATCCTGGCATCAACCAAAGATAACTTCCCATCCCTCCGCCCTATGCCTAACATCTCCCGCCCCCCTCTTCCTTCCCCACTCATTATCTTATACCTCATGTCTTGCTTGGAACTTACAATTTCCCTTTCATTACCTTTTATTATTCCTTATTTTTTCCCCTATATTTTCCTGTTTTTCCCTATTTTTAGTTTTTCCTTATTATTCTTATTGTTTCAAATCCCCATACTCCTCTACATCTCCCTTTTATCCTTTCCTGCCCCTTTCCTTCACTGTATCATTGCCAAAATTCAAATTTCCGCATATTAGATCCATCATGTAACGTGAAACCTTCCATCCCAACTTTACCCAGAGTCTTTCCCCAACTCACTCACAGTCTAGATGCTTGTGGCACTGGAGTGGCCAGACATGGTATGTGTGTGTGTGTGTGTGAGAGAGAGAGAGAGAGAGAGAGAGAGAGAGAGAGAGAGAGAGAATGCGCGGGCGGTTATCAGTGATTGAGTCTCTCTCTCTCTCTCTCTCTCTCTCTCTCTCTCTCTCTCTCTCTCTCTCACACACACACACACACACACACACACACACACACACACACACACACACACACACACATATTCAAATTGGTGAAAAGAAAATTGTAGAAGGAAACTTTCCTAGTGGGATAAACAATATAAAAAATAGAAAATGGATGACTTAACCAAAGGACCGGCTCGTCAATAGACACAAAATCACACACACACACACACACACACATACAAGCTTTTGCAACCATTGGTTGCTTCTTCAGGATAAGGGGAAAAAAGGGGAGGAGAAAGGGAAGGATATGGGTTTTAAGGAAGTGGAAAAGGAGTCATTCCAATCCCAGGAGTGGAAGGACTTACCTTAGGGGAAAGAAAGGAAGGTAAACAAATACACACACACACACACACACACACACACGCACACACACACACACACACACACACACACATATCCAAATGCAAACACACCTAGACAGACATTTGTAAAAAGCAAAGAAGTTGGACAGAGATACCATTTGAGGCAGAGGCTCTGTCCACTGAACCAAGACAAAGATGCTAAAGATGGTGGGCGGGAATTTGAATTTAGCGGAGGTTGAGACCAATTGGGCAACAGGAGGAGAGAATAAGCTGAAGGGCAAGTTCCCATCTCCGGAGTTCTAAAAGGCTGGTGTTGGTGGGAAGTATCCAGATAACCCGGATGGTGTAACACTGCGCCAAAATGTGCTGGCCATGCACCAACGCATGTTTAGCCACAGGGTGATCTTCATTACCAACAAACACTGTCTACCTGTGACCGTTCATGCGAATGGACAGTTTGTTGCTGGTCATTCCCACATAGAACGCTTCACAGTGCAGGCATGTCAGTTGGTAAATCACGTGGGTGCTATCGCAAGTGGCTCTGCCCTTGATCGTGTACACCTTCCGGGTTATGGGACTGGAGTAAGTGGTGGTGGAAGGGTGCATAGGGCAGGTTTTACAACGGGGGCGGTTACAAGGGTAGGAGCCAGAGGGTAGGGAAGGTGGTTTGGGGATTTCATATGGATGGACTAGGAGGTTACGGAGGTTAGGGAGGTTAGGTGGGCGGCGGAAAGACACTCTCGGTGGAGTGGGAAGGATGTCATGAAGGGTGGATCTCATTTCGGGGCAGGATTTAAGGAAATCGTATCCTTCCTGGAGAGCCACATTCACAGTCTGCTCCTGTCCTGGAAAGTATCCAGTGACAAGAGGGGCACTTCTGGGGTTCTTCTGTGGAAGGTTCTGAATTTGGGGGGATGAGTAAGTGGCTCTGGCAATTTGTTTCTGTACCAGATCAGGAGGATAGCTGCAGGATGTGAAAGCTGTTATTAGGTTATTGGTGTACTGGTTCAGGGATTCGGGACTGGAGCAGACTCGTTTGCAACAAAGACCTAAGCTGTAGGGAAGGGAACGTTTGATGTGGAATGAATGGCAGCTGTTACAGTGGAGGTACTGTTGTTTGTTGGTTGGTTTGATGTGACTGATGTGTGAAGTTGGCCATTGGACAGATGGAGATCGACATCAAGGAAAGTGGCATGGGATTTGGAATAGGACCAGGTGAATTTGATGGGACCAAAGGAGTTGAGGTTGAAGAGGAAATTCTGGAGTTCTTCACCTGCTCCTATTCCAAATCCCATGCCACTTTCCTTTATGTCGACCTCCATCTGTCCAACACACACTGCGTTTGGATATGCGTTAGTGTGTGTGTGTGTATTTGTTTACCTTCCTTTTTTCCCCCCCTAAGGTAAGTCCTTCCACTCATGGGATTGGAATGATTCCTTTTCCACTTCCTTAAAACCCATATCCTTCCCTTTCTCCTCCCCTTTTTTCCTCTTATCCTGAAGAAGTGACCAAAGATGGCAAAAGCTTGTATGTGTGTGATTTTATTTGTGTCTATCGACGAGCCGGTCCTTTAGGTAAGTCATCCGTTTTCTATTTCTTATATTTGTTTATCCCAGTAGGAAAGTTTCCTTCTATAATTTTCGTTTCATCAATTTATATCCCAAAAGAAACAAACAAACATTGTCCAAAAACTTGCAACTCTTCTGAATTTTTACATGCACCTGTCAACAACTCAGCACCTCTGGCAAGTGGCCTTGTAACTCTCAAGTACAGCACTTTCAGGCTAATGTGCATATTTACAGTGAATGAACTTCATTATAAAAAATAGTCAAAATAATACTCATTTATAAACACCATAGTAAAATGACACTTGAATTTTCTATGGAAATTTAAATCAACTGATATACAATATCAAATGTGGCACAACTGCATTTCTGAAATAATTCAATTGCATTGTTACAAATATACTGATAATTTATTATACTCAAGTAGTAAAAATTGCTCATAAACAGCCAAAATTTTGTGTTATTTTCAGTATGTCATAAGAAATGCACAAAATGTTTTGATGCTTTGTAACTTACCTTGCAGCCATCTAAGAAAGGGCCAGCCTTTTTTGCGTCTGCCAATGTCAATTTATTGACAACTTCCATATATTTTGGAGGAACTGAAACAAGTGTTTATTTGTAATGGTTGTAAATTTATTTTCATTGGCAACACACACACACACACACACACACACACACACACACACACACACACACACACACACACACACAAAGGGTAGGATAACAGAGAGCAGTAATGGATTGCTTTTGGCACAACTAATAGATTGGGAACAGGTGTAGATGGTTTATAGCATGGGGACTGGTGGAGATTCAGACTAAGAAGATTGAAGGATAGAAGAATTTCTTGTTAAAGATAATCTACACAGTAGCAATGTGTTCATAACTAACTTGTTAACTCTTTTATGATTGTACTGAGTGGGTGCTTAGAAATGGTCATGCAATTCAGTCTGCCACATGAGCACAAGTAGAAAAGATTTTGGGACCGATTGTACAACAAAATATTTGAAACAGTAGCCCAAAAAAGTCTTTTTTCCTTCCCTAACCACACTCGGCAACAGTGTGGGAAAAGAGGCTTGTGCAGCCACTCGCACTGAAGCATCATCATCATCATCATCATCATCATCATCATCATCATCTGATTATGCCTTTCAGTGTTCAATCTGGAGCATAGTCCCGTTAATGAAATTCCTCCACAATCCCCTATTCAATGCTAACACTGACACCTCGTCTGATATTAAGCCTTCAATTTCAAAATTATTCTTCACGGAATCTAAGTACTTTGTCCTTTGTCTACTTCCACTCCTCACTCTCCGCTGCTGAACCATTAGCCTCTTAGGTAATCTTTCTTCTCCAATGTCCCTACCATCTCAGCCTGTTCACTCTAACTGCTTCATATATATGTTCATTCCCAGTTTTTATTTGATTTCCTCATTATGGACACCCTCCTGGCATTGTTCCCATCTATTAGTACCTGTAACCATTCTTGCTACTTTTATATCTGTAACCTCAACCTTATGAATAAGGTAACCTGGATCCACCCAGCTTTCACTCCCATATAGAGAAGTTGGTCAACAGATATATTGGTGGACTGCTGAATTAAGTCTTTGTACTGACTTCCTTCTTGTAGAAGAGAGTAGATCTTAGCTGAGCAATCACTGCATTAGCTTTGCTACACCTCGATTCCAGTTCTTTCACTATGTTGCCATCGTGTCAGAAAATACATCCGAGGTATTTAAAACTGTCTACCTGTTCTGTGTTCCTCCTATTTGGCACTCAATCTGTTTAAATACAGTAAAACCTCGTTTTTACATTCTCGATTTTTACATTTTCCCGCCATTTACACCATTTTTTGTCGGTCCCATCAAATTTCCTATGTTTACAATGTCAATTCGCCCTCATTTTTGCGTTAACATATTTACGTTTTTCACGGGTTTTATGCTTTTCGGAAGAATTTTCGTGAAGAAAAATGATGTAATGTACATAAATTGACGCTAGCATGACTTTCCCCATAAAGTATAGCGCTTAAAAATTATTCGCAGTCGAATTTATTGACACTTTGCATTTATTCAAACGTATATTTCGCCTTTCGTTGATGACTTACGACAAGCCGATTTGTGGCGATGTAGTTCCTCTTTCAACCAGCTCTTTCCAATAGCGCTTGGCGTGAGAATAACGCTAATTTGTGGCGGTGCAGTTCCTCTTCCCGCAAGCTTCTTTGCCAAAGCGACTGGGATGTACTCAAACAATCAGAACCAGTTGCTTTGTTGGTGTGAGAATAAAGAGTTGCATTGTTTTTGTGATACATATTTCTGATTAATAAAGAACGATATCTGTCAAAGTTGGGTATCATAATACCCACAGCCTCAAAAAATCGATAATAGTGAGAGGTGCCGATCCTATGCAAACGTCACAAAAATACTTATGCATATTTTTGTACTCGAAAACGCGAATAAATTCTCTAATATCGTCGTGTGAAACATCTAAAAATACAAAAATAACAGAACTTTGAGTTTTACTACGTCAATAATTACGTAATTCCGGAAATAGGCAGTAATTTTGGGGATGTGTTACATAGCCTGGCAGCAGCGTCCAAACAATATCGAAGTGGTTCAGGTAATTTTGAAGATGCCTAGCAGTGGCGTCCTCGATTATAATGAATGAAATGACGTCAAATTTCTACTTCCCATAAAATTACCAGTTCTGCCTGGCGCTTAAAATAGCGGCGTCCTCGATTATAATGAATGAAATTACGTCAAAAAATTCTACTTCCCGTAAAATTATGTTTTACCTGGCGCTTAAAATAGTAAAAATTTGGATAACCTTTATTGTATAATAAACTTCCTGGTGAGTATTTAGATGTCTATTATGTACATATATCACAAACTACGAAAATGGAAGGCTCATGCAGTAAGCATTTTTTACCACTTAAAACATTACTTCCTGTGTTTTACATTTTCCTGCATTTTACACCATTTTACTTAAGTCCCTTGAAAAGCGTAAAAACGAGGTTCTACTGTATCTTTCCCACATACATTACTTTCATTTTGGAGATACTGATCTTCATTCCATAACCCTTACATCTCTGATCAAGATCTGAAATACTAGCTTGCAACCTTTCAATCAAATTTGGCATCAGAACTAAGTCATCTGCATGTGCAAGAGTACTTATTTTGTTTTCACCAATTTTAATCTCACCCTGCCAGTCTACCATTTTCAACATATGATCCATGAATAGCATCAACACCAGTGGTGACAGATTACAGCCTTGTCTTACCCCTGGAACAACCCAAGCCATGAACTTAATTGGCCATCTACTCTAAATGCTGCCTGACAGTCTATGTAAAGACCTTAAACAGCCTGCAGAATTTTGCCTCCTGTTCCATAATCTTTTATAACTGTCTACAGCTTCCTCCTAGGAAAACAATCCTAAGCTTTTTCTAGATCTATAAAACATAGATATAACTCTGTGTTCCTCTCATAGCTCTTCTCCATTATCTGCTGCAAGCTAAAGATCTGGTCCTGGCAGCCTCTAAGAGGTCTAAAGCCACACAGATTTTTATATAACTCGTCTTATAAACCAATACTCACACTTTTCTTTCAAGAATACTTGAGAATATTTTCCCCACAACACTAATTAAAGAGATACCGCAATAGTTGTTACAATCTTTTCTGCTTCCGTGTTTGAAAATTGGCAATATTACCACTTTCGTCCAGTCAGATGGAACCTGTCCGGATTCCAACACTTTTTCAATTATCCTGTGTAACCATTTGAGGCCTGACATTACACTGTGTTTGATGAGTTCCAGCTTAATTCCATCTACCCCATCCGCTATATTGCTCTGCAATCTATTGGCCATTCTTTCCACTTCCTCAAATGTGGTTCTGTTTCCATCACCATTCCTATCCCATTCTAACTCAAAATCTGATGTCAACAAACGTTTCACCTATATTGAGCAGTTCTTCAAAACATTCCGTCCATCTGCCCACGGCATACACAGGATTCACTAGTAGCTTTCCTGACCTGTCCAAAATACTTATTAATATTTAGGGACTGATGACCCCGTCGTTAAGTCCCATAAGCTCTACAAACATTTGAACATATTAATATTCTTCTTCGCTCCCTTTAGAAGTCTGCTAATTACACTCCAGAATGATCTTCCCGCAGCTTCTAGCTCATTTCCAAAGTCTTCTCATGATTTCTGCATGGATTCTGCACTGAAACCTTTCTTAGATTATTTTAGTGGAAATATTCAATAACAATAAATGATTCTCACACACCTCACAGCCCCCTAACATCCTCATGATGCCCCAACTTATTCTGTCAAGTAGAGTCTTAATGTCCTATCTCAGCAATATTAAATTTGCTATAATTTTCTTCAATTTGACAAAAATTTCACATAAATCTCGTTCATTCAGAGAATAAGTCATGACTCGTCATAAATTTAGTACATGAGTCCCTTTCAACAATGTTGAACTATTTCTGAAATTTTCAGTCTAATTGGTTTGATGAATTCTGATATAAAGGTAAATATATCGACGAAAATGTCAAATGCAAGAGAACGTGACTAAAGCGGAATATTAGAAAAATTCACATATATATTTCATTTTATCACAGAAAGAAATTTTCAATGTTAGCTGCCAATGGGCATTGAAACAAATTAATGGGGAAAATGTGAAAATTTGTGCCTAGCCAGTATTCAAACCCATATTGAACTGCTTATTAGGCAGTCATAGTGACCACTATGCCATTGGAGGCACAGTGGTCACCACAGCCACACAGGCTATCGACATGCCTTCCATCAGACTTGAATTCTCAACTTTTTCACAGACTACTAACATAGAGCCCCTGCTTTTTATCACTCATTAATTATAGCATGTCTGTAAGAGTTCTGGCCTAATGTGCATCCAACTGAAGAAAGGATTGTCGGCTGTCTTTGCCTTAAATTTATATATGCCTTTGTGTGTGTGTGTGTGTGTGTGTGTGTGTGTGTGTGTGTGTGTGTGTGTGTGTGTGGACATGTCAAAGAAAGAAAAAAAAATATGAATATATTTGTCTTTCTCTCACTTATTACTTCAAACAACCAAAAAGACATTTTCCGAGAACAGGATGCCCTATGTCTTTACAAATTGGCTTAATTATTTCTATAATATCCATTAGGATAGGATTTTATGGTGATGAAGTAACTTCTCAATCAGGTTGTAACTAGCACTGTAAGTCACACTTCTAGAGACAGTACGAACTGAATGGAGCACACTATTACACTGGTGTGTGTCTTAGTTCGTCAGCTTCGGGTGCCGGCAGCCGCTAGATTGCAAGCCGGCCAACACAACTGAAGCCGTCTCGCAGCTGTCAGCGATGTGGAGTTTGGTTTGCCACGCACTACGATATATATAAAACTCCTCCCCCTTCAGGAAGAAATGTGGACCGAAGCCGAGTAGACCCAGGTGATGTCCGTCGGCACGGCCTCACCGACAGAAAGTGCGCACTCATCGTGGAGACTCCGAGCAGGTGCCTGGAAATAGGGGCGATGCCAGTAGCGTGGCCCCCCCCCCTTTTTTTTTTTTTTGTGGTTTTATGGCACACAACTTCTCAGGTCATTAGCGCCCAGATTGGAACAGAGATTCGCTAGATCGACAAAATTTATAACTGCCAGAAAGGAGAGTATCAAGAGAAAGCTAAAACAGAAGGATACAAAAATATAAAATAGAAGGGTTTAATATCCTGTGATAAATTAGCCATGTTGATAAAACACAAAACACTAGCAGCTGCTCGTATGACGTCACCTAAAAGTTCCTCCAGAGTAGATGGCAAATTACGGGCTACACGGAGATGATTAAAATTAGGACAAGACAGTAAAACATATCGCACCGTCAGCAATTCACCACAGGAGCACAGCGGTGCAGGGTCAGTGGTGAGCAAATGACGGTGGCTGAACCGGCAGTGACCGATTCGCAACCGGGATGACCTCCTCCCGCCGAAAGGGGCGTGAGGTGGTCCTCCAAGCGGTCGGGGATCGGTTTTACCGTTCTCAGTTTATTGTCGTGTAGTGAGAACCATTAACTGTGCCAGGACAACACAATACTCTGGCGAAGAGACCGTTGAATATCGTCTGATGAGATGAAAAAAGTAGCCATGCGAGGCAAAAGAGCTGCTGCCTTGGCAGCAATGTCAGCAGTCTCATTCCCGGGCACACCCACGTGGCCAGGGACCCACAGAAAACAAGACTCTGCAGGGCACTAAGGGAGATAGCATGGCTGGCAACGGCTTATCTTTAGCGGGATGAAGCTCGCTACGATGAAAGAGCCCTGTTCCAATGACAAACGCAGTACTGGAGACGACAGGAGCGATGGCTCGGTCAAGATGGCTGGTACTGGTCTAGCAAGGTCCGACTGTGGGGTGTGCGGCTGCACAGTGGCGGCTCCTTCCACCATATAGACGACCGCTGACGAGCCAGAGCTGCCGCCGGCATCAGCAGGCAGTGCCTCGGTCAGGGGGGTAGATACTGCGGGAGGCACTGGGCACCGAACCACCAGCACAGAGGAGGCACTGGATGCAGCAGCTGCAAACGGGTGTAGGGAACAGCAGTGGAGGCAGTGCCTGTAATGCCCGGGGGCGTATGGTCTCAGTGGCGGCACCACACCACCTACCGTGCGCAAGCAACATATACATTTGGCCTGGAAGTCCATGAAGAAGCACGGCAGACGGTGTGGACTGCGTCCAAAATCCTACCCCGAGATGGCAGAGCCAGGGGAGTAGTGGTGCACGGACAGCACAGCGGCAGGCCACGGCCGCTGCACGAACAGGTGAAGCAGTGTTCACAGTTGGCGGGCCGGAGTAGTTCATTGGAACTACGAACCCCCCACCCCCCCAATCGGTGTAAAGCAGTAGGAAGACACTACATAGTTGCGCATCTGGACCTTGAAAGTACGCACTAGCCGATCCGCCTCACAATTAGACTGGGGGGGTGGAAAGACGGAGTAGGGACATGGCGGATCCCCAACTGGGCACAAAAATCCCAAAAAGAATATGAGGTAAACTGAGGGCTGTTGTCCGAAATCAAGGTGTGAGAGGCCTTCAATAGCAAAAAACTTAGAGATTGAATAGTCATGGCTGTAGACATTGTGGGAAGTGCAAGACATTAAGGAAGTTAAAGAGTAGGCATCCATGACAAAAAAAAAAAAAAAAAAAAAAAAAAAAAAAAAAAAAAAAAAAAAAAAAAAAAAAAAAAAAAAGGAATTAAGAAGGGGGCCGGCATAGTCCCTATGTACGCACTCTCAGGGCTGTCGAGGCTGTGGCCGAGGGGCAAGCGAGGCGTGCGGCACTGCTTACTGTGAAGCACATTGCGAGCAGGAGGCCACCAGGTGCACAATATCCCTGCCCAGACCAGGCCAAAACACATGTCAGTTGGCCAGAGTTTTATTGTGGGAGGCTCCCCAGTAACCCTCATGTAGCAACATCAACACACATGAACTTAATGAGGTCAGCACAACCACCTGAGATTGCAGGCTGTCAGTAGCCAAGCACGCGGAAAGAAAAATAATTCTGCTAGGGGTCAGTCAATCAGTGCAAAGGGCTATCTGGCCAACCGGTTTGAATATAATGCAAGACCTGATGTAACACCGGGTCAGAAGCCATGGCAGCTGACAGTACTGAAGACTTTATAGGGAAACTATCCACAGTAACCTTTGCCCAGATAAAAACAGAAGAGTTCTTCACAATCAAACTCGTGATGGGCCAATAGGAAGGTGTGACAGAGCATCAGCATCAGCATGTTGGGCTGTAGGCCAGAAGTGAATTTCATAATTGTAGCGCAATAGAAAGAGAGCCTAGCACTGAAGCCGGTACACAGCCTTATGCGGTAGAGTGGCAGTAGGATGAAAAAGGAAAAACAACAGATTGTGGTCCGTAAGAAGGTGGACCTTGACACCATATAAGTACACATGGAATTTTTTTAATGCATAAACAATGGTCAATGCTTCTTTTTTTATCTGAAAATATCATTGCTGGGCCAGGGTCAAAGTTTTAGATGCATATGTAATAGGGCGTTCAAACCAGTCAGGAAATTTATGGGCCAGCACTGCCCCAACCCCATACTGAGAGGCACCTGTAGCTAGGACCAGGTGCTGACCAGGAGTGTACGTGACCAGGCATGGGGCCAACACAAGAAGATTCTTGAGAGTGCAGAAAGCATGGTCACAGTCCTTCAGCTATACAAATGGCACTTCTTTGTGGAAGAGGTGGTGGAGAGGCTGTGCGACAGTAGCGACATGGGGCAGAAAGCAATGGGAATATGCCACTTTGCCCAAAAAACCTGCAAGTCCTTGATGGACGCCGGACGCAGAAGAGAGGCAACTGTGGCTACACAGTCCGGCACGGAAATTTCAAACCCATGATAGGGAATTGACGGTTGGAAAAAAAAAAAAAAAAAAAAAAAAAAAAACAGACTTTGAGAATTGTAACGAAGCCCGACACACCAAAGAACTTTAAGCAGTCTTATATCCATCGCCACCACCATCCTGAAACATTCTTGTACTGTTTTACCTCCCATCCCATGACTGCTGACTGTTACTTGGAACTCGGCAGTCAAAGATGACTGTTGAGAGTCCACAAAATAAGCCTGTGAGATTGTATGAATGGAAGTATGTGTACTTTTTATGACAAAGACCATGACCGAAAAGCTAAGTTGTGTGTGTATTTGAATTTTTTATGTGCCTGTCACGGCTTGACTAATGTCTTTATGGTGAGTTGCAAATATCACTCCTTTTAATGTTGAATTCCAATATGGAACTTCCATTGTTGGACAAATTTGCAGTATTTTTTAGTTTAAGTCTTGTAGAAAGTTTAAACATCATAATGCCATTTCAGTTTGCTGATGGTGATATACATTGTAATGATCATTCTGTAGATATTTCTACTCTGTAATTCATTACATCATAAGCACTGAACTGTTAACAAGTTATGTGTGTCTAATTGGTTGTGAGACAGCAACAATTGAACAATCAAAATTGCTCATAAAACACAATCTGTAACTATACTTGGTCTCTGCAATAACATGGTTGGCTCATGGTGATCAGACATTTTGTAGGCTTGATCCCCAGTCATTGCCATACCCCAATGTCAACCTATCACTTATAACAAAGTTGTACAGTCAGTTGCAATTATGGTCATTACATTACATCGAAGTGCAGCAGCCAGAGGTGACGGTTATATGACTGTTGTGTGCCTGTGTGATTGCATGAATGTTCTATTTTTTGAAGAAGGCCATGGCCGATAGCTGAAATTGTTATATGTCTGTGTCTTTTGTATGTGTGTGTCCTTATTACTATATTATTAATTCCAACCTGGACTTTCCATTATTAAATAATGAGTAAGTGGTTTTCAATAAATTAAATGAAAATACACAAAAGAATTATGTAAATTTCTAGGAGAGGGTAGTGGGGGAGGGGGCGGACAACACAGGGGTGGCACCTGTGAACCAAACATTCATTAATGAGTGATTACTAAATATTAGCAAAATAGATAATTATGATCATTTAGCTTAAAACTAAATCTAGTAAATACATTAGATGTGCTCTTTACCTTCAACACATTGGCTATAAACTGCATTATTCTGTAATTGAAAAACAACTCTACATCTAATTTAACAGTATTTCAACTTACTTAAGGAGCCAATTGAGCTTCTTCGAGACATAACAGAGAATGTGGATGAATTCATTGCAGTCTCATCCACAGTTCCTGTACCAAATCCCACAGCACTTATCATTGAGAAATTTGGTAATCCTAAAACATTCAAGAACAATATAACATGAATGACAGAAAACTAATCTTAGCTAAACATAAATGTGAAAGCACTGTTATTAAAATATTGTCAATTTGTACTCCATATTGTGTTTGGGGGGGGGGGGGGGGAGAATCATGCCATACATTTTTTTTTTAGTCCAGAGGGGGAAAAATATTCAACATTTGTTGTTATACATTAAGATACACAACAGAAAATGGGATGAACACCAGGTTGTGAAAATTATTGTCATCAGCTTGCCACTAGCAACCGAAAACTGGCAGCTGGCGATCTGAGCTTACACATAAATTTTATTTTTTGAAAACACTAGAGCTGGGTTCAGGATTGTATAAGCCCAAAGAGGTAAGTGGTAATTATCCTTTCTCATTACTAGTAATGAAATGATCTAATGGCTTCTCATGGCCGGGAAATTCTGTAAGGGTTCGTCTGCCTACTGCATGTCTTTCTATTGACACCACTTCAGCGACTTGAGTGTTGATGTTGAAAGAAATGAGGACAAAGACAAACATCCAGTCCTCTATCGGGAATTGAACCCGGGCCCCTTTTATTGACAGTCAGTGGCTGTGGTAAGGAGGCGGACCTCGGTACTTGTGCAAATAACAGATATTGAACGTCAGTTTTGTTTTGTCATCACTACTCTGACCCAAACAATCCAGAGATAATGAACAGCAGAATACAGATTAGTGAAAGCTCATTGTTGTATACACAATCATTAAGTGTTTTGTGCTTTGTCCAAGTGAAAAATCTTGTTTTAGACATAAACAATAACACCCAGCTCAATACTGCAATGATAACCATAACTGGATGCACAAAAACCACCCCACTTTATTGGCTTACAACACAGTCATAGCTCCACCCTCCCTGCGAAGACAGGAAGCTCTGACGGGTGGATATACAAAAATAATGACTAAGCCCCTATTTCCTATCCATGAAGATACCCCATCATTGGAAATAAATCCCCCCCTTTAAGACTGGCTCAGCAACTGTTGGCAGCCAACTTCAGCATGGATACTAAATGGCATGAGAGATGGAGTGATAGTGCCTTCCCTGTCAACCGTGAGCTGATCTGTCCATCTGAGAAATTTAAGGACTTTGAACTTCCACTACAGCTATGGAAAAGCCTAAACAGAATCCAAACAGTACATGGAATATTTGCACACAACCTACACAAGTGGGGAAGGCTTCCCAGCCCTAGCTGTGACTGTAGGGCACCAAACAAAACAATACAGCACATCACCCAGGACTGAACTAGAAGCCTACCAGGGTAGTCAGGCTGCCTTCTTCAACGACACACCACCCTGCCTAGAAGAGACCGCCAATCTGGACGTCAGATTCAACAACTCATGTAACGCAAAATATCTGCTATGATGTTATTTTTTACTGTGTTTATGTATCATATTTATCTGAATATGTATCCTTCACATATGTATTTTATAGTGCATTTTATGATATAATTTCCCAAGTGTAAACCGCGCGCGCGTGTGTGTGTGTGTGTGTGTGTGTGTGTGTGTGTGTGTGTGGTGGTGCCATATGCTACATAAATAAATAAACAAAAGTTCCAACATTTACATAGAAAAAAATATGTTTATAGTCTACTAAAACAAGTTGAAAAGAACAGTCTGCAATCGACTGCCAGTTTGTGCAAGAACCGACTATCTGTTCACATAAAGTCATGGCGACAGTCCAGTGAAAATGAATATACATGTGACATGAAAAAATTAAGCAGACAGGAATGAGTATATATATTTTTTTCTTTTTAATCATTGTATTTGTTTTATTGTAGGTCTATACATAGATGTTTTAAGAATTTGATTATTGTAATTGATACACTTTGATTTCTTAACTGGTGCTATTCTGAATTGCATGTAACAAGCTGATTCAGAGTGGGGGTTATGTGGCATTACAAACTATGCAGTTGATGCCACAAAAAAACTTAATGACTTACTAATGTAAGGTTTCCTACGAGATTCTGTAACATAAAATTTAAGAATATTTAATAGTAACACAGTAATATTGATGAAGTTAGACATCCAAAGTGGAATTCATTTTTTATAAATTAAAAGTTTCCTATGCTATCTAAAAATTGTGATTTTTATCAAAAGAAGGACTAAAGAATTGTTCTTTAAAATTATATGTATATATGTATAAAATATTAATCTAAGAAATACATCTTTACAATTGTACACTTTTAATATTGGCGGCCGAGAATTACGTTGTTCATTTGGATTGATCGATGGTTACATGACGAAGTTTTGGATGTAAGAGATAAATTGGAAACAGGATCTTTCGGTCCACAGTACTGGAAAAAGAAGGCTCTGTGTGGCTAGCAGCCACTTGTTGTCATGTGATATGAATGTTTCTTATAACTTGTGATCCACCGAAACAGAAGTAGTTTTAATATCATTTGATCAACCATCGAATGAGATTTTTTAATGCAACACCACACAATCAGCTCTCGGACAACAAAACATGCCAACAAACTACAGGTTGTGTGTGTAAACTGTTGCCATTGAGGGTTCTATTTTAAAATGAACAACAGTAATAACACCTACCACAAACCAGTAGCGTTGCAACTGGGGACTCAATTACAAAAAAATATCGTATTTTCTTAGTTCATAATTTTCTGTATTTGATAAAAGGTTGTTAATAATGATGGTTTCAATTAAAGAAGGAAAAAACATAACAAGTTAAATATTTTACAGTATTGGCTTCACTATTAGTTGACGACGGTTGTCTTTGATTGTTGAGTTTGTGAACAGCTACAAAGCTGTTTTTGGAACGTCATCTCCATAGCTACTAATGGCTTTCCAAGCAGCTAATCCACTCATTCATCATTTTAGGTGGTGACAAGGTGTGCAGCTCGTCTATACACAGAAACAAAAACTGACAACACGTGGAATTAGAGATCCCAAAATGTTTTATACAACTCAATTTGAAAACAACGGAGGAAAAAAAACTGTCAGTGGGGTTTGAACCACCAGTTCTATGGTTGTGAGCTAGAATGCTAACACCTGAGCTGCAACAACAGATGCTGCAAATGTTCAAATTATTAGTACTTACATGTACCTGCAAAACTTCAAAGTCGATTTTATCAAGAATTTTTTGAGAGTTGCGTCCAATACCTTTGTTACTTAAGTTCTGAACTTAACATACCATAAATTTAAAAAAAATCTAATATCCAATACCCATATGTTCTCTTTGTAAGTATATGATACACATCACATGCTTTTCTATACAATTATTTTGCATACTGAATATAATTAACATATATTTCCAGGTCAGAATTTCACCGTAATTTAACACTTTGTCCAGTCACCCCCTGAAAGACTTTGGTAAAAACCAATATTTTATAGGTTTACACAGGTTTACCCAGGGGCAGATATAGACTCTGACCATAACTTGTTGGTTATGAAATGTAGGCTGAAACTGAAAAAACTGCAGAAAGGTAGGAAAATAAGGAGATGGGACCTAGATAAATTGAAGGAAAGTGAAGTTCTGGAGAATTTCAGAGGGAGCTTTAGGCAACAATTGACAGAAACGGGGGAAAATAAAACAGTAGAGGAGGAATGGGTAGCATTGAGAGATGAAAGTGAAGGCAGCAGAGGACAAAATAACTAGGAAGGCAAGACCTACAAAAAATCCTTGGATATCACAGGAGATACCAAACTTAAATCGACGAAAGGAGAAAATATAAAAATGCAGTGCATGAAACAGGCAAAATGGAGTACAGACGACTAAGAAATGAGATTGACAGGAAGTGCAAAATGGCTAAGCAGGAGTGGCTAGAAGCCAAATGCAAATGGAATGTATAAATTGGGGAAAAATAGATACAGCCTACAGGAAAATAAAAGAAACATTTGGAGATAAGAAAAACAGCTCTATGAATATCAAGAACGCAGATGGAAAACCAGTTCTCAGCAAAGAAGAGAAAGCTGAAAGAGTATACAGAGAGGCTCTATGAAGGAAATGAACTTAGTGGCAATATTGTAGAAAGGAGAGAAGAAGTAGATGAGGATGAAATAGGAGATACTATACTGAGAGATGAATTTGACAGAGCACTAAAAGACCTAAGTCGAAACAAGGCCCCTGGAGTAGATGATATTCCCTCAGAGCTACTGAAGTCTCTGGGAGAACAGGCCATGACAAAATTATTTCAGCTGGTGTGTAAGATGTACAAGACAGGTGAAGTACCCTCAGACTTTAAGAAAAATGTTATAATCCCCATTCCAAAGAAAGCAGGTGCAGTCAGGTGTGAAAACTACAGTACCATTAGTTTGATAAGTCATGGTTGCAAAATATTAACACGAATTATTTACAGAAGGATGGAAAAGCTGGTAGAAGCCAACCTCGGGGAAGATCAGTTTGGGTAGCTTTTGTAGATTTGGAGAAGGCTTTTGACAATGTTGAGTGGAATAAGCTCTTTCAAGTTCTGAAGCAAGCAGGAGTAAAATATAGCGAGCGTATGGTTATTTACAACCTGTACAAAACCCAGATAGCAGTTGTCAGAGCTGAAGGGCATGAAAGGGATGCAGCGGTTGGAAAGGGAGTGAGACAGGGTTGCAGCCTTTCTCCAATGTTGTTCAATTTGTACATTGAGCAAGCTATAAAGGAAAGCAAGGAGAAATTTGGAGAAGGAATTAAAGTTCAGGGGGAAGAATTAAAAACATTGTGTTTCGCCGACGACATAGTAATTCTATCAGATACAGCAAAGGACCTGGAAGAGCAATTGAACGGAATGGACAGTGTGCTGAAAGGTGCATATAAGATGAACATTAACAAGAGCAAAATTAGGGCAATGGAGTGCAGTCTACGAAAATCAGGTGATGCTGAAGGAATTAGATTAGGTAACGAAGCAATAAAGGAGGTAGATGAGTTTTGTTACTTGGGCAGTAAAATAACAAATGACGGTCACTGTACAGAGGATATGAAATGCAGAATGGCAATGGGTAGAAAAGCGTTTTTGAAAAAGAGAAATTTGTTAACATTGAATATTGAATTAAGCCTAAGGAAGTCCTTTCTGAAGGCATTTGTATGGAGTGTTGCCTTGTATGGGAATGAAACATGGACGATAAATAGTGCGGACAGGAAGAGGATTCAGGCTTTTGAAATGTGGTGCTCAGACGAATGCTGAAGATTAGGTGGGTGGATCATGTAACTAATGAGGAGGTACTGAACGGAATTGGGGAGAATAGTAATTTCTGGCATACCTTGACTAAAAGAAGGGATACATTGGTAGGGCACATTCTTAGACATCAAAGAATTGTGAATTTAGCGTTGGAGGGAAGTGTGTGGGGTAAAAACCGCAGAGGAAGACCAAGAGATGGATACAGTAAGCAGCTTCAGACAGATGTAGGTTGCCGTTCTTATGTGGAGATGAAGAGGCTTGCTCAGGATAGGGTATTGTGGAGAGCTGCATCAAACCAGTCTCCAGACTGAAGACAACAACACAAAAATTCGACAAACTTTTTCAACATTGTCTCTATACCGTAGGCATCTGTCTCAGAGACAACCACAGTTATGATACTCTCTTTCTACTCATTGCACAATAGGAAGTTTTCACCTCGTGATACTACATGAATTTTCAATAGTGAAACTTCTATTAGATATTTATCAAAGTAAACATTCAACCCGCAACAAAAGTTGTGAAATGAGAAAAATGAAGTTTAGCACTTAATATACCTGGCAAGATGAAGCGAAAATTAACAGTAAGTTGTTAATATGCAGTGGGAAACAGCAAATAAGCCATACTGTTTGTAATCCCCCCCCCCCCCCCCCCGGTATCCGAAATCATACCTTATGACACCTGACAGACTCAATATCCATGATCGTCAACACTTTACTTTCAGACATTTATCAAAACAAAAGAAAGAACCACTCGAATCTGTTTAACACATCACGTAACATTACAATATTTCTACCCCTTCTTGAACAGATCTTGTGTAAGGTCTGTGAAATAAATTGTTACATTGAATCCACATTCACTTTACTTGGACTTCTATTTGTGTATTAACACTTCAAAAATGAATTTTAATAGATCAGAAGCAAGAGATCATTAAAATTATTTTTGTGCCTCTTCCTCCAGTAAGTTGCTCCTTTTTGTCACAAACGCTGTATGTAAATCTTATTCATTGCCATTTTAAAATGACAAATTATTCAACATTGAAAATTATACATCATTATCGAATTGCATATTCTACACACAAACATATGAAATCGAGGAACAATGGAACACTCACTAGGATCATCGTGAACTGGTGTAGATGACTTCTGCTTCTGTTTCACACTGTAAGGCTCAACTGGAAGTGCGTAACCAGTCTTTATGCTGTCTTGAATCCATGCAGGTAGCACACAAGGGAGCTGCCACTGCGATGCATACTTATATTTTTCTCCATAAGGTTCTTGGATAACCAACATATGGGTTTGGTCGCCTATCAGTTTTCCTGAATACTCACCACCTATGATAACAAAAGAAAAATACAATGTTTATGTACTTTAGAATGCAAACAGTTATAAACATCACTAGAATGCAAAGTAGTTTTATCTGATGATGGCTTATAGTTTTTTGTGGTTTTAGGGCGCACAAATTCTACGGTCATTAGCACCCAGACAAGAACAGAGATTCGCTAGATCTAAAAAAAAAAAAATAATTGGTAACTGCGAGTTAGAACATCAAGAAGATGCTAAAAACGAAAGATAAAAGACAATTAAAAGGGTTAAATATCCTTTGATAAGTTGGCCAAGTTGATAAAACACAAAACTCTAGCAGCTGCTCGTGTGTCATCAGCTAAAATTTCTTCCAGAGTAGACGTTAAGTGAAGGGCTACACGGAGATGATTAAAATTAACGCAAGACAATAAAACGTGTCGCACTGTCAGCAGTTCACCGCAGGAGCATAGCGGTGCAGGTTCGGCGAATAGCAAGTGACGGTGGCTGAAACGGCAGTGACCTATCCGCAACCGGGCCAGGATGACCTCCTCCCGCCGAGAGGAGCGTGAGGAGGTCCCCCAAGCGGTCGGGATCGGTTTGACAGTTCGCAATTTATTGTTGTACAGTGAAAGCCACGCACTGTGCCATGACGACACGATACTCCGGCGAAGAGCCCGTTGAACATCGTCCGATGGAATGCAAAAGGTAGCCATGCGAGGCAAAAGAGCTGCTGCCTTGGCTGCTATGTCGGTGGCCTCATTCCCGGGCACACCCACATGGCCAGGGACCCACAGGAAAGAAACGTAACAGCTGTCATCTGCTAGCAACTGGAGGGAGCGTTGGATCCGATACACGAGAGGATGGTTCGAGAAAGGGAACTTAACCCTTATAGTGCCAGATACGATCTAATCGGATCACGCGGCACGCGCGAAAAGTGCCAGGTACGATCTAATCGTACTGCCGTTTTCGTGCACTTTTCTTTCAAACTAAGGCACAGATCGTGTTATATCGATGTCGTAAGGACAAACAAAGGTCGAACGATAGTGGTCAAGTAGTTCGTTTCGATTGTCGATGCCAATAATCGATATTTTCGAGTTCCAAACACAAGTTTATTTTTCGTTCATTCCGAAGGTAATATGGCGCCGCCAAGCAAAAAGTCTCGTTTGAGTGCGATGTATACCGAGGAAATTAGTGGAAGTGAAGACGATTTTGCTGGATTTTCGGACAGTGGATCAATTTGTGAGTGGTCTAGTGGTGATTACTCATCATCTGCTTCATCAATAGCCGATTCTGCAGCCAGCAGCGATGAAGACGATTCTGAAGAAGTGACTTCAACCGGCGACACATTTGCTGAAATTGGAACTGATGTTTTCGATAATCCTGCTCCACACAGCTTCACGTTTTCAGAAATACCAGGCCCCAAACATATACCAAAAAATGCTACGCCAATTGATTTTTTTAACATGTTTTTCACAGTGCAATTATTGACGATAATGGCAACGGAAACAACAGATACGCTCGTCAATTTCTCGAAGCAAACGCAAATTTATCGGTAAACTCTCGTGTGAAAAAGTGGTATCCTACCTCAGTGCAAGAAATGAGGGCTTTTGTGGCAGTAATTCTAAATATGGGACTTGTAAAGAAACCTACAATTTTTAGTTACTGGACCACAGAAGAAAATATGGCAACTCCATGGTTTTCAAGAATGTTTTCGCGAAATAGATTTCAGTTGCTTCTGAAATTTTTCCATTTGATGGACAACACGAAATTGCACCCTCCTGGGCATCCAGCGTATGATCCCACTGCAAAGTTTGATGTAATGGTGAGCATTGCCAATAATGTGTTTCGTCACCATTATACACCTCATCAACAGCTGAGTGTTGACGAAAGTCTTGTTGGCTCTAAAGCCCATTCTCAGCTCATCCAATATCTGCCAAATAAACATCACCATAGATGGGGAGTAAAGTTTTGGATGCTGTGTGATTCTGTGGTGAACTACTGCCTTGGATTCTATGTATACCGTGGAGCAAGATGTGAAGCTGACAAAGTGGAAGTAAAAGAGCATGGGTTAGGGTATGTAGTAATAACAAAATTACTTGCTCTTGGTAATTATGTGAACAAGGGGTACCACATTTTCTGTGACAATTTTTTCACATCAGTTCCAGTAGTGGAAAAACTGTATTCCATGGGAACGTTACTCACTGGCACAATACGGAGAAACAGAAAATTTCTCCCACCTGCTCTTCTTTCAAAGTTTGACATTGGGCAGGTCAAATTCTTTAGGAAGGCCTTTGTGCTTCTCTGTGGCTTCAGGGAAAAGAAGTCACAGAAAAACCCTGTTCTTTTGATTAGTTCCTCCTC
This sequence comes from Locusta migratoria, assembly GCA_026315105.1. NCBI lineage: Eukaryota > Metazoa > Arthropoda > Insecta > Orthoptera > Acrididae > Locusta > Locusta migratoria. The sequence continues at coordinate 984,841,151 of CM048744.1, read as the reverse complement.
TACTGCAGCAGTATAAGAGAGAACTATTCGCTACCGACAACCTTCAAAGAAACCCGATGTGATATTCGAATATAATAAATTCATGGGAGGGATTGATTCCTCAGATATGATGACATACTGTTACCTGGATGAGAGGAAGACTGTTAAATTATGGAAGAAAGTGGTTTTTAGCATTATTGGGAGAATGTTTCTCAATGCTTACATTCTTTATAAAGAAAGTCTACCTTCGTCCGAGAAACCACTCACACGTCTGAAATTCAACAGTACAATCATTTGCACATTGTCTCAGGAGTGGTTCAAGATAAAGAACTTACCACCCACTACATCAAGTACAAATGGAGCAACCCCTACAGTGTATGGTGTGGAACTATTGCCAGGGAAGAAGGAGCGTGCCTGTGTTGTGTGCTCTACAAAGGATACGAGGCGACGATCTAGAACAATCTGTGTCCTTTGTAAGAAGGGATTACATCCCAAATGTGTTGCTCAACATTTGTGTACAAATAAATGATCCTAAAACTTCATTAGTAGTGTGTTATTTTCTGTTAGAGCTAGTGACAAAATTGTAGTTGTTCTGCCCATTTTTCGCATCAGTTTTTTCAGGATGAATTATTTTCTAAAATATGTGACAGAAACACACAAACAAATAGTATATCACTCACAATACTATGTAGATTGATAATATGAACACAAATTTTAAGTTCAGTTATATTACATGTGGCTAAATATCACTTAAATCCAAAGATTTAATTTTTTCCGCACAAAAACTGTAATACAAATATTGTTTTCTTTAGAAGTATTAGGCCTAATAGTGTATTCTGTTCATTTTCCTGTAGCTGAAGGTACTAGCTATAAAAGAAAAAAAAATTATAGTCCTATGATAAACGGTTCAGATTTTATGTTAAGTTTAACAAACTTCTGCAATTCACTACAAAATCGCCTGGCACTTTTCAGCTGATACCTCAAAAATCGCATGGCACTAAAAGGGTTAAGACTCTGCAGGGCACTAAGGGAGTCCGAACATATGGCATAGAAAGGTTGGCGGTGGTGGCAGGTATACAAAACGGCCTGGTGGAGGGCAAAAAGCTCAGCCGTGAAGTTCGAGCACCGGTCAGGGAGCTTGTATTGGAAACGGTTGTCCCCGACGACGAAGGCAGATCCGACACCGGCAGTGCTCTTGGAACCATCAGTGTAAATAAATATGGCATTATCGAACCGCGAACGGAGTTCGACAAGCCTCGAGCGGTATACCAAATCCGGAGTGCTCTCCTTGGAGAGCGAACTAAGTTCAAAGTGTGTGTGAACCTGGGCCTGATGCCACGGTGGCAATGGGCTTTCGCTCAACCGAAGGGTGGAAGGAAGGGTACAATCGAGCCGCTGTAGCAGGCGGCGAAACCAAACTCCAGGTGGAAGCAAGGCAATCGCAGACAACTGAGTCGTCAAAAAATAATCGGTAAGATGGATGGTTGGGCATCGACCGCAGGCGGCATGAGTACCGACACAAGAGTATGTCACGCCGAGTGGTCAAGGGTAATACAGCAGCCTTGGCATACAGACTTTCAAGAGGGCTGGTATAAAATGCACCGGTCGCCAGACGCAATCCCCGATGGTGGATACAGTTGAGACGGCGGAGAATCGACGGCCGTGCAGAAGAGTATACAAGGCTTCCGTAGTCGAGCTTCGACTGAACAATGGCCTGGTAAAGGGGAAGCAGGACGGTACGATCCGCTCCCCATGACGTGCCACTGAGGACACGAAGAACATTAAGGGATCGGGCACAACGGGCAGCCAGGTAGGACACGTGTGGGGACCAGCAAAGTTTACGATCCAACACGAGTCCCAAGAATTTCGTAGTCTCCACGAAAGGGAGAGCAACAGGGCCGAGATGTAGAGAAGGTGGAAGAAATTCCTTGTATCTCCAGAAGTTTATACACACAGTTTTCTCAGTGGAGAATCTGAAGCCGTTTGCGATGCTCCAGGAATATAGACGGTCAAGACAGTGTTGAAGAGAAAGCTCCAAGAGACACGTCCGCTGGGCGCTACAATAAATTGCGAAATCGTCAACAAAAAGAGATCCGGAGACATCGGCTGAAAGGCAATCTACGATCGGATTGATTGCAATGGCAAAGAGCGCCACACTGAAGACGGAGCCCTGTGATACCCCATTCTCCTGGCAAAAGGTATCTGACAAAACAGACCCCACCCGTACCCGGAACTTGCGATCCGCCAAAAACGCTTGAATGAAAAGAGGAAGGCGGCCCCAAAGGCCCCATGTGTGCAATGTGCGGAGAATGCCCGCTCTCCAACAGGTATCGTATGCCTTCTCCAAGTCAAAGAACACTGCTACTGTTTGACGCTTCTTTAGAAAGTTGTTCATTATGAAGGTCGACAACGTAACGAGATGATCAGCAGCAGAGCGGTGTCGACGAAAACCGCATTGGATATTAGTCAGGAGGCGGCGAGATTCGAGGAGCCAGACCAACCGAGCATTAACCATGCGTTCCATCACCTTACAGACGCAGCTCGTCAGAGAAATGGGGCGATAACTGGAAGGAAGGTGTTTGTCCTTCCCTGGCTTGGGGATGGGGACAACAATGGCTTCACGCCAACTTGTGGGACCATGCCCTTCTGTCCATATGCGATTATAGGTACTAAGAAGAAAGCACTTGCCCGCAGGAGAGAGGTTCTTCAGCATCTCAATATGAATGGAATCGGGCCCGGGAGCAGAAGATCGGGACAGGGCGAGAGCACGGTCTAGCTCCTGCATGGTGAAGGCGACATTATAATTTTCACGATGAAAAGAGTGGAAAGGAGGCGGCCGTGCCTCCTCTACCTGTTTGCGAGGGAGAAAGGCAGGGTGGTAATGGGCAGAGCTCGAAACCTCCGCAAAGAAACGGCCCAATGCGTTGGAAACAGCAGCGGGGTCCACGAGGACTGCATTCTCCACGGTCAGGCCAGGAATCGGGGAGTGGACCTTGATGCCGGATAAACGGCGTAGGCCAGCCCAAACAACCGTGGAGGGAGTAAAACGGTTAAAAGAACTAGTAAAAGCAGTCCAGCAAGCTTTCTTGCTGTCGTTTATGATACGACGACATTGCGCTCTCATACGTTTATAATTGATGCAATTCTCCAAAGTTGGGTGGCGGCGGAAGGTGCGTAAAGCACGGCGCCGGGCTCTAAGCGCGTCGCGGCAGGCTGCAGTCCACCAAGGGAACTGGACACGACATGGAGAAGAGGATGTACGAGGTATGGAATGTTCGGCAGCGGTGAGAATAACCTCTGTGAGGTAGTCGACCTGATCGTGAAAAACAGCCACGGAAGAATAAAGCCCCCAGTTGGCTTTGGAAATATTCCAACTGGAGGGACGAGGAGATGGGGAATGATGCAGGAAGTGGATGATACAAGGGAAATGGTCACTTGAGTACGTGTCAGAAAGTGCATATCACTCAAACCGACCGGCAAGCTGAGGAGTGCATATTGCGAGGTCTATATGGGAGTAAGTGTGTGTTGTGTCAGAAAGGAAGGTCGGTGCACCGGTGTTGAGGCAGACAAGATCAAGGTGTTGAAGAAGGTCCACCAAAAGGAAGCCTCTCGGACAAGGTGCCGGAGAGCCGCATAGGGGGTGGTGGGCATTAAAGTCGCCTACCAACACGAAAGGTGAAGGGAGCTGGTCAACAAGGTGTAGCACATCTGCCCTAGTAAGGGCAGATGACGATGGCGAATAGATATTACAGAGGGAGAAGGTAAATGTGGATAAAGTGATGAGGACGGCAAGGTGAGTGTGCAAGGAAAGGAAATGGGATGGAAATAGACATCGTCTCGAAGGAGCATCAGAACCCCTCCATGGGCTGGGACACCTTCCACGGGTGGCAGGTCGAACCTCACAGAGGTGTAGTGTGGAAAGTCTGCACGATCACGTGGACGCAACTTAGTTTCCTGGAGGCAGACTAGAAGCGGGCAGTGCAATCGAAGGAGTAGTTTTAACTCCTCCCGATTAGAACGAATGCCGCGAATATTCCATTGAAGGAGCGCCATGATAAAAATGAGAGAAGAAAGAAGGATAAAAACCAACTAGCAAGCGGGGTCACCTCGACGGCCGCTGAGGACCGGATTTTGAGGGAACACTGCTATCGCTGTCCAGGGGCAAAGGGTCGTGGTCCATAGGTTTGACCGACGCGCCTGCCACCTTCCTGAATTGATCAGGAGGGGCAGTTTCCACCGCCGGTAGAGGGCCGGGTGCCCGGCAGATGGTGCGACCCGGTGAAACAGAAGACGGCCGAGGCCAGCAACTGTTGGACGGCGTGACGGATGGGTCACGCCTCGGCGGGGAAGGAGAGGAACTCTTTTTCTTGTCAGCTCTTCTGGAAGAGTGACGGCGAGAAGAGGCAGTTGACGGTTGGAAAGCCTGAGAATGCAGAAAATCCTCACGGACAGGTTCCTTTTTCAAGGTCCGGGCATCTTGTTTAGGTGCCCGCAGTTTACTAGAGGTTGACGAAGACTGTACCTTAGAAGCAGCAGGAGGAAGCGGGGACGTGGAACAGGCAATCTTCGGGCTGGCGGATCGCACAACTGTGTCAGCGAAAGTGAAGTCACAAGTCTGGGTACTGGAATCCTTGGTAGGTCGAGTTGAGGTGAGTAGCTTACTGTATGTACCTGCTGGGAGGACAGTGGGCTTTCGACTCGCCAACAACTTTCGAGCGGCACATGTCGATACCTTCTCCGTAACGCGAATTTGCTGGATTACCTTCTCATCCTTGTATACAGGGCAGTCGCGAGAGGAAGCCGCATGGTCACCGTTGCAGTTTAGGCAGTGAGGGGACGGAGGTGGGCAATCCCCCTCATGGGCGTCCCTACCACAAGTGACACACTTTGCTGCATTTGGGCAATGTTCACGGGTATGGTTGTACCTGTGGCACTGAAAACAGCGCGTTGGGTTAGGTACATAAGGGCGGACGGAGATGACTTCATACCCTGCTTTGACCTTTGACGGGAGGTCAACTGTCGAACATCAAAAACACAGTATGAGTCGGTGTCAGTTGGTTATCGACCTTTTTCATTACCCTATGGACGGCTGTCACACCCTGGTCGGACATATAGGATTGGATGTCTTCATCAGACAACCCGTCAAGGGATCTCGTGAAGACTACCCCCCGTGACGAGTTGAGTGTGTGATGTGCTTCCACCTTGACAGGAAACGTGTGTAACAGTTTAGTCCGGAGTAGTTTCTGAGCTTGGAAGGCACTGTCCACTTCCAGCAACAATGTGCCATTGCGCTGACGTGAACAGGTTTTAACAGGGTCAGCAATTGCATCTACACCTTTCTGTATAACGAAAGGATTGACAGAATTGAAATCCTTTCCGTCGGTGCGAGAGACAACAAGAAATTTAGGTACATTAGGCAGAGTCTTTTTTTGCTGAGGCGAATCTAACTTACATTTCTGGGTCAACGTCACCAAAGAAGAGAAGGAAGTCATCGCGGAAGTGTCCCCCGTGATTACCGGCGTCTTCGATGGCGCGCTCCTTCCTAGTGGGGGCCTCTCCGAGGGCTTACCCGCCTTAGGTGATTGTTCACACCTCAGGTCACACCTCCCGAGAACTGATGGAGGGACCAATCGGCACATTCGGAAGGTACCAGCTCGGGTAATTACCCCTCCCTGGGCCTGGCCTTTACCAGGGGGTACGTACATGCCCTACTTGTCTACCCGGGGCGGGGAATTACACATTACCCCGTCACCTGCTACGCATGATAATGCGTGGGTCGGCCTTCAGACACGCACAGGGAGGAAAGAAGAAGAATAGAGGAAGTGAAGAGAAAGAAGGAAAGAAGTGTCTCAAACGCCGAGGCGGAGACTAATGAGGAGGAGAAGAAGGCTAGGAGAGTACAAGGAGAGAAAGACAGAAACAAAGGGTAAGAAAGCAAGGAACGAGGGAAGAAAAACGACAACAAGAACCACCGTAGCTCACGAAATATGCCCGTCTCCGGGCGAAGGCATAAACCGGGAGGGAAAGTGAAGCAGCCTGGGGCAGAAGAAAGGCTGCTCCGGCTCGGGGCCCCGTGCGCGCCACACACGTACCCACAAAAGAACTGTGGGCCCCCTGGGGGGTTTGTATGTGCCTGTCGCAGCTCGTCGCCACGTCTTTGCGGTGAGTTGTAAACTGTCCTCACTATATTATTAATTCCAACCTGGACTTTCCATTATTATGAGTTCCTTCTAATTACAATGAAGTAGAGAATAAGAAATACATACACTTAACCCAATGTAACGTGGACCTTTGCATTTCATTTACAGTTTTAAGGCACCAAAATGTCATTGGTACATGATTGTGCACAAAAAGAAACTGAATGTTTTGCTGTATTGTTAATGAACTTCATTGTTATCTACCTATATATTAAAGTTCTTTATTTACTCTTATAAAAGGTACATAGCTTTGCCATGCAGTTACTTTGAATAGCTGAAAGCGAGAAGGAATTACAGGCATTACTTTTCCTGGGGACATGCTGCACTACTGTGTGACTGATGATAGCATTCTCTTGGGTAAAATATTCTGGAGGTAAAATAGTTCCCCATTCTGATCTCCTGGTGGGGCTACTCATGCATTCTACAGATCAGAGTGTGCAATGTTCAAACCACTAATCAGGTGAGTAATTTTTAAAAACTGAAAAGATGAAGGGTTATGATGGAAATTACCGCAGTTCAGTAGCAGGAAAAGGAAGATTTTGGGTGAGGCAACTTGGGGTTGACACACGAGTAGGCCTAATAATGAATAAGACAACAGCTACACAGGTAAGTTACTGTGAACAGTATGGTGAATGCATTATCATATTAAAGATAGACACAAAACCAACACTGACTACAACAGTACAATTTTATATGCCAACTAGCTCTGCCAATGACGAGGCGATTGAAAAAAATGCAGATTTAATAATAATAAAAGGTTAGAAAAGTAAGAACATGGAACCTGAATAAATTAAAGGAACTAGAATTTGTCGAGTGCTCCAGACGGAGCATTGGGAAAATATTGACTAAAACAAGGCGGTAATACAGCAGAAGAAGAATAGGTAACTTTGAGAGACAAAGTAGTGGAAACCACAGAGGGTAACACTGGTAATAAGACTTAACCCAACAGAAATCCTTGGATAGCACAGGAGATACTGAACTTGAATGATGGAAAAAAAGCAAACAAACAAATAATGCAGCAAGTGAAGCAGGCAATAGATAATATATCTGCACAAATATAGGCCACAAGCAAATATAGGCCACAAGCAAATATAGGCCACAAGCAAATATAGGCCACAAGCAAATATAGGCCACAAGCAAATATAGGCCACAAGCAAATATAGGCCGCACCTAAACTATTGGCACAAAATTGTAGGGGGGAAAATCTCAAATATGAGCAAAGCTTTTTCTTTTTCATTCTTTCTTCGTTTTTCTTGAAATGAACTTTCTCATAATCGGAAACACAATGTTATGAACCCATCTTCTCTTTTCAACAAAATCAAAACAAATATGGAAAACAGTAAAGCAACCAATAAGAGAGCAAGATGACAGGCCGATAGCATTCCAGTACTCCAAGTTGAGGGGAGGACGAACCAAGACGTGTTACTGGGAGTTTGAAGTGGTGTATAGCGTAGATATGTGCTGCGGAAATATGAAGTTGGAGTTTAGTATGAGAGGAAAGATCATTTTGTGTGTGTGTGTTCTATTTCAAAACAAGGACTTTACAATGTTCAACAGTTTCACAATGTGCCAGTTTGCAACTCAATAATTCCTCAGGTGTTTGTTTCGAGGTCTATACTTTTCATTAAAAATATTTTTGAACATACAATCAAAATTATTGTTTTTTTTACTTTTCCTCTAAAACATCTTAATGGAAGATAAGGTAATGATGCTAAGACACTTAGAAGATTGAAGAGAAGTTGTAATTGTCACTTCTATTCAACAAAGTAAGTGAGCAGATATCATTATACAATACTGAAGAGTTTAATAGTAGCTGCATTTGAAAAGATCTCATATCCCTTTTGATTAAAAAAGTTTTTATGTTAGAAGTATGCAAATATCAGCTGTGTAACTTAGTTTCTGAGTACTATTGTATAAAAATACTGCAACAGTCTCAAACACAACACAATTTTTTTTCTTTATGAAGACTTTTCATATGGAAGGTATGCTGTAGCAAAACAGTAGCATAACCAAGATAAAACAATAAATAACACTTTAAACATACAAACATACATACCATTACTATTTACTAGATCTTTAACTGTGTCTCTTTCTTTGTGCGAGAGGCCCGACGAAGTAACACACAAATTATGAAAAATTGGACACTTATAATTCATAAATTCCTCATCTGTTGCATGGACATTTCTAAGTTTGCTGGCCTCCCAAACTTCTAATACCCACTTCTCAGTCATGACAGGTATGCCCTGTTCAGTTGCTTTCTGAAACAAATATAAGTGCATTTTTAGTACCAACTGGAAGTCATTGATATATTGACAGGTCATATAATACCTATGTGTCTTTCACAAATCCTCATGTATTTCCTAACACCTATTGTCATTATATTATAAAGTCATTTTGTGGAAACTCACGGGGGGGGGGGGGGGGGGGGTGATAAGGTAACCATTTCAAAATTTGATCATATTTGGTACATGGGGACATACATGTCTTAAAAGAAGAACTACCAAATATCACTGTCCTATCTCCAATCATTGTTGGGAAAACTGTGTTTCAAGGCCGAAAGGTGTGTGTGTGTGTGCGCGCGCGATCAACAGTCGGGCAACAGAATCTCCATCTTCAGAGGGCTACTGCTTAGTGATGAGTTGACCTACAGACCTCAATTTTTTTTATACATCATCTATTTAGAGCACTAAGTTGATAATCATATAAAAAGTGAGTTAATTATAAAAGATAATGGAAAGCATATGGCGTTGCATTTAAAAGTACTTGCTTTCAGTTAAAGTTGACTCCATCAGGAAAAATGGTCAGTTTTGATGAACTTCAAAGTCCTGGATGGATATGTAGACAGTGGAATTTGAACATAAGTTTTTGGTGAAATGTTTACATATTTGGTAGCAATCTTGGGTGCAAAGAAGAATATCCTAACTCACTCACTTCATAGATGAACAATAACATGAAAATGCCGTATACGTGTATCATTAATTTTCAAGCACTACATTGAAACCATGGGTAATTCTTGAAACAGTGTTATCAAACTGTATATGGTTGACCTGAAGGACAGAACTGTATATAGTGATAACTGAAAACAGTTATTAAGCACAAATGCGACATATATAGGGTAGCCTTACTCTACAACTGTATATTAAAAGACAAAACCATGAAATAAAACTGATAATTAAAACAATAATGAAATTCAGGAACCTATACCAACATATAGCCTAATACGCAAATACTTTGCAAAGAACACACTCGCAAGCAAATTTGAAGATACAAAAAGAAACATCTTTGCTATAACCTTGTATTCCTCATATACTTGTCTCAAAACACAAAAAGGTTACCTAAACGTGAGAGGCAACATCTTTTCATAACAATTATCTAGATTATATAACCGGGTACTGTGGCTTTGTAATGATGGGACATTGACCTTGCATATAACTAGAGAAGGGGACTCAAACTATGTGTTACTTATTGGGCCATTTTAATAATTGTGATTCAGCAGGAGACATACAGATAATTTCAACATCTCTAAATTCATGGGATACCTGAGAAATGTGACCTATGTAACACTTTTCATCATATCTGAAAGCAACATACTGCCCCACTCAGAAGGGTTCAAAAGAATAATTTTCACAACTTCCCATAGCAACAGTGATCCCATTTGCATCCATTGTAAGCCTGTTCATTAGTATGGTGTTAGTAGCAATGACTAGAAATACATGGTGCAACTGTGTTCCTCAAACAACTTCAATGCACTGTATGTGCCTTCCAAAAAAACTTTTTTTGCACATCTGCTTAGGTCATTAGTGCCCGGCCTTACATGTGAATGTACCAAAAACCAACTGCCAATGAGGACGATACTAGGATTCGCTAAACACATACGGTAAAAAACATCAAGAGGAGGAATTAAATGTCCTTTGATAAATGAGTCCTCTGTATAAAACACAAGACCCGAGCAGCTGCGTGTGTCGTCGGCTAAATTTTCCTCTAAAGTGTTCGGCAGATTAACGGCATCACGGACGTGATTAAAATTAGCACAGGACATTAAAACATGGCTCACCATCCAAGGGTGACCGCAGGAACACAAAAATGTGGGGTCACCTGTCAACAAGTGGTGGTGGCTGAACCGGCAGTGAGCGATCCGCAACCGGGCCAGGATTACTTCCTCCCGTCGAGAGGGGCGTGAGGAAGTCTTCCAAGTTGTTGGGAAGGAAAGGAAGCTTGGGGTTTAACGCCCCATCGACAGCTTGGTCATTAGAGACGGTCCAAGTTGTTGGGATTGGCGTAATGGTGTGAAGCTTATTGGCATGAAGCAAGGACCACAAACCAGGGGTTATTGTGGTGCTTCATTAAAATCCCTGAAATTTCAACTATATTTATATGTACAAGATAACGTAAAATTTTAACTGGGCCTACTATGTTTTCAAACTCAGTTATACAGTACAATTACAAGCAAGTTAAAAGGATTAAATTTTAATTTAGCAAATAAAATTTTTATTAAAAAAAATCTGTAGATTGACTAGTTGGAATACTTAGTGTTATTTGACAATGAAGTGTGGTGAAAGCTGTAAGAAAATTACTTTTTCTGAAAAAAGTTTCCAATTTTAATAATTTTTTTAATTATGTATTTTTTGTTTCCCATCATTTTCTAAATCTGTATAAGGCTGTGGGCCAATGAAAGCAGCTCGCACAGAGGATGAAGAAGATATTGTAGATAACACTAATTCAGGTGTAGAGTATAATTCAGTTTTGCCAGCAGAGCAATATATTTTAGAACGGGATGATTTATTCTGCAACTAACGAGTAGAACTTTCTCCATTAGAACTAGGCCTTGATGAATCTGATGACTTGGCTTTGTGTAGTGTCGACTGATAAAACGACCAACTTTTCATTAAGTTTTGTACAAAACTGTATGTACCAGTGGTTCCTTTGATGGATTGTTAGACCCAAAAAAATTCAGAGGTGGTCGTATTCATTGATAGGAGATAATATTTCACTGTCTGGATTGAATCCAAACTATCAATATTAAAGGAAGTTCTAGACTCTGTAATGATGTCATCCATCAAGTTTAAAGTACTTTCAACAGATGGTCCATGGAAACAGGACAGTACAGCTTTTACTATTTTTGATAAAACTGGATAATTTTTACACCAATTTCCTTGAAGACTTAGTACTTGATTCCAAACCTGACCGACAGTTTTCTCCTTCTCTAAAGCATTCAGACAATTATCGCACGCTGCTACACATAGAGGAAAAAACCAAAAACATTTGTTTCGTGTATTGAAAATTACTGATTTTCTGGGAAATTTTTTTTACACGGCTAAGCACTTCTATGCAAACCTGGAACTATCCACGTACATAATAAAAAATCCTGGATTTCCAGGGTAGACCTGGAAAACAATCACCCATGACAAACTATGCCATGACAATAAAAAGCATTGGCAAATAGATACTTTAATATCACTGGATGGGACACAGAGGGTAGCTGTCCGAGGTAGGAGGGTTGCAGCCCTGGCCGCATCAGCAGCTTCGTTCCCAGGCACACCTACGTAGCCAGGGACCCATAGGAAGCAAACTTGAGAACCATTGTCCACTAACAACTGAAGGGAGTGTTGATTTCGGTGTACGACAAGGGACCCACAGGAAGCAAACGTGAAACCATTGTCCGCTAACAATTGAAGGGAGTGTTGAATTCGGTGTACGACAGGGTGAATCGGATACGGGTCTCTTGTACTTTGAATGGCACTGATGGAGCCAGAGCAAATGACATAGTAAGGATGGTGGTTGAAACAGATAAACAGAACAGCTTGATGGAGAGCAAAAGTCTCAGCTGTGAAGATCAAACACTGGATAGGAAGCCTGTAGTAAAACCTGTCATCTCCAACGACAAAGGGAGATCCCACACCATCAGTGGTCTTTGAGCCATCTGTATAGATAAAAATGGCAGTATCAAGCTGCGAGTGAAGTTCAACAAACCTCAAGTGATATACCGAATCTGGAGTACCCTTCTTTGGGAGCAAGCAGAGTTCAAAATGAACTAAGCAGAGCCTGGAACCACAGTGGCGTTGTGCTTTACTGCATTTGAAAGGTGGTAGGGAGAGTAAGATCGGGTTGCTGCAGAAGGCGACAAAAACAAACTCCGGGAGGGAGCAAGGCAGTTGCAGACAGCCCATATTGGCGATTGAGTGCATCACTGAAGAATGATGGGTAGGACGGATGGGTGGGCATTGAGAGCAGGCGGCATGCGTACCGGCATAGTAGTATATCAAGCCGATAGTTCAGTGGTAATTCGGCAGCTTCGGTGTAAAGACTTTCGACAAGGCTGGTGTAAAACGCTCCAATCGCCAGGTGTAACCCCAGATGGTGGATTGAGTTTAGACGGCGTAAAAATGACGGCCGTGCAGAAGAGTAAACGAAGTTTCCATAATACAGTTTCGAGCAGACAGTGGACTGGTAGAGGTGAAGTAGGACGGTTCAACCCGCTCCCCATGATGTACTGCTAAGAACACTGAGGACATTAAGGGAGCGAGTACACTGGCCAGCCAGATAGGACACATGCGGATACCAGCAGAGTTTCCTATCCAATATTAGCCATAAAAATTTATTTCATCGGCTCAACGAATGGCAGAGTAATGAGGCCAAGATGTAGAGACAGTGGAAGAAACTCTTTGTATCTCCAGAAATCTATACACACTGTTTTCTCACTGGAGAACCGGAAGCCATTGGCGACACTCCAAGAATAAAGATGGTCGAGGCAACGCTGAAGACAGCATCCCAGGAGACACGTACTCTGGGCGCTGCAGTAGATCGTAAAGTCTTCCACAAAAAGGGAGCCAGAGACGTCAGCTGGAAGACAATCCATAATTGGGTTGATTGCTATGGCGAAAAGTGCTACGCTCAACACAGATCCTTGCAGCACCCCATCTCCTGGCGAAAGGTCTCTGACAAAAAAGAGCCCACTCATACCCTGAACATTCAATCCATTAAAAATACTTGAATAAAAAGGGGGAGGCGGCTGCGAAAGACCAATGTATGGAGCGAGCGGAGAATACCCGCCCTCCAACAAGTGTTGTAAGCCTCCTGCAAATCAAAGAACACAGCCACCATCTGGCACTTACACAGACAGTTATTCATAATATAGGTCGACAAGGTAATGAGGTGGTCGATAGCAGAACGATGCCTACGAAACCCGCATTGTACGTTGGTGAGGAGACGGTGAGATTCGAGTAGCCAAATCAACCAAGCATTAACCATGTGTTCCATCACCTTGCAAACGCAGCTTATGAGAGAAATGGTGTGATAACTGGAAGGAAGATGTTTGTCCTTCGCTGGTTTTGGTATGGGAACAACAATTGCTTCATGCCAGCGTGTGGGAACCTGACCTTCAGTCCATATGCAATTGTAAGTGTGGAGGAGAGAACATTTACCCGCAGGAGATAGGTTCTTCAGCATCTGAATATGAATTGCTTTGGGCCCTGGAGCAGAAGATCGGGATGCGGAGAGAGCATGTTGGAGCTCCTGCATGGTGAAGGTGGCATTGTAACTTTCACAATTGGATGAAGTAAATGAAGGCGTTTGTGCCTCCTCAGCCTGTTTCCAGGAAGGCGAAGGGGGGGGGGGGTCATAATTAGCTGAGCTTGAGACCTCAGCATAAGAGCAGTGCAATGCATTGCAGCTATCAACAGGTGCCATGAGAACTTTGTTTGCTATGTTCAGGCTGGGGATTGGGGAATAGACCTTAGTGTCAAATAACCAGCATAGGTTACCCCAAATGACTGACAAAGGAATAAATCTTTTGAAAGAATTAGTGAAAGAAATCCAGCAAGCTTTTTTGCTTTCTTTAATGACTCGACAGCATTTCACTCTTATTCTTTTGTAACTGATACAATTTTCCAAAGTAGGCTGGCATTGACACAGATGTAGAGCATGTTGCCGGGCTCTAATAGCATCGCTACATGCTGCATTCCAACAGGGAACCGGGACCCTATGTGGAGAGGTGGAAGTTCGGGTATGGAATATTCGGCAGCAGTGAGGATGATGTCCATGAGGTAGTTGACCTGACTGTCATAGCTGGGAAAATTCTGACCATAGAAAACTACCATGGAAGAATAGTGCCCCCCAGTCAGTAAAACACCTTTGTATGGATTTATCTGCGGTGAAGAAACAAAGAACATAATAAAGCCCTGGAATTTGTTGGTAGAGCAAGTATACAGGTTTTCTGGTGTCAAGATGTAATTGGATATAAATATAGCCTGCAAGATGACTCTTCTAGCTAGGCATTTTACAGTCCCTCCAGTACCATCACAGGGTCTCTTCGCATGGCAAATAGCAAAAAAAGCCATTCTGCTTCAACACCAAAATCTTCGAGAGTAAGTTAGGTTTCTGAGGTTCTTGTGATTATTATAGGCCTACTGTGAAGCAGCACCATCATGAACTATGTTCTCCAGTGTTAAATACAAGGTCAATGTCCCATCATTACACAGCCACAGTGCCCAGTTATATAAGTTAAGTGGTAAGTGTTAGGAAAAGATCTTGTCTCTCACCTGTAGGTAACCTTTCTGTGTTTTGGGACCAGTGTATTAGAAATACATGGTTATAGCAAAAATGAAAGTGTTTCTTTTTTGTATCTTCAAATTTGCTTGTGAGTGTGTTCTTTGCAAAGTATTAGCGTATTAAACTATGTTGGAATAGGTTACATTCATATACTGCTTTAATTATCAATTTTATTTCATAGTTTTTTTAATTTTAATATACAGTTATACAGTAAGGATGCCCTACATATTGTTGCATTTATGCACCCAAGCTGATAAAAGTTAAATATAACATATTTATCCACTCCCATGAACCACAGACATTGCCGAGGTGGCGTGGCTTGCGTCCCTCAACGATGCAGATAGCCGTACTGTAGGTGCAACCACAGCGGAGGGATATCTGTGGAGAGGCCAGACAAATGTGTGGTTCCTGAAGAGGAGCAGCAGCCTTTTCAGTAGTTACAGGGGCAACAGTCTGAATGATTGACTGAGCTGGCCTTGTAACATAGGCTAATGTGGCTTTGTCACATAGTTACTGTGAACGGCTGAAAGCAAGGGGAAACTACAGCCGTTATTTCTCCCGAGGACATGCAGCTCTACTGTATGAACATATGATGATGGCATCCTCTCGGGTAAAATATTCCGGAGGTAAAATAGTCCCCCATTCGGATCTCCGGGCGGGGACTACTCAGGAGGATGTGATCATCAGGAAAGACAATACTGGCATTCTACAGGTTGGAGCATAGAATGTTAGATCCCTTAATCGAGTAGGAAAATTAGAAAATTTAAAAAGTAAAATGGATAGGTTGAAGTTAGATATAGTGGGGATTATGAAGTTCGGTGGCAGAATTTCTGGTCAGTTGAGTACAGGATTATAAATACAAAATCAGTTGGGGGTATCACAGGAGTAGGATTGATAATGAAAAAGAAAGTAGGAATGTGGGTAAACCACTACGAGCAGCACAGTGATCGTATTATCATTGTCAAGATAGATACGAAGCCAACACCGACAACAGTAGTACAGGTTTATATGCCAACTAGCACTGCCAATGATGAGTAAATCTAAGAAATATATGAGGAGCTAAAGGAAATTATTCATGCAATTAAGGGAGAGGAAAACTTAATTGTTATGGGAGACTGGAATTCGGTAGTAGGACAAGGAAGGGAAGGGAAGATAGTAGGTGAATATGGACTGCGCAAAAGGAATGAAAGAGGAAGCCACCTGGTAGAATTTTGCACAGAACATAATTTAGTTATAACAAACACCTGGTTAAAGAATCACAAAAGAAGTTTGTATACGTGGAAGAGACCAGGAGACACCGAGAGATACCAGATAGATTTTATAATGGTAAGACAAAGATTTCGGAACCAGGTTTTAAACTGTAAGACATACCCAGGGGCCGATATAGACTCTGACCATAACTTGTTGGTTATGAAATGTAGGCTGAAACTGAAGAAAGTACAAAAAGGTAGGAAAATAAGCAGATGGAACCTGGATAAATTGAAGGAACCTGAGGTTCTTAAGAATTTCAGAGGGAGCTTTAGGCAACAATTGACAGAAACGGGGGGAAATAAAACAGTAGAGGAGGAATGGGTAGCATTGAGAGATGAAATAGTGAAGGCAGCAGAGGACAAAATAGGTAGGAAGGCAAGACCTACAAAAAATCCTTGGATATAACAGGAGATACTAAACTTAATCGATGAAAGGAGATAATATAAAAATGCAGTACATGAAACAGGCAAAATGGAGTACAGACGACTAAGAAATGAGATTGACAGGAAGTGCAAAATGGCTAAGCAGGAGTGGCTAGAAGAAAACTGCAAGGATGTAGAAGAATGTATAAATTGGGGAAAAATAGATACAGCCTACAGGAAAATAAAAGAAACATTTGGAGATAAGAAAACAGCTCTATGAATATCAAGGACACTGGTGGAAAACCAGCTCTCAGCAAAGAAGGGACAGCTGAAAGGTGGAAAGAGTATATAGAGAAGCTCTACGAAGGAAATGAACTTAGAGACAATGTTGTAGGAAGGGAAGAGGAAGTAGATCAAGATGAAATAGGAGATACTATACTGAGAGATGAATTTGTCAGAGCACTGAAAGACCTAAGTCGAAACAAGGCCACTGGAGTAGATGATATTCCCTCAGAGCTACTGAAGTCTCTGGGAGAAACAGCCGTGACAAAATTATTTCAGCTGGTGTGTAATATGTACGAGACAAGTGAAGTAACCTCAGACTTTAAGAAAAATGTTATAATCCCCATTCCAAAGAAAGCAGGCGCAGACAGGTGTGAAAACTACAGAACCATCAGTTTAATAAGTCATGGTTGCAAAATATTAACACGAATTATTTACAGGAGGATGGAAAAACTGGTAGAAGCCGACCTCGGGGAAGATCAGTTTGGGTTCAGGAGAAATGTAGGAACACGGGAGGCAATACTCACTTTACGGCTTATCCTAGAAGATAGATTAAGAAAAGGCAAACCTTCATTTCTAGTTTTTGTAGATTTGGAGAAGGCTTTTGACAATATTGATTGGAATAAGCTCTTTCAAGTTCTGAAGCAAGCAGGAGTAAAATATAGGGAGCGTAAGATTATTTACAACTTGTACGAAAACCAGACAGCGGTTGTCAGAGCTGAAGGGCATGAAAGGGATGCAGTGGTTGGAAAGGGAGTAAGACAGGTTTGTAGCCTTTCTCCAATGTTGTTCCATTTGTACATTGAGCAAGCTATAAAGGGAAGCAAGGAGAAATTTGGAGAAGGAATTAATGTTCAGTGGGAAGAATTAAAAACATTGTGTTTTGCCGACGACATAGAAATTCTGTCAGATACAGCAAAGGACCTGGAAGAGCAATAGAACGGAATGGACAGTGTGCTCAAAGGTGCATATAAGATGAACATTAACAAGAGCAAAAGTAGGGTAATGGAGTGCAGTCTAAGAAAATCAGGTGATGCTGAAGGAATTAGTTTGGGAAACGAAGCAATAAAGGAAGTAGATGAGTTTTGTTACTTGGGCAGTAAAATAACAAATGATGGTCGCAGTACAGAGGATATAAAATGCAGAATGGCAATGGGTAGAAAAGCTTTCTTGAAAAAGAGAAATTTGTTAACATCGAATATTGAATTAAGCCTAAGGAATCCTTTCTGAAGGCATTTGTATGGAGTGTTGCCTTGTATGGGAGTGAGACATGGACAATAAACAGTGCAGACAGGAAGAGGATTGAGGCTTTTGAAATGAAGTGCTACAGAAGAATGCTGAAGATTAGGTGGGTGGATCGCGCAACTAATGAGGAGGTACTGAACAGAATTGGGAGAAAAGAAATTTCTGGCATACCTTGACTAAAAGTAGGGATAGATTGGTAGGACACATTCTTAGACATCAAGGAATTGTGAATTTAGCGTTGGAGGGAAGTGTGTGGGGTAAAAACCGCAGGGATGTATACAGTAAGCAGATTCAGATGTAGGTTGCAGTTCTTATGTGGAGATGAAGAGGCTTGCTTAGGATAGGACTGAAGACCAGAGCAACAACAACAACAACAACATATTTATTAAGTAAATCCTTAATAACGGTTTTCAGTTATCACTATATACATTTCTGTCCTTCAGGTCGATCATATACAGTTTGATAACACTGTTTCAAGAATTACCCATGGTTTTAATGTTATAATACCCTGTAGTACTTGAAAATTAATGATACACGTACATGGCATTTTCATGTTATTGTTCATCTATGAAGTAAAGTGAGTTAGGACATTCCTCTTTGCACCCAAGATTGCTACCAAATATGTAAACATTTCACCAAAAACTCAAGTTCAAATTCCACTGTCTACATACCCATTCAGGACTTTGAAGTTCATCAAAATCAACCATTTTTCCTGATGGAGTCAACTTTAACTGAAAGCAAGAACTATTATCTGGGACATGTAATTTTAGTCGGGGAAGACTTCAACCTTAAGAGTATAGATTGGGACCTCTCTAGTTATATTTCAGGCGGTAAAGACAAGCTGTCTTGTGAGCTACTTATGGACACATTCTCTAAAAATTGTCTTGAGCAGTTAAACCACAATGGAAATATTTTAGATCTTATAGCTACGAACAGGGATGACCTTATTACCAATGTCTGTGTAGAGATTGGAGTTAATGATAAAGACAACGTCATAGCGTCAATGGTGACCAAAGTTCATAAACCAATCAAGAAGGCTAGAAGCATGTTTTTGTTAGAAAGAGCTGATAAGCAATGTTAGGATCGCACTTAGAAAATGAATGGCATCTTTTAGTCCCCGTACAATGGATGTAGAGGAATTGTGGATTAGATTTAAATGTATTATAAATAAAGGGTTATAGAAATATGTGCCTGTAAAGTCGATTAAGGATGGAAAAGACCCCCATTATGGTATAATAATAATGTTAGAAAGCTACTGAAAAAGCAAAGTCTGTTGCACTCTCGGTTCAAAAAAGAAATGCAAATGATGACAGGTAAAAGTTAGTAGATATTTGTGTGTCTATAAAAAGATCAATGTGCAAAGAATACAATACTTACCACAGCCATACCTTAGCAAAAGGTTTTTCTGAGAACCAGAAAAAATTCTAGTCATATGTAAAATCGATAAGTGGGTCAAAGCCCACTATACAGTCCTCGATCATTCGAAGGCAGTAATAGAAGAAAGCAAACGGAAAGCTGAAGTTCTAAATTTAACTTTTAAGAAATCTTTCAAAAAGAAGGAGCACACAAATGTACCACCATATGATCAACGTAATAACTCCGAAATGGAGGATATAGTAATAGGTATTTCCGGTGTATAGAAGCAGCTGAGAGCTAAATACAAAAAAGTCTGCTGGTCCAGATGGAATACCAGTTCAGTTTTACAAATAGTATTCTGCGGCATTGGCCCCCTACTTAACTTGCATTTATCGCAAATCTTTAATTCAGCACAAAGTTCCTAGTGATTGTCTCGACTTCAAAAAGGCATCTGACGTGGTGGCAGACTGCTAACAAAGATAAGAGCTTATGGAATAGGTTCACAGATTTGTGACTGGCTGGAAGACTTCCGAAGTATTGGAAGGCAGTACGTTGTTCTCGATGGCAAGTGTTCATCAGAGACGAGTGTATTGTCAGGCATGCTCCAGGGGAGTGTGATAGGACTGTTATTATTTTCTAGCTATATGGGAGGCTGTCGTCTTTAATTGACTGTAACAACATACAGGATGAATAAAATATAATAAAATAGACGAAGATTACTCACCAGGCAAAGGAGCACAGGTGTGACAGCATCACAAATAAATAAATGAACACACACACACACACACACACACACACACACACACACACACACACACAATCGCAAGCTTTCGCAACCCAGTTGCGTCTTCAGGCAGTAGGGAAGGAGAGGGAAAAGGAAATGATGAGGGTTTTAAGGAAGGGGGTAAGGAGCCATTCCAATCCCGGGAGAGGAAAGACTTACCTTGGGGGAAAAAATGGAGGGTAAACAAATGCACACATGCCCACACATTCACACAGACACAAGTACACCTAGGCAGACATACTGTAGAAAGCAAAGAAGTTAAGTTATACAGGATGATTTAGATAAAATTTCTAGTTGGTGCGAAGAATGGCAGCTAGAATGTAACGAACATGTAAGGACAGTTGTGAGTAAGGTGGGTAGCCGACTTCTGTTTATTAGGAGAATTTTGGGAAGTTGTACTTTATCTGTAAAGGAGACCACATATAAAAAGCTTGTACGACAACGTCTTGAGTATTGCTCAAGTGTTTGGAACCTGCAGCAGATCAGTTTAAAGGAAGACATAGAAGCAGTTCAGAGGCGTGCAGCTAGGTAGGTTCGACCAATGCGCGAGTGTCATGGAAATGCTCCGGCAACTCAATTGGGAATCGTTGGAGGAAAGACAACATTCTTTTCATGTATTCCTGTTGAGGAAATTTAGAGGGCGGGAATTTGAAGCTGAGTGTAGTAGGATCTTCCTGCCGTCTACTTACATTTCACGTAATGATCATAAGGACAAGATAAGAGAAATTACGGTTCGTACAGAGGCACATAGGCAGTCTTTTTTTCCTTGTTCTATTTGGGAGTGGAATAGGAAAGGAAATGCCTAGTAGTGGTACCTTGGACCCTCCGCCATGCACCTTACGGTGGATTGGGGAGTACGTATGTAGATTTATTATTCTGCAGTAGTGGGCTCAAATGAAGTTCTTACCAGCCAAAGTTACACATGCGCGCGCGCGCACACACACACACACACACACACACACACACACACACACACACACACACACACACACACACACACACAAAAGTAACTGATTACTTTAACAATGAAAAATCTCGAATTTTATAAAATTCAAGGTAATTTCTGAGATCTCCCCAGTTGTCCTGATTCTGTAATAGAACATGGGAAAAAAGGAACGTCTAAATCTTTCCATTTACAACCTCATTGATTTTATTTTCATGATCATGTCTATTGATGTAGGTGGGTGGTAACAAAATATGTTTGCATTCAGAATTTGGTATAAGAAATTTCACTAACATATACCACAGCAACAAATAACACCTTTCTTTCAATGATGTCCACCCCAACTCATGCATCATATCTGTGACACACTCTCCCCTATATCACAGTAATATAAAATGAACTGCTCTTCCCTGAACTTTCTCTTTACCTTCCATGAATCCCAATTGGTAGGGATCCCACAATGTGCATCAATATTCGGAAATACGACGCACAAGTGTAGTGTACATCTTGTAAGTGTTCTGCCAATGAAGTTGTTCATAATTGTTATTCCTGGGTAATTAGTTGAATTTACAGCCTGCCAATGTGAATGATTTGAAATGTAAATTAAGTTTAACAGATTTCTTTTAGTGCTCGTATGGATGATTTCACACTTATTATTTAGGGAGAATTTCCTATTTTTGCACCATGCAGACATCTAAATCATTTTGTAGTTGTTTTTGATCTTCTGGCAACTCCATAAACTGATAAATGACACCATCATAGGTGAACAGTGTAACTGAGCTGTTCCCATTTTTTCCTAAATCATTTATAAAGATAAGGAAGAGAAGGGGCCCTATTAGACTTCCTTGGGGAATACTAAATATTACTTATGTTTTACTTTATGACTTTCCATCAATTACAACATACATTGGAGAACCTAAAAGTCTGCTCAAAATAACAGGAGGAACACAATTAGTGACCTACATTACTCCTCTCAGAAAATTATGGAGGGAAGTTCATTTATGACATTAATGCTAGCAAAAAATCCATCATTATCATTTAACAAGCTACAAAAGGAAAATATAAAGGGCATATAACTGTGAGGACTGGAAGGGAAACAAAGTGGAAAACAATTTTCACTAAAGTTGTACAAGGCATTTAAGATTTTGGCTTGGACATTAGAAGACAGAAAAACCCACAGCACATAACAATGTTAATCTAGGAAAAGCTATGTTCTCAAATCAGTATATAAACAAGGGCTTACCTGATACTTCTCCGAAAGCACGGAATGTGCAACTAGATGGGTGACACTCTGCCGTAATTTGTTTGTAAAAACACCTCCCATAAACTCTACCAGTTTTGTAATTTTTTTCTGAAATAGAAATTATTATATGTTACATGTGAACAATTCAACCACTGATAAACAGAAAATTAGGATTTGAATATTAATGTTGTTATATATATTTTTACCTTTGGTTCCCCATCAAAACCTGTTGTACTAATTAATAGTCCCCTCATTCCGACAGTGTAAATTGCAGAACGGCCTTCAGGTATTGAAATGCCTTCTGTGAGACAAGTTAGAATGCAGCGTGGTCCAACTATCCTGCTAAAACAGCATTGTCATCTGTTAGTTATGAATAAATCTACTGCTAAACTTACAGTAAAAACACGAACATCTTAAAGTATTCTCTTCACTACTTCAAGTAATAAACTGACAGATATAGATCTAGACAATATTTAAAGGTAACCGAATGAGAGGCTATAAAGTTGGGAAGAAAAACTGTGCCTACCTTATGCCTTACATTTCATTTTTAATTTAATTTGTTCATGGTAGGAGTGTCTTATCACAGAGTGTGATTTTTTTCCTAATTTATTTAATCAAGACAACAAGTTTCAAGATTCAAAGAAATCATTCTCTAGTCTCTCGTGTGACTGTAGAAAATGTTTAGTTACATAAAACAAATAGACTAATATTTTCAAATACTAGTCACAAGCCTGCAACACTTGACGTTTATTTGGTTACTTAAGTGCTCCTAATACACTTTGAAAACTGTGCTGGTGGGTAGTTCAAAACAAAAAACTGTATAAAATATACACACACAAAGAACAACCAAGTACATATTACCAGTCGAGCCATTTCATACAACTGACTAGTGGTGACACACTTACCTATGAATGCTGCTAGAGTGTGCTATTGTAAGTGAAATTATTTCATCTATTAACAACCATTGTTTTGTAAAAATCAAATACAAGAATTTATCAAAAGAGACAAATTGGCTGACCAGTACTTACATTTGTGCTGTACTGCCGATAGTGACACAAAAGAAAAAAAAAAGGAAAAGGATAAAAAAGGATGGGAACAGAAAGGTAATTCACAACCTAGGTCATGAGGATAACACCATCCTCATGACCTAGGTTGAGAATTACCTTTCCCTTCCCTTCCCTTTCCTTTCTTTTTTCTTCCCTTCACTCCCACCTGAGGAAAGAACTGTGTTTCGCAAGCTTGTCGTTTTTCGTCCTTTTCCTTTTTTTTTTTTTCTCTTCTTCTTCTTTTGTGTCACTACCGGCAGTACAGCACAAAGGTAAGTACTGGCCAGTCAATCTATCTCTTTTGATAAATAATTTATCATCTCTGAGGAGAATTTCCATCATTAATCGAATAAATACAAGTATGTAGTTCTTCTCGAATGTGATCATCTATTATACACCATGCAATTTACAATTAGCCAAAAGTTAAAAATGTTAAGTAAAAAATTCATAATCATAGAAGAACAACAGCTGCTATTAAAGTACTTGGAAATTACAGTTCCTCTAGCTCCTATATATGTGTTGCAATGAGTTATTCAATGTGTAGGTGAGATACTCAAGGAACAACAGCACCTAGCACTTACAAAAAAATAGCTGCAAAACCCAGCATTGCCTGGGTATATATTTTTCCTCCTGTACACGCCAACACCACTTTTCTTTCTGTCCTTCTCCTCCTCCCCCTTTCTCTACATTTATTCCCCATGCCACTCTTTTGCTTCTCCCATTTTCAATCTCTCCCTCCCTCTCTCTCTCTCTCTCTCTCTCTCTCTCTCTCTCTCTCTCTCTCTCTCTCCACTCAGGCATGCCCATCTGCACGTGTAACTTAAGATTATATTCTGTACACTTTTTTTTAATGCATTCCTCTTCCCTATCTCATCCTCTTCTAATCTATGACCATCTCATCCTTCCTACTCTTATCATCTCATCTCATATCATATCTCCCCCCCCCACCCCCTTTCCTCTGTCCATTTCTTCCTCACATCTTTTCCTACGCAGGTAATGCTTAGAGCACCACTCTCTTAAATGCTCACTACAGTGTCTGAATTACCTTTCCTTTGTTTTGAATCCCATACCTTTGACAATCACATGAAACAGTCAACAGATTTAAAAACCCTTGCCATGACTGCTTTTGCTCTCTCTGATAACAGACCACACTTTTGGTTCGGCATGCGCTCTTTGCAGCACATGCATAACAGAGGAATGGGGTCTCTGCAGGTCAGCACACACTGCATGCAGCACAAGCAGAGCAGTGCATAGCACTCACACAAGGCAGCATGTGCTGCATATCCACTGCAAACCTCTCAGTAGTGTTAGATTTAAATCTTTAGATTCAAAAACCAATCAATTTAAAAGCTTTACTTATTTATTTGTGGACAGTGCACATAAGAGCAATGAAAGGTCTCTGTTTAGCAACATTCAAATGTGAAGAAAATATGACAAATGTGTGTGGTCCTTTGAAATTTATCACCTATTTAGGGAACTCTTCCCACTAAACAGAAGACAATTCAAGGAGATTCAAACACTAATACAAGAAATCTTAAAAGAGAAACAACATAGCTTACAAAATGCTCTGCTTACCAAAGAAAAATTAGGGATCTCATTAGGTTTGTAATTAAAATCATTTATTTTGTTCTCAATTCTAAAAGAATTGAGAAAAACAACTGTCACTATAAATTCAGTAATTGGAAGAATCTTTGTACACCTGATATTTTTAATCATGAATGTGGTGTAGTTTTACAATCAAACTTTGTAGTGACACTGGTAGGCTTTTGACATACCTATGGTTGAAAAATACATGGACATAAAAAGTTCTAGGAATTTTAGTTTCCTCGTATCATGACATTCACACATAAAGAATTACTTTCTTAGCTCTTTATTCTCAGCTCTTCATCATCTCAAATACCATGATTTTGACCACTGTTTCTTTCTTTCTCTTGGGCAGCAGGCAGGAACTATTCTTGTATGTCCAGTAAGTCATTACATAACTCCCTTCCATATAGGTCAAGAAAGGTGGTGGGCGGGGGGGGGGGGGGTGGAAGAAGCATCCAGATGGCCTGGGTTATGGAGCACCTGTTGAAATCAAGCATATGTTCAACTTCATGGTGTGTCTCAGGGTAGTGGTCTTTGACTTTGAGCACAGTTTAGCAGTGGCTGATCATTCTAATAGATGGATGTATTCCTTTGGGAAGAGATGGGGTTGGGGGTGGCAAAGTGATGGTCTAGGATGTTATGGAGGTTGTGTGGGCAATGGAATGTCACTTTAGGAGGAGTGAGGAGGATCATGGGCAGGATGTGACATTTCAGAGCATGATGATAGATAATCAAAATCTTTGCAAAGGAAGTGGTGTAGTTGTTCCACTCCACAGTAATATTGGATGACGAGAGGCATGGGCCAAAGAAAAAGAGAAAAGCAGTGGTTAATATCATGGTACTCGAGGCTATGAAGAGTTGCGAATAAAGAGCTAAGAAAGTGACCCTTTATGTGTGAATGTAATTATGAACCATAGACATGTCAAAAGCCTATTATTTGGCTGCAGTTCACTTACAGCTGAACATGCTTTTGGTCACAGAGCTGTAAAACACTAACACAATTCCACCAAAAGTCAGGAGAATATCTAGTAGACTTTAGATGTGTCACAACAGGAAACGCCAACTCTTTTTGTAATTCCATTACTAGTTTGGGAACTGTAAAATTCTATCTACTATCTTACACTTAACTTTGTTACATTCAAATTATCAACTAACACAATGCCTGAAGTACTACATCAAACAGTTTCTTCTTTTCCTTGAAAATTACTTTATGTTATACTCACACACATTTATTATTGCACAATTGTTCGTAGGCAAGACCTTCGAATTCTGAGAAGACAAAAACATCTTTTTTCACTGGGCTCAGTTTTAGACACGAGTTTTCTGTGATCCATTCTGGATGCAGGGATTGTTCAACACAGCTCTGAAACAATGGTATAAATAAAATAAAAAGATGACAAGCATTGTACAGGGCAATGAAAAAGCATGATAACTGATCACAGTGGCTATCTGTGAGTCTACTATATAGACATTTACCTATGAAATGAAATTTTCGAAGTACCATAATTTATTACACTAAGTGTAAATTATTTGTTAAGCTCAAAATATGAATAACTTAGTCTAAAATGATTCTGTTACTTTCAGAAAGAAGGAATTTTGATGTTTATGTTGTCAATAATTATTACTCCCCTCTCCAAAAGCATTGGAGAGGTGGTATCTTGTTGACTGTTATTACATTCTTTTTTGATATTTTTATGAGAGTAATAAAGTATTTCCACCCTCGTGAACTACAGACATTATCGAGATGGGATGACTTGTGTCCCTCGACGATACAGATAGACGTACCATAGTTGCAAGCACAGTGCAGGAGTATTTGTGGAGAGGCCAGAAAAACGTGTGGTTCATGAAGAGGGGCAGCAGCCTTTTCAGTAGTTACAGGGGGAACGGTCTGGATAATTGATTGAGCTGGCCTTGTAACATCAGCTAACATGGCTTTGCAATGCAGTTCCTGTGAATGGCTGAAAGCAATGGGAAACTACAGCCGTTAATTTTCCCGAGGACATGGAGCTTTACTGTATGAATATATGACGATGGCATCCTCTTGGGTAAAATATTTCAGAGGTAAAATAGTCCCCCATTCGAATCTCCATGCGGGGACTACTCAGGAGGAGGTCATCATCAAGAAAAACAAATGGGCTTTCTACAGATCGGAGTGTGGAAAGTTTTATTCCTTAATAAAGTAGGTAAGTTAGAAAATTTGAAAAGATAAATGGATAGGTTGAAGTTAGATATGGTGGGGATCGGTAAAGTTTGGTGGCAGGATTTTTGCTCAGGTGAGTACACGATTATAAATACAAAATCAGTTGGTGGTAACACAGGAGTAGTTCTCATAATGACTAAGAAAATAGGAATGCGCATAAGTTACTATGAACAGCGTACTGAACGCATTGCAGGAGCAAAGATAGACACAAAGCCAACACTGATTACAGTAGTACAAGTTTATATACCAACTAGCTCTGGCGATGAGGAAATCGAAGAAAAGTATGAGGAGATGCAAGAAATTATTCAGGCCATTAAAGGAGGAGAAAAATTGATTGTGATGGGGGACTGGAACTCGGCAGTAGGAAAGGAAAGAGAAGACTATGTAGTGTATATGAATTGGGAATAGGAATGAAAGAGGATACTGCCTGGTAGGATTTTGTGCAGAGCACAATTTAATTATTACAAACACTTAGTTTAATCATCATGAAAGAATCTTATATGCGTGGAAGAGACCAAGCGACACTGGGAGATATCATAGACTTTTATATAATTGTAAGTGAAAGGTTTAGGAACAGGTTTTAAATTGTAAGGCATATCCAGGAGCACATAGAGACTCTGACCATAACACATTGGTTATGAACTGCAGATTAAAACTTAAGAAACTGAAAAAATAAATAAATAAACATAAAAAACTAGAAAATTAGAGATAAAACATGGACAAATCAAAAGAACCAGAGGTGGTTGAGATTTTAGGAGGGAGCATTAGGCAAGGATTGACCCTAACAGGGGAAAGTAATAGAAGAGGAAATGATACCTTTGAGAGACAAGATAGCGAAAGCTGCAGAGGATCATACAGGCAGAAGGACAAGGCCTAATAGAAATCCTTGTATAACACAGGAGATACTGAACTAGATTGATAAAAGTAGAAAATATAAAAATTCATCAAGTGAAGCAGAAAAAAGGGAGAACAAATGGCTAAAAATGAGTGACAGGAAGTGCAGACTGGGTAAGGAGGAGTGGCTCGAGGAGAAATGCAAGTCTGTAGAAGAATGTATAACTGTGGGGAAGATAGATACCTCCTTCAGGAAAATAAGAGACATTTGGAGACAGGAAACGCAGAGGTATGAATATCAAGAACTCAGATGGAAAATCAGTACTAAGCAAAGAAGGGAAAGCTGGAAGGTGAAAGGAATGTGTAGAGGGCCTGTACAAACGAAATGAACATGAGGGCAATATTCTAGAAATGGAAGAAGAAGCAGAGGAAGATGAGGTTAGAGATACGATACTGCGAAAATAATTTGACAAGGTCCCTGGAGTAGATGTTCTGTCTGAACTGCTATTATCGTTAGGAGAATCAGTCATGAAGAAAATGTTCCACCTGGTATGCAACATGTATGAGATGGGGGAAAGACCCTCACATCAAGAATATCATAATTCCGATTCTTAAGAATACAAGTACAGACGTATGTGAAAATTACAGAACTATCAATTTAATAAGTCATGGTTGCCAAATACTAACACAAATTATTTACAGGCGAATGGAAAAACTGGTGGAATCCGACCTTGGGGAAGATCAATTTGGATTTAGAAGAAATGTACAAACACACAAGGTAACATTCACATTACGACTTATCTTAGATGATAGATTAAGGAAAAGAAAACTTACATTTTTCGCATTTGTGTATCTGGAGAAAGCTTCTGACAATGTTGACTGGAATACCCTTTTTAGACTCTGAAGGTAGTAAGGGTAAAATGTTGGGAGCAAAGAGTTATATTCAACTTGTACAAAAACCAGACAGCAGTTATTAGAGTCTAAGGTAATGAAAGGGTCACAGTGTTAGGGAAGGGAGTAGGACAGGGATGGAGCCTTTCCCCAATGTTGATCGCTCTATACATTGAGCAAGCTGTAAAGGAATGCAATGAGAAATTTGGAGAGAGAATTATGTAATACTCTCAGAGACAGCAAAAGACCTGGAAGAGCAAATGAATGGAATGGACATTGTCTTGAAAGGAAGATATAAGATGAACATTAACATGAGTAAAACAATGATCATGGAATGTAGTGTCAGAAAATCAGGTGATGCTGAAGGAATTAAATTAGGTAATGAGACGATAAAAGTTTTAGATGAGTTTTTTTTTTTTACTTGGGTAGCAAGATAACTACTGATGGCTGAAGTAAAGAAGATTTAAAATGCAGAATGGCTATGTGAAGAAAAGAATTTCTGAAAAGGCAAATTTGTTGACATCCAATATTAGTCTAAATGTTAGGAAGTCCTTTCTGAAAGCATTTGTCTGCAGTGTAGCATTTTATGGGAGTGAAACGTGGACATTAAGGAGTTCAGACAAAGAGATGATATAAGCTTTCGAATGGTGATGCTACAGATGAGAATGAAAAATTTAATCTGCCAGGAAATTTCATATCAGCGCACACTCCACTGCAGAGTGAAAGTTTCATTCTGGAAACATCCTGAGGCTGTGGCTAAGCCATGTCTCCACCACACACATTCTTCCAGGAGTGCTAGTCTTGCGTGTTTTCAGGAGAGCTTCTGTAAAGTTCCATGTCAAATTGCCTAACATTTTCCTGCTCAACCATCCTGGATTTTGATGAAATTTTGTGTGAACATTTGCACATGTCCCCAATGAACATTGGCAAATTTTAAGGCTCATAAAAGTAATACTGGCGGAGATATATTCCAATGTTTGACGCCATGTGCGACTTTGCACAGAGAGAGAGTGAATTTCTGATGACTTTGAGCTGTTATAACTCTAGCAATATTATGTTGATAGAAATGAAATTTTTCCATCTTGTTCCATTGTATGCATTCTTTTAGGAATAATAATGAGATTAATTTTACATGCCATTTACAGCCAGGAAAAGTCTGGCAAAGTTGCTCCAAAAAATTAAGCGCCCAAAAAAACTTCAAAGTTTGGTGCTCTATATCTCAGGGACTAAAGCTATGAAGAATGTCAAACTTGGCACGTGGTAACCTAACAGTACAAGGTTCTCAAGCATAAAGTTTCATTTGTGTACCAGTTCTCCTTTCCAATACTGAATTAATTAACTGCAAATTTGAAGATTTTAGAAAAAGACGAAAAATGCAGAATTTTTGACATTATTTTGTAAAAAAAAAACTACATTCTATAAAACTTTCCAAATTGGGCTAGTTAAAAAGATCTTTGTTTTAATTAAAAAAAAAAAAAGTATTTGATCACAACCCGGGCTAAAAATACTAGATAATTTGAATCAAAGTTGAATGCATAAATCACAAAATAAATAAAAACACATACCTGCTCTATGTTTGACTGCTGTGGTGTTGCCAACATTTACAGTGTGGTTTCTAGTAAACTTTCAAAACCAATCTCATATGCAACAACATGTTTCACGGAACCACAGACACATGGCTATAATGCCCAAGTTTGACGAACAATGAAGCAAACAAGGTGGGAAAATAGCAGTGCGAAAAAAGGTTTACCTTTGGGTTTTTATATCTATTTAATGAAAGCCATGATAAATGTGAAACTTTGCACACAACAATTAAGTAACACAAGGTTTTCCAAAATAAATTATCATTTACATACTGCTTTCCTGACTTCTACTAAAACCAGGTCCAACTTACGATTTTTGTAAAAATAACAAAATCTATCGCTTTCAACTTGGTTTTAAGAAATCTGTTTCTATAATTGATTTCATAGGTCGTACAGTTAGAAAGAGCATGTTTCCAAGCATTCTGAAAATCGGATTCTGTTTTACAATCTTCTGTAACAATAAACTTTAAGAAATGTACCATGGCAACCGGCTACTCTCCAGCAGCCTCTTGTCTGTGTTTTACTGCACGTATTTTTTGTTTGTGTATTGACAAGTAACATCACACTTTATTGTGACGAACCTAAACTCAACCACGGAACTGAGGTCCTGAGACCACCCTCACTTAAGAGCCTTACGCTGACTTTGCTTTTGTCCAGGCCTCCCCCAGCTGAACAACTGGTTTACAACCCTATCCCCTGACTCTGGTCCTAAAAAACAGGTCCAGTTTACAACCCAGTCCCACGACGGTGGCTTGAAAAAGCAGGTCCTGTTTGCTGTGAAAATTCCGACCATTTGCCCGTGTTCCGCCTATCGCTCACAAGCCTCAGCTTAAAGTGCAGTGTGTTTCACGGTTGAATGCAGAGAATAGTAGATGCAGTGTTGGTCTTCAAGTTTAGCTTCCTGTACAGCCTGCAGTGACATGCTGGTTACCTAACCCTGTCTTCTTAGTAGTGGTCCTTACAAGATATTGTAAAACTTAGTCAAACTACTTTCCAGTTTTATATATTCTGTTTGAAATGGACACTAGTTTGTCAATGAGTGATGATCCAGTCCAGTACCTGAATGTGTAATTGGAAAGAAATTATCCTAAAAATGTTACAACCTTGGGCAATTTCTATTCTAAGAAAACCAGATTCGAATTTGTGGACAGTTGGTCAGCAGAGCAAAAATTATTTGGTTCTCTATTATCAGAGGTCAGGCTTACGGATAATGACCAAGTCTGCATACAGCCCTACGCCACAAAGGAAAATACCTCAATAAGTATGAGATAGTGCAAAAATCATGTTGCAATCCACCTAGGAAGAAAAATCATATACCGGTAGTGGAAAGCTATTTGTGTAAAATATATCTTACCATGTCCAGCAGTTTGAAAAAAGCTACAAAAAATAATGTAAAGCCTGGCCAGAAAATTTGCACTAGATGTACAACGCAGTAGGCCTACATGCAAAATACTATTCAGCAGTCAGATTCTCCATCTTCAGATGAATTGCTAATTGATACTTCGGAAACATTAAATCAAAGTTTAATTTTTCTTCCCCACTGTAAATTCCGAGGTTAGCCACCAGAGATAAACCTATCTATGTAGGAAAGAAAATTGAATGTGTGCAAGGTCTGAGTGCAGTCAAGATCACATCTGTAGCTGGAATTTCTGCAGGAGAATGACAATCAAACCTATCCGAAAAAGAAAGTTGCCACTTATGTAAAGATTATGTTGATCATATTGAGGAACTAAGAAAGGAAATTAATAATATATGAGGACAGTTTACAACTCACCGCAAAGATGTGGCGACGAGCTGCAACAGGCACATACAAAAGATACACACATACAACACATTCAGCTATCGGCCATGGCCTTCTTCAGAAAATAGAACACTCACGCAATCACACAACACAGTCACACAACCATCACCTCCGACTGTCACACTTCGAATCACGCTCTGCAGCGAATCGGGGATGGGAGGGGAGGGGAGAGGGTATAGGAAGGTTACGTCACGGTGGTGGTGGTAATAATGAGATGCAGTTTAGGAATGGAGTGGGGAGGCGGGTGAGGGGAGAAAATAAAATAAAATAAATATTTATAGAAAATGCATGCACACTGCAAGTACACAAGACCGCATACACGCACGCACGCACGCACGCACGCACGCACGCACGCACACACACACACACACACACACACACACACGATCGCACATTCACACACCACTCAAAATAGGCGAGGTTTGGGATAGAGAGGTAGGAACTGTAAGGTATGGAGAAAAAATATAGGGAGGTTATCGTAGGTTGATGCCTGGTTGATTTCGGGATCGGAGTATGTATTGTAGGGATAACTCCCATCTGTGCAGTTCAGAAAAGCTGGTGGTGGATGGGAGGATCCAGATGGCCCGGGTTGTGAAGCAGCCATTGAAATCAAGCATGTGCTCCGCTGCATGCTGTGCCACAGGGTGGTCCACCTTGTTTTTGGCCACAGTTTGGCGGTGGCCATTCATCCTAATGGACAGCTGATTGGCGGTCATGCCAATATAGAAAGCTGTACAGTGTTTGCAGCGCAGTTGGTAAATTACGTGGCTGCTTTCACAAGTGGCCCGGCCTCTGATAGGGTAGGATAAGCCTGTGACAGGACTGGAATAGGAAGTGCTGGGTGGGTGGATTGGACAGGTCTTGCAGCGGAGTCTTCCACAAGGATATGATCCCTGTGGCAGTGAGCTGGGTTTCGGGGTGGCATAAGGATGAACTAGGATGTTGTGAAGGTTGGGGGGGGGGGAGGGCGACGGAACACCACTTTAGGAGTGGTGGGCAGGATGTCTATCATTTCTGGGCACGACAATAGAAAATCAAAGCCTTGGTGAAGGATGTAATTTAGTTGTTCGAAACCAGAGTAGTACTGGGTGACAAGGGGAGCGCTATTTTGTGGATGGTTACTGGTGTTAGAAAGAGGATTTGGGGTGTGTGAGGACATGGCACGGGAGATTTGTTTGTGGACTAGGTCTGTGGGGTAGTTTTCTGAATATGCTGAAGGTCTCACAAAGGCCTTCACAAACAGAAACTCGTTATTCCCATTTAACCCATCCCCAACACCGTGACGTAACCTTCCTATCCCCTCTCCTCCCTGATTTGCTGCAGAGCGTGATTCGAAGTGCGGCAGTCGGAGGTGATGGTTGTGTGACTGTGTTGTGTGCCTGTGTGATTGCGTGAGTGTTCTATTTTCTGAAAAAGGCCATGGCCGATAGCTGAATGTGTTGTATGTGTGTGTCTTTTGTATGTGCCTGTCGCAGCTCGTCGCCACATTTTTGCGGTGAGTTGTAAACTGTCCTCACTATATTAATTCCAACCTGGACTTTCCATTATTATAAGAAAGGAAATTGATACATCCAATAGGGCAAGAAAACTACAACTACTGAATATGGCACCAAAAAGTTGGTAAATACAGGAAACAGTAGCATAGTTTGGAATTTCAGAGCACACTGTCAAGTCAGCATGAAAGTTAAGGAAAGAGAAAGGCATTTGTCCTATACCAGAAGCGAAAGTCAGCAAAACCCTGGTAAAATCAGTTTAGGTTCGTCACAATAAAGTGTAATGTTACTTGTCAATACACAAACAAAAAATACGTGCAGTAAAACACAGACAAGAGGCTGCTGGAGAGTAGCCGGTTGCCATGGTACATTTCTTAAAGTTTATTGTTACAGAAGATTGTAAAACAGAATCCGATTTTCAGAATGCTTGGAAACATGCTCTTTCTAACTGTACGACCTATGAAATCAATTATAGAAACAGATTTCTTAAAACCAAGTTGAAAGCGATAGATTTTGTTATTTTTACAAAAATCGTAAGTTGGACCTGGTTTTAGTAGAAGTCAGGAAAGCAGTATGTAAATGATAATTTATTTTGGAAAACCTTGTGTTACTTAATTGTTGTGTGCAAAGTTTCACATTTATCATGGCTTTCATTAAATAGATATAAAAATCCAAAGGTAAACCTTTTTTCGCACTGCTATTTTCCCACCTTGTTTGCTTCATTGTTCGTCAAACTTTGGCATTATAGCCATGTGTCTGTGGTTCCGTGAAACACGTTGTTTCATATGAGATTGGTTTTTAAGATTTACTAGAAACTGGTATCTGTAAAAGAAGTGTCTAATGTACCCTACTTTCACCTTCTCACAAAAAGTTATGTTTAAAAATAATTTTTTAAACTATTGGAAAATAGTAGGAGGCTGAATTTTTTTTTATGCCACAGCCCTGTGCTGCAAGACTATTAAGTATTAAATTTCACGTTCAGCATGCATTTACTTCAGGAGATATAAGAATCCAAAGTACACACTTTTTTCGCACTGGGATTCAAATTATCTAGTATTCTTAGCCCGCGTTGGATGCTCAAAGAACTTTTTTTTTTTTTGCAGTTAAAAGTCTTTCTAATTAAACCAGTTTGGAAAGTTTTATAGAACATCGTTTTTTACAAAATAAGGTCTAAAATGCTGCATTTCTGGTCTTTGCGTGCCGATATTTTGGAGAAACTTTGCCAGCCTTTTCCTGGCTGTATATGGAATGTAAAATTATTTTCATTATTAGTTTTAAAAGAATGTATACAATGGTACAAGATGGAAAAATTTCATTTCTATCAATGTAATATTGCCCGAGTTATAATTGCTCATGTCGTCAGAAATTCTCGCTCTCTCTGCACAAAGTCACGCATGACGTCAAGCAACTGACTACCTCAGCCAGTAGTGCTTCAACAAGCCTTAAAATTTACCATTGTTCATTGGGGACAAGTGCAAATGTTCACACAAAATTTCAACAAAATCCGCAATGGTAGAGTAGTGAATGCTAGGTGAGTTTACATGTAATGACCAGAGTGCTAATCTTGCAAGAGAACTTCTGTGAAGTTTGGAAAGTAGGAGACAAATTATTGGCAGATGTGAACTTGTGAGGACGGACCATGAGTCGTGTTGGGATAGCTCAGTGGTAGAGCGCTTGCCTGTGAAAGACAAAGATTCCAGGTTTGAGTCCCTGTTCCTTCTCACCATTTTAATCTCCCAGGAAGTTTCAACAATTGAGCAGTTTATCTATATCCAGACCTCATCTTTACGAGGCAATCTTAATACTAGCAAAATCCAATAATGATAATGGCATCAGCATAATCTAAAGCAGCATGACCTAAACTTTCATCATAAATTCAATACAGAATATTACTAATTACACATTGTCAAAAACAATCTGTCAAAATCACTAGGAAGCTTCATTTATAGCACTATTTAATAATAGTTATCATTGCACTAATACCTATTGCAGTGCATCTGTTCTGCTTAAGTGAGTGAAGCCAGATCCTCTATATACTGCACGTTCTAAGTCATTCATTAAATAAAATATGAATATTTTTAGACCAAAATGAATTTCTCTATTGATGAAGTCAAACTCTGCAGGGGTACGGTAGTTTGCAATATAAATTAACAGATAACCACTAAGATTATGAGGTTTTGTCTATTCATTTCTTATAACAATCATGGTGGGCATTACATCTTAATTTTTATATATTTGTTCGAAACAGTGATCAATTGACATCCATACTGATAGCAACTGTAACTTGTTGATCGCCAAAAACTTTTGCATACACAGCTTTGATTTGTTTATATAGTACAATTGTAACACACTTTCTTATTGGCTGTGGCATTGTGACTCGTCATTGGCTGCTCTGCCATTCCTTAACCCAGTGAGCACGAGCTGCATAAACTGCAGTTTTAGCCATGAATCATTTACAAATGACAGATAAACAGGTAGAAGGGCAGTTCCACGAGAAAGTGGACATAAACCTCAAAAATGAAAATAAATCTTACGACAAATCCAATTACCATTAATTTTTTTTTTAATTTCAGGCTCCTTTTTATGTTAAGAACTGCTGGAACTGAGCAAATGGTTTTATAACTTGTCTAATATTTCAGCTTGTAATATCCTTGAAAATAAAAATTTTAAAGCAATGCAAAAAAGCACTGTAAAGGCACATATTAATAAAAAAAAAATCTCTGAAAAAGTATACAAAAAAACCTAAGCCAGTACATTTCAGTAGCTTATATTGAATTTATTCCATTACTATGATTCCCAGCACAATTTTTCCTGTCATTCCGTTACCACAAAAAGTCTTGAAATTTATTTTTCAGTACCAATGCAATTTTATAGAAGGTTGAAAATATGTATGCAAATACAGATTTGAAAGATAAATAGATGCCCAATAATGAAAAAACGTGTTATTTATTTTAACAATTTAATTTTTAATGGTAACGAAATGACAAATTTTATAATGGAATGCCTGACATTCCTTGAGATGTTTTTTTTACTACAGTTGTAGGCAGCTATATGTTGGCTATGCTGCAATTGTTAGCAGTTGTATATTGGCTGTATTGTTGGTAAAAATTGGATGACCCACTAGGTTAGCCGTGTGGTCTAATGCACCACTTTCCAAGCTGGGGAGGCGTCCTGGCCCCACACGGCAAATTAACGAAGGAGGTGTGCTTTTTAGGTGGTTTTCCACATCTGCCTAGGTGAATACTGGGCTGGTACCAAAGTCCCGCCTCAGTTACACGATTTGAAAACACTTTCACACCTATAACAATATACAGACATTTGGGGTACACATTTCCTCCGGACTGGGGGGGGGGGGAGGCATAGGGTGGTGAGAGGAAGGGCATACAGCCACCCCATAAATATTAACCACACCTAATCCAAATTAACAAGGCCCAGCCTGCATGTGCGGGAACATGGCCAAAGAGAAAAGAGAGTTGGTAAAAATTGGAGGAAATGTGTATGCAAAGGTGGAAAGTCTTGTGAAGCAACAAACATAGTTTTCAGGGAGAAGACACTTACATTCAGTTTGTCTAAAAAGCAACTGCTGAACGGTGAGCTAATAATCCTCTCTAGTTAAAATGTACAATGAAATGACTGACTGGATTCACACTACATTAGAATTTAGTTATTTATTTTGAGAAACAGTCTTTCTTCTTCCATAACCTAAGCCAAATAAATAGTTTTGCTGGACAACACTGCTAATGACTAAAGAAAAAAATGTTACTTACTTCCTATCTACTACAATATAATGTCGGATATTGTTGAATGTCACTACCAAATAGACCTGATATTTAAAGCAACTTTGCTGCATTGCATTGCTATAAGTT
Organism: Locusta migratoria; assembly: GCA_026315105.1. Taxonomy (NCBI): domain Eukaryota; kingdom Metazoa; phylum Arthropoda; class Insecta; order Orthoptera; family Acrididae; genus Locusta; species Locusta migratoria. The sequence continues at coordinate 984,803,661 of CM048744.1, read as the reverse complement.
TACTAAAGTGAAAACAATTATTTTTTATTTAAAAGAGATTGCATTTTTATAGAAAGATTTTTTGTGGGGCAGGTGATTTATGTTGAAGACAGTTACAAAATTTCATCATCAAAGATGGGTATGTATTTACATTTCCTACACAAGATGATAAATGTTGGGTAGGGGAAAAAATAAAATTGTACATAAAATGGCTGCACCTTCAGTAGACCAGAGGAATATGTACCATTTTCCCCACCCAGTGAGCAATCCAGAACGAAAGTAGTAATTTTCAAGTGAAAGTGTCATTCTGCTAGAGATTTTTTTACTGTCATTGTTGAAATATTTGTTTGATGCATATTTCTTCTATACTATTTTGTTTCCCATTTACTCCTCTTCATGTCATAATTTATGTAAATTTTTATAGTAAATGGTTGGGCTGAATTACTGTTGTATTATAAATGATGATAATATGCATGTCCAAATTATGTCATTCCGTTACCAGGTAGTTTTTTCACATAGGTCAAAATAAGTGAATGGGATATAAACTTTTACATTATTAAAATTATGTTTCTTTGCTTATGTTGGATATACAGTAAAAAAAAAAATTGGCTTTCATAATTATTCTTGACCTTTTCATTATCCTTAAAGTGCCAAACAAATCCTGAAAGTCATTCCATCACTCATGGAACTGCACAGAAGCTAACCTTGGGGGCTTTCAGTTTGAATTTAGGAGAAATGTAGGAACATACAAGGCAATAACAACATTATGACTTATTTTACATGATAAGGAAAGGCAAACAAGTCACTCCATGTAAAAATAACGTAAGTGCTGACTTGATCCTATCAAGATTTTCATAAAATTTTGTGTGTTCATTACACATAACAAGAAAAATACTAAATCACGGAATTTTAGCACAAGGAATATTAGAGTAATGGTCATTCAAAGTTCTAAAAATGAGCAGAAAATTTGAGAAAAACTGCTGATGCAAATGTTGATACAAAACATAAGCAAACATAGGCCTACTCACTCAACAGAAAACTAAATAAAATGTGTTACCGGTACTAATGAAAGAAATACTCTATTGTTTTATAGTTGTCACACACAAGTAAGTAGGAGAAACAGTTGTTATTACTTAAACAGTTCACTTCTTTCTCTGTTATTTTTGCAGATTAATGTCATTCAGGAGTTCTGTATTTCCACATACGATTTCATAATAACCAACACATGAAGTACTCTGGAAATGAGTTTTCACTATAATAATTTCTCTCACAGTTTTGCAGCCCACAAACTATATTTGTGTTAGAGAACACTTTGTGCGGCAGTATTAGCGCCAGGTAGAGCTAGCAAAAATCATCGCACCAGATATCTTCATGTGTAAATAAGTTGAATGAGAGACCAAGCTTTGGCACCGAGCTTCTCTTTGAGTTAAAGTATATTTTATTTATTGTTTGATGATGCCGTCACTTCATCTCAATTTCGTTACACTGAACATTACCTAAAACCACGTTGTTTGAAGATATAGAACGGTTGGTAAAAAACGGGACATTATACATTCCATAGATTTATTTTGTCGGTCCAGCAAGGCACTTCAACTAAATAAGTGCCAATCCCTTAAAATATGGGATGTCTGGCCACCATATGCTAGCAGTATAGCCACGGTTAGATGATAGGGTTAACCAACTGCAGCATATTACGGTATTTGACATTGCCAGGTATGTCCCCTCCCACAAATGCAAGGACTGTAGCCCCAACACAGAAGTAACATCCTGCAAGTGAAGGGAGGATGTGCTACATAAGATGGTAAAATTTTACAACACTTCTCACTGGGCTCCAGTACTTATGTTGTCAACAGATGAACACTGAAGTGTAGAATTGCGTTAATATTTTTCACGAGCTACAGAGTAAATGTTATTGCTGCTCGTTTTACTCGCAGCAAATTTAATACTGTTCCTGCTCTATGGTCGACAGTTTCTTGTATGTACAATTGGCCGTTCAGAAAAAAATAATTTTCGTTTTAATTGAAGTTGTCACGAAAAAACATTTATTGATCATCTGAGTTACCATCATTACAGTTGGTGCCAACATAACCACTGCAGCCTGGTGAGCAGCGTCGTACAATTTAACCCATAAGGCTCCCTACAGCCCTTCTTAACAGCCTAATCAGGGCTTCTTGCTTTCCCAAATTCAAATATGTTCTGGCACCCAGCAGAATGACACCCACTTTTCCACCATTGGTGGAAGGGCAGCTGTTGTATCAACATCTCTACTAGATGCATGTACTGCAGTTGCAGTGCACTAACATAATAGCAGCAGATAAAGAATGAACAGTGCCTTCAGGACCTCATGACACTGCTGAAAAAACGGCATATTCGCTGAGAAGGTGAATCATAGGGTCACAGTTGAGGAACACCATGAAATAGCCAACAGAGTTCCCATGTTTGGAACCATACGTATGTATACCACAGAAAAACCATTAATCTTATTTAAAATGGTAAGAAATGAAGACATATATAAGATCTGGAGTTTGGTCTTCCTTAAGAGTCATTAGAATTAAAACAAGCCCTTTAGAGTGGCCAAGGTGATAATCTGCTCCAACCATGATGTATGTAATAGGACCTACGTTAAAACCAGGCACTCCCATACCTAAAAGGCAATCTTTTGTGCAAATCCCACAAGACCTTGTCAATCACTGCCAATTACAAAAAAGCTTTTCCATTGGAGCCTGAGAAGTGGTACCGTATGCTGGTGTGTATGACAAGTACAGTGTGTTAAATACAATTTCATAGAGAATGTAATCATCAGAGGATTCCATGAGAAGAAAGAACAAGAGGAATGAAAATACACTGTAGAGAATGAAAGGAGGAAAATACATAAGCTATTTAATATAGTATTCAGTTTGCCAAAACATTTAAAATATGAACTCAATTACACATACAATTTAAAGCAGAAGGGAATACTATATGAGCAACATCACCACTAGTGTTCTTTATTGTGCTTAAACTTTGTAGTAACTACCGACAGTGCATTGTACGAAAGGTGAACAGCTGATCGCTGGAATCTGTCAAAACTGGAAACGACTAACTCAAGCCGCCCACACCTCAGGTAGTTTCACGCTTTCTATTTCATTATGTTCATGTTTAAACTATTGTTATTAAGGGACAGTTCAAAATATTTCCCACTGAATCGGAAATACTGAATGAAAACAAAGTGTGACGTTGACAAACTATCTTGGATGATTATACATACCGTAATACCGGAAAAAACTAAAATGTTCCTTCACCGTCGAAGTAGGCCTATTATAAGAAATTAGAAGCCTAACACTAATCGAAAGGGGTATACTTGGATTATTTTTGTTAAGTGGTAAAGTGACACAAAACATAAGAGTCACTTAAGATAATAAATGTTACAAATTTTTGCACAGTTGTTTCTACAACCTAATCAATGGGGGGATAAGCTTCGATTCACGTTCTTCCAACAACTGAATAACGTGCTACATGGAGACGTCGGGAGTAACTAGAACTGCTTTCAATATAATCATATGAAATTGTGCTTTTTCATACGAAGGTCTAAACGCTAATATCGTTAATATGAATCCTATGTTTATATTTGATTCATTACCGTGTACGCGGATTTCATATCATTTGAACACGCCTCCTCCGATGAGCATTGTTGGGGAATAACAAAATATATATTCACATTCTCTTGAGACTCGCATAAGGACATGTCGACTACAGATACGAAACAACTTCACAACAAACATACACATTAGCACAATTTCTTAAACTGCTTCTTGCCGCGCTTGTCAAAGATACGTATGCCAAAGACTATCAACAATAAAGATAAGATACCACCCATCCCACCTGTCTGCTTTATTTGTTTTCCATTAATTGGACTCATGCATGAAGTATTTAGCAAATGAAGTGTAGAACTGTTGTAATAACTGTGGACCTGACAGACATGTTAAAACAATTGTATACAACATATTGATATAAAGTTATCTGCCACTCAACACATCCCGCAATCTAATTGATGAGTAGACAGGCCAGTTCACACAAGTGTATCACGTCCAGTAAGCTCACTGATCACGTCACGTCACCACTTCGTCCGTCAGAACCTCCTTGGTCAGAACAATCCTGATTGTATTTCCAATGGTGACATTCACACTGTCCGTCACCGGACCGTCACGTTACGTCAAGCTTTCTCGAGAAGATTGTTTTGACGGAACGGTCGTCTGCTGACAGTTTATATGCAAGTGTATCTTATTAATCTCTATTTTACTGCTATAGTCTGATTTAGCGGTAAATTCCAAATGTTTCAAGATAACTTAAATATTTTTCTCAATTGAGTATCCTAAAAATGGGGTCGGATATCTGAAACCGAAATATGATTCATATTTCGTAATATTGTAAAAGAAAAGACTGAATCAAACTGTTTATTTGAATAAGATTGTATTTTGATGACGCATTTGTCATTAAATAATATTTTAAATGAAAAGTCAGTGCTAATTAAAGACAAAAATTAACTTGTTTATGGCGGTATTAGCAATGTCAGTGGGCAAATCGTAATGGATAAAGAAAACAGGCTCTATTTAGGCTCTTATAAATATTGTTTGATGTGTCACATGTTTATTTTTTCGCATAAAAATAGATGTCGATGTTTTGAAACGTTTCAGTTTCCAAAACTTGACCACACTACGTTGGCGAAAAACATGCATTGTAAAGTTTTCTTTGGCCATCAATAACATTTAGCGTTGGTTTCCTCAATTCCGGTATTTAATTATGACATAACAGGTCGCCACTCATAACCTCACTTTCATCAGCGCATATTGGGATAGGCAAGTGACGAGGTGGAGTATGACGCAAAGTTTTAATACAACTAGACGCGAAGGTGCCATGACATGACGTACAGTGTGAAGTGGCCTGCAATCTTTCTTTGTCATAAATTAAATTAAAAGAGATTTTATGTCAGATTGAATTACTACTTGCTCTATAGATTATGAATATGTCATTTCCCAATGATCTGGAATTTGTCAGTTTAATAAAGGGTACCTTTATATGCTACTTCAATATGTGCATTCTTCTATTTTTCATCTTTTTCATATTCATTTACTTTGCTATACCTGTTTACTTATTAAAATTAAATTCGTAATTTATATCTAATAAAGGCCAATTCACACTGTCCGTCATGTCAACGTCACGTCACGGCACCGTCACGTCAAGTTGAATTCACACTGTCCGTCAGTGTCCATCACGTCAATTCGCCGATCTCCATAGGCGATGTTGAAAGTGAGGTTATGAGTAGCGATCTGTTATGTAGAAAGTCATAGTTTAATACTAGAATTGAAGGAACAACAACGCTAAATGTTATTGACAGCCAAATAAAACTTTACAGTGTATGTTTTTGGCCAACTTACTGGGAACTGAAACAACATTTCAAAACATCGACATCTATTTTCAAGCGAAAAAATAAGTATATGAATACATCTGTGGCGGACCCGAGTGTTAAGCTATGTAAATTATATCTCTGAACTTCATTCAATTTTTATTACTTCAAATGTTTTTAATTCGTTTTCTGTTCTTGTTTCTTGTCTGCAATGTTTTGAGTGATCATTAAAAGTTATAAACACATCCTTTCTCTCATTTTATGAACCTTGTACATAAACAATAACCATATTGGTGACCCCGACGTGATTAATACGGAGCGGAACGCATTTTTAATTTGTGAAGTGCAAAAATGACCGACAACGGCAACGACGCAAATTCACGGCCTACATCAGCATGGGACGAAGCGGGTATTGCACGTGTTTCAGTGAAGATTCCGCCCATCTGGAAGAAAAACATAAAGGTATGGTTTCTTCAAATTAAAGCTCAGTTTACCACGTTGGGTATCACTAACGAAACCACGAAATTTAATCATGTTGTGGCATCATTAGACGCGGATGTTGTGGAATTAATTTCCGACTTTTTAACTCGACCATTATCTACCACTCCATTCACAGAGCTTAAAACAAGATTAATTCAGGAATTTGAAGAGTCAGAAAATAGAAAAGTAACAAAATTATTAACAGAACTGGAATTAGGTGATAAGAAGCCAACTCAGCTGTTACGTGAGATGCGAACTTTAGCTGGTATACAAGTCAAGGACGATTTTTTGAAAACCATATTTATGCAGCGGCTTCCTGTTACCGCACGTTCTATACTAGCTACAAGTAGAGATGATCTTGATACCATAGCCACAATGGCTGACAAGATTGTTGAATTTTCACACCCAGGATCAAATATTTGTGCTCAAACTTTGCAGACATCATCCAGTATTTCAACCAGTAAAATAAATGATGCAAATAACGACAGTATCTCAAGACTAGAGAAACAAATCGCCGAATTAACGCTGACTGTCAATGAATTGAAAACACAGTCACGTTCAAGAAGCAGCTCACGTTCATCTCGTTCCTCACGAAGTAGATCACGAGACAGGTCACGCTCATTCCAGCGTTTTAATCCTAATGGCGCACTTTGTTGGTATCACTTTAAATATCGCCACAGTGCAAAGAAATGTCAGAGCCCATGCTCGTATCAACCACCTCCCGCTCAAAATTCCAACAAGCAGTCAAACTCAAACGCTCCACATTAGCGGCGGCAAGTGATCGGAGCAATTTTTCACGCCGCCTATTTCTCACAGACAGAAGTAGCGGAAGACGTTACCTAGTCGACACCGGAGCAGACATTTCTGTGATTCCGCCTTCGGATAATGACCGCCAAAGAAAAACAGATCGTAAACTTTATGCGGCAAACGGCACTTGTATTAATATTTACGGAGAGCGTCTGTTAGTACTCAATTTGGGTTTACGGCGCAATTTCACGTGGAATTTCGTAATTGGAGATGTGCAATCGCCGATTATCGGAGCCGACTTCATTCATCATTACAATCTTTTAGTAGATCTCAAGAACAGGCGTCTAATCGACCCATTAACGTCAGCAGCAACAACTGGCACACTGATTAAAGTCTTGGGCATAGAAACAGTTCATGTAATGCCTCCAGATCAAAAATATGCTGACATTCTCAAGAAATTTCCCAGCTTGCTTCAAGAAAACATCCACTTTGACATTCCAGATACCACTGTTTTTCATACGATTGTCACAGAAGAACATCCTGTAGCAGCAAAGGCACGACGACTACCACCACACAAACTCAAGGCAGCTAAAGCAGAGTTCCAATAAATGATTAATATGAAAATCTGCCAGCCGTCAAAGAGTGCCTGGTCAAGTCCCCTCCATTTAGTTCCCAAGAAAGACGGATCCTGGAGACCTTGCGGAGATTACCGTGCTCTCAACAACATCACCAAACCTGACAGATATCCTATTCCTAACCTTCAAGATTTTAACAGTCAACTGCATGGAAAACAAATATTTTCAAAGATAGATCTGGTCAGAGCTTATCATCACATCCCTGTACATCCAGACGATGTACCTAAGACAGCAGTGATAACTCCATTTGGTTTGTTTGAATTTTTACGACTTCCATTTGGACTCCGAAACTCGGCTCAAACTTTTCAAAGATATATCGACAATATACTGAGAGATCTCGATTTTGTGTACTGTTATATAGATGACATTCTAGTAGCATCACAAGATGAAGAAGAGCACAAGAAGCATCTTCAATTGCTTTTCGAACGCCTCAGTAAGTTCAACATCAGAATCAATCTGAATAAATGCATTTTCAGTTCAACAGAAGTACCTTTTCTGGGATATATGGTAGCTGCAGAAGGAATCAGACCACTACCAGAGCGAGTACAAACAATTATTGACTATCCGCTACCTACAACAATAAAAGAACTACGCCGATTTCTTGGCCTGATTAATTTTTACCGAAGAGCACTACCAAATTCAGCCGGTAAACAAGCAGATCTTTTGAACCTACTCCATGGGATGAAGAAAAATGATCAGAGGAAAATTAATTGGACAGAAAATCTTCGACAAGCCTTTAATGACCTGAAAAGTAGCTTGGTTGATTCAGCACTTCTGGCTCATCCATTTTCAAGATTACCTTTAATTTTAATGGTTGACGCCTCAGATTATGCTATTGGTGCATCTTTACAACAAATTAGTGACAATAATCTGCAACCATTAGCATTCTTCTCCAAGAAACTATCAAAAGCAGAAAGGAATTACTCGACCTATGACAGAGAACTCCTCACTGCCTACTCAGCCGTGAAGCACTTTCAGTACATGCTTGAAGAACGAGATTTTCCGATTTACACCGACCACAAGCCACTCACCTTCATGTTCAAGCAACGTCCAGACAAAGCTTCTCCACGTCAGATCCGACACATTAGTTTCATTGGACAGTTCACCACAGACATACGTTACACTACGGGGAAGGAGAACATCGCAGCTGACGCATGTTCACGAATTGCTTCAATTACTATACCTCCAACTGTTACCTTGGAACAAATTGCAGAAAGCCAACAATGTGACGAAGAGCTTCCACACATTAAGAATACGACATCTCTTGCACTTCAAACAATAATGTTGCCAAATGGTAGAGAACTTGTTTGTGACATCTCTGAAGATATGATTCGTCCATACGTACCCCAACAACTACGACAGGCAATTTTCAACTCACTGCACAGTCTAGCTCATCCTGGTGTCCAAGCAAGCATTAATTTGGTGAGAAAACACTTCATTTGGCCATCACTAAAAAAGAACGTGAAGACCTGGACTTCAACATGTATTCCTTGCCAAAGAAGTAAAGTCTGGCGACACACAAATAGTGCAGTGGGACATTATCCACCAACGACAGCAAGATTCAGTCACATTAACATAGATATTGTTGGACCCCTACCTCCATCACAGGGATATCGCTATTTACTAACAATCATTGATCGTATCTCTCGATGGCCAGAAGCAGTTCCATTAGCTGACATCACAGCAGAAACAGTTTCATTTGCCATCATCTCAACATGGATATCTCGTTTTGGTGTGCCTCAAATCATAACTACTGATCGCGGAAGGCAATTTGAGAGTCAACTTTTCAAATGTCTCACAAGCACACTGGGCATTGTCCACATTAAAACTACAGCATATCATCCTGCAGCAAATGGGAAAATTGAACGCTGGCACCGTCAGTTAAAATCTGCTTTAAAAGCACAAATGTCAGATGATTGGGTTTCGAAGCTTCCTCTGGTCTTGTTAGGACTTCGCTCTTACATAATTCCGCAAGTCAATACCTCACCAGTGGAAATGACTTATGGTTCAGCAATTAGGTTACCAGGAGCATTTCTCAATGAACAGAAATTAGTAACTGACATCCCAACCTTTGTCTTCAAATTGAAGGAACAGATGAGAAGCCTAAGACCAGTTCCAACAGAACATCTCACCCACAAAAAGATCTTTATTCACCCTCAACTGACGACAAGCAAGTTTGTTTTTGTGCGACATGATGCTATCCGAACACCGCTTCAGCCAACATATGACGGGCCATATCCAGTCTTGTCTCGCAGTGACAAGCACTTTGAGGTAGAGATGCCAACAGGAAAACAAACTATTAGCATTGACAGATTGAAACCTGCCTTTCTTCTGACAGACTATTCATCGAATAACATGGACGACACATCAAGAGAAATCACTTCGGACATTCCGTCACCTTCCATCCCAAAGACTATCAACCTTCAGAAGACAACAGACAGCAATCAACCCAGTGCACCTTCACCACGGGTCACCAGATCAGGTCGACAGGTCACCTTCCCTCGAAAATACATGGACGCTGTCACTGCGGAGGGAGTGTGTGGCGGACCCGAGTGTTAAGCTATGTAAATTATATCTCTGAACTTCATTCAATTTTTATTACTTCAAATGTTTTTAATTCGTTTTCTGTTCTTGTTTCTTGTCTGCAATGTTTTGAGTGATCATTAAAAGTTATAAACACATCCTTTCTCTCATTTTATGAACCTTGTACATAAACAATAACCATACATCAAACAACACTTATAAGAGCATAAATAGCGCCTGTTTGCTTTATCCATTACAATTTGCCCGTTGACATTGTTAATACCGTCATAAACAACTGAATTTTTGTCTTTTGTTAGAACTGACTTTTCCATTTAAAATGTTATTTAATGAGAAATGCGTACTCAGATTACAATCTTATTCTAATAAACAGTTGCTTCAGTCTTTTCTGTTTCAATGTTTAGTAACATTAACCATTCTTTGGTTTCAGATATCCGACCTCGATTTTAGGGGGACACTCAATTGACAAAAACATTTATGTCGTCATGAAACATTTGAGATTTACCCCTAAAACGAAGTATAACAAGAAAATAAAGGCGAATAAGACTTATTTGCATATAAACAGTGCAATCATCGACTGCAACATTTAATTCGCGTGACGAAAATAGGTTAACTTCTGTGTTAGCAGACAACCGTTCCATCAAAACATTCTTGGCGAGAAAGCTTGATGTGACGTGACGGCCCGTGACGGACAGTGTGAACGCTGCCATTAGAAATACATTGCGGAATGTTCTGACGGACCGTGACGTGACATGACAGACAGTGTGAATTGGCCTTAATTCATCTACTGAGAAGAAAGAATTATCATTCCAAAATTCTTTTAATTTTTTTAATGATGGTTTGCCATCTGTCAGATATATGATGCTGTTTGGTAAGTGATCAAAGACTTTTGTGACAGCATTATTATTCCATTTCTGGGAAAAAGTTAGATTTAGCCTGGATTCTCATAATGTCACGTCAAGGAGCTCTATCAACGTCAGTGACGTCACACACCGTCAAAATTCCATGTGCATTACCACTGGACGGAACGTCAGGAAATGTCAAAAATAAAGCACCATTTGCGCATCAGTTCGAACAATGCAATAGCTGAAAATATAATGGCAAACATTAAATTTAGTGTTAAACATTAATTATAACTGCAGTTGCCTTAGATGATGATAAAAGCGAGCTGACATTAATCTAAGACAAGCAAAACGAATAGGGCTTAAGATAATGCCTTAGAAGAGAATATATGAAAACGAATTTTACACACTGTATAGACAACTTAAAAACAACATTTAACAAAAAAAAATTAAAAAAAACTTTCAAATCACGAGACAAATTTTCAGTTAACTGTCTCTAATAAGTGTGTTTGAACTGTTTCTGGTGTTTCATCTTCACCAAGCCTTTTACGGTTTTTCTCTACGTATTTTATAGAACTAAATGTCCATTTTTAATACTGCACAGTATAAAAAACTATACGCCTACACTATCAAAAACTGACAGTAAGAATTGGCTATTGGTAAGTTATAACTTTAAGGCCCTACAAGGGTCAGTTTTATATATAGCTATTTATATTGTTTAACCTACTGTAAATAGCGATGTAAGACAACAGTAAGCAGTGATGAAATGCAGTCTTATATCTTCTACAGTTTGTCTTGTGTAAACTCGTTTCTACTATTATAATACAATCTGAAATATTTTTGCTGCTCATATAATATATTACCACATGGTGGTGAAAAAACGCAATTAATATTTCGTCATTCATTTCCTAATACAGGTATAATCCAAAGTTTACTAACTAAATATATTTTAAATGCGAAAAACAAAGCTGTTGAATAAAAAGCAGACACAGTATCACCAAACAAATCCATAACAACCAATCGTAAGCAGTTGATCGGTCATGTGACCTTCACCACCAACGTCAATCTGTTCTTTCGAAGCATACTGACCGTGACATTGCCAACCGTGTTAATGACGCCGCTAGAAAGCGTGGGAAAATATTTTGACTTCACGTGACCTGATTTGAAGTTGACGTGATGTTGCTGACCGTGTGTATCGGGCCTTAACCTTTATTTACGCACACTGCTGTTAGTTTTGAACTGTATTGGGTTATTAATAACAAAATTTCGTGAGTGAATATATATATATATATATATATATATATATATATATATATATATATATATATATATATATATATATATATCTGTGTGTGTATGTGTTTGTGTGTGTGTATATATATATATATATATATATAGTGTGAGGCAAGTTCCTTAAATGAATAGCTGCACGGTTATCTTGGGTGGGCACCAGCAATTATTCTGATTACACACTGTTGTGTGGTTAATAACGTTTTCTTCAGTGATAAATTACCCCAAATATGAAGCAATACAAGGAAGTGTATATAAACAAGCACAGTGTGATATTGCCTGAGACACCAAAATATGCAATAACTCTAATAGCATAGGTAGCTGAACTCATATGTTTCAGCAGTTCATCAATATACTTATTCCAATGCACCCTCTCATCAATGCACACACATAAGTCCTTTGAATATTCTATCGTAGCTACAGATTGTTGTCCAAAATCTATATTTATTAATGGTGTCATTCCATTGACCATACAGAACTGTATATACTGTGTTTTATCGTAATGAGAGTTCTTTTATGAGAACCACTTTTTCTGAAAGACATTATTTTCAATTTTATCAGTTAATTCTTCTTTGTCAGGTCTGATTACAGTATTTATATCATCATGAAAAAGCACTAGTTTTACATTTTCCGTAAGTATCCAATTACAAGTCATTAAAATCTCAGGTGATCAAAAAGTCAGTATAAATTTGAAAACGTAATAAATCAGGAATAATGTAGATAGAAAGGTAAAAATTAACACACATGCTTGGAATGACATGGGGTTTTATTTAAACAAAAGAAAGTTAAAAACAGTCTGACAGATGGCACTTTATCTGATCAGAAAAGCAATAATTAGCATAAGAAATTAAGGCAAAGCAAAGATGATGTTATTTACATGAAATGCTCAATATGTTCGCCATCATTCCTAAACAATAGCTGTAGTCAAGGAATAATGGTGTGAACAGCACTGTAAAGCATGTCCGGAGTTATGGTGAGGCATTGGCATTGTATGTTGTCTTTTAGCATCCCTAGAGATGTTATCGATCATAATACATTTGCGACTTCAGGTAACACCAAAGCCAATAATCATACGGATGAGATCTGGGAACTTGGGAGGCCAAGAATGACAAATGTGGTGCCTGAGCACACGATCAAAACCAAATGACGCATGCAAAAGAGCTTTCATGCGTCTAGCAACACTTTTTGTTCTAATAAAACCCCATGTCATTCCAAGCATGTGTATCAATTTTTACCTCTCTATCGACATTATTTAGTGTTTTATTAAGTTTTCAAATTTATACTGACTTTTTCATCACCTGGTATATTAAGAAGAGGAAAGGACCCAAGACAAAGCCCTGTGGTATCCCATTCTTGACAGCGCCACAGTTTGAGGGAAGAGCTAATTTTTGCACATTTTATGGACCACTTATGTCCACTGTCTGCACTCTTCCAGTTGGGTAACAATTAAAACATTGATGCAAAGCCGCACGCATACCACATGCTTATGCTTATCTAAATGAATTCCATGATTTACACAATAAAAGAGCCTTTGAGACACCACAAAATATCCCAACAAGTGTTGCACAGTTGTTCAAAAGATTTAAGATTTGATCACTAATAGTGCATATAATGTTTTCTGCTGAAACGTCTTTCTGAAATCCAAACTGACATTTTGTCAGTACTTTATTTTTAGAAATGTCTGAATTCCTCAACAGTACATTACTTTTTCAAAACTTTGCAGAGAGTGTTAAGGTTGGGCCATTTACATCTATGGACTAACCTATCCTCTTTTTTATGTGATGGCTTTATGATAGCACATACAGTCTATCACAGAAAGTACGATGCTTCAGAGAGCTATTACACACATATAGTTGGTGTTATATAGGAAAGGAGCTGTCGCGTATAGAGGCAGAGCAATAGGAGAAGCATGAGGGGGAGGAACTACAGCCGAGCGTCAACAGTTGAGCCCGCGGGAGAAACACTATGTATTTAATGACCGCCAACCGCTTTGAGAATGAATATTATTGGCTGCCAGTGCAGTAATAAAGGGGGATGCGCTGATCGGCTGAAAACTGAGGCGCCTCCCTGTATGACACAGAATGTAGCTGAGAGTCATACTTATCTGTTGGGAAAACGCTTTTAGTACCCAACAGAAATGCCGTCAAATCCATTCCAGCTTTTTCCTTTTCAGTGTCTTTATTATTTTTCTTATTTCAAGGGGGAGGGGTGGTTGAAATTTCAATTGTATCAAACTGCATAGGTATAGACTCTTCCATTAACAGCCTTGCTCTTTTAATGAACGTCTAGATCCCAGCTGTCAAATACACTTCCAAATCCATCATGAAGTTAGATATCAGCATCAGGTTTCTTTTGCACCTCATCCCAGTCTAATTGCTGTTGGCTACCCCTGAAATTAGTAATAGTTAAACCATTAACTGAATACATTAATTTGAACTTTTTTCAATTAATGTCTTGAGCAATGTTCATTAAATACTGAATTTAAGGTTCATTAGAATGGAAATAAAAGATTTTTTGTTAATTGTTAAAGATTATAACAGATAATACAACAATTAGCTTAATATAAAACAGAAAAATAAAAATTTGTGATGTTCTCACTTCACCCCCTTCTCAGTCACATACTCAGTTAAAACAGTAGGAAATCGAACTTCATATCCAGAGCTTTTCTTAGTTGGTTTTTCATTGTCTGTGGAGACTGGTTGTTTGTTTCGGCTGACGGTTCAACTGGAGTGTCTTCAGGCTGCTTGTCATTATGATTCAGAAGTTACAATTTTTAAGTCTTAATATTTCTTTATTTTTCCATAATCATAACATATTCAATTTTTTATTTATTTAAATCCAGCACACGAAGTAAAATATCGACCCCCAGATTAACTACACAATTAGTATTAAAGAAGTCTTACGTGACAGAGGACTGTGATACCTTTATTTGTTTCGAAATAGATGAATGATTTTTAGTCGTCATCTTTTGATCTTCATACGAGACATAAAGTATTACAGTTTGGTGAAGTTGAAAATGTTTATGAAATACAATCTTCATAAGTTTAACAGTGATTCTTTAAGTCGACCAAGATATCTTACATTAATTAGTTAGCAGGAAAGGGTCTTTAAGGATGACCCTATGGCCCTACAATTGCTGCAGTTATGTGACATATTGTTATAATTTTTTTATAGCTGGCATCCTTACAAAGAAAGAAACTCACAAATAACAATAACGAACTTTAAATATTCATGATCATACATCATTTTCTCACCGATTTGCACTTCATTTTAATTGCAATTTATTTACTATGTTGAATTAATGCTTTACTATATTTTTTCATTACAGTGGCACCAAAAATGGGGCCTGAAGATGTATATGATTGTAATTACTAATATTTGTTACATTTGCCAAAGAAATTCATGAATGTATAGAGTATGTGAAAACCAAAAAATGGGATAATTTTTGGTAAAATAAGATGGAGCTGAATTTAAAAATTAGTAATATACCAGACTTCATCTATTGCTTTTGGCTTGGGACCTTTTCCTGCATTCTTCTTAACAGTAGAAACTCTTTTCTCTGCAGAAATAGGCCAAATCTTTTAAATTTCATTTTTCAATAGTTCATATAGTTAGTTGTGTGTGACCCATTGTTAAGCAACCATTGAACATCAAATTATTAATGAAGTGCCATATAGAGTGCTTATCAAAATTTTCTCGAGGTTTTTCTTTCCAAATTATTCATTTCAGTGCAAAATTTAATACATCTTCATGTAGACTTTACTTTGATGACAATATTTTTGGATGTATGTGTTATTGTGAGATATTACAGTGTGTGTGCAGATTCAGACATTGTTTTTCAGGTTAAATATGAATTTCAGTCTATATGTTGGAGAAAAGAGATAAAGAAGTAAATTAAGATCAATCTCCCTCATCAGATAATGAGATTAGTTTTGGAAACCCATTGTTTGCTATGAGATGTGAAAATGAAAATCGCCTCTTAGAATACAACAGTAGCTCAAGCAATAATATACTGCTCAGGGGATACACTGACCCATTGTTGAATGTAACTGTAGATTCACCAACTTCATTGCGTTTTAAGTCATCATGCGGGTTAGAAAATCTTGGCATTGCGGATAATGAGACTTGAAAGGTTTTAATCAGCGAGCACAGAATAACATAGAGAGGCTTTACAATGACAGCGAAATGAAGCTGGATGAGAGTGCAACACCCAACCAACATGGCGGCCGAGTGCCACCCGGCCACACTGCGAGCACAGGGTAATTAATTGAGTTTGCTGTCTGTTAATTCCTTTTTCATATATTTTAAGGTGTCCCTTTTTGACAATCTATTTTTGCCATAAATAATTTCAAATTTCAGCTATGGTTAGCAAATCATGCTATTATATAAAATAGAAGCACATTATCCTCTGTCTGTCCCTTTAACCTTTTATAACTCGAGGAGTACCAAAAGTATCATCATGTAGTTTCTTTTAATTTACTCTTTAGAATCCTGAGATAATCTTAGGCTATATTTAATGTCAATACGAATATGTGGAAAAAAATTTAAGTAAGAATCATAACATGGAATCGTTTACCGCTTCTGCACTTTAGTCAGTTCTGGAGCCTAAACTATAAGAGCTAGGCCAGTGTACATAGTATAAACTAGCAGAACTTACAAACATCTACATAAAAACACACAAGAGCATGTGTCTAACTTTTACGAGTGAACCACATTATCATTTTTCTCTTCTAAAGCGAAGGTACTTGTGGGAGATCTGTAAAAGTTAGACCTATTATTGCATGGTCTTTTTTTTTAATCGTCGTGAGTTCTATAATTCTATACTATGTACTTTGGCACAGGTCTCATAGTTTAAGCTACAGTACAAAGGGCACAAAAGTGTGGAAGTGGTAAACCATTCTGCGTTATAATTCTTATTTCAATTATTTCTCATTTTCGTATTGTCATTTAGTATAGCCTACATTGGAGACAGGATTATAGCGAAGAAATTGAAAGAAACCACATCATGATACATTTTGAGATTCTCGAGTTAAATAAGTTTAAAGAATACCCGTGCAAAGCCGGAGTGGCTCAGATGGTTAGTAATAAAATAAATAAAAAGTGTTAAGTCATAATTATTGTATACCGAAAATTGTATCCCAAATATCAAATGTTTATCAATATTGGTCACAAAGTACAAGGTGAGTGGGCAACATAATCTGTGCTCACTGGTGAGAAAGCTCTCTGAAAGTAACGAGTATAATTTGAAAATTTCTACCGCTCTATTGTATCTAAATCTGTGAAAAAACCAAGGGAGCTCTAAAAAAGTTGTTAAAATAAAGTTCATTTCATTATCTACAACTTTCTTGCTGACGAAAATTTCCTGACCACAAAACGAAAAAAGTGGCAGGTGACTAACTTTTTCATGTCACAATATTTATTTGATAGAAAAGTAATACTTTCAATTATTATTTTATAAAAATATAAGACGTATTGTACTTGCTAAGAACACTGTTGCATTCCTTCAGTATTCGCCTGTCTACATGAAAAATTTGGTAATTTATATCCTATCCTAAAGGGTTCAAAAGACAATGTAATTAAGCCGAGCGCCACTTGAAGAACTATGCATTTATTGGCCCAGCTCCGTTTCTACACCCAAGCAAGATGGCTGCCGTGCTACAAAGCCTGTACGCCTCTCTACGTTATTCTGTGCTCTCTGGTTTTAATATGAGATTAATAAATGAATAACCATCTTCCTGGGTGCCGAAAGCATAGGTTTCACAGGTCGATATAAACAATAAATCAACTCTGATAAGTACCGAAGTTGCTAGTATGATTACTGTGGGGAGTATATCTATCATAGAAAAAATATCTCTGAAAATGAAAACAAGCATGCGAGCATACACGTGAGTGGACATGCAGGCAATGGAAGCCACGTGTCAGCAAATATGGAGGCTAGTCTGGACGTAATACTGAAAAGACAGACAGTTAACATTAAAGCACAATTAGAGGACATGACAACCAATGAATATTTTGTTAGCATGCAAACGAGTATATAGAATGAGCTAAAATAACAGTTGCATGAACTGAACACCAAATTTGAGCACATAAAATTAGGACAAGAACATACTAATTTTGACTGGCAAGAGGATTACAGACCACTTTAGAACCAAATTGAATTAATTTTGTGTGATGTAAACAGTACCTCAGACACTTCAGTTCCAAGTGTACAATCAGGAGCTGATGAAACATTTGTCCCTACAGATAATTTTAAAACTGTCAATGAAATAGTGCCACATGGGAGTAGCCGAGCGGTCTGGAGCGCCAAGTTACGGATCACGTGGCCTCCTGCATCAGGACTTCGAATCCTTCCTCGGGCATGGATGTGTGTGTTGTCCTTAGGTTAGTTTCACTTAGTTTAAGCAGTTTGTAAGACTATGGACTGATTACCAACGAATTTGGGCCGATAGAATTACAAACATCTGAACATTTTAGCACCCTTTAGGTTATGGTAGTAACACTAAAAATGGGCTTTTGCGATCGTCTTTTGACAGCTCGAAATTTAAATGAAAAACGACTTTACCGTTTATCTGACACGAAAATTGAATAATCTAATTTGTAGGGAAGAAATTTCTCTACAACTTTGCTGTTTTTTGTTTTTTTCATATCTCGTATCGTTTCAGAGATATTTGCAAAAATATCAGCGATTTTGGGATGTCTGTCTGTCCGTAACGTGTTCCCACTTTTTAAGTCGAACAGTTCAACCGATCACCACCAAATTTTACAGACATAATTGTAGGCCGACAGAGACCAGAACCTCCCTTTTTCTAATTTTTCGGACAAAAACTACGTTAGTTACGCCCAAAAAAGCCGTTTTAAATGTAATTGTAATTACAGACGAACCGTTCATCTGACACGAAAATCGAATAACCTAATTTGTATAAGGGAAAATTTTCTACAACTTCGCTCTATTATGTTTTTGCAAATCTTGCATTGTTGCAGAGATATTTGCAAAAATAAGGACGATTTGACGATTTTTGTCTGTCTGTATGCGTGATCCCACTTTTTAGGTAGAGCTGTTCAACCGATCGGTACCAAATTTTGCAGACATACTTGTTGGTCACCAGACACCTGAACCTCGCTTTTTCAAATATTTCGGACAAAAAATACATTAGTAACACAAAAAAATCAGTTTGTAATATAATTTTAATTCCAAATAAACCGTTCATCTAACTCGAATATTGAATAATTGAATTTGTATTGTTTGAGAGATATTTGTAAGAATAACGGAGATTTGACATCCTGTATTGAATCTCCGTTCAGAGATGCCACGTGACATTCCTCGCCCAGAACTCTCTGTGGCAGACACCATCTTGTATTGCGTATTTGATGATTTTCTTATTGTAACTTGTACATTGTCATTTCTAAAGAATGGAGCACTGAAAATTGTCGTTCTTCGTACGATAAATGATAATCTAGTGTCTAAAAATGCCATATAAGTATCAGTTAACTGCCATTAATAGTACAAGTATAAAGGTCATACACTCCAGTTGTTACTTGTGGTATAGTGGATAGTGCCTTGGATTGTATTTCTCATGGTCAATGGGTTCAGGAGCTGCCACTACCCAAAAAAAAATTTTTTCTCCTTTTTTCCTGAAAGTGCTTCAGGCATTCTTATTAATTAAATAGAGCTATGTTCTTCGATGTTTATAGTTGTACATATGTAAAAATGCTCCCTCTAAATTGCGTGTTTCTGCTATTTTGTGAACATGCTGTGAAATACGTAACAACGAATTGAATAATGGTCTTCTGAATCATATGCACGTAAACTGTGAGGGTACTGTAATAATGAACATTCTGAACAATGTGCTGATACAGGTAGTTTCGTATATATAAAGGAAGTTCCAGATTTCTGTGGCAAGTTTAGTTCCTTACGGAAACGAAAGGGAAGTGTACACTTTGCAACGAATTACCTTTTTTATTTTTTCTTCTAAGCATTTATTCACTATTTATGGAATATATTGAAAGTCATAAATTAGAATCATTGCATCTACTAAAATGTTTGACATGGTTGCTTTGGACGGTTTTAACGTAGATAGTATTACCTTTCCTGTAGTTCAGATATGACTTCCTTCATGTTACTCTGTAAATATTCTATTTCAAATCATGATTACATTTTCTTTTACAGCTAAAATCACAAACGGAATAAGTGTGGTAATACTGAATTCCACATAACTCTAGTACTTAATATATATATATGCAGAGTTATTCGTTATATTTACAACAGTTATTTTAACAGTATCTCCCCAGTTTATGTACATGTGATAAAGAAGTCTATGTTTACAATTCGTTGCTATGTATCTCATGGCATGTTCTTGAAGCAGAACAAATGCACTTTTCAGAGAAAGCGCTGAATCTTGCAGAATATAGTTGTGTTCAGTTAACAAGAGTTAACCTTTTAGGAAGCAAGAGGACGTTGTTTGTTCATATTCGTTCTGGGTTGTTCGTTCATAAATTTACTCATTTTTGTATCACAGATGGCGTTGAACCAACACCGTCTGAAGAGAAGGCCTGTGCACTGCCATGCCACGTCACGTCACGTCACGCAGAGTAGGTCGTGAATGCGTAGCTCACTGGTTGACTGATGGTGCACAGCCCACCGTCTCACAGCGGCCAGCCAGTGAGCTACGTTCATTCCAGGGTACAGTCATTTGTAACCAGTACAGGAAAAGAAAATTAACTATTATGGCAAGGCAGGTGATAATATTTTAACGGAAAATCTAATGAAAATGTGGGAGAGATATTCGAATGTTCAAATGTTTGCAGAGCTTATGGGACTTAACTATGGTGTCATCAGTCCCTAAACTTACAAACTACTTATGAACTAGCTTATACTAAAGATGGCACAAACATCCATACCCAAGAGGGGATTCGAAACCTCGACCGCAGCGGCCGTGCATACCGTGACTGGCAAGTCGCAGACTGCTCGGCCATTGCGGCCGGTGGGAGAGATATTAAAATGATAGTTCGAAGAGGTAAAAGTTCAAAAAAGAATATGTTTGTCAAAGCTAAGCTCAAATATCATATAATTTTGACTGTTAAAATACGGTCAGAAAGAATATTACGTGTTGGGTGCATAGATATTACCACAATACTAGAGACGTGATCATATCACCATAATTTTTTATTATTTAGATTATTACTTTGATCTGAAATGTTTACAAAAACTTATAAAACTACAAATCTGAAGTGGACCATAAAACATGTCAGTGCGATTTTTTTGAATGAAGTAGTTCTTATGTGAATCTGACAACCGTCAGGTTACAGTAAACGAAAAACAATCTTTCGAAGTACACATCAGTACATCAAATATCGTGAAAGATGACGAGCAAATAACTGACAACATAACAGACAATTCTATCTTACAAATAACGGAATAAAATAAACAAAATTCCGAACAAGCATAGGCTGCTGCAAATAAAGATGTCTCATCACGTCACATTGCAGACAGAATTTTATCTGATAAAGCTAAGGCGATACGTGCAAGAAAGTATATAAGTACAGGTCAATACATTGCCACATTCGCTATTGATAAGATCATGCGAGGTAAAATTAAGATGGGTTTAGGATATCAGCAAGTTATGAATGCTGCACGCCGTGCACTAAAGAAGAAGGCTGTAATAAGCAAGAACAATAAGAAGACAGATCAGCGATGTTTTAAAAACTGTATCCTACTAGTGATGCATGCAGCTAGATGTGCTCTGAAACGGAGGGGTGCTGTGAAACCAGTTACAACATATAGAGTGCTGCCTATACCCAAGACGTCTGGTAGAATTATCCCATTCCTCATTCCAGCTCTTGCAGGTCTTTCAACTGTTGGTTCATTGGCTGGTACTGCTACAGCTATTGCAAGGAATGCACAACAGCAGCTAGAGGAAGCACAAAGGCATAACTATGTGATGCAAGCAGCTGCTATCAGTAAAGGGCTATACCTGAAACCATACCAGAAGTTTTATTAAAAAAAAGTCCGTTAGCCATCCTACCAGATAGAGCACTTATAAATGTAGATCTAATTAAGTTTGCTGGGAGAACATCTCAGGCTTCCAAGGTGTGTCTATGTGGGATACATTGCCAAAGACTATGTGAAAATCCAGAGAATGTGGAATTGTGAATTTAGATGCTGCTGGAGGCTCTGGAACTTAGTGGGTGGCGTATGTTAAAAGAACGTCTACTATTGCGACTCGTTTGGTGAATAATTACAACGATACTTCACTGGCAGGAGATGTATCTTCTATAATGTCCATCGTTATCAAGACTTTAATACATATTTCTGTGGTCATCTCCGCCTCATATTTTTACTAACGTTTTGCAAAGCATATCTAAGGAGCTGCATTTAGCAATCTCTCAACAGTTGCATTTCAGAAACAATCTTGTAGACTCTGGCTTTAAAAGAACGAAAGTCAGTGCTACAGGCAAATTACTTTCTACCGATTGATTTAAGCAGTGGAGACTGGAGTATTGCGCTGACTGGAACTGGAGATATACAACAGCACCCCAAACATCACAGATGTCGTGAAGGCGAGAATCTGTGCGCAAGATGCGACAGCAATTGTTCTCTGGTTTGTGTTCCTGGGGAATAATACGGGCAGTTGCACCGCGAGGAATAGATCTGTCTCTTACTGACGAATTGCGGGTTGGTGAGAGTACTCTAACAGCATGCCTCGCTTCCGATGATGCTTCCCGGACGCGTGGGGCACTTAACTTCTTCCACACTTGCCGTACGTGTGGTGCCCGATGATCGCGAAGCCATAATGCCCCCAACCACGCGTTTTTTTTTCTTTTTTTCTTGTTTTTTTTTTTTTTTTTTTTTTTTTTTTTTTTTTTTTTTTTTTTTTTTTTCGATATCAAGTACAAGCTCCTTTTGTTGAGAGGTAATACTAGGCTTTCCCTCTTTAACTTCTGAGAAGTCCATTTGTTTTTTTGACACCTCAGCTATTGCTTTGGTCGTCTCAATAAACTTCTCCTGCGTTTCGTTAATTATCCTCTTTCCTTGTTTCCGCAAGGTTTCGACAGCTCTCTTCTCTCCCGCAATCTCGCTAAGCGATTTAACGGCTACTCTCTTTGCCGAGTCGGCCACCTTTCTGGCACCGGCTGCCTCGTTTCTAGCAACTCTAGCGTGCTTCTTGGCCTCAACTGCAATAGTTTTGACTTCAGAAGCTGTTTTGCCTACCGTGGCTAGATCCTGATGAATTACTGACAATTCTACCATAAGCTTTTCAATGGCTTCCTCCTTAACTTGCTCAGAACTGGCTTCAATAACGTCCATCAAATTTGCGATATCACGTCTTCTTTCTGAGCCGCGTGTTCTTTCTCTTCCATATTACGTTCCCTTTCAGTCTGCAAAAATTGCATTAAATCAACTAACTGTATTCTGTCAGTCTTACCGCCACCTTTTTGCACTTAACACGAGTGTATGACGCGCCGTCGTCACTATGGGCATAATTTGTCGTGTTACTACACTCGTCGGGGATGTCTACCTCATTCTCACTAGAATAGTTATCTGAACCTTTTCTATTATCGATTTCCCTGAAAGCCTTACAGGATCCTTTGCTCATGTCACGTTTCGTACGAGAATCGCGACGTACTACACTATCGGATTGCTCCAAGTGGTGGTCAACGTCACTTATTGTGGCGTTATCGACCGAAACACTCGAACTACCTAAAAACTTTGCCTTACTTCCAGTGATTATAAAATTTATTACAGAAGTTAAATAAATACCTAAAAACATATTCAATCGGCCCTGAGTAGGGGAGACTGGGGCACATTTTCCACAGGTGCAAGTTTTCCAAATCCATTTATTTTCGAAACAAACCGCTAGATGTTACCACCGGCGATACTGTAGGAAGTAGCAACAAAGCACGCTTCATTTACGAAAGTTTCATTGTTGTACCAGCAGTCACTACGTCGGCAGGACTGTTTTCGTCATTTTTGCAAATGTGAGTAAACTTTCACGTTTTTATTGAAACTTAAAATAAACATTCAATCGTTAAACTTATTATTTTGACATTGCACACACTAAAAGTGGGTTTCTTTCTTCACGTAACTGTGCATTTGTTATGTAAATAGCTTACACTGTTACTCATGGACGTAGTGTTACAGTTCCGAATATGGCGACGGGGCACGTTTTCCGAGTGCATATGGGGCACATATTCCTTATTGCTTTGAGTCTTACGCCAAGTCTAAAGCAAATGAAAAGTGGGTATAGTGCACGAAATGGGCGCATGGAGACTGTACGAAACGGAATGTTCCATTTTTTGTTTGCTTACATTGTGATTCAATCAGTATAAGTATTGTTAAAATGTCTATATTTGTAAAATATTTAAGTCACATATTTTGTAAAACCATTAAATAGCATTTGTTTTTATTTAATGTGGCTATTTTTACTATCCTCTTTTGTAATGTATTGTACATTCATGATGAAAATACGTATTCAGTGAAATCAAGATAATTATCTCTGTTTTAACATTGATAGTATAATTGGAATATTTGCCCCTGTACATTTTAAGTAAGCTGGAAAACTTGCCCTGCATACGGGGCAAATTTTCCAACGTAACATGGTCAGAGAAAACCATTTGCTACCAAGAATGATATTTACTATTTTCAAAAATATCTGTACAAGACTGTGAATAAAGGTGTATGAAATATAATGATCTGCTGTTTACCGCAAAATCGATAAACATAAGAAGTACAAAAATAAAAATGTAAAATGTTGGAAAACGTGCCCCGGTCTCCCCTATTGACTCATTAATACACATTGCAATACCTAATACAACAATACACGATTTATCGTGAAACATGTACATAAATATCACACCAAAATATCGACAGAACAACGATGTAAACAAACAGCAACGTAAATAACGCAGTTGTGTGGTGCAAAAACCAAACCAGGCATGAATGCTGTAAGAAATACTAATTATGTGTTGCGGACACTTTTGTTTTCCCAACTAAGGGTTTCAGCCTGACGACAACAGATAATGTATTTACAGCGTATCCTATCGCTCGAAAGGTCCTACGTTCTCTAGTTTATAGGGCAAAAAAATTTTCTTTTAAAACTTTCATTTTATCATAGACTACACCTGATTGTCTGATTAGAGAAGAAAGAATAATATAAATATTTGGCTATTTATTTTCGAACATGTGACGATTTCCACGAGTGTCATTACTTTACACGATATCTAACAGGTAATAATAAAATACTGACCCACAAGCAAACAATTGCAGTTTGTTTCTCTGATGGGTTAAGTCCCTGAACCAAGTACACTGACAGAGTAGAACACTTCTGTATCTGAGAAGTGATTATAGCCTTCTCCATTGGTAAGATATAGCATAAATTTCTACCAATTGAACCAGCATCAATGACATGTACAATGGGGCAACAGAAAGATTACCTGGCCTTAATAATTTAAAGTCCAAGAACAAAGCATTGCACATGCCTAAGTTCATAAGCATAAATGTTGCCAACTCCAGCATTCTCGGCAACTTCAGCTTCCTGTCAACATTGTCAAATAGAAGCAATACAATAGTTAAGATACAGTATATGTCGCGATTCATTGCACTTTAACTCAAGTGTCATTTATTTTGTAAAACATTATTTGAGCACATAGAAAAGGTTGAGGTGTAAGAAGAATTCCACATGGTTACATTTACCACAGTGAACCGCTTCTTACAATTGTTTCACTGGGTGACTGCGTAGGCTGGCGGTTTTTGAACGCAATGGTCATGCATTCGAATCTGACTGGAGTCAATTTATTATTTTTTTTATTTTTTAGATCTCTTGCAGGTAATATTTTAAATATTAATTTGCTAAATATTTTGCAGTTGTAGGCTTTTGTAGGTTTTGCCGAATTTTGCTTATTTGATGTCGTGTAAACTTTAATAATCTGTCGTACGATTTAGGATTCATCTACATCTTCATTCATATTGAAATAGTTTATTAAATCCTTTGGGTCTGTGTTTATAATTTTATTCAGTAAATTATAAAAAAGTATTATTTGTTCCTTTCCCAAATTTATTTGTGAACACTGCACAAATCTTCACTAATTGTTCCTGTATATGGGAACACGTAGAAAACATAGCTATGACTGATAAATAAATACTATAGATACGCGCTAAGAACATTTGGCTTACGTGTTTCCTTTCAAGTCGCAATGCACTTCATCTTACCAGGTTAACCAACACAATGGCGCCCAGCCCAGTGGTCAAACTGTCCCACGCCATCAACGTCCTCGCCGTGGCTAGTTATCTTTACAATGCTTTGCCTACAACTCTTGCTACTGCTCACAGACGAAACAAATAGCATTTTTCTTTACTAGAGATGGGTCAGTAAGAGTAACAAAGGAATCTTAACAAGACGAATGAGGCTGCTTATGCTGACGTCATTTCGAAATGTTGCGTTCAATACCTGGCAACTGAATGTCTGGCTCAGCATCTAGACACCTTTGGTACATAGTTTTGTAGGCTGCATAGATCGAAAATCCAGGTTCACACATGTACGTTATGGCAAATACAAAAAGAACACGTTTTGCTTTTTCAACAGACGGGTAGAATTTTTTGTGTTTCAAAGGGATCCAAAAGAATTGTGCAGAAGGGGCGGAAGTTAAATTTACTGGAAGAGTTTGAGATAGCGAAATGTGCTTACTTTGGACACCCAGACCTCCTAAACGATCAGTTGGCGTGCAAAGTTCAAACATTTCTAGATATTTTGATGTCTCTGTTCAAATAAAATACCGTAATTCCTTTCATTTATCAACATAAACTATTAATTTCTGCCCTGCTTCATAAACTCCTGTTCATTAAATTTATATTCAAATAGCTAGATTTCATCCATTCCATCTTATACACCGGCTTCATATGTCACTCCCTGTTGTAACGTTTTTTTATTGCACTTACACTAAAGCCACATTATAAATACTTCACCTTCGGTTGTCCAATGTTAGATGTTGTTTCCAATAGCTTGCCTGCCTTTCAATCATCATGAAAATAATTGAACGTCAGATTCTTAAGCATCTTGTGGAAACTAATAAAATGATATGTTTCATTTTATACTCATTTATTTTTCATTCTTGATGAAGCACAAATAAAAGTACATCGTTAAGATGTATAAAAGTAAGACTACTTCACCACTCACTTCCATACTGACTCAAGACTAAGTTATTACTGTTCTATGAGTGACTGACAACTAACTCTACAACTCCTAGGTTCGCATCAATTTGCGCGTATTAATAGCTATTCTGCTTTTCTAGAACATTCTAGAACACGGAAGATACAATATTTAATATATTACATTATTTGTTCATGAAACATAAATAAATCTAGCTTTACTTAAAGATGCACAAAATTATGACCAATTTAATACTAAAATTTTCACATCAAAACAAAACAATACAAAAGATCATAAGTAAATAACAATTAGTGTAGTATTAATATATGTTTACGTTCTTTAAAATTGTTTAGTTGAAGTTATTATTTACTTTCACAGTCAGAAAAGTATTACATTATGGTCAATACATTACAGAGGACCTCAGATATTGTTAGTTATTAATTTCATTAACAAATACATTATTTGATTCTTCAGTTTCTCCCGGCGTATTTGATGATCAAAATATCCACGGGTGTACTGCCGGTCTATAGTGTCCAACGGGCACAATATTTCGGCGATCATACATGTCGCCATCATCAGGTGAACTGACGGACTGAGCTCCTGGAAACGCGCCGGCATGGAGATCCGCACGCTACGGCTGCTCGAAGGGACCTGGGTTCTAGCCCGGTAGCGGGCCATTTAAATACCCTCAGCCCGCGGAGCGACCCCTCCGCGGTCCGCGCCCCGCGCCGCGTCCGCGCAGTGGAACCGATTGCGCCGGCGTCTGAGAAGACGTCGGTGTGAGGGCTCTGTCCGCCGTGGTCGTCACTTCGTTACGTTTGCTAGATTTACTCTTAATTAACCCAATCGCTGGTTCCAGAGCTTTGCTAAGATTATAGCCAGAGTCACGGTTTATGAGGTCGTCACTTGTGCGAATTTCAATGGCCTCCCTAACGACGCAGTCCCAGTATCTCGACGTCTGTACCAGAATCCTAGTGTGTTCATACTCCATGGCGTGATTCTCCGACAAACAATGTTCAGCGACCGCCGACTTGCTCGGATACATCAATCGTGTGTGCCTCTGGTGTTCAACGCATCGATCCTCGACGGTACGCATCGTCTTTCCACACTGACAGGGAATCTGGTACACGCCCGCCTTCCTCAAACGAGATCATCTTTAGCGCTCCCCACCAGCGCACGAATTTTATTCGGCGGACAAAAAATCGTTCCAACCTGGTGTTTTCTCAAAATGCGTGCGATCTTCCCTGAGAGTGCGCCGGTATATGGAACGAACGCAGTGCCTACATCCTCCCTTGCGTTTTCATCCGTTTCCACAGGTTGTGTTGTAGTGGTTGGGCGGAGAGCCCGCTGAATCTGCCACTCTGAGTACCCATTTTTTCGAAATACAGTTCTCAGGTGTTCCAATTCCTGGGGTAGACTCTCTGCGTCGGAGATAGTGCGCGCCCTATGTACTAGAGTTTTAAGTACCCCATTCCTCTGTGAAGGGTGGTGACAGCTGTCTGCGTGTAAATACAGATCAGTGTGCGTTGTCTTCCGATATACACTATGACCCAGGGTGCCATCAGCTCTTTGTTGACCCCACGCACGGCGCGGCGTTCTTAGGACGACAGCCACGAACGCCCTCTGCTGCAACTCCACTCGTGGCCACCACTGAACGACATTGTTCACTTGGGACTGAGATAGGAACCAGTTAGGACCTTCGGAATCAGATAGGCACCAGTGAAGACTTGGCTATCGTACAGGCACTAGGCAGGCCTCTAGCTCAACTATGTATCAGCCTTCTGCAGTACTATGTAAAAGTTAAGTATTGTATAAATTCTGTTCAATATATATCTCGTTCTAATTTACTCTAGTGTTTCTAGTTTCTGGCTGCTCCCCTCCATACCTGCACCAGCGTGCTATCTTTATTCCTGTGTCGGTCTCATTCCACTCGGCCACTGACACCTATGACGGAAACGAGACACAAAAGCGGCGACGAGGCTGGGACACTAAAGCGGCGACGAGGCTGGGACACAAAAGAGGCGACGAGGATGGGATACAAAAGTGGCGACGAGGAGTGATAGAACCTTGGACCAGTCCGCTTGCAGCAGCCAGAAAGCAGCAGTCAGAGCACGCAGAAATTGCTCCCGCCCACCCACCCTTATTATAAGATTTTTGGGGGAAGATATTCTGTTACGTGTTTTGTGGACTTTTTTGTTGCAGAGTGTCCTCTTTCATATTGCATTTGTGTTTTGTTATAAGTGACTTGTATGCGCGGCGCCTAATCGGTCAGCATGGCCACTACCCCGAACCCAAACTTATTGGTAATTATTCAGTTACAGACGGCGCAAATTACGCAACTACTGCAAGCGGTGGCCCAGCTGACAGCGCAAGCAGCTAACCAACAACAACAGCCGCCACTTCAGCAGCCCACACCTGCCGCTGCAATGCTTCCTACCTTCCGCCAGTACAACGAACGTGAGGAAGAATGGAGCAACTACTTTGCACAGTTTCAAGAACTCGTCGCGGCTCATCAAATTACAGGTCAGAGAGTGAAGAACCTTTTCTTATCGCTGGTGGGCACTAATACCTTTGTATTACTGCAGAAACTCTTCCCCCACGCATCACCTCGTGATGTAGACTTTGAACAAATAGTAGAAGCATTAAATGCTCATTATGAGAGAAAAGTTCTCGTAGCTGCGGCTCGGTACCGATTTTTCAGACTTAAAAAACTACCTGAGCAGTCACACCAGGAGTGGATCGCGAAACTGATGGGCTTAACCCGCAAATGTAAATTTACTTGTTCGTGTGGACTTTCTTATAGTGACGTGATGTTGAGAGACGCTATCACACAGAACATTCAGGACCCCAGAATTAGGGCAGCAATTCTGAAACAATCTGACTCTTCATTAGACAGTGTACTGCAGCTTATTGAAGCGCATGATACCTTTGACTTAGCAGACGTAGAAATGCAAAGACACAGTGTTAATTCAGTGCGCCGCAATGGTCGCTTTCCTAGCCGTAGTTCTCAGTGTAGCACTAGTGATTCTTACAATAGTACAGACCGTGCTGAACAGACAGTGAACAGTAGCCAGTGTAAAAGTGCGACACAAAGGTCGCCCCGTCGTGTTAGAAACAGTAATTTGAATAACGGGCGCCAATGCTCATTTCAGAAAAATGTACGTAAATCTTGCCCTCAGTGTGTATCTCGCCACAAGCGTGCACAATACCCTAATCGCAATGCGACCTGTTATCAGTGTGGCAAATCAGGACATGTACAGTCTGTGTGTATGCAAATTAAGAACTCAAAGAACGGTGCCGTTAGGAACAGTGCTTCGCCGAGTGGACGAACAGTTCATGCTGTTAATGTTATAGACGCTGTGGAATTGAACAGTGCTTTACTTAGTTGTCAATTGCAAGAAAGTTCTTCTACGCCTACTTCAAAGCTATGTAATGAGCCACGTAGCAAGCGCCGACGAGCGCGTAAAACTGTGCAACGGAAACGGGTTCAGGACAAGCAAAATGACTATGTACAGTGCAATTCTGTAGTGAACCTAGTACCATTTGCAATTTCTCCTTGTAATAGTGCCCAGTACTGTGTAGCTAGTGACAGTAGACTTGGTGTAGCTACTCAAAGTAATTTTAGTGCAGTAGCCTCGCATTGTGCGGACGCCGATCCGGCGGTAGCGCCATCTAGTGACAGTGATATTAATCTGTGTGCCGAATCTGCGCCGCTTACTTCCGTACGCAGCCCGCGCATGCGCAAGCGCAGAAAACACGCTGTATCAGACGTTGCCCACATTCGCGCACCTGTCGAGCGTCACAAGCAAAAACTTTTTGTGACACTTTCCATTGACAATAAGACTGGCAATTTCAGCTTGATACTGGTTCCACTGTTACATTGCTGGATAAAGACACTCACGAACTTCTGGGTTCGCCAAAACTGTCGCCGTGTCAACAAGTGCTAACAGCGTACACAGGTCAAAATATTCCCATGCTAGGAACGTGTAGCTTGCCCACCTCTTTCCAAGGTGTAACAAAAACAGTTTCTTTTGTAGTTCTTCAGGCCAAACCTACACAGAACATTTTTGGACTAGATGCATTTGACTTGTTTGGTTTATCTATTCGAAGGGATGTGCTTCAGATTTCGTCAGTAGTGCCTCAGGACAAAATCAATGCATTGTGTGAAAAATATAGTGACTTGTTTTCGCCGGAACTAGGTTGTGCAAAAGACTTCGTGGCACATGTAACTTTAAAAGAATCTGCAATTCCAAAATTTCGGAAAGCTAGACCAGTGCCTATCTCAATACGTGAAACAGTTGCGGAAGAACTTAAATGTTGGTAAGATAGTGGGGTGATTTCTCCTGTTTCTGCGAGTCAGTGGGCCTCGCCTTTAGTAATTATACCCAAACCGTCGAGAAAACTTCGTCTCTGTGCGGACTTCAAATCAACAGTGAACAGTCAAACAATTGTAGACACTTACCCCCTGCCCCGACCTGACGAACGTATGGACAAATTAGGACAGTCTCGCTTCTTTTCTAAGATTGATTTAGCAGAGGCATATTTACAGATTCCGCTTGATGAAGAGTCAAAAAAGTTTTTCGTCATTAATACTCACATGGGCCTTTTCCAATTTCAACGCCTACCCTTTGGCAGTTCTTCCGCCCCCGCTATTTTTCAGCGTTTTTTGGAACAGCTGACAGTTTCTGTACCGTGTTGCTCGAACTATTTAGATGATATTGTGGTATCCGGACGTACAGTTGAAGAACATTTAGCAAACCTGGAGTGCCTTTTCAAAGTGTACAGCAGCAGGTCTACGTTGTAATAAAGCAAAGTGTTCGTTTTTTTCAAACTGAAATAGAGTACCTAGGCCATGTGATTAATGCCCAAGGAATCCATTCCTTACAGTCACATCTTCAAGCAATCAAAGACTTGCCTCCTCCTAAGAA
This sequence comes from Locusta migratoria, assembly GCA_026315105.1. Lineage (NCBI taxonomy): Eukaryota > Metazoa > Arthropoda > Insecta > Orthoptera > Acrididae > Locusta > Locusta migratoria. The sequence continues at coordinate 984,771,693 of CM048744.1, read as the reverse complement.
TGTGCACGAATTGCAAGCAGTAATGGGAAAGCTTAACTATTATTTCAGATTTATTCCCAATGCCTCTCAGATTGCAGCTCCACTGCATCACTTACGTAGGAAGAATGTTCCTTTTGTATGGTCTGAAGATTGCCAGGTTGCCTTTGACAAATTAAAGTCTGCACTACTCAGTGATGCATGTTTGATTCCCTTTGACCCACAGCAGCCTGTAGTGTTAGCAGTTGATGCCTCGTCATATGGTCTGGGTGCAATATTGTCACATCGTATTGGTTCTCACGATCGTCCTATTGCCTTTGCATCCAAGCTACTGACGCCAACGCAACAGAATTACAGTCAGATAGAAAATGATGCCTTAGCAATCATTTACGGCGTCACAAAGTTTCATCATTATCTCTATGGCAGAAAATTCTATTTGTTGACTGACCACAAGCCTCTCACGTCGTTGTTCTCACCCACAAAGCCAATTCCGCCACGAACGGCACAAAAGCTTCAGAGATGGTCCTTGATATTGTCAAATTATCAGTATGAGATCTTGTACCGACCTACCACTCAACATGCCAATGCGGACACACTTTCCCGACTTCCGGTTGGCCAGGATGTGTCGTTTGATTCTTCAGAAATGGCATGTTGTCAGATAGACTCCAAAGATGCTTCCGCTGTCGTAGATTTCCCTTTGAACTCTCGTCGGGTTGCACAGGGAACAGCTGCGGAGGCGGACTTGAGTGTGGTAGCACGTTTTGTTCGCTCTGGGTGGCCTGCCAGAGCCAAAGACATTCAACGGCCTCTGGTTCGACGTTATTTTGCACAACGTCATGCATTATCTATAAGTCAGGGTGTACTGCTGTTACATACCGACAACGACCAAGCAAGAGTGATCGTTCCTCGTTCTCTGCAACGAGAAGTGTTACGCCTCCTGCATCAAGGACATTGGGGTATTGTTAGGACAAAGCAATTGGCCAGACGTCATTGTACCTGGGTTGGTATGGACGCTCAGATAGAGGGCATGAGAGGGCATGACGTCACAGTGTACAGTTTGTGCGGAGCATCAGGCGGCTCCTCCACAACGTTTCTCTGACTGGCCACGCCCCAAGGGACCATGGCAACGTTTACACATTGACTTTGCCGGACCTTTCTGGAATACGCGCTGGTTAATCGTTGTAGACGATTTCAGCAAGTTTCCTTTTGTGATTGCCATGAACTCAACGACGGCGTCTAGTACTATCAGTGCCTTAACATCAGTGTTTTGCATCGAAGGTTTGCCTGAAACTATCGTCAGTGACAATGGACCTCAGTTTGTTAGTGCGGAATTTCAACAGTTTTGTCGTGTGAATAGCATTCAGCATATCACCACCGCACCTTTTCACCCACCGTCCAATGGTAAAGCAGAACGTTTCGTTCGAACATTCAAGTCTCACATGGAGAAGATGAAAGGTCAGCACTCCAGGCAGCAAGCTCTTCAAATTTTCCTGTCTACGTATCGGTGCATGCCACGTGACGGCCCGTCTCCTGCCGAGCTGCTACACGGCCGCGGTCACCGCACTCTCCTTCACCTGCTGCAGCCTCCCACGCACCGAGTCGGTTCGTATGGCGCTACGCGTTTTCAGGTTTCTACGACGGTGCTGTACAGGGTGTTTGCTGGCAACAAGAAGACATGGTTGCCAGGCATCATTCAGCGCGTGCTCGGTCGCAATATGTATGTTGTACGTTCTTCCACAGGGTCGGAGCTGCGGCGCCACGCAAACCAACTACGCTTGCACAGGCCGCGCGATCCTGTCTCCGGTTCTTGATTCCAGACCCAGTTCACCGCCAGGGAGCACAGCCACATCGTTCGTCGACGGGTCCAGCGTCCCCGGACTACGAGATCGTCCCGATGGACATCGACGCGACTCCGCCGCTGTCGCCGCCGCAGATGACAGCGTCACCGAGAGGAACTACGGGACCGTGCGTGCCGCCGCCGCCTGGGCCACGCACCTCAGAAGAAGATGACCTGCTCCCTCTGGGCGGAGGCGGACGCCCTTCCGCTGGTTTTGGCGGGTTTCCCGGCGGATCGCAAGGTGTATACGGGGGCGCAAGGTGTATACGGCGTCTCGATCCCAGCCTCAGCTACGACGCCCGTCCCACCAGTAACGCCCCCTCCCAGGCCCTGCTCCCAGTGCCGTCGCCGTGGCCCTCAGCTCTACGCCACGACGACGCGGCGGTTTGGGGGGGGAGGGGTGTGGTGTTGACTTGGGACTGAGATAGGAACCAGTTAAGACTTCGGAATCAGATAGGCACCAGTGAAAACTTGGCTATCGGATAGGCACTAGGTAGGCCTCTAGCTCTACTATGTATCAGCATTCTGCAGCACTGAACTATGTAAAAGTTAAGTATTGTATAAATTCTGTGCATTATATATCTCGTTCTAATTTACTCTAGTGTTCCTAGTTTCTGCTGTCCCACTGGCTGCTCACCTTCGTACCTGCACAAGCGTGCATCCTTTATTCCTGTGTCGGTATCTTTCTAGTCGGCCACCGACACCTACGACGGAAAAGAGACACAAAAGCGGCGACGAGGCTGGGACACAAAAGATTCTATGTGCCATCTTATGTATGCTAGCTTGTTTCTTGAAACAGACATAAAAAATTTTATCACAAGCACATTAAACGTTTTAATCGTTTAATACAAGACACATGTTCTTAAAATTGTTACACAATATGGCTGACATCAGAGCTCTTTAAATTCGCTCATCGTTTCTTGGAACGAACATATACACTTCCTTATCAAGCATGTTACACGTTTTAATGGTATACAATAAACGAAGAAGACCGTAAAGTCTCTACACAATGTTTCAGGTAGCAAAATCTTTAAATTCTCACATTGCTCCTAGTGTACGTCAGATGTATGATGCTGTTTGCACACACCCTGTAGCACCAACAACACTAAGGTAAGACTTATCATGGGTCACTCAGGTTACGCATCGAATCATATACAACAAATGAAACGGAGACACCTTTGGTTTTTAGGCACTCGGATTAATTTTTAAATATCACGTACCTTTGTGGGTACATGAATACCTGATATTTTGGAAAGAAAGAGATAAATCTGGTCTTCGCTGTCAGAGTGTGGTAAAAGACATCAACAGTGTGATTTGAAAATTACGACAGGTCGGAATTAAAACCGATTTCTCAGCTTTCCATGAGCGGTACCTTGCCATTTCAGCAATTTGGACCTGTTTCTCATCTGACCAGATGTCCTGATTCCAACTCACTACTGATGTAGTGCTCCCTCTCCATTATCACAGTAGCTTGCAGCTTAAACCTGTATTCCGGCAAGGATTCGGACTTTCTTTGTGCATATGTACTGAATGGTCAGTTGCTTTTCAGCCCGGTATTGAAAATACTTACGATAAGGCAGTGTCCTTTGGGAGGGATGGATGATCTTTTACAAATTATTATTGAAATGCACAGAAAGAATGCGGTATAGATTAAAAAAGAATCAAAAGTATCGAAAGCTATTAATATCACGTAAGGGTTAAGACAAGGTTGCAGAATGTCACTCATCTTGTTTAATTTATACTTAGAAGTGGCTCTCCGAAAAAAAAAAAAAAAAAAAAAAAAAAAAAAAAAAAAAAAAAAAAAAAAAAAAAGAAAGAAAAAAACCTGCAGAAGAATGGGAATGAGATTTCCAGATGTTTTCATTAAGGTTTTCTGAAGATCAGGCCATTCTAGTACAATATGATTATGATCTTGACTTTATGATATGACGACAAAATCAAGAATATAACAGTTGTGGACTACAGATGAGTCGAACCAAAACGAATACCTGATGGTTAATAGTGACGCTAAATTTGAGGTACTTATCAACGACAAAGCAGTTATGAGACAGGTAGAGAAATTTAAATATCTCGGTGCATATATTGTTAAAAATGAATTGAGCTACACAGAAGTCAAATACAAAATACAACAAGGCAGAAGAGTATGAATTCTTTTTGGTGTACAAGAACATCTCTATCAGCAATAAGAAAAGAGTGTGTCAAATACTGGTGGAATCAGTGCTGTGCTAGGGGTCATAACTATCGACCTTAAACGCTGATCTAAATAAAAAAAACTACTGATTGTAAAAATTGATTATTTCCGTAGAGGTGCCAGAGTATTTAGAACCGAAAAAAGATAATGCTGAAGTAACGGAACATCGCGGCATACCCAAAGAAGATGCGCTGGATAAAGAGGCTAGGTGGAAGATAACAGGAATACAACAACATGTTGTCATTATTTAATCTTGTGTTAATTAATCTTGTAGCAATAAATAATGAATTTGTTGTCAATATGAGATCAAAACTGCGCTTGGCCCGGCTTCATTCCAAACTGTGATCGCTTTCTGTTGTAGTCATAGGATATTACGTATTATTGTTTTCTGATGTACATAATGTTACTTTTCTGAACAATTAATCAACTTGAAAATCCTGTAAAAACGAAACTTAATATCTGTGGGTTTTTTCAACATTACTTCGTTGTAGATAACTGTTACATATATAGAGAATCTGAGGTTACAATTTATATTGTCTGAATAGTCGTTAATATCCTACATAAGCAGCAGCAATTCTAACACACTTGCCTCAATTTTCTAGTGCACCTATTGTGACTCCTTCCTATCAAGAAATCCTCAATGCAGTCATAAATTTCGCTTGATACTCCATGTTGTTGTTGTTATGGTCTTCAGTCTGGAGACTGGTTTGATGCAGCTTTCCACCTTACTCTATACTGAGCAAGCTTTTTCATCTCCTCATAAGAACGGCAACCCACATCTACTTGAATCTGCTTACTATTCGCGTCTCTTGGTCTCCCTCTACGATTTTTACCCCACACACTTCCCTCCAATGCTAAATTTACGATTCCTCGATGTCTAAGAATGTGTCCAACCAAGCGATCCCTTCTTTTAGTCAAGGTATGCCAAAAATTCCTTTATTCACCAATTCTATTAAGTACCTCTTCATTAGTTATGCGATCTATCCACCTAATCTTTAGCATTCTTCTGTAGCACCACATTTCAAAAGCCTCTATTCTCTTCCTGTCTGCACTGCTTATCGTCCATGTTTCACTCCCATACAAGGCAACACTCCACACAAATGCCTTCAGAAAAGAGTTCCTTACACTTAAGTTAATATTCGATGTTAGCAAATTTTGACTTTTTCATAAATGCTTTTCTTCCCATTGCCATTCTGCATTTTATGTCCTCTGTACTGCGACCATCATTTGTTATTTTACTGCCCAAGTAACAAAACTCATCTACCTCCTTTATTGCTTCGTTACCCAATCTAATTCCTTCAGCATCGCCTGATTTTCTTACACTGTACTCCATTACCCTAGCTTTGTTCTTGTTAATGTTCATCTTATATGCATCTTTCAGCACACTGTCAATTCCGTTCAACTGCTCCTCCAGGTCCTTTGCTGTCTCTGACAGAATTACTATGTCGTCGGCAAAACACAATGTCTTTAATTCTTCCCCCTGAACTTTAATTCCTTCACCAAATTTCTCCTTGCTTTCCTTTATAGCTTGCTCAATGTACAAATTGAATAACATTGGAGCAAGGCTACAACCCTGTCTTACTCCCTTTCCAACCACTGCATCCCTTTCCTGACCTTCAACTGTGACAACCACTGTCTGGTTTTTGTACAAGTTGTAAATAACCTTATGCTCCCTCTATTTTACTCCTGCTTGCTTCAGAACTTGAAAGAGATCCATATTGTCAAAAGCCTTCTCCAAATCTACAAAAGCTAGAAATGTACGTTTGCCTTTCCTTAATCTATCTTCTAAGATAAGACGTAAAGTGAGTATTGCCTCCCGGGTTCCTGTGTTCCTCCTGAATCCAAACTGATCTTCCCCGAGGTCAGCTTCTACCAGCTTTTCCATTCTCCTGTAGATAATTTGTGTTAAAATTTTGCTACCATGACTTATCAAACTGATGGTTCTGTAATGTTCACACCTGTCTGCACCTGATTTCTTTGGAATGGGGATTATAACATTTTTCTTAAAGTCTGAGGGTATTTAGCCTGTCTCATACATCCTACACACCAGTTCAAATAGTTTTGTCATGGCTGGCTCTCCCAGAGACTTTAGTAGCTCTGAGGGTATGTCATCTACTCCTGGGGCCTTGTTCCAAACTAGGTATTTCAAGGCTCTGTCAAATTCTTCTCTCAGTATAGTATCTCCTATTTCATCTTCATCTACATCCTCTTCCCTTCCTACAATATTGTCTTGAAGTTCATTTCCTTTGTAGAGCCCCTCTGTATACTCTTTCTACCTTTCAGCTTTCCCTTCTTTGCTGAGAACTAGTTTTCCATCAGTGTCCTTGATATTCATAGAGCTGTTTTTCTTATCTCCAAATGTTTCTTTTATTTCCCTGTAGGCTGTATCTATTTTCCCCCTATTTATACATTCTTCTACATCCTTGCATTTGCCTTCTAGCCACTCCTGCTTAGCCATTTTGCACTTCCTGACAATCTCATTTCTTAGTCGTCTGTACTCCATTTTGCCTGTTTCATTTACTGCATTTTTATATTTTCTTCTTTCATCGATTAAATTTAATATCTCCTGTGATATCCAAGGATTTTTTGTAGGTCTTTCCTTCCTACCTATTTTGTCCTCTTCTACCTTAACTATTTCATCTCTCAGTTTTACCCATTCCTCCTCTACTGTTTTATTTCCCCCTGTTTCTGTCAATTGTTGTCTAAATCTCCCTCTGAAATTATCCAGAACTTCAAGTTCTATCAATTTATCCAGGTCCCATCTCCTTATTTTCCTACCTTCCTGCAGTTTTTTCAGTTTCAGCCTACGGTTCATGACTAACAAGTTATGGTCAGAGTCTATACTCCATACGATGGTATAATTGCATCAAATGTCATTTGGAAAAACGTGCACTATACACACTATAAACTATTTGTGCTATCAAAGTATTGCCTACATATTTCAACCGTACTGTTTGTGCTATCTTGTAGGAATATGGCTTCTCTGCCAGTCTTCCTGCTGGCCCAGCTAATACTGTCAGTGATGGACACACAGGGAGAACCATCGCCATGCCACAAGAGAAACAAACCGGGTTCCGATTTCGAATTCCAACGTCTCAGCCCTGAAAAAGAACTGGAAAGAGGTGTGTTTTAACCCATATCACTACCTGTTTCATTATAAAATTATGCACATATATATATGTAATGATTTCCTGTGGTCAGAAGAGTACTAAGCAAAACTCCTGATTAAAAGGAAAGCTATGAACTATAAAATTTTCTCGGGCTTCCAGGCGAGCTACATGGTTCACTTATCCACGACGTTTCGGCCGAGATCTCAAAAGCCGTTGTCGGGTTGAATGTCGAATGATCGAGTTCACTATGGAGGTGGAGAAAGAGGGTGCATTTCCGTTCCTGACGTCCTCGTTAGCCGTAAAGCAAATGGATGTCTCACCCACGCCGACCATTACCTGCACGCCACACGCCATCGTCATCCATCGCAGAAACATTCTGTTTTAAGGACCTTTGCGGAAGCAGTGTCAGACGCTGAAAATCTGCAAAAGGAACTGTGCCGCGGAAAGTTTTTAGGGACAACGTCTACAGCAACCGCCGGGTTACAGAAGCAATCTTCCCGAAGACACACAAGCAGAAGACTTCTGAGGAGGAAAGAAACATGCGGTTTTGCTGTGTTGTGGCTCAGTCACTGGAAAGATTAGCCGACTGCTTAAGAGACACAAGATCGACTCGGTCCTCAGACCTCCTTCAAAAATACGTCAGTTGATGAGACCTGTTAAGAATACCGGGAGTATATAAAACACCTTGTGATTGTGGACAATTTTATATCGGGCAAACAGTGCGCACTATTAAACATTGGTGGAACACGAAACATGTTATCGTTTAACCCTTTCGTGGTTTTTACTCATTTTTTAGAATATCTTAAGTTATCTCAGCTGTTACAGAGTCTGATTTGGGTCAGGATTACAAATATGACAATCAAAAAATTTAAGCACATTCCATTTTTCTTTAAAAAAAAGGTGGGACACATATGTCCCATTGATCATTTCTGGTACCGATTTACCTAAGACTTTTTAAAATAATTTCTTAAGTTATCCTGTCATAGGGTCTAAACAAATACATGATTTAAAAATTTGTAATGCACACCATATTTAAAAAAAAGCGAGAGAGAGCTCTCTCGCAGCTTCTATAATAGAAAATGCAGATAATAGTAAACCACATACCGTGTTTTATTAGCGCAAAAATTTTACAAAATAAACTGTTTTGTTTTAAATATGAGTACTACAATATCGCAACATAAAGGCACTATAGGGCTACACAATGGTCACTGGGACACATGCGACCCACTAATTGTAAATTCACGGAAAAAAACTTTTGAAGTAAAATGAGTTTTAGAAAGCTTAATTGTCGTTTGTAAACTTCTAAGAAACATAAAATAGCAAATATACTTACTTCGGTAGCGAGAAAACGACGAAAACCGATTCAAGGCACAATAAACAATGGTACGGCGCGAAAATTCACGCGGCAGCCCATATAAACGGTCACAGCCTTCTACACTGTAAGAATTTCAGTGCCTCGATTTTTTCCCGCGTTCTGAAGGGCCACCAACAGATGGCAGCACTATGCAGAATTACGCAACTCGCCACCTTGTGGTACAAATGAAGTCCGACGTTAGTGGGACGTATATGTCCCAACAACCACGAAAGGGTTAAGATATCCCGAAAAGTCAGCAATTTTGAAGCATGCCCTTGAAAACATACATCGTGTTTGAGGAGACATCGATAATTACAAGAACGAACAGTTTCCGTGCTAGTGTAATAGAGGCGATTGAGATCTAAATAGCTGACAATACTCTTTCTTAATAGAGACGGCGGCTTGCAGCTGAGCACGGCTTGGAAGCCGGAGATCGGAAGGATGAAGCGGGCGCGGCAGGCACACGTCACAGCCAGCAGTAGAGCACTGTACAGTACAAGCAGAACAATCCGCCATTTTGATCCCACGTTTTGCCGCGCAGTTAAGGACTAAGGGGACATTTACACTTTCTAATATGCTCTGAAGGCCATTAAATATACTTTCCTAACGCAGAAAATATTACAGGATAGTAAATTTATGTGCTTAAATTTAACTGTAAGAGGCAAGCAACTTAAAGTTAATAGTGATTAGATGGATATTTAGAGATATGATACATTCGCTTACACCCCCAAATTAAAGCATATGTTGCCGTTCTAAATATTTGCCACATACTGTTAAAATACGTTAAAACTGTCGTATTTTCTGGTTTATAAATGGTACGACCACATACGTTTTCGGTAACGAAGAGCTGCATTCGAAAAAAATTGCGGAATAATGTAAAAAATTGCGATGCTATACTTCCCGTATTTCTCCATCTACTGTCTCGCATAATTTACACACACCGTATTTCAGAGAAGATTTTACGTCAAAATGTGTTTAATAATATTGAATGTCTGGTTTCGTTAGGTTACTACGATACTAAATAATGTCCTCTGGTACCACGCGCATTTAAATAAATTGAATGTTGCGTGCTAAGTTTTGAATTTAATGCCTTTCATTTACGACTTCTTTCCTGTTCGCATTCTTTGCGAAGTTCAATTTATTTATTTATTTTCAGACATCCTGTTCACAACTTGGCTTAGGTCAATATATTTCCGAGTTGAGAGTCACACTTAAACAGTGAACTAATGCTAAATAGTATTATTTTAAATCCACTAGCTGGGTAAAGCCAGCTGCACTCATGCACCACTTAAAGTACAATTAACAGCCCTTACAATAACTCCTTAGTTAAATAAAATCAAGGAAACTAGCTTACTTTAAACACACTATATGTCTTGTTAGGTTAACAATCTGTGGCTAAATTTAAATAAACAATTGTTAACATGTATAGGCTTATATTTTCATTACTACCTCTCTGTGAGCATAACAATTTCTAATACAATTAAAAAAATGGTTTTGTTCTTAACTTTACACAGATAGTTGCTCCATTTTGGCGTCCATACTCGGCGTCTAGAATTTACGAGCCACATTTTACGTCGGTCTATGTTTGAAGGAAACCGATAAAACTTATAGCGACCATGTCTTCTATTATTCTGCAGTTCGGAGCAGTACAACCAACCATTTCACACTGTGAAACAGTAAAATCACGAAATATTCGCAGATTCACTTCGATACACGACACAAAGCATACAACACTGTCGTCGGATTGGGATTCAAAATGGCGGATTGTTCAGCTCGGTATATCTAGTGCTTTAGCCAGCAGTGTAGCCGTATGAGGGCGACAGCTGCAGTCACTCGACAGTCAACCACTTGACAATGGCCGAGGAGATCTGTGCCGAAACGTCGTGGACAGTAAACCACATGACGGGGCTGGAGGCCCGCCAAATTTTTTCAACATAACTCTCGGCGAAACAATGCATTCATATGCAGGGCGACTCACCTAACATTACCGCTGGATATATTTCGTAAACCACATCAAATACTGACGAACCGATTCCACAGACCGAACGTAAGGAGAGGGGCTAGTGTAATTGGTTAATACAAACCATAAAAAATGCATGGAAGTATGTTTTTTAACACAAACCTACGTTTTTTAAATGGAATCCCGTTAGTTTTGTTAGCACATCTGAACATATAAACAAATACGTAATCAGTGCCGTTTGTTGCATTGTAAAATGTTAATTACATCCGGAGATATTGTAACCTAAAGTTGACGCTTGAGTACCACTCCTCCGCTCTTCTACCGTGTCTATCGGAGAGCACCGAAATTAGTAGGGATCCAAAGGGAATGGTGATGTACCTTAGGTACAGAAGAGACTAGAACAGCACATTACGTCCACGTGCTAACACCTCTATTGGTCTTTTTCACTGACGCACATGTAGTACATTACCATGAGGGGTGAGGTACACGTACACACGTGCTTTCCCTTTTCAATTACGAGTGGAATAGAGAGTGTCCCGACATGTCAGGCCAATAGATGTTCAAAGTGATGGCCATCATTTGCTGCACACATTTGCAGTCTATGGCGTAATGAATGTCGTACACGCCGCAGTACATCTGGTGTAATTTCGCTGCAGGCTCCCACGAAAGTTGTTTCATATCCTCTGGGGTTGTAGGCACATCACGGTACGCATTCTCCTTTAACGTACCCCACAGAAAGTAGTCCAGAGGTGTAAGATAAGGAGAATGGGCTGGCCAATTTATGCGTCCTCCACGTCCTATGAAACGCCTGTCGAACATCCTGTCAAGGGTCAGCCTAGTGCTAATTGCGGAATGTGCAGGTGCACCATCATGCTGATACCACATACGTCGACGTGTTTCCAGTGGGACATTTTCCAGCAACGTTGGCAGATCATTCTGTAGAAACGCAATGTATGTTGCAGCTGTTAGGGCCTCTGCAATGAAGTGAGGACCAATGAGGTGGTCGCCAATGATTCCGCGCCATACATTTACAGTCCACGGTCGCTGTCGCTCTACCTGTCGGAGCCAGCGAGGATTGTCCACGGACCAGTATGCATGTTCCGTAGATTCACTGCCCCGTGGTTTGTGAAACCCGCTTCATCGGTAAACAGATAGAACTGCAACGTATTCTCTGTTAATGGCCATTGACGGAATTGCACTCTATGATTAAAGTCATCACCATGTAATTGCTGATATAGCGCCACATGAAACGGGTGAAAGCGGTGAAGATGCAGTATGCGCATGACACTACTTTGACTCAGTCCACCGGCTCTCGCAATGTCCCGTGTACTCCTGTGTGGGTTCACGGCAACAGCAGCTAACACACCAACTGCACCCGCTTCTCCTGTGACGGGCGTGTTACAGACCCGTTTGCGTTCTACGACCATATCTGTTGCATACAGTGGGCGGTAGATGTTTTGAAATGTGCGGCACGTTGGATGCTCTCTGTCCGGGTACCGTTCTGCATACACCCTGCAGGCTTCAGCTGCATTTTGTCGACACTCGCCATAGATGAGTATACACCATGGTCACAGTTCCTACAACACTACACTATCACAGACGTCTGGTAACACAATGTACAGTTAGTCTGCGTGCAAATACAAATGCAGAATAACAATAGCAGCAAGCGCTACATGCGGACACTGCGACAGCTAGACCAAACCAAAACAGTGTACTACAGCCACACTCGTAAACACGGTCGTCATTGTAAACATGTCCCTGCAGATGCTGCTCACCAACCGTGGCCCGTGTTTGTTACAACACGCAACTGAACGTAGGAGGTATCAAGCGTCAACTTTAGGTTACAATATCTCCGGATGTAACTGACAGTTTACAATGCAACAAAAGGCACTGCTTACATATTTGTTTATATGTTCAGATGTGCTAACAAAACTAACAGGGTTCCATTTAAATAACGTAGGTTTGTGTTTAAAAACATACTTCCATGCATTTTTTATGGTTTGTATTAACCAATTACACTAGCCCCTCTCCTTACGTTCGGTCTGTGGAATCGGTTCGTCAGTATTTGATGTGGTTTACGAAATATATCCAGCGGTAATGTTAGGTGACTCACACTGTATATGTCTTGCAAGTGGTGCAGAATAATTTTCGAGCATTCTATATAAACATCAGTGTAGAGTCAAATTTGAATATTTAAACACTGTAAATCTTCCTTCTGCAGTTTGCTGCTCTTAGTTCATCCAGATGTTTGTGAAAATAGTATTCATTACCACCATCTGTGTCCGCCTCCGTAGTTCAGTTGGGAACAGGGTGGGTTGCCACGCAGGGGACCCAGACTCGATTCCCGGTCCCGTTGTAGATTTTATTCATTCTGGGACTGGGTGTTGTGTCGCACGCGTTTCATCAACAGCAAACAATAGCAAGAATATCAAACTCTAGGGACAAAATTAAAACGGTCTGGTCAGTTGTGAAGGAAGTGTCTGGTCAGCAGCAGCAGCAGATAGAGGATATAATTTCAGTGCGTAGAAGAAATGGTTGTTACTGATAACTTAGATATATGTGCAGTATTCAATACTTTTTGAATATAGCAGGCGAATTAAACAGAGACCTAGTTTCTACCGGTAATCATATAACACTAACAGAAAACAGCTTTCCGAGGCTGTCACCTGAAATGGTCCTCCATAATACTTCCAAAGGGGAGATTGAGTCAATAATTAAATCACTAAGGACTCTTGTGGGTATGATGGGGTATCTAGCAGAATTCTCCATATTGTAGCCCAGTACTAAGCCATATTTGTAATTTTCCTTTCAGAATAGACAGTTTCTTGAGAGATTACAGTACTCAGTACTGAAATCACTTTATAAAAAAGGAAAAAGGGATAATGTAGATAATTACAGACCTATTTCTCTGCCATCGTTTTTTTTTTATAAAATTATTGAAAAGGCTATATATTCAAGATTAATTGATCATTTCAGTTCACAAAATTTGTTGGCAATCGTACAGTTTTGTTTTAGAAGTGGTTTAATGACTTTAAATGCTACATTTTCGTTTCTCTGGGAGGCACTTGATGGGTTAAATAAAAGGCTACGGACATTAGGCGTCTTATTTCATTCAACAAAGGGGTTTCATTGTGTTGATTACAAAATTTGTTGCAGAAGTTGGAACATTATGGAATGCGAGGAGTAGCTCAGAACTGGTTCACCTCTTACTTTAATAACAGACAGCAAAAGGTAATTCTCCACAGTGTTATAAATGGTTATGATGTACAATCACAATGGGGCACAGTTAAGTGTGGGGTGCTCCAGGGGTCTGTTTTGGGACCACTGCTGTTTCTTACTTATGTAAATGATATGCCTTCGAGTATAATAGGTGTCTGTAAAATATTTTTGTTTGCTGATGATCTCAGCTTGGTAGTAAAGGATGTTTGTAATATTGACACAGTATCAAATAATGAAGTTCAAGAGATAAGTTCATGGCTTGTAGAAACCAAATTGATGTTAAATCGCCGGCCACGGTGGCCGAGGTGACTGAGGCGCTCCAGTCACGGTCAGCACGGCCACTACGGTCGGGGGTTCGAATCCCCCCTCGGGCATGGATATTTGTGCCGTCCTAGTTCGTAAGTAGTTTGTAAGTTTAGGGACTGATAAACCCGTAGTTAAGTCCCATAATCTTTACAAACATTTGATCATTTTTGATGTTAAATCACAGCATAACTCAGATTTTACAATTTGTAACACATAATTTAACGAAAGCTGACATTTTGATTACACATAATGGGCATATGATAAGTGAGACTGAAGAGTTCAAATTTCTAAGTGTTCAGATAGACAGTAAGCTGTCGTGGAAAGCCCATTTTCAGGATATTGTTTCAAAAGTAAATTCTGCTATATTTACCATTAGAACAACATCTGAAATAAGTGATTTTTCAACACGAACAGTTGTCTACTAGGCTTTCTTTCATCACTTATGACGTACGCCGTTATTTTTTGGAGAAACTCGACTGATAGAAAAAGGATATATTGCCTCAGAAACGGGCGGTTCGAGGAATATGTGATGTAAGTTCACGAACGTCATCTCGACCCCTTTTCAGTAATCTGGGAATTTTGACTCTGGCGTCACAATACGTTTTTTCTTTAATGTCGTTTGTTGTTAATACTATCAGCTTATTCCCATGAGTTAGTAGCTTTCACTCGGTGAATACTAGACAGAAGTCGAATCTACATTTGCATCACACCACCTTAACACTTGTGCAGAAAGGGGTAAAGTATTCTGCGGCATCCATTTTCAATAACCTGCCACAAGAACTGAAGAATCTTAGCACTAATCCACACGCTTTCTAATCTAAATTGAAGAGTTACCTCATGGCTCACTCCTTTTATTCTGTCGACGAACTCCTAGAAAAATTAAGCAATTAAGCAATTTCTTTTTTTTTCTTTATTGATTCTCTTCGCTTAGTCTTAAGAGTATCGTGTGCATAGGACTACTTACAAAATTTCTATTACTATTCTTGTGTTAAACTTCATGTATTGACTTGTTCCATGGTCATGGAGTCTTACTACTCAATTAGGTCCTGCGGAACAGAAAACCATATTATTACTATTATTATTATTATCATCGACGTGCAAGTCGTTCAAATGGCGTCACTTAAGAGACTTGCACAAGGTAGGACGAACACGATCCGGTAAGAGGAAGGGAGACTAGAGTTTGACTGCAGTCGACAGCGAGGTTATTAGAGATGAAACTCACGCTCAGATTTTTGGGAAAGGATGGGGAAGGAAATCGGCCATTTGCCTGGAGTGATTAGGAAAAGAACGGAAAACCTTAATTGGATGCAGTGTTTTGGCTCTGCGCCTTCTCTCTCGGTGTACATGATCCCAGGTGTCCAATGTTTAGGTGCCACTGTAGTACGAGGGTTGGAACTTAACTTCTGGCAACACTATTGTGGAGACACTATGCAACGGAATCTACTATTGTCACTGATTGCACACGTTGTTGACGTACCTAAGGCTCCTGTAAGTACGTGCTGACGCATTTGCCATTTTCATTCCTGTAGCTCGTAAGTTAAACATACTGCAGTTCTAAAGGATTTGCGTCACGGCACTTTAGCACGACATTATGGGTGGCTGTGTTGCCATAAACTGCTCAGATCATTCCAGAGGTGGCTACAGAATATTTAGTTTCCGGAGATATTCTGAGAGAAGAAAAAAATCAATCATTAACTATTGCCGCAAAAACTGGGAACCCGGACCGAGCCCAGAGTCACGAATTGTAAGTAAACATTATTTATTATTATGACTTTAAGTAATATTTAGTAGTGAAGCTGCTTGTCTGGAGTTAGCAATAGCAAAATATCACAACACAGCAAAACATCAAAGAACGTACTGTTTTTAGAGCAGAATATGTATGTATTATGCAGTATATTGAGAAATACACAACATCAAAAAGTTTTGTACTGACTTTGCAAAACTGGGCAAAAAGTTTAGTTACGGCTGTGGCAGAGTACTGTGCTGATACAGGCAACTACCATTGAATGAAATTTTGTGTATTTCGATGTTTTATCGTCATAACTTGTAGTATGCAATTTGAATGAATGGTACCTGATGTTTTATCACAAAATACACCCCAATTCAATTTCTCATTAGTAAATGCCAATATTGACGCTTATCTATAAGACTTATAACACAACTGACCAAAAATACTGGGTGCATTTTACTTACGGCTGCAGCGGTGTAGTGTGCTAATGTTGGCAACGAAATGTTTGCTTTATCAAGGATTATTAAATTACTTACAAGACATGGGTATGTTACATACGAAAAAGTGTCAATCTTAGAGAAGGTTCAACACAAAGGATTATTCCCCTCATTCTATACGATTAGGTTTTCAACTAGCATTCAACGGTTGTTGCCAACATCGGCACAGTGTGACTCTCCGACCGTAAACTTTAGATCCTGTACACTAATATTTTTTTTTTTCGTTTTAATATTTGAAATACGTTCTGAAACTTTCTCAATAACGTAATAGAAGTACATTCAGCGATGTCAGTACAAAAATCTGATGTGGTGAATTTGTCACAGCAGATAAACACTTATTGCAAGACGGCAAACAAACCTCGCATATTGACAGTTATAATTCAAATACAAGCCAAGATCGCTTAAAACCTTTATCTAGATGACGAGTTTCGGCAGAATTAAACGTAGTACGCGATTTTTATCACCGAAATATATATATGTTTCTTGCGCTGTTTTTCTTTATTTAGATAGCAAAGAAAAGCAGCAATAGGTAAAGAAAACGCGAGATTTTTGTGTCTAATCCACATATCGATGCAAACAAAAGCGGAATGCAAGCTCAAAGTAGCACGGTCTAAGGCTCTATGGCGGGCACTTACAAAATATTTTACTAAACTTGAACAAAACAACATTGTTCGTATACGCTACGTGTTGTGTTTAGCTTTCGCAGGGAATGAAATGGCGGATGCGCCAGCCTATGTTTTTTCGGAGCTCTAGACATACCTATCTTAACTCCGAGCAAAGGAACTCGCCCGTCCTACGTCATCGGCGAGTGAACAATCGAAGGAAACAGTCACATGTGAGCGAACTGTCTAACGTAACGGTGTCACTATGTTTTTGAAACAGGAACAATGGAGACCATCAATGCACAGTACTACTGTTCGTTTTTGGAGCATCACCTGCGACCAGCTTTGCGAAAGAACGAGCAACACTTTCTATGCAACACACCCAACATTTTGCACGACAGCGCAAGGGGGCATACAGCTAAGCGGTGGCTACTCTGTTCGGTCGATGGACTGGAAAAGTACTGTACCATCCACCACACTACCCGGACTAAAGATCCCGTGACTTTGATTTGATTCCGAAGTTGAAGGAACCAGTTAGTGTAATTCGCTTTAGAACCCATCCAAAGACCGCTCCATTTGCAGCATCAACAGAACAGGCTCTGTTAGTGGTACACTACGCCTGCCAAATCGGTACAATGGCTTCTGCACGACGCTGGCGACTGCTTAAAACAGCAACAGGTGCGAACATGTAGCGCTTTTGTATCGCTTTTGAATAAATAGTTGCCACTATTTAAATTCCAACCCTCGCAATTGCTCTGGGAGTTATCAGCTTCGTTCCCCAATTCATTAGCAGCACTGAAACAATGTTATTCAATTGTGTTAGGCACTATCGACTAACTAAGCTGCTCAGCGAACTGTCTCCAACATTGGAAGGGTTCTCATTGCTGTGAACTATTACTCGTGTAGCGTCTAGCGTAGTGTGCCGTCACTGTTGTTTTACATAGTACTTGAATTTGATAACGCTACATTTGTGGAGAGCTGTTTCAAAAATCTTCGGACTGCAGACCACAACAACAACACTGTTACTCTACTGTATGAATATATGATGGCATCCTGTTGCATAACATATTACGTACGTAAAACAGTCTCCATTCCGGATCTCCGGGTGGGGACTACTAAGGAGGATGTGGTCATCAGGAAAGACAAACACTGGCATTCCATTAATCGGGTAGGGAGGATACAAAACTTAAAAAGGGAAATGGATAGGTTGAAGTTCTTGGGAAAGATGAACAGGATTTCTGTTCAGGTGAGTACAGGGTTATAAATACAAAATCATTGGAGGAATCACAGGAGTAGTTCTAATAATAAAGAATAAAATAGAAATGCGGGTAAGTTACTATGAGCAGCATAGTGATTGCATTACTGTAGCAAAGATAGACACGAACACAGCAGTACAAGCTTATATGCCAACTATGCCTATGATAAGGAGATTTAAAAAATGTATGATGGAATAAAAGAATTATTTCAGACAGTTAAGGGAGACGAAAACTTATCACGGGAGACTGAAACTCGGTAGCAGGGAAAGAAACGGAAGGAAAAATAGTAGGTGAATATGGATTGTGGAAAAGAAATGAAAGAGGAAACCGTCTGGTAGAATTTTGCATGAACACAATTTAATCATAATAAACACTTGATTTAAGAATAATAACAGACGCTTGTATACATGGAAAAGACCAGGAGATACCTGAAAGTACCAGATAGATTTTATAATTGTAAGACCTAGATCTCGGAACCAGGTTTTAAATTGTAAGACATATCCAAGGGCAGATTGTTTATGAACTGCAGGCCAAAACTGAAGAAACTGCTGTAAGGTAGGAAAATAACGAGATAGGACGTGGATGAAGGAGCATGAGGTACTTGAAAGTTTAAGAAAGAGTTTTCGGCAACAATTGCCAGAAACAGGGTAAATAACACAATAGAAGATGAATGGGTAGCTTTTTTGAGATGAAATAATGAAGGCAGGACAAAACCTACAAAAAGTCTTTGGCTATTACAGGTACTACCGAATTCAATTCAAGAAATTAGAAAATATAAAAATGCAGTACATGAAGCACGTGAAATGGAATAAAGACGACCAAAAATGAGATTGACAGGATGTGCAAAATGGCAAAGGAGGAGTGGCTAGAGGTCAAATAAAAATCTCTAGAAGAATGTATAACTAGAGGAAAGATAGATACCGCATACAGGAAAATTAGAGATGTTTGGAGAGTGGAAAATCAGCCGTATGATTATCAAAAGCTCAGATGGAAAACCAGTTCTGAGCAAAGAGGGAAAATCTGAAAGGTCGAAGGATTATATAGCGCTGCTCTGGAAAGGAAACGAACTTAGAGATAATATTTTAAATGTTTGTAATTCTATGGGACCAAACTCCGCTGGTCATCAGTCCCTAGTCTCACCGACTACTTTAACTAACCTGAGGACAACACACACATCCATGTCCGAGGGAGGTTTCGAACCCCTGACGCGAGAGGCCGCGCGATCCGTAACGTGGCACTCAAGACCACTCGGCTACTCCCGCACGGCGATAAATTGTAGAAAGAGAGGATATAGTAGATGAAGATAAAATAGGAGATAATAAACTGAATGAAGAATTAGAGCGCTGAATGATCAAGTAGAAACACAGCACCTGGAGGATTTTTGCCAATGGGGCAAACTAAAATTTCCGTGAAAATCAAAAGTTTTTTAACAGTAATTTTAGATAATATATTTCAAAATAAATGTCACCATCTCATAACATTAAGTTATTTTCTTAACATAACTAAGGTGAAAGTCGAAACGAAGAAGATATAATTTAAAAAATAATTAAAAATTGAGTACTCATTGTACAAATATGGTTTGATGCAGCTCTACACGCTACCCTGTACTGTGCAAGTATCTTCATCTAAGAACACGTTCGGCAACCTACATCCTTTTGAATATGCTTACTGTATTCGTCCCTTGATCTCCCTCTACGATTTTTATCCCACACGCTTCCTTCTAGTGCTAAGTTGACAATTCATTGATGTCTCAGAATGTGTCCAACCAATCTATCCCTTCTCTTAGTCAGGATATGCCAGAAACTCCTTTTCTCCCCGATTCGGTTAAGCACCTCCTCATTAGTTACGTGATCTACCCATCTAATTTTCATCCTTTTATCTGAACTCCCTATCGTCCACGTTTTGACTCCCATACAATGCTACACATCCAGACAAATGCTATCAGAAAGGACTTCCTAACATTTAAATTAATATTGGATGTTAACAAGTTTCGCTTCTTTAGAAACTCTTTTCTTCCCATAGCCATTCTGCATTTTATATCTTCTTTATTTCAGCCATCAGAAGTTATCTTGCTACCCAAATAACAAAAGTCATCTACTACTTTTATTGTCTCATTACCTAATCTAATTCCTTCAGCATCGCCTGATTTTCTGACATTACATTCTATTACCTTCGTTTTACTCTTGTTAATGTTCATCTTATATCTTCCTTTCAAGACCCTGTCCATCCCATTCAATTGCTCTTCCAGATCCTTTGCGGTCTCTGACAGAATTACTATGTCATCAGCAAACCGCAATGTTTTTATTTCTTCTCCCTGCACTTTAATGCCCTCTCCACATTTCTCCTTCCATTCCTTCACTGCCTGCTTAATGTACAGATTGAACAACATTGGGGAAAGACTACAACCCTGTCTTACTCCCTTCCCAACCTCTGTGTCCCTTTCTTGCCCTTCGACTCTAATAACCGCTTTCTGGTTTTTATATAGGTTGAATATAACTCTTCGCTCCCTATATTTTACCCCTGATACCTTAAGAATTTGGAAGAGTGTATTCCAGTCGACAATGACAAAAGCTTTCTACGCTAAAAACGTAGGTTTTCCTTTCCTTAGCCTATCTTCTAAGATAAGTCGTAATGTGAGTATTGCCTCTCATGTTCCTACATTTTTCCTAAATCCAATCTGATCATCCCTGAGGTTGGATTCTACAAATTTTTCCATTCGTCTGTAAATAATTCGTGTTAGTATTTTGCACCCATGACTTATTAAACTGATAGTACTGTAATTTTCACACTTGTCTTCACTTGATTTCTTTGGAATTGGAATTACGATAGTCTTCTTGAAGTCGGAGGGTATTTCCCCTGTCTCATACATCTTGCATACCACGTGATACAATTTTTTCGTGACTGGCTCTCCTAACGACAACATCAGTTCAGACGGAATATCATCTACTCCAGGGGCTTTGTGTTTCTCAAGTCCTTCAGCGCTCTGTCGAATATTCTTCTCGCAGTATAGTATCTCCTATTGCGTCTTCATCCACTTCATCTTCAATTTCTAGAATACTGACTTCCAGTTTATTTCCTTTGTATAGGCCCTCTATATATTCCTTCCACAGTTCAGCCTTCCCCTCTTTTCTTAGTACTGGTTTTCCGTCTGAGTTCTTGATATTCATAAAGCTGCTTTTCTTGTCTCCAAATTTCTCTTTTATTTTCCTGTAGGCTGTATCTATCTTTCCCCTAGTTATGCATTCTTCTACGGTTCTGCATTTGTCCTCTAGCCACTACTGCTTAGCCAGTGTGCACTGTCAATCTCATTTTTCAGACGTACTCCCTTCTTCCTGTTTCAATTGCTGAATTTTTATATTTTCTCCTCTCATCAATTAAGTTCAATATATCCTGTGTTATCCAGGGATTTCTATTGGGCCTTGTCCTTCTTCCTATATGGTCCTCTGCAGCCTTCACTACCCAATCTCTCAGAGCTACCCATTCTTCTTCTACTGTATTACTTTCCCCCGTTTCAGCCAATCCTTGCCTAATGCTCTCTCTGAAACTCCCAACCACCTCTGGTTTCTTCAATTTGTCCAGGTTCCATCTCCTAACCTATCTATCTTTCTGCAATCTCTTAAGTTTTAATCTGCAGTTCATAACCAACAAGTTATGGTCAGAGTCTATATCTGCCCCTGGATATGTCTTACAATTTAGAACCTGGTTTCTAAATCTATTCCTCACCATTATAAAGTCAATCTGGTACCTTCCAGTGTCTCCTGGTCTCTTCTACGTATAAAGCCTTATTTCATGATGTTTGAACCAAGTGTTGGTGATCTTTAAATTGTGCTCTGCGCAAAATTCTACCAAGCGATCTCCTCTTTCATTCCTTTTTCCCAGTCCATATTCACCTACTACATTTCCTTATCTTCCCTTTCCTACCACCGAATTCCAGTCCCCCATCACAATCACGTTTTCGTCTCCCTTAACTTTCTGAATGATTTATTTTATCTCCTCATACATTTTTTCGATATCCTCGTCATCGGCCGTGCTAGTTGGCATATTAACTTGCACTACTGTGGTCGGTGTTGGCTTCGTGTCTATCTTTACTACGATAATGCGTTCACTTTGCTGTTCATAGTAACTTAACCGCATTCCTATTTCCTGATTAATTATTAGACCTACTGCTGTGTTACCACCAATTGATTTTGTATTTATAATCCTGTACTCACCTGACCAGAAATCCTGTTCATCCTGCCACCGAACTTCACTGATTCCTATCATATCTAGGAATTTGTGAAGTTCGGTGGCAGGATGAACAGGATTTCTGGTCAGGTGAGTACCGGGTTATAACCTATCCATTTCTCTTTTCAAATTTTCTAACTAACCTACGCGATTAAGGGTCAGAACATTCCACATTCCACAGTGTGCTAATTTCTCAGGGCTCCCTTCTTTCCACTGAACTCTGCTTACGTTCACGGGTCACGGGTTTTTCGCGCATTTTGACTCGTTTGTGACAACCGCGTTCTGTGACCCGACTTGTAATTTACTGCTTAAATCGTGACAGGAACACGAGATCAGACGTTTTCCTAAGTTCATGTAACATTATCCTTTAACTTAATCTGTTATTCTACGCCTACAAGCCTTTGAAATTCGTGTATATGTTCATAATCTTTATATTCATTATTTTATATTTTTTACATGTTGTTGTTATGGTCTTCAGTCCGGAGATTGGTTTGATGCAGCTCTCCACCCTACTCTATCCCGAGCAAGCCTCTTCATCTCCTCAAAAGAACGGCAACCCACATCCATTTGAATCTGCTTACTATATCCATCTCTTGGTCTCCCTCTGCGATTTTTACCCCACACACTTCCCTCCAATGCCAAATTTACGATTCCCCGATGTCTAAGAATGTGTCCTACCAAGCGATCCCTTCTTTTAGTCAAGGTATGCCAAAAATTCCGTTTCTCACCAATTCTATTCAGTACCTCTTCATTAGTTATGCGATCTACCCACCTAATCTTCAGCATTCTTCTGTAGCACCACATTTCAAAAGCCTCTATCATCTTCCTGTCCGCTTATCGTCCATGTTTCACTCCCGTACAAGGCAACACTCCACACAAATGCCTTCAGAAAAGACTTCCTTACACTTACATTAATATTCGATGTTAGCAAATTTCTCTTTTTCAAAAATACTTTTCTTCCCATTGCCATTCTACATTTTATATCCTCCGTACTGCGACCGTCATATGTTATTTTGCTACCCAAGTAACAAAACTCATCAACCACCTTCATTGTTTCGTTACCTAATCTAATTCCTTCAGCATTGCCAACTAGCTGTTATTTATTTTTGTTTTGCTCTTGTTAATGTTCATTTTATACGCTCTCTTCAACACACTGTCCATTCCATTCAACTGCTCTTCCAGGTCCTTTGCTGTCTCTGACAGAATTACAATGTCATCAGCAAAACGCAATGTTTTTATTTCTTTCCCCTGAACTTTAATCCCTATTCCATATTTTTCCTTGCTTTCCTTCATCGCCTTCTCGATAAATAAATAACGATACATAAATAACTAAATCGTAATTTCGTTTTATAAAAATTTTCGTATCACTTAGACCACCAAAAAACACACTCCTGGCCCAGTAGGTTCTCTTAGAATAGGATTTTGGGGGTTTTGGGGGCTAAAGTGGTACCAGCTCAGCATAAGAATTCAGCTAGCCACGATACTGGGGGACTTCTCTTGCCTCAGAGGCTACCACAAGAAGAAATACACGACAAGCGTTACTGTTGCGCCGAAATGCGAGGTAAGAGATTAAACAGTATAAGACAGCCCAAGCGTGAGTAACGCTAAAGCCTTGATTCGTGACATTATTCTATTACTTCTGAGCATCTTTTGCACATGAGAGATTTTCGGATTATATTTTTAACTAAGATGAGCATCTCCAAAACGAAAGTAATGCCAGTGGGAAAGAGATTGAAACAGATTGAGTGCCAGATAGGAGGAACAAAGTTAGAACAGGTAGACAGTTTCAGGTACCTGGGATGCATTTTCTCACAGGATGGCAACATAGCGAAAGAACTGGAATCGAGGTGCAGCAAAGCTAATGCAGTGAGTGCTCAGCTAAGATCTACTCTCTTCTGCCAGAAGGAAGTAAGTACCAAGACTAAGTTAGCAGTGCACCGCTCTATCTTTCCACCAACTTTGTTGTATGGGAGTGAAAGTTGGGTTGCGAGAGTGAAGGTCGGGGTGAGAGTTTAAAATAGGGAAAGATTAATTTTTTAAAACTCACAACCACCAACTGCGAACCAAATTCCTAAACATGCAAAAACACTGGAATTGTGATTTCTACTGTTTGACTCGTTTTCTAGGGGATGATATCACACGTTCGCAGCTTTCCTTCCCTGCATATGATTAACAAAACAAATTCATAATCAAGTAATTTCATGAGAGAAAAGAGTGTACTAACTACTGTTTTTGAAAACACGTGAAAGTTCACTTTATGTTGTTTATTACACCATATTAAAACCCTGTGGCTGATACTTCTGTACGTCAACACATTTATCAAATAAAGTTATAGCTCGTGAGCCCCCAGACAAAAATGAATATTTGTCGCAAATGTGCCTGTCTCGAACACCGTTTATGTTCATGCCAATGCGACGATACGTGTTACATTAACAAAACACAGTCACTTTAATTTAGTGCGATGCACACCTTGTTCCACCGGCTAAATATTCACAACACACAGAGTAGCACTCGACACAACTTGGTGCAGTCTACGACGAGCAACCACACTTGGCAATTGCCTCACAAAAATCTATAGTCTCCACCTGGAGATCCACATGCCAACCGTGCAGAGCGACACTGCCCGGCCAGCTACCCCACTTGCTCCTGACTAGCCACTTCCTGCCCACACGCGCGCGCGCGCGCGCGCGCGCCAAAATCCCAACTGCCGGGTTTTTTCCCTACGTCATCAACTTCCCCATGTGAGCTGTTCTAACCGATTTGCCAACGTACAGCGCTCAGCCAATACATTTCAACTTTACTTAAAATCAAAATAATTACACTACAAAATTCAAATGTTTGTATAACTTATGGGACTTAACTGCGGTCTCATCAGTCCCTAAGCTTACAAACTACTTATGAACTACCCACAACTAAGGATGGCACAAATATCCATGCCCGAGGGGGGATTCGAACCCCCGACCGTAGTGGACGTCAGACCGTGACTGGAGCGCCTCAGTCCCCTCGGCCACCGCGGCTGGCAATTACACTACACATTAAACAAATTTCTTATTATGTTTTTATATTGGTATAAACATCCTTTGCACTATTTATTACAATCGTGCAATTTCTTATATCACAGATAAGTGATTTAACTGAATATTTCAAAAAAAAAAAAAAAAAAAAAAAAAAAAAAAAAATACACAAGATTAATTGAAAATAAAATGAGAAATAGTTAATATATTACTTTTATAAACAAACATTGCCATGCTAGTTAAGTAACTGTCTTGTATTCATTGGTAATTTATTATTTTTCATTGTCAATTAAACATATTACGTCAGATGTGACTATATCAGCTAATGTATTGTTTATTTGTCAACAGGCTATTTTGTAATGAGGGCCTTAAAGGTTCCTTACTGCATCGTATTACTTCAAATGCCAGTAGTATTAGAATATTTTATTTCACGCTGTGCACTGCACTGTGCCTGGCACTCGCCATTGTCCCTCTCTCCCCTCACCGGAAACGAACTGGAAAATCCTAAGTTGGAACAAGCCACCAACGTCGGCCTGCTCGCTGGCCTCCCGACAGCTACAAACACAGAGCAAATCTCAACGTGGAGAATTTATACCTATGGCCTAACTATAAATGTTGTCACCCAACTGTGTACATACATTGCTACCATAATTAATAAGATTAAAATTGTGTAACATTTAGTGCATTGGCATGGTCAATGTTTGCAGTTTACCAATATTTCTATTGGGCAGTAATCTCACAGGAGGAACAAAGTTTGAACAGGTAGACAGTTTCAAGTACCTGGGATGTATTTTCTCACAGGATGGGTACATAGCGAAAGACCTGGAATCGAGGTGCAGCAAAGCTAATGCAGTGAGTGCTCAGCTAAGATCTACTCTCTTGTGCAAGAAGGAAGTAAGTACGAAGACTAAGTTAGCAGTGCACCGCTCTATCTTTCGACCAACTTTGTTGTATGGTAGTGAAAGTTTGGTGGATACAGGTTACCTTATTCACAAGGTAGAGGTTACAGATATGAAAGTAGCAAGAATGATTGCAGGTACTAATAGATGGGAACAATGGCAGGAGGGTGTCCATAATGAGGAAATCAAAGAAAAACTGGGAATGAACACCATAGATGAAGCAGTTAGAGCGAACAGACTGAGATGGTGGAGTCATGTTACACGCATGGGGGAAGCAAGGTTACCTAAGAGACTCATGAGCTCGGCAGCGGAGGGTAAGAGGAGCTGAGGTAGACCAAGAAGAAAGTACTTGAAGTAAAAGGCATGACATCAGACGAGGCATCAATGTTAGCATTGAATAGGGGATCATGGAGGAATTTTATTAGAGGTCCTATGCTCCAGACTGAACGCTGAGAGGCATAATCAGTCTCTAATGATGATGATGATGATGATTTTAACTAGCTGTTAAACCCGGTATTTCCCGGGTATATATGCATTTTCTAGTCGTTTGTGTCGTCGTAGCTGATGAACTACATGTATTTATTATGTTGTTCTTCCTGGACTGTTGTTGTTGTGGTCTTCAGTCCGGAGACTGGTTTGATGCAGCTCTCCACAATACCCTATCCTGAGCAAGCCACTTCATCTCCACATAAGAACGGCAACCTACATCTGTCTGAATCTGCTTACTATATCTATCTCTTGGTCTTCCTCTGCGATTTTTACCCCACACACTTCCCTCCAACGCTAAATTCACAATTCCTTGAGGTCTAAGAATGTGTCCTACCAATTTATCCCTTCTCTTAGTCAAGGTATGCCAGAAATTTCTCTTCTCCCCAATTCTGTTCAGTACCTGCTCATTAGTTACGCGATGCACCCACCTAATCTTCAGCATTCTTCTGTTGCACCACATTTCAAAAGCCTCAATCCTCTTCCTGTCCGCACTGTTTATGGTCCATGTTTCACTCCCATACAACGCAACACTCCATACAAATGCCTTCAGAAACGACTTCCTTAGGCTTACATCAATATTCGATGTTAACAAATTTCTCTTTTTCAAGAACGCTTTTCTTCCCATTGCCATTCTGCATTTTATATCCTCTGTACTGCGACCATCATTTGTTATTTTACTGCCCAAGTAACTAAACTCACCTACCTCCTTTATTGCTTCGTTTCCCAAACTAATTCCTTCAGCATCGCCTGCTTTTCTTACACTGCACTCCATTACCCTAGTTTTGCTCTTGTTAATGTTCATCTTATATGCTCCTTTCAGCACTCTGTCCATTCCGTTCAATTGCTCTTCCAGGTAATTTGATGTATCTGACAGAATTACTATGTCGTCGTCAAAATGCAATGTTTTTAATTCTTCAGCCTGAACTTTAATTCCTTCTCCGAATTTCTCCTTGCTTTCCTTTATAGCTTGCTGAATGTACAAATTTAATAAGAATGGAGAAAGACAACAACCCTGTCTTACTCCCTTTCCAACCACTGCATCCCTTTCATGCCCTTCAACTCTGATAACCGCTGTCTGGTTTTTGTACAAGTTGTAAATAACCTTACACTCCCTATATTTTACTCCTGCTTGCTTCAGAACTTGAAAGAGTTTATTCCAATCAACATTGTCAAAAGCCTTCTCCAAATCTACAAAAGCTAGAAATGTAGGTTTGCCTTTTCTTAATCTATCTTCTAGGATAAGCCGTAAAGTGAGTATTGCCTCAAGAGTTCCTACATTTCTCCTGAACCCAAACTGATCTTCCCCGAGGTCGGCTTCTACTAGCTTTTCCATCCTTCTGTATATAATTCGTGTTAATATTTTGCAACCATGACTTATTAAACTGATGGTTCTGTAGTTTTCACACCTGTCTGCACCTGCTTTCTTAGGGATGGGGATTATAATATTTTTCTTAAAGTCTGAGGGTACTTCACCTGTCTCATACATCTTACACACCAGGTAAAAAAATTTTGTCATGGCTGGTCCCCCAGAGACTTCAGTAGCTCTGAGGGAATATCATCTACTCCAGGGGCCTTGTTTCGACTTAGGTCTTTCAGGGCTCTGTCAAATTCTTCTCTCAGTACAGTATCTCCTATTTCATCTTCATCTACATCCTCTTCCCTTCCTACAATATTGTCTCGAAGTTCATTTCCTTTGTAGAGCCCCTCTATATACTCTTTCCACCTTTCAGCTTTCCCTTCTTTGCTGAGAACTGGTTTTCCATAAGCGTCCTTGATATTCATAGAACTGTTTTTCTTATCTCCAAATGTTTCTTTTAACCGTTATTATGATTCTTCCTGGACTATCTATCATGAAAGGCTCTGCTCAGCACGCGTGGACAGCTAAAACAGCTATACAGGATAGTGATACAAGCTTTGTTTACTAATATATATACTCAGTCATTCAACTTGGACTGTCTGTCTGTTCTCGCGGCGGCGTCTTCTTTCTCGGTTCTATCTGCGCTGAAACATAGTGACTGCCTATTTCGGATCCGAGTTCAAAGGCGCCCGTCCAGACGCGTGTCTGCCCAGACACAGCAGCTTGTAGAGGGCGCGCTTCTCGGTTGCTCCCTCCAGGAGGTTCGGCGCCGGCGTGTGATTGGCTGCCGGTCGTCCGCTGCCTTCTCCACGATCGTTTTCTAGGGATGGCGGTTATCGCTGAAACAACCGGTTTTCGGTTATAGCGGTTATTTTCATCTCCAGTTTAACCGCACTGTAAAAATTGCTCAAGATAACCGGTTTTTTAAATAACCGTTTTTCGGTTTTTTATTCCTATTATTTACAGTAGAGTTCGACCGAAACATATTTTGTGGCCGAAACAGAAACCGTAATCGAATTTTCGGTTCTTCTAGTTTCGGCCTAAACCGAAACTAACGAAATTTAGTTAAAAGTTGGGTAAATTTACGTTATACGACAAATCACTAGTCCTTCCATATTTTGCAAGCTCCCCTCCCAATACTACGCCTTCTTGAGTGTGTGTAAATCTAGCCAGGAGTCCGTAGAAGACGATATACGAAGCATACAGATTTACTGGCCTAATATTTCCATCCGGCAGTTGCGAATATTGAGCCAACCACTCCGTAAGTTGGACTTGTGAGCAAGCGCATACGAATATCTCGTTATAAACACAATATATGTATAAGTTACAGTTAGTAAATGAACTTCAATCAGTGCTGCAGAAGTATTTCGAAAAATAGAGTCACAGATCCGACTAACAGTATGATTGTTGTTAGTGTAAATTTACGCAAATTGAACTAGGAAAGCTGTGTACCACATGATCAAAGAATGTTCAAATGGGTGTCAGTTCTTATGAAACCTAAGTGCTTAGGTCATCAATCCCTAGACTTAAAAACTACTTAATAAAACTAAAAACTAACTTACGGTAAGGACAACATACACACCTATGACCGAGGGAGGAGGGAGGACTCGAACCTCCGACTGGAGCAGCCGCGCAGTCCGTGACATGGAGCCTCAGATCGCACGGCTACCTCGCGAGGCACCACATGCTCAATATTACCTAAACCCATATATCCCTGGCTTTCAAGGGATAACATTAATATAACTTGTTAGCATAACAATATGACAATACATTAAAAGTTATTATTGCAAGCTTACATAATAGGTATATGAATCGAATTTACCTTCTCTTCCAAGAAAATTTTTGGATGCTTTCTCCTTAAATGACACAGCATGTTTGTAGTACCTCCACCCGTTTTCAGCTTTCCAAAGCAAATGGAGCATTGTACCTCACTGGTTCCGTACTTGGTGAAGTACTTCCACACTCGGGATGGTGCCATTTAAGACACAACCGATGTCTGGCGACGACAGCAGGACACGAACCTCCGGCGGTGAGCAGGCTCGCGCTCTGCAGCAAGGCGCCTTAGAGCACTCGGCCGTTCCAAATACGGCGGTGTTTTGTAAACGCCGAGCTTCGTCAAACCTAAATCATCTTTATCAGGGCCAAGAAGTGTTATTATCTTAGCTCGCGGACGAAAAACACAGCTGCTTTGATTTTTCTACAGGATCCTTCTTATCTTTGCAGACACGATCCCTCAAAAGCACGTCGAACCTGTCAGTGCGTATAGCCGTTTTAATGAACCTTGATGTTGCAGCTCCTGAGGTAAGTTCTCAGCATCCGAGATAGCATACGCTCCTTTAGCAAAGTTCGTAGGACTCGTATACGTTGAAAAGGTGGATCGTTGCAGATAGCATGTAAATACTGATCAGTATGCATCGTTTCCCTGCAAACTCTGTGTGCAAGAGATTCATCATACACCCAAAGAGGGTGACTTCTCATGCTTTTAGATTTCCATCGTATATTTGATATTAGCATACAGACAGTTAAAATGATGCAGAGAATCAATGTGGTCAAACAGTAAAAATATCATAAACATAGCAAAAAGAAAAAAAAATCAGTCAGATTAAAAAAAAATGTATTCAGGGACATTTCCTCAATGTCCGTCATAAAATGGTTAGCGACTATGAGGGATAAAGGACTCCACATAGCTACACCATCATTCTGCTCAAAATACTTGCCATTGAATAAGAAATATCTGTACTTCAGAACTTGGCGGCAGAGATTCATTATTCCGTAGCCGGTTAATTAAAATCAATGACTTCTCAACAGGGACCCGAATAAAAGAGACTCCACATCAAAACTTACCAGTAAATAAAGGGTGCAAGACAATACCGCTTCAAGTGGGTCAAAGCCCACTGTCCAGTCACTCGTTGATCATTCCGGGGCAGTAATAGAAGAAAGCAAACGGAAAGCTGAAGTTCTAAATTTAACCTTTAAGAAATCTTTCACGCAGGAGGACAGCACAAATGTACCATAATTTGATCAACGTACAAATTCCGAAATGGGGGACATAGCAATAGGTATTTCCGGTGTAGAGAAGCAGCTGAGAGAGCTAAATACGAAAAAGTCTGCTGGTCCGGATGGAATACCAGTTCGGTTTTACAAAGACTATTCTGCGGCGTTGGCCCCCTACTTAGCTTGCATTTATCGCGAATCTTTAATTCAGCGCAAAGTTCCTAGTGATTGGACAAAAGCGCAGGTGACTCCCGTTTATAAGAAAGGAAAGAGAAGAGACCCACACAATTACAGGCCAATATCGTTGACATCAGTTTCATGTAGAATTTTGGAGCATATTCTCAGTTCGAATATAGTAAATTTCCTTGAAACGGAAAAGCTTCTTTCTATGAATCAGCAAGGGTTTAGGAAACATCGTTCATGTGAAACTCAGCTTGCCCTTTTCTCACATGACATCTTGCGAGCCATGGACGAAGGGCAACAGACGGATTGTGTTTTTCTCGACTTCAAAAAGGCGTTCGACACGGTGCCACACTGCAGACTGCTAACGATGATACGAGCTTATGGAATAGGTTCACGGATTTGTGACTGGCTGGAAGACTTCCTAAGTAATAGAACGCAGTACGTTGTTCTCGACGTCGAGTGTTCATCAGAGACGAGTGTATCGTCAGGTGTGCCCTAGGGGAGTGTGATAGGACCGCTATTATTTTCTATCTATATAAATGATCTGATGGACAGAGTAAGTTGTAATATGCGGCTGTTTGCTGATGATGCTGTGGTGTATGGGAGGGTGTCGTCTGTAACTGACTGTAATAGCATACAGGATGACTTAGACAAAATTTCTAGTTGGTGCGAAGATTGGCAGCTAGCTCTCAATGTGGAAAAATGTAAGGTGATGCGCACGAGTAGAAAAAACAATCCCATAATGTTCGAATACAGCATTAGCTTCTTGATGCTGTCGCGTCGTTCAAATATCTAAGCGTAACATTGCAGAGCGATATGAAATGGAACGAGCATGTAAGGACAGTTGTGAGTAAGGCAGACAGCCGACTTCGGTTTATTGGGAGAATTTTGGGAAGATGTACTTCACCTGTAAAGGAGACCGCTTATAAAACGCTTGTACGACCACGTCTTGAGTATTGCTCAAGTATTTGGGACCCGCAGCAGATCGGTTTGAAGGAAGACATAGAGGCGGTTCAGAGGCGAGCAGCTAGATTTGTTACCGGTAGGTTCGACCAATGCGCGAGTGTCACGGAAATGCTCCGGCAACTCAATTGGGGATCGTTGGAAGAAAGACGACGTTCTTTTCGTGAATTTCTGTTAAGTAAATTTAGAGGGCCTGAATTTGAAGATGAGTGTAGTACGATCTTGCTGCCGTCTACTTACATTTCGCGTAAAGATTACAAAGACAAGATGAGAGAAATTAGGGCTCGTACGGAGGCATATAAGCATTCTTTTTTTCCTCGTTCAATTTGGGAGTGGAATAGGAAAGGAGATGCCTAGTAGTGGTACAGTGTACTCTCCGCTAGGCACCTTACGGTGAATTGCGGAGTATGTATGTAGATGTAGAGCAAAATCCATGGAATGTCCGTGTTCTGTTTCCACTATAGACTTCATTTCCTCTCTTGAGCAAGCAGTGGAGCGGCTTCTGGAGGAACAGGCGGAAGACGTCAGACAGGAGGTCTCGCACATCGTGCGGGTGACTCGGCCCCCACAGGCAAATATTTCCTCGACTGAACGGTTTATCAGAAAGGACCCCGATTTATTAATTTTACCAGCAGACAAAGGCAGCGCCAGTTTTACTTAAAGGATCCAGCGTATCGTGTATTAAGCCCGTTCTACATGAGAAGTGAGACCTTACAAGATTACCCGTGATGCACCGGTTCCGCCGGCCGTGTACCGCGAAGACGCGTCCACTTGCACAAGATGCACGCTTACGGTCGCTTGTTGACGGATCTGGGTGGATATTATTCTCCTGCTCAGAGGAACGTAGTTGTTTCATCGAATAAAATTTCGTGTTTGTTTGTGAGGCTGTGCTCTGCGACTGCCGATTTCTCCAGTTCTCTGTTTCTAATATGCCTGTCATGTGATCATTTCCATGTGGCTGTTAAGAAGGCGTGGGAATCGGGACAGGTTCCGTCTGACTGGACGAAAGCGGTAATCACATCAATTTTCAAACATGGAAACAGAAAAGATTGTAACAACTATCGAGGTATCTCTTTAATTAACGTTGTAGGCAAAATATTCTCTGGTATTGTTGAAAGGAGAGTGCGAGTATTAATTGAGAACAAGTTAGACGAAAATCAGTGTGGGTTTAGGCCTCTTAGAGGCTGCCAAGACCAGATTCTTAGCTTACGGCAGGTAATGGAAAAGTGCTATGAGTGGAACAGGGAATTGTATCTATGTTTCATAGATCTGGAAAAGGCTTATGATCGTGTTCCTATGAGGAATCTACTGTCAGTTCTTCAAGATTATGGTATAGGAGGCAAACTTCTGCAGGCAATTAAAGGGCTTTACGTAGACTGTCAGGCAGCAGTTAGAGTAGATGGCAAAATAAGCTAATGGTTCAGGGTAGTTTCAGGGGTAAGACGAGGCTGTAACCTGTCACCACAGTTGCTCATACTATTCATGGATCATATGTTGAAAACAGTAGACTGGCACGGCGGGATTAAAATAGGGGAAAACAAAATAAGCAGTCTCGCATATGCGGATGACTTAGTTGTAATGGCCGATTCGATTGAAAGGTTGCAAACTAATATTTCAGAGCTCGATCAGAGGTGCAAGGATTATGATATGAAGATCAGCATCTCCAAAACGAAAGTAATGTCTGTGGGAAAGAGATTTAAACAGATTGAGTGCCAAACAGGAGGAACAAAGTTAGAACAGGCAGATAGTTTCAAGTACCTGGGATGTATTTTCTCACAGGATGGCAACATAGTGAAAGAACTGGAATCAAGGTGCAGCAAAGCTAATGCAGTGAGTGCTCAGCTAAGATCTACTCTCTTCTGCAAGAAGAAAGTACCAAGACTAAGTTAGCAGTGCACCACTCTATCTTTCGACCAACTTTGTTGTATGAGAGTGAAAGTTGGATACTGGTTACCTTATTCATAAGACAGAGGTTACAGATATGAAAGCAGCAAGAATGATTGCAGGTACTAATAGATGGGAACAATGGCAGGAGGGTGTTCGTAATGAGGAAATCAAAGAAAAACTGGGAATGAACACCATAGATGAAGCGGTTAGAGCGAACAGACTGAGATGGTGGGGTCATGTTACACCCATGGGAGAAACAAGGTTACCTAAGAGACTCATGAGCTCGGCAGCGGAGGGAAAGAGGAGTCGAGGTAGACTAAGAAGAAAGTACTTAGATTCGGCGCAGAATGATTTTGAAGTAAAAAGCATAACATCAGACGAGGCATCAATGTTAGCATTGAATAGGGGATTATGGAGGAATTTTATTAGAGGTACTATGCTCCAGACTGAACGCTGAAAGGCATAATCAGTCTCTAATGATGATGATGATGATGATGTTACTGACACGTTCTACACCCTAGCGATTCATTCGCATCAAGGATCCATGGAGCGCGAAAATAAATAAATAAATGAAATAAAACTGTTGGCAACGGTATGGACGGGCTGACCGACACTCACATGGTATACTGTAAATACCAGGGATCCCGAGGCCGACGCTGTCCTTTACAGTGCGTAGCAGTCCCTTAATTTTCCAATAGTTCGGAAGATATATTTAATACGATGCCCTGTAAAGCACCAAAGGCATATTAGAAATAGAGAACTCGATAAATCGGGAGTCGTCGAGCAGAGCCTCACAAACAAACACACAATCTTATTCGATGAAACAACAATTTTGTCTCAGTTAGGCACATACAGGGATACTGTAATTAAAGACGCTGCAGAAATAAGAATGTGCGAGGACAGTTTTAACCATTACCGTGGGCACAATCATAGCGTTGCATAAAAAACGAGCGTTCGATACAGAGAAATGTCAGAGACATCCCGAACAGCGTCTCGAAACTAAGGGGGCGGGCGGCGGCGTGGATACCAAAGACCTATACAAACAACATAGACTGGCCACAGCGCCGCCATATTTGAAGCCAATTGGAAAGGATGCCGCCATCTTTGAGAACGTCAGTGTCACGCCAGGTGGTACTGGGCGTCTGCTAACGATGAATCACAGGTTTTATATTACTCATTGCCAGTCTTGATTTTTCCTTCATTTCTGGGCGACGCATTTCGGGAAGTAATTCCCACTACGAATAGCATTTCTCGTTTACTACTGCATAAGTGTAATGTTTACAATCGTCGAACTGCTGCATTATCTGATGTTATAATGACATTTTACTAAAGAAATTCCAATTTGCTGCGAAGTTTATATATTTTTTATTAAGTCACAACAGACTGTTTCGGCGTATTAATGCCATTTTCAAATGACGTCTAGATGGAATGACGTGCATATCAATTACTTTAGTTAGCTTAAAATGCAGGATTTGCCCCTTAATTTCATATGACGAAGTTGTCATTTGAAAAATGAAAATGGCATTAATACGCTGAAACAGTCTGTTGTGACTTAATAAAAAATATATAAACTTCGCAGCAAATTGGAATTTCTTTAGTAAAATGTCATTATATGACCTTTATTATGCTGCAGGCCCCAAAGAGCAAAAACTTTATCTGATGTTACTATAATGTCAATAATCGTTTGTATTTGCCCACATATCTTCCCTATAAATACAGGCGAATTTCTTTAAAGTCTTTAATTACCTTTATTTTGCCTGTGGTTCAAATGATGTTTCATGCTTTGGGGTACATTACGTGTTTATCAAGCTCTCCACAATTTGACGTTTCCTAGGTACTCTCCTTACAGGTTTCTGTAGGTGCTCAGGAAACGAAAATAGTGTTGGAATGGCATTTGCAAGTAGCCCCTTTCGATCGGTGGTAGCATCCATAACTTTTCTTCAAAAAGGACAAGAGCATATGTAACTATACTTTCTAGGCTGCCACTGATCACGCCTCTTACTGGTTACCCATTGGTTTAGCAACTCCTTGTTTTTCAAAGGAAATCTGTATAAAGAATAGTTTAATTACAGTTCATATACCTAGGCTACTTACCCAATGTTTAATACGCTTTTGTACACTATATAAACAAGTGTCATTACATTAAAACACACCAAATACATCCTTCCTCTGGTTAGCTTTTTGATGGTCGTGAAGTAAATATAATTTTGAAACTTGGTAAATGCGAAAGTTAAGTATAATGAATGTTTATAGGCAAATTCACGTTGATACACAACGACCTATATAATTATATTTCTCTTTCTCTATGTATGATACTCCAACAGTTTTATTACTGCAGTTGCTGCAGTTGTTCGCCGAACATACACTGGGCTGGATTTATCACTAATAATAGCGCTTACACGTCAGTTTAGATTACAAACAGAAGCTTGAAACTGACGTTCTCAAACATGGCGGCCAGTGTTGCTTAGTGCTGCCACCCAGAGCGCTGTAGCTCGCCTGTAGCCTCTCCGTGTTGTTTATATACCTCTTTGGTGGACACCATCTGCGACGGCATTACTTGGCCGCCGGCCAATCACAACTCATCTATTTGCTATTCAAGACCACCACAGTGCTACTCAACCAGTCAGTTGCTGCTGACGAAGGCGATCGAGGTAATCGCCCAAGTTTTATCAAGGTTTGATGCGGCAAGAAATCCTAGAACGTTTTATACATAAAAGTCTGTTTATAATATTTCTTCATGCGGGAACAAGCCTGTATTTTATACAGATTTTTATCTCCATATGCTAGTATATATTTTTTTTTTAAATTTCTGATGTTTTGTCCACAAGCTAATCGATTAACTGTTGTTTTGTTTCAGCTTTCGAGTTGTATCCCAAGTGGAATTCATGTTGCGTTAGTACCTGGGAATTAAGTAGCCAATGGGAAGGTGATTTAACAGTGAAGGACGGCCATGAACTGAGCCTAGCTCTCAGGGACCCGAAGAAGAAGTGGAAGACGAAATTCATCCCGTACCTCATTCGCAAGGAATATTTCAGTAAGATAGTTTAATTACGATTTACCACTTTTGACTAAGCAAATTAAAATTGAGATGTCGTAATGTATCATGTTTCATAAATTACATGAACTTATAATGTAATGGCTGCGTACTCTGTGTGTCACATGATTATTCACATTGCTGTAACTGTGTGGCAGGCTGGGTGAGACTCCAATTGGGGGTGTCGTACTCGTGGAGGCGGTTGTCAGCTAGCCGGGTTCGTATCGTAATAAGTCTTCATCGCAAAGGTAATTTTTTTATTTTACTGGTTTCAACCTAATATAGGTCATCTTCAGAAATGTGGCTGCTGGACCCTGTAAGACTGCTGTGGCTGTTTTTGGCCATAAGTTGGTAGCTGCTCAGCCACATGGGCTGTACATTTATTTCTGAAGACGACCTATTTTAGGTTGAAACCGGTAAAATAAAATAAATTATTACCTCTGCGATCAAGACTGTTATTACAACACAAATATCGTCAAGGAACAGCGCTGAAAACATCTGTGTTCAGCTCAAATATCGTTCCCTTTGGAAGTCTATTCAGTAAAAACGTCATGGGAGTCTGATGATAATATTTTGAGAGAACTATTTGAAGATCAGTTTATGAGGAAGTGAACCATGTTACTTGGTTTGTACTAACTCTGTCACTAATACTGCTGCTGCGATTTTTCTAAACACTGCACAGAAAAGATATTTGAATGTTGTGCAGAAGTTACTAATGTTAATGGAACTAAACTAGTAATTGTTGTTATTTATAGGACCCCTGACTCAGATTTTAAAATGTTTCTGCCTAAGCTGGAATTCGTTCTGGGTTCACTATATAGGAAGTATAAAAATATCATTGTGTGTGGAGATTTCAACATTAATTGTGTAGGTAATAGCTCAAGGAAAAGTCAGCTATTAGATCTATTTCATTCCTATAACATGATGCAAACAATATTTTTTCCAACGACAGTGCAAGGAAATAGCAGTTCTACCATTGACAATATTTTTGTTCATTCTTCATTATTAAAGGGGCACTCTGTCAACAGAATAGTAAATGGCCTATCAGACCACGATGCCCAAATTTTATTTCTAAAACAAATGTTAAACATAAATATCAATTACTCAGAAAAGTTAATCCAGTTGCAATTGAGACCTTTTTAAGCCTAATTAAGGAACAAGAATGGCAAGATGTTTATAGTGCTTATAATGCAGATGATAAATATAATGCTTTTTTGAAGACATTTCTTATGGTGTTTGAAAGTTGCTTTCCGCTAGAATGCTCAAAACAGGGTACTTCCAGTAACAAACAGCCAGGGTGGCTGACAAAGGGGATAAGAGTATCATGTAGAACAAAGCGGGAATTGTATCAAAATGTTAGAAGCACTCAGAATGAAGATGCAGTAGCTCATTACAAACAGTACTGTAAGGTTCTGAAAAATGTCATTAAGCATGCAAAAAGTATGTGGTATGCAAAAAGAATAGCAAACTATCGGGATATAATTAAAACCATCTGGTCAGTCGTGAAGGATGTGTCTGGTCAGCAGCAGCAGCACGTAGAAGATATAACGTCAGTGCGCAGTAGAAATGTTTCTGTTACTGACATGTTAGATATATGTGCAATATTCAATAATCACTTTCTGAATATAGTAGGTGAACTCAACAAAACTCTAGTTTCTCCCGGTAATCATGTAATATTTTTAAAAATGCCTTTCAGAGGCTGTTACCTGAAAAGGTCCTTCATGATACTTGCATAGAGGAGACTGAGTCAATAAAATAACTAAAGACTAAGGACTCTTGTGGATATGATGGGGTATCTAGCAGAATTCTAAAGTACTGTTCTCCATTTGTCAGCCCAGTACTAGGCCATTTTTGTAATTTTTCCTTTCAGAATGGTCAGTTTCCTGACAGATTAAAGTACTCAGTAGTGAAACCACTTTATAAAAAAAAGAAAAAGGGATAATATAGACAACTATAGACCTATTTCTATGCCATCGGTTTTTTCTAAAGTTATTGAAAAGGCTGTATATTCAAGATTAATTGATCATTTCAGTTCACATAATTTATTGTCAAACCTATAGTTTGTTTTTAGAAGTAGTTTTTTGTTGTTGTGGTCTTCAGTCCGGAGACTGGTTTGATGCAGCTCTCCACAATACCCTATCCTGAGCAAGCCTCTTCATCTCCACATAAGAACGGCAACCTACATCTGTCTGAATCTGCTTACTGTATCCATCTCTTGGTCTTCCTCTGCGGTTTTTACCCCACACACTTCCCTCCAACGCTAAATTCACAATTCCTTGAGGTCTAAGAATGTGTCCTACCAATCTATCCCTTCTTTTAGTCAAGGTATGCCAGAAATTTCTCTTCTCCTCAATTCTGTTCAGTACCTGCTCATTAGTTACGCGATCCACCCACCTAATCTTCAGCATTCTTCTGTAGCACCACATTTCAAAAGCCTCAATCCTCTTCCTGTCCGCACTGTTTATCGTCCATGTTTCACTCCCATACAGGCAACACTCCATGCAAATGCCTTCAGAAAGGACTTCCTTAGGCTTAAATAAATATTCGATGTTAACAAATTTCTCTTTTTCAAGAACGCTTTTCTTCCCATTGCCATTCTGCATTTTATATCCTCTGTACTGCGACCATCATTTGTTATTTTACTGCCCAAGTAACTAAACTCACCTACCTCCTTTATTGCTTCGTTTCCCAAACTAATTCCTTCAGCATCGCCTGCTTTTCTTACACTGCGCTCCATTACCCTAGCTTTGCTCTTGTTAATGTTCAACTTATATGCACCTTTCAGCACACTGTGCATTCCATTCAATTGCTCTTCCAGGTCCTTTGCTGAATCTGACAGAATTATATCGTCGGCAAAACGCAATGTTGAACTTAATGAACATTAAGTCCTTCACCAAATTTCTCCTTGCTTTCCTTCATAGCTTGCTCAATGTACAAATTGAAAAACATTGGAGAAAGGCTATAACCCTGTCTTACTCCCTTTCCAACCACTGCATCCCTTTCATGCCCTTCAACTCTGACAACCGCTGTCTGGTTTTTGTACAAGTTGTAAATAACCTTACGCTCCCTATATTTTACTCCTGCTTGCTTCAGAACTTGAAAGAGTTTATTCCAATCAACATTGTCAAAAGCCTTCTCCAAATCTACAAAAGCTAAAAATGTAGGTTTGCCTTTTCTTAATCTATCTTCTAGGATAAGCTGTAAAGTGAGTATTGCCTCCCGAGTTCCTACATGTCTCCTGAACCCAAACTGATCTTCCCCGAGGTCGGCTTCTACCAGCTTTTCCATTCTTCTGTATATAATTCGTGTTAATATCTTGCAACCATGACTTATTAAACTGATGGTTCTGTAGTTTTCACACCTGTCTGTATCTGCTTTCTTTGGAATGGGGATTATAATACTTTTCTTAAAGTCTGAGGGTACTTCACCTGTCTCATACATCTTACACACCAGGTGAAACCATTTTGTCATGGCTGGTCCCCCAGAGACTTCAGTAGCTCTGAGGGAATATCATCTACTCCAGGGGCCTTGTTTCGACTTAGGTCTTTCAGTGCTCTGTCAAATTCATCTCTCAGTGTAGTATCTCCTATTTCATTCTCATCTACACCTTCTCCCCTTTCTACAATATTGCCGCTACGTTCATTCCCTTCATAGAGCCTCTCTATATACTCTTTCCATCTTTCAGCTTTCTCTTCTTTGCTGAGAACTGGTTTTCCATCAGAGTACTTGATATTCATAGAGCTGTTTTTCTTATCGCCAAATGTTTCTTTTATTTTCCGGTAGGCTGTATCTATTTTTCCCCTATTTATACATTCTTCTACATCCTTGCATTTGCCTTCTAGCCATTCCTGCTTACCCATTTTGCACTTCCTGTCAATCTCATTTCTTAGTCGTCTGTATTCCATTTTGCCAGTTTCATTTACTGCATTTTTATATTTTCTCCTTTCATCGATTAAATTTAGTATCTCCTGTGATATCCAATGATTTTTGTAGGTGTTGCCTTCCTACCTATTTTGTCCTCTGCTCTCTTCACTATTTCATCTCTCAATGCTACCCATTCCTCCTCTGCAATTTTATTTTCCCCCGTTTCTGTCAATTGTTGCCTAAAGCTCCCTCTGAATTCAAACTTCAGCTTCCTTTAATTTATCCAGGTCCCATCTTATTTTCCTACCTTTTTGTAGTTTCTTCAGTTTCAGCCTACAGTTCATAACAAACAATTTATGGTCAGAGTCCCTGGGTATGTCTTACAGTTTAAAACCTGGTTCCGAAATCTATGCCTTATCATTATAAAATCTATCAGGTATCTCCCGGTGTCTCCTGGTCTTTTGTTATTCTTAAACCAGGTGTTTGTTGTAACTAAATTATTTTCCGTGCAAAATTCTACCAGGCAGCTTCCTCTTTCATTCCTTTTGCCCAGACCATATTCAACTACTA
The DNA here is from genome assembly GCA_026315105.1 of Locusta migratoria. Classification (NCBI taxonomy): domain Eukaryota; kingdom Metazoa; phylum Arthropoda; class Insecta; order Orthoptera; family Acrididae; genus Locusta; species Locusta migratoria. The sequence continues at coordinate 984,730,178 of CM048744.1, read as the reverse complement.
TCTTCCCTTCCTTGTCCTACTACCGAATTCCAGTCTCCCATTCCTATTTTCTTATTCATTATCACACTTACTCCTGTAATACCCCCAACTGATTTTGTATTTATAATACTGTATTCGCCTGACCAAAAATCCTGTTCCTTTTTACACCGAGCTTCACTAATCCCCACTTCAACCTATACATTTCCCTTTTTAAATTTTCTAGCTTCCCTACCCGATTAATTCCACGCTCCGATCCTTAGAATGCGAGTGTTGTCTTTCCTCATGATCACATCCTCCTGAGTAGTCCCCGCCCGGAGATCCGAATGGGGGACTATTTTACCTCCAGAATATTTTACCCGAGAGGATGCCATCATCATATATATGTTCATACAGTAGAGCTGCATGTCCTCGGGAAAAGTAACGGCTGTAGTTTCCCCTTGCTTTCAGCCGTTCGCAGTAACTGTGTGGCAAAGCCACATTAGCTGATGTTACAAGGCCAGCTCAGTCAATCATCCAGACTGTTGCCCCTGTAACTACTGAAAAGGCTGCTGCCCCTCTTCAGGAAGCACACGTTTGTCTGGCCTCTCCACAGATACCCCTCCGCTCTGGTTGCACCTATGGTACGGCTATCTGTATCGTTGAGGCACGCAAGCCACCCCACTTCGGCAATGTCTGTGGTTCATGGGAGTGGAGAAATGGTTTAACGACTGAAAATGCTATATTTTCGTTTCTCTGTGAGGCACTTGAGGGGTTAAATAAAAGGCTACGGATATTAGGCGTCTTCTCTGATTTACCAAAAGCGTTTGATTCTGTTGATCACAGAATATTGTTGCAGAAGTTGGAACATTATAGAATACGAAGAGTAGCTCACAACTGCTTCAGCTCTTACTTTACTAATAGGCAACGGAACGTAATTCTCCGCAGTGTAGAAAATGGCTATGACGTGCAATCGTATTGGGGCACAATTATGTGTGGGGTGCCCCAGGGGTCTGTTTTGGTAACATTGCTGTTTCTTATTTATGTAAATGATATGCCTTCGAGTATAACAGGTGACTGTAAAATATTTTTGTTTGCTGATGATACCAGCTTGGTAGTGAAGGAAGTTGTACGTAATATTGACACAGTATCAAATAATGGAGTTCAAGAGATAAGTTCATGGATTGTAGAAAACAATTGATGTCCATAGTAAAACTAAGTTTTTACAATTTCTAACACATAATTTGACGAAAGCTGACATATTGATTACACATAATGGGCATATGATAAGTGAGACTGAACAGTTCAAATTCCTAGATATTCATATAGACAGTAAGCTGTCATGGAAAGCCCATGTTCAGTATCTTGTTCCAAAACTAAATTCTGCTATATGTACCATTAGAACAATATCTGAAATAAGTGATTTTTCAATACGAAAAGTAGTATATTAAGCTTACTTTCACTCACTTATGACGTACGGCATTATATTTTAGGGTAACTCGCCTGATGCAAAAAGGATATTTCTGGCTCAAAAACGGGCGGTTCGAGCAATATGTGGTGTAAGTTCATGAACGTCATGTCGACCCCTTTTCAGTATTCTGGGAATTTTGACACTGGCATTACAATACGTTTTTTCTTTAATGTCGTTCGTTGTTAATAATATTAGCTTATTCCCACGAGTTAGTAGCTTTCATTTGGTGAATACTAGACAGAAGTCGAATCTACATTTGCATCACACCACCGTGACACTTGTGCAGAAAGGTGTACAGTATTCTGCAGGATCGCTTTTCACAAGAAATAAAGAATCTTAGCACTAATCCACACGCTTTCTAATCTAAATTGAAGAGTTACCTCCTGGCTCACTCCTTTTATTCTGTCGAGGAACTCCTACAAAAGTTAAACAATTAAGCTAATTCATTTTTTTCCTTTATTGATTCTTTTCACTTTGTCTTAAGATTGTCATGTGCATAGGATTACTTAAAAATTCTTGTGTCAAACTTCATGTATTGACTTGTTCCATGACCATGGAATCTCACTCCTAAATTGGGTCCTATGGAACAGAAAACATAATAAATAAAAAAATTAAATAAAAACAACGTATTTAGCATGTAAGAGGACAGTTTCGAGGGGACACTTTGAGTCTGCAATTCCGTGGTAAATCCCGCAAATACGCGGGAATCGTGACCTGTTTTGACAGTTACTGAGTCGTCGTAGTTCAGGGGTCAGTCAATAGACAGCGGCACCTCTCGTCTGTCAAACGAGCGTCTGGTCGGTCGCTTCGTGTGTAGACACGTGACTGGATAATCCAGGCCATTATGTAGTGAATGGCGAGAGAAGCCCTGTTTGGCCTTGGAGAAATATATTTATCCATATATGATAGAAAAGAGCGCATAGGCTTATTTTAAAGATTAAGACTAGACAGATGTGCTGATATAAACGCGCCTCCTGTCACTTTAATAGGTTTGAGGTATAGTAGATCAAAAATTATAAACTAACAATTTTGTAAACGATATATCTTGAAAATGGCTTAACCAAATATTACGTATAAGGTGTCTAATGATAGATCTAAGTGTGTACTGTTAAGATGTGTATTTAGTTTTTTGTGCAAATGCAGTAAATTTGAATTCAAAGCCAGTTACATGGTTTCCAGGAATAAAAGTGGGATTTTTAATAAATAAACAATAATAACTGTAGTATTAGCGGCAGTATGGTAAATTAGACTTAAGTAAATAATTAATGATGCCACAAGATCAATAGTACAGTGCATAATCTACGTTTAAATACTGAAAAAGCAAATGTAGAAAAGTTTAATTTTTTTGATAATGCAAAAACTACGATATATACAATGTTTTTCATGCCATGTGGTGTTTCAGCGGAAAAATTCCTTTAAATACTATCATCACATGTATTTATTTCATTTGTATTTTATGTAAAAGAAGTAATTTTGTGAAAATAAGATACTGATTTGACTTAAGGGTAAGCCAGCGAGGGTACTTAAGGCGGCCATTTTGGCTTGTTAGGGGCAGCCTGTTAGTGTCGGTTTGACAGACAAGATGTGTCGTTACTATGGGCGACTCTGGAGTCGCTTGAGGACTTGTAAAATTTCAGCGAAGTGTTGTAGTGTGGAACTTAGAAATATTTGGTCTGTGGTAGATCGAGAACTTTGATTTTATTCTGCCTGTGTGCGACTTAGAAAAGTCTTCAGTGATGCTTCGTGAATAACTATATTCTGTGACAGTGGAACTTAAGAGTTTTTCAAGATTGTTGTTAGACTTTGTGACGCTATTTATGCACTTACACTAAAGCCACATTATGAATACTTAACCTTTTTCAGTTGTTCAGTGGTAGATGTTGTTTTAATTGCTCGTCTGACTTTAAATCGTCATGAAAATAATAGGACGTTGGGTTTTTATACATCATGGAAACTTCCAATATAACACGTTTCATTTTTAACGAATTTAGTTATCATTATTGATGAAGCACATAAACATAAGAAATACATCTTTAAGACTGCTTGTTACTGATACAGAATTCATACTTTCTGACAGAGTATGACAAAGTTATACTGACTACATCCTGGCTCAAAACTAAGTTATACTGACTGTGTTCAAAGTAATACTAATTTTACAACTGATTTCCATACTGAATCAAGATTAAATTATTACTGACTGCCAAAGTGATACATTTATAATTTCGAGAACATTATAGAACATGGAAGTTGCAAAGTTTTATATTTAATAATTTGTTCATGTAACATAAATAAATTACATTACAGAGGACCTCAGATATTGTCAGTTAGTGATTTCATTAACAAATACATTATTGTCCAACACTAAGCTTACGATTCAATAATTAATCAATTAATTTAGTTTATTAGAAGACCCTAGTAATGAACGTGATAATCAATGTGATTTGCCAGAAGCGCCATAAGACGCTTAAATAATATAAACATGGAATATTAGGGTACAATACTACGATCAAAGATACTTCATTAGTTCAAACAATCGGGATTTTCTAGGGTATATATATTACTCCTTTAATTTTTATTTAGTGACTGTGCGAGATAGAAACTATCCAAGTTTTCGTGTGGCAGCCTAAGGAACTCGGCACTGCTCTGAAGTCAGGTGTAACAAATATTCACTGATGGATATTAGGTGGAATAAACATCAATTTAGTTAAAAGTGAATGTGTCGTTTATGCATTTTCTTTTGTTCCTGCCTGCATTTATTTAAAGCTAAAAATTATACACGATGCAGCTAGTTTGTATAATAAAATGGAGTCTACAGCCGCGCTTCATGGAACCCCAAGCAAGCACAGGTTGTGAATGGGTGATTTGTGTTGTTTTAGTTTTTCGTGCTGTAGCACTGGGGGGCGCGAGCCAACCGAAGGAAATAACTGATAAAATTGAGTCACCATGCACAGAATAGTGTTTTTTCTCCTAGTTTGTGTTTGGAAAATCCGTGTGTAAGTTCGCAAGAGTGATAAGGAAATAATTATAACAGGAACTCACAATGGTACAATGTTGTCCATATTAATGAGCCGGGTTTGGCCCCAGCAACCGCTTGGGCGGATTTTCAAAATCAAAATACGGGACGCACATGAGTGCCGAAGATTGCAAAACCAAATGTTGCCTAAACATGCGGCATCAGCAACATTACTACTACCCCTTAGAGCTTACAAAATATGACGGCCTTGCTGTCAGTCATTAACGCGACATAAACACACGAAATAATGTACACACAGTATCGTAAGAAACAAAGCCATCGTTTCTCTTTTCTCCCTCCTTCCTCCCGCCCACGCCACCAACCCAAGGCTAACGTATGGTATTTTGTGGCTCTCATATTTACATTTGCTTCTCCCGAAATCACTTCGTCTTTTTACTGTATGTTTTGTACAGAAAGTGCGACTTTTGAATAATTGTGAAAGCATTACCACAACATGAAAAATGTTTAATTGCTGAAAGTATATGAAACAAACCGGAAAAGGATAGGAATTTTTTTTTTTCTTTTCAGGTGGGGCAAAATACATATACGGCAATCTCATTATCTAAGACATACCAAGACAATTTGTCACGTATCTTTAATTTAACGCAAAGTTCCTAGTGATTGGAAAAAAGCACATGTGACTCCCGTTTATAACAAAGGTAAAAGAACTGGCCCAAGTAAATTACAGGCCAATATCGTTGACATCAGTTTCCTGTAGAATTTTGGAGCATATACTCAGTACGAATATAGTAAATTTCCTTGAGACGGAAAAGCACGGGCTTAGGAAAGACCGTTCGTGTGAAACTCAGATTTTACTTTTCCCTATGACATGTTGCGAGCCAGGGATAAGGGGCAAAAGGCAGAGTGTGTTATTCTCGATTTCGGAAAAACGTTTGACAAGGTGCCGCACTGCTAACTGCTAACGAAGACGCGAGCACATGCGATAGGTACACAGACTTGTGACTGGCTGGAATGGCCGGCACATTTCATCCACTAAGACATTCGATAACTATCGTTTCCATACTTAACCGCAACGATATATATCGTTTGTAGGTCATAGCTGCGCTATACAGGACATCTGCGAAATTACCCAGAATATATCTTATTTGCTCCTTATAAATTACGGATAGGCGATAAATGAAAATTAGAAATAAAATAGCTGTCATTAAGAATTCAGAAATATTCTTTTCAAAATTTTTTGTTACAACTTTTGCATTTTCTTGCTTTGGGAGAAGCAAACTCATGTTTCACCTCATTGAAGTAAATTTGAGATGCTAAGTCGTATTCTATCGATAACACTGACAAATTTGACAGCCTGTTTTCATCCATACTCGATCTTAAGTAGTTTTCTTATTATTTTTAATATGCTGAAACTGCGTTCACAAGATGCTGTTGTCAAAAATATTCTTAAAGGAATGTGTGGATAAGCATCCCATAAATGAAATTTTGAAGAACTTTCAAAATATCTAAATGAGATGCAGTGTCAATATCCTTAATTAGCCCTTTGGCTTGTAATTTGAAAGCTTATATTTCGCTAATCAGCTCTGCTGTATCGATATCTCTGTTATGTTTGCAGCCTAAACCTGCTGCACATGTTTCAAGATGCTTCGCTTTTTGGATTCTCTTTTCAGCAAAGTTGCTTTCGATGAATATAGAACTACGGGTATCTTTGGCTTTGGCTGTGTATTTCTGCACATCCTCTTCTCCCAAGTGTTTAATATTTTTCACCAAACCTGATAGCAAACTGGATGATACACCAAGGGTAACACTCTCTCCCTTGCAGCCATTTGTAACTACGCTCCAGTTTTATTAATATATCAGACCACACCTCTAAAAGACACACACATTCATAATCAATTTTTCTAAGAAGAGTCATAGTTCCTGTTACTGTTTCAGTGGTTTATTTGTCTCTGTTGGTCATATCCTGAAACACCTTGTAGACAGCTTCTGAAGAGCTACCTGAGCTCGACACCTAGAAGACCATCTTGTGTCTCTTGAGAGTCGTTTTAAGGCAACCTAGTAAAGCTTCCCACCTCAATGTAGAACTGCTGAAATAGTTGAAAAACTGCAATACTTTTCCAAAGAAAGTTATCATTAAAACTAACACTTTCGCAGCATGCCCACCTACAAGATTCACATTGTGTGCTACACAAGACACAAATTTAGCAAGGTAGTTTTTTTCCATATGTGTGCTTTAACGTCTTCATATTAAAAAAATGTTGTTCAAAATGATCAAATTTTTAAGCTAAAGTCACTTAACTGCAGGATAATCAGTCCCTAAACTTAAAAACTACTTATGAACTACCTTACACTAAAGACGACACAAACTTCCATGCCAAGGGAGGGGGGGGGGGATTCGGACCCCCGACGAGGAGTGGCTTCATATTTTCGTAACATGTTCAAACCATTATCGAATTCTTGGCATCGACAGTTTTCAATATCCAATCCATTACAGCTCAGCTTCTGTAAAAATTTCTTCTGATAAATTTATTCTACTGAACATTTACCATCGTTTATGCACACATACCTAATGATCTGACTCATTTGCTCTAAATGTGCTGTGTCTGTTGAATAATCAAACATAATAAAGGAGTACTTAGCATTTCTTACCTTGCTGATTAATTCAGAACGAACTTTATTTCCCAGAAGTTCTATGATTTTATTCTGATTTTCCACTTGTAACATTTTCTATATACTCAGACTGTCGAGGATTGTAGAGACTTATAAGTTCCAAAGTACTCAAAAAGACTCCACTGTTGTCACTAATGGAACTGAAACTCCTCTTAAAGGTAAATTATTTCTGGCACAACGGAGAATTATGTCCACAATACACCTGAGAACACAACACCACTTTTCTGTCATCTAGTATTCCATTTTGGAATTCAGCGTCAAGACAAGGACCGGTTTCCATTCCAATTTCTGTTTCTTTCCACTTGACATAGGCTTTCCTGTGAACCGACGATGTTTCGTGAGCGTGAATTAATCCTCTCTCCAAACCAGAAAATGGGGAATTGTTTTCTCCCGAAAAAAAGGGAAGGGCGGTAGGGGAAACAAAATAACGTGTCATTGCACATACTGTTCAACATCCATTGGCTTTTTACTGTTTCACCATTTGGTAGAATTTTATAAAACCATTAGAAGAGAAGTGCCTTCCATCATCTGTTTAGGAAAATATTTAAAGTCAATTGTTTGTGGGCCTCCTTCAACAAGTTTACAACGAACTTTATCAGATCGTAAATTTGGGATCATCATAGATTATTTGTTTTTCCACATCAGTTGAATCGAATGTATCATTTACGCTAGAAGTCCTACCGTTTGAAAAATTACTTACCTCTGGTTCATTTCCTTGTTCACAGTTAGAGACCGTGTCTGCAACAGCAACCTCGCAGTGGGTGCTTTCTTCTGATGTAGTCGTACTATCGTGTTCTTGTAACTCAGTACCATCATTTTGATATACTTCTAACGGGATTGTTCCTCCTTCTCGTTTATTCAGCAACCAGCTTTCAAGTGTGCGTGGTAGTTTCTTGCTACGTTCTTCTTTTCGTTTTTTGATTTTTCTAAATTAACTTCCAGATTCTCTCTTTGTGCCCGTTTCCGAATGACACGAATTTTTAATAGGAATGAGAAATCACCCACCCATATACCCAAGCTGAGTACATTCCGTTTTGTTTGCAAGTATTTGAAAAAAAAATTACTCATTAGGTTAAGTCATACACCAGAAAGGGAGCTAAGAAGAATGTTACATTTTTTCTGCTATTTCTGATATAACTGACCTAGCTTAGATAAGTCTAGAGTCAAGGTTATGGTAAATGCAATTTGAAACGTTCTATATAATTATCAATTTTCGCTTGAATGCAGAATTAGCACGCAAGGAACTTGATTTAACTGCCAACAAAACATTTATGGTCGTTTAAACTGACGACATTGAATATAACTGGAATACTACTTCGTGTCTTGTAAGTACACTGCGTTCCCTAAACGATTAGATTAGATTAGATTATTTATTTGTTCCGTAGATCCATATTGAGGGGATCCTCGTGGATGTGGAACATGTCAAGAAACAAAATTTACAAGTTGAATAACAAATAATACTAATAATATAAATACAAATACATACACTTATAATATAAATACAGATACATAATTTTTTAAGTTTTTTTTTTTTTGCTGATAATATAATAATACTAATATAGTATGAGTGCATGCATCATTTGGTACAATTTAGAAATTCACTAATGGAGTAGAAGGAGTTGGCCACTAGAAAGTCTTTTAGGTTCCTCTTAAACTGATCTTTATTTGTAGCTAAATTTTTTATACTTGATGGTAAATTATTGAAAATTTGTGTTCCTGAGTAGTGGACCACTTTTTGAACTAAAGTAAGTGCTTTTAAATCCTTGTGTAGATCATTTTTATTTCTAGTATTGTATGTATGAACTGAGCTGTTTGTTGGGAAAAGGGATATATTATTTATGACAAATTTCATTAAGGAATAAATATACTGAGAGGCAGTAGTTAATATACCCAGTTCTTTGAAGAGGCTTCTACAAGACGTCCACGAATTTACTCCACAAATAATACGTATTACACGTTTTTGGACTCTGAAGACTTTTGACTGACTTGAAGAGTTACCCCAAAATATTATACCATATGACATTAAGGAATGAAAGTAAGCAAAGTATGCAAGCTTTGTTATTTTTATGTCTCCTATGTCTGATAACACTCGTATTGAAAATACAGATTTGTTGAGTCGTTTCTGCAGTTCTGTTCTAAATTTATTATCAAGCTGTAATCCCAGGAATTTAATTCTGTCAACCTCTTCTATCTGCTCTTCTTCATATTTAATGCATATGCTGTCAGGAAATCTCTTACATGTTCTGAACTGCATGTAGTGCGTCTTTTCAAAGTTTAATGACAATGAGTTGGCTTTAAACCATTTATTAATGTTCATGAAAATATCATTAGCAGACTTTTCTATCAATATACTTGACGTACTCTTTATTGCAATACTTGTATCATCTGCAAACAAAACGAACTCAGTTTCTGGTAGTGTAACTGATGATTGAACAAGATATGTGTACTAAATAACGACCACCTATAGGAATTTTTCATTCTGTCCATGTAAGAGACTGAGTATTTATACAGAACATCTTACGTTTATAATGAGTTCAAAACTAAAAAAATTACAAGATTATTTAATTAAGAGCATCATCTTAAAGAAAATGTAAAACATTTGCGTCTGGGCCTTATTACAAGCCCCTGTTCCTAATATGGCTCATACCCAAATCCAGTTCATATCAATTCTCTTGGAGTATGTAAATGCCAAGAAAACTGTTTGATTACATTGCAAGAGATTATTTTCATAATAAGTGGAATGAGGCGGTAAGTAGACTTTTATAATTCTATTTTTAGACACTAGCGTATTACTTAGAAGTTGGCGCAGATTGGTGACTTACTGCTTTTTAAATCTTCAGGTTATTAAATTTAATCAACACCAAAATTGTTCTGCCAACAGGACGTTTCTTTATCACTAGAGAATTAGTCATTCTGAACATTAAAATTTCAATAAACACTTGGATGGTCGTTAATGGGACTACCTAGTGTAAAACGCGTGCGCGTTTACTGTTTTGAGAGAAACTTCATATTAGACAGGTGATGCCAATACGCAAATAAAGCACAATTTTCTGTCCTTAAATACAGCAGGACCCTGATAATCCGGCATGCTCGGAGATCGGACGAAGAAGGTTTACCAAATATGCCGGATTATCAATGTCATGTTTAAAAACCTAATATAAACAAGGTATACGAACAAAATAAACAGGTTTAACGTACAAATACATGTAGCTGTTGTTTATTAACCTGAAAGGGAGAGATTACAGTATAAAAAATAGAAATAACTTATCCGTAAAACTGAATTAAAACTCGAATACTGTATTGTCATATTAAGTCTTTGAAAAAGTTGGAAATAGTTGAAGTATTTTATCCATTTCAGCAACTGTTCAGATTATAAATTAATAAAATGCAGCAACCAGTTGCTTGTGGTTATTTATTTTTGACGACCAGTTTCGGGCGCTTGAGTGCCCTTCGTCTGGTCTCTATACAGACAAACAAGTGGACTGGTATACAGTAAAGGCTATTAAACGTACAAAAGTCTGTTACAGAAATTTGAAGCAGTTTGGAACCAAATAGATTGTAATAAAAGATATGTTCATATAATGGGATAAAATTAACACATTTTAGTATTGTTGCTTAATGAATGTACATGCTAGTAGGAGAATCAACGCTAAGTGCAGAGATTATGCAGTGAATAACAATCAGTGCTAACAAAGTATCTATTGGATGAGGCTTATAGTGAAAGAGTAAAAATAAATAAGGACAAAAAAGGCTATGGGAAAACAGTAATAGTCTGTAAAACAAGGAAACGTACAATAATAAGGGCACTAAATACAAACGACTGTAGCAACGAATATTCTAATGAAACTAACCTACCTACCATAAAACGTATCTGCTGCTAGGAAGCATCCTCAAACAATAGTTGTGTATGTACATTGTCAAAAATAAAACTTTGCGCAGTACCATATGCTTGTCTGATAGTAGCAAGTTGTGCACTAACTGACAGCTGATCTAACTTCAAAGATTGTCCATATGTTTAACCTCTGTCAATGGTGGCCACAGATATTCTAATCAAGATACCTAACATTATTCATAAAATCAGTCATTAAATTAAAGGAATTTTTTTTAAACGGAAATATGCTCCAAATTTTTCAATGAAGTTAAAAGCTCGAAGTCAATATTTAATACATGCACACATATCAGTGTTTCTCAAAGAGGAGGTTGCTAAAATGTGCCCAGTGATGGTTTTTACACAGTTCTGTCTTTTCGTTGAGTATGCTGCTGGAATCCTCTCTCAGTGCACAAAAGATCTCATTTTCTTCGAGATTCGATAATAGCTATCATTTATGGAGCCCAACGAATGTCGTTCGATTTTCAGGTGTTTTGCCACTGTAGATGAACCATTCTCACTATTACTGTGCACATTACACCGCACCTTAAAATTCCTTTCCGTTTGTCCTATATACTTCATTTCACAATCATTACACTTTATTTGGTGTACTCCCGCTTTCCCCATCCAGCTATCACCTGCATCAGTCTTATGCTTCAGAGTATTTTCTAATTTATTGTCTATTCTAAAGTCAATTTTAACGTCTCTCTTTTTAAACAGTCTGTCCAATTGTAGGCGACGGGTCCCCAGAATGGTATAACCCTCTATTTGTGCGAATTTTCTTCACGTAGTTGATTTTTGGGTGTTATCGTCTTTTCTAATCTGTCTATCAAACCCGCGTCATAATCATATTCTATGGCTATCTGTCTAAGAGCCTGCACTTCAGCTTTCTTGTTTTCAGGAGTCAACGGAATTGTATTTACTCTAGGAAGTGCACTTTTTAAAAAAGGCTGTTTTGTGGCTATGTGGGTGGCAAGAAATTTTATTACTGACAGCGCCTATAAATATGGGTTTTCTATAAATGCCTAACTTGAGCTTATTATTGTTGTTCTCAATCTTCAAGTCAAGGTAATTTAAAATTCCTTGCTGGCAGGGCGGGATTAAAATAGGTCAAAACAAAATAAGCAGTCTCGCATATGTGGATGACTTCGTTTAATGGCCGATTCAATTGAAAGGTTGCCAACTAATATATCAGAGCTCGATCAGAGGTGCAAGGATTATGATATGAAGATCAGCATCTCCAAAACGAAAGTAATGTCTGTGGGAAAGAGATTCAAACAGATTGAGTGCCAAATAGGAGGAACAAAGTTAGAACAGGTAGACACTTTCAAGTACCTGGGATGTATTTTCTCACAGGATGGCAACGTAGCGAAAGAACTGGAATCAAGGTGCAGCAAAGCTAATGCAGTGAGTGCTCAGCTAAGATCTATTCTCTTCTGCAAGAAGGAAGGAAGTACCAAGACTAAGTTAGCGGTGCACCGCTCTATCTTTCGACGAACTTTGCTGTATGGGAGTGAAAGTTGGGTGGATACAGGTTACCTTATTCATAAGGTAGAGGCTACAGATATGAAAGTAGTAAGAATGATTGCAGGTACTAATAGATGGCAGGAGGGTGTCCATAATGAGGAAATCAAAGAAATGAACACCATAGATGAAGCAGTTAGAGCGAACAGACTGAGATGGTGGGGTCATGTTACACGCATGGGAGAAGCAAGGTTACCTAAGAGACTCATGAGCTCGGCAGCGGAAGGTAAGAGGAGTCAAAGTAGACCAAGAAGAAAGTACTTAGATTCGGTGCAGAATGATATTGAAATAAAAGGCATAACATCAGACGAGGCATCAATGTTAGCATTGAACAGGGGATCATGGAGGAATTTTATTAGAGGTACTTTGCTCCAGATTGAACGCTGAAAGGCGTAATCAGTCTCTAATGATGATGATATGATGATGATGATGATGATGATGATGCTGTTCATCTTCAACTGTGAATGCTATGCTCTTATGCATCTTGTTAAGATCATTAGCCAAGTCATTTATCTCCTCCTCTAAGCCTTGATATATTGTTCTTTTTATGTTTAGTCATATGCAGCGACTCCACACAGAGAAGCAATAACTCCGCCACAACTTTTACAGCTACCAAAACTTTCATTCTACGGCGACTACGGCACTCACAAAACAACGAAACAGAAGTGTATAGTATTGTAGGAAGATATAAAAAAGCCAAGATCGCTGATCATCAATTTTTATTTAAGACGACCGGTTTCGCTGAACTATGTCAGCATCATCTGGTCCAATAAGATCATTTTACAAGGCCATAATCTTGTAATGTTTGCTATAGTCTCTCACTGTGATAATTATGTTTTATTATAATGACATAGTGCACCTAAGCACTGTAAATTATGTTATATAACAACTGATTGACATTACAAGATTATGGCCTTGTAAAACGATTTTATTGGACCCGATGATGCTGACATGGTTCAGCGAAACCGGTCGTCTTAAATAAAAATTGATGATCAGCGATCTTGGGTTTTTCATATCTTTCTACGATATCATAATTGCATCGCCTCCTAGAACATAAACCAACTGAAGTGTATAGTATTAGCGCCGTGCCTACAGACACACGTGAAACCAGTTGCGCGCAACTCATTTCATGAAACGAGTGTCGCAACCTGTTGTCGTCATGTAGTCTAGCCTAGTCGCAAAAACGCGTGCTATACGCGTCTCAGTCTGCGCCTAGCGTTAGCGTCCGCAGTCCGGCAGTCAAGATGGTACTGGGGGTGCTCTGATGCTATGACGGCAACGTGCTCACGGACGCTAAGCGACGGTTTTGCTCCTTTGGACTCCCGTATCCCTTCTGTTTTTGTTTTGTTTCGTTTTTATGTGTGTTTTTCCTCTCTGTCAATTTTTCTCCCCCTCTGTGGCTGCGCTCTTGGCAAATACCAATCTCGCCGTTGCGTTGCTGTGTGTGATGCTGCTTAAAGTGTCCCAAACAATTATTTTGTTATTCTGTGGAGCAGTGTGACGTGATTCATCATGTCACGAATCACGCTGCATGATGTAGTTCTTTCGTACAGCCGAGTAGTGGATAAAATTTGTTTGAAATCGATGTAACTGGTGTGACACATTGCAGCTGATTTCCCGCGCTGATATGAAACTTCCTGGCAGATTAAAATTGTGTGCCGGAACCGGGACTCGAACCCGGGACCTTGCCTTTCGCGGGCAAGCGCACTACTTACTGTGCTATCCCGACACGACTCACGAGGCCGCCCCACAACTTTACTTTCGCCAGTACCTCGCCTCCTACTTTCCAAACTTAATATCAGCGCACACTCCGCTGCAGAGTGAAGTTTCATTCTGGAAACATCCCTTAGGCTGTGGCTAAGCCATGTCTCCACCATATCCTTTCTTCCAGGAATGCTAGTCTTGCATGGTTCGCGGGAGAGCTTCTGTGAAGTTTGGAAAGTAGGAGGCGAGGTACTGGCGGAAGTGAAGTTGTGCGGCGGCATCGTGAGTCTTGTCGGGATAGCACAGTAAGTAGTGCGCTTGCCCGCGAAAGGCAAAGGTCCCAGGTTCGAGCCCCGGTTCCGGCACACAATTTTAATCTGCCAGGAAGTTTCATATCAGCACACACTCCGCTGCAGAGTGAAAGTTTCATTCTGCAGCTATTATTTATGAAAATGTTTCAGACAAAAGTATGATTACCACATTGTGATCACATTTCGCATTCGAGCCTCTTTTCTTTATGGAATGTGGAGGTTCTTTTAATGGCAGAATTACCAGTTACACATAATTAGTAGAAAACTGGATGGATTAGTCGGACTAGACTCTGTCTGACCTCCATGGGTTAGTTTCCAGATGATCTGATCTATGGTAGAGTATTTACACGATAAAAAGAAATAAAATTCCAGCGAATTGTAATTAAATAGGGATAATCTAATATATAAAGCAGAGTGTCCGTATGTTTGTACGTGTTGCATACAAATCTACAGTTTTGTTCCAATCTTTATGAAATTTTGAACACGTAAGCTTCAATCCATGAGGACGGTCGCCGTAAGTGTAAGAATCACATACGATATATAGTTCACGAGATATGACGTCATAAACAATGAGATGCGCGAAGAACTGCTGCATTTTGCGACAATGCTGTTCATTTTCTCCTAAACCATTGGACTGATTTCAACCAAATTTGGTACACACATTCCTTACCGTGAGGTAACAATTGCTGCATGTTTAAGAATCACATACGACACATGGTTCAAAAGATATGACGTAATAACCAATAGAAATCGTAAAAAATGCCATATAATGCGGCGAGACTTTCGAAATACACTGTATGAGAATGACAGTACTTAGCGACTGGCAACAAACTTTAAATAAAATTTGAAACCTTTATTAAACTTTTTCTCGCTGGCATCCATAGTACTACTTTTCCGCTGTTTATGGAGTAAAACTACGGCTCTCGGTATGGCGTTACAATTTATAATTTGAACACTAGAAATTGCAGCGGCAAGAAAATATTACAGACAGTATATACACATATAGTTGAATGTACTTTCTAAATTGTATCACAGTACGACACGAAGTTTATCAGATATCAGCACGTAAACAGTAACGTTCATGGAAAACCGCCCCATCACGCACTAAGGTTTAATCTATTACTTCTTTACTACTAATTGTATTCCCAAGATATTTTACAGGCACACAACTCTTATACAAATGTACATATACCTGAAAAATGGCAGGAATAAATAAATAAATAAATACCCGGGCAGCGCCGGGTTTTCAAGTACTTTCCTATAAAATTAACGCTATTTTAGTGGTACGAAGAGATTCTACACATTGCTACTGTCATGTATGATGCGTGTAGAAGAATAGTAGCGGCAAGTTTCATTTGAACATTTGTATGTATGTATTTGCATTTGAAAAAAATTTCAAATAATTTTGTATGAACACAATGATTTCAAGTTCTCAAGTTATAATTATTGCCTATTTATCATGACTATTTCACATGAGAAAATTATAGTTTATTTAATTTATTAATTTATATGTCGTTAAGTAAGCAAGTCAGCAAAGTACGTAACTAATGGAAACTCTTTTTCATTGCAGAAGCTGCAGAAATCGCTTCAATACATATGGCCATCACAGAATTCAATACATTTACTTGTGTTAAATATTATAATGCCACAGAGAATGACGACGATTACGTTCTCATTACTGGTAAATACGAAGGTTGCGTCTCTGCAATCGGCAGGCAGGGCGGTGAACAGCTGCTTAATTTGGAACCTCTAGTCTGTGTTTCCAAGAAGGGCTGTATATTCCACGAACTCATGCATGCAATTGGACTAGCTCATGAACATAATTCACCTATACGTGACAAGTATATTCGAATACATAAAGCAAATATTAAAAAAGGTAAGAAGACTGGAAAGTTGGAAGTAGTCGCGTTTGTAAATTAGGGAGATGCTAATTATCTCATTCCTGTCTCTAAGCCACGACACAAAAAAAAAAAAAAAAAGAAGAAAAGACTTCATATATTTCGTTTGTCGTACCATCAATTTATCGTGTTTATGGAATGTCTTACGTCGATAGTGTAATAACTAGAAATTTTTGGATTGTATTCTGAGGTTTTCAATCATTTATGATGTTCACTTGACAAGTGGTGCAAAATGTTGCACAGAGATTTACATTTATAAATTACAGTATAGTATGCATAGTTGACAATAATCAGTGCATAACTAATGTTTTTGGATTGGGAAAGAAAATCCAGTCCGGATGTAGTATATACTTTGTTGCTTGTTGTTGTTGTTGGATTTGAGGGGACTAAACAGCTAGGTCATCAGTC
Source organism: Locusta migratoria (assembly GCA_026315105.1). Lineage (NCBI taxonomy): Eukaryota > Metazoa > Arthropoda > Insecta > Orthoptera > Acrididae > Locusta > Locusta migratoria. The sequence continues at coordinate 984,713,395 of CM048744.1, read as the reverse complement.
CCTACTTTGTTGGTATATTGACTGCTGCTGTTCAGTTTGGTCTCTGCATGTAAATTTATGTGCAAAGGTATCAGCAAGCTGACGTTTATCACAATATCACTTCGGTCTAAGATGTACTTTACGTAGTTTCTCGTCGGTAGGGATGACTTCATTTACAACTTCATACCACACGGCTCTAACTTTAGAAGGAAGCGATTTATTATGGATATTCTTCCATATGTTTCCCAAAAAGAAAAGTTTTGTATTTCCTGTGAATCGGGTGGGTCAGTTGAAGTCATTGCACGGTACAACTCCTTCACTTTGTATTGTCATCCATCTTCCTTTAAGTAAATTAGTTCCAACTAGCAAATGTATGCTAATTCGTTGCTTGTATGACCCACATTTACCGGTGGCGTTATATCACCTGGCTCGAGACAAGAGAATAAACGTTTCGTTAGTTTTTTTTTGGTTCAGTTGTGATGTTCTGGTGGTCGCATGGTCTGGAGCCTATCCAGTGATCTAACTTCTTTGAGCAAGAACCGCAACACGTTAAATTTCCGTGTCCAGTTAACAATGCTCGTATCTCTTGGTTTAGGTGTTATATGGAGTTCCAGTTGTGCCCTTTCCTCCACACGAGGTTGGATGAGACCCTAACGTCAGGATTAGAGTGTTTAATTGAGCACCACTAGGTTTTGCGTAACTTTCTGCAAGCTGTCTTGCTACCTCCAATTCTTTCTTTTTTTTTTTTTTTTCTTTTTTTTTTTTTAGTAGATCGTGAAATTTTCTGAGTAGCGGCACTATGCCAGGGGCATACAATGTTGAAGAAAGAGGAAACCCTTGCCGTATACCGCACTGAATCCGCACAGTGGCTGTCAACTGTCCGTTTATTAACTTTCGAATAAGAGCGACCTATCGAATTCTAAATTACGTTAACGACTTGCTCGTTGTACCCCAATTTGCGCAACGTGTGTAATAAAAAATTATGGCTCACTCTCTCAAAAGCTTTATAGAAATCCAGAAAGGCAATTGCTAATTCACGTTTACTGATCTAGACGAATTAAATCTCGATATTACGCCAAAACGTGAGACATTCTTTCCTGTTATCGGAATGTGCGTGGTACGACCCGTTTGGTAATGTTGGCTTCGGCCTGTCATTGATTAAACGAGTGAATATTTTAAAGTCAGCATTGAGTAATGTAATTGTTCGATATTTTGTAATCATCGTACTCCGTGGTGTTTTAGGCAGTAAGACCATCATCCTTCGCTGAAGGTAGCTGGGATCTCATTGTCAGAAGCTCGTTCTACATCTTTGTCAGTTCTGTGCTAATGACGAATACGGGAGGTCTTCCAGAGGTCGGGGTAAAATCTTGTTAAGAGGTAGAGGAAAGCCCAACGTTTTTTCGCAGAGGTCTCCATACGTCGTTGGAGTTGTCAATGGCATTGGACTGTAGCCCGGTCACGCATCCAAAGGAAGGAGTGGTAGATGGGGATTCACGTAGGAGAAGGACGGCTTATGAAAGAAGGTGAACAAGGTTTTGGAGGACCACATCAACAATGGCCTGGTAGAGAATGGAAGAGGCGTGGAAAATGTCAGCGGGGGTGTGGAGGGCAAGGGGGTGGCTTGCAACCGAGGTGTCAATGGAGAGACGATAGGCATCCCAGTCGGCGTGGGAGTAATCGTGATCAAGTTTAGTAGGGGGCATAGGACGGGGAGCGCGGGCGGGGATGGGACGAGGGTGGTGGTCAAGGGTGAGTGGGCCTGGGCGTGGTCACTGCTTGTAAGGTCGACTTCCGCCATAAGGCGCCCAAGGAGGTCGCAAGACGCCAGAACAACTTTGGGTGAGGTGTTGTTTTTGGGGTGGGTGGGTTGGGGGAGAGGGAGGATGTCGTTCTGGAACGAGGTGGTGACAAAGTGATGCCACTGCCAGAGTTCATTGGGTCGATGGGGTTGATTTGATTTGATTTGATTCATTCAGGGAAGCCAAAACAGTCTTGGTCTAACCCGCCACTGCTCGCACCGAAACTAAGTTTATTGTGCGGTATCGCTCCTTGTATATCTAGTAAAGCCAACCAATGCCCTTGAACAGTGCAAGGAGTCCCTATACCAGTTCTTTATTAGACACAATTTCTTCGGGTCTGGTTGTCCCAAATGTTCTGTGCCTTTTACTCTCCAATGCAATGCATTCGAAGATCAGATGTGATGCAGTTTCATCACCATCATCACAGACCCTACATTTAGGGTCCTATTCTGTTATTCCCATTGTGTGTAGGTCTTTTTTGAAATTCCCATGGCCTGTCAGCAATCCAACCATGAGTCTAATCTCTCTCCTGTTCAGACCCAGGATTGCAGTGCTTCTTTTAAAACAAGGCTTTGGCATCATTACCTTGCCATGTTTTTGTTGATGGACTTTGGTCCAATATTCTACGTGCTGTCTTCTGAGCCAGTTACATAGCTCCAATTTTGTTGGCAGCCCTGCGCTAGGCCAGACGCGGCAGCTTCGTCCTCTCGGGAAAGATAAGTAATTTAGACTGTAATAAGACTTAGTTTTACACCGATAAGTAATTAAATACATTTATTAGAGTCCTGTCCTAGCTTACAGTTAAAGGTTTCACTTTCCCTTGCGTAGTTTTTCATTTATCGCGAAAAGTCCATACAGCAGTGTTACAGCCGTGGGATTCGTTTACGTTCTTGCACAGCAGATCTAAATAAACTGGTTTATTAGTTCTTTTGCCTTTATTACAAGTTAAGTACATCTTATCCCTTCATTGTTTCTCACTTATTATTCACGTAGAGTTGATTAAGATTTTATTTGCTGTCCCAGAAACTTCGCATTTCCTTTGTTTACATTCGGAGACTAGGCCTAATTTTCAGAGTACACAGATTTAGCGTTAACACGTAGTAGAAGTTGCTTTTACGTCACTGTACGACTAAGTATTTACATATATTAGTGCCCTATTCAACTTTAGTGCTCCTTTATATCTGTATCTAATTTAATTCTTTCCGTTTTCATCTAGCTTAATACAGGAAACAACCATGAGTGCTAAGTGTTTGAGCTGCCGTAGGAAAGTTAGTTCAGGGGTTCTTTGCAGCTGTTGTGACGGTTGGTTTCACTGGGGAGAATGTAGTGGCGTGGGTATTGGGGAAGCAAAGGAGACTCTTCCTTTCTTGTGCAGGGTTTGTTCAAGGGATAAGAAAATAGAGACACAGGAGGGGAAAATCAGAGCCCTTCAGGCTGAATTAGATAGTGTTAGAGGAGAACTGTTGAGGTTAAGGGGGGAGGAGGGTAACCAGAGGTGGGAAGTGGTAGCAAGGGACAGTGGCCTCAGTAAGAGTACAGTGTGTGACAGTTTTATCATTGGCACAAACAATAGGTTTGCCTTGCTGCCACAGTCTAATGAGGAAGAGCCTCTAGTAGATGTAGGTGTGATTAAGGAGCAACAGAAATTCAGTAGGAAACCAAAGGTTTCAAAAAAAAAAAAAAAGTAGAAAGTAGGAGGAAAGTTCTGTTGCTAGGTAGCAGTCACGGGAGAGGTATGGGCCAAATTGTGCAGGAAAAATTAGGTGACAGGTACGAGGTCAAAAACGTTTTCAAGCCCAGTGCAAGTCTTAGCCAGGTGGTAGAGGATTTAGATTCATTGTGCAAGGGGTTTACTAAGGAGGATCATCTTGTGATAGTGGGTGGTGTGGGAAACAGTATAGATAGGGATCAGGGCTACAGTATTGAGTGTGACCTGGTGAAAATAGCATCTTCAACAAACCATACGAATGTTCGGATGGTGCCTGCCTTCATGCGGTATGATCAGCCTCGGTTGAACAGCTCTGTAAGGAGGATCAACATGGAGTTAGATCAGCTGCGTAGGGCGGCCACTCGGTAGGACATTGGTTTGGTCCCTGTTGATGCTATTGATAGGTGGGACTTTACTAGGCATGACCTGCACCTCAATAGGAAAGGGAAGGAAAAACTGGCTGGGTTGAGAGGAAAATCTATAAGGGGGGACACTGCAACTCTTGAGAGTGCCTCTTTTTTAGGATAAGTTCAGTGTCCAATGAGAAGCCCAGACAGGCAGGTAATAAAGCTGTTAAAATATCACAAGATTCTAACAACAGTAAATTAAAAAATAATGTCTATTTTCCATCAAAATATTGGGGGTTTAAAGAATAAAGTATATGACCTCCTGATTTGTTTAGAAACTATAGAAGCTGACAATGTAATAGATATACTATGCCTGTCTGAGCATCACATTATCACTGATATGAATAAAGTTAATATTAGTGGGTATAAACTAGCAGCACATGTAAGTAGAGAAAAGAAGGTGTGGGGAGGAGTTGCCATTTATGTCAAAAATTGTCACAGTGTAAAAAATTTAGAAACAAAAAAATTTTGTATAGAGCAACACATAGAAGCATGTGCCTGTGAGCTTAAACTGAAGGGCGGTTCTTTCATAATTGTCCCAGTGTATAGGCCCCCCTCAGGAAACTTTCATTTATTCCTGAAATACTTGGATGCCTTGTTGTGCTATCTGTCAGATAGGGGGAAGCAAATTATTATCTGTGGGGATTTCAATGTTGATTCACTGCAAGAGTGTAATAAGAAGAATGACCTGGAAGTCTTACTCGGTTCTTTCAATTTGACATCTGTTATTGATTTTCCTACTCGGGTAGTAAAGAACAGCAGCACACTAATAGACAATTTTTTTTATAGACCAAGATAGGTTTAACAACATTAGTGCATCTCCTGTTGAGAATGGTCTTTCTGATCATGGTGCACAGCTAGTTACATTATATGATATAGCTCCTTTCCGTAATTTGAATCAGTCCTCCAAAGTTGTTCGTACAATTAATGAATCGACAATTAGAAATTTCACGGAAAGTCTTCAGCAGTTAGATTGGGATGAAGTCTACAAGGTACCCGATGCTAATTTAAAATACAATTTATTTCATGATACTTTTGTAAGGGTATTTGATAACTGTTTCCCCAAGAAATTAGTCAAATTTAATTGTAAGGAACCAAGCAAAAAACCATGGCTCACCAAAGGTATAAAAATATCTTGTAACCGGAAAAGGAAACTGTATCTGACAGCAAGAGAGAGTAGTGACCCAGAAATACTCAACTATTATAAAAACTACTGTTCTGTATTAAGGAAAGTTATTAAAAAATCCAAAAGCATGTGCATCATGTCTGAGATTAGTACATCAAATAATAAAATTAAAACAATCTGGAATATTATAACAAGGGAGACAGGGCAACCAAGAACACAGGAAGACAGCATTACCATCAAAGTGAATGAAAAAATTACAAACAAAAAGTCAGAAGTTGAAAACACTTTTAATAATTATTTTTTAAATGTTGTGGAGAATATAGGATCCAAATGTTCATTAGAAGAAGCTAGGCAGTTAATGGAACAGAGCATACCTAGACAGTATGATACAATGGAAATCCCACCCACCTCTCAAACTGAAATTAAGAAATTAATAAACTCTCTCAAGAGTAAAAGCTCTCATGGCATTGATGGCATATCCAGCAGGGTATTAAAAGCTTGTTCCCAAGAAATATGTAGGATTCTTAGCCACATTTATAATAGCTCACTGGAGCAGGGTATTTTCCCTGATAGACTGAAATATGCTATTGTCAAACCACTTCATAAAAAAGGTGATACATTGGATGTCAACAACTACCGCCCAATCTCACTTCTGACTGCTCTATCAAAAATTCTTGAAAAAGTAATGTATTCCAGAGTAACTTCATATATTAATAAAAATAAAGTTCTAACAAAATGTCAGTTTGGTTTCCAGAAAGGCTTTTCAACAGAAAATGCAATACATATTTTCACTAATGAAATATTAAATGCTCTGGATAACCGTAAATCACCCATTGGGATTTTTTGTGATCTATCAAAGGCCTTTGATTGTGTTAACCATAGAATTCTTCTAGATAAGCTTAAGTACTGTGGTATGAGTGGGAAAATGCACAAATGGTTTAAATCATACCTAACTGGAAGAGTTCAGAAAGTTGATATAAGTAATTCACATAATATACAAAAAACAGCCGAGTCCTCAAACTGGGGAACTATCAAGCATGGGGTGCCACAGGGTTCGGTACTGGGACCTTTGCTGTTCTTAATATATATTAATGATTTGCCTTTCTATATTCATAAAGATGCCAAGCTAGTTCTCTTTGCTGATGATACAAGTATCGCTATCACACCCGAATCACAGGAATTAACTGATGAAATTGTCAATGACGTATTTCAGAGAATTATTAGGTGGTTCTCTGTAAATGGACTCTCTTTAAATTTTGAAAAAACACAGTATATTCAGTTTCACACAATAAATGGCATCACACCATTAATTAATATTGACTTCAACCAGAAATCTATAGCTAAGGTAGAATATTCAAAATTTTTAGGTTTATGCATTGATGAGGGGTTAAATTGGAAGAAACACATTGAAGATCTGCTGAAACGTTTGAGCTCAGCTACTTATGCTATTAGGGTGATTGCAAACTTTGGTGATGTACAACTCAGTAAACTAGCATACTATGCCTATTTTCATTCTCTGCTTTCTTATGGCATCATATTCTGGGGCAATTCATCATTTAGTAAGAAGGTATTCATTGCCCAAAAGCGGGTCATCAGAATAATTGCTGGAGCCCACCCAAGATCATCCTGCAGACATTTGTTTAAGGATCTAGGAATCTTTACAGTAGCTTCACAATATATATATATATATATATATATATATATATATATATATATATATATATATATTCACTTATGAAATTTGTTATTAACAATCCAACTGAATTCAAATGTAATAGCAGTGTGCATAGCTACAACACTAGGAGAAAGGTGACCTACACTATTCAAGGTTAAATTTAGCTCTGTCACAGAAAGGGGTTAATTATTCTGCCACAAAAGTCTTCGGTCACTTACCTAGTAGTATCAAAATTCTGACAGATAGCCAACTAGCATTTAAAAATAAATTAAGAGAATTTCTGAATGGCAATTTCTTCTACACATTAGATGAATTTCTAGATAAAAGTTAGTACTTTAGGAAAAAAAACTTAAAAAATATAAAAAAATAATAATAAAAAAATAAAAAAATAAAAATAAAAAAATAAAAATTCAAATATTGAGTGTCATGTAATATTATGTATAGACACACTTCATTTAACTGACACGTTCCACATCATTACGAAGTGTCGTATTCATGATCTATGGAACAAGTATTAATCTAATCTAATCTAATTTAATCTTTGCCTTGGTGATTGTCAGGACAGGTTCCGGTCCAATAAATGGAGCCTCTGCCCCCATCCTGGCTAATCTGTCGGCATGTTCGTTGCCACTGATCCCCGAGTGGCCAGGGACCCACAATAGGTTTACTCTATTGCTTTCCCCTAGCTCCACTAGAACCCTGTGACATTCTGCAACAATTTTAGACCTTGTTGCAGGAGCTGCCAGTGACCTCAGGGCTGCCTGGCTGTCTGAATAGATATAGATGCTACGATCTTTGTAGCACCTACGCAAATTCTCCTCCACACATGCCCTGATGGCAGTATAACCCGGCCCCAATGCCTTGGTCTGATTTCGACCCGTCAGTGAACCAGACAATATCCCCCATACGGTGTCGAACTATTTTCTCCCACTGCTCCCTACTTCCAATTGTTATACTGAAAGGCTTGTTGAAGCAGTATGGGGTTATAATATAGTCGGTTGGCATTTCCCCAACCTTTCCTATATTTACCTCACTCACTATTTTAGTGTGTGATTCTGGATATCCCAAAGAGTTCCAGTTGTTGACATTTGAGTCTGTAGGCACCAGCTGCCGCCTCCATCTTGACCCAAAGGTGTAATGGGGGCATATCCAGCATGGTTTCCATCCCAGCAGTTGGTGTGCTGCTAATTCCGCCTGTTATGGCTAAGCAGGCTAGTCTCTGCATCTTACCAAGCTCCTTAGCAGCAACCTGCTTTTCTACCTTCTTCCACCACACGACCGCCCCATAGGTGATCCTGGGTCTAATTACTGTGGTGGGGTCGATGGGAATAAAGGTTAAGATCGGTGGCAATCACATAGGTCGTGAAAGATTGGTCGATGTTGGAGAGAAAGGCATATGGGAGCAGTACTGCAGTATAGATGGTTGTGAGGGTGACAGTGAGGGATGGGAGAAACAGGCTGAGGATAATGTGCTAGGGAGGATCATTAAGGAGAGGTCAGAGCCGGACAGGGTGATGTCGGAGGTGACTACGATCACTCCGCCTCGGGTGAGGGGAGGGAGGCCATAATGCGATGGAGGAGGTAGGGAGTGGTGCTTCTAGGATGACGGGGTTGAAGGAACGTTTTGTTTAATAGGAAGGCATCCACACAGTGGTGGGCGAGGGTAAGCATGAGAGGGATGGTTACGGTATATCGCCCCAAATTTGCGATTGGATAGGAGATTTCTTGTCAGAGAGGACACGGTTCGTAGTAATCGATGGTAAGGCATCGACTAAAACGGAGGTGATTTCGGGCGTTTTACAGGGTAATGTTATTGGTCCTCTGCTGTTCCTTATTTGCATAAACGTTTTAAGGGAAAATCTACGTAGCTCTCTTAGGTTGTTTGCAGATGACGCCGTCATTTACCGTCTAGTAAAATCATCTGAAGATCAAAATCAACTACAGAACGATCTGAATAAGATATCACTATGGTGTAAAAATTGGCAATTGACTCTAAATAATGGGAAGTGTAAAGTCGTCCACATGAGTACGAAAAGACATCCGTTAAACTTTGTTTACAAGATAAATCAATCAAAAGTGAAGACTGTAAACTCCACAAAATACCTAGGAGTTAGTATTACTTCAGACTTAAATTGGAAAGAACATGTAGATAATATCGTGGGAAAGGCGAACCAGAGACTGCGTTTTATTGGCAGAACCCTTAAAAGATGCACAAAAGAAACAGCATTCACTACGCTTGTCCGTCCATTTTTGGAGTATTGCAGCCCAGTGTGGGATCCGTATCAGGTGGGTTTGACTGCCCGCTCGTTTTGTATTGTCACGATACGGGGGAGACAGCGTTACGGAAATGATACAGGATCTAAGATGGGAATCATTACAACAACGGCGCTTATGGCTGCGGCGTGGGCTACTTGCGAAACTCCAATCGCCAACATTCTCCTCAGAATGCGAAAATATATTGTTGACTCCCAGTTACAAAGGTAGAAATGAATAAAATACGAGAAATCAGACCTCGAACAGAGTTTCAGGTATTCTTTCTCCCCGCGCGCTATTGGAGAATGGAATGGGAGATAAATAGTTTAATGGTGGTTCGATGAACCCTCTGCCAGGCAATTAAATGTGATTTGCAGAGTATCCCATGTAGATGTAGATGTAGAAGGGTGGGGAGGGAGCGGACATTGTGGTATAGGAGGTGTAGGAGGGGCTTGCCATAGGGGTCTACAGGAAATTGGGCAGGGGAAGGAAGGGGGAGACGGGAAAAGAGGGTGTCCAAACGAGGGAAACCAGCTGGCAAAATGTGAAGTGGGAGTGGGCTCGGGAGAAGGTGGCGAAGGTCTCAAGTTGAAATGCAGAACAGGCAGCAAGGACGATCTGCTGAAGGGTATGAGCATGCTGGAAGGTGTCAATGGTTTGGCAGATTGGATGGAGATTTCAGGGATGGCACTGATCTGTCCCAACACCTCCTCAGACTTAGCTTCGTAATCGCGGCGGTAAGGGTGGGCGGTAGGCGGCGGGAATGGGGGTGGTGTAGTAGGGAGTCAGGGTGGCATGGGGACCAAAGTGGATGCTGGGGAGACACTGAAGGATGTCAGTGCTGGAGGAGGGGCTGGGGATTTGATAAGGACGATGTCTCTGTGAGGAATGATTTGGGCGATGTGAGCAGCGGCGGGGCTCTTGTTGTCGAGGAAATGGGGAAAGGCTCAGGAGAGGACAAAGGGGTAGTGGAACCACTTTATAAAAAAGGAGGAAGGGATAATGTAGACAACTATAGACCTATTTCTATGCCATCGGTTTTTTCTAAAGCTATTGAAAAGGCTGTATTTTCAAGATTAATTGATCATTTCAGTTCACATAATTTATTGTCAAACGTGCAGTTTGGATTTAGAAGTGGTTTAACGACTGAAAATGCTATATTTTCGTTTCTCTGTGAGGCACGTGATGGGTTAAATAAGAGGCTACGGACATTAGGCGTCTTCTTTGATTTAACAAAAGCGTTTGATTGTGTTGATCACAAAATATTGTTGCAGAAGTTGGAACATTATGGAATACGGGGAGTAGCACACAACAGAAGGTAATTCTCCGCAGTGTAGAAAATGGCTATGACGTGCAATCCCAATGGGGCACAATTAAGTATGGGGTGCCCCAGGGGTCTGTTTTGGGACCATTGCTCTTTCTTATTTGTATAAATGATATGCCTTCGAGTATAACAGGTGACTGCAAAATATTTTTGTTTGCTGATGATACCAGCTTGGTAGTGAAGGAAGTTGTACGTAATATTGACACAGTATCAAATAATGGAGTTCAAGAGATAAGTTCATGGATTGTAGAAAACAATTGATGTCCATAGTGAAACTAAGTTTTTACAATTTCTAACACATAATTTGACGAAAGCTGACATATTGAGTATACATAACGGACATATGATAAGTGCGACTGAACAGTTCAAATTTCTAGGTATTCATATAGACAGTAAGCTGTCATGGAAAGCCCATGTTCAGAATCTTGTTCCAAAACTAAATTCTGCTATATTTACCATTAGAACAATATCTGAAATAAGTGATTTTTCAATACGAAAAGTCGTCTATTAAGCTTACTTTCACTCACTTATGACGTACGGCATTATTTTTTGGGGTAACTCGCCTGATGCAAAAAGGATATTTCTGGCTCAAAAACGGGCGGTTCGAGCAATATGTGGTGTAAGTTCGCGATCGTCATGTCGACCCCTTTTCAGTAGTCTGGGAATTTTGACTCTGGCGTCACAATACGTTTTTTCTTTAATGTCGTTTGTTGTTAATAATATCAGCTTATTCCCACGAGTTAGTGGCTTTCACTTGGTGAATACTAGACAGAAGTCGAATCTGCATTTGCATCACACCACCTTAACACTTGTGCAGAATGGGGTACAATATTCTGCGGCATCCATTTTCAATAAGCTGCCACAAGAACTAAAGAATCTTAGCACTAATACACACGATTTCAAATCTAAATTGAAGAGTTACCTCATGGCTCACTCCTTTTATTCTGTCTAGGAACTCCTACAAAAGTTAAACAATTAAGCTAATTCATTTTTTCCTTTATTGATTCTTTTCACTTTGTCTTAAGATTGTTGTGTGCATAGGATTACTTAAAAATTTTCTATTACCATTCTTGTGTAACAGTTAATGTATTGACTTGTTCCATGACCATGGAGTCTCACTCCTCAATTGGGTCCTATGGAACAGAAAAACCAATAAAAAAAATTAAAAAGAAGAGAAGGCGGGGCTGGAGAAATGGAGGCAATGTCCATAGTGTCGGCAGATTGTTGTTGTATGGGAGGAGGAGAGAAAGAGCTGTTTTCATAGAGGCAGGGAGGGTTCCGCAGTTCCGCGCTTGGTAGAATTTTTTTTCAGGCCCCAGTGGAGGATGTAGAGGAGGAGAGGGGAGAGGGAAAGGGTCGATAGGGATATGCCAGGTGGCGGGGCCCTGTCGAGGTGGTGACTGTGGAGGGGATTGTGGGGTGTCGCCCGGCGAGTCTCTATAGGGGCGGGGGTGATGGGCAGGAATTCAGAGGGGGGGGGAGTGAGGGGTAAGTAGACTGTCTACATCTACATAGATACTCTGCAAATCACATTCAAGTGCCTGGCAGAGGGTTCATTAACCACTTTCATAACTTTTCTCTACCGGACCATTCTCTAATAGCGCGCGAGAAGAAAGAACACCTAAATCGTTCCGTTTTCGATCTGATTTCTCTTATTTTATTGGGATGGTCATGTCTCCCTAAGTATGTGGGTGCTAGCAAAATATTTTCACATTCAGAACTAAAAGTCGGTGATTGAAACTTCGCAAACAGATCACGCCGCAATGAATAACGTCTTTATTTTAATGATTTCCACCCCAATTCGTGCAACATTTCCTTGACGCTCCCCCCCCCCCCCCGTAACGTGATAAAACAAAACGAGCTGCCCTTCTCTGAACCTTCTCAATGTCTTCCGTCAGTCCCACCTGGTGAGGGTCCCACAAGGGGCAACAGTACTCCAGGAGAGGACGCACAAGTGTGATGTAGGCAGTCTCTTTGGTGGAGCTGGTGCATCTTCGAAGCGTTCTGCCAATGAAACGTAACCTTTGGTTCGCCTTCCCCACAATATTTTCTCTGTGTTCTCTCCAGTCAAAGTTGTTCGTAATTGTAACTCCTAGGTATTTGGTAGAATTTACGACCTTAAGGTTTGACTGATTTATCGCGTAATTGAAGTTCAGTGGATTTCTTTTAGTGGTCATGTGTATTACTTCACACTTTTCTTTATTTAGTGTCAATTGCAAATTTTCGCACCAAGTAGAAATTTGTCTAAATCGCTTTGCAGTTGCTTTTGATCCTCTGTTGACTTCACTAACCGATAAACGACAGAATCATCCGCGAACAGTCTAAGGGAGCTATTCAGATTGTCTCCTAAATCGTGTCATGGGGGGAGCAGGAGGCGGGACCTGGGAAACTGTGGTGGTGGAGAGGACGACGGAGAGGGGGATGTGGGAGTGATGGGCATAAGTGGGGCAGCAGTGAGGGTGGAGTAGAGGATGGAGGTGGCGGTAGTGGGAATGTTGCTCATGGCAGGATAAAAATGTAGATGGGTGAAAGTTAGAGAAAACGGACAAAGATATGGTAATTTTTATTTCCTTTAAATATTCACCACTGTCATTTTCATAACTTTAACGTTTTTCGAATGCCATGCACTCGAAAAATACGTCGAACGACCTTCACTTGGCACACTGATGTATTTGCATAACCATGACGACAGTCGGCGACCTTCTACACACATCTGTGACTACCAACCCACCGTTTTAACTTCTGTGTTGGCATGACAACGGCGTCACCAATTGCTAACATCCCTGAGCTTCCCTTTCCCATGGTAACGGCGTCATATCTAATGATCCACTAGATGGCATTGCACCATGAAAAAAATATAACTTAATTTGTAATTATGCAGTATTTTAATATAATAAGATTAGGTATGCATATGTTTTAGCCACATTAGCATATATATTGATTACAATAGCCTTTCGTTTGCAGACTAATACCATTGATTAATCTGACTTGCTTTAATATATTCGTTATGAATTTTTTACACAGTTTTTTGTATTATCCCTCTGTTTTTATTATATTTCTTAATTCTATTTATATATTTTTATTATCAAATTATGTGTTAATTTATACATTACTCAGAACGAACTCTTTGTAAGCCTTTTTCCATTGACTGCTGCTGACGTGCGCCAAATTTACACACTATTTATGGCCACTAGTCAACCTATATTAATTACGTCCGTCCTTTTATTTGCAAGCCACTGTCACATTTAATATTTACATTTCTTGCTATAATTTATGTTGCAGTGATAGCTCCCTCCGATCTGCCGGCCATCAGCAGTGTTCTTAATTATTTAATTTATTAGAAATGGTACACCAATAAGTTCAGGCGATAATGTGTATATATATTATATATATGAGTTACATATCTTCTTAACGTGCCTGAAATAAACCATTACCGAAGTAATATCCCCCACCCCACACACACACACATTATATGAATCGGAGGAATTGTGTGTTGCAGTCAGCAGATGTTAGGATCCTTCCTCTTCTCCCGATAATTAATTAAAACTTGAATAACTTGGCGACCCTGTAACAAAAATCTTTCTTCTTTGCGATATTTCATTCATTATAACAAGTGACGTTTCTAATTTGACGACCCTGTAACGAAAATCTTTCCTCTCCTTGCAATATTTCATTAATCAAAACAAGTGATTTGTGTACATTTTAACAGCTGACATCTTCTGCTGTGCTGAGAATTCAGAATGGATCTAAAGGTGGAGGGGTTGGCTCTTCTATTTATAAAATTGCCATATATTCCATAACAGTCTTTGAATCCAGCGTTGGAAAATTGTTGGAACACCATTTCCAGTATTTACCAGTGATATCATGTTATAAACATAGTTGTGTATAATTATTTAAAAATGATATTTGTCTAATTATATTTGATGTAGCATGCACTTTTGACTTATAATCTTCGTTTAAATTTTACATAACATCAGTTTTACATAATACTAGAGTGCTTTAAGTGAGCGTTTTATTGTTTCTTCAAATATTCCTTCAAAAAAGAAGTTTTGAGTAAGAAATTATTGTTTGAACTGTCGCAGAAGAGAATTAATTGGATATGTTGTGAGTAACAAAAATATCTGATCATTTATATTCTGAATTTTGGTCTAGTTTAATGTTTTGGAAATTGAATATATGTCTTAAACAAGATAATTAATCGTCTATGAAGCGCAAATGTCCTTCTTAATCATATACTCACTCGTTCTGTGATTTTGTTTAACACTGTTCAAAATTATTCAACTTACACAAGAATCACAAATAATTATTTACAGTCGTCTCATATAATCAGGCTTTAGATCTGGTATCATAGTTTGCATAGTAATGTCCTCTCTAATATGATGTTTTAAAGTATATGCTTTGGTTTCAGGTAAAGAAGCTTATTTTGAAATGTATACTCCACATGAAGTAACAGACTATGGATATGACTATAATAGCATCATGCATGGTGGCAGGAAAGCATTTTCCGCGAATGGCAGTAATACAATTGAGCCCATAGTAAGTGTGTTAAACATATATCCTCACAAAACTCACAATAATTTCTCACATAAAAAAACTATTTTGCCTATCTTTTAAATAAGCTAGTCAGGCAGACACATTCGATACAGTTTAATGATCTGCTGTTTCTGTTCTGATATTTGTCTGCGGAGTTTGAAAAACTGGCATAAGCATAACAACTATTTCTGTGTTATTATCCAGTTTATTACAAAAAATCAGCTTTTTCCCCATACATTTAGGAAGGGATCTTACAATGTTTCCACTGTTAACATCAGCCCACAAAATGTTGCCAAGTAAATGAATGATATTCTATTATTAGGAGAAAATGATTACTAAAGATGAATGCAATTACTTAACCAAGTGCTTAGATTTTCATCCTTAAGTATTTATATGCTCATTATAGCCTGATTTCCCCACTACATAATAGAAATTGAAATTGTTACACTGATATACTACGAGTGTAGTGATTCTTATGTTCTAGAAAATGATGACAGGGAAGCCAAAGAATGTGTCACACAAAATAACCATATCATGTATATTATAACTGAGATATCAATTTATTGTGTACAATGTCGAGTATATTGTGCCCGGAAGTCAGGGCCAAGATGCTGGCATTGAGCTGAAGTGCGAAAGTGTGAAGTCAGGGAGGAAATCAAAATTGGGTTTGATTGCTTTAACAATTACATTTTACTAAGTGAGGTCCAGTGAGGAGGCGGCGAATGTCCCCACAGGTGTGTCTTAGAATTAGAGGTGAAGTTAAGGTAGGAAGTGAGCTCAAGAAAAAACGTCTGACAGGATTGGAGGCTGGGAAGCAAGGTAGGGGCCATTTGAGAAAAATATTTAAGATTTTAAAATTTGTGCCTTATCCTTATGCACCCATGGGACAGTCGTCGCCATTATACAATACTAAGAACACACATACACAATGCCATTCATAAAACACAAGGAAATCATTATTTAATTTCTGCGTTGTTAGGAAATTCTGTTTTGTTGTGTTGCTTGTGCTGCCATCTGTGGGGGGACAGGGTAAAGTGCTTTTCAGGTACTTGATTGGTGGTGCTTCATAATGGCAACTTGGTTAAAAACTTGACTGTCATCTACAAGAGATGCGTTTTATCACGACAACTGTCTGTTGTACTTCTTTTTCGTGGAATTTAAATTGTCATTAATTGGAATACAGCATAATTTGACTTCCTTTCTTTAATTTATGGGTATTAATTTCACAATAAGATTCCAATTTCGGTTTGATGGTCTATCATTGCTGCCATGTATGTTTAGTAAGTGGTTACTTCTATAGTACAGAACAAGGACTGGTATTTCGCATTATGTGGGTTGGTACAAATCATTTTATGATGTAAGTGCAGTTCAGAGCACACTTTTTTAATATTAATCTCGCAATTCTCAGAATATTGATGGAAGTGCATGAGTTCATAAATTCTCAGAATATTGACGTAAGGAGCATCGGTTCGACAATTGTGTAATTTAATACTCTGTATTTAGAGAGCGAATGTGATGGAATGCTTCATACGTGACTAAAATTGCTGATCATAGCAAAATACCTGGAATGATGACGTCAGCATCGCCGGAATAACCTATGGGTAGGCTTCAAGGTCTTCTAGTATAAATATTAGATGAGATTAGATTAATTCAATAGATCATATATATGACATTTCGTAATGATGAATATTTTTTTAAAATCAATGATTAACAGAATTTTTGAAATTCCCCTTTCTGAAACTTCCGTCAATAAAGAAATAAACAATCTGGAATCCATCGTAGAAATGAATGGTTACAATCCGTCCTTGGTTGGCAAAATGTACAATAAAAAATGTTCTAAAGATGTACCACAGCTTCACTCGGTAACACCTGACGATGAAGTTAAACGTATCCCCATTCCTTTCATGGGATATTTTTCTTATGACCTGGCTAAACTCTTTCGTGGGACAAATGTACAAATCGTATTTAGGAGTCCTTTGAGCATACAGCAAATTCTCCCACACAGCGAACAAGCCAATGACAGATACCTTTCCTCAGGAGTCTACAAACTACAATGTCCCGAATGCCCAGCTGAATATATAGGACAGACAGGCCGGACCTTTAAAGTACGTTTTACTGAGCACCTCCTTACAAAAAAAAAAGGCCAATTCAAAATACATTCCCCTTTTGCGGAACACACTAAAGCATCCGATCATCAACAACGTACCATTGACAACATGCAAATCTTACATATTGCGCAGAAGGGGCGTAAGTTAAATTTACTGGAAGAGTTTGAAATAGCGAAGCGCGCTTACTTCGGACACCCACACCTCCTAAACGATCAGTTGGCATGCAAAGATAAAACATTCCTAGATATTATGGTGTCTCTGTTCAAATAAAATTCCTCTCATTTACAAATACCAACATAAATTTTAAACTTCTGTCCTGTTTAATAACCTACCTTTCGTTAAATTTGTATTCAGAGAGCTAGATTTCACCCGTCTCGTCTTATACATCGGCTTCCTATGTCACTCCCTACCCACATTCCCTTAGTCTGTTCGAGTCGGCGGAGCAGCACACCACGCCCACCCACCGCCCGTGAGCGCAATTGTAAACATGGGCTTATCTTGTATCACCAGAGACCACCGCTACTATTAAGGTAATCTTAAAAATCGGTTTTATGTTTCTCACATCTTTACCGAGTTTGTTACAACTGTAATTCGTTGTTACCCGACCATTTGTTGGGCGACAAGGAAATCCAAAAAATTCCAGAAAAATAGAAACACCGCAATAACAAATTACGGTGTCACACCACGGAGAGCGCATTGTAAGCTTTGTTTACCATTTATACTGTCTTCTTAACACAAAATAAGCCCATGTACCATTATAATCGTTTGTGATTCCGCCTTGTAATTTTGTGTAAATTCTGTCACGCAGATAATCTGTAGATGCCCTGCTAAAGGGCGAAATGCGTCATTAACTAATAAAAAATTTGCAATCAAGACGGTTTGAAGGAATATTTATTTTAACTGATTGCTGTACACCATGGATTGGAAATCATTTTCGTAATGATGTGGATCGTGTCAGTCTAGTAAATGTTGTCTACACTTGACAATCAATATTTAAAGGATTTTTTATTACATTTTTTGCTGTTTTTTTTTTTCAATTTGTTAAATTTTTACTTTTATTTTATTTATTTATTTATTTATTTATTTATTTTTTACGTTGTATCTAAAATGTCATCTACATTGTAGAAGGGGTTGCCATTCAGAAATTCCTTTAATTTCTTTTTAAATACTAGTTGGCTATAGATCCACTACCGCAATTCACACACACAGACAGACAGAGAGAGAGAGAGAGAGAGAGAGAGAGAGAGAGAGAGAGAGAGAGAAAGAGAGAGAGAGAGAGAGAGAGAGAGAGAGGGGTGTTTATGCAAAGGGAAAAGTTCCTGATGGCTGTGCACGAGTTAATAACTTTTAGACTGGATTCAGAAAGCATTTGTTTGCAGACCAAAATAATCTATCTGCAGAACTAGTAGAGACGTGTAAATTCTTCACCTGAACATACGGAGAGTCCTAAGGAAAAGGTTAGTGATGAAATCTTATCGCCTGAAAAATCGCCTGAAATTGGTTCCAAACCTTTCTGAAGCTGATAAGGAGAAGAGACTTGAGCTCTGCACGTTTGTACCAGCGATCTCAGAATAACATAGAGAGGCCATATCGCCTACATCAGCATTCAGTAAAGCACGGCAGCCATTTTGGATTAGTATAGAAACGGAGTTTGGCCGATAAATGCGTAGTTCTTCAAATGGCGCTCGCCTTAATTACATTGTCATTTGAACCCCTTAAGACAGGAAAAAGTTACCAAATTTTTCACGTAGACAGGCGAATACTGACGGAATGTAACAGTGTTCTTAGCAAGTACAGTACGTATTGTGTTTGCATAAAAACAATAACTGAAAATATTACTTTTATATGAAATAAAAATTGTGCCATGAAAAAGTTAGTCGCTTGCCTCTTTTGTTGTTTTGTGGTCAGGAAATTTTCGTCAACTGTAAAGTTGTACATAATGAAATGAACTTTTCTTTATATTGAAACAACTTTTCTAAAGCTCCCCTGGTTTTCTTAGAAATTTGGATACAATAGAGCGGTGGAACTTTTCAAATTCTAGTCGTTTCTTTCGGCGAGCTTGCTCATCAGCGAGCACAAATCGTGTTCCCCACTTATCTTGTACTTCGTGACCAACTTTTAAACAAAAATTTAATTTTGGATACAATGGTCGGTATTAAATAATTATGACTTAACACTTTTTATTTATTTTATTACTAACTACCTGAGTCGCCCCGGCTTTGCACGGATAATCTTTAAACTTGTTTAATTCGAGAACTGCAGAACGTATCGTGATGCGTTTTCTTTCAGTTTCTTCGATATAATCCTGGGTTCAACGTAGTGTATATTAAATGCCAATACGAAAATGATACATAACTGAAACAAGAATGATAACGTAGAATGGTTTACCACTAGGGTTGCCAGATTGAACTCGAGGCAGGCCCGGAGACCAGACGTGCCCCCCTCCCCCTTGGCCAATGACTCACCCCCCCCCAACAAGCATTGTCGTCTTTTACAGAAAATTGTTTCGGCAAGAAATTAAGAAGCGACTGATTCTTCTTTTGTGTGGTAATATTCGCTTTGTGTCTTTCTGATTGTAAATGTTTATTCACAGCTAACACTCCGTCGTACTTAAGAGTAAATGAGATATTGCATATTCTGCACTTACACATACACTCATCAGTATCGACTTTTTGTAGCCACTCTTTATAATTTTCTTCCTGCAACCATTCTTCAAGGAACGAACTTAGATATCGTCTCTTCATTTCACTGTTATTACTCACTAATCTGAATTAATGTAAGCTTGTCTGTTCACACACGAACCGAGTATTCCAAAAATTGCCGGTAAACTGATAAACAATGAACGAACGAACACAAATAATAGACGTCGCCAGCTGACACATTGCCGCAACAATGTTTGCTTAATAATGCGCTAGCCCTTTACTACCGACGCAACAATGAAAAGTTTTCAGAGGAAGAATAGAAAAGTAGCGTTTTGTTGCAATAAGAAATTGACATTTATATAAAGTTATTCATAATTACTAGAAAGGAGCCGGCCGGGAATGGCCCAGCGCACTGAGGCCTCTTGCCACGGTGCGCGAGGCTGCTCCCGCCAGAGGTTCGAATCCCCCCCCTAGGACATGGTGGTTGTGTTCGTCCTTAGTTTAAGTTACGTTAAGTTCGATGTAGATCGTCGCTACATGAGCATAGTACTTAAAAAGCGCCGTAAGAAAAAGTTAAGATGAAGGTTACATTCAAGCCCGCAGATTAGTGTCATTGGCCCGTAGACCCGGAGAATTCTACATCTACATACATACTCCGCAATTCACCGTAAGGTGCGTGGCGAAGGGTACACTGTACCACTACTAGGCATTTCCTTTCCTATTCCACTCCCAAATTGAACGAGGAAAAAAAGAATGCCTATATGCCTCCGTACGAGCCCTAATTTCTCTTATCTTGTCTTTGTGATCTTTACGCGAAATGTAAGTAGGCGGCACCAAGATCGTACTACACTCAGCTTCAAATTCCGGCCCTCTAAATTTAATTACAAAAATTAACGAAAAGAACGTCGTCTTTGTTCCAGCGATCCCCAATTGAGTTGCCGGAGCATTTCCGTGACACTCGCGCATTGGTCAAACCTACCGGTAACAAATCTAGCTGCTCGCCTCTGAACCGCCTCTATGTCTTCCTTCAAACCGATCCGCTGCGGATCCCAAATACTTGAGCAATACTCAAGACGTGGTCGTACAAGCGTTTTATACGCGGTCTCCTTTACAGGTGAAGTACATCTTCCCAAAATTCTCCCAATATACCTAAGTCGGCTGTCTGCCTTACTCACAACTGTCCTTACATGCTCGTTCCATTTCATATCGCTCTGCAATGTTACGCCTAGATATTTGAACGACGCGACAGCATCAAGAAGCTCACTACTAATGCTGTATTCGAACATTATAGGATTGTTTTTTCTACTCATGCGCATCACCTTTCATTTTTCTACATTGAGAGCTAGCTGCCATTTTTCGCACCAACTAGAAATTTTGTCTAAGTCAACATGTATGCTATTACAGTCAGTTACAGACGACACCCTCCCATACACCACAGCATCATCAGCAAACAGCCGCAAATTACAACTTACTCTGTCCATCAGATCATTTATATAGATGGAAAATAATAGCGGTCCTATCACACTCCCCTGGGGCACGCCTGACGATACACTCGTCTCTGATGAACACTCGCCGTCGAGGACAACGTACTGCATTCCAAACCCGGGCACTGACAACCCTATTTACCACTTCCGCACTTAAGTGATTTTTGTAGCGTACACTATAAAAACCTGCGCCCACGATGATTAAAAAAAAAGGCCAGGAGATCATATGTCTAACTTTTACAGATGTCCCACAATCACTATATCTGTAGTCTGAAGCCATCTGCCGCTAGCGTTTTAGAAGAGAAAAGTGATACATGTGGTTCACTCGTAAGAGTTAGACACATGCTCTCGCGTATATATACAGGGTGTTACAAAAAGGGACGGCCAAACTTTCAGGAAACATTCCTCACACGCAAAGAAAAAAAATATGGTATGTGGACATGTGAACATTTCCATGTTAGAGCTCATTTTAGTATTCCTCTTTAAATGGAAACTGAAATATTCCGTGCAGACAATTGTCAAAATACCCAATTGTTTCGTTAGTATGTACTGTACTTCCACGATTCACATCATCAACACAGATTTTCTGTGATCGTTTGGGCAGGAATTGTTGGTGATGTCTTGATTGGGCCTCATGTTCTTTCACCTTCGCTCACTGGAGCACGTTATCATGATTTCATACGGGATACTCTACATGTGCCTTTGCAAGTACAACACAACATGTGGTTCATGCACGATGGAGCTCCTGCACATTTCAGTCGACGTGTTCGTACGCTCCTCAACAACAGATTCGGTGACCGATGGATTGGTAGAGGCGGACCAATTCCATGGCCTCCACGCTCTCCTGACCTCAACCCTCTTGATTTTCATTCATTTATGGGGCATTTGAAAGCTCTTGTCTACGCAACCCCGGTACCAAATGTAGAGACTCTTCGTGCTCTTATTGTGGACGGCTGTGATACAATACGCCATTCTCCAGGGATGCATCAGCGCATCAGGGATTCCATGCGACGGAGGGTGGATGCATGTATCCTCGCTAACCGACAACATTTTGAACATTTCCTGTATAAAAGTGTTTGAAGTCACGCTGGTACGTTCTGTTGCTGTGTGTTTCCTTTCCATGATTAATGTAATTTGAAGAGAAGTAATAAAATGAGCTCTAACATGGAAATTAAGCGTTTCCGGACACATGTCCACATAACATATTTTCTTTCTTTGCGTGTGAGGAATGTTTCTATATATAGGGTGTCCCAGATATCTTGTCCACCCAAAATATCTCTGGAACAATGACAGCTGTTGGAAAACGACTGTCACCGGTATCAATGTACGGCTGGGTCCCATGAATGTACATATTTGGAAACATTCTAAAACGAAAGCAAATGTGTTTTTTAACACAAACTTATGTTTTTTAAATGGACACCCTATTTTTGTCCATAGCATGACAAATCACTGGGGTTGATTGCATTGCAATATTCCAATTACATCCCGAGATATTGCGACGCGAAGTTGACGCTTGAAAAACCCGAAATGCGCTGCTAGCGCACGTCCTGAGGCTCAGGCGTGAACCCCATGCTGCCCGTAATCGCGATGTGGTTGACATGCGTAATCGCACTTCCATACTTACCAAGAGGTCCGAAACGAATAATACGGTCTGCTGCCATCAACTCGCGATTACGGGCAACATGGGGTTCACGCCTGAGCCTCAGGAAGTACGGTAGCAGCGCATTTCGGGTTTTTCAAACGTCAACTTCGCGTCGCACTATCTCGGATGTAATTGGAATATTGCAATGCAATCAACGCCATTATTTATGTGATTTGTCATGCTATGGATTGCTGAAGAAAAAATACAGGATGTCCATTAAAAAACAAAAAACATAAGTTTGTGTTAAAAAACAGATTTGCTTTCGTTTTAGAATGTTTCCAAATATGTACATTCATGGGTCCCAGCCGTACATTGATACAGGTGAAAGTCGTTTTCCAATAGCTGTCATTGTTCCAGAGATATTTTGGGTGGACAAGATAGCTGGGACACCCTATATATATATATATATATATATATATATATATATATATATATATATATATATATATATATATATATATATATGTGTGTGTGTGTGTGTGTTTGTGTGTGTGTGTGTGTGTGTGTGTGTGTGTGTGTATGTTTGTTAGTTCTGCAAGTCTATTCTGTGTACACTAGCCTAGCTCATATAGTTTAGATTCCAGAGCTGATTAAAGTGCTAAAGCGGTACACGATTCTACGTCATGATTCTTCTTTTAGTTTTTTCCTATATTCGTATTGACGTTAAATATAGCCTAAAATTTTCCCATGATTCTAAAGAACAAATTAAAACAAACCGCACGGCGATACGTCTAGTACTCCTCGAGTTATGAAGAGACAGATATAGGAAAAATGTGCTTCTATTTCATTCAAAACTATGATTTGCTATCCCTAGCCGAAATTTGTAATTATTTATGGCAAAAATAGATTGTAAAAAAAAGGAAAGGCTTAAAATATGTGAAAAAGGAAGTAACAGACAGCGAAACCAATAAATGACCCTGGGCTGCCATGTTGGTTGGGTGTCACGCATTCAACCGGCTTATTTCATTGTCATAATAAGGCCTCTCCGTGTTTTTTTGTGCCCGCTGGTTCGTACTCGATGAAATGGAAACAGGCGACTAGTTCATTTCGAAGGCAGCGTTTAGCATAGAAGGTACGTTTCACAAAAACGGAACGTGAATTGGCACGTTGTCCATATAAGGAGCACTGAGAATGGACGGGAGACAATCTAATATATAAAGCAGAGTGTCCGTATGTTTGTGCGTGTTGCATTCAAATCTACAGTTTTGTTCCAATCTTTATGTAATTTTGCACACGTAAGCTTCAATCCATGAGGACGGTCGCCGTAAGTGTAAGAATCACACACGATATTCGCGAGATATGACGTCATGAACAATGAGATGCGCTTAAAACTGCTGCATTTTGCGACAATGCTGCTCATTTTCTCCTAAACCATTGGACCGATTTCAACCAAATTTGGTGAGGGAACAATTGCTGCATAGTTAAGAATCACATACGGCAGATGGTTCAAAAGATATTACGTCATAACCAATAGAAATAGCAAAAATGCCATATAATGCGGCGAGACTTTCGAAATACACTGTATGAGAATGACAGTACTTAGCGACTTGCAGCAAACATTAAACACAATTTCAAACCTTTTCTCGCAACCTTTCCTGGCAACCATAGTAAAATTATGAAAGGAAAAAACGTTTCTAGCTTACTACTTTTCCGCTGTTTATGAAGTAAAACTACGGCTCTCGGTGTGACGTTACAATTTATAATTTGAACACTACAAATTGCAGCGACAGGAAATTTTACAGACAGTATACACACATATAGTTGAATGTACCTACTAAATTGTTTCACAGTACGACTCGTAGTTGATGAGATATGAGCAGATAAACAGTAACGTTTACGGAAAATTGTCCCACCATGCACCAAGTTAAAAAAAAAAAAAATAAAAAAAAAAAAAAATAAAAAATAAAAAAAAAAAAGTTCAAATGTTTGTTAAGCTAATGGGATTTAACTACGGGGTCATCAGTCCCTAAACTTAGAAACTACTTATGAACTACTTACGAACTAGGACAGCACAAATATCCATGCCCGAGGGGGGATTCGAACCCCCGACCGTAGTGGCCGTGCAGACCGCGACTGGAGCGCCTCAGTCCCCTCGGCCACCGCGGCCTGCACCAAGTTTTAATCTATTACGTCTTTAATACTAATTGTATTCCCAACAGATTTTACAGACATACAGCACATATACAAATGAATATATACCTGAAAAATGGCAGGAATAAATAAATAAATACCCGGGCAACACCGAGTTTTCAGCTAGTTTAGTATAAACTAGATTCTGTGTCGGTGAACGCTTTCTGTGCCATTTAAACCAATTAGGTATTTCGAACTTAGAAGGTGCAACTGTTACCTGGAAAACCTATGGTACACTGAAACTTCCTGACAGATTAAAACTGTATGCCGGAAGCGGGACTCGAACCTGGGACCTTTGCCTTTCGCGGGCTATCCCGACAAACCTCACTGTGCCGCCTCACAACTTCACTTCCGCCAGTACCTCGCCTCCTACTTTCCAAACTCTCAAAAGTTCTCCTGCAAAACATGCATGACTAGCACTCCTGGAAGAAAGGATATGATGGAGACATGGCTTAGCCACAGCCTAAGCGATGTTTCCAGAATGAAACTTTCACTCTGCAGCGGAGTGTGCGCTGATATGAAACTTCCTGGCAGATTAAAATTGTGTTCCGGAACCGGGGCTCGAACCTGGGACATCCCTTAGGCTGTGGCTAAGCCAGGTCTCCACCATATCCTGCCTGTGATGCAGCGTCAAGGATAACCATAGCCATGGTGTCCGAGCTGATAGACGTCTTGCTAACGTTCCCATCTGTTGACTCAGGAATCCGTTACAGCCATGCGGATAAGATGCCTGTCATCTCGACTGCTAGTGATACGAGGCCATTGGGATCCAGCACGGCATTCCGTATTGCCCTCCTGAACTAAAAAATATGTTAAAATGTTTGTAATTCTATCGGACCAAACTGAGTGGTCATCTGTCCGTAGCTTACAAATTACTTAAACTAAGGTAAACTAACCTAAGGAGGACTCGAACCTCCGATGGTAGCAACCGCGCGCTCCGCAGCGAGGCGCTTTAGACCGCTCGGCTACTTCACCGCGGCTGTCCTGAACCCAGTGATCGCACATTCTGCTAACAGTCATTCAATCGCGAACAACGCGAGCAGCAATGTCGCGATACGCTAAACCGCAATCGCGATGGGCCACAATCAGATCTTTATCAAAGTCGGAAACGTGACGACACGCATTTCTCCTCCTTAAAGGAGGCATTACAGCAAACTGCTGTTTGTGTACAAGAAATCGGTTGGAAACTTTCCTCATATCAGCACGTTGTAGGTGTTGCCACCGGTGCCAACCTTGTGTGAATGCTCTGAAAAGTTAACCTGGCTTCACGAATGGCAAAAGTCATGTTTTCTGATGAATCCAGGTTCTGTTTACATAATCATGATGGTCGCATCCGTGTGTGGCGACATCGCAGTGAACGCACATTGGAATCGTGTATTCTCATTGCCATACTGCCGTATCACCCGGCGTCATGGTACTGGATACCATTGGTTTCACGCCTCGGTCATCTCTTGTTCGCTTCGACGGCACTTTGAACAGTGGCCGTTACATTTTAGATGTGTTATCACCCGTGGCTCTATCCTTAATTCAGTCCCTGCGAAACCCTGCATTTCAGCAGGATAATGCACGACCGCATGTTGCAGGTCCTATACGGGCCTTTCTGGATATGGAACATGTTCGACTGCTGCCCTGGCCAGCACATTCTCCAGATCTCTCACCAACTGAAAATATCTGGTCTATGGTAGTCGAGCAAGTGGCTCGTCACAATACACCAGTCACTACTCTTGATGAACTGTGGTACCGTGTTGAAGCTGCATGGCCATCTGTAGCCGTACACACCATCCAAGCTCTGTTTGACTCAATACCCAGACGTATCAAGGCCATTATTATGGCCAGAGGTGGTTATTCTGGGTACTGATTTCTCAGGATCTATGCAACCAAATTGCGTGAAAATGTAATCACATGTCAGTTCCAGTATAATATATATATAATATATTACCCATCATCTGCATTTCTTCTTGGTGTAGCAATTTTAATGGCCAGTAGTGTATTTCACCTGGTGTGTAAGATGTATAAAACAGGAGAAATATCCTCAGACTTTAAGAAAAACGTAATAATCATTATTCCAAAGAATGAAGGCGCAGACAGATGTGAAAATGACAGAACCAGTAGCTCAATAAGTTATGGATGCAAAATTGAAACATGAATTATTTACAGGAGGATGGAAAAACTGGCAGAAACAAACCTCGCGGAAGCTCAGTTTGGATTCAGGACAAATTTAGGAACATCTGAGGCAATACTCACTTTACGGCTTATTTTAGAAGATAGTTTACGGAAAGGCAAACCTAAATTTCTAGCTTTTGTAGATTTGGAGAAAGCTTTTGACAATGTTGATTAGCAATGGGAAGAAAAGCGTTTTTGAAAAAGATAAATTTGTTAACATCGAATATTAATTTCCGCTTAAGGAAGTCCTTTCTGAAGGAATTTGTGTGGAGTTTAGCCTTGTATTGGAGTGAAACATGGGCGATAAAGATAGAGGGGATAGAGGCTTTTGAAGTGTGGTGCTGCAGAAGAATGCTGAAGATTAGGTGGTTTGATCGTGTAACTAATGAGGAGGTACTGAAGAGAATTGGGGAGAAAAACTGGCATACCTTGACTAAAAGCAGGGATCGATTGGTAGGACACATTCTAAAACATCAAAGAATCTTGAATTTCGCATTGGAGGGAATTGTTTGGGGTAAAAGCCGCAGAGGGAGACCAAGAGATGAATAGTAAGCAGATGCAATCAGATGTATGTTGCCGTTCTCATGAGATGAAGAGGCTTGTTCAGGATAGAGTAGGGTGGAGAGCTGCATCAAACCAGTGTCCGGGCAGAACGAGAACATATTACAGATATGGCGTTTTGGCCTCCTTTACCAGACAACACCGAAGAACTGAAGCCAGGAATAATTGCAACTATCCAAACTGCTACGCCGGAGATTCTTCAGAGAGGGTGGATCAATTTAAGATGTCAGGCTGACGTCATTAAAGTGTCGGGAGGGGATTACATTGAACATAAGTGAACCACGTTTCTACTGAAAGCTGTCGTTAAGTACTTTTCACACTCATTAATTACCCAAGGTCCCATCATGTTTCTCTGATTAAATTCAGATTTTCAGAACTGTGATAGAGTATATCACCTTCTACTTCCTGGCAACGGAAATTTTATATCATATAAGGCCTTTTCTTGTGTTAAATGTCAATCGATATAAAATAGTAAATAAGGACTATGAATTAGAGCTCTGCATTTCGATGAAAACAACCGCTCGAGCGTTTCCCGTTTGGTGCCGCTGCTCGACGGCTGGGGTAGGCGCGCGCTGCAGCATTTGTGGCCGGTCGCCGCCCGCCTCTCGGTTATCGGCGCAACCGTCGAGCGCTGCCGAGCGCTCGAGCGCTCTCGCAGTCTCGGCCGGTGACAGCGCGACCGCCGCGCGCTCATCACTGCGGAATCACATTAGAAACCGACCTGGCTTTGAGCAACGCAGTCCATATCAGTACAATGTATACGTGGCCGAGTTTGGAGATACTCCGCACATAACGCACGATTAGACTACTGTTTTACCGTTTGTCTACCGAACGGAACAAAGTACTATATACGGAAATTACAGGTTTTAACGTTGCAGTTACTGGAAGACATGATCACCTCAATAGTCGAAACTCCAGTAGTTTTCAAAATAGTTAAAAATGTTTAAATGTTTGTAAAGCTCATGGGACTTAACTTGCGGGGTCATGATTCCCTAAACGTACAACATCAAACATCAAATGTAACATATACAATTGTAGGACTTGGGTTATAGAACTGATAGTAAACAACGAAAGACATTTGTAAAAGAAACAAGTTGTTAATATGAAGCGGTGGTCTCTCATCTCTGATATACATTAATGACTTGCCATTCTAAGTTGACGAAGGTTAGTTCTTTTTTGCTGATGATACAAGTATAGTAATCACATCCAAAAATCGAGAACTAACTGATGTAATCGTAAATAACGCCTTCCACAAAATTATTAAGTTGTTCTAACCAAACGGACTCTCATTAACTTTTGATAAAACACAGTATATACCGTTCCGTACAGTAAATGGCACAACTCCAGTGATAAATATAGACTTAGAACTGAAGTCCGTAGCTAAGGTAGAATTTTCAAAATTATTCGTTCGTTTTGAAGGGAAACCAGAGATTTTCAAAAATTTTATATGTGTGAATTGATGAGAGATTAAACTTGAAGCAACACATTGATCGTCTGCTAAAACTTTTGGGTTCAGCTACGTATCCTATTAGGGATTTTGCAAAGTTTGGCGATAAGAATCTCAGTAAATTAGTTTACTACGCCTATTTTCATTTACTGCTTTCGTATGGCATCATATTCTGCGGTAATTCACCATTCAGTAAAAAAGTATTCATTGCACAAAATTGTGTAATCAGAATAATTGCTGGAGCGGACCCAAGATCATCCTGGAGACATCTATTTAACGATTTAGATATCCTAACAGTTACTTCAGAGTATATATATATATATATATATATATATATATATATATATATATATATATATATATATTCACTGATGAAATTTGTTGTTAATAATCCAATCCAGTTCACACAGATGTTTATATGTTTGTAAATCTATCGGACTCAACTGCTTGGTTATTAGTCCGTAGCTTGGAAACAATTTGAACTAAGGTAAACTAACCTAACGACAACACAGACATCCATGCCTGAGAGGGGACCCGAACCCCAGATGGCGAACGGCCGTGCGCATCGCGCATGGCTAATCCGACGCGGCAAACCCAGTTCAAAAGTGATAGCAGTGTGCATAGGTATAACAACAGGAGAAACGATGATATTACTACGCAGGGTTAAATCTCACTTTGGCACGTAAAGGGATGATTTATGCTTCCACAAAAATCTTCGGTCACCTATCAAACATCATCAAAACCTGACAGATAGCTAACTACAAATTAAAAGAATCTCTGAATGACAACTCCTTCTACTCAATGCATGAATTTTCAGATATGAAAGAAAGAAAAAGAAAAAAAAATACAAAATATATTTGTGTCGTATAACATTTTGTGTAATGTAATATCTTGTACAGACACCTTTTATTGCACTGACACGTTCCACATCATTTCGAAGTGTCGTATTCATGATCTACGGAACAAGTATTAATGGAAGCAGTGTGACGTGGTGCAGCTCCCCGTCGCTGAGTGCGCCGGTACAAGGGGACGCTCGGCCGCGTGCTCCCGAGAGCCAGAGGGGCGAGCGAGACTCGCCGGTAAAAATAGGACGTAATGCAGACCTCTACTATGAATACATGGACTGATGTCTATCGATTCTGTAACGTACAAGGGGGCTGTTGTTGTTGTGGTCTTCAGTCCGCAGACTGGTTTGATGCAGCTCTCCACGCTACCTTGTCCTGTGCAAGTCTCTTCATCTGAGAATACGTTCGGCAACCTACATCCTTTTGAATCTGCTTACTGTATGCGTCCCTCGGCCTCCCTCTACGATTTTTCCCCACACGCTTCCTTCTAATGCTAAGTTGACAATTCCTTGATGTCTCAGAATGTGTCCAACCAATCTATCCCTTCTCTTAGTCAGGATATGCCAGAAACTTCTTACCTCCCCAATTCTGTTAAGCACCTCCTCATCAGTCACGTGATCTAGCATCTAATCTTCATCATTCGTCTGTAGCACCACATTTCAAAAGCCTCTATCATCTTTTTCTCTGAACTCCTTATCGTTCACGTTTCACTGCCATACAATCCTACACTCCAGACAAATGCTTTCAGAAAGGACTTCCTAACAGGGACTGATAACGGTTGCAGTTTAGTCCCTTCCAAAAACAAACCAACCAAACTTCCTAACATTTAAATTAATATTGGATGTTAACAAGTCTCACTTCTTTAGAAATGCTCTTCTCCCCATACATACTCTGCATTTTATATCTTCTTTACTTCGATCATCAGAAGTTATCTTGCTACCCAAATAAAAAAATGTATCTGCTACTTTTATTGTCTCATTACCTAATCTAATTGCTTAAGCATCGCCTGATTTTCTGACATTCCATTCCATTACCTTCGTTTTACTCTTGTTAATGTTCATCTTATATCTTTCTTCGAAGACACTGTCCATTCGATTCAATTGCTCATCCAGATCCTTTGCAGTCTCTGACGAAATTACTATGTATTCGGCAAACCGCAAACTCTAATTCCCTCAATGTACAGATTGAACAACATTGGGGAAAGGCTACAACCATGTCTTACTCCCTCCCCAACCTCTGCGTCCCTTTCTTGCCCTTCGACTCTAATAACCGCTGTCTGGTTTTTGTATAGGTTCAGTATAACTCTTCGCTCCCTATATTTCAACCCTGATACCTTCAGAATTTGGGAGAGTGTATTTCAGTCGGCATTGTCAAAAGGTTTCTCCAAGTCGACAAACGCTAAAAACGTAGGTATCCCTTTCCTTAGCCTATCTTCTAAGATAAGTCGTAATGTGAGTATTGCCTCCCGTTTTCCTACATTTCTCCTAAATGAAAACCGATCTTCCCAGAGGTCGGATTCCACAACTTTTAGCATTCGTAAATAATTCGTGTTATGACTTATTAAACTGATAGTTCTGTAATTTTCACACTTGTCTGCACTTGCTTTCTTTGGAATGGGAATTACGATATTCTTCTTGAAGTCGGAGGGTATTTTCTCTGTCTCATACACCTTGCATACCAGGTGATACAATTTTTCATGACTGGCTCTCCTAGCGACATCAGCAGTTCAGACGGAATATCATCTACTCCAGGGACCTTGTTTCGACTAAAGTCCTTCAGCGCCCTGTCAAATTCTTCTCGCAGTATCATATCTCCTATTTCATCTTCCTCCACTATGTATGTTCTTTCTAGAATACTGCCTTCAAGTTTATTTCCCTTGTATAGACCCTCTATATATTCCTACCACAGTTCAGCTTTTCCCTCTTTGCCAGTACTGGTTTTCCGTCTGAGTTCTTGATATTAATACAGCTGCTTTTCTTGTCTCTAAATATCTCTTTTATCTTCCTGTAGGCGGTATCTATCTTGCCCCTAGTTGTGCATTCTCTTTTTCTGCTTTTTTCTGTTTTTGTTCTGTAGTCACTACTGCTTAGCCAGTGTGCACTTCCTATCAATCTCATTTTTCAGACGTTTGTACTCCCTTTTTCCTGCTTCACTTGCTGAATTTTTGATTTTTGAATTAAGGGGTAATCGAAGTCTAATGTTGACATTTGTTGTACCGCACTAGCTACGCATTTCTTTTACAGTGTTAATATGCAATATATTTCCAGAGTGTAATGTAGGACGTAATTTAAAAACGCCTATGAAATTGTTTTAAAAATAATTGAACGATATATCTGTCACTAAAATAATGTGAAAAACTTTCTTTTACAGGATGAATTTGCTGAAATTGGACATAAACAGAAACTGAGTAAAACTGATATTCTTAAAGTAGAAAGGCACTTTGGCTGCATATGATACAACTGATCTCTCAATGTTCTGAAGATTATCCAATCTTCTTTATCTTCTAAAATGATGGCACTTTCAGTGGAAATAAATACATTTGTAAAATGGGGCTATTAAATACACCTGAAATCATTTTATACTCTAGCACAAACAGGTCCTTTTACGTAAACTGTTCATGAATTTTGTATGACGTTTGTAATATTTGATTGTAAGAACAGCAAGCGCGAAATTGCTGCTTTTGTTAAAATAAAAATGAACACTCTTGTAGTATTGTAGACCATAAATAAAAAATGAACCAAAATATCTCACTTTGTAATGTTAATTCAGAGTAGAGTGATTAGCCCAATAAAAATTAATGTTTTACTGAGTAATAACCACGGAAGACTACTAAGTATTGTCTGGCGAAGTGTGGACGTACTTATAGTTTCAGTTAGAGCTTTTCATCATTTATTCTAATGTTTTACTCATGGAAAATGGAACTGTCTGTGATCTCATCAACTCTTTCATGCACAAGGATGTAAGACAAATTCGACCATTGTTTCACAAGACTTGAACGTTCAAAAATTTTATAAGAATCGGGGAAATGTATAATTATATTGTAGTGAGAATGTTAATAGACATTATGATATTTTTCATAATCGTTTTTTAGAATACAGTGATGGTAAATTATGTGTACCACAACCGTGGGTCGTCATCACTGAAATCTGCCTCTTCATTCGACGAACTCTGATCTAAGGGTACTTCAGCATTGCCATCAGCTCATCATCATTTAGTATTTCCCTCCAGCGTTTTATTATAAAATGAAATGGAAGAAAACGTCGCGAATGATATATATATAAATTTCATTTACCCTTTCACGCACTTTACTGCACAAAAATGAATCAAATATGTATCGCTATTTGATCGTGCACGTAATATTTAACTTCAGGCAGACCTTTGATGCATGGTTGTACCAATTTTGATCTCTAAGTTACTCACGAATTAGTCGTCTTGTGCATAATATTGACAAGCAGAGATGTCGTAAGTCGTAGCTAGTTAACTGAAGGACAGTGGTTTCAACATGTAACCTAACCGACCTACGCTACCGATAATTGCGAGTGATTAAACTTTAAAATGTTCCGTGTGCCATATGAAACAATTACCCGGTCGGAGGTGAGACCGATAACGTAGTAGAGGTTACACACACAAACGAAACTTTACTAGTCACTTCCCAATGACGATCGTTTGGTGCGGGAATTTTATATAAAGTAGTAAATGTAACGCCCGGAACAAAACTGTAATTGAATAAACAATTTTGACTAGGTGAGGTAATACGGTCGCCAGCTCGTTGTAAGAGGAACAAATAATGGAAATTAATGAAATTTTGGTCCAGTAGCAAATTAATTTGGTCCAGTAGCAAATTAATTACTGACTGATTAATTTGGAAACAACACAGACACAGACTGCAGGTTAAGTGAGCGCAGCAACGATACCAGGAGACATAAGACAATGTAGAACCAGCAAATCCAACTTTCTCATGCAATAGCATCAACCAATAAAATTACTGTAGTGAACTGGAAGTTTGTAGTAATAAAAGTTAGCATGCACAACTTTTCTACATAACGAAACAGACCATCACCATAATGCTTGCAATGAGGTTTGACTGTACTTAATGCAAACTGCCGTAATTGTGTTTCTATCTATTTTGACTAGTTGAATGTTTATGCAAAATTGACTGCAACATTCAGCAATTTATTCTTTCTGTAAAAGATTAACGTAATTACTGTTCCTAATAACTACTCTCCTAACCTTGACTATTGTTCATTAAACTAACAACAAAGTAGTATATCAAATGGTATCTAATAATTACTCTGTTAAAAACGCACTTTTTGTTTCTTTGGCTGAACTTTGCAACGTAACTTTTTAAGTCTCATAAACTCAATATGCAGATCACAATGAACAATTACTGTTCTTTATCATTCAATTATTATTCAGTGCACTCATTACTATTAACTGCGCATTGTTGTTAATTTGTTTATGTCAACTTTATACTATTGCAAAATATTTTATACTGATTTAATTACCCACTTTAAAGTTTATTTCAACCAGTCTTTATGGTTCATGTTGAGCCTCGGACAATTAAATCTTTCAGTCTTGGTGGTTCGTGTTACTAACCACCTCTTTTCGATCACGGTACTTCTATTCCACGCCATCTAGCGATAAACGGTTGAATTAGTATGTCCGTTTAGACTGTGCTTCAAAACAAATGGCCGGCCGCGATGGCCGAGGGGACTGAGGCGCTCCAGTCACGGTCTGCACGGCCACCATGGTCGTGGGTTCGAATCCCCCCTCGGGCATGGATATTTGTGGCGTCCTAGTTCGTAAGTAGTTCATAAGTAGTTTGTAAGTTTAGGGACTGATGACCCCGTAGTTAAGTCCCATAAGCTTAACAAACATTTGAACAAAACAAATGACAGATTCCGGGTGCACTGCATGATTGGCAGTGCGTACCAGTTGCATTGAATATAGCGCTAACGTATCTTGTCTCGAGTGTCTCATAAAAACGTCAATACAACGGGTACACAACGTGTTTTCTGTAAGGTATTTTATTGAACGTATTCTCATAGACCTATTTAAGTGTGTTGGCATGCATGTACTGTTACTTTTGTGTTTTCACTGAGTAGTTACAAAGGGAACGTCGTGGTTTGCTTACAAACCACCATGACGGTGGCGGGTTAGCTTATGGATGTAACGTCATTTTTTTTTTTTTTTTTTTTTTCACATACTTTACAGCCGCACGCACCGCTTATGAGAGAACGAGATTGGACAATACTTGTTTGAAGACATCCCTTCAGGTAACGAGGGCATTTGTAGCTGTGACGATGACGAAGAAGAGGCAGCAAATCAGCCAAATCCAATGCTGGTAGGTGATTTGAATGGAGTTCAAAGTGCTCCTGACGACAGTTACGATTCTGATGATGACCTCCCTTTGTCTAGCCGGTTACAACGGACGCCAGATTCTACAGAGTCTAATAATGTACGTGCAAAAATGCCGGTTATGATTGCTCCGAAATGGACGAAGGATTATAGAATGGACATGCCTGGTGCGTTTTCTGAAAGAGTGGGTGTGTCAGATCAAATTCTAAGCATGGAGAAGGTGACCCCCCATTTACTATTTCGCCTTCTTTGGACTGAGCATTTACAAGAGTTTCCAAACTAACCTTTACGCTACTCAAACCGGAAAGCCACATACACCTATCACAACAGCAGAGCTTGATGTTTTTATTGCCTTGAATTTGGTGATGGGTATAAAAAATTGCCGAGCTACCGAGATTATTGGTCTTCAGCGCCTGATTTGCATGACAGCTATGTTTCGAAGTTCATGAGCTTCAACAGGTTCAGTTGGCTTTTGAATAACTTACATGTCAATGACAATAGTGTAATGGCCGGCCGAACTGACCCTAATTACGACAAACTGTATAAAATTAGACCTCTACTTGCCATACTGCACAACTATTTTCAAAAACACTACAGGCCATCTGAGAGAGTTGCAATCGATGAAAGCGTGATCAAATTCAAAAGCAAAAACTCCCTAAAACAATACATGCCACGAAAGCCGACCTTGGATACAAGGTGTGGATGATGTGTGCACAATCAGGTTATTGTCTAGATTTTTATATTTACACAGGCAAACAGGGTAGTAACGTTGAAACGGACTTAGGTGGAAACGTTCTAAGGACGTTTTGCGAAACCTTGAAAAATAAAAATCATAAGGTTTATTTTGACAATTATTTCAATAGTTACCCTTTGCAGGTGAAACTACTTCAGGGCCAGATTTTCGCTTGTGGAACCGTGAACGCAAATAGAAAGTTCTTGCCAACGCTAAAAGATGACAAGCATTTACAAAGAGGTCAACATGATTACCGGGTTAGTGACAGAAACGTAAGTTTGCTGAAATGGAAATACAAGAGATCAATATTGATTCTGTCAAACTGCCATGATCCGACGAATGTGGGAAACGTAAAACGCAGAGAGCGTGATGGCAGCAGTACTGAAGTGTCTTGTCCTCAGGCCGTCATCGACTACAACGCAAACATGGACTTTGTCGACAAATTTGATCAGCTCAAAGTAAGCTATGCTATTGTCAGAAAATCCCATAAGTGGTGGCATAGGATTTTCTTTCACTATCTTGATTGTTGCGTTGTCAATGCTTTTTTGATTTATGAAGAACTGCCTCTTCACGCCCAGACATCGACAAGATGATTCTGAAAGACTACCGGAGAGAAGTATACCGGGGCCTACTGGCACCAGCATATGTCAGAGACATATTCCGTGAACAGCAGCCGTAATTCCGCGGCCTCATCTCCAGGACCTGCATTTATAAAACGCCACAAACCTACAGTCCCTCAGGCAATTCGTCTAGAATCGAGTCGCCATCAACCTGAAAGAAGCACATCAAGAAGATGCTGCAGTTGCAGCACTAAAATATCTCCCGCGCGTACTGTATGGCAGTGTAGTACCTGTAAAGTGCCTC
This sequence comes from Locusta migratoria, assembly GCA_026315105.1. Lineage (NCBI taxonomy): Eukaryota > Metazoa > Arthropoda > Insecta > Orthoptera > Acrididae > Locusta > Locusta migratoria. The sequence continues at coordinate 984,676,614 of CM048744.1, read as the reverse complement.
TTTGCTTAAGCAAAGGTAAAAAAAAATGTTTTGCAGATTTTCATAAAAAATAATTTGTTTTCGTTAGTTTTGTACATTTGTAATGATGATTCGCCCAATAAATAACGTTCACAATCATCCTAGTATTATTTATAGCAATAGTCATAGTAGTTAGCGTTAGTGCCAACTCAGTCCTCGAAAGCCTGAATACCTATATTATGTTTCCTCCATTGTCTGTGATATTTCAGTTGTAACAGTTGCTTCAGTGAACAGACATTGATAATTATGTTCCTATTGTACAAGTGTGAACAGACATTGGTAATTATGTTCCTATTGTAAAAGTGTGACTGAAAGAGTTAAAGGTAGCGGATAAGGAACCTGATTGGTAGTGACTTGGGTTAATAATTTCTTTAACGCTGAATACTTGCACTCTGGTTCACTATTGACATTCAGCAAAACTAAACGTTGGCTTAGCTATACAGTTCTAAAGACGGTAAGTTGTGCAGATCTTACTTTTGCAGCGTAGCTGGCGATTGTTGGAGGTACTTAATAATTGCTGGTAAAATGGTTACTTCTTGGCGACGGAACATTATTTGCATTGGGCATACAGCGTTCCTCTTGACATATTCCTCTTGATGCATTGACGCTGTGCCCATGCCAATTATTTGCCAATGGCCACTTGCTCTGATTGCTGCTCGTACCAACACTTAATAAGGTGCCACGCTACTAACGTCTGCTGCTGCTGTCTGACTTTGTTACATTCACTTCGAGAGCTCAACAACGAATACTTCTCTCGCGCCCAGCGCTACACAACTCTACGCTCAGCGATAATACGGCTCTACACAAAGATATTGCTAACTTTGCCCTCGCTAAGCCAACGTGTCTACTACAATACATTACATCATTTCCTTCTATACAATATGTAATCATTTTGACTATTGTACGTCACATAAATTATTTGCATAAAATAACAAATCGATTTACATGCAACACACAAATAATAAACAAATTATACACATCTTCCATATGGTAAATGTAACTGTGTTTACACACGCAATTAGTGGCGTTGGTTACCGTGTTGTTGCGTTACAAACTCAGCGATACTTTATTTAGTACTTGTCACACATGTACTAGAGCACAGAGTGAATTAACTCCAGCAAGAGCTTTACATTATTACCTGATACATCTAGAAGGTACTAGAACACTATTTACAATTTAAAAGGTACTAACGTAGTGTGTGTCTCGAACCCACTCTTCGCTTCAAGGCCATCGCTTTAATCACTAAATCACCAGGTTTTTTTTCTTTATTTTTCTTTCTTTATTTTTTGATGCCCCGTGGAGCAGACTGGGAGCAGCCTTGTACGCTGCTCTTCAGCTCAGTGTGCATAAAAGTTTGACAATCGGTAATGGTAGTTTAAAACAGGAGATAAAATATTGGATTTAAATGAAGATAAAGTTGGCGAATTAAAAACAGTGAAATGAAACTTTGCCACAATTGGTCGGCTTCATTCCCGCATTCAGCAACTGTTCTGTTGCCAACATTACCCGCTAGGTATGTGCCGGCGATTGTAAAATTGAGACTTTTGGATGAAAATTCCCTACGTGATTTTAATGCTTAAAAGTACCTACGTGTAGGGGAATTTCCCTACGTCTGGCAACACTGCTTGATACTGACACAACACTTTAGCACGGTGCACTGTTAAAAACACTATTAAAAAGTAAAGTACTTTGACCCCACAGGGGGAGAGGGGAAGAGAGGGAGGCGCAGAGGGGTGGGGAAGGAAAACGTGAGAACTCTGAGGGAGGGAAGGGAGATCCAAGCGGGAGAGGGAAGCTGGGGAAGTGGAGGGTGCATGCAATATGTGGGGAGGGGAGGGATTAGAGCTGATAGGGCGGGTAAAGATGAGGACGGAAGGCGGCATCAGGGAGAGGGAGGTGGCGGAAGTTACCCTGGGAGAGGATGGGAGAGTATGACGGTATAACGAAATCCTGCCTCGAAATCTGGCAGAAACTCCAAAGAAATTCTGGTCATATGTGAAGTACACTAGCGGCAAAACACAAACAATACCTTCACTACGCGATAGCAATGGTAATACTGACGATTACAGTATTGATAAGACAGACTTACTAAACACAGCTTTCCGAAATCCATTCACCAAAGAAGACGAAGTGAACACTCCAGAATTCAATCCAAGAACAGCTTGCCAGCATGCGAAACTTAGAAACAAATGTTCCTGGAGTAGTAAAATAAAATAAGTCACTAAAAAAAAAAAAAAAAAAAAAAAAAAAAAAAAAAATGTATACCAACTAGATTCCTCTCAGAGTATGCTGATGCAATAGCTCCGTACTTAGCTATAATTTACAACCGATCACTCAGCGAAAGATCCGTTCCCAAAGACTGGAAAGTTGCCCAAGTTACTCCAATATTCAAGAAAGCCAACAGGAGTGATCCTCAAAATTACAGGCCAATTTCATTGACGTCGATTTGCAGTAGGATCTTGGAACATATACTTTGTTCGAATATTATGAACTACCTCGAGGAGAACGACCTATTAACCAATAGTCAACATGGATTCAGGAAGTATCGCTCTTGGGAAACACAGCTTGCCCTTTATTCACAAGAAGTGTTAAGTGCCATCGAAAAGGGATCTCAAATCGATTCCATATTTCCGGATTTCCGGAAGGCTTTTGACACTCTACCCCACAAGCGGCTTCTAATGAAATTGCGTGCTTATGGAATATCTCCCCAATTGTGCGATTGGATTCACGATTTCATATCAGAAAGGACACAGTTCGTTGTAATTGACGGTAAGTCATCGAGTAAAACAGAAGTAATATCTGGTATTCCACAAGGAAGCGTTATAGGACCCCAGCTCTTCCCTGTGTTTATAAACGATTTAGGAGACAATCTGAATAGCTCCCTTAGACTGTTCGCGGATGATGCTGTCGTTTATCGGTTAGTGAAGTCAACAGAGGATCAAAAGCAACTGCAAAGCGATTTAGACAAAATTTCTACATGGTGCGAAAATTGGGAATTGACAATAAATAAAAGTGTGAAGTAATACACATGACCACTGAAAGAAATCCACTGAACTTCAATTACGCGATAAATCAGTCAAACCTTAAGGTCGTAAGTTCTACCAAATACCTAGGAGTTACAATTACGAACAACTTTGACTGGAGAGAACACAGAGAAAATATTGTGGGGATGGCGAACCAAAGGTTTCGTTTTACTGGCAGAACGCTTCGAAGATGCACCAGCTCCACCAAAGAGACTGCCTACATCACACTTGTGCGTCCTCTCCTGGAGTACTGTTGTCCCTTGTGGGACCCTCACCAGGTGGGACTGACGGAAGACATTGAGAAGGTTCAGAGAAGGGCAGCTCGTTTTGTTTTATCGCGTTACGGGGGGGGGGGGGGGGGGGGGGGGGGGAGCGTAACGGAAATGTTGCACGAATTGGGGTGGAAATCATTAAAAGAAAGACGTTATTCATTGCGGCGTGAACTGTTTGCGAAGTTTCAATCACCGACTTTTAGTTCTATATGTGGAAATATTTTATTAAATAAGAGAAATCAGATCGAAAACGGAACTATTTAGGTGTTCTTTCTTCCCGCGCACTATTAGAGAATGGAACGGTAGAGAAAAGTCATGAAAGTGGTTAATGAACCCTCTGCCATGCACTTAAATGTGATTTGCAGAGTATCTATGTAGTTGTAGGGATATGCTGGTACCAGGGTGGAGAGGCCTGGGGTTCAGCAGGAGGGGAGGGACAACAGGGTGACGGAATTCAATTTTGTGGGAGATGTAGAGGAAATGGATATCTTCAAAGAACTCTAGAAGGTGAGAGAAAAGGATGAGATCATAGTGGATCCATGTGGGGGAACGGTGGCGGATGCACTAAGCAAGGTGCGAAGGGCATGACGTACTAGGATATGGAGGTGAGGGAGGCGGATATACAAGTAGGATGGCAACTGCAAAGGACAGGGTGCATCAAGGAATAATAGATGTATAGGATTGTAGTGGGGTTAAGTCTCCATGTCCGGCCGAAAAGGAGCTTGAGGTGGTTGAGACAGGAGAGGGCTTTTTGCTGGACTGAAGGCAAAACACAAACAATACCCTCACTACTTGAAAGTCATGGCGATCCTGCCGATGACAGCGCTACTAAAGCAGAGTTACTAAACTTAGCTTTTAGAAACTCATTCAGCAAAGAAGACGAAACCAATATTCCAGATTTCGAATTACGAACAGATGCCGTAATGAGTAACGTAGAAGTAGATATCATCGGAGTAGTGCAGCAACAAAATCACTTAACAAGAACAAGTCTTCTGGTCCGGACTGTATACCAATTAGATTTCTATCTGATTATGCTGAAGCGATAGCTCCTTACTTAACAGCCATATACTACCGGTCTCTCAAAGAAGGATCTGTACCAAAAGATTGGAAAGTTGCACATGTCACACCTATATTCAAGAAAGGCAGTAGGTGTAACCCATTAAACTACAGGCCTATTTCATTGACTTCAATTTGCAGCAGGGTTTTGGAACATATCCTGTATTCAAATATTATGAATTATCTCGAACAGAATCATCTATTGACCCAAGGTCAACACGGATTTAGAAAATATCGTTCATGCGAAACACAACTAGCTCTTTACTCATACGAAGTGATGTGTGCTATCGACAAGGGCTCGCAAATTGATTCCGTATTCCTTGATTTCCAGAAGGCTTTTGACACCGCACCTCACCAACTGCTTTCAATCAAATTGCGTGGTTACGTTATATCGCCCCAAATTTGCGACTGGATAGGGGATTTCCTGTCAGAGAGGACACAGTTCGTAGTAATCGATGGTAAGGCATCAACTAAAACAGAGATGATATCGGGCGTTCCACAGGGTAGTCTTACTGGTCATCTGCTGTTCCTTACTTACATAAACGATTTAGGGCAAAATCTAAGTAGCTCTCTTAGGTTGTTTGCAGATGACGTCGTCATTTACCGTCTAGTAAAATCATCTGGAGATCAAAAACAACTGCAGAACGATCTAAATAAAATATCAGTATGGTGTAAGAATTGGCAGTTGACTCAGTGTGAAGTCGTCCACATGAGTACGAAAAGAAATCCGTTAAATTTTATTTACATGTTAAATCAATAAAATGTGAAGGCTGTAAACTCCACAAAATACCTAGGAATTACAATTACTTCTGACTTAAATTGGAAAGAATACGTAGATAATGTCGTGGGAATGGCGAACAAGAGACTGCGTTTTATTGGCAGAACCCTTAAATATGCAACAGAACTACTAAAGAAACTGCATACACTACATTTGTCCGTCGTTTTATGGAGTATTGCTGCCCAGTGTGGGATCCTTATCAGGTGGGTTTGACGGAGGACACCGAAAGAGTCCAAAGAAGGGCTGCTCGTTTCGTATTTTTTTTGTTTTTGTTTTTTTTTGTTTTTTGTTTTTTTGGTAACTTGTTCCTTAGATCATGTATACGACATTTCGTAATGATGTGGAACGTGTCAGTTTAGTAAATTTTGTCTATACTTGACAATCTATATTTTAAGAATTTTTTCTATAATTTTTTTTATTTTTTATTTTTTTTATATATTTTTTTATGTTTTATCTAAAAATTCATCTACATTGTAGAAGGAGTTGCCATTCAGAAATTCCTTTAATTTCTTTTTAAATACTAGTTGGCTATCTGTCAGACTTTTGATGCTACTTGGTAAGTGACCAAAGACTTTTGTGGCAGCATAATTCACCCTTTTTTGAGCCAAAGTTAGATTTAACCTTGAATAGTGAATATCACCCTTTCTCCTAGTGTCGTAGCTATGCACACTGCTATTACTTTTGAATTGAGTCGGATTGTTAATAACAAATTTCATGAGTGAATATATATATTGTGAAGCTACAGTGAAGATCCATAGATCCCTAAATAAATGTCTGCAGGATGCTCTTGGGTGGGCTCCAGCAATTATTCTGATTACACACTTTTGTGTAATGAATACTTTTTTACTCAATGTTGAATTGCCCCAGAATATGATCCCATATGAAAGCAGTGTATTGTCACGATACAGGGGAGACAGCCTTACGGAAATGATACAGGATCTGGGATGCGAATCATTACAACAACGGTGCTGATCGCTGCGGCGTGGGCTACTTGCGAAACTCCAATCGCCAACATTCTCCTCCGAATGCGAAAATAAATTGTCGACTTCCACTTACAAAGGTAGAAATGATCATCAGAATAAAATACGAGAAATCAGAGTCCGAACGGAGAGATTCAGGTGTTCATTCTTCCAGCGCGCTATTCGAGAATGGAATGGGAGATAAAATAGTATAACGGTGGTTCGATGAACCCTCTACCACTCACTTAAATAAGATTTGCAGAGTATCCCATGTAGGTGTACTGTACATGTAGATGAACCAAATAGAACATGTGTGAATAATACATAAAAACGTAGTAATAGATGTTAAGGCAATGAGAAGGATGAGATAAAATTATATCATTGTTTTATGCTACATTGCAAAGTTTTCAAAAAGATATCAGTTAGTTGAATGTAGTAATTTAAAGTCATTAGAAGAGTAATTGACAAGGTACAGGGACACACTACTACATGTGGCTACAGAATGTCTTGGGACTGTAGTGAGTAAAGGCAGGAAGAAGCAGACAACTTGGTGGGATGACACAGTCAAGCAGATTGTAAAAAGAAAAAGAAGGCATTTTCAAAATGGTTCCACACTAGAAATCAGGCAGTTATGTTGAAGAAAGAAAAAAAGCCATACGAATAATTGCAGAATGCAAGCAGAAATCGTGGGAAGAGTTTGGAAATAAGCTGGAAACTATGGGAAAAGCATTCTGGAGCGTAATTAGCAATTTTCGAAAAGGAGGGAAGAAGAAATTAACAACTGTTTTGGACAGGTCAGGAACCTTATTGATAAGGGTGAGGTTACAGATATGAAGACTACACGGAAAGAAGGGGTTAAGTCCATTTTGCAGACTTTTCAGGAGACCAATTTCAAAGTTTAAAACGTTACAGTTTCATTGGTTATTGACATACGCTTCTGTAATTTATACAGTACATTCTACGACCTTTCTTTAGTATTCCCTGAAACTATAAAACAATATTTATAAGTAAAACTGGACCCTTTACGTCTTTTTATCTGTAAATCTATTTTTTTAATTTCTTAGTGTAACGCACAAATAAGATTGTCAAAGTCAGATTGTTATGTGATATTGGGATGATATTTCACTATATAACTTCCCTGCAATTCCCCTTACAAAATTCTTCTTATATTTGATTGTGGTCATCTCTACGAGGCCTACGCTGTTGTACACTGTCGACAAAAATCAGTCCTGTCAGGTGACAACTTTGCCCATTCTAGTCCTTCAGCAAATTGAGTTTAGATATTAATGTAGATATCTCTTTATCAGTTAGCAAATCAGTACAATTCTTCTTGCAGTTCCAACGCTCCCCTATTTCATGTGACATTTCGCTTCGCTTTTTAGATACTTCAGACTGTCTACCAAAGCTCTGTCCTTTTCCAGACTTACCACTGCAGCTTGAATCTGGATCTTCAATCGCCAGTTGAAACACCGTCCTCAGTTGGATATCACACGACATTCAATCTACTACACCACAAAGAGTTCAAGTGAATGTCAAGGATACTCTGTGTTAGCACAAATCACGACACGATATTCGGTCCTGCCACGGCATAAAGCAAAGAAGCTAATGTGAAATCTGCTACGTGTTTGCTTCGACAATACATATGAAAATCAACAATGACATTGCATTTAACGACATCAACAATGATAAAAAAATACAGCTGACAGCTGAGAAATCGACACCGGCTGGACTTCACTCTTTCTTTCCGTGTTTCGGATGGACTTGACCCGTTTCCTCAGTGTACACCATATTTTGATCTCGCTATAACTCAGTGACTAAACCCATTACATTCATTTAAGTTCACCCAACTGAAAGTACATCTGAAGAACTTCATAAGGATACCAGTAACTCATTTTCGTGAAATTTGGACTTAACCCCTTCTTTCCGTGTAGTCTTCATATGAAAGTAGCGAGAAAGATTGCAGGTATAGGGTGTCCAGAAAAGGACTCCCTGATTTCAAAATTAAATATCTCGAAATAATCCTGTGAATGCGCTGGGCAGATGGAGGGAATATTTTGAAGAACTGCTTAATGTAATGTAAGTGAAATGTTCAATGATGTATCTGATTATAAGGTAGAATGGGATAGGAATGATGATGGAAACAGGATTACATTGGAGGAAGTGGGGAAAATAGTCAATAGATTGCAGTGCAATAAAGCGGCTGGGGTGGATGAAATTAAGCCGGAATTCGTCAAATACAGTGGAATATCAGGTCTCAAATGGTTACACAGGATAATTGAAAAGGCGTGGGAATCGGGACAGGTTCCGTCTGACTGGACAAGAGCTTTAAGCACGCCATTTTCAAACATGGAAACAGAAAAGATTGTAACAACTATCGAGGTATCTCTTTAATTAGCGTTGTAGGCAAAATATTCTCAGGTATTGTTGAAAGGAGAGTGCGAGTACTGGTTGAAGACAAGCTGGATGAAAATCAGTGTGGGTTAATGCCTCTTAGAGGCTGTTAGAAGCAAATCTTTGGCTTATGGCTGATAATGGAGAAGTGCTATGAGTGGAAAAGGGAATTATATCCGTGTTTTATAGATCTAGAAAAGGCTTATGACCGTGTTCCTAGGAGGAAGCTGCTGACATTTCTACTAGACTAAGGAATAGGAGGCAAACTTCTACAGGCAATTAAAGGTCTTTCAGGCAGCTGTTAGAGTAGACGGCAAATTAAGCTCATGGTTTAGGGTAGTTTCAGGGGTAAGACAAGGCTGTAACCTGTCACCACTGTTGTTCATGCTATTCATGGATCTTATGTTAAGAACAGCAGACTCGCAGAGAGGGATTGAAATAGGAGAAGACAAAATAAGCAATCTGACATATGCAGACGACTTAGTTGTGATGGCAGATTCGGTTGAAAGATTACAATCTACTATTGCAGATATCGATCAGCGGTGTAAGGCTTATGATATGAAGATCAGCATCTCCAAAACGATAGTGATGTCTGCGGGAAAGAGATTTAAACAGATTGAGTGCCAAATAGGAGGAACAAAGTTAGAACAGGTTGACAGATTCAAGTACAAAGGATGTATTTTCACAAAGGTTGGCAACATAGTGAAATAACTGGAATCAAGATGTAACAAAGTTAATTCAGTGAGTGCTCAGCTAAAATATACTCTCTCCTGCAAGAAAGAAGTGAGTACTAAGACTAAGTAAGCGCTGCACCGCTCTATTTTTCGACCAACTGTGTTGTATGGGAGTGAAAGTTGGGTGGATACAGGTTACCTTATTCCAAGGTAGAGGTTACAGATATGAAAGTAGCGAGAAAGATTGCAGGTACAGGGTGTCCAGAAAAGGACTCCCTGTTTTCAACATTAGGTATCTCAAAGATCGATAGAGGAATGCAGTAATCTGTATGTTTATTATGAAAGCTGTAAGAAATTTATACAGCAGTTTGAAATAATAGTTACAAAAGTTGCTAACAGATGGCGCTGTAATCGCCATACGTAATGCCTAGTATAAATAGTGATCCGAAGCCCAGAACGATCAGTTCCACTATTGAAACGTCAACGGAGGTTAGCGTAACGAAGAAAGAGATTAAAACCATGTACTCCATTGAACAACGCTTTTTTCTGGTGCTAGAGTACCACATGTTACAAGAGAGTCCTACGGCAACAAGGCGAAGTTTTCAAGCACGATTTAATGTTCCAAAAGGACCCGATGCCAAAACCATTCGTACGCTATTCGCAAAATTTCAACGAACATACAGCGTAACTAATGGTCTAGTGGGTCATGTTGGCCGCAAGCAAACCACAGTTACGCCTGAAAATATCGCCACAGTTTCTGGAATTATTCAGCGAAATCCAATGTTATCCGTTCGTAGAATTGCATCTGAGACTGGTTTGAAGCGTTCCAGCACGTAGAAAATACTGAGAAAGAGCCCACACATGTTTCCATTCAAAATTCAAACGCACCAGGCCATACCCATATGAGCTGTGCAACAAAGAGTTGCCTTTGATAATTAGATGCTCACAATGATTGATAGTGACGGATTTGATGTTGGCTGCTTCTGGTTTACAGATGAACCACACTGCCACCTGAATGGATACGTGAATAAGCAGAACTGGCGATTTTGAGGTTCTGAAAAGCCATATTGGTGTGAAGCGAAACCCCTGTTTTCTCCTAAAGTTACTGTGTGGGCTGCAGTATGCAGCAGAGGCATTATTGGCCCTTTTTCATTCGAGAAACGGTCACTGGTGCACGTAACATTGCAATTTTGGAACAATTTGTCGCCATATAGCAAGCGTTAGAGGATCGACCAGGTACTGAATGGTTTATGCAAGATGGAGCCCGACCACATCGGACCTATTAACCAGTAGTCAACACGGATTCAGGAAGTATCACTCTTGCGAAACACAGCTTGCTCTTTATTCACATGAAGTGTTAAGTGCCATCGACAAGGAATCTCAAATCGATTCCATATTTCTGGATTTCCGGAAGGCTTTTTACACAAGTGGCTTCTTGTGAAATTGCGTGCTTATGGAATATCTCCCCAATTGTGCGGTTGGATTCACGATTTCCTATCAGAAAGAACACAGTTCGTTGTAATTGACGGTAAGTCATCGAGTAAAACAGAAGTGATATCTGGCATTGCACAGGGAAACGTTATAGGTCCCCTACTCTTCCTCGTGTTTATAAACGATTTAGGAGATAATCTGAATAGCTCCCTTAGACTGTTCGCGGATGATGCTGTCGTTTATCGGTTAGTGAAGTCAACAGAGGATCAAAAGCAACTGCAAAGCGATTTAGACAAAATTTCTACATGGTGCGAAAATTGGCAATTGACACTAAATAAAGAAAAGTGTGAAGTAATACACATGACCACTAAAAGAAATCCGCTGAACTTCAATTATGCGATAAATCAGTGAAACCTTAAGGTCGTAGATTCTACCAAATGCCTAGGAGTTACAATTACGAACAACTTTGACTGGAGAGAACACATGGAAAATATTGTGGGGAAGGCGAACCAAAGGTTACGTTTCATCGACAGAACGCTTCAAAGATGCACCAGCTCCATCAAAGAGACTGCCTACATCACACTTGTGCGTCCTCTCCTGGAGTACTGTTGCCCCTTGTGGGACCCTCACCAGGTGGGATTGACGGAAGACATTGAGAAGGTTCAGAGAAGGGCAGCTCGTTTTGTTTTATCACGTTACAGAGGGGGAAAGCGTCACGGAAACGTTGCAAGAATTGGGGTGGAAATCATTAAAAAAAAAGACGTTATTCACTGTGGCGTGATCTGTTTGCGAAGTTTCAATCACCGACTTTTAGTTCTGAATGTGGAAATATTTTGCTAGCACCCACCTACTTAGGGAGACATGACCATCTCAATAAAATAAGAGAAATCAGATCGAAAACAGAACGATTTAGGTGTTCTTTCTTCCTGCGCCCTATTAGAGAATGGAACGGTAGAGAAAAGTTATGAAAGTTTTTTAATAAACGCTCTGCCAGGCACTTGAATGTGATTTGCAGAGTGTCTATGTAGATGTAGATGTAGATTTATGCTGATATGAGTTGTACAGCGCCATCAGCTAGCAGCTTTTGTAACTATTATTTCAAACTGCTATATAAACTTCTCGCAGCTTTCACAATAAACATACCTTTTACTGCATTCCTCTATCGATCTTTCTTTTCGAGATATTTTATTTTGAAATCATGGAGCCCTTTTCTGGACACCAAGCTGATCAATCTATAGTTTAAGTAATACTGTCAGCTCTAGTGAAGTGTAGTTACTCCGTGCAGCGCGGGCCGAATACCACACGGGTCGACGTCGCCTGCCTTCACTCGTGGGTCCTGCACGCGGCCTTACGGTTCATCGGAACGCACCCCGCGCTGTGGCCCGCCACCGAGATAAGCAGCGGCGCGAGGTGTGCGCCCACAGAGGCATTTCCGCTCGCACAGTACGTGCGAGGACCTGCCGGCCCCACACGTACTGTGCGAGTGATCGTCCACTGCCGCTGGCCGCGGCAGCCAAAATGCTGACGCCAGGGCGGCGGCGGCGCATGCACAGAACGGGCAGCTGCAGCGCATGCGCGGCACGGCGGCAGCGGCGCCACGTGGCCGCATCGCTAACTAGTGCGCGCGCCCCGCACCCTGCGTCAGCCTGAGAAACCGCGCGAGCAGTGGGTCGTGCGGCGTCACATGGGGTAGCTGACGAGGGAGGTGTTTTGACAGTGCAAGCTGTATTTGGAGGATCCTCGTGTGTCAGCAAAATTTGCATTCTGAGACATAATAGGCAAACTACAGAGCTAAATGTTTACTATTTTGTCGCCCAAATAGTAAATTAACAAATTTTTTCAATACAACTTCAACTGTTAAATGTCATTTGGCAACTTCTGAATGGTAAAGGTTTTATAAATGTAGGCATAATATCTCCCCACTTATTTACGACACAGCTTAGCTTAAAATACATGTTTTGCAAATGTCTTTCAAGCTGCATTTATCTGCCAACTTTCGTAGTATTGAAGTATAAATGCAAAATCCGCTGAATTCAGCACATTTGCTTCCAATCACCTGAATTGGAGGCTGCGCAACGTGATGTTCATTTGTTGCAGTCCATGTGATTATGTGGTCAGCGAATCACAGCACAAAGAAGAGTATCGTCATCAGCCAATGGTAACAAAACCTTACCACTGCGAAACATGCAAATAAGAATTTTTGACGTTGGAAATTAAATATGCGGTAATGTTTTTATACACGAAACCGTGAGATGTTTACAACATGTGAAAATTAAGGTGTTAACATGACGTTTCAATTATTTCATTTTCGAAATCACGTGATTACACTTTCAGACAGATGATAAAATAAATAAAGCATGCTATACCTGCTCTATGGTTGACAGGTTCTTGTGTGTAGTCTTGTCCGATCAGTAACACTAATTGGTCTCGTAAAGTGAAAATTTAGAATTACTTGATCACTGTTTCGTACAGATCATAGGGTAAATAAAACATGCTAAACCTGCTCTATGGTTGACAGGTTCTTGTATGTACCCTTGTCGGGTCAGTAACAGTTAATGGCCTCGTAAAATGAAGATTTAATTTAATTTTCACATCTTGTAACCATTGCGTAGTTTCGTCTATAAAACGCATTACCGCATATTAAATTTGCAACATCATAAATTCTTATTTGCATGATGCCGCGGTGGTGAAGGTTTTTGTTACCATTGGCTGACGACATAATCACGTGATCCACAACAAATAAACATCGCGTTGCGTAGCTTCCAATTCAGGCGATCGGAAGAAATGTGCTGTATTTGGCGGATTTCGTATTTATACTTCAGTATTACGAAAGTAGGCACATTAAATGTAACGGCGCTTGAAAGACATTTGCAAAACACGTATTTTAAGGTAAGTTACGTCGTAATTAAGTAGGGAGAAATTAAGTCTACACGTATAAAACCTTTACCATCTGAATATCGGCAGAATAAGATACACGATTTCTAAGTAATGTAATTTATAAGAGAGGACCCATACATTGCTAAAATTACAAAACAAATAGTATTTCATTATAGAATAAGACAGAGCACATGCCCACGGAACTAAACTGCTAATATGCGTTTTATGAAAACATAAACAAAAGTAGTCTGTTTAGATATTTATTGTAGGGGGAACACAGACATTGAATTATTAAAATAAATAAAATTTAACACATCAAGTGGAGTTGCGTTTTTCTTAACAAAACATAAATGAAGGAATTACAATTCATTAAACAGTTCTTACCCATCAGTATCCACTCTGTTTTCATGTGTTATCTTTTGTTCAAGATTGAGACATTATGTTTTTCTTAGCTCTTTCTTAGCTCTCTGTCCAGTTCCCTCCAGCTTTTGATAAACAAAAGTAGTCTGTTTAGATATTTATTGTAGGGGGAACACAGACATTAAATTATTAAAATAAATAAAATTTAACACATCAAATGGAGTTGCGTTTTCCTTTACAAAACATAAAGGAAGCAATTCCAATTCATTAAACAGCTCTTACCCTTCGGTATCCACTCTGTTTTCATGTGTTATCTTTTGTTCAAGATTGAGACATTATGTTTTTCTTAGCTCTTTCTTCGCTCTCTGTCCAGTTCCCTCCAGCTTTCGATAAACAAAAGTAGTCTGTTTAGATATTTATTGTAGGGGGAACACAGACATTAAATTATTAAAATAAATAAAATTTAACACATCAAGTGGAGTTGCGTTTTCCTTAAAAAACATAAAGGAAGCAATTACAATTCATTAAACAGTTCTTATCCATCAGTATTCACTCTGTTTTCATGTGTTATCTTTTGTTCAAGATTGAGACAATATGTTTTTCTTAGCTCTCTGTCCAGTTCCCTCCAGCTTTCGATGTTTTGCAAAAATGGAAATCTGTCGTTGTGTTCTGTCAACACATGGAATCTTTCATGTAACTGTAAGATCGCCGTGTCAAGTAAGAAAAAATAAATTTTAAACTTAGTTTTTGAGTCTAATATGGGCTCATCTGAAGTTTTATAATCAACATGTCGATTTCGGGATCGTGGACAAACAGTTACTTTGAATTCAGATTCACATTCTAAATCTTCAGCAAGTAATTTTTTTCAAATGCACTCTTTTTGCGGCTGTTGTTTTAGTCTTCAGTCCGCAGACTGGTTTGATGCAGCTCTCCACGCTACCCTGTCCTGTGCAAGCCTCTTCATCTAAGAATACGTTCGGCAGCCTACATCCTTTTGAATCTGAATACTGTATTAGTCCCTCTGAGCCCACTACGATTTTTACCCCACACGCTCCCTTCTAATGCTAAATTGACAATTCCTTCATGTCTCAGAATGTGTCCTACCAATCTATCCCTTCTCATAATCAGGATTTGCCAGAAACTCCTTTTCTCCCAATTCGGTTAAAGACCTCCTCAGTAGTCACGTGATAATCGTCATTCATCTGTAGCACCACATTTCAAAAGCTTCTATCTTCTTTTTATCTGAACTCCTTATCGCCCACGTTTCACTCCCATACAATGCTACACTGCAGACAAATGCTTTCACGAAGGACTTCCTAACATTTAAATTAATATTGCATGTTAACAAGTTTCGCTTCTTCAGAAACGCTTTTCTTCCCATAGCCAGTCTGCATTTTATATCTTCTTTACTTCGGCCATCAGAAGTTATCTTGCTACCCAAATAACAAAACTCATCTACTACTTTTATGGTCTCATTACCTAATCTAATTCCTTCAGCATCGCCTGATTTTCTGACATTAAATTCCATTACCTTCGTTTTACTCTTGTTAATTTTCATCTTATATCTTCCTTTCAAGACACTGTCCATTCTATTCAATTGCTGTTCCAGATCCTTTGCAGTCTCTGACAAAATTACTATGTCATTGCAAACCGCTATATTTTTATTTCTCCTCCCTGAACTTTAATTCCCACTCCAAATTTCTACTTGAATTCTTTCACTGCTTGCTCAATATACACATTAAACAACACTGGGGAAAGGCTACAACCCTGTATTACTCCATTCCCAACCTCTGCCTCCCTTTCTTTGCCTTCGACTCTAATATCTTCTGTCTGGTTTTTGTACAGGTTGAATATAACTCTTCGCTCCCTATATTTTACCCCTGATACTCACCAGTCGACATTGTCAAAAGCTTTCTCCAAATCTAAAAATGCTAATAATGTAGGTTTCCCTTTCCTTAGCCTATCTTCTAAGATTAGTCGTAATGTGAGTATTGCCTTTCGTGTTCCTACATTTCTCCTAAATGCAACCCGATCTTCCCAAAGGTCGGATTCCACAAGTTTTACCATTCGTCTGCAAATAATTCGTGTTAGTATTTTGCAACCATGACTTATTAAACTGATAGTTGTGTAATTTTCACATTTGTCTGCACTTGCTTTCTTTGGAATTGGAATTACAATATTCTTCTTGAAGTCTGATGCTATTTCTCCTGTCTCATACATCTTGCATACCAGGTGGAACAATGTTGTCGTAACGATATCAACAGTTCAGACGGAATATCATTTACTCCAGGGCCTTGTTTCGACTCTGATCCTTCAACGCTCCGTCAAATTCTTCTCGCAGTATTCATATTCCTCCACTTCGTCTTCCATTTCTAGAATACTGCCTTCAAGTTTATTTCCTTTGTATAGGCCGTCTATATATTCCTTCCACAGTCAGACTAAGCAGGAGTGGCTAGAGGACCTTCCAGTATCTCCTGGTCTCTTCCACGTATACAGTCTTCTTTCGTGATGATTAAATGTTCAAATGTTTGTTAAGCTTATGGGACTTAACTACGGGGTCATCAGTCCCTAAACTTACAAACTACTTATGAACTACTTACGAACTAGGACGGCACAAATATCCATGCCCGAGGGGGGATTCGAACCCCCGACCGTAGTGGCCGTGCTGACTGTGACTGGAGCGCCTCAGTCACCTCGGCCACCGCGGCCGGCTCGTGATGATTAAACCAAGTGTTGGTGATCATTAAATTGTGCTCTGCGCCAAATTCCATCAAGCGATCTCCTCTTTCATCCATTTTTCCCAATCCGTATTCACCTACTACATTTCCTTCTCTTCCCTTTCCTACTACCGAGTTCCAGTCCCCCATCACAATCAAGTTTTCGTCTCCCGTAACTTTCTGAATGATTTCTTTCATCTCCTCATAATCGGCTTTGCTAGTTGGTACATAAACTTGCACTACTGTGGTCGGTGTTGGCTTAGTGTCTATCTTGACTACGATAATGCGTTCACTATGCTGTTCATAGTATCTTACGCGCATCCCTATTTTCTTATTCATTATCAGACCTACTCCTGCGTTACCACCAACTGATTTTGTAATTATAAACCTTTACTCACCTAACCAGAAATCCTGTTCATCCTGCCACCGAACTTCACTAATTCCTACCATATCTAACTTTAGCCTATCCATATCTCTTTTCAAATTTTCTAACTTGCCTACGCGATTAACGTTCCGATCCGTAGAATGCCTGTTTTGTTTCTCTTGATGACGACATCCTCCTGGGAAATATTTTACCTCCGGAATATATTACCCAAGAGACGCCATCATCGTATATTCATACAGTAGAGCTGCATATCCTTCGGAAAAGCAACGTATGTAGTTTCCCCTTGCTTTCAGATGTTCGCAGTAACTGCATGGCAAAGCCACATTAGCTGATGTTGCAAGGCCAGCTCAGTCAAAAAATTTTCAAATGTTTGTACAGTCTATGGGACTTAACTACGGGGTCATCACTCCCTAAACCTACAAAGTACTTATGAACTACTTACGAACTAGGACGGCACAAATATCCATGCCCGAGGGGGATATTCGAACCCTCGACCGGAGTGGGCAGCTCAGTCAATCATCCAGACGGTTGCCCCTGTAACTACTGAAAAGGCTGCTGCCCCTCTTCAGGAACCACACGTTTGTCTGGCCTCTCCACAGATACCCCTCCGCTGTGGTTGCACCTACGGTACGGCTATCTGCATCGTTGAGGCACGCAAGCCACCCCACCTCGGCAATGTCTGTGGTTCATGGGGGTCGTATACACCAAAATTACTTTTGATCAGATGTATTATTTTGACCGCCTCTGAAAGAATAACTTCAGACGTTTGCAGAAATTTGATTACAGAGTTAATTTTTGATAAAATGTTGTTGAAAAGTTCAAATGTTTGTAAAGCTTATAGGACTTAACTGCAGGGTCCTCAGTGCCTAAACTTACAAACTAATTACGAACTAACGTATACTAAAGACAACATAAACATCCATGTCCGAGGGAGGATTCGAACCTCCTTCGCGGGAGGCCTCGCGATCCGCAACATGGTGCTCCAGACCGCTCGGCTACCCCCGCGAGGCGATAAAATCTTGTACCATATTACTACTGAACATTTGAACCTGTACAATTTTAATTTTGGCATTAATGAACTCGCCATGTTTCTTGCTTCAGTGTCATATTTTTCACTAATAAAAATTAAGTATAATGCATGATCACAATTTCTAGTATTACAAGTACTATTGCGTGCCTAATCTAAGGGTTACAGTGTACGAGTGTGTATCATGTTAACATTTACTGTCACATGCCTTCCATTTTCGCAAAGGCAGTCAAGTTATTCCATTCACCTACTGCCTCCTTGGCTCCTCACGATGGAACAGTCGACATCAGCACTGTAAAAGATGTGCAACGTCCTTCGACCAGAAAAAGCTGTACTGAAAACTCGTCGCAGTGCACACAGTCCACAGGTTGGGTTGAAATATAAGATTCTTGTATGAGGTCTCTAAAATATACGAAATAATGAAGACTTTTTCTTAATAAATGAGTTATTATTCACCTTAGTGAGCAGATCACAAAAAAATTGCTGCCAAGTCCGTACTAAAGGAAACTCTGTTCTGCACACACATTCGTACAGTCACTCATGCAGCCTGATAAAATAATTAAACAGTCACCAAATAATCTAACAGTTTGTCTGTGTGTTGAGGAAATTTGCTCGCTCGATTATCATGTACTTCAATTACTACTAGAATATTCAGTCTTTAATGGAAGATGGCACAACATGCTACGTGGAGTTTTAGGTTGTTCATTATAACACAGTTCACTTATCTTGTATTTTTTATATGTAGACTAAGAGCTGTATTGTACGAATTATTTAATATCCATTAAAAAAAAAAATGATTGCATACAGTGGAATATCAGGCCTCAAATGGTTACACAGGATAATTGAAAAGCGTGGGAATCGGGACAGGTTCCGTCTGACTGGACGAAAGCGGTAATCACGCCAATTTTCAAACATGGAAACAGAAAAGATTGTAACAACTATCGAGGTATCTCTTTAATTAGCGTTGTAGGCAAGATATTCTCAGGTATTGTTGAAAGGAGAGTGCGAGTATTAATTGAGGACAAGTTAGACGAAAATCAGTGTGGGTTTAGGTCTCTTAGAGGCTGTCAGGACCAGATCTTTAGCCTACGGCAGGTAATGGAAAAGTGCTATGAGTGGAACAGGGAATTGCATCTATGTTTCACAGATCTGGAAAAGGCTTATGACCGTGTTCCTAGGAGGAAGCTACTGTCAGTTCTTCAAGATTATGGTATAGGAGGCAAACTTCTGCAGGCAATTAAAGGGCTTTACACATACTGTCAGGCAGCAGTTAGAGTAGATGGTAAATTAAGCTCATGGTTCAGGGTAGTTTCAGGGGTAAGACAAGGCTGTAACCTGTCACCACTGTTGTTCATACTATTCATGGATCATATGTTGAAAACAGTAGACTGGCAGGGCGGGATTAGAATAGGTGAAAACAAAATAAGCAGTCTCGCATATGCGGATGACTTAGTTGTAATGGACGATTCAATTAAATGGCTGCAAACTAATATTTCAGAGCTCTATCAGAGGTGCAAGGATTACGATATGAAGATCACCATCTCCAAAACGAAAGTAATGTCTGTGGGAAAGAGATTTAAACAGATTGCGTGCCAAATAGGAGGAACAAAGTTAGAACAGGTAGACACTTTCAAGTACCTGGGATGTATTTTCTCACAGGATGACAACATAGTGAAAGAACTGGAATCGAGGTGCAGCAAAGCTAATGCAGTGAGTGCTCAGCTAAGATCTACTCTCTTCTGCAAGCAGGAAGTAAGTACCAAGACTAAGTTAGCGGTGCACCGCTCTATCTTTCGACCAACTTTGTTGTATGGGAGTGAAAGTTGGGTGGATACAGGTTACTTTATTCATAAGATAGAGGTTACAGATATGAAAGTAGCAAGAATGATTGCAGGTACTAATAGATGGGAACAATGGCAGGAGGGTGTCCATAATGAGGAAATCAAAGAAAAACTGGGAATGAACACCATAGATGAAGCAGTTAGAGCGAACAGACTGAGATGGTGGGGTCATGTTACACGCATGAGAGAAGCAAGGTTACCTAAAAGACTCATGAGCTCGGGAGCGGAGGGTAAGAGGAGTCGAGGTAGTCCAAGAAGAAAGTACTTAGATTAGGTGCAGAATGATTTTGAAGTAAAAGGCATAACATCAGACGAGGCATCAATGTTAACATTGAACAGGGGATCATGGAGGAATTTTATTAGAGGTACTATGCTCCAGACTGAACGCTGAAAGGCATAATCAGTCTCTAATGATGATGATGATTAAAAAAATGCCCAATGTATAATTTGATATGAACAGATGATGGTGGCGTGGCTCACTGAAACCGGTCGTCATTAAGGAAATAAGTAGCGTATTTTGCGATCATGGTGTTTCACTTTTGAAGATTATTAATCTATCAGATCGCCACCATGAAGCGCAATGTCAGGTAATGACGCTATTCAAGTGGATGAGTGGAGTCTATGAGTTATTGGCTTGCCATCAGGCTTTGGGAACGGTATCTTCCGCATAGCTTTTATTGATCGCAGATGAACATGTGGGGTCTACCTTTTTTTTTTTCTCTTTATTGTTAATTTCACTCCGACTTTCGTCGGCGGGCTGGCAGCAGCATCAGCGCTGCTCCTTAGCCGAGAGTACAGACATATGATAGGCGAGATAAAAGGGGTCTACTGGACCCAAGGGTTATATAAACGTGTGCATTTTCTAAGTTGTAAGTTTTTGTTTACCTGCGAGTTTAATCAGGTTGTAGCAATAAGCAATAAAATGGCAGATAATTTACGTGATAGGCCAGACTTAATTCTAGTTTTGTTAGAAGAAAATGAGGAAGAAGATCCAGAAAGCGTATTTGGTGATGATACTAATTCTGATCCAGATTTCATTCTTCAAGATGGGGATTTAGATGATGAAATGGATGCTAGAGAACCTAATAATGTACTGAATAGTGGTGAGCCTCGTGAAACAGAAAATGAAGATGGCGAAGAAGATGACAGCGGTGGAAATGAAGAACGCCAACGAAATAGACATCTGATTCGGGGGAGGAACAAAAAGACGCCATATATTTGGTCCACCAAAGAGCCAGAACGCCGTGGAAGAGTTGCAGAAAGAAACCCGGCAATGCATTCACCTGGTCCTAAGGGAGCTGCTAAAGAACACGTGAAAATGCTTGGAAGCTTCTAATCGATGATGCAATGCTAGATGAGATAACACTGCGAAGTAATGAAGAAATAGACAAGTATGTAACATTGTAAGGCAGTCGTATCAGCGCGATACATGTAAAAACGAAATGATTGCGACATAGGGCTTTTGTACTTGGCTGGTGTGCACAAAGATTAAAAACGGAATTTAGAAGAACTTTGGTCATCTGAGTTCTGATTGTCTATTTACAGAGCTACTATGTCCTTACCTCGATTTCGCTTTACAACTATTTGCTTGCGCTTTGATGACAAAGCCACTAGGCAAGAGAGAATTAGAGATGATCGTTTGGCTGCAATAAGATATTTGTGGGACACTTTAGTGGAACACAGTCGTGCTTATTACACACCATTTCAGCACTGCACCATTGATGAACAACTTCTAGACTTCCGTCGTCGATGTGGCTTCAGGGTATACATGAAATCAAAAGCAGACAGGTATGGTTTGAAAATAGTTATGTTGAAAGATTATAAGACCAGTTACATGTTAAACGCAATTCCTTAGTTTGGAAAAGTAAAAACCGTGAACAGTGAACCTGTACCCACGTATTATGTGAGGAAGCTATGTGAGCCAATATATGGGACAAATCGTAATGTTACGACTGACAATTGCTTCACGTCCGTCCCTTTGTTCAACAAAATGCTTGTCGACCACAAACTAACAATGGTTGGAACAATGAGGGTTAACAAAACTGAGATCAACATTTTTGCAATCTAAACATGCAGGAGAATCAATATTCGCTTTCGACCATGTTATTTTGCTCTCAACAATGCATCACAGTGCGAACGTAGATGCGAAGACCAAGAAACCCGAAATAGTTCTTTTCTATAACTCCTTTCACAAATTGTGCCATGGTAACTATGTCAGCCGAAGAAAGAAATGCTGCCGGCAAGATTATTTTTCGGAATGTTGGACCAATGTGGCGTCAACTCTATGGTTTTGTACCTTTTGAATGCAAAAAATCCTAAACTCAGCCGAAGGAAGTATTTGCAGACATTGGCAAAGAACTTGATAAAACTATGACTCTATGAACGACTAGAAATTCCAACTATTCAAAGAGGAATCAAACTTGCTATTCGAGAAATACTGCAGATTGCAGCAGAACGTCAAGTTGCAAATGACGTCGAGCCACCTGGAAAACGACACTGCTCCTTCTGCCCTCGAACAAGAGATCGGAAAACAAAACTCCACTGTTCATCATGCCGATCTGCTATGTGTGAGGAACATCGTGCAATGGTTTGCAGAGACTGTACGGAGTAGAAAAAGGATATAAACCTCTTCAAGGAAAATAATCAATTTTTGTTACATTTTTCACTCAATAGTTAATTAATTTTGTTAGAATTCCATTATCCAAAATTTATGTAACTTAATGTGAAACAAATGCAGTTTATAGTGTGTAAATAAACATTCTGGTAACAGATTTAATTAGTTTTCATTTTATACCCATTTTATAACTATGCTGTATGGGTAATTTTCATAGTGAAAAGTATCGTTTTTGGGTGGTATTGAGAATACATAGACATATTTTATGTTCCTGAACTGGACAGTTTTGTGTAGTAAGTTTTATTAATATTGAAACTACGTTTTACTTTTGAAATCATTGACTTAATAAAAATCAAACATATATTGTCGCGTTGAAATGGAAGCAGCCTTAACAACTGAACAAAGGTTTATTGCGAACTTAACATACACGCAGCACTAACTGCCTCTCGGGCAGAGTGCTCTGCTATTTATACAGAGACAGAATGTACCAGAATTTAGAACAGTTAACATAACAGACAAGTAGAAATTACAAGTGAACATAAGAAAGATGTAGAACCTTCTGGAATTGTAAATTACAAAGAAATAAATTTTTGCCGGTGGGTGGGATTGAACCGGCGACCTTCTGCTCCGCAGTCCGTGACGCTATCCCCTGCGCCACGCCGACAGTCGGTGTTCGTGGTCTCTCGCGGCATTGCTCCCTCTCCTGGAGAAACAGCGCCTCGCTGTTATGTTCCCTGTGGAGCCAGCTGCAATGTCCTGGATCTTGACCTTGTCATGGGTCTTCTGTATGGTAATTCAAGAGAATCCTTCCCTTCTCCACGATTACCGACGACAGACGTTCCTGTTGTGGCTTCATCAGTAATATTACCGTCCTTAGAGTCCTTGAACAAGAAGCCATTGTCGCCTACCTGCTCTTCAGGATCGTAGTAAGGCTTCATGCGCAGGACGTGAACAATGTCTCTGTTTTTGTCGTTTCGACGACGACTCATAATCCTCAACTTCGTATGTACGTCTGACAGGCGGCGTATGACACGATACGGACCAAAGTATCGCCTCAATAACTTTTCTGACAGTCCAACCTTCCGTACAGGGGTAAAAATCCATACCAGATTTCTCGGGCTGTACACAACAGATCGGTTCTTGTCGTTATACCGCTGACGGTCCTTCTCCTGGGCGTCCAGTGTCCGTATGCGAGCCAGCTGTCTTGCTTCTTCGACCCTGGTGATGAGCTGTTTAACATAGTCATCCTGATTGTCGTCCGGTTGGAATGGGAACAGTGTATCCATTTTCGTCTCAGCTTCACGGTCATGGAGCAGGAAAAACGGAGAGAGGCCTGTGGTGTCTTGTCTTGCGGTATTGTAAGCAAGCGTCACGACTGGCAGAATTGTATCCCAATCCTTCTGCTCGACATCGACGTACATCGACAGCATGTCGGCTAACGTTTTGTTAAAACGTTCCGTAAGACCATTTGTCTGAGGATGGTATGCAGTTGTCATTCTATGGACAATGTTGCACCGTGACATTACCTCTGACACTAGTTTTGACTGGAATACTTTTCCACGATCAGATATCATGACACGTGGTGCTCCATGCTTCAAAATAATGTCTTCCACAAGGAATTTTGCGATCTCTGGAGCTTTTGCAGTCGGCACAGGTTTGGTGACAGCGTAGCGTGTGAGGTAGTCAGTGCAGACTATTATCCAACGCTTACCGGTTGTAGTGGATTTTGTGAAATGGCCACAGATTGTAAGCCACAGATATACATTGTAGGTGGCGCAGTAATCTTTGGAAGTTCGATTGTAGAGTAATCGCACTGAGTGCGAGAAAGGAGTTAGTGACCAGTTGCCAGAGGTAGCGTGAGAGAGTCAGTAGCGGCAAGGAAAAGCTGCTAGTGAAGGCAGTCCTCAAGTATGTGTTGCAGCATGCCATTATTGTAATGCGTGATGTTAATTCAATTTTCTGTAAAAACATTTTCTACTTCATATTTCCTTCAGAATATACAATTTCTGATCTTCTCTTTCTGCGTTCTTATTTTTGTAGTTACTTTCCCATTCTTTTTATTTTCTTCATTTGCGATTATTGCTTAACTTCATTATTAGCTATAAATCATTTCTGCATATTTTAATACTGTAATCGATTACCTTACAATACTGCATTCTGCGAGCTGCTTGCTGTTTCCTGTTTTGTAATAAGAATATACGATTTAAGTAAATTTTCATATATATATATATATATATATATATATATATATATATATATATATATATATATATGTGTGTGTGTGTGTGTGTGTGTGTGCGTGTGTCTCGCAGACAGTTTGTCTTCCCCTTTCATTATTCAAGTTAATCAGTTTCGATGTACCCATCGCGAATACTTTCGACAGGGAGGACCATAATTTTAGTATTTGTGTTTCCCCTATTTCCCGGGTGTGTCCGTTGGGATTTTTTTTTTTTTGGACTTACCTCAGTGGTCGAAGTCGCCACATTGTTCGGTTTTAGAAGTTCAGTTTTGCACCTTCGTAGTACGCAGTAATGGTCAATTTCCATTAAACTTTAATACGTTTTTCAAATTATTGGGGATACCTTGCAACCTGACATCTGCCACAGGTTTTTTGCAGGATTGCGATCTTCAATGTAATGGTTATGAATCTCTTATGAAATATTTATTTGCCATAGATCCCTTATATACGTTAATTGGTGACTAGTTTCGACTCGTTGAAGAGTCATTATCAAATCTGTAACAATTAAAATACAAAACTAGAGTGAATACATAGTGCCTAACATAACAATAAATATGGTACGTTATTTAATTTAGATGTTACCTATGTCAGCTACACATTCTATGGGAAACAGGTTGAAGATAGCTTATTTAAACAGAAAATGTTTATCAAGTTCATACCTTAATAGTCTAGGCATGGTAAGACATATGTTTCAGATGAGATAACTTTATAGTGAGAAACTGTAAATGGTATTCACATCACCAGTCCCATATGCCTTTAGGTCGTGTTGTTGAAGACCCTGTGCTTTCCTGTCCCACATATCCAGGCAGTGTGTATCCAGTTTTTGCTTTAATGACACATTCTCTGGACATATGGACACTACAGATCACGGTCTTGAACAACACGACCTAAAGACATATGTGACGTTTTGTGCATACCATTTATAGTCACTATGAAGTTAGCTCATCTGAAACATATGTCTTACCATGCATGGACAATTAAGGTATGAACTTCACAAACATTATCTGTTTAAATAAGCTATCTTCAGCCTGACTGTTTGCTGTAGATTGTGTAGCTGACATAGATAACATCTAAATTAAATAATGTACAACATTTATTCTACAGTTAGGCACTGTGTATTCATTGCAGTTTTGTGTTTCGTTACGGATTAGATAATCAATGATTGTATCTAAGCGATATATGGCAAATAAAGATATCATAAGATATTCATAACCATTTTTATTGCAGCTTATCAGAAGGCGTGCCTTATGTTCTCTGTGCAACATTTCACAGTGCTTATCAGTTGATCCAACATCGTCCTTTGATGTGAGAAGATGTTCTCCAAAAGCTGTTTTGTCATTTTGAAGTGAAGTATGCTATTTGAAAAGTATTTCAAACATTCTACCTGTCTGACGTTCGTACATTTTTTGGATAGTCTCTACATCTTTATTGATAGACACCTGCTGAAGTGAATTTCGAGGCTTTTTTGAACGAAATGACTCACGAGGAAACTACTTGGGTTCGAACAAACGTATCTGTATGAATGTCTGGATACAGGACCACATTACATACCCCTCACTGTGCTGGTGGGTGTCCTTTTTCTGCAAAAATCTACAGTCATGCTTTAGATAGCACTGCAGATGTAATTGTAGACGCCATACGCAATGAAGAATTCTTAACTATAAACGTAACTGAGGAACGTCAATAAAATGCTGTGAGCAATTTGAATAACTGCGAAACGCAAAGTGAAGAAATGCAACTTGATCGCATAGCATATTTGCATATTTTATAATATAAGTGATGAATGCCATGTTGTTCATCATTATCATCGTCATTAGTGTTACAATAATATCTGTTTCTATCTTATGCTCATATTTCTGCACTATAATAGATACCAGTAAACATGCGTATGATTCATCTTCTACACCGGTCGCCAATGACCTCAGCAGTTGTGCGCCCTAAAACCTAAGAAAAAAATCATCTCAACCAATCGCAATACATTAGCTGGATTGATTACCAATTGCCGACACATCTGACGCTTTGCTACGTTAATAACGTCACAAAACGCAACTTCAGAGGCGCACTGCACCGTCCCTACTGGAATAACATCAGGTCAAAGTGCAAAGCGGCATGGCACACGCAGAGGCCTCTAACGGGCGACTGCAGAGTTCTGCAGTTGCGGGGGTATCTCTAGTGCAATAAGGGGCCTTTACACTATCTGTCAGACGATTTTTTTTGTGTTTGTTCCAGCCCAAGTACTTTCCTTGTCAGTCTGAGGGGAATGATGTCATTGGTCTGAAACCCTAAACATAAATTAGTATTTCCAAATTCCCTGGCAATAATTTCTGAAACCCTTCCTTTGTAACTCACGGCTAGCTGGGGTGATCACTTAATCCGTTACATGGTGCCTCAGACTGCGTGGCAATCCCTGAGTGTCGAACAGTAACAAAAAGAAATGCGTGCCATAATTTGACTAAAAGAAGAGATCAGTTAATAGGACACTTTCTGAGACACGAGGAATTGTGAATTTAATGAGTAAACTGGATGTGGGATGGAATACTTATTCATAGATGAAAAGGCTTGATCAGGGAAAAGTAGCGTGTTAAGCTGCATCAAATCAATCTTAGGACTGAAGACCATCAAGGCTGAGAACCGTGGCCTGAACGAACAAATACTTCGGTCCGCATTTTGACGAACACTGAACCGTGTTATTCTGTCGTTTTGGACACAACATCAGGAGACCGACCAAAATCCATAATCATCGGCACTGGGCAAACCCTATTTAGTACAATATTTTGTTTCGGGATTGTAATCGAGGTCAGATGAGTATTAAATATATAGGGCGTTGATAAATCGAAATGCGACAAACGCGTGTGAAATGCCCGAGACCTAAATTCTGCTTCCAACCTCCACGAAAAAGAGATCTTACAGTACATTTCAAGTCGGAGATGCTTGTGAAGTTTGACCTATGAAGTCTCACACGACACACGCTATGGTGGACGTGTCGCTCATAATAGCCCACTGTCGATGACTACGTTGGGTACGGGGATTCTTTACTGGATTTTCACCTAGGACAACGCTGTTGATGAACTAAGCTGTCTTTCCAGGTTGATGGTTCGTAACGTCTCCCCTGATTTTGTTATATGTCAAGCCTCCGAGAAGGTTGCTGCTGTTATTGTTGTGGTGGTGGTCTTCAGTCAGCAGACCGGTTTGAAGCAGCTCTCAACGCTACCCTGGCCTGTGCAAGACTCTTCACCTGAAAATACGAACAACAACCTACATGCTTTTGAATCTGCTTACTGTATTCGTTCCGCGGTCTCCCTCTACAATTTTTACCCAGCACACTTTCTTCTAATGCTATGTTGACGATTCCTTGATGTCTCGGAATGTGTCACACCAGCCTATCCCTTCTCTTAGTCAGGATATGCCGGAAACTCCTTTTTCTCCCAGTTTCTGTTGAGTACGTCCTCCTTTGTTACGTGAACTACCCATGTAATATTCGTCATACGTCTGTAGCACCACATTTAAAAAGCTCCAAACATCTTTTTTCTGAACACCTTATCTTCCACGTTTCACTCCATGCAAAGCTACACTCTAGACATGAATTGCCGCGCGGGAGTATCCGAGCGGTCTGGAGCGCCACGTTACGGTTCGCGCGGTCTCCTGCGTCGGAGGTTCGAATCCTCCCTCGGGCATGTATCTGTGTGTTGTCCTTAGGTTAGTTTAACTTAGTTTAAGTAGTTTGTAAGTCTAGGGGCTGATGATCAACATAGTTTGGTCCAATAGAATTACAAACATTTGAATATTTTTTCCAGATATGAATTCCTAACATTTAAACTAATATTGAATGTCGACAAACTTCGCTTCGTCAGAAACGCTTTTCTCCCATAGCCATTCTTCATTTTACATCCTCTTTACTCCGTTTACCAAAGGATATCTTGCACCCAAATAACAAAACTCATCTACTAATTTTAATGTCTCATTACCTAATTCCTTCAGCATCGCCTGATTTTCTGAGCTTACATTCCCTTACCTTAATTTTACTCTTCTTAATGTTCATCTTATATCTTCGTTTCAAAACACTGTCCATTCCGTCTAATTGTTCTTACAGGTCCTTTTCAGTCTTTGAGAGAATTACAATGGCTCAAGTGACCCTTTCATGTCCTTAGACTCTAATAATTGCTGTCTGGTTTTTGTACAAGTTGAATATAATTCTTCGCGCCCTATAATGAACTATATTCGTACCTTCAGTATTTCACAGCTTATTCTTCGGTGTTTAATATTTCACTCACTCAAGCAACGCTTTGTTCTGTAGTTTGAGGATTTGAAAGCGATTATTGCATGTTGGATAAAAGATATAGAATTGTTGTTTGAGGCGAATTTCTATAATATCATGTTTACCCAAGACGAAATACCTGTTTCTCCACCATTAGTCCTCTTTGGCATGCTACATAGCTGGCATGAACGTGAAAATGTAGAATTATACGAGTTTTGGAGTTAGACGCTTGGTTTCGTTGCAAATGAATAAAAGAGATAAATACTTACTCTATGGTCAGCATGTGTGTCATGAGTACTGCATGAATTATGTAGAGTTTTCTAGAGATAGAGATACAAAATAGAGATTTTGTGTAAATATTTGTATTATTATATAGAGATCAGCCTTTTTTCAAGACTTAGTTTACCATAGAGGAAGTTTGTATCAAGACATGTGAACTCTTGAAAATTTCATATCCTCCCTCGGGGTGTGTTGTCACCCATACGCGTTCCGCCTTTGTGTCAAGACATCATCAGTGGGTGTCGCACTTGCTACTCCACGTCAGTCCCTTTCTGACAACCAGGTCGAAAGGTTACACTGTTTTCTGAAACACATTGCAGTTTTCTGGTTCCACTGTCACCTGCTGCCATACTGTGTCCACTGTTGTTTGTTTTGTAGTGTTGCCAACATTAGCTTATTTGAAATTCAATTGTTTCATTGACCCAAGACTAATGAACCTCACAAACACACAACAGAAATCATTAACACAGCAGTGGACCTCTTTATTGTTGTTCATTTCTTGTACAGTTGATCACTGAAGATGCTTTAAAATAAAGCGAAACGCGTCTGGTCTAAAGTAGACTAATTTACAGTTGCATAAGACGCTCCCATGACCTATACAAAATATTGAACAGTTTTCATGCATAAAGGTCAGGACTCACTGTCGTGCGTAAAAAACAAATTTTATTTGCCAGGTGAACTTGAGTCCAATTTTATTACTTATCACGAAGTTGCAACCCCCCCCCCCCCCCCCCCCTCTACCCGCCGCTCGGAACTCATGTTAAACTTTTGGCCCCTACAACTGGTACAAATGGCTGGGTATGTCAGTTCAAGCTGTGTTCAGACACATTTGAATTGAGAACAGCTTTCCTTTTCAGAAATGAGAATCTTTGTAAACTCAGGAAAATACTGGCAGGTCCAGGAATAACCAGGATCGCTTCTGGTAAACAGAAACAGGTCGCAAATGGAGGAACACTGGCTTTGCAGCCCGACAGCGTTGATCCTTCCTTATAAATGGGAGACACCAGCGTTTTTTCCAATCACTAGGAACTTTGTGCTAATTTAAAGATTCGCGATAAATGGAAACTAAGTAAGGGGGCCAATGCCGCAGAATACTCTTTGTAAGACCGAACTGGTATTCCATCCGGACTAGCAGACGTTTTCGTATTTAGGTCTCTCAGCTGCTTTTCCACACCGGAAATACCTATTACTATGTCCTCCATTTCAGAATTAGTACGTTGATGGAATGATGGTACATTTGCGTGATCCTCCTGCGTGAAATATTTAATGAAGGTTAGATTTAGAACAGCTTTCCGTTTGCTTTCTTCTATTACTGCCCCGGAATGATCGACGAGTGATTGGATAGTGGGCTTTGACACGTTTATCGATTCTGGACTGAGTCCAGAGCGTTTATTGGAGTTGAGGTTTCTGAGGTTTCTGCCTCCAGTGAATCGCGGACTTGCAGTTGTTCGCTCAGCGAAACAGCTGCGTTTTATACTCTTGTTTTGTCGAGACTTGAGATTAGGCAGCCACGATCGTACTTGCCGTACCCATTCTGGAGTTTATGAGAGTATGTCCTAGCCGAAGCTGGAAGCGTGCTATCTGCCTTGAGACTGGGGCTGTTATAATTAAATGTCGATACTGCTTCACAGATCGTAGTGAGATTCTCGGGCGGAGAATTTATTCTCTTTCAGCTCCACTCCTTCAACATCGTCCAGTCGCCAGGGAGATCCAGCGTCGACAGATCACGCCGAGTCAAGGTTATTAAGTGATGCTCGCTATATGCTAGGGTTGTTATAAATAGTTGCAGTAACCACCCCTCAGTGTGTATGTGCGTGCATATCATGGAACCTATGTCCACCTTTCTAGTTTTCCCCGATAGGACAACGCCACATGTATAGCCAGTTATTTTACTGTATTTCGCGCTGCTAATCAATTTTACTGCATTTGATGTCCTTTTTATAAATATTTGTATTCATTTGTAGCACATTGTTTAACTACAATTTATACTGTTATTTCATATACAATATCCTTTATATCAATTGTTAACTACCCCTCGAATGTCTTCTTCGTATACACGCTGTGTCCCAGCATGCTGTCATCTCGCCTTCTAACCACAACATCCAAGAAGGAGAGCATTCCATCCACTTCGACCTCCTTGGTAAACTTAATAATCTCGTGTCTGGAGTTGAGATGACTAAGAAACTCCGTCATCTTATCGCCTGCTGACTCCAAAGCTTCCTCCTCGAAATGTTCTATGTACAGGTTGGCGACAATACGTTGACGTAAGAACATGTCTGTAGATGTTGGTGGTCTCCTTATCAAATTTCTGGCTGATGAGTTCCAAAGAGTCGGGTAACGGCACCCTGGTAAACAGAGAGACTACGTCGAAACTCACGAATATGACAGATTCCTCGAGCGTCAGGTTGTTGATAAGTCCGAGGAAATCCCTGGAGTTGCGGATATGGTGTGGACATTTCCTCAAGTGGTGGGAAAGCAACTCCTTGAGGTACTTGGCGAGAGGATACATCGGCACCATTGTTGCTGACAATCAGACTACATGGCACAGATTTCTTGTGAATTTTCGGAAATCCGTACAGCCTCGAAGCCACAGGGGCCCTAGGGCATAGCTTCTTTCTAACCTCTTCTGGGAGACCGGATTCCAGTTTCTTCCTCTACATCTACATCTACATAGATACTCTGCAAATCACATTCACGTGCCTGGCAGAGAGTTCATTAACCACTTTCATAACTTTTCTCTACCGTTCCATTCTCTAATAGTGCGCGTTCCGTTTTCGATCTGATTTCTCTTATTTTATTCGGATGGTCATGCCTCCCTAAGTAGGTGGGTGTTAGCAAAATATTTTCACATTCAGAACTAAAAGTCGGTGATTGAAACTTCGCAAACAGATCACGCCACAACGAATAACGTCTTTATTTTAATGATTTCCACCCAAATTATTGCAACATTTCCGTGACACTTTCCCCCCGTAACGTGATAAAACAAAACGAGCTGCCCTTCTCTGAACCTTCTCAATGTCTTCCGTCAGTCCCACCTGGTGAGGGTCCCACAAGGGGCAATAGTACTCCAGGAGAGGACGCACAAGTGTGAGGTAGGCAGTCTCTTTGGTGGAGCTGGTGCATCTTCGAAGCGTTCTGCCGATGAAACGTAACCTTTGGCTCACCTTCCCCACAATGTTTTCTATGTGTTCTCTCCAGTCAAAGTTGTTCGTAATTGTAACTCCTAGGTATTTGGTAGAATCTACGACCTTAAGGTTTGATTGATTTATCGCGTAATTAAAGTTCAGCGGATTTCTTTTAGTGGTCATATGCATTACTTCACACTTTTCTTTATTTAGTGTCAATTGGCAATTTTCGCACCATGCAGAAATTTTGTCTAAATCGCTTTGCAGTTGCTTTTGATCCTCAATTGACTTCACTAACCGATAAACGACAGCATCATCCGCGAACAGTCTAAGGGAGCTATTCAGATTGTCTCCTAAATCGTTTACAAACACGAGGAAGTGTAGGGGACCTATAACGCTTTCCTGTGGAACGCCAGATATCACTTCTGTTTTACTCGATGAGTTACCGTCAATTACAACGAACTGTGTTCTTTCTGATAGGAAAGGTCCCCTCGACCCCTTTGTTATATAGCCACATGCAAGACATAAACTGACTGAGTTTCTTACACATCTCAACTCCAGGCACAGCGTGTACACTAAGAGGACAGATACCAACTTATACCTACATGCAGATAGCTGCCACCACCCTGTACAGAGAAATGGCAAGCTAAAAACTCTTGTACACAGAGGTCGCGCTCTATCTGACAAGAATAGTCTCCAACAAGAAGTGGACCATCTGAAGTCTGTGATTCTGAAGAACAGTTACGCGAAAGGGCAAATCCTGAAAGCTCTACGTCCCACAACACAACGAGTGGAAACTGACGATGAACACGAGGAAAATGGGGCTATGGTATTAATCCCGTTTTGTGGAGCCTTATTCGGAAAAATTGACCATTTTACGCAGATACCAAGTTAAAACTATCTTCTGCCCTCTGGTAGAAACCAGAGAACTTATTGGCAGTGTTAAAGGCGACCTTGCTCTACTTAAATCAGGGGTTTACAAGATAGCCGGCCGCGGTGGCCGGGTGCCAAGGGGACTGAGGCGCTTCATTCACGGTCTGCGCGGCCACTACGGTCGGGGGTTCGAATCCCCCCTCGGGCATGGATATTTGTGCCGTCCTAGTTCGTAAGTAGTTCATAAGTAGTTTGTGTGTTTAGGGACTGATGACCCCGTAGTTAAGTCCCATAAGCTTAACAAACATTTGAACATTTGAACATTTGAATATCAGATGGAGCCCATGGAGAATAGAACCCTTTGATCTCATTTGATATGTAGATGCTTGTGTCCGTTTAGAACTGAATTCGTCGATGCTGATGGTGAGAAGCACACAACCATTTTCACTCAAATTGCATGGAAATATGTGATGGTATCCTCTGCACAAATCCAGTTCATGCAGCTTAAGGAGAGTAGAAACCTGTGATCTAAATGTTCAAAGGTTTGTTAAGGTTAAGGGACTTAACTGCGGGGTCATCAGTTCCCAAACTTACAAACTACTTAACTAGCTCATACGAAAGACGACATAAACATCCATGCCCGAGGGGAGGATTCGAACCCCTGACCGTAGCGGCCGTGCAGAATGTGTCCGACGCGTCGCAGACCGTTCGGTCACAGCGGCCAGCCACCTGTGGTCTCATTTGGGTGTTGGATGCTCGTGATCACATTGACCTAAGTTCTTTGATGCCGATGACAGGAAGCACAATTCGCAGTGTCCTCCAAAGAACGGAACCTTTGCCCCTGGCAGTGCAGAGAGTTCAGGGTCGATGTGGAGGGGTGTGGTCTGCTCCGTTGACATGCCGAATATAAGCAATACGTTACTGCAAAGTTCGTTGGCCTGATACAGCAACACTGAATCCCTATTTGAATTGAAAAGCAGTCTCTGTTGCGATTTCAATACTTATTACTTTTAGAGCGTGCCGCATCATAAGAATATTGTAACAGGGAAAATTTAAATAAAATATGCCAGTTTCATGATGTGGACCTATCCACTACAATAACAACAGGGAACAATTAATTGGTGGCATGAACATACCTCAGAAATAGCTGGATGGCATTAGTTGTATAATGACACGGTTTCCTTTCCCCAATATTATCAGAGAACATTTTGTATTTTTATATTATTTCGGCATGTTAAAATAATTATGTATGAAAGTCAGAGATAGAAAATTTAGGAACAACACTTTCAATTTTTTTGTAAGAAAGATGACACTCTTGCTTTGTACTTCGTAGCGATAGCATCATGCAGACGGGAGCTGTACTTTATTATTTTTATGTGGCCGCTGTTATGTACTTTCAGGTAAATATATGTGCTGTGCGCGTATCTTAAATTTATAAATAAACCCCACCTCTCACTTAAATTCGCACTAATGAATTTTCATTAATAATTTTGGCCTATCCTCACTCCGCCCATAATGTCTTTTTCAGCCTTGTTGAATCACCGCAACAATGGATGGCACAGTTTTTTTGGTTAATATTGAATGGTGATATTTCGTGTAGCCTGCCACTCTTGTTTCAAAATTTATTCCATAATATTATCATTTACCGGCAATAGAATCTGCAGTCGATTTTCTTGTAAATTTTTAGAAGTCCTATGTGTTTGACTTACGTAATATTCCTATCGGATTTATATCATGTCACTTATCTTACTTTACGGTTTGCTACACGAGTCGTAGTTTGATATTGACGAACTGCCATCCACTGTTCGGCCCGTTATCGTATTATTAAAATTTCATTTACAGCCAAATTTCAACCACCGATGGATCTATTGTTAAAGGTAACTGCTCGTCGATTCTTTTTGTAATGTTCTGCCTGCACAACACTCCACCGTTAATTAGCTTTCATTTAAATGCATGTAATAATTTTTCCAAATTTGTTCCCCGTAATTTACTGATTGGGATCTTTCATAGCTTCTAAATTCAAAACTCTTCCTTCTGTAAATTTGTTAATCTCAAAAATTAATAGCCAGGCTGGAACATTATAGTTGGTATTAAAATACACCATAGTCAGTGTTTTAACCTAGATAAAATCCGAGGACATAATCAGTCCAAAAGCATTGTCAAGTGTTAAAAGAGTTGGGGCAAAATTCCTAATACGGAAGTTAGGGAATTAAAAACAATCGTGAAGTGAATGGACAGTGGTAAGCAGAACGGTGTAGAGATGTATAACTTACCATATCAGCAGCATTGTGTTGGATAGGTCCGCGTTCACAGAATGAATATAGATAGATCACATAAGCATTTTTACTGCGCGGACAGTTGACAGTCAAGTGAGCTGAGGATTCGAATTATAGGGAACGCCGCAAAGGTGCGCTGATTAAAACTTGAGCGGTTAAATTTGAATGCTAAAATCGACCAACATGTTACAAATTATTAAAGGATGGAGGTAATAACATTGGATAGTAGTGATGAAGTATAAAAATACTTCTAAAGCAGAATGGATGACAGTAATATTGATAATTTATGTATAATTTATATTATAAATAATATAGCCGCTATATGAAAATTAATTATAAATGTATCCAGTCACAGAACGCTAAAAAACAAATATGGTTAAAAAATGTAGAATAAGTGGTGTGAGCTGAGTGCTGGTTAATTTATAAAATCAAGCTCAAGCGAACACGACAATTTAGTGGCGAAGGAGGGGGCGGGTTGTTAAAAGGGGAGGGGGAGGGGAGTCGGGAGTTGCGACTAACAATAAAATCAGGTAGCATTTTGTAAAGCTAACATCATTATGTCATAACATTACTGATTTTTACTTGTCAGTTGGTCAATATAAAGAGAGAAAACCTATATTCTTATGATTTAATGTCAACGTTATAAAAAAAAAAAAAAACTTGATGTCGTAAAATAAAGGGGGCTGCTGCGCAAATTATCCTCTGAATATGTACGGCAGAACTGATGTTAAATATAGTGAGGTGTCTACTTAAAATTAATCTATCTGTACATCAATCTTGTCACTCTCAAAAAAAAAAAAAAAAAAAAAAAAAAAAAAAAAAAAAAAAAAATGCTATCTTCGTTACAGAGTCAGTGACAGTCATCTTACTAGGAAAATACATGGATATCGGATTTTAGAATTTTTTGATATTTATGGTTTCATGAAGTTCAGAACTCAAATAACAATTATACAAAACCAACTCAAAAATTTTTTTCGAGAAAATCGAATCTGAAGTTTTGCTAGTATGCGTAAGTCAAATCATTTAGTCAATTGCAGTATCAGTCGGAGTAGCTCAGGTGTCAGAATTCTGGCTTTACAACTCTAGGCTCGGTGGTAAGAATCGTGCCACAACAGACGTTTTATTTTCTTTTGTTGTGTTCGAATACTTACACAATTTTAATATCTAATGGTAATTTTTACAAAAATTTTTGTCGATTCGTAATTTTCTATATTTTATAAAAGGTTGTTAATAATGATAGTTTCAATAAAAAAACCATAAGTTATGTTTTTTAGAGAATTGGCTTCACTATTAGTTGACGACGGTAGTCCTTGACTGTTCAGTTTGCGGAGAGCTAAGATGCTGTTTTTGGAAAGTCATTTCCATAACTACTAATGGCTTTCGAAGCAGCTAACTTACTCCATTATCCTTTTAGATGGCGACAAGGTTTTCAGCTCGTCTACGTACATATAAACAATAACTGGCACAACTGATGGAATTAGAGATCCCAAAATGTTTTATATGAAGTAGAAAACAAAACAAAAAATATTTGTTACGGCGGGATTCGAATCACTGACTCTCTGGTGGTGAAGTCAGAACGCTACCACCTTAGCTACACCGACTTCAGCTTCTGTAATAACTGGTACTTACCTGTAATTGCAAACTTCAAAGCCCATTTTCTCGAGAATTTTTGAGAGTTACGTCGAATGGCTTTCGATGATTGAAATTCAAGTTCTGAACTTCACGTTGCATAAATATAAAGACATTCTAGAATCCGATAACCATGCGGTCTCGTTGTTACAGAGAAAGAGAGAGAGAGAAAGAGGGGGAGAGAGGAAGGGGGGGGGGGGGTGATTAGCTCATGAAGATGTTGAGGATCAGAAGCACATGATCAGGATTTTGAATGCTTGTAACCACGTAGAATTGAGATCCTTGATGCTGGTGGTGACAGATGCGTTCAGGAGTATGCAGGCTCTTTTGGAACTCTTGAATTCCTGAAATTATGAATATTAAAAAAAACAGAAGCTATATTTTTATGATTTAATGTCAACATTATAAAAAGCTTGATGTCGTAAAGGGGCCTGCTGCGCAAATTATCCTCTGAATACGAGTGGGAGAACTGATGTTAAATATCATGAGGTATCTTCTTAAAAATAATTTATCTACACATTAATCTTGGACCTTAATAAATAAATAAAATAAAAGTATAGTCAAATTTGGATTTTGGAAGCTTGTAATCACATAGAATTGAGATCCTTGATGCTGGTTCCAGTGGCGGACCAAGGCTGTCGGAGGTCCGGGGCGGCAGCAATACAAAATGAGCCCCTCCCCCTCCTGTGTACTTGAAAGTACATGTATTACTACGTACAAAAAAGTGACTTTAGAGATTTGGAGCCCCCCCCCAGTATGAGAGACAGTTAGGAAGGAACACCTGTGGAGATTTTGAGACCACACAAAATGCAGCCAATGACGCTAAAAAATATGGTAAAGGTGCTTTCGAAGCATTTGGAGCCCCAGAAGAAGAGAGGACCAGGACAGTCTGAAAAAAATATATCTTTGCGGATTTGGAAACCCCAAAACAAAAAGTCAGTGGCACACCAGAAAAAGGTACTTTTGGGCATTTGGGAAGAGTCTCGGGACAGTCTGAAGAAAATACCTTTGGAGATTTGGAGACACTAGAACAAGAAAACAATGGCAGTCCAAAAAAAAAAAAAAGTAAAGGTGCTTTTGAGGCATTTGGAGGCCCGGAAGACAAGAGGCCCAGGACAGTCTGAAAAGAAAAATACATTTGCAAATTTGGAAGCCTCAAAACAAAAAAGCCAGTGACACACCAGAAAAAAGGTGCTTTCAGGCATTTGGAGGCCCCCCATGAGGAGAGGCCTGGGACAGTCTGGAAAAAAAAATACCTTCGGAGATTTGGAGACGCCAGAACAAGACACCAATGGCGTTCCAAAAACAAAAACAAAAAGTAAACGTGTTTATGAGGCATTTGGATGCCCCGAAGACAAGAGGCCCAGGACAGTCGGAAAAAAATACCTGTGCAGATTTGGAAGCCCCAAAACAAAAAGCCAATGACACACCAGAAAAAAAGGTGCTTTCAGGCATTTGGAGGCCCCCCATGAGGAGAGGCCTGGGACAGTCTGAAAAAAAAAATACCTTTGGAGATTTGGAGACGCCAGAACAAGACACCAATGGCGTTCCAAAAACAAAAACAAAAAGTAAACGTGTTTATGAGGCATTTGGATGCCCCGAAGACAAGAGGCCCAGAACAGTCAGAAAAAAATACCTTTGCAGATTTGGAAGCCCCAAAACAAAAAGCCAATGACACACCAGAAAAAAAGGTGCTTTCAGGCATTTGGAGGCCCTCCATGAGGAGAGGCCCGGGACAGTCTGAAAAAGATTCATTTGGAGATTTGGAGACACCAGAACAAGAAACTAATGGCGCTGCAAAAACAAATACAGAAAGTAAAGGTTCTTCGAAGTCTCTGCGGGTTTTCTGTCGGATAATAAAATCAAACTGATTCAATATTTCGACGGTACAGCTGTCCGCCATCTTCAGGAAACTGCTGCTGCTGAGTCCCGCTGACTCCCAGCGGGACTCAGCAGTTTCCTGAAGATGGCGGACAGCTGTACTATCGAAATATTGCATCAGTCTGATTTTATTATCCAGCAGAAAACCAGCAGAGACTTCGAAGATTTGTCACGCCGGGAAAGCCTATGCAGTTACAGAAAGTAAAGGTGTTTATGAGGCATTTGGAGGTTCCCCGAGGAGCCCCCCTCCCCCCACCCGCCGTCCCCTTAGTCCGCCACTGACTGGTGTTGACAAGTGGGTTCAGCAGTGTGCAGCCCTTTTGGAGCTGGGGGCCCTCAGAGGGGCGCCAGGTGGCAGTAGTGCTCCAGCCAGTGGGCGCACTTGCGCCGGGCGCGCTCCGCCTCCAGCCAGGGCACGGGCGGCGCCAGCGCCGGCCACAGCGCGGCGCCGCAGTCGCTGCCGGCCGCGTCCAGCAGCCAGTCGTGGCCGGGCGGCGTCAGCCGGAAGAGCGCGCCCGACTCCGCGTCCGAGTCCGGCTCCGGCGGCCGCAGCAGCCGCCACAGGCTGGCGCCGCTGCTGCTGTCGCTGCCCGAGCTGCGCGTGCGGGGCGAGTAGGGCGCCAGCGCCGCTTCCGACGCGCGGCTGCCCGAGGAGGGCGAGCGGTCCGGCCGCAGTGCGTGCGGCACGGGTCGCGGTGGAGGGGGCGGCCGCCACCACGGCTCCCTGCACCACAGACGACACCATGGGCTCAAGGCAGGTCCGGAATATATACAGGGCCAGGCTGCTAAATTACAACGTCACTACGACGGAAGAGTTCATCGAGTGGTGCCAGCGTATTGAAGAGAAGCGACAAAGATGGGATGGACGAAAGAAGTATCACAGGCTCCCCAATGTAGTACCTATCGCCGTTGTAGAAGACCACCATGACTTTTATTTCTTTGTAATTAACATTTCCAGAATCTTCTACATGTTTCTTATGGTCACTTGTAATTTCTACTTGTTTCTTATGTTAACTATTCTTCTAATTTCTGGTACATTCTGTCTGTGTATAAATAGCAGAGCACTCTGACTGAGAGGCAGTCAGTGCTTCGTGTAAGTTTCATTTCGTAATAAAACTGTTTTCACTGTAATTTCTGTTGACAACCCTGCCTTCAAAGTCAAGCCTGCTTCCATTTCAACGTGACATTGTTTGGTGGAGGCGCCGGGTGCACCGTGCAACAGCTGCATCTCCGTGGCTCCGATTAGGCAACGTAAAAGCCATCGCTTACACGGACCAAAACCGGAATACAAGGGATATACCGAGTACATCCTTCCGAAAGTCCGTATTATCAGAAGAACCATGGACACAAAACCAGCGGTAAGCCAGCTACACATCAGACACCCATTGGTGTTCTCTGGAGATGCTGGACAGGACCCCAACAAATGGCTAAAAGGGTTCGACCGAGTCGCCAAGTACAACAGGTGGGATCATACGATGTGCTTGGCCAACGTTTATTTCTACCTGGACGGAACAGCCCAGCAATGGTTTGAAAACAATGAAAACAAGTTGAATGACTGGGAGACATTCCAGGAGGAACTGAAGAAGACGTTTGGAGACTGCCAGCGACAAATCCGCTCGGCGGAAGAACAACTGAAGAACTGGGCCCAACGACATACAGAATGTTTTGGCCTTGTGTAATATGGTCAATCTGAATAGGACTGAGGCTGACAAAATCACACACCTAATGAAGGGTATAGCAGAACACATGTACCAAGCTCTTCTGATGAAAGACGTCGCTACGACGGAAGAGTTCATCAAGTGGTGCCAGCGTATTGAAGACAAGCAACAAAGAAGGGATGGACGAAAGAAGTATGACAGGCTCCCCAATGTAGTACCTATGACCGTTGTGGAAGACCGCCACGACTTTGCTTCTCTCATACAACATATTGTGAGAGTAGAATTTCAACAATTTACGACAGCCGGCACTGTCAGACCGAGCGAGCATCAGATTATGGCAGTGGATGTAAGCCCTATAAGTCACGAGGGAGCCGACACTGCTGAGGAAGAGGTATTTCAGACAATAGCTCCTGTCTGCCCCACCAGTCATACCCGACTTGAAGAATGGCTCACCTGCTATGACTTACGCCACAGCCACCAAATGGCAGCCTATGAACCGACCGACGCGACCACAACCGATTCCCCCGGCAACTGTGACGCTACACAGAAGAACAGACGTCTGGAGGACAGATGACAACACACCACTGTGTTTCCACTGTGGGCGCCCTGGACATGTCGTACTCTACTGCAGAGAGAGAACGCGGGTATTCGACATTTATTTTGCCGCAAGACGTCAGCCATCAGAGCAGTTCTATCTCATGAAGTCACCTGTTGAAGAGATCAGTTGACCTATGGGAAGAAGCCCATCGCCGTACCCTGGACGAGGTCGCTCCCCGACGCGCCGCAGCCGTTCACCGTCGCTGTACAGAGGTACCAGCCGCTCCCCTAGCCGCCGCGCCCAGGAAAACTAAGCGAGGCGACCATCTACAGAGGTGAGGCCGCCACAGATGAAAATCCTCCATGGATGACAGTCGCTAAGATGTCGGTAAAACTCATCAACGTCATAATCGACAGCCAACCTGTCCAGGCATTGTTTGATTCAGGAGCTTCTTTCTCTGTATTGTCTGATAATTACCGCCGCACACTAAAGAAGACAATGTTCTGTGATACTGGGGCAACTGTACTGAAGGTCGCAAATGAAAAGTACGTCCAGTCAGCAGGAACGTGTGTCGCAAGAATAACCATCAACAACAGGACCCAGCCGTGTGAATTCGTCGTTTTAACAGAATGTAGTCATAATGTCATCCTCGGATAGGACCTCCTTCAGGCATCCGAAGCTATCATTGACTGTGGAAGATCTAAGCTGCAAATTGAGGAAATCGTTCCAACGGGTACATGTAATACAGAATTTTCTGGGAAGTTATTTGCCGTTTACAATGTGATGATCCCGCCGTTGACAACGAGAACAGTTGCAGTCACAAACACAGATGACTGGTTAAACTGTGAAGTACTTGTTGATAGTAAAACGTTTATCAGGCTCACCAAATAAATTTACATACCAGCGGCTATCATAAGCACTACCGGTAGTCGAGGAGAGATTTGCATCATTAATTATCATGAGCAGTCACAACTTATCCCCAAAGGAAGTGTATCTGGACAGCTGAACCAATCCAAGACGGTGAGCTGAACGTCATCAACAATGACTCGTGCTCTGCCGTTAGTACAGACAACACGCTGGAAAAACAACCGTGGAACTGCCAATAGGGCCCGGACTGACCAAGGAACAACGCCTGCGGGTGTTAGTTATACTACGCAAATTTTCGGGTGCATTCACACCTCAGCAGGGGAAAAGTCGGACGAAACGGCCCATGACGAAAACACCGTATCAATACCAGGGATGATCCTTTAACCAGCGTTCGTATAGAGAACCGCCAGCCGAAAAGACGGATAAATTTAATTGTAAGAAACCATGCAAAAAACCATGGCTTATTAAAGGCATAAAAATATCGTGTAACCGAAAAAGGGAACTATATTTGTCCGCAAGAAAGATTAATAACCCAGAAAAAATAAAATGTTATAAAAACTACTGTGCTACATTGAGAAAAGTTA
This sequence comes from Locusta migratoria, assembly GCA_026315105.1. Lineage (NCBI taxonomy): Eukaryota > Metazoa > Arthropoda > Insecta > Orthoptera > Acrididae > Locusta > Locusta migratoria. The sequence continues at coordinate 984,633,987 of CM048744.1, read as the reverse complement.
TTAAAAAATCAAGAAGCATGTGCATCATGTCTGAGATTAGCTCCTCTGATAATAAAATTAAAACAATTTGGAATATTATTAAAAGGGAGACAGGGCAACCAAGAGCAGAGGAATAGGGTATTACCATCAAAACAAATGAAAACTTTATTAACGAAAAGTCAGAAGTTGAAAATATTTTTAATGATTACTTTTTAAATGTTGTAGAGAAAATAGGATCTAAATGTACGTTAGAAGGAGCAAGACAATTAATGGAAGAGGCCATACCCACACAATTTGATACAATTGAAATTCCACCCATCTCTCCTTCAGAAATTAGGAAAATAATAAACTCTCTCAAGAGTAAACGGACATATGGAATTGATGGCATTTCCAGCAGGGTATTAAAAACTTGTTCCCAGGAGATAAGTAGGTCATATTTTTAATAGCTCATTAAAGCAGGGTATTTTCCTGGATAGACTGAAATATGCTGTCGTTAAACCTTTGCATATAACAGGGGATGCATCCGATGTCAACAACTATCGCCCCATTTCACTTCTGACAGCTTTATCCAAAATTTTTGAAAAAGTTATGTATTCTCGAGTTGCTTCACATGTTAGTAAAAATAAAGTTCTAACAAAATGTCAGTTTGGTTCTCAAAAAAGCTTTTCAACTGAAAATGCTATATATACCTTCTCTGGTGAAATATCAAAATTCTTTGAATAACCGAACATCACCAGTTGGGATTTTTTATGATCTCTCAAAGGCTTTTGATTGTGTAAATCATGGGATTCTTCTAGATAAGCTTAAGTATTGTGGTATGAGTGGGACAGTGCACAAATGGTTTAAATCATACTTAACTGGAAGAGTGCAGAAAGTTGAAATAAGCAGTTCACATGATATAGATGAAACAATTCTTTTTTCTAACTGGGAAGTTATCAAAAATGGGGTCCTACAAGGTTCAGTCTTGGGTCCTTTGCTCTTCTTTATATAAATTAATGACTTGCCATTCAACATTCTCGAAGATGCTAAGCTAGTACTTTTTGCTGATGATACAAGTATAGCTATCACACCTGACTAAACAGAAATTAACCGATGAAATTGTAAATGATATCTCCCAGAAAGTTATTAAGTGGTTCTCTACAAATGGACTCTCATTAAACTTTGATAGAATCCAGTATATACAGTTTCATACAGTAAATTTCGACTTTGAACATAAATCTGTAGCTAATGTAGAATATTCAAAATTTTTAGGTGTTTGCATTGACGAGGAACTGAATTCGAAGAAACTTATTGAAGATCTCCCGAAACGTTTGAGTTCAGCTACTTCTATCAGAGTCATTGCAAAATTTGGTGATATACATCTCAGTAAATTAACTTACTACTATTTTCATTCACTGCTTTCATATAGGATCATACTCTGGGGCAATTGAACATTGAGTAAAAAAGTATTCATTGCACAAAAGCGTGTAATCAGAGTAATTACTGGAGTCCACCCAAGAGCATCCTGCAGACATTTATTTAGGGATCTAGGGATCCTTACTGTAACTTCACAATGTATATTCACTCATGAAATTTGTTATTAACAATCCAACCCAATTCAAAATTAATAGCACTATTCAAGGTTAAATCTAACTTTGGCACAGAAAGGGGTGAATTATGCTGCCACAAAAGTCTTTGGTCACTTACCAAGTAGCATCAAAAGTCTGACAGATAGCCAACTAGTATTTAAAAAGAAATTAAAGGAATTTCTGAATGGCAACTCCTTCTATAATGTAGATGAACTTAAAAAAATTGAAAATAAAAAAATCCTTAAAATATTGATTGTCAAGTATAGACAACATTTACTAAACTGACACGTTCCACATCATTACGAAATGTCGTATATATGATCTGTGGAACAAGTATTAATCTAATCTCATCTAATTCGGGAGGAAGTGGAGAAGATGTTGCATGATGACATTCAACCATTGGAGAGTACTTGGTCATCTCCGGTAGTCCTCGTAAAGAAGAAGGCGATTCTGTGTCGACTATCGGCGGCTGAACAGAATCACAAAGAAAGATGTCTACCCACTGCCGCGTATTGACGACACATTAGACTGCTTGAAAGGAGCCACACACTTCTCAACTATGGACATGCAGATAGGTTACTGGCAAATCGAGGTTGACGAAGCTGACAGGGAGAAGACGGCTTTTGTTACACCTGACGGCCTCTATGAATTCAAAGTAATGCCATTTGGATTATGTAATGCTCCAGCCACATTCGTACGCATGATGGGCAACTTGCTTCGACACCTTAAGTGGACGACGTGTCTCCGCTATTTAGATGACATTGTCGTTTTCTCGAAAACATTTGAATAGCATCTGAGTCGCCTGTCAACTGTGTTGAAGTGTGTTCAGGCTGCAGATCTCCGCCTCAATCCAAAGAAGTGCCTCTTCGTCGCCAAAGAGATAAAAATCCTGGGGCACCTAGTCAACGGAGATGGTGTCCGTCCTGATCCAGATAAAGTAAGAGCAGTCACAGAATTTCCAACTCCTCATCACATTCGAGATGTGAGAAGTTTTCTCGGGCTGTGCTCATACTACCGACGTTTCATAAAAGGATTTTGTAACAAGGCACGCCCATTACAAGAACTTCTGCAGGGAGACGCCAAATTTTACTGGGATGAGACAAAAGAAAGAGCTTTCTGAGCACTTAAGGAGGCTCTAACTTCCGCACCAGTACTAACCTTGTACGACGAGAATGCAGAAACGGAACTTCACACAGACGCCAGTGGCTATGGGATTGGTGCAGTGCTTGTACAAGTTCAGGAAGGTGCCGAAAATGTGATAGCCTATGCGTCAAGAGTATTCTCAAAGACCGAGATAAACTACTCTACAACTGAAAAAGAATGTCTCGCAGTTATCTGGGCTATCAACAAGTTCCGGCCGTATTTATTCGGCAAACCATTCACCGTCGTGACAGATCACCATTCTTTGTGTTGGCTCATTAGCTTGAAGGATCCATCAGGTCGAATAACAAGATGGGCACTAAGACTCCAAGAGTACGATGTCACAGTGGTATTCAAGAACGGACGCAAACACAAGGATGCCGACTGCCTTTCGAGGAATCCATTAGTGGAACACGACAGCATGAATGAAATTTCATCCCTCACTGAATTAGGTAACGTTACAGCTGAACAGAGAAATGATCCAGCACTATTAAAAACTATAGAGGCCTTTGGGAAAGGAGAACCGACCAATGGAGAGTTCCAACTTATAAATGGGACATTGTATAAGAGCAACTACGATCCACTGGGCCCCAAATGGCTACTGGTTGTTCCAGCTCATCTCCAACCAGCTATTCTCAAATATTTCCACGATGCTAGAATATCCGGTCATCTGGGATTCGTGAAGACCCTAGACAGAATCAGACACAGGTATTACTGGAAAGGTCGCTACCGATCTGTCAAGCACTATGTGAGTCACTGTAAAGAGTGCCAGTAACGGAAGCATGTGCCGCAATTACCTCCTGGACATCTCGTACCGATTCCACCTGCAGCAGCTCCATTCCACCGAGTTGGGATCGTTTTTTTAGGGAGGTTCCTGAAGTCGACAACCGGCAACCGTTGGATAATAGTCTGCACTGACTACCTCACACGCTACGCTGTCACCAAACCTGTGCCGACTGCAGAAGCTGTGTGTTTACAGCAAAGACGTTGTAAAAATAACCAGACTCCCTGACGGCGCTGCTGTCGCGGGATAATTTGAACCTTCGCCCGGCCGCCATGGTAGTGGCAAGCGTCACATCAATACCAGGGTTGTTAGCAGGTAAACCGTGTATTACATAGCTACTGCGGGATATATACACAATTGATAGTCACCTCTGTGTTGTTTGACTACTGCAGTGCACATGAAGCACGATGGTGAAGAGTTGCTCGGCGTTTAAATGCATAAATAAATTTAAGGAAGGGATAAAAAGATCAAATACTGTCTTGCCATTTATATTTCTGAGGAATACATGTAGTCCTACTACTTGTGTTACTCTTGCTTAACAGGCTGTTAGTCAACACAATATAGCATTGAATGAAATAAATAACATGCTTTTACAATACTGGCAGCTCTTAAAAAGGAGCTACTTTAGGCAGTACTGGTGGACAGGAAGTTCAAAAAGTTGCATTTTATGATTGTGTAAAATAACTATTGGTGTCACGAAATTAGTTGCCTCACAGCAGTTCGAATTTTTGTTTATGAAACTAATATTAGCAACTTGTAATGCAGAATTGAAAAGTAATCTGCTTTACCTATAGGTATAACAACTGAAAGGTGTTTGCAGACCTGTGTATAGTTCCATATATGAACGGCACATAGCCACAGTGAATGCACATTTTGAAGTTCAACCCTGTGACGATAGTTGCTGACTTTTGAGCAGTTCACTCTGCTATAAGGTATGTGACTTACAGCATTAAAAATGCTAATTTTCTTGCTAGATACCTATTGCTACTGTTAGATGCCTTTGTTAAGAAAACGTTATGGGATACTTCGTGTTCTTAAAACAATTTAGTAGTGGCTGATTGCTGTATTCAGAACGTAAGAAGCTATTTTTCAGTTATGTATCTGATGGCATATTTCACTTTCACGATCGATTTTTAACATTAGCTGTTTCAGTCAACCCTGTTTGATTTTTTGATGCTATGAGAAGTGTAAATATTGGAGAATACGGCATTAAAGCAGAGACGTAAAGTGTGACACTCTTCCGAAATTAATGTTTGTACAAAAGTTTCACAATCGTAGATTATACTGAGCGTGTGGCAAAACATCGTGTCTGACGATAAATTCCTTTCATATGCTGCTCTTAGAACGCAAGAAAAGTACATGTTATAGTTCGGTTTCGTTAGGAAGAGGAAACGCTTTGGCCAATTTCTACACCGTATGTGTAATATATTTACACACAACCGATAGTTGGTGTATAATCAAGGAGTGTGAAGCTGTTTCGTAGTTATATATTTCAATTAGACATCATTTTCGCGACTTAACTCAAATGAATACTCTCTCCAATCAAAAGAATCTTACGCACATTTAAAGTTGGCGCGGAAGTTTGCCACCACAATGGCCGCCGCGGCGCTCTTCAATTTGTCCGCTGTTCGCAGTCGGCCGCTTACGGGATTGTGGGGGCTTGGTTTACAGCAGCCCGGTACGTCACAAAATGTTCAAATGTTTGTATAGTCTATGGGACTTAACTACGGAGTTATCACTCCCTAAACTTACAAACTACTTATGAACTAACTAAGACTAAGGACGGCACAAATATCCATGCCCGAGGAGGGCTTCGAACCCCCGACCGTAGTAGCCGTGCAGACCGTGACTGGAGCGCCTCAGTCCCCTCGGCCACCGCGGCCGGCGGTACGTCACAGCTGGACATGCAAACAAGAAATAACAGAGGCGCCAGCACAACAGCTGACATCCTCAAATGTTCAAATGTCTGTAAATCTATCGGACCAAACTGCGTGGTCATCAGTCCGTAGCTTATATCATCATCATCATATCATTAGAGACTGATTACGCCTTTCAGCGTTCAGTCTGCAGCATAGTACCTCTAATAAAATTCCTCCCTGATCCCCTATTCAATGCTAACATTGATGCCTCGTCTGATGTTACGCCTTTTACTTCAAAATCATTCTGCACCGAATCGAAGTAATTCATTCTTGGTCTACCTCGACTTCTCTTACCCTCCACTGACGAGCTCATGAGTCTCTTAGGTATGCTGATCTTCATATCATAAACCTTGCACCTCTGATCGAGCTCTGAAATATTAGTTTGCAACCTTTCAATCGAATCGGCCATTACAACTAAGTCATCCGCATATGCGAGACTGCTTATTTTGTTTTCACCTACTTTAATCCCACCCTGCCAGTCTACTGTTTTCAACATATGATCCATGAATAGTATGAACAACAGTGTTGACAGGTTACAGCCTTGTCTTACCCCTGAAACTACCCTGAACCATTAGCTTAATTTACCATCTACTCTAACTGCTGCCTGGCAGTCTACGTAAAGCCCTTTAATTGCCTGCAGAAGTTTGCCTCCTATGCCATATTCTTGAAGAACTGCCAGTAGCTTCCTCCTGGGGACACGGTCATAAGCCTTTTCCAGATCTATGAAACATAGATACAATTCCCTGTTCCACTCATAGCACTTTTCCATTACCTGCCGTAAGCTAAAGATCTGGTCATGACAACCTCTAAGAGGCCTAAACCCACACTGATTTTCATCTAACTTGTCCTCAATTAATACTCGCACTCTCCTTTCAACAATACCTGAGAAAATTTTGCCTACAACGCTAATTAAAGAGATACCTCGATAGTTGTTACAATCTTTTCTGTTTCCACGTTTGAAAATTGGCGTGATTACCGCTTTCGTCCAGTCGGACGGAACCTTTCCCGATTCCCACGCCTTTTCAATTATCCTGTGTAACCATTTGAGACCTGATATTCCACTGTATTTGACTAGTTACGGCTTAATTTCATCTACCCCAGCCGTTTTATTGCACTGTAATCTACTGACCATTTTCTCGACTTCCTCAAATGAGATCCTGTTTCCATCGTCGTTCCTATCCCATTCTACCTGAAAATCTGATACATCATTGAACGTTTCACCTACGTTGAGCAATTCAACAAAATATTCCCTCCATCTGCTCAAGGCATCAACGGGATTGACTAGCAGCTTTCCTGACCTGTTCAAAACACTTGTTAATTCCTTCTTCCCTCCCTTTCGAAGATTGCTAATTATGCTCCAAAATGGTATTCCCGCGGCTTGGCCGAGAGATTCTAGCTTGTTTCCAAAGTCTCCCGTGATTTCTGCTTGGATTCTGCAATTATCCGTTTGGCTTTGTTTCTTTCTTCAACATAACTTTCTCTGTCTGCCTGATTTCTAGTATGGAGCCATTTTTGATATGCCTTATTTTTCTTTTTACAGGCTGCCTTGACTGTGTCATTCCACCAGGCTGTCTGCTTCTTCCTACCTTTACACACTACTGTTCCAAGACATTCTCTAGCTGCTTCCAGTAGTGTGTCCCTGTACTTTGACCATTCCTCTTCCAGTGACTGTAAATCATTACATTCAACTAACTGGTACCTTTCCGAGATCATTGTTATGTATTTGTGCCTAATTTCCTTGTCTTGAAGCTTCTCCACTCTTATCCTTCTACACATGGACCTGACATTCAGTTCTTTTGGCTTCACAAAACCATACAAACTACTTAAACCAACCTAAGGACAACACACACACCCATGCCCCGGGGAGGACTGGAACCTCCGCAGCGAGGCGCTTTAGACCGCTCGGCTACTCCACCGCGGCTGACATCCCCGAGGAAGGCGGTGACCACAGTAACGACAACACCAGCGAACCCCCACTGCTGGATGACAACTTCAGGACGCGGCAACTAATTTGCATAAAAGCAGCCCGGATATTAACACAAACAGCGTGCTTACCGATGTCGTAGCTTCGTCTTCTCCATCGAAAGTACACGAAGAAGCAGCACGGAAGTCTGATGACGAAAGGCCAAGCCCAACCCCTCAGCCGTCAAAAAAAAGTTCAAATGTTTGTTAAGCTTAAGGGACTTAACTATGGGGTCATCAGTCCCTAAACTTACAAACTACTTATGAACTACCTACAACTAAGGACGGCACAAATATCCATTCCCGACGGGGGGATTCAAACCCCCGACCGTAGTGGCCGTGGAGACCGTGACTGAAGCGCCTCAGTCCCCTAGGCCACCGCGGCCGGCCCTCAGCCGTCAGAAAGTAAACGAAAAAAATCGCACTGGCGTGTTTTACGGCCCACTTTAGATTTGTAGCTTTATAAGTTTTTGCAAACATTTTGGACCAAAATAATAACGTAAACAATAAAAAATTAATAATAAGAGTGTCTGAAACCCTTTTAGGAAAAAAAACTGATGCTAATATGGCATTTGTAGACACTAGATTTTCATTTATCGTACGAAGAACGATGTGTTTTCGTTAATTCTTCAGTGCGCTATTGCTTTGAAATGACAATGTGTAAGTTACAATAAGAAAATCATCAAATACGCAACGCAAGATGGCGTATGCCAGAGAGAGTTGTGGGCGAGGAATGTCACGTGACATCTGCGAAGGACTGGTTTTCGTTAATTCAGAGGAGGGGGTCAAAACACTGTTATTTTTGCAAATATCTGTCAAACGATACGAGATATGAAAAAAAAAAACCATAAGAGAACAAAGCTGTAGAGAATCTTCTCCTCTACAAATTCGGTTATTCAATTTTAGCGTCAGATGAACGGTTTATATGCAATTAAAATTACATTACAAACAACGTTTTTGGCATTACTAACGTATTTCTTGCCCGAAATATTTGAAAAAGCGAGGGTCTGGTCTCTGGTAGCCAACAATTATGTCTGTAAAATTTGGTGCCGATCGGTTGAACGGTTCGACCTAAAAAGTGGGAACAAGTTACAGACAGACAGACATCATCAAATCGCCGTTATCTTTGCAAATGTCTCTGCAACGATGCAAGATATGAAAAAAAAGAAAAAAAAAAGAAAAAAAAAACCTTAACACAGCGAAGTTGTTGAAAATTTTCCCCTCTACCAATTAGATTATTCAATTTTCGTGTCAGATGAACGGTTCGTTTGCAATTACAATTACATTACTAACGGCTTTTTTTTGGTATTACTACCGTATTTTTTGTCCTAAAAATTTTACAAAGGGAGGTTCTAGTCTCTGTCGGCCTAACATTATGTCTGTACAATTTGGTGTTGATCGGTTGAACGGTTCGTCTTAAAAACGAGGAACACGTTACGGACAGACAGACAGACGGACAGACAGACATACATCCCAAAATCGCCGTTATTTTTGCAAATATTTCTGAAACGATACGGATCTGAAAAAACATAAGAGAGCAAAGTTGTAGAGAATTTTCTCCTCTACAAATTCGGTTATTCGATTTTCGTGTCAGGTGAATGGTTAAGTCGTTATTTTTATTTAAATTTCGAGCTGTCAAAAGACGATCGCAAAGGCCACTTATAGTGTTACTACCGTAACCTAAAGAGTGCCGATAGACAATTCTGAAACCGGACCTCTCAATTCCAATTCGAAGATGGACAGCTTGATGGATTGGGCTGTTAATGAACCTCAAAATTCCCAAACCACACACGACCATGACACAAACATATAAATTTATGTCTTTGAACATAAACAAAATAAAGGCAGAACTCAAAGTCGCGATGTTGAAGCAGTTTGAGGCGCTCCAGTCACGGTCTGCACGGCCACTACGGTCGGGGGTTCGAATCCCCCCTCGGGCATGGAAGTTTGTGCCGTCCTTAGGATTAGCTAGTTCATAAGTAGTTTGTACGTATAGGGACTGATGACCCCGCAGTTAAGTCCCATAATCTTTACAAACATTTGAACATTTGAAGCAGGTTATTTACGAATCCGAAGCTGATGTAGTTTTATTGCAGCAGGAGTACATTTCACGCCTCCATATCATTGGTTTTAATGCTATAGCCAATACTGCAAACAAAGAGGCTACGGACACTGCCGTTATGTCACGGGAGGGCATTCCAGTTAAAAAATATCGAAACGTTGCCATCCGGCAGAGGAATTGCTTGCCAAATTTTTGATGTCGTTGTCGTGAACTTTTATGCTCCATCCGGAACGACTCACAGAGTCCAAATAGCTAAATTTTGTAAAGGAGAACTGATATATTTGTTGCGACAGAACCCCACTAAATTAATAATTAGTGGTGACTTCAACTTTGTCCTCAACAAGAAAGATCAGGTTCGGAATTTTCACTTCTGCAGGGAACTGTACGATCTCGTGCAAAATTTGAAAATGAAAGATGCGTGGGAACTGAAATAGCCGACCTTAGTAAAGTTCACGTATTTCACTCCGACATCGTGTAGCCGCCTTGATCGGATGTATGTTTCGGAAAGTATCTGCAAATATTTATTAGATGCCGATGTCATCCCGGCTAGTTTGTCCGACCATTGTGCCCTTTCAGTTACGATGAACCTAGAAAAACAACCGTGCAAGCGGTACAGTTCACAGTGGTATCTTAATGTCTCACTTTTGAATGATAGTGAACGCGAAGACGTCATTCGTGTTACATGGACTAACTGCCTTAATAAATGTCACCACTATACAAGCAAGATAGCTTGGTGGAACTCGGTCATAAAACGGAAGATGCGTCAAACTTTAAAAACTTATGGATGGCAAAAGGCTCAAGACATTAAACGGACGATTGATTTCTACGAATCAGTCCTCAAATGTTTGAAATGTTTGTTAAGCTTATGGGACTTAACTACGGGGTCATCAGTCCCTAAACTTACAGACTACTTACGAACTACCTTATAGTAAGGACGGCACAAATATCCATGCCCGAGGGGGGATTCGAACCCCCGACCGTAGTGGCCGTGCAGACCGTGACTGGAGCGCCTCAGTCCCCGCGGCCACCGCGGTCGGCGAATCAGTCCTCAGGGAGACAAGACTCTACAAGAAATCAAACTAATTAAAGCCAAATTGATAAGTATAAAGCGTCAACAACTTGACGAAATCAAGATCAAGGCAAAAACCACTTCTCTCATAACAGACGAAGCTACATCGTTGTACCGCGTAATTAAACATCGCTTGAATCGTAGTCGAACGTTTATGGAAGGGCTCGACACGGAAGACGGGATTCATCTAACACATTAAAGAGACATTCTTGACGAGGGTCACAGATACTTAAGTGAATTAAACTCGCAACGTGATATCCATGACAACCGTGCCGACGAGATCATTCAAACACTCCCTCACGACAACACGCATGCAGCAACTGTGCGACTTTAGAAGAATTTTCCTCAGATGAAGCTCTAGATCTGATAACGTCCTCACCATCAAATAAAACCCCTGACCCTGACGGACTGCCGAAAGAATTTTATGTTCGATATTGGTCAATAATTGGCGAAACATTTACAGAAGTACTAAACGAGGTTATAAGAGGGTCCGAAAAAAAAAAAAAAAAAAAAATTAAATAAATAAATAAATAAATAAATAAATAAAATACTGGCAAACCTAGACAATTACCGTTCGCTAACGCTGTTAAATTTTGACTCCAAAACCTTCGCCAGGGCAATGATCAGCAGGTTGACACCCCTTATGAGGAAGGTGATTGCTACCCATCAGTCCTGCCTACCTGGACGCTCTATAATGACGCCCATCTCAGAATATAGAGACGTAATATCCCTAGCAGCGGTAACCAATGTCGAACTGGCACTTCTCTTTCTGTAGAGCTTTTGCCTGAGTCCGCCATGAATGTCTCAGACGGATAATGATACACTGTGGACTGGAAAACAGGGTTGATGATGTGGTGCAAAAGTTAATAACGGGTATCAAAACGAAAGTCAACGTAAATGGACAGCTCACACCACCGATTACGATAAAAGATAGAATACCACGAGAAAGTCCTCTGTCAATGCAGTTGTTTGTCTTATCCTTTATTACGCCAAATTAGCCACAAATTGATTGGTCTGCCCACAGTCGGAACACCCTGCATAGTCGGAGTCTATGCCGACATCTACATCTACATGGGATACTCTGCTAATCACATTTAAGTGCCTGGCAAACAGTTCATCCAACCACCATTATACTATTTATCTCCCATTCCATTCTAGAATAGCGCGCGGGAAGAAAGAACACCTGAATCTCTCTGTTCGAGCTCTCATTTCTCGTATTTTATTCTGATGATCATTTCTACCTATGTAAGTGAGAATCAACAATATATTTTCGCATTCGGAGGAGAATGTTGGCGATTGGAGTTTCGCAAGTAGGCCACACCGCAGCGATAAGCGCCGTTGTTGTAATGATTCCCATCCCAGATCCTGTATCATTTCCGTAACGCTGTCTCCCCTGTATCGTGACAATACGAAACGAGCTGCCCTTCTTTGGACTCTTTCGATGTCCTCTGTCAAACCCACCTGATAAGGATCCCACACTGGGCTGCAATATTCCAAAAATGGACAGACAAGCGTAGTGTATGCAGTTTCTTTTGTAGTTCTGTTGCCTCTTTTAAGGGTTCTGCCAATAAAACGCAGTCTCTGGTTCGCCTTTCCCATCTTCGGCTGCGGAAGACATCTTCAGAGGTAAAAGATGAGTTGGAACATTTACGATCCACCTTCCAGAAGGACGGTTATTCTACCAAAGAAATAGACAGAGCCCTTCGTCCCAGGGAGAAAGTTAATGCTAACACGAAACAACAACTGCGTAAGGGGAAAGTTTTTCTTCCGTTCATAAATAAGGTTATAGACCGTATTGGAAAAGTGCTGGACAAATATGGGGTAGAAACCATTTTCAGACCTACAAGGAAGATAAAAGAATATTTAAGATCTGCAAAAGATGTACGACATCCGTACCGGAACATGTATACCAAGATGGCAATCATGAAATTAAATTTAATGAGACTAGTGTCATCTCAAAAACTTTGCACTATCATGCGCGCACATATAGAGAAGCAATCGAGATCTATAAACATCGTAATAACTTTAACAGGAAAGAGGAAGCTGTTAAATTAGACAGATTTTGGACTTCTGCTTTACACCAGCGAAATGACAAGAATGTTGGCAATACCAGAGATAGTGTCGTATCAGACGTCACGTGATGTCTTGTGGCGCCCTCTACATTGCCTATATATACGGCGCTCCCTCAAGTTCTCATCGCAGTTCGCCATTCTACCTCTGAAGATGTCTTCCGCAGCCGAAGATGAAACGTTAGGGGAAAATTATATAAATCGACAATGGCTTATGAGCCCGGAAGTTTTAAATGAAGTTAACGCCGGCCGTGAAAGCTTACATTGTATGATCAGTATAATTGTGGTTCGAGAAACCCTCTGCCAGGCACTTAAATGTGATTTGCAGAGTATCCCATGTAGATGTAGATGTTAGTATATTGAGTGTTGTCCATTGGTCCTCTTGTCTTATGGCCTCGTATATTTGTTGTTGTGTGTGAGCGTGTACTTCTGGTGATGTATCTCTGAGGTGACTGTAGCTCCCGCAGAACAGGACAACCTGTTCGGGAGATGCCCTCTCCCCACATGTGCAATATGGTGTTTCTCTAAGAGTGACGCGGTGCAAGTGCGTAGGATAAGAGCCATGTCCTGACAAGAAATGAACCATGCCACGGCTGGTATAGTCATGTTTCATTCTTAGTCTCTCCGCTTTGTCGGGGAAGAATGAATGGACCCTCCGACTCATCACTTGCCTCCCATTCCTGCTGCCGGGAGTCAATTCTCCAGCGACTCAGACTTTTTTAAATTTTCCCTAGCCGAACCAGCAACTAAAATCACCAGGTCTAGTCTGCCCTTCTTCAACCAGTAAATCGCAGTCCGATATTTGATGATTATATCGATCAGGAAGATCCCCAGCACCACATACAATGCCTCCACTGAGGCCTTACCGCCGTAACGTTGGTGGCCAGCATCAGACTTGCTGCTTGTTGCAAAGCACAGTACTGATTCGAGAAATGAACAGTGGTAAATCCGTGTAACTGGCAAAGAAATATTGTTCTGTTCTGTGTTTAGCCTTGCCAGTTTGTGTGGAATTTTTTCTGCCTTTTCTGTTTGTATCCTGATGTTTTTCTTGTAATTTAATTTCTCGTCAATGTATACTGCTAGATATAATGTGACTTTACTTCTTTTAATGTTTGTTTCCCCGGTTCTGATTGATGGATCTCTTTTTAGAAGTCCTATTAGAAGAGTGTATGTTCTTTTATTTTTTGTTGTCTGGAGTTTGCTTATGGTGCTCAATTGCGTGATTGTGTTGAGTATGCCACTTGCTCTCTCCTCTAGCTAGGATCTACTGTGTGCTGAGACAACAACCAGCAGACTGTCTGCGTAAGTGGCAACTCCATCTGTCCTATTGTCCTCGCCAATTATGTATAGAAGAAGTTCAGGAGTGATGTCGCAGAAGATGGGCCCATAGATGGGTCCTTGTGGGCACTCCTTAGTGATTCGTCTGACCACCTTGCGATTGTCCACTCACCATTCTGCCACTCTATCCTTGCAGTAGTCGATAAAGCGTGTGGATTAGTGCTAAGATTCTTTAGTTCTTGTGGCAGCTTATTGAAAATGGATGCCGCAGAATATTGTACCCCATTCTGCACAAGTGTTAAGGTGGTGTGATGCAAATGCAGATTCGACTTCTGCCTAGTATTCACCGAGTGAAAGCCACTAACTCGTGGGAATAAGCTGATATTATTAACAACAAACGACATTAAAGAAAAAACGTATTGTGACACCAGAGTCAAAATTCCCAGACTACTGAAAAGGGGTCGACATGACGTTCGCGAACTTACACCACATATTGCTCGAACCGCCCGTTTTTTTAGCCAGAAATATCCTTTTTGCATCAGGCGAGTTACCCCAAAAAACAATGCCGTACGTCATAAGTGAGTGAAAATAAGCGTAATAGACTACTTTTCCTGTTGAAAAATCACTTATCTCACATATTGTTCTAATGGTAAATATAGCAGAATTTAGTTTTGGAACAAGATTCTGAACATGGGTTTTCCATGACAGCTTACTGTCTATATGAACACCTAGAAATTTGAACTGTTCAGTCTCACTTATCACATGCCCATTATGTGTAATCAGAATGTCAGCTTTCGTCAAATTATGTGTTAGAAATTGTAAAAACTGAGTTTTACTGTGATTTAACATCAACTTATTTTCTACAAGCCATGAACTTATCTCTTGAACTGCATTATTTGATATTGTGACAATATTACGAGCAACATCCTTCAGTACCAAGCTGGTATCATCAGCAAACAAATATTTTACAGTCACCTGTTATACTCGAAGGCATGTCATTTATATAAATAAGAAACAACAATGGACTGAATGCCACAACAAAAACAACGTTGTAATCAAACTAAAACATGCAGATATGCATTTACACTCACATTGATCACATGCAACTTCCAGAAATCATGGATCTTTGTACATTGTCTGCCCGTTAATACAAATCATATGAATTACATACACTACTGTGCATCTATTGAGAGCAAAAAGATAGATAGTGTGTTTGTTCTGGGTGAGACAGACCACCCAATGATCTAGCACTTGTGTGTCTATATATATATGGGTATGTGTGTGTGTGTGTGTGTGTGTGTGTGTGTGTGTGTGTGTGTGTGCGTGCGTGTGCGTGCGTGTGCGTGTGCGTGTGTGTGTGTGATATGCACAATTGTATTGACTTTATGGTTTTAGTAGCCTTCATTGATGAACTTCTATGGAACAGTATTAGGTGTCACGATTTGGAGTGCCATGAGAAACAATGTGCAATATCTATGCCAATGTGCTGAAGGCAAATAGAAATCATTATTTATTTCATGGTTTACAACATTTAGTGTTGCCAATATTACACCCCATGTTCAAGTATGAAAATATTAAACCGCATGGCTTAAGGAATATGCACTCTAGATGTAAGATGGTTACCACTGCTGCCCTCAGCTACATTTTTGTCTGTTGTCATTTGGATTGGAACCGTCAGTAAGTTTTTCCTCCAGCAACACTTCCAAATTCTGTACCATAAGGTGTTACAAATGATTGTTAAAGGATGGAAAGGAAGGAGGATAGGAAAGAAAGAGTTGACATTGGCCGCATTTGGGCATTGATATTAAGCAATGGCGACAAGTGAAAATGTGAGCCGGACCGGGAATCGAACCCGGATCTCCCGCTTTGGGCCAGCGGTCGCCTTAACCACTTGGCCACCCGTGCTCGCCTCCCGTCCGTCTCAAATTCCCACATGTCGCACGCTATGTTTGTAGCGCCCCTATCGTCCATGCCCTCTTACACTCGCCATTACGGATTTCCGTGCGAGGTCGGACGTATGACCGCATCTGCGGTGAAATAACTGAAGCTAACGCCGTCGTCGCGTTTAAATACTTATTGTATCGGACGTCCGAAAGAACAGACACCACACCAATACAATGTGTTACTCCATTGTATTGAGGCTTATCACCATTCTGAATTTTCAGAGACTGATCATGTACAGTTTTGTAATCGCAACCATTTGAATATTAAACTTACTGGCAGATTAAAATTGTGTGCCGGAACCGGGACTCGAACCTGGGACCTTTGCCTTTCGCGGGCAAGCGCACTACCGACTGTGCTATCCCGACACGACACGATGCCGCCACACAACTTTACTTCTGCCAGTACCTCGCCTCCTACTTTCCAAACTTCACAGAAGCTCTCTTGCGAACCATGCAAGACTAGCATTCCTGGAAGAAAGGATATGGTGGAGACATGGCTTAGCCACAGCCTAAGGGATGTTTCCAGAATGTAGCTTTCACTCTGCAGCGGAGTGTGCGCTGATATGAAACTTCCTGGCAGTTTGTGAGGCGGCATCGTGAGTCGTGTCGGGATAGCACAGTCGGTAAAGCGCTTGCCTGTGAAAGGAAAAGGTCCCACGTTCGAGTCCCGGTTCCGGCACACAATTTTAATCTGCCAGAAAGTTTCATATCAGCGCACACTCCCCTGCAGAGTGAAAGTTTCATTCTGGCATTTGAATATTGATAAGTACCATACCGTCAGAAGAGGTGAAGTCGATCACAAAATTCAGTTTTTCTATTGTTTTCGAGGGAACCTCTGGAAGAATCAGTATCAAAAATATTACGTGTAATCCTTAGGATTTCGACGTTATGTCTAATGTTGAATACAGAAATAGCCTATTGTGCTTTTGAAATTCTTTTAATTTAAAGGTTGATCGGCTTCACCCCACCCAGTGGGGTGAAACCGATCACACATTTTTTGAAGACTTATAACGGCTTCGTCCAGACAATGGGGTGAAACCGATCGTCTTTTACATTGAAATATCTCCCAGGGTATGGTAGGCTATGTTTATATGAAGTTTTAAAATAGTAGAGGGTCTTTCTCAGGGACATCTATTAAATTTAACAAATAGACTATTTTATGGTTAGAACATTGTATTTTCCTTAAAAAAAATAACCACTGTACAAAAAATTATCTTGCATCATAAATAATTTTCACTCAATGTTTGAAATGTCAAAATCTGTGAAACTGTAGCGTCCATGACCAATGCCCTTAGGCTTCATTTTTGTTACACTTTGTGTGAAGGGAGTCTTTTGTACATCAGGAACATCTGGAAATACACCTGATCAATCCATGAACTAAACATTCTTCGTCTGCAGAACTAAGAACAGATTGTCCACCATATTTATATCTTCGTTTGCCCTTCACCCACTCTTTTAATGTTGTATAGGGCACACCGTAACACTCAGATGGTTTACGTATACTCAACTTCCCATTCTTCACTTCCAGAATGGCATTTTCCAGATATACTGGATTGTAGTTCTTTTTTTCCCCTCTCTTCCCACCTTCTTCACGTATGTTCGCGGCATGATCGACTTCACCCTACAAAATATGACAATCCAATTTTTAGATCATTACTCGTCCATACAACAAACTTCTGCTTTTTAAAATACATAAATAAAATAACAATTAGTTCACTTACCGACTAACAGTCCGAAAACAGCAGAATTATGTGACTATGAGATCATATTGGGACAGGATTAGTCTTGCTTCATTCACAGGCCACCAAAATGCATTTGTTTATATCCCACAATCCTGCTGAATGGATACTCAGAGAGAAAATTCTACAGGTAAACACTACTCTGTAACACATTGGCATCCAACAAGTATGTGTAGCGTGAAGTTCCCGGATGTACCGCCAGGCGAAAGTATTATAAATTGTTGTTTGTTGTGGTCTTCAGTCCGGAGACTGGTTTGATGCAGCTCTCCACAATACCCTATCCTGAGCAAGCCTCTTCATCTCCACATAAGAACGGCAACCTACATCTGTCTGAATCTGCTTACTGTATCCATCTCTTGGTCTTCCTCTGCGGTTTTTACCCCACACACTTCCCTCCAACGCTAAATTCACAATTACTTGATGTCTAAGAATGTGCCCTACCAATCTATCCCTTCTTTTAGTCAAGGTATGCCAGAAATTTCTTTTCTCCCCAATTATGTTCAGTACCTCCTTATTTGTTATGCGATCCACCCACCTAATCTTCAGCATTCTTCTGTAGGACTATATTTCAAAAGCCTGAATTCTCTTCCTGTCCGCACTGTTTATCGTCCATGTCTCACTCCCATACAAGGCAACACTCCATACAAATGCCTTCAGAAAGGACTTCCTTAGGCTTAAATCAATATTCGATTTTAACAAATTTCTCTTTTTCAAGAACGCTTTTCTACCCATTGCCAGTCTGCATTTTATATGCTCTGTACTGCGACCATCATTTGTTATTTTACTGCTCAAGTAACAAAACTCATCTACCTCCTTTATTGCTTCGTTTCCCAATCTTAATTCCTTCAGCATCATCTGATTTTCTTACACTGCACTCCATTACCCTAGTTTTGCTCTGGTTAATGTTCATCTTATATGCACCTTTCAGCACACTGTCCATTCCGTTCAATTACTCTTCCAGGTCGTTTGCTGTATCTGACATAATTACTATGTCGTCGGCAAAACGCAATGTTTTTAATTCTTCACCGTGAACTTTAATTCCTTCTCCAAATTTCTCCTTGCTTTCCTTTATAGCTAGCTCAGTGTACAAATTGAATGACATTGGAGAAAGACTACAACCCTGTCTTACTCCCTTCCCAACCACTGCATCCCTTTCATGCCCTTCAACTCTGACAACCGCTGTGTGGTTTTTGTACAAGTTATAAATAACCTTACGCTCCCTATATTTTACTCCTGCTTGCTTCAGAACTTGAAAGAGTTTATTCCAATCAACATTGTCAAAAGCCTTCTCCAAATCTACAAAAACTAGAAATGTAGGTTTGCCTTTTCTTAATCTATCTTCTAGGATAAGCCGTAAAGTGAGTATTGCCTCCCATGTTCCCACATTTCTCCTGAACCCAAACTGATCTTCCCCGAGGTCGGCTTCTACCAGATTTTCCATACTTCTGTATATAATTCATGTTAATATTTTGCAACCATGACTTATTAAACTGATGGTTCTGTAGTTTTCACACTTGTCTGCACCTGTTTTCTTTGGAATGGGGATTATAACATTTTTTTAAATTATAATGCTGTATTGCCGGTCGACTTCCCCCCACCTGATCGACTTCACCCCTTCTGCGGTATCTGTTGTAGGAACACTACAACAACAAGCAGAAGGTTTGGAAAACCTTGCACGTGTGCACCGCAGCAGGGAAGAGTCGCACTCACTCGTCACTGCTGGCCCCGTCTGCGGTCGTCGACAGGACGGCTGGCAGCGAGCAGGCCGACGACAGCGACGACGCGGAGTCCTCGTCGTCGGGGTCCGGCCTGAGGCGCGTCGACGGCCGCCTGCGCGGCAGCAGCAGGTCCTGCAGCTCCGACGGGGAGAAGGGCGGCGACTCCAGCGGCGGCGGCGACGGCGGCGAGGGCGGCGGGGACGGGCGACGTGGCAACGCTGGCAGCGGCCTCGACAGCCGCCACCCGTAGGGTCGCAGCAGCGACATGTCGGCGCCTGCAGGCAACAGTGGCGATTGACTGACTGACAGACTAGCTGGAACCCCGCTGCTTCGCATGCGTAGGCTGGTCGGTCTACACCTACATCTACATACATACTCCGCAATTCAGCGTAAGGTGCGTGGCGGAGGGTACACTGTACCACTATTAGTCATTTCCTTTCCTATTCCACTCCCAAATAGAACGAGGAAAAAAAAGAATGCCTATATGCCTCCGTACGGGCCCTAATTTCTCTTATCTTGTCTTTGTGATCTTTACGCGAAATGTAAGCAGGCGGCAGCAAAATCGTACTACACTCAGCTTCAAATTTCGGACCTCTAAATTTACTTCCACTCCCATGAAACACGGACATTGCCGAGGTGGGGTGGCTTGCGTGCCTCAACGATACAGATAGCCGTACCGTAGGTGCAACCACAGCGGAGGGGTATCTGTGGAGAGGCCAGACAAACGTGTGGTTCCTGAAGAGGGGCAGCAGCCTTTTCAGTAGTTACAGGGGCAACAGTCTGGATGATTGACTGAGCTGGCCTTGTAACATCAGCTAATGCGGTTTTGCCACACAGCTACTGCGAACGACTGAAAGCAAGGGGAAACTACATCCGTTACCTTTCCTGAGGACATGCAGCTCTACTGTATGAACATATGATGATGGCATCCTCTCGGGTAAAATATTCCGGAGGTAAAATAGTCCCCCATTCGGATCTCCGGGCGGGGACTACTCAGGAGGATGTGATCATCAGGAAAGACAATACTGGCAATCTACGGGTCGGAGCGTGGAATGTTAGATCCCTTAATCGAGTAGGAAAATTAGAAAATTTAAAAAGGGAAATGGATAGGTTGAAGTTAGATATAGTGGGGATTAGTGAAGTTCGGTGGCAGGATGAACAGGATTTCTGGTCAGGTGAGTACAGGATTATAAATACAAAATCAGTTGGGGGTATCACAGGAGTAGGATTGATAATGAATAAGAAAATAGGAATGCGGGTAAACTACTATGACCAGCACAGTGATCGCATTATCATTGTCAAGATAGATACGAAGCCAACACCGACCACAGTATTACAGGTTTATATGCCAACTAGCTCTGCCGATGACGAGGAGATCGAAAAAATATGTGAGGAGCTAAAGGAAATTATTCAGACAATTAAGGGAGGGGAAAACTTAATTGTTATGGGAGACTGGAATTTGGTAGTAGGACAAGGAAGGGAAGGGAAGATAGTAGGTGAATATGGTCTGGGCAAAAGGAATGAAAGAGGAAGCCGCCTGGTAGAATTTTGCACGGTACATAATTTGGTTATAACAAGCACCTGGTTTAAGAATCACAAAAGAAGGTTTTATACGAGGAAGAGACCAGGAGACACCGGGAGATACCAGATAGATTTTATAATGGTAAGGCATAGATTTCGGAACCAGGTTTTAAACTGTAAAACATACCCAGTGGCAGATATAGACTCTGACCATAACTTGTTAGTTATGAACTGTAGTCTGAAACTGAAGAAACTACAAAAAGGTAGGAAAATAAGGAGATGGGACCTGGATAAGTTAAAGGAACCTGAAGTTCTTAAGAATTTCAGAGGGAGCTTTAAGCAACAATTGACAGAAACGGGGGAAAATAAAACAGTAGAGGAGGAATGGGTAGCATTGAGAGATGAAAAAGTGAAGGCAGCAGAGGACAAAATAGGTAGGAAGGCAAGACCTACAAAAAATCCTTGGGTATCACAGGAGATACTAAATTTAATCGATGAAAGGAGAAAATATAAAAATGCAGTAAATGAAACAGGCAAAATGGAGTACAGACGACTAAGAAATGGGATTGACAGGAAGTGCAAAATGGCTAAGCAGGAGTGGCTAGAAGGCAAATGCAAGGATGTAGAAGAATGTATAAATAGGGGAAAAATAGATACTGCCTACAGGAAAGTAAAAGAAACATTTGGAGATAAGAAAAACAGCTCTATGAATATTAAGGACTCTGATGGAAAACCAGTTCTCAAAAAAGAAGGGAAAGCTGAAAGGTGGAAAGAGTATATAGAGAGGAATGAAGGAAATGAACTTAGCGGCAATATTGTATAAAGGGGAGAAGAAGTAGATGAGGATGAAATAGGAGATACTATACTGAGAGAAGAATTTGACAGAGCACTGAAAGACCTAAGTCGAAACAAGGCCCCTGGAGTAGATGATATTCCCTCAGAGATACTGAAGTCTCTGGGAGAACCAGTCATGACAAAATTGTTTCACCTCGTGTGTAAGATATATGAGACTGGTGAAGTACCCTCAGACTTTAAGAAAAATGTTATAATCCCCATTCCAAAGAAAGCAGGTGCAGACAGGTGTGAAAACTACAGGACCATCAGTTTAATAAGTCATGGTTGCAAAATATTAACACGAATTATTTACAGAAGGATGGAAAAGCTGGTAGAAGCCGACCTCGGGGAAGTTCAGTTTGGGTTCAGGAGAAATGTAGGAACACGGGAGGCAATACTCACTTTACGGCTTATCGTAGAAGATAGATTAAGAAAAGGCAAACCTACATTTCTAGCTTTTGTAGATTTGGAGAAGGCTGTTGACAATGTTGATTGGAATAAACTCTTCCAAGTTCTGAAGCAAGCAGGAGTAAAATATAGGGAGCCTAAGGTTATTTACAACTTGTCCAAATACCAGACAGCGGTTGTCAGAGTTGAAGGGCATGAAAGGGATGCAGTGGTTGGAAAGGGACTAAGACAGGGTTGTACCCTTTCTCCAATGTTATTCAATTGGTACATTGAGCAAGCTATAAAGGAAAGCAAGGAGAAATTTGGTGAAGGAATTTAAGTTCAAGGGGAAGAATTAAAAACATTACGTTTTTCCGACGAAATAGTAATTCTGGCAGAGACAACAAAGGATCTGGAAGAGCAGCTGAACGGAATGGACAGTGTGCTGAAAGGTGCATATAAGATGAACATTAACAAGAGCAAAACTAGGGTAATGGAGTGCAGTCTAAGAAAATCAGGTGATGCTGAAGGAATTAGATTAGGTAACGAAGCAATAAAAGAGGTAGATGAGTTCTGTTACTTGAGCAGTAAAATATCAAATGATGGTCTCAGTACAGAGGATATAAAATGCAGAATGGCAATGGGTAGAAAAGCGTTCTTGAAAAAGAGAAATTTGTTAACATCGAATATTGATTTAAGCCTAAGGAAGTCCTTTCTGAAGGCATTTGTATGGAGTGTTGCCTTCTATGGGAGTGAAACATGGATGATAAACTGTGCGGACAGGAAGAGGATTGAGGCTTTTGAAATATGGTGCTACAGAAGACTGCTGAAGATTAGGTGGGTGGATCGCGTAACGAACGAGGAGGTACTGAACAGAATTGGGGAGAAAATAAATTTCTGGCATACCTTGACTAAAAGAAGGGATAGATTGGTAGGGCACATTCTTAGACATCAAGGAATTGTGAATTTAGCATTAGAGGGAAGTGTGTGGGGTAAAAATCGCAGAGGAAGACCAAGAGATGGATACAGTAAGCAGATTCAGACAGATGTAGGTTGCCGTTCTTATATGGAGATGAAGAAGCTTGCTCAGGATAGGGTATTGTGGAGAGCTGCATCAAACCAGTTTCCGGACTGAAGACCACAACAACAACAACAATCAGTCCTACTCCTGTGATATCCCCCAACTGATTTTGTATTTATAATCCTGTACTCACCTGACCAGAAATCCTGTTCATCCTGCCACCGAACTTCACTAATCCCCACTATATCTAACTTCAACCTATCCATTTCCTTTTTTAAATTTTCTAATTTTCCTACCCGATTAAGGAATCTAACATTCCCATCTGAGTTTTTGATATTCGTAGAGTTGCTTTTCTTGTCCCCCAAATGTCTCTTTTTTTCCCTGTAGGCAGTATCTACTTTTCCTCTTCTTATACATTCTTCTACAGATTTGCATTTGGCTTCTAGCCACTCCTGCTTAGCCATTTTGCACTTCCTGTCAATCTCATTTTTTAGTCGTCTGTACTCCATTTTGCCTGTTTCATTTACTGCATTTTTATATTTTCTCCTTTCATTAATTAAATTTAGTATTTCCTATGATATCCAAGGATATTTTGTAGGTCTTGCCTTTCTACCTATTTTGTCCTCTGCTGCTTTCACTATTTCATCTCTCAATGCTACCCATTCCTCTTCTACTGTTTTATTTCCCCCTGTTTCTGTCAATTGTTGCCTAAATCTCCCTCTGAAATTCTTAAGAACTTCAGGTTCCCTCAATTTATCCAAGTCCCATCTCCTTATTTTCCTACCTTTCTGCAGTTTTTTCAGTTTCAGCCTACAGTTCATGACTAACAAGTTATGGTCAGAGTCTATATCTGCCCCTGGGTATGCCTTACAGTTTATAACCTGGTTCCGGAGTCTATGTCTTCTACATCTACATCTACATACATACTCCGCAATTCACCGTAAGGTGCGTGGCGGAGGGTACACTGTACCCCTACTAGGCATTTCTTTTCCTATTCCACTTCCAAATTGAACGAGGAAAAAAAGAATGCCTATATGCCCCCGTACGAGCCCTAATTTCTCTTATCTTGTCTTTGTGATCTTTACGCGAAATGTAAGTAGGCGGCAACAAGATCGTACTACACTCAGCTTCAAATTCCGGCCCTCTAAATTTACTTAACAGATATTCACGAAAAGAACGTCGTCTATTTTCCAGCGATCCCCAATTGAGTTGCCGGAGTATTTCCGTGACACTCGCGCATTGGTCTAACCTACCGATAACAAATCTAGCTGCTCGCCTCTGAACCGCCTCTATATGTCTTCCTTCAAACCGATCTGCTGCGGGTCCCAAACACTTGAGCAATACTCAAGACGTGGTCGTACAAGCGTTTTATATGCGGTCTCCTTCCCAAAATTCTCCCGATAAACCGAAGTCGGCTGTCCGCCTTACTCACAACTGTCCTTACATGTTCGTTCCATTTCATATCGCTCTGCAATGTTACGCCTAGATATTTGAATGACGGGACAGCATCAAGAAGCTCACTACTAATGTTGTATTCGAACATTATTGGATTGTTTTTTCTACTCATGCGCATCACCTTACATTTTTTACATTGCGAGCTAGCTGCCATTCTTCGCACCAACTAGAAATTTTGTCTAAGTCATCCTGTATGCTATTACAGTCAGTTACAGACGACACCCTCCCATACACCACAGCATCATCAGGAAACAGCCGCAAATTACAACTTACTCTGTCCATCAGATCATTTAAATAGATAGAAAATAATAGCGGTCCTATCACACTTCCCTGGGACACGCCTGACGATACACTCGTCTCTGATGAACACTCCGCCTGTTGCGCTTCATCCATGGCTCGCAAGATGTCATGTGAGAAAAGGGGAAGCTGAGTTTCACATGAAAGATGTTTCCTAAACCCGTGCTGATTCATGGAAAGAAGCTTTTCCGTTTCAAGGAAATTTACTATATTCGAACTGAGAATATGCTCTAAAATTCTACATGAAACTGATGTCAACGATATTGGCCTGTAATTGTGTGGGTCAGTTGTCTTTCCGTTCTTATAAACGGGAGTCACCTGCGGTTTTTTCCAATCACTAGGAACTTTGCGCTGAATTAAAGATTCGCGATAAATGCAAGCTAAGTAGGGGGCCAATGCCGCAGAATAGTCTTTGTAAAACCGAACTGGTATTCCATCCGGACCAGCAGACTTTTTCGTATTTAGCTCTCTCAGTTGTTTCTTTTAAATCCTGATGAAGAATCCATATCTTAAGTTTCTTAGTTATAGCTTGAAATTTGAGTTAACAGCATCATATTTTTGAAAATCAATTTTTGCATCCCATATATCACCCCCTTATTGGTCGAATTTTCAAAAATACCTAAACACGTGTCTTTTAAATTTGAACCCCGAATCCAAATCGGAAAATCAAAATTTCCTAAATAGCAACAGATTTTCGAAAAACACCCTGTCTCCAATTTAACCACCTTGATGGTTTAATTTCCAAAAATACCGAAACACGTATTTTTTAAAACATAACGAACAATACAAAAACCAATTTTTGCAGCTATAGCTTGAAAATTGTCTTGACAACAAGGTGTTTTTGAAAAGAATTTTTGATCCCCTCTTTTACCTCCCGTACTTAGCGACTTGCAACAAACTTTATACGTAATTTCAAACTTTTAATAAACTTTCTCTCAGTGACAACCATAGCAAAATGATGAAAGGAAAAAAGTTTCTCGCTTACTACTTTTCCGCTGTTTATTGAGTAAAACTACGGGATTCGGTATGAAGCTACAATTTATAATTTGTACACTACAAATTGTAGACGCAGGAAATTTTGCAGACAGTATACACGCATATAGTTGAGTGTACCTTCTAAGTTGTATCACAGTACAACAGGTAGTTTATGAGATGTGAGCACATAAACAGTAACATTCCTGGAAAACCGCCCCATCACGCATAAGGTTTTGATCTATTACTTCTTTACTACTAATTGTATTCCCAAGAGATTTTACAGACATGCGGCCTTTATACAAATAAATATATACCTGAAAAATGGCAGGAATAAATAAATAAATACCCGGACAGCGCCGGGTTTTCAGCTAGTTTATAAATAAATTAGTTAACGCTAGTCAGAACACAAAAGAGAACTGCCTTCTTCCAGAATGCATCTACATCTACATAGATACTCTGCAAATCACATTCAAGAGCCTCGCAGAGGGTTCGTTAACCATTTTCATAACTTTTCTCTACCTTTCCATTCTCTAATAGCGCGCGGGAAGAAAGAACACCTAAATCGTTCCGTTTTCCATCTCATTTCTCTTATTTTATTGGGATGGTCATGTCTCCCTAAATAGCTGGGTGATAGGAAAACATTATCACATTTAGAAGTAAAGGTCGGTGATTGAAATTTCGCAAATAGATCTCGCCGCAATGAATAACGTCGTTCTTTTAATGATTTCCACCTCAAATCTTATAATCCTTTCGTGACGCTTTCTCCCCCGTAACGTGATAAAACAAACCGAGCTGCCCTTCTCTGAACCTTCTCAACATCTTCCGTCAGTCCCACCTGGTGAGGGTCCCACAAGGGGCAACAATACTCCAGGAGAGGACGCACAAGTGTGATGTAGGCAGTCTCTTTGGTGAAGCTGGTGCATCTTCGAAGCGTTCTGCCAATGAAACGTAACCTTTGATTCGCCTTCCCCACAATATTTTCTAGGTCTTCTCTCCAGTCAAAGTTGTTCGTAATTGTAACTCCTAGGTATTTGGTAGAATTTACGACCTTAAGGTTCGACTGATTTATCGTGTAATTGAAGTTCAGCGGATTTCTTTTAGTGGTCCTGTGTATTACTTCACACTTTTCTTTATTTAGTGTCAATTGCACCAAGTAGAAATTTTGTCTAAATCGCTTTGCAGTTGCTTTTGATCCTCTGTTGACTTCACTAACCGATAAACGACAGCATCATCCGCGAACAGTCTAAGGGAGCTATTCAGATTATCTCTTAAATCGTTTATAAACACGAGGAAAAGTAGGGGACCTATAACGCTTCCCTGTGGAACGCCAGATATCACTTCTTGACTTACCGTCAATTACAACGAACTGTGTCCTTTCTGATAGGAAATCGTGAATCCAATCGCACAATTGGGAATATATTCCATAAGCACGCAATTTCATTAGAAGCCGCTTATGGGGTACAGTATCAAAAGTCTTCCGGAAATGCAGAAATACGGAATCGATTTGAGATCGCTTGTCGATGGCACTTAACACTTCATGTGAATAAAGGGCAAGCTGTGTTTCGCAAGAGCGATACTTTCTGAATCCGTGTTGACATATATCACTGTTGCACCCACGATTTAGCAGTTGGCTTAAGTGGGAGAGTGAGATGGTGAATCTCGTAACAGAGTGGAGTGGTCATCAGAGAACACGCAAAGATATTGTGTTTCAGAAGATACAAGCTTCGCTCCTTCAACGAAATGTTCCAAATATAGCACTGAACTTAAGCTGACAACAAGTACCAAAGAAGTGTGTGATATTATGACCAACCAACTTACTTACTTTCCGTGTCCGGAACTAGACTTCTAACTTCCAAAAATTAGCAGCCGATAGGATTTTGTTGTTAGCCTCCCATAAGTCTTCCAGGGCTTTTCTAAATATGGACAGATAAGCAGATGTTGAGGATCCTGTACAGCTCCACAAAGACACAGAGTGTTCTCATTATATTTTAGGAAGCCCCATCGCTGCACGTTTGTCTCGCACTTTGGCACTTCTACCCTCATACGGTTCAGGGTTCTCCAGACTGTGTATGGCAGGCCTCCCCCAGGTGCCAGTTCTTCTTTTGCTGCTTTATGGGGGCTTCTCAAATCCGTTTCCCACCTTGCAATACGGTTCTCTGCGGCCGATACTTCTAGTGCTCGGGTACGTGACAGGAAGCTCTTCCTCGAACGAAGCCGTCGGTCAGCAGGCTGGTGTCCATATAGAGGGTGACGCATGTCCTTTTCTTGCTTCGTTTTTTCAGCTTCGGCAGCAATGTCACGTCGTACGTTGGGCGGTGCGATCCCCATAATTAAGTTCATCTTGTGTACTGGTGTTGGTTTCAGGCACACAGTCACAATCCGTGCCATTTCATTCACCACGGTGTCAACTTTTCTCGAGTGTGTTGAACTCCATACTGGAGCGGCGTATTCCGCAGCTGACACACTAAGCGCAAGGACTGAGGCTCTCAGGACTTTTGGGTTTGCACCCCAGGATCCGTTAGTTAATTTCCTGATGATGTTGTTTCTCGCTGAGACTTTCTCCCTTGTGGCATTGCAATGATGTTCATAGGTCAGTGTGCGGTCCAGTATGACACCGAGATATTTGGGCGTCGGACAGTGCGCGAGTCGTTCACCTCTCCATGTAACATTCAATTCCCTATTTGCCTCCGCGTTCTTTAAATGGAAAGCCGTAGGTGGTTTGCCTCATAATACTGGGAGAGGAATTCCAAGGTACTGGATAATTTCTCCTCTACATCCAGAAAATTTGGTTACGGTAGTAACACTAAAAGTGGGCCTTTGCGATCGTTCTTTGACAGCTCGTAATTTAAATGAAAACAACGGCTTACCTATTCATCTGACACGAAAATTGAATAACCTAATTGGTAGAGGAGAAAATTCTCTACATCAACATCTACATCTACCTCTACATACATACTCCGCAATTCGCCGTAATGTGCGTGGCGGAAGATACACTGTACCACTACTAGGCATTTCCTTTCCTATTCCACTCCCAAACGGAATGAGGAAAAAAAGAATGCATATATGCCTCCGTACGAGCCCTAATTTCTCTTATCTTGTCTTTGTGATCTTTACGCGAAATGTAAGCAGGCGGCAGCAAGATCGTACTACACTCAGCTTCAAATTCTGGCCATCTAAATTTCCTTAACAGAAATTCACGAAACGAACGTCGACTTTCTTCCAGAGATTCCTAATTGAGTTGCCGGAGCATTTCCGTGACACTCGCGCATTGGTCGAACCTACCGGTAACAAATCTAGCTGCTCGCCTCTGAACTGCTTCTATGCCATCCTTTAAACTGATCTGCTGCAGGTCCCAAACACTTGAGAAATACTCAAGACGTGGTCGGCATGCGTTTTATACGCGGTCTCCTTGCCAGATAAAATACATCTTCCCAAAATTCTCCCAATAAACCGAAGTCGGCTGTCCGCCTTATTCACAACTGTCCTTACATGTTCGTTCCATTTCATATCACTCTACAATGTTATGCCTAAATATATGAAGAACGCGACTGCATCAAGACGCTCACTACTAATCCTGTATTCAAACATTATGGGATTGTTTTTCCTACTCATGTGCTTCACCTTAAAGTTTTCTTCTACATCTACATCTACCTCTACATACATACACCGCAATTCGCCGTAAGATGCGTGGCGGAGGGTACACTGTAGCACTACTAGGCATTTCCTTTCCTATTCCACTCCCAAATTGAACAAGGAAAAAAAGAATGCATATATGCCTCCGTACGAGCCCTAATTTCTCTTATCTTGTCTTTGTGATCTTTACGCGAAATGTAAGCAGGCGGCAGCAAGATCGTACTACACTCAGCTTCAAATTCTGGCCCTCTAAATTTACTTAACAGAAATTCACGAAAAGAACGTCGTCTTTCTTCCAGCGATCCCCAATTGAGTTGCCAGAGCATTTCCGTGACACTCGCGCATTGGTCGAACCTACCGGTAACAAATCTAGCTGCTCGCCTCTGAACCGCCT
Source organism: Locusta migratoria (assembly GCA_026315105.1). NCBI lineage: Eukaryota > Metazoa > Arthropoda > Insecta > Orthoptera > Acrididae > Locusta > Locusta migratoria. The sequence goes on along the minus strand of CM048744.1, from coordinate 984,604,240 downwards.
CTATGTCTTCCTTCAAACCGACTGCTGCGGGTCCCAAACACTTGAGCACTACTCAAGACGTGGTCGTACAAGCGTTTTATACGCGGTCTCCTATACAGGTGAAGTACATCTTCCCAAAATTCTCCCAATAAACCGAAGTCGGCTGTCCGCCTTACTCATGACTGTCCTTACATCCTCGTTCCATTTCATATCGCTCTGCAGTGTTACGCCTAGATATTTGAACGACGGGACAGCATCAAGAAGCTCACTACTATTGCTGTTTTTGAGCATTGTGGGATTGTTTTGTCTGCTCATGCGCATCACCTTACATTTTTCTACATTGAGAGCTAGCTGCCATTCTTGGGACCAACTAGAAATTTTGTCTAAGTCAACCTGTATGCTATTACAGTCAGTTACAGACGACACCCTCCCATACACCACAGCATCATCAGCAAACAGCCGCAAATTACAACTTACTCTGTTGCTCTCTTGTGTTTTTTTTTTTCATATCTCATAACGTTTCAAAGATATTTGCAAAAATAACGGCGATTTTGGGATGTCTGTCTGTCCGTCTGTCTGTCTGTCCGTAACGTGTTCCTTGTTTTTAAGACGAACCGTTCAACCGATCAGCGCCAACTTTTACAGACATGATTGTAGGCCGCCAGAGACCAGAACCTCCCTTTTTCAAATTTTTCGGACAAAAATACGGTAGTAATACCAAAAAAGCCCTTTTTAATAGAATTGTAATTGCAAACGAACCGTTCATCTCACACGAAAATTCAATAACCTAATTGGTAGAGGAGAAAATTCTCTACAAATTAGCTCCCTCATGTTTCTTTCTTTTTCTTTTTTCTTTTTTTTTTTCTTTTTTTTCGTATCGTTTGAGACATATTTGCAAAAGTAACGGAGATTTGACACCAGTCATTGAATGAACGAAAGCCAGCCATTCGGAGATGTCACGTGACATTCCTCGCGTATCTGATGATTTTCTTATCGTAACTTCCGCGTTGTCATTTCAAAGGAACGGCACGCTGAGGAATTAACAAAAACGCATCCTTCTTCGTACGATAAATGATAGTCTAATGTCTACAAACGCCATATTAGCATCAGTTAACAACGACCATCAATAGTGTGAGATTAAAGAAGTTTTATTTTGATTTATGGCCGTAGCGTAGTGGGCAAGCTGCTGGGCTGTGACGCCAAAAGTCGGTGGTTCAAACCCCGGCACTGCCAAATTTTTTTTTCTAAATGGGTTTCAGACACTCTTATTAGTTAATTTATTATTATTTAGATTATTATTTTGGTCCAAAATGTTTGCAAAAACTTATAAAACTACAAATCTAAAGTGGGCCGTAAAACACGTCAGTGCAATTCTTTTATTTTTTTTTTAGTGTAATTAGTGGATGAACCAACGCTACAGACAGGGTCTGTCTGGAGCATGGACAGTGAGCACTAGTCCACGTCCGACCTTCCGCTTGCAGCAGGTAATGGGCTGGGGAGACTGTTACGGCTTCTACGGATCCAGCTCACCACCTACCGAGATGACGACGCCATTGCTGACTGGAAGCTGCCTGTCCTCCACAACTCAGGCGCTGACGCGGACCTAGTAGGCCCTCTCCCGCCGTCTGGGCGGTCAGTAGAGATGGGAAAACTCAAACATCTGACGGTTTCGAAACGAATGAAACCGTACCATCGGTGGTTTCGAAACACTGTTTCGAAACCATGAAACCGTGAAGCAATGTATTTTTGTCATCAAATCTTCGTTCTTGGAGGGCAATATTTTTCACTATGTGGACAAGGGTACATATAAGAAGCTGTCAACCATAGAGTATATATTTACTTCTTGGTCTGTACGGAACATGTCGATAAAGATTTTCTCCCGTGTTGTTGATGAGGCCGCCTGTATGGTAGGTAAAAGTTTACCCCGTTAGGAACTCACAAACTGCAATACAGTACGCATATTACAGTGATGGATCATAAATGCTACTTTCTGTACATACTAAATAAATTATAGGGAATAAAGGGCACGCTAAATAATCACAAGTAATGCTATGGAATTACAAAAATAATAAAGTAAGAGGCAAGTTCACTACTTGTACGTCTTGACCATTACACCACCGCCGCAATTCTTTTAACATGAGTGTCGAAAAATTATAACGACAGTAGGTAACTTCGTTTTCGCTCGTAAGAAATTAACTCTTTAACACGAGATTAAATATGCGATCTACCCTTGTTAGTATAAAAAATGTCATTTCAGGCTTCATGTTGTATCTTATTTTAAAGAATGTAGTTTCACTCGTGTGTCTTTAATATGGTAGATAAACCTAGAATTTAACTGGTTTTTCAATGCAAATAGTGAACGTTGTTTTATTGTTCTTTTGCATGTATAAAGCAGACATTATGCCATTTCGGAATACAGCAGTCTCTTGCAAACGAATCTTGATATCAGTAATCATAAGCTGCAGACTCAAGAGTGTCAACTACTATTTTACACGCTCTAAATGGTTTATGTACTAGCAAGTTATATGTGTGTCTGTGTGGAGCTTCAGTAAAATGAAACATCACATTTCGATACCATTAGTCTGTTCGGCGTTTCTGCATTAGTGGTTTGAAACACCGGTGTTGTGAAACCGACATGAAATCGTGAAACCGACATGAAACCGTGAAACAGACACGATACCGTGAAACCGACAAGAAGAAACGGTTTCAGTGTATCGACAATCGACCGCGAATGTGATGTGAAACAGAAAGGAATGAAACAGCATGGTTTCGAAACCGTGAAAGATGCCGGTTTTGAAACACTAAAACTGTGTATCGAAACCTGGTTTCGAAACCATGAAATCGTAGCCAACTCTGGCGGTCAGTACTTAGAGACCCGGCACTGACCGAGTGTGGTGACCGGGCGGGCTCTAACGACCAACATCTCGACTGCCGACTACATGACTCAAAGGGTCAGGGGTCACTGTAATGCAGGGTCCAGGAGGACGCTGACGACGAACATCTCGGCTGCCGACTGCGCGACAGCGAGGTCCGGGGCCCACTGCCTCCAAGACAGGGCGGAGAGCCTGACTGTATGAGGGTCTGTAGCGATACATTAATATTTTTTGTACTGAAAATTATATCTGCGACGCTTGTCGCTAGCATCCGTTCTCTCTGCCGATAAATCTCTGATTATCCTTGTTTCAAGTAATCGTTCAACTATTTCAAACGATCTGGAGAGAAAACGGAATCGCTTGTCGTCTTTCGTTTTTCTACCTTTACACTGAGCGGACGTATTTTACTCGACCTCCCGAACCATGTAAGTGTGAGCTCTGGTTAGCATCCTTTAACGTAATAAACTTTAAATGTCATTTGGTGACTATTTCTCCCCATCTTTCATTTAATTAATGACTTGATTTTCAGCAATATTAGTAAATTGATGGTTGGTCATCGTTGCCTATCGTCTACTTATGACAAAAGAACATTCTCGATGCAAAATTTATTTACTCTCATTTTATATTAAAAATTGAAATCAATGCCTGCGGGAAATCTTCATTCTGTTAAAAGCGAAGTGCGATAATTTCTTTAACTTTCAACAACCATAGTGATCAAAATTGCACACCGTCTTAAAACTTTAATAATTAATAGTCATGAAACCAAGCATCAGTTTACGAGAAGGAAGGTATCAATCAATTCATACAGGTTCAACTGCAGTGTCACGGCTTCCATCAATGAATGCATACCAGGTAACTGATTCCGCTATTTTCTTATGTAATGGTGCTTTCTGGTGTTGTCATAATTTTTAACTTACATTCCTACCGAGAACTGACGGCGGAATCTTATGTGATCTTTTCAGTGTATTAACAATTTCAAAAATTAACATTCACTGCTGATCTTACGGTTAGTTAAATCTCAATTCCGGTTTTCAACTTTGATCTTGTGACAACACCAGCGATAAAATCCAGAAAAATATCATTACAGGTCGAATAATAAATACTTAAGCCTGACTGTGACTGTCTCTCTCTCGATCCTTCGGCATTACAAGTGTTGCTATCCTAACAAGCGCACCAAGGACCATTGCTAGACATTAACGGAGAAATGATATCGTAAGTCAGTTTACATATAAACACTGAACAGAATGAATTATAAAATTATTCTGTAGAATGTAAGCGTCATTATTACTTTGTTTCCTTCCTTTCCATGCAGTTATCATTAATATAAGGATCTAAGAGTGGAATAAGCGTTTGAAGAAAGACCATGAAAACTTTTGAAAATTATAACACCTTTCGCGTCCCACCATATCAGCCAATCGAATCGCGGAAAAGCTAAAAGAGCTCAGTAAATGTGTTCGAGAAGATCTGAGAACAGTATTTCAACGCTTCCAATTGATTTGCCAATTCCAATTGTTTACCTACATCTGTTTAGATAGTTTCATTCTTATTTGAACAGTGAACTCGAACTCTGTATTTAGTAACATGGAAATGAATATACTACCTCCTGAGGAGGAGCACAAGGTTGAAACGGGTGATGTGCCAAATAAATCCCTTTTAATTTTAAATAACGGAAATTATTCTACACCCTGTGAAGGAAATTAATGTGAAAATTCACTGAATAACTACCAAAGAAGTCGCTGACGATGTTGTAATCAAAATTGGCTCTTTATCGAAAGCTGTTGTCATTTTATATGTGATATAACGCTCGTTACTGAGCGAATACCTCTTCTTTCACTTTTTATTTCGATGCAGGTCACCTAACCATCCAAATAATCTTCGGACTAAACAACCAACTTGCACCATGGACACCAACTGAAAAATGACGCACAGCAGTCATCACAAAGGTTGGCACCATCAAGATCAATGGCAAACAAACCGAGCAAGACGTTCGGCTAGATAGTCACTCTTAAATAATACGTGTATAGAATAACATCGTTGTACTGGGGTGATGAGAACTGAAGGATGCCATACGACCCAATGTGAAACAGTCTGTCGTGCACTTCACGTGATATACGCTATCTTTTAACACACAGCTGCTGATAAAACTGTATTATGTTTTACGTACATGGAAAATGTACATCCAGGGGCTGAAGTTCTCCAGTGGTATGAATTTCAATGCCACACACATTTCAGGAGGGATAGTTTCCTTTACTGGGATGGTATTTGTTCACAGAGCAACAATCTAGTAACAAGTTATCTTGACCACCTATCAGCCAAAACTAGCGCTCGTACAATAGTCGTAGCTTTCTCTTGTTCATCCATTTCTTCCTGCCCATTCGGAGTTTAAGAAGAGTTCGTAATTTGAAGCATTCTTCCCAGAATTGATCAGAGTCCTTTGCCTTAGAATTGAGTAGAAGATCCGAAACATTGTCTGTGATGTTCTTGGCTGCAGATCTGTGGACCTCCGTTATCGCATAGGTAACTGTAAAAGGTGCAACTATTTTTGCACCCTCTCTTTAAATACATATATAGACCTATACTCACGCCTTCTAAATCAATTCCCACATTTGTGCGTCCTGTTGTGGAGTATTGTTGCGCATTGTGGGATCCCTACCAAGTGGGACTGATAAACGAAAAGAGAAAGGTAAAAAAAAAGTGCAGCTCGTTTTGTATTATCGCTACCTAGGGGAGAGAGTGTCACGGATATGATGCACGAGTTGGGGTGGAAATCATTAAAATAAAGGCGTTATTCGTTGCAATGAGATCAATTTGCGAAATTTCTTTCACCAACTTTCTCTTCCGAATGCTAACAGATTTTGTAGCGCCTACCTACATAAGAATACATGATCAAAATAAAATAAGAGAAATCAGATTGAAAACAGAAAGATTTAGGTGTTCCTTTTTTCCGCGAGCTATTAGAGAATGGAACTGTATGGTTCGATGAATCCTCTGCCATGCACTTCAATGTGACTTGCAGAGTATTTATCTAGCTGAAGATGACACACTAACATAAAAAAAAAAAAAAAAAAAAAAAAAAAAAAAAAAAAAATGCCGCACAGACCACGCCACACAGCTCCCTCTAGCCGTGTAGCCGCTTCCTGCATGAAATGGACTCATAACCAATTCAGCGGAACCAGCGGAACCCAGAATACCACCACCCATTGGCGCAAGTCAAGGAATCTGCAGCTGATCAATATGAGACGCGCAAGGCAGAACGTTTGAGTCGTAAGCTTTACAACTATTACTGAAGCTGACTGTACGGAACTGTGCTGAATCATAAGTTTTTGTCCAGTTACAACCATGACTAAGAAAGACCACCATGGTGCACAACATGAGACACAAGGCTGCAGTACTGTACATCATGGCGTTTATAGCTTTATTTCTTCATATTTTGGGAATTTTTGTGTGCCATCCTCACCGACTACCACGCACCATGACCAATCCACTCTAGTGGACAGTGCAAGACTCGAGGCTACTCCCTTGCATAAACGCCACTGGCCTGTAGTGAATAATTTTTTATACAAAGTGAAATATACAGACAAATGTGCTTATAACTTTATGCATACAAAAATCATGTGTCAAGATATTTGCCCAGGATGACCTTTGAAACTACTCAATTGACCTTAATGCAATTTTACCCAGTGTGTATTATTTGGTCCAACTTAAATATTTAATGCAATGTAATTAAATATTTTACATCATTATTAAATGGTATAATCATTTTAATTTTAAAATGATATAATCAATATTATTTAAATATTTAATGTTATTTTAATAGTAAATTTACGAAATTCATTATTATCTAATTAAATTAATCTTATTTAATATAATACAATTACATATTCATTAATATAACAAATGTAATAACTGAATATAATTAATTATAATCTTAAAACATATTCTATTAAGTTAAATAATTTGTATTATTTAATCTTACTTTATTATTAGTGAAAAGAAAGATTCAATAATAAAGAAGATAATGTAATACATTCATTGAAATACAAATTCCATACTTATCTCCATAGTATATACTAAAGACGTTGTTGGCGTACTCCTTGCGGAGTAATATTCTAGTTTTTTTGCACTTTGTAATATTAGTTTGCATTCTATTTTCTATACGCATTTACTATGTTATATCTTGGTTTGTTTTATTTATATCGTATGTGTTTCATTTACATTTTAAAGTTTCATTCCTGCTTATTTTTTCACTATTTCTTTACATTATATATATAATTTTTGTTTAACTAAATGTTCTTATATTTGTAGTAATTAAATTTATCTATCAAGTTATTTTGGAATTGATTAAGTATTGGCATATTTAGTGCCAGCAGCTGTGGTTATACGATTAATAAGCATGATATTATGTTTATTGCAATTTCAGTGTTTCTAACTAGGTTCCATAAGTATACAATAGTAGGTGCAGTTCTATAATTTGAACTCTTGGCCAGTGGTAATGTGCTCAGCTGGAGGGGGGAAAATCATAGTCTTAAAACGCACTGGGAATAACATTTTTTTCAATTTGAAACCTTTCAGTGATATGAGGAATCAGCCGAAACGCTCACGTGGTACAGGTTCCACGTTAAACTGCAGGTTCCCTTTACGTGGTTGGATAACTGGGCTAGGTTATGGACATGTTAGGATCAGATGTTGAGTGTAATCGAAAGACCTCCACCGTGTGACTAAGCCACACGAAATTATGATTATAATATTGGATTTCGGGCGCTTCCTTAACATTACAGTCCATTTCATATCAAACATTTACCGATTTCACATAAGGCATAACCGCCCTTTTTTATTTTTCATGTATTTCTCTTTATTCCAATTTTTCTGTGTATTATTTATATCTATAAAATCAATTGCTGTTTTTTAAAAACTAACAAGAAAGGCCCACTGGGTACTGAATGGCCACCGTGTCTTTCCCCACCCGAAGGCGTCAACGGATGCAGTATGGAGGGGGGCGTGGTCAGCGTCCCGCCCTCCAGGCCACTAAGTCAGTTTTCCTGACCGGAGCCACTGCTTCACCATCAAGCAGCTCCTCATTTGGCCTCACAGAGGCATTGCTAGCCAAGGCGGACAGTGAATTTCTGTTCTTTACCCTCCCTAAAATTCAGAAACAGCTTCACTGAGTTTTCACAATATTTTAGTTTTGTTGGCTTTAACACTTCGTTGTTTAGGAAACATCGTTCATGTGAAACTCAGCTTGCCCTTTTCTCACATGACATCTTGCGAGCCGTGGACGAAGGGCAACAGGCGGATTGTATTTTTCTCGACTTCAAAAAGGCGTTTGACGCGGTGCCACACTGCAGACTGCTAACGAAGATACGAGCATATGGAATAGGTTCACAGATTTGTGACTGGCTGGAAGACTTCCTAAGTAATAGAACGCAGTACGTTGTTCTCGACGGCGAGTGTTCATCAGAGACGAGTGTATCGTCAGGCGTGCCCCAGGGGAGTGTGATAGGACCGCTATTATTTTCTATCTATATAAATGATCTGATGGACAGTTGTAATTTGCGGCTGTTTGCTGATGATGCTGTGGTGTATGGGAGGGTGTCGTCTGTAACTGACTGTAATAGCATACAGGTTGACTTAGACAAAATTTCTAGTTGGTACAGAGAATGGCATGTAGCTCTCAATGTAGAAAAATGTAAGGTGATGCGCATGAGTAGAAAAAACAATCCTATAATGTTCGAATACAGCATCAGTAGTGAGCTTCTAGATGCTGTTGCGTCGTTCAAATATCTAGGCGTAACATTGCAGAGCGATATGAAATGGAACGAGCATGTAAGGACAGTTGTGAGTAAGGCAGACAGCCGACTTCGGTTTATTGGGAGAATTTTGGGAAGATGTACTTCACCTGTAAAGGAGACCGCGTATAAAACGCTTGTACGACCACGTCTTGAGTATTGCTCAAGTGTTTGGGACCCGCAGCAGATCAGCTTAAATGAAGACATAGAGGCGGTTCAGAGGCGAAAAAATGTTCAAATGTTTGTAATTCTATCGGACCAAACTGCGTGGTCATCAGTCCGTAGCTTACAAACTACTTAAACCTAGGTAAAGTAACCTAAGGACAACACACACATCCATGCCCCAGGGAGGACTCGAACCTCCACGGCGAGCAACCGCGCGCTCCGCAGCAAGATGCTTTAGACCGCTCGGCTACTCCACCGCGGCGTCAGAGGCAAGCAGCTAGATTTGTTACCGGTACGTTCGACCAATGCGCGAGTGTCACGGAAATGCTCCGGCAACTCAATTGGGGATCGCTGGAAGAAAGACGACGTTCTTTTCGTGAATTTCTGTTAAGTAAATTTAGAGGACCGGAATTTGAAGCTGAGTGTAGTACGATCTTGCTGCCGCCTACTTACATTTCGCGTAAAGATCACAAAGACAAGATAAGAGAAATTAGGGCTCGTACGGAGGCATATAGGCATTCTTTTTTTCCTCGTTCAATTTGGGAGTGGAATAGGAAAGGAAATGCCTAGTAGTGGTACAGTGTACCCTCCGCCACGCACCTTACGGTGAATTGCGGAGTATGTATGTAGATGTAGATGTAGAAGAGAAATTAGGGCTCGTATGGAGGCATATAGGCATTCTTTTTTTCCTCGTTCAATTTGGGAGTGGAATAGGGGTTGGTACAGCGTACCCTCCGCCACGCACCTTACGGTGAATTGCGGAGTATGTATGTAGATGTAGATGGTTCGTTTAAACAAATACGGAAAACCAAAGGAACGTCGTAAAAATTGAAAAAATTCGAAATTGGTTATTTTGTATGGGGGCATCGCCGTTACTGAATAGATTCGTATTTTATAAGCTGCCATTCTGTTCGTGCGACTCTGACACTTGAGCTTCAAAACAAGAAAGAATGTCTAGATAATATTTTGTATCAAGCATGGTGGACGTACCTCACTCTAAACTTTGTTTTTGTTTCATCGCTTATCGTGAATTTGAGAGGTATTTTTATTTCTCAAATCAAATAACAATACCTCTCACATACTGGGGAGGGAGTCGATGAACATAGAGAAGGAATAGGAGGAGATTGACAGGGAGAGGGGGAAGTAATTATAGAGGTGGAGGACAGGTGGCCCGCGGTGGAGTAGAAAAAATGTTCAAATGTTTGTATAGCTTATGGGACTTAACTACGGGGTCATCAGTCCCTAAACTTACAAACTACTTATGAACTAGCTAACACTAAGGACGGCACAAATATCCATGCCCGAGGGGGGATTCGAACCCCCGACCGTAGTGGTGGAGTAGACGAGCGGTCTAAGGCGCCTCGCTGTGGAGCTTTGGAGCTCGCGGTTGCTCGCCATAGAGGTTCGAGTCCTCCCTGGGGCATGGGTGTGTGTGTGTGTGTGTCCTTAGGTTAGTTTACCTAGGTGTAAGTAGTTTGCAAGCTACGGACTGATGACCACGCAGTTTGGTCCGATAGATTTACAGACATTTGAACAGACAGACAGACAGACAGATGGATAGAAGGAAGTAGGAAAAGGCATGGGAGGATGACGAGGCAGAGGTATATAGACAGAGCGATGAGGCAGCAGTACATAGACTACGGTAACTGAATAATGAAATAAATAAATGTCCGAGCAATGCAGGATTTTCAGCAGATTTGGGAAAGTTACTTTTTTAAAGTAACTAAGTTGATGTTACTTTCCTGAAAGGTAACTTAGTAACAGTTATAGTTACTATACATCGAAAGTAACTGTATCAGTTACAAGTATCTTTACAGTTATTTTTACAGTTACTTTTATAATTACTTTAAAAAATTGTAATTAATTTTGATATCCGTAATGAATCTTACACAGTAGAAAGGTAAAAGGCTTTAATCTTAGTCAATAATTAAATATGTTAATACATTCATAATAATTAATAATACAAAATTAATGCATTATTAAATAAATTTTCCATGTCATTGCATCGCAATTTCAATGTTTGTTCATTTTCAACAAAACTTGTTTTTCAAACGTTCGACCTCATGAAAGCCCCATTCCCTGTTGTTCGTTGTTCTCTATGAAAACTGGCGACTTTGTTATACATTCACAGCGTCTGTCATGCTGAAATGTCAGCATTGAGCAAACATTTCCAACCATGTATTCGCATCGAGAGTTATGCTACGATAGGTCAAGAGGAAGAATTTGTGATATGAGGCGCTGCATTAATAGGCCACTCGACGAAATAAGCAGACGAAGAAGACGTAGTTGTCGGAGGACGACAAAATTTATACCATAGAAGATGTTACACAGGAGTGGCTGTGTGGTCTAAGGCATTATGCTATGGACTGGGCGGTTGTCCCCAGGGTAGGTTCAAGTCCTGTTTCGGGCTTGGGAGTGTCTGTCGTCTTCAGTGTAAGTTAGTTTAATTACTTTGTAAGTCTAGGGACTGATGACTATAGTAGTTTGTCCCAATAGGTTTACAAACATCTGAATGACAGACTGTGCAAGCTGAATTTGGAAGACATCTCTGCTTTTGGTAACTTCACCAGGATGATGCTGTCAGATTTTCAAATTATAATGAATATTACAGGGACAGTTGTTTCAAAGAAAGTCAAAAATTTCAGAACACCAACTCTTGTGAAGAGAAGACTTGATGTTACTCTTTGTTCCAACGCAACAAGAATTGCCTATGAAACCCATGCTTATTTATTCCGCATTTCAAAGCCAGCCATGTCACTTAGTTTGTGAAGTTTTGCTTGAAGGCTTGTGTAAACGTAATTCAGTTCTATTAATAGCACTGAAACATATATTTAATAGAACCATTTGATTAGCCGTGTGGTCTAACTCACCGCTTTCCGAGACGTGAAGCGTACCAGCCCCAGTTCGAATCCACCTGGCGGATTAACGAACGGGGTCGGAGTGCCGGCCAGCTTGGATGTGGTTTATAGGCGGTTTTCCACATCCCCCTAGGTGAATACTGGGCTGGTTCCCAAGTCCCGCCTCAGTTACATGATTCGCAAACATTTCGTAACACTATACAGTTTTACCGTAGGAAAGCTAGTTCAGGGGTTCTTTGCAGCTGTTGTGACAGTTGGTTTCACTGGAGAGAATGTGGCGTGGGTATTGGGGAAGCAAAGGAGACTCTTCCTTTCTTGTGCAGGGTTTGTTCAAGGGATAAGAAAATAGAGAAACAGGAGGGGAAAATCAGAGCCCTTCAGGCTGAATTAGATAGTGTTAGAGGAGAACTGTTGAGGTTAAGGGGGGAGGAGGGTAACCAGAGGTGGGAAGTGGTAGCAAGGGACAGTGGCCTCAGTAAGAGTACAGTGTGTGACAGTTTTATCATTGGCACAAACAATAGGTTTGCCTTGCTGCCACAGTCTAATGAGGAAGAGCCTCCAGTAGATGTAGGTGTGATTAAGGAGCAACAGAAATTCAGTAGGAAACCAAAGGTTTCAAAAAAAAAAAAAAAAGTAGATAGTAGGAGGAAAGTTCTGTTGCTAGGTAGCAGTCACAGGAGAGGTGTGGGCCAAATTGTGCAGGAAAAATTAGGTGACAGGTACGAGGTCAAAAATGTTTTCAAGCCCAGTGCAAGTCTTAGCCAGGTGGTAGAGGATTTAGATTCATTGTGCAAGGGGTTTACTAAGGAGGATCATCTTGTGATAGTGGGTGGTGTGGGAAACAGTAACGATAGGGATGGGGCTACAGCATTGAGTGTGACCTGGTGAAAATAGCATCTGCAACAAACCATACGAATGTTCGGATGGTGCCTGCCTTCATGCGGTATGATCAGCCTCGGTTGAACAGCTCTGTAAGGAGGATCAACATGGAGTTAGATCAGCTGTGTAGGGCGGCCACTCGGTAGGACATTGGTTGGGTCTCTGTTGATGCTATTGATAGGAAATAGGAAAGGGAAGGGAAGGGAAAACTGGCTGGGTTGAGAGGAAAATCTATAAGGGGGGACACTGCAACTCTTGGGAGTGCCTCTTTTTTTAGAATAATTTCAGTGTCCAATGACAAGCCCAGACAGGCAGGTAACAAAGCTGTTAAAATATCACAAGATACTAACAATAGTAAATTAAAAAATTATGTTTGTATTTTTCATCAAAATATCCTGATTTGTTTAGAAACAATAGGAGCTGACAATGTAATAGATATACTATGCCTGTCTGAGCATCACATTGTCACTGATATGAGTAAAGTAAATATTAGTGGTATAAACTAGCAGCACATGTAAGTAGAGAGAAGGTGTGGGGAGGAGTTGCCATTTATGTCAAAAGTTGTCACAGTGTAAAAAATTTAGAAACAAAAAATATTTGTATAGAGCAACATATAGAAGCATGTGCCTGTGAGCTTAAACTGGAGGGTGGTTCTTTTATAATTGTCACAGTGTATAGGTCCCCCCTCAGGAAACTATCATTTATTCCTGGAATACTTGGATGCCTTGTTGTGCTATCTGTCAGATAGGGGGAAGCGAATTATTATCTGTGGGGATTTCAATGTTGATTCACTGCAAGAGTGTAATAAGAAGAATGACCAGGAAGACTTACTTGGTTCTTTCAATTTGACTTATGTTATTGATTTTCCTACTCGGGTAGTAAAGAACAGCAGCACATGATAGACAATTTTTTTATAGACCAAGATAGGTTTAACAACATTAGTGCATATCCTGTTGAGAATGGTCTTTCTGATCATGGTGCACAGCTAGTTACATTATATGATATAGCTCCTTTCAGTAATTTGAATCAGTCCTCCAAAGTTGTTCGTTCAATTAATGATTCGACAATTAGAAATTTCACGGAAAGTCTTTAGCAGTTATATTGGGATTAAGTGTACAAGGAACCTGATGCTAATTTAAAATACAACGTATTTCATGTACATTTGTAAGGGTATTTGATAACTGTTTCCCCAAGAAATTAGTCAAATTTAATTGTAAGGAACCAAGCAAAAAACCATGGCTCACCAAAAGTATAAAAATATCTTGTAACCGGAAAAGGGAACTGTATCTGACAGCAAGAAAGAGTAGTGACCCAGAAATATTAAACTATTATAAAAACTACTGTTCTTTATTAAGGAAAGTTATTAAAAAATCCAGAAGCATGTGCATCATGTCTGAGATTAGTACATCCAATAATAAAATTAAAACAATCTGGAACATTATAGCAAGGGAGACAGGGCAACCAAGAGCACAGGAAGACAGCATTACCATCAAAGTGAATGAAAAAATTAATAACAAAATGTCAGACGTAGAAAAAACTTTAATGCTTATTTTTTACATGTTGTGGAGAATATAGTATCCAAATGTTCATTAGAAGAAGCTAGGCAGTTAATGGAACAGGGCGTACCTACACAGTTTGATACAAGGGAAATCCCACCCACTTCACAATCTGAAATTAGGAAATTAATAAACTCTCTCAAGAGTAAACGCTCTCATGGCAATGATGGCATATCCAGAAGTGTATTAGAAGCTTGTTCCCAATAAATATGTAGGATTCTTAGCCACCTTTGTAATAGCTCACTGGAGCAGGGTATTTTCCCTGATAGACTGAAATATGCTATTGTCAAACCATAAAAAAGGTGATACGTTGGATGCCAACAACTACCACCCAATCTCACTTCTGACTGCTCTATCAAAAATTCTTGAAAAAGTAATGTATTCCAGAGTAACTTCATATATTAATAAAAATAAAGTTCTAACAAAATGTCAGTTTGGTTTCCGGAAAGGCTTTTCAACAGAAAATGCAATACACATTTTCACTAATGAAATATTAAATGCTCTGGATAACCGTAAATCACCCATTGGGATTTTTTGTGATCTATCAAAGGCCTTTGATTGTTTTAACCATGGAATTCTTCTAGATAAGCTTAAGTATTGTGGTATGAGTGGGAAAATGCACAAATGGTTTAAATCATACCTAACTGAAAGAGTTCAGAAAGTTGATATAAGTAATTCACATAATATACAAAAAACAGCCGAGTCCTCAAACTGGGGAACTATCAAGCATGGGGTGCCACAGGGTTTGGTACTGGGACCTTTGCTGTTCTTAATATATATTAATGATTTGCCTTTCTATATTCATAAAGATGCCAAGCTAGTTCACTTTGCTGATGATACAAGTATCGCTATCACACCCAAATCACAGGAATTACCTGATGAAATTGTCAATGAAGTATTTCAGAGAATTATTAGGTGGTTCTCTGTAAATGGACTCTCTTTAAATTTTGAAAAAACACAGTATATTCAGTTTCACACAATAAATGGCATCACACCATTAATTAATATTGACTTCAACCAGATATCTATAGCTAAGGTAGAATACTTAAAATATTTAGGTTTATGCATTGATGAGGGATTGAATTGGAAGAAACACATTGAAGATCTGCTGAAACATGAGCTCAGCTACTTATGCTATTAGGGTGATTGCAAACTTTGGTGATGTACAACTCAGTAAACTAGCATACTCGGCCTATTTTCATTCTCTGCTTTCTTATGTCATCATATTCTGGAGTAATTCATCATTTAGTAAGAAAGTATTCATTGAATAAAAGCTGGTCATCAGAATAATTGCTGGAGCCCACCCAAGATCATCCTGCAGACATTTATTTAAGGATCTAGGAATCTTCACAGTAGATTCACAATATATATATATATATATATATATATATATATATATATATATATATATATATATATATATTCACTTATGAAATTTGTTATTAACAATCCAACTGAATTCAAATGTAATAGCAGTGTGCATAGCTACAACACTAGGAGAAAGAGTAACCTACATTATTTGAGGTTACGTTTAGCTTTGTCACAGAAAGGGGTTAATTATTCTGCCACAAAAGTCTTTGGTCACTTACCAAGTAGTATCAAAATTCTGACAGATAGTCAACTAGCATGTAAAAGTAAATTAAGAGAATTTCTGAATGGCAATTCCTTCTACACTTTAGATGAATTTCTAGATAAAAGTTAGTACTTTAAGGGAAAAAATAGAAAATATATAAAAATTAAAAAAAATAAATAAATAAATTAAAATACAATATTCAAATATTGAGTGTCATGTAATATTATGTATAGACACATTTCATTTAACTGAGACAATCTACATCATTATGAAGTGTCGTATTCATGACCTATGGAACAAGTATTAATCTAATCTAATCTCTAGTCACACATATAACACTATACACAGACATTTTTGGGGTACACATTTTCTCCCTGGGGGCATGGGGTGGTGACAGAAAGGGCATCCAGCCACCCCTAAATATTAACACGCCAAATCCCACCTAACCAAAGCCCACTCTTTATGTTCAGGAACATGGCTCATGAGAATGAAACATATATTTAATTCATCGTACACCTATTTATGTTTTCACATTATTCCAAATCGTCATTTTCAATAAAGGAAACTTCTTTAGCCTCAAAGTCACTCACACTACAAATGAATGTGACAAGGAATCAGCTGCCGACAATCCCCTTTTCACGTCCACGTTTAGTACATTGTTACTTCCTACATATATTCATTTCTGCTTCATAAAAAGTGCCGTAAAAACAATAGGTCGGTAAGTAACCTAACTTGATAACGATTGATTTTCCAAAATAAGATAACGACTCCTGTTGTTATTGCTGCAGTATTTAGAAATTAGACTTAATTGTTTCATCTACTTCACATACGGCTGGTGCCAATTTTCTGTAAGGAGTCATGTTTCTTTTTCAGGTTATGACATCGAACATTCCACAGGCACTCCTTTGCCTCTTATTACGTGACGAATTCGTAAATGTTGCTTCTTGTCTACTTTATTGCGTAAGTGAACACACGGAAAGACAACATGTAACTCTACAGATACACAGAAAAAAATCGAACACTACTACACTGGAGCATTTAGTGTTAGCAACCCACTGACATTGTTTCTTTACCGATACTACCACGGAATGCAGCTTTTATGTTGTCAGCCTGTTGTGAAAATCGTTACCATAGTCCAGAACTAGCAGCAAACAACGTTGCGGAACATGTTTCAAATTCATTGCAAACGTGCCTTAACATCAACGAGAAAGCAAACCACGAACCTCTACACGAATTCTTAAATTCTCTTTGGAGTTTCGATTGCTTTGAATTATTTTCCCACCGCGACACAATTTACAGCAAAAAGAATCATTACTTCCATCCAACGTGAAAACTTCGAACACCTCTGCATAAGCTGGCCAAGGCATGCGAGTGTCTTCTTCCTTCTCCAGGTCTAAAGTTGTGGGAAATAAACGGAGACTGTACGCTGTTTACGTGTGACGCGTCCGGCGTTTGTTATATACTAATTGTTGCGTAAATAATAAGTATAAGTATATTCTTAATTCGTATAAGTTGCACTATAAGCTGTCAAATAAATGTCAAAATCCGTAACTTCATAAAGATCTCGAATGACGACACAATATTATGAGTTACGTAACATTAACATTATAAAAGAAGAAGAAAATCACATCACAATAATATCGAAATGTACATCATAACAGAATGTGGGGTAACACCTGAAGATGACTTTTATGTCAAAATAAGCTTATAGTGTTACTAATACGAATTAAGAATATACAGTGTTGAACTTTTATAATTCTTATTATTAAAACGTCGATGTACGACGTCACTAACATTGTTGGCCCTGCAGATAAGTTATGTCGTGTAGGCCTAAATGTTATGGACGAATGACCATTATTTAATGTTATTATGGTAGTTAGTAAAATATATAATTAATACGCTTCCAACGTATGTGGTTGAAATGGTTTAACTTAGAAACAAATATCGTTTCTGTTTTCGCTCCACTAAAATCAAAGCTCGGTATTCTGAAGTCTTGAGATTCATCCAAATATGTGTTACATTATTTTCTACAGAAAGGTAACGATGCTTCCTTAAATCGTTAACTGATAAAAGTAATTTAGTTAAAGTTACTTTATTCAAATAATAACGCCATTACCGTCCATTACTAGTAAGGCCATTACAAGTAACTCCCCAATCCTGATTTTCAGGTAGTTAAGACAGTGAGAAGCGTAAGAGAACAAAGAGACGAGGGAATTCATGGGCAAGGAGTGTAGGGTAGGGTGATCAGATTTCCAAAATAAAAATAAAAAGACACATATGGGTACCGATGAGTGTACATTTTGCCTTTACCTGTAGCATTAGCCCATACATAAACACACAAATCGATGCACTCACAGTATAGTGTTTCTCTCTCTCTCCCCCCCCCCCCCCAACCTAAACTACTTAATTGCTTAACCCGTAACATGAAGTGTTAAGTGCCATCGACAAGGGATCTCAAATCGATTCCATATTTCTGGATATCCGGAAGGCTTTTGAAACTGTACCCCACAAGCGGCTTCTAATGAAATTGCGTGCTTATGGAATATCTCCCCTATTGTGCGATTGGATTCGTTGTAATTGACGGTAAGTCATCGAGTAAAACAGAAGTGATATCTGGCGTTCCACAGGGAAGCGTTATTGGTCCCCTACTCTTCCTCGTGTTTATAAACGATTTAGGAGATAATCTGAATAGCTCCCTTAGACTGTTCGCGGATGATGCTGTCGTTTATCGGTTAGTGAAGTCAACAGAGGATCAAAAGCAACTGCAAAGCGATTTAGACAAAATTTCTACTTGGTGCGAAAATTGGCAATTGACACTAAATAAAGAAAGGTGTGAAGTAATACACATGACCACTAAAAGAAATCCGCTGAACTTCAATTACGCGATAAATCAGTCAAACCTTAAGGTCGTAAATTCTACCAAATACCTAGGAGTTACAATTACGAACAACTTTGACTGGAGAGAACACATAGAAAATATTGTGGGGAAGGCGAACCAAAGGTTACGTTTCATTGGCAGAACGCTTAGACGATGCACCAGCTCCACCAAAGAGACTGCCTACATCACACTTGTGCGTCCTCTCTTGGAGTACTGTTGCCCCTTGTGGGACCCTCACCAGGTGGGACTGACGGAACATATTGAGAAGGTTCAGAGAAGGGCAGCTCGTTTTGTTTTATCACGTTACGGGGGGGAAAGCGTCACGGAAATGTTGCACGAATTGGGGTGGAAATCATTAAAAGAAAGACGTTATTCATTGCGGCGTGATCTGTTTGCGAAGTTTCAATCACCGACTTTTAGTTCTGAATGTGAAAATATTTTGCTAGCACCCACCTACTTAGGGAGACATGACCATCCCAATAAAATAAGATAAATCAGATCGAAAACGGAACGATTTAGGTATTCTTTCTTCCCGCGCGCTATTAGAGAAGGGAACGATAGAGAAAAGTTATGAAGGTGGTTAATGAACCCTCTGCCAGGCACTTAAATGTGATTTGCAGAGTATCGATGTAGATGTAGAACTGGTGATGTTGGGTGTCAAATACCCAGCTAAACCCTTGAAACCGCATTATTATCAGATTGTTGTGAGCACATCATTGTTGGTTGCTATACCTTAAAGTCAGTTCGTTGCGAGTCGGTCTGATGCGCAGTACTCAACAGACCGGTCAATAGTTCGATTTTATACACGATTAAAAAAAAAAAAAAAAACAGGGTATTTTTAACCCAACCTCACCTGTTGCGGAACTTTTTTGGGAATATTCACCTATTCTAATTTATAGGTAGTATGGCATCTGGCAGGTTTCCAATGATAAAAAAATAACCCTGGGCGCAGTTCTCATCCAAGCAGTGAGTTTATTTGATTCATTATTACTAGAAACTATGCTTATTGATAAATAAGTCAGTTATCTAACCATATTTTTCATTCTCATGGACATTAGCCTAGCTAATGCTTAGGTTATCGACCATGGATTCCATGCAATCCAGAGCTAACTAGTTTGGAATATATAAAAAAATCTTGCCAAAGAACTTGTAAAGCCTCATCTCATTCGTTGGTTTCAAAACAACCATTTGCCCCATGAATTGCGGCTAAACTTCAGTAGAAAACTCCAGATACTTGTTACGTACGAAATCAAACGAGACTTGGGCAATCAAGTGAGGTGTAAGAAGTACTACCAACCTCTGACAGAAAAACAAAAAACATCTGTAACAGCTGCAATGTACCGATGTTCAGAGCCTGCACAATGCCCGTATGCCAAGATTGCGTATAGTAATGGCTTGCAAATTCTTGTGTGTGTAATAATTTGTCAAATAATAGTGTGTTTCTACAAAGGATCGTTTTTGTTTATACTGTAATACTAAAATTTGATTTATTTGTTTACAAAAAATTAGTAGATATTTGGATTATGTAAAACGTTGCGAATTTTTTATGGCCTTACATATATTTGAAAAGTTGTCTACTCGGTTAACTTTAAATAATTTTCTGCTGCCAAAAGTTGGTCAGTGCTGTGAATAAAGTTCACTTTTGAAATGTAAGTAGAAACTTTTCATTTCTCCTTCACCATTGAAGTATGACGGCCATGGAAAATAACGGGTATAAATAACCCGACCTCAACAGTTGCGTTACAAAATTATCACCGCACCAGTTACGGGTTAAAGAAGATGAGAGCAACGCGACGAACATCGGTATTACGATTCTTTTTTTATTTGTACTGGACAAACCACATATAACGTAATCTTAGTAACTAAGACATACCACGTTAGATACTAATACAAAAATTTACCAAACATTGCTACTCACCGCGGTGGAGTGGCCGAGCGTTCTAAGGCGCCTTGCTGCGGAGCGCGCGGTTGCTCGCCGTCGGAGTTTAGAGTCCTTCCTCGGCCATGGGTGTGTGTTGTCTTTAGTGTAAGTTAGTTTAAGTAGTTTGAGCCAATCGGTTTACAAACATTTGAATATAACTACTCACACAACTGAAAGCCAAATAAATTGCATTACTAATTAATGAAATAATTGTTCTTTTATATTTATCACTTGCAGACAATCAAAAAAGACAGTTATGATTACTTACGCACTTCATGAATTATATTTTGCAGAAGAATGTGTGTCACTGGAGAGGTCGGTATTTTCACATAACGGCTACCACATGGAGTACTGTGAAAAAGAGTTCTTATTATAATTACTTCCTTCGCAGTTTGCACACTAAGTATGTTGTTTCCGCAGTCCAAGATATATTTGTGTTGGAGAACACTGTTTGCACATCAGATTTTGCTCCAGATATCTTCAGATGCAGATTAGCAACCCACTACTCAGTTCTCAGTTAATAAATTTTCTGAAACTTCCTGGCAGATTAAAATTGTGTGCCGGAACCGGGACTCGAACCTGGGACCTTTGCCTTTCGCGGGCAAGCGCTCTACCACTGAGCTACCCCGACACGACTCACGATGCCGCCTCACAACTTACTGGCGGAAGTAAAGTTGTGAGGCGGCATCGTGAGTCGTGTCGGGGTAGCTCAGTGGTAGAGTGCTTGCTCGCGAAAGGCAAAGGTCCCAGGTTCGAGTCCCGGTTCCGGCACACAATTTTAATCTGCCAGGAAGTTTCATATCTGCACACACTCCGCTGCAGAGTGAAAGTTTCATTCTGGAAACATCCCCTAGGCTGTGGCTAAGCCATGTCTCCACCATATCCTTTCTTCCAGGAGTGCTAGTCTTGCAAGTTTCGCAGGAGAACTTCTGTGAAGTTTGGAAAGTAGGAGGCGAGGTACTGGCGGAAGTAAAGTTGTGAGGCGGCATCGTGAGTCGTGTCGGGGTAGCTCAGTGGTAGAGCGCTTGCCCGCGAAAGGCAAAGGTCCCAGGTTCGAGTCCCGGTTCCAGCACACAATTTTAATCTGCCAGGAAGTTTCATATCAGCGCACACTCCGCTGCAGAGTGAAAGTTTCATTCTGAATAAATTTTCTCTTCACGAATATTTTGAGGATGGCTTACTGTCTCAATCTTTCTTGCAAAATATTTTCATAAAACTCAGGTAAATTTTTAATTCTTTCCTGAACATACTTCCATATGTTCCATATATTTGAGTTGAGTCCAGTGAAATGCGTTCAGCAGAAGAAATCAGACTCTTTCAGAACACTGTCTTCTTGCAATGAATTGATTAATAAGTGAATTTGTATAGTTCGAAGATTTGCACAAGTTGTGTGAAAGCATTACATTAAAATATAGGTTTCCCGAAAAAGCTTTGAAATTTATACAGCAACCTATGCTTTTTTGCATTTAAAATGAAAAAGTTCTCCCCTCCAAAGGTTTAAATATTGGAAATTTATGAAGGAATTGCGTCAGAAATCGTGCCTCATTCCCTTTGGGTTGAAACTTACTTCCTTTATTGCTTGACTAGCTGATAACCCGGCGTTGCCCAAGTATTTATTTATTTATTTATTCCTGCCATTTTTCAGTTATATATTCATTTTTATAAGGGCTGTACGTCTGTAAAAACTCTTGGGAATACAATTAGTAGTAAAAAAGTAATAGATTAAAACTTGGTGCATGATGGGGCTGTTTCCCATGAACGTTACTGTGTATGTGCTCATATCTCATGAACTACATGTTGGAATGTGATACAATTTAGAAGGTACGCTCAACTATATAAGTGTATACTGTCTGCAAATTTCCTGTCGCTACAAATTGTAGTGTTCAAATTATAAATTGTAACGTCATACCGAGAGCCATAGTTTTACTCCATAAACAGCGGAAAAGTAGTAAGGGAGAAACTTTTTTCCTTTCATCATTTTACTATGGTTACCAGAGAGAAAGAGTTTAATACAGGTTTGAAATTATGTTTAAAGTTTGTTGCAAGTCGCTAAGTACTGTCATTCTCAAACAGTGTATTTCCAAAGTCTCGCTGCTTTATATGGCATTTTTTGCGATTTCTATTGGTTGTGACGTAATATCTTTTGAACCATGTGCCGTATGTGATTCTGAACCATGCAGCAGTTGTTACCTCACGGTAAGGAATGTGTGTACGAAATTTGGTTGAAATCGGTCCTATGGTTTAGGAGAAAATGAGCAGCATTGTCGCAAAATGCAGCAGTTTTAAGCGCATCTCATTGTTTATGACGTGTTTATCTCGTGGACTATATATTGTATGTGATTCTTACACTTACGGCGACCGTCCTCATGGATTGAGTCTTACGTGTACAAAATTTCATAAAGATCGGAACAAAACTGTAGATTTGTCTGCAACACGTACAAACATACGGACACTCTGCTTTATATTTTAGATTCTAACTATATTACTTTTAAACAATATTTATTCAAAATATATGGGACGGTTAGTAAAATATGGGAGAATGACGTTAGGATAACTGGAGACTTCGGCTAAATAAGGGACGATCCTGCAAGATACAGGACGTCTGATTCCCCTAGTGTAGTTAAGTGTAGTTATATATAATTCCTACACCTATTTAACGATTGCGAAACGTTGCCGGGACTGTGGCAGTCTAGATTTGCCGAATAAGGTAACACCACAGTCTAACATATACAGTCGCGACACACACTGCTGTGAAAGTTGTTACCAACTGACAGTTGCTGCGACACTAGCGCTCCTAGCGGTGGGCAACCCGCCAAAGTAGTGATGTTTGTTTATAATCGCTTTTGTACGTAATTAAGGAAATACTTACTATAATTTTTGCGTTACAAGCATTATTAAAATATCAAGAGACAAACGTAATACGGAAATTAATGTGAAAACAGCCTAATTTAAATGATTCATATACTTACGAATATGTGTATGTTTGCAGCTTATTCCGCTGAAAGTAAGTCTCATATAAACATAATGGTATAATAAATTTCTATTATGGTCTGTTCTTACTATGACCACCAGTTTTTGACGTGTATAAATTCGGTATGGAGTCTAATGATTCTCACATTTTTACATGTCACTCGTCTTTCTTTATAAGTGCAAATTCTTTTAAGTGTAATTACTTTAGCTTTTAAAAAAACCAATGTTTTGATAATTCTTGCCGTTTCTGGTTCAGATGGAGCAACAATTGTGTAATTGGGTTCTTCATTGTTGGAAAACAGTTTGGTTGCTTTTATCGTTGTATTGCCATGTCTGTGACGTTTTTCCTTCAGCTACAGCTGTGATGGTTGATTTGGTACGTTAAATACCGTATTTATTATACGTTTCCTATGTTCCACCCTCACCGATTTTACTGGAACTGTAATGAAGAGTACTTAATGCTCCTGCGTAGAAATTACCGTCTCTCTCCTAAAGGCCATGTCTACGGGTGTTTCCAAGGCATTCTTATTTTTAATAGAAAATGAAATTATTCATTTAAAGCCTGTATGTTAGAGGATAATTGTAAATTAACTGTCCTGTAATGTACCGTTTCGTACCTTGTCAGGGATCTTACGAAACCTAAGAAAGACAAATGGGAAGCTATTTTTAAATTACTACCTATTTATAAGGCACTACATACGTTCCCTAATGTAAAAAAGTATGCTGAAATCAATTTAAACGATACTATTCGCACTCATCAACTATCGTAGCTTGCCGGCCGCTTGGAGCGCTGCTATCGCAGCGGAAAACAAAAATCTGTGGGAGTGTCGTGGCTGTATATGTTAGACTGTGGTAACACAGAGTGTTTGAAGCAATGTTACGCAGGGCCGGCGCAAGGCACCTGCGAAACGTGCGGCCGCACGGGGCGGCACTTTCCGAAGGGCGGAAAATCTGCCGACCCCACTTTTTTAGGACAAACTCAACATTCATGCGCAAGAGGGGACTCGAAACCAAATCTCGGAGAGAGCGGCTTCGGAAACTGTGGCTTGGCTCGTCAACTACCTGCCGGCCGCCCCTGTTGAACAATGGGAGGGAGGGGGACTAATTTCTTTCTCACCCCGATAGCAACGCCGTCGTGGTTACGGCAGAGGGACAGATAGGGGGATACACGACAGTATTCTTATGCATGGAGCGCTGCCTGTCTGTTACGCGCCGTGCGTTTACTCACAACTAATTTTGCAGAAGTCGAAATCTAATTTGGATATTCGAATGGAATATTCGATACTGCGGTTACATGTTAAGCCTGAAGCAATTTTGCTAAACACTTCAAAGGCAGTTTTCGAGTGTTTTATTCTTCCCGCTTTATGGAAAAAAATCGTTGAACATTACTACATCAAACATATCCAAAACGTACAATGGCTAGAAGTATACCGAATGGGTAAATACGCAGCGAGTAATTACAAGGGATAAAGACATTGGTACTAAGCCTGGTATAAGTTGGGTTTCGACGCATTTTTTTCAAAAATTTTTCTATCCGTTTCTGAGTGACAGTCGGACGTTTTGGTTTTTGAGCCATGAGAAACCTATCTGCGCCTGCATGAACAATTAAATTCTGACCGGCACTTTTGTTTGACAATACTACTCGCACACTATTACTTTGCCAATATTTATTTACTGTATACAGTTTAACGTTGAATACATTATCTGTTAACAACCATTGAAAAATGTTTATTTACGTTAATTGTAAGTTCATGCCGCGCGAGAATAGCCGAACGGACTAAGGCGCTGCAGTCATAGACTGTGCGGCTAGCCCCGCAGAGGTTGGAGTTCTCTCTCGGACATGGGTGTCTGTATTTGTCCTTAGGTTGAATAGTGTGTAAGCTTAGGGACTGATGACATTAGCAGTGAAGACCCATACATGTTTGAATATTTTCGAAAATTCACAAGACTTATTAAAATTAGCTAGATATCTTCAGTCAGGTTTGACTCCATTTTTGAGCTAGGGCCCAGCAACTGTTTTGTACGAATCTGTAGAGAATGTCACCAATCAGTGGCAATGTTTGTTTTATTTCCCAGAACTACACAGATTTCGGGCACAGTGTGGCTATTCTCAATACTTCATGTTTAGATCTATTCCGTCGTGCTGAACGTAACTGTCAACATGACGGTTTAGATGTAAGCACATATTAAAAGCTTTGAGACTGGCCACCCAGTAGCCGAAGTATAGTTAGATCTGAAAAGTAAAAACAAAAATTGCGGTGGTGATTCGAACCCCCGACCGCAGCGGCCGTGCAGACCGTGACTGGCATGCCTCAGACCACTCTGCCACTGCCGGCCGGCAATTGCGATCCATTACTGACATTTCCTACAGATTTGTTGAAATAAAATTCAACAAACGTTTTGAAAAACAGAAAAAAACTGAGGGGGGGCAGCAATTTAGCAGCTCGCACGGGGCGGCACTTGGGCTTGCGCCGGCCCTGATGTTACGCAACATGTGCTTTTTTCCAGTTTTGCTGTTACTGCAGCAGTGAGACTCACCTGGTTGTGGCAGATCAGCTGCTGGGTAGGCGGCAGTGGGCTGCGCGGCAGATGGCGGCGTCGACGTCAGTGTGGGTGTCGTCGGTGTGGGCTGGTCTGGCCGCCATGTCGGGCTCTGCGCCCGCCGCCGACACCTCCGCCTCTGCCACTGACCTACAGTAGGCGGCAGCAGCTGGTACCGCCTAGCTCCACACCCCCTCCCTCCCCCAACACCGCTGCCAACCTGCCGGCGCGCCAAATCTGGCGAAAACGTCGATCACCGCACTCGCGTCCAACTCACCGCACAGCACCGCAAGTTCCATGGAGCGCTTCCAGCATTCAGTTACGCAGCGAACAGGGAAAGTATGGTTGCAGTTTTTATCTTCTCCTCTCCCTTCCACTATGGAAATGCTAAGAACCCACAACTCCTAAAAAAAAAAAAAAAAAAAAAAAAAAAAAATGTTCAAATGCTTGTGTAGTCTATGGGACTGAACTACGGGGTCATCAGTCCCTAAACTTACAATTAATTTTACACAGGGTGGAAAAAAACAGAACTATCATACGCCATTGTCTACCGAGCGAGGTGGCGCAGTGGTAACGCACTGGACTCGCATTCGGGAGGATGGTGGTTCAAATCCACCTCCAGCCATCCAGATTTAGGTTTTCCGTGATTTCCCTAAATCACTCCAGGCATATGCCGGGATGGTTCCTTTCAAAGGGCACGGCCGATTTCCTTCCTCATCCTAACCCAAAAACTCCGAGCGTTAGCTCCGTCCCTAATGGCCAAGCTGTCGACGGGACGTTAAAACCCTAAGCATCCATCCACGCCATTGTCTGAAAATCATCCAAAATTATAGTAGCAGCTCCCTTTCCAATTCTTTCTCGTTCTGCTTGTTCATCTTTGACTTTGAAGAATACCAAGCATCATTAAAAACTTTTTCACCTGAACTCTGAAACCACACAAAAGTTTTCCTGGTGTGGATTGTAATAAAAACAATAGTGCCCTCATACTTTTCTCTCAGTCTCTCCTTAATTGTCTTTATATGAGGCAATGTTTCAGAAACTTGCTCCAACAACTCGTCTATGTAATTGAATTTTTCCTCCATTGACGCACTGATTTCTTCATCATCAAGGCGTCCACTCTGTCTAGATTTAGGCCTGTAACGAATCTTTTATAGCAATCCCCGTGATACCTTGCATCTGTGAATCAATAACAGAACAGATACGTCTTTGGATGTTGTATCCCCATTCATCCTTCCTCTCCTATGCACGAACTATAATTGCATTATCCTGAAGGATCGAACACTGTAAAGCTTTCACAGCCTTTTTTCGGGGTTTTTCCTTCTGTTTATCAAGAAACTCATCATCAACTGTCTCTGCACAAAACAGGCAGTTTTAAAATGAAATTTTGCTTCAGCTGAACGCAATCGTTTGACCGCAGCATCTGAAAGAGATCCTCTTAAAAATCTTTTAATTGAATCACCGCTGTTATACTCTATCCTGCAAGATGCATGAACATCACCACCTGTTTTGTTCCTGAAACCTTCAACTTTTCCACCTTTTCTCAAGTATCTGGCATTTAGCAATCCACGTTTTCCTTTCCCGCCAATATTTTTCAAATGTTCAAATGTTTGTATAGTCTATGAGACATAACTACGGAGTCATCAGTCCCTAAACTTACAAACTACTTACGAACTAGGACGGCACAAATATCCATGCCCGAGGGGGGATTCGAACCCCCGACCGCCGACACCGATGCGTAGAGTGCACGCAGGATAAATTGGCCGGTAGAAGCGCAGACAGCTGGGCAAGCATGGGGATAGCGGTAGTAGTGGGGGTAGTGGCAGGAACAATGGGGGTGAAGTGACCAGTGCTGGAGGGGAAGTGAAGTGGCGCCCGAAACTGAAGCCTACACTCAATACTCTGTTCTAGGGTTGCCAGATCTCCGGGCGCCGCCCGGAGTACCCGGGCTTGGAATGAATTCTCCGGGTCTACGGGCCAATGACTCTCATATCCGGGCTTGAATGTAACCTTCATCATAACTACTTTTTTTACTACGCTTTTAAAGTACTATGCTCATGTAGCGACGATCTACATCGAACTTAACGTAACTTAAACTAAGGACGAACAAAACGTCCATGCCCTAGGGGGGGGATTCTAACCTCTGGCGGGAGCAGCCTCGCGCACCGCGGCAAGGCGCCTCAGTGGGCTGGACCATTCCCGGCCGGCTCCTCTAGTAATTATGAATAACTTTATATAAATGTCAATTTCTTATTGCAACAAAACGCTACTTTTCTGTTCTTCCTGTGAAAACTTTTCATTGTTGCGTCGGTAGTAATGGGCTAGCGCATTATTAAGCAAACACTGTTGGCGGCAACGTGTCAACTGGCGACGTCTGTTATTTGTGTTCGTTCGTTCATTGTTTATTGTCAGTTTACCGGCAATTTTTGGAATACTCGGATCGGGTGAGAACAGACAAGCTTACATTAACTCAGATTAGTGAGTAATAACAGTGAAATGAAGAGACGGTATCTAAGTTCGTTCCGTGAAGAATGGTTGCAGAAAGAAAATTATAAAGAGTGGCTACAAAAAGTCGATACTCATCAGTGTATGTGTAAGTGCAGTATATGCACTATCTCATTTACTTGCTGGGAGGGAGGAGATGATTAGTTTTTTTTTTTTTTTTAGAATTCACGTGTAATCCTGGTTGCATGGGGGGGGGGGGGCGGTGAGTCATTGGCCAAGGGGGAGGGGGGCACGTCTGGTCTCCGGGCCTGCCTCGAGTTCAATCTGGCAACCCTACTCTGTTCACCAAAACGAGAGACCGACCGTAAACACAGCGAGGCTCGTGACCAGGGGTGGACAATGCAGGGGCGCTCGCTCCAATGTCTCATGGTTCGTTCGAGTGGCGCTCCAAACGATCAGAAACAGTTTGAGGCGTTCGAGTGGCTCTTCTGACTGTTTCTGACGAGATCTGCCGGCCGCGGTGGCCGAAGGGACTGAGGCGCTCCAGTCACGGTCTGCACGGCCACTACGGTCGGGGGTTCGAATCCCCCCTCGGGCATGGATATTTGTGCCGTCCTTAGGATAAGCTAGTTGATAAGTAGTTTGTAGGTTTAGGGACTGATGACCCCTTAGTTAAGTTCCATAAGCTTTATAAACATTTGAACATTTGACGACATCTAAGTGACTAATGAGGTGTTCGAGTGGTGGAGTTGATAGTTTGAAATTGGTTATTTAAGTAAGCAGATTTTCGTCAAACTGTTCTCTGACTGACTTCAAAGCGCTTAACAAACTTGCTCCAAAAAACAAACCTGCACATTTGTAAAGAGTTTATAGCTTTTTTTTTTTTTTGCCCACTTTAGGTTACAGTAGTAACACAAAAAGTGGGGCTTTGCGATCGTCTTTTGACAGCTCGAAATTTAAATGAAAATTACGGCTTAACTATTCATCTGACGCGAAAATTGAATAACCGAAATTGTAGAGGAGAAAATTCCCTACAATTTTGCTCTGTCATGTTTTTTTTTCATATCTCGTATCGTTTGAGACATATTTGCAAAAATAACGATTTGACACCCTCCATTGAATTAACGAAATGTCACGTGACATTCCTCGCCCAGAACTCTCTCTGGCATACGCCATCTTGCGTTGCGTATTTGATGATTTTCTTATTGTAAGTTACATATTGTCATTTCAAAGCAATGGCGCACTGAAGAATAAACAAAAACTCATCGTTCTTCGTACAATAAATGATAATCTAGTGTCTACAAATGCCATATTAGCATCAGTTAACAACGGCCATCAATAGTATGAAATTAAAGGTTTCATCTTTTGAAATATAGCCATAGCGTAGTGGGCAAGGCGTTGCGGTCAGTACATGAACAGATCAGGAAACATGGGAAATACAACGATACTTATGGAAACTTTTCGTGTATCCCACTGAAGCATGAATATGCCAAGTTGGGACTGTGACGTCTTTAGTGAATGACGCATGAGTAACAGCGTTTTTAATTCAGTTTCCTCGCCTGTTTTTAACAAGGTGGCGTCCGTTTTGGCATTATTTGAGCGCTCTACTAGTATCACCCGTGGAATGCGATTATATTGTGTTATTACTTGGGCCCAAGTGAAAACAAGTGACGATGGGCAGTGCACAATTAAGTGGCGGAATTTTTAATTGTGCTCTTGAAGCATTTTATGAAGAAATCATGTGAGCACGTCTATTATGGCTTTGAAGAGGAACCTTTAATTTTTTTAATATTTCAACGGTCTCTTCGAAGAAGAATCCGAAGGTTGCAACCACGACGTTTCATTTGTTTTTGTTAATGTGCAAGGAGGACATTTTATTTTAATTTGATAAAGTAAAATCATCGGGGGACATTGTTTTCGTTTTTTCGCCGAAGAAGGCGTTTTTGGTGAGCAAAAGGACGGGGTTTAGGGGAGAAGGGAGCTCCGAATTTTTTTTCCCTAAAAGGGTTTCAGACACTCTTATTAATTAATTTTATATTATTTGGATTATTATTTTGGTCCGAAATATTTGCAAAAGCTTATAAAACTACAAATCTAAAGTGGGCCGTAAAACACGTCAGTGCGATTTTTTTCTGTTCACACAATGTTAAATATCTGTAATAAACATAGTTCTGTATATTAGACAGGCATTCTTTCAACTTACGTGGCCTTCTTATACAGTACATCCCCTTTTTATTGCATCCATACATAATATAAATGAAAGGTGTGGAAATTTTCATAACACACGAATTTAAAGATAAATGCATATGTTTTTACAGTTTGGATTGTGATATATCCGCCTGAAAATGAAGTCAAAATAGTCCTACTGAGATTTTCTGTGCTATCTGTAAATGAAGTGATTGACACATGAGGATAATGTGTTGGGCAGTATTTCCTTCACAACAGGCATTGCCTCTGACTGATTTTTATAACCGACATGTAGCTTTATAAGTGCCACTATAGCGTCTCACAGTTACTGCTTCCGTCTGTTTCTCCTTGTGGTCAATTATTACAGAAATCTATTAGTGCCAATGTGGCCGTTCCTACACTAAATATGTAACTTCTGGGAAAATCATGTACGATGATAATTCTTGCACAATACCTGCAAATTTTTGTATTTTTTGTATTTTAATTTGTATGTTTATTTTTTAAATTTTAGTGTAACTCATAATAATGGGACAAAATCCTTATGAAGTTGTATGATACCGAAAATTCCTTTCACACACCACTATACTAATTTACTTCATATTTTAATGTGGTTTTGTCAGGTTCAATTGGCTACATAATTTGTAAATGGTGAAAATAACAGTGAGAAATACTGTGGCTTACTGTATCACATTCAAATGATTTATAACGTAAGTTGCAGTATGAAGAATTTACCAAATTATCTGCACGGTTGAAAGTTGGTTAATGGGTACGGTGAATAAGACAAACACGTTGGGCGAATGCCGATCTCGATGCCAACTACCGCTATGGGTGGCCAAGTTGCGAAACAGGTGAAATAAGCGTTCCAGTTGGTTTCGGAATTGTAAACTGTCAAAAAGCGCTTACGCAGTGGAGGCCTTCCAAATCGTCAGTAAATATCAGAAACTATCAGATTTTGGGTCACTCGAACGAATCTTCTGTACCCTTTTCAGGTGTAAAGCGTTTCTGAGCGTTATGAGGGGTGATATTAGAGACTGGCTAGAAATTTCATCTTAAAGGACCAGTTGGCGAATAGTATCATAGGTATTAATCTTTCATATTCTATCTCTTTTTCTCTTTCTCGTCTATATTGCGCAACTGTAATCTCAAAAAAAAATCACGACAGACGCTTACAGACAGTGTTGATGACGAAAATTGATTTGTTTATTTTTTGTTTTGTTGACATAGTTCTTACTGTCCTAAAGGAAAATGCAGCTATGGGAAATTTTCAGAGAGGCTATGACTTATTAAAAGAAATGAATGTTGAATATCTGTGGTGTCTAAGACCACTGATATATAGCAAAACACATAACCGCCTGATACAGAAGTTTTAATTCCAAATTATTAACTTATCCCCCAACAGCCCAGAAGTTTATGTTCTTTTTTTTAACGACCGGTTTCGATATTGTATTAATACCATCTTCAGGCTCTATAAAAATTAAGTTGCAAATCAGTGTTGTATGCATAACATCATACTGTACGTATGTCATATAATGTATGAAGAATTAATGAAATACCGAAACCAGTCGTTAAATAAAACAACATAAGCTTTACAGATGTTGGCGGATATGTTAATAATTTGGAATTAAAACTCAACCAACAGCCGCAGTCGCTACTGCATTACAACACGGAACCATACAGATTGATTCATAGATGGCGACTTTAAGCGAGCGCACCGGTTTTGTCCACACCGGTTAACGCACCTCGGTCTGTTTACAGTCTGTCTCTCTTTTCGTTGAGCGGAGTATAGTCTTGTGTAGTTCACGAACGAACTAGTTCAGAACAGCGCGCCGGCCATGGTGGCCGAGGGGACTGAGGCGCTCCAGTCACGGCCTGTCCGGCCACTACGGTCGGGGGTTCGAATCCCCCCTCGGACATGGATATTTGTGCCGTCTTTAGTATAAGGTAGTTGATAAGTAGTTTGTAAGTTTAGGGACTGATAAACCCGTAGTTAAGTCCTATAAGCTTAACAAACATTTGAACATTTTTTTCAGAAGAGCGCTTCCACAGGCGAACTACATGAACTACTTCCCAGATCCCTCGCCTCTTAGTTCGTTCGCTCATTTTCCGAAGAGTGGCGAAGAACTGAGTACGCGAGAGCGCGCAGAATCACGTCATTACCTTCTGCCAGTTACAGTCAGTTCGAGCTGAGTCACCTATCTAATATATAAAGCAGAGTGTCCGTATGTGTGTACGTGTTGCATACGAATCTACAGTTTCGTTCCAATCTTTATGAAATTTTGTACACGTAAGCTGCAATCCATGAGGACGGTCGCCGTAAGTGTAAGAATCACATACAATATATAGTTCACGAGATATGACGTCATAAACAATGAGATGCCCGTAAAACTGCTGCATTTTGCGACAATGCTGCTCATTTTCTCCTAAACCATTGGACTGATTTCAACCAAATTTGGTACACAGATTCCTTACCGTGAGGTAACAATTACTGCATGGTTAAGAATCACATACGGCACATGGTTCAAATGATATTACGTCATAACCAATAGAAATCGCAAAAAAATGCCATATAATGCGGCGAGACTTTCGAAATACGCTGTATGAGAATGACAGTACTTAGCGACTTGCAACAAACTTTAAACATAATTTCAAACGTTGTTTAATCTTTTTCTCCCTGGCAAACAAAGTAAAATGATGAAAGGAAAAAAGTTTCTCGCTTACTACTTTTCCGCTGTTTATGGAGTAAAACTACGGCTCTCGGTATGACGTTACAATTTATGATTTGAATACTACAAATTGTAGCGACAGGAAATTTTACAGACAGTATACACATATATAGTTGAATGTAGTTTCTGAATTGTATCACAGTACGACACGTAGTTCATGAGATATGAGGACATAAACTAACATTCACGGAAAACCGCCCTTTACCGCACCAAGTTTTAATCTATTACTTTTTTACTACTAACTGTATTCCCAGGAGATTTTACTGGCACACAACCCTTATACAAATGAACATATACCTGAAAAATGGCAGGAATAAATACCCGGTCAACGCTGGGTTTTCGGCTAGTATATATAAAGTATTTTTATTCACCAAATAAACTCATTTAGCGTATCTTGTAGGTAATGATTCTTCAGTGACCTAACAAATAAATAAATGAATATATTTTGAAAATAAAGTACTACAAGTACTCTGTATATGAAGTAGTTGAATACCATTATATCACCCATTTGTGTAAATAATTGGTTCTAGGATACGGCTTATAGTACACGCTTGGGCAACACTGATCACTACCGTAACAAAAGAAAGGTGTGGCTGTAGCAAAAGCGAAAAAGAGCTAACGAGTAACCATCTGTCTGGGGAATGAGAGCTGGCGAACTAAAAGGAGCCACCTACTTCGCGACGGAGCGCGAACTAAAATACGCGCTACCGGTCGCTAACTAAACAATGCGCTGCCGGTCGCGAACTATTATGACAAACGTACCTCGCTCCTTAGTTCGTTGGATCCTGTTCCGAAGACCGACGGGCAATAGCGAGAGGGCGCGCAGCAGAATTAAAAATCACGTGCGCGCCTTCTACCGATGAGAACCGTTTCGAGGTGAGCGTCTGCCAGCTAGAGTTACCTAGTTCAGAGCTACAGTGCTTCTGTTTTAAAGTATTCTGCACTCTGCAGTATCGGAGTAACAACTTCCATAATGCCGAGATATAAAGATAGCTCAAAAGTAAAACGCGAGAAAATTACCCACAAAGTGTTTCGTGATATCGTTAGCGGCTCACGCAGCAAGCGCATGAAGCAGCTAGGTGGGGGAACTTCCCCCAGCACCTGGATGCACAGCCGTCACTGGGAGCGGACGAACTAAAAGAGCGAACTAGTTCGCGACAGAGCTGCGAACTAAAGTGAGCGCTGCAGGTCGCAAACTATTATGCGCAAGATTATTACACTCCACTACCTGCCGGAGTTTTATAAATTCTGTCGTCTGTACCTAACCATACCATCAAAATACCTTTTTCTAAATACTTAACTCAATGTTATTAATATTTCTTTTTTTTTTACATTTTATTAACATTACCTATCTTACTTCGAAATACATGTTACTTAAGGCGTTAGTTATGTAACATTTGCGATACAGGATATGGTCTGATTTACTACTATTACTGATGTGCATGCAGAAAGTATGGTGTTTCTGTTTAACTTGACAATATAAATTTTTTTCCTTAGTCTTAAAATTACTGCAGTCTTCTTGATAGAGCTTAAACAGTCAAAAACAAAACTAAATGAAAGACGAAACACCGATGGTATTTCTGTCGCTGCATTTACATTTAAAAGGAATGCTGTACAGTATTGTAGACAAGAAAAGTAAATTTTTTCCTTTAGCCTTTAGACACATTAATAGCTTATAGTCTGCACAACCACTTGTCCTTATCAGTTATCTGCGTGTACTATAATCAGGCATTGTCCTTTTGAAAGTGGCGCCTTTACTTCATTACTGGAACCATCTGTACACTGCACATATGAGAAGTCAACCCTCTTTGCGGTACTATATTATTTTATTTAAATACTCGACATTTTTACTGCGTATTTCTAAACGTTCCAAAACACCTTCCTGTAATCTGTTGTTTTTGCAGTGCCTGGTAAATAAACGTGTTAATTGTACGAAAAATAAAGCATATAAGTATTACATTGATATTATACAAAAACTAATGTACAAGCTATTTTATAATTGGGGCATCCGCAGCTGAGTAAATACATTTTCTTTTATGAATTTATCAATTGTTTTAAAAAATTGATTGTATGACTCTATATAATAAAAGAAACTATTTTGGAAATTGAAATAGAAATGTCCTCTTATGAAACAATCAAATTCTGGAGCCGCTTCAGCTGTTTTTATTGAGATCCTTTTATGTACAGGTCCACAACCGGTTTCGCGTCAGTAGAGACGCATCTTCAAGTGTTACTGGGTTAAATAACAAAACAATAATTAAAATTACAGGACCAATAACTTAATAAACGCAATACATGAATTGAACAAGGTATTACTTACAACTTTTTATTCTCTCGTCATAATTCGCTACTGAGTCCCAACATTCTAGTTGGTTTCATCCGTCAATTGGTTAAAATTCAATAGGGCCAAATACATGGGTCCAAGTCCAAAATCAAATGGTTGTCTTTCAGGATAAAAAAACATGGATGTTAAAATGTGGGACATGTAGTCGCGTGATTTTGACCACCGTATTTTCGATAAAACCTGAAGGTAAAAAGAAAGACACGTGACAAATTTGTGTCTATAGTCATAAAATAAATCATAGGGGAAGAGTAGTTGATGGGGGGGTGGAGGGTTGCACCTATGTCAGTTGACAAAATTAAGTAATCGTTAGGAATGGGGAGCATTAAAACTTGTTAAAATGACTTACCCGTAGATTGGCAATGGAGTGAAGGTGGCCATTGTAAAAATAAACTGAAGGTCTGTAATTAGAAACATCAAGTTGTAGCAGACCTATGGAGGCGTAGAGGAGTGCACTGCGGAGTGGCGAAGTAAGCTGAACGCGGGCTGTGGTGCGGCGTGATGGAGGAAAACAGACTTGCGCATGCGCGCTGTAGTATGGTACCTGGACTGTCAGTCAGAGAAAACAACTGAAGGTTGGGGCTCGTGTTACAAAATTGAAACACATGAACTGGCGTGTAATTTAATTGTTAGGAACATGTAGGGTGGGGTAATATTTCTGGCGGTGATAATCTTTGTAGAAAAATTCTCGAAAGACCCTGAATGTCATTCGGTAAAATTTGTAAATATAAAATTGAAGATGTTCATTCTGGCATGGAGCTGAGTGAAGGGACATTCAATTTAGATTCAGATAATCAAAATTAGCCAGAATGGAACGGTGTTTTAACTCGGTTTGGTTATTCAGTGTTTGAGCAGCTGACTGTTTTAAAGATCTTATGATCTGCACTTCTTCCAGAATATTTAGGATGTTACCTTTACTCTCTTTGTGTAGAATAGTTATGTTGTTTTCTATACTGGATATTGTGTGTTTGGTTTCCCTTAAATGTACGGTGATGGCGGACTTTGAGTTACTCAATTTAGTATGTTCTTTAAAACGGACGTCGAAGCCTCGTCCTGTCTGTCCAATATACTTTTGTGGGCAGTCATTACAGGTGATTGAATAGACACCTGTTCCCTTATACGGATTAAATTTTGACGTTTCTTTGTGTCTGTATCTGGCTCCGACATTTTTTGGGATGAAGAAGGCTGGCATAATGTTCTTCTTTCTAAGTTGCTTACCTATCCGGTCCGATAAATTTCCTAAGTATGGGACTCTATGGTAACTTAGTTTTTTGTCCTGATCTGCTGGTAATAAAGTTATGTGTGTCCTCTCTTCTTGCCTAGGAGTAATAGGTGGGGTTGTCCGTAACTTTTTCATTATCTCCTTATTAATGTTATCTACGTAATCTCTACTATAGCCGTTTGAATATGCTAAACACTGGATGGTTTGGTATTCCCGTTTAAAGGCTTCCTCTGAAAGAGGCACGTTATGAAGTCGATACAAAAATGATCTAAATGCTGCCTTCTTGTATTTTTCCGGGTGGTTGGAAGTTTGGTGTATCAGTGTATCTGTGGTGGAAGGTTTGCGGAAAATATCGTAACTGAATTTAGATTCTTTTAAAGTGATGAGTAAGTCCAGATACGGAAGTTTGCCTTCTTTGTTATGTTCAATTGTGAATTGTACATGTTCTTGTTGAGAGTTCAGGTCGGTGACTAACAAGTCACATTCTATATTCGAACCGTTATACAGCAGAAACACATCGTCGACGTATCTGTACCATGTTATGATTTTGTTCGCGTGTTGGGAAGACTGTTGTACGTGATCGTATTCAAAGTTCGTCATGTAGATATTAGCAAGACAGTATGCTAGTGGCGAACCCATAGCAAGCCCTGAGTTTGAAGATAGGTTTGATCACCGAACTTGAAATAGTTATATTTTAGAATTAGGTCTAAAAGCTGAAGTACTTCTTCAATTTCTTCGATTGGGCGCCTACTGTATGTACGTAAATTACGAGATATGATTTCTTTAACCTGGTTGGTTGGAATATTTGAATACATATTTTTAACATCTAGAGAGACCATATTCGTACCAGATGGAATACTTAACTGTGATATATTTGAAATTAAATGGTCCCTGTTACGGATGTTATATTGGCAAGGGTGTTTGTAATGTTTGTCTAAATACCGAGACAAAAGTTTTTCAGACTCGTATGCAACGCCGGTTTTTGCGTTCACAATAGGACGCGCCGGGAAGCCTTCTTTGTGGACCTTTATGACTGCTCTTAATTTTGGTGCTGACGGATTCATGGGAATCAGAGTCTTCTTTTGGAACGTATTAGAGAAAAATTTTGCCGTCTTTAGTTGTTGTTTCAGATTAGCCAAAAATTTGGATGTAGGGTCAAATTTACATTTCTCAATATTATTTTCTATGAAAAAATTTTGCACTTTTGTAACGTACTGTTCCTCAGTAATAACAACCGTCGTTTTCCCTTTATCTGCTCGTACTATTATTGATTTATTATCCTCGAGTTTTTGATTGATACCCTTTAGGATTATATTCTCGTCAGATGTTTTGTGACTCGGTCGAATTTCTGATTGCTGTTGACTGATAGTACTTTGTATGGTTTTATTCATCCCAATAGCCACCTCATTTCTTTGGGCGGTGGACAAATTGACTCCCTCAAGGGCAGAAACAGAGTGTGACACTAGTGAATCTATTTGGGGCTGAGTCGGATAGTGGTTAGTATTATGGGTTAACCCCTTGTTGAGAAGCTGTGTTTCATTGTGGTTAAAGTTGATGTTTGCTAGATTACAGATCCGTGGAGCAAATTTGAAATCACACTCTCTTACAGAAGGTGAACGAAAAACCGCCGAATCGACTTTTAGTTTTTGGAACTTCTTAGAATGGATTTGCCATAGTTTACCTCTTAGTTGCGTGATGCATTCATTAATATGTCCCCTAATTCCATCAAATATCTGATTATTGACTATTCCGGCTAAATGTAGATGGGCGGTGTATAAATTTCTATTAATTCTGTCCTTTTTTGCATACAAACTTCGGATTTCATTCCGGATACAAAAAAAAAAAAAAAAAAAAAAAAAAAAAAAAAAAAAAAAAAAACATAATTCTACGTGCGAAGGTCGTCTGCAGGGACACATTCTTATTAAGTAAATGTTTTACATAGTTAGGAATAATCCTGTGTTTAAGGCACTCTTTGTTGAAATCAATATTCATGCTGACCTTAACCAAAGATTTACTGTAATTTAACAATTTAAAATAAGCCCCTTTTGCCGTGCTAGGCATGTTAGTACAAGTTATTTTATAATTGGGGCATCCGCAGCTGAGTAAATACATTTTCTTTTATGAATTTATCAATTGTTTTAAAAAATTGATTGTATGACTCTATATAATAAAAGAAACTATTTTGGAAATTGAAATAGAAATGTCCTCTTATGAAACAATCAATAAATTCTGGAGCCGCTTCAGCTGTTTTTATTGAGATCCTTTTATGTACAGGTCCACAACCGGTTTTGCGTCAGTACAGACGCATCTTCAGGTGTTACTGGGTTAAATAACAAAACAATAATTAAAATTACAGGATCATTAACTTAATAAACGCGATACATGAATTGAACAAGGTATTACTTACAACTTTTTATTCTCTCGTCATAATTCGCTACTGAGTCCCAACATTCTAGTTGGTTTCATCCGTCAATTGGTTAAAATTCAATAGGGCCAAATACATGGGTCCAAGTCCAAAATCAAATGGTTGTCTTTCAGGATAAAAAAACATGGATGTTAAAATGTGGGACATGTAGTCGCGTGATTTTGACCACCGTATTTTCGATAAAACCTGAAGGTAAAAAGAAAGACACGTGACAAATTTGTGTCTATAGTCATAAAATAAATCATAGGGGAAGAGTAGTTGATGGGGGGGGGGGGGAGGGTTGCACCTATGTCAGTTGACAAAATTAAGTAATCGTTAGGAATGGGGAGCATTAAAACTTGTTAAAATGACTTACCCATCGATTGGCAATGGAGTGAAGGTGGCCATTGTAAAAATAAACTGAAGGTCTGTAATTAGAAACATCAAGTTGTAGCAGACCTATGGAGGCGTAGAGGAGTGCACTGCGGAGTGGCGAAGTAAGCTGAACGCGGGCTGTGGTGCGGCGTGATGGAGGAAAACAAACTTGCGCATGCGCGCTGTAGTATGATACCTGGACTGTCAGTCAGAGAAAACAACCTTCAGTCGAATCTGAAAGTAATGGGAAAAAATATAAAAAAATTAACACTGCTGTGTTTTACAGCCCACTTTAGATTTGCCTGTAGTGTTATGGTTTTTTGCAAACATTTCGGACAAAAATAATACTAACAATGAAAAATTATGGACGATACGCTTACGACTCTTTTATTGTGATAATATCTATGCACCCAACACGTAACATTCTTTCTGACAGTATTTTAACAAACAGCTAAAATTATTCGATATCTGAGTTTATCTTTGACAAACATTCTGTTTTTTTGAACTTTTACCTCTTTCAACTGTTATTTTAAGGGGAACTATTGACGAAAAACATTGAACATTTCAAAAATGCACCAAATCCACAGTTTTGGAGATATGGCAATCAAATTTGGAACCACACTTTACGTGAAAGTAACAGATTTACATATAAAATTCTTCGATTACGTATTTTGCAACTGTTTTTAATGAAATTTGAAGTTTTATTGTCAAAAAATAATGTATGTTCCTTTTTCTCAGAAAATATTCAACAGATTTCTACAAAAAATTCTCTGTGTCATCACTTTATATGTTTTAATCTTCTCTCATGAGGTTTTTATAACATGTCAAATAGGAGAATTTTAATAATTTTTAAAATTATAATTCAAGAAGTACAATTTTCAGCAAAATTGCAAGCACTTTGTCTCATATCTCAGCTTGCAATCAGAATTTCAAAATTTGCTCTTGAGACAACGTTTATTACGTTTATAGAAATATGCGTACAAAATTTCATAATTCCAGCATTCATAGAATCAGAGGAAAAGTTACAAAATTTAAAAAAATAAAAAAACTTTTCGGGAATCCCAATTTAAAGTTCATCCTAACTTTAGAGACGCGCTGTTAAATCTATTTCTCTCAGGATGTCTTGAGTTAAATTTCCTATCTTGAAGCCCACTCTTTCTATTGCCTTCATTCTCCTGACGTTCGCATCATTAAATATAAAAACTGCATCATAATTCTGACAGGTGAAGCAGATACATATGTGGTGTTTGAGTGAATTTAGAGACTCATTTGGATTCTGGGTTTTGCCATGAACACAATTTTTGAGAAGTGGAGGATTGGCCAGAAACCGAGACTCATCACTGCAGTATGCACCATTGCCCTCAGTAATTTTTCGCTTGGAGCTGCTAGGAAACCACATTTTCAGCAGATGTTCTTACTTTGGACGTAGCTTTATTGCTGGTTTGTCGTTGTTCCTCACGTCTTCTATTCACTAACTTATTCAGACGCAGTTTTTCCAGTTTTCTTATACGTCCTTTGTGATCGTGAGATAAATGAATGAAGAAAGAATCGAACACTTGTAGAAATCTCCGTTGGTATCAAAAGGCAAAAAAAAAATTGTTTCGTCATAATTGATACTGCTAGTTTGTTATTGTTTATAAGATACAGAACAGAGTCAGAGGCGATCAATAACGCCAAAGCCTTCTAAATGTACCCCACACTTGTTTGGTTGAAAGTAATAGACAGAATCGTTGTTCACTGAGCTGGTATTAGGGTGCCGCTTTAAAAAGTGGGCCTGGTAGGGAGGCTGCCTCACATTTTTAATTAATTTTCAAGCACTTCGGATGCGATTTCAACATTGAAAATTTGGGAACTTATTGTGCATCGAGTTGTACTAAAAAATAAATCGAAAATTGATATTTCTAGTCAATTTTATAAATGTCACGCCTTAATATCTCTCTCACATTTTCATTATCTTTTTCCGTTGAAATAATTTCAACTGTCTTGCTTTGGTAGTTTGTTCTAAATTTATTTTCTTAGCCTGTACTAGTTTCGAATGACTATAGCCGAGAAGGAACGTTCTGCACATCTCCCTCCATTACCGCAATCACAGCCAGTAAGGTTCACTCTCTAGGCGTGTTGCTGGCCACGTAGTAACGCAATGTTCCTCCCCTCCACGCTTCCCCTGTCGCTCCGCCTCTGTGCGCGGCAGCGCCTTCTTATGTGACGCCAACTATAGTTGTGATGTAGGAACATGCCGGGCACAGTGGCTCAGGACTCCCGCTTCTATAACGAAAAAAGAGACTCAAACCAAACGACCAAAACAAAACAAAAAACAACGTCCACAAAGGACCTATCAAATAATAATAATAATAATGATCATTATCATTAGAGACTGATTATGCCTTTCAGCGTTCAGTCTGGAGCATAGTACCTCTAATAAAATTTCTCCATGATACCGTATTCAATGCTAACACTGATGCCTCGTCTGATGTTACGCCTTTTACTTCAAAATCAGCCTGCACCGAATCTAAGTACTTTATTCTTGGTCTTCCTCGACTCCTCTTACCCTCCACTGACTAGCTCATCAGTCTCTTAGGTAATCTTGCTTCTCCCATGCGTGTAACATGACCCCACCATCTCAGTCTGTTCGCTCTAACTGCTTCATCTATGGTGTTCATTCCCAGCTTTTCTTTGATTTCCTCATTATGGACACCCTCCTGCCATTGTTCCCATCTATTGGTACCTGCAATCAGTCTTGCTACTTTCATATCTGTAACCTCTACCTTATGAATAAGTTAACTTGTATCCACCCAACTTTCACTCCCATACAACAAAGTTGGTCGAAAGATAGAACGGTGCATTGCTAACTTAGTCTTGGTACTTACTTCCTTCTTGCAGA
This sequence comes from Locusta migratoria, assembly GCA_026315105.1. NCBI lineage: Eukaryota > Metazoa > Arthropoda > Insecta > Orthoptera > Acrididae > Locusta > Locusta migratoria. Next base: position 984,561,686 of record CM048744.1, on the reverse strand, counting down.
AGAGAGTCGATCTTAGCTGAGCACTCACTGCATTAGCTTTGGTGCACCTCGATTCCAGTCCTTTTGCTATGTTGCCTTCCTGTGAGAAAATACATCCTAGGTACTTGAAACTGTCTACCTGTTCTAACTTTGTTCCTCCTATCTGGCACTCTATCTGTTTGAATCTCTATCCCACAGACATTACTTTCGTTTTGGAGATGCTGATCTTCATATCATAATCCTTGCACCTCTCATCGAGCTCTGAAATATTAGTTTACAACCTTTCAATCGAATCGGCCATTAAAACTAAGTCATCCACATATGCGAGACTGCTTATTGAGCAAAATCTCAACGAAAATCTCAGTACGTACATGAACAAACGACCCAAAAGCATCGATCTACCTTAATAACAAAAAAATATTGTGTAAGACGCCACTCCTCTAGTCAAGAACGTTAACGGTTCTTCACTACAATTCCAGTTAAATCGGCGAGGGTGGAACGTAGGAAACGAATATAAAATGCAATAACTATAGTATTTAACATACCAAAATCAACCACCACAACTGTAGCTGAAGGAAAAACGTCACAGGTGTGGCACAAAAATGGAAAAAGCTGTTGTTGACAATGAAGAACCCAATTCTACAATTGTTGCTACAACTTAACCAAAACCGGCATGAATCTTCAAGATATTGTCTTTTTAGGCTAAAGTAGTCACACTCAAAACAATATGCACATATAAGAAAGATGAGTGGAGCTTAAAAATGTGCGAATCATTATACTTCATACCAAATTGATAGGTGTAAAGAAAAAAAGAAAAAAATAAGTAAATAAAAAAAATGTAGAAAACTTTTTGTCACCCTAAGAGAAGACAATAATAGAAATTTATATTTCTCTTATGTTTATATTCTACTTGCTTTCAGCGGAATAAGCTGCAAATATACACATATTCGTATGTATTGGTTCATGGTTCGCCGAATATCTTCGTTATAGCACTGAATCTGTTAATATCCGTATTATGTATTTCTCTTAACATTTGACTAATGTTTATAACGCAAAAGTTATACTATGAACACATAATTATAAACAAACATCAGTCTTTTGGCGGCTTGCCCACAACTATGAGCTCTAGTGTCGTTGCAAATGTCAGTTGGTAACAACTTTCACAGCCGTGAGAGTAGCGACTGTATATGTTAGACTGTGCTTAAACATTTTATTTTACTGGAACATAGCTTAACATTGAGGGGTACCCCACTTAGAATTTTACCGTGTTCTACAATTTGTTTATTAAAATTCATTAAAAATGATTGCGTTTTCGTGGGAGACTGCCATATACATCAGCTAATCAGCGTCAGGTACAAGCAACTAGGAGATCTTTTCTAGATTCCTTCCCTCGGGAACAAAACCTAGTGCCTGCTACGCTCCTCATACGTAGACCATCTGTCAGATACTGCTTCTAACTTGGCATACAGAAGCGATTCTCAAATCTGGATATGATGACTGCAAGCCATAAATATTACATGGAGTGAAGTTCCAAGTAACTTATTCAGTTTATTCATAGAACAACATTTTTAAATGAATTCCAACAGTGGATCTATACATAAACAAAGATAAATGTGACGGTTAATTGGACGGTCTTACGCCAGAGTGAACCAACTACAAAATTCACGATTTGAGATAATTGAGTTTTAAGTTCCTGACACTACTGTAAATCGGATTATTTACTTTGGGATTCAAATTACAGTAAATTAAATTCATTCTACCTATTTGTCAATATTTATTACTTTTTAAGACATGAACCATAAATAATTAATTACAGATAATTTTTTATTTTTGTTCATAAATAGAATTTGGGACAAATTTATAAAATTATTTGTTTGCTTACAGAACTGTCTTAAAACTATCCTTTTACAATTTTAAGTAATCACATCTTCAAAATATGTTGATTTTTAAACGTTTCAAACAAATAGTAATCTATTTACATGCTTTGCATATTATTTTCTAGTATTCCTTAAACGTGGCCTTACTCTTTATCCACATAGTCATCTTCACTAGAATCTCCTGCTTTTGGCTGCTGCTTGGTAAACTGTTATAAAATGGATGGTATATTGGAGGAATTAGCCAAAATATGAATTTAAGGTCTTTTAGCTTTTGAGCACTCAATGGTTTTCCTGCAGGTTGTTTCAATTTTAGAACTATGTTTTGAAGTTCAGTTACTCGGCCTCTAATTCTTTTTGTGAAGCTGACCTGGTGAAATTCTATTTCCTCATTGGGAGTATATTTGAATTTACATACCATCACTACTTGAAATATCTGATGAGTGCAAGTAATCATCACTTGAACCAATGTATATAAAACTCTTCTGCGTTTTGGACCGCATCGTCAAAATATCAAACACTTCACCGACGTTTCGGCCACTATTGCAAGTGGCCATCTTCTGGGTGTTACATTTAAATGTAACACCCAGAAGATGGCCACTTGCAATAGTGGCCGAAACGTCGGTGAAGTGTTTGATATTTTGGCGATGCGGTCCAAAATCCAGAAGAGTTTCATATACAATGACAACGGCCGCGGAAGCCTTCGTTTACAATCACTTGAACCACTTTCTACATCCAGATCACTGTTATTGAGCACATCTGGCACGAAGTCAACATGTTGGGAACCCATTTTGACAAGTGACTTAGTTCAGTTTGCTGAATGAAGTGTTTGTCAAATGTTCAGGCACCAGTAGTGCCAACATTTGTGGGCTGCAATGCCTGGAACACTACGTCACTTTGGCATGTGAAAGATAGAGTATCGATTATATCAAAGATGTTAAAAACAGAATTTCGTGAAATTTGTAGTTGGTTCACTCTGGCATAAGGCCGTCCAATTGTGGTTGGAAAATCGAGTAGTGGTAAACCGGACAGAGCTTGATTACCCATTCTCAACAATTCGAAAACAACCAGAGTAATAAACCTCACTATTGCTAGAAATACACCAGATCTGAAAGAGAACAATTTGTTACTAAAACACGTCACAATACTAGATCTGCCGTGGCCGACCCTTTTTTTTTTTTTTTTTGGTGCGGTGAGAGAAATTGCTTTATGAAAGAAGCCATCTAAATCAGATTGCAGGATGGTCTGATTAATCAAGATAGCGGCCTTCGTCTCAGTTAGGCTTGGATCCCTGGACTAAGCCTAGAGAGGAAGCATTGTTCCTGGACATGGAGATCCACGCCTGCCGAAATGAGCACAGAGACTGCACGCCATGGTTCACACCTGGGCGTCGCTATGAGAGATGAGATGTAATTCTCGTTCCAGTAGATCCGAATTGAGGGAATGCTCTTGGATGTAGCACATGTCAGAACAAAATACACAATGTATACTTACAAAAAGAGAGCCTATGTGTTAATGTACCAGACACAAACCCCAAATGTAATTGCCGTTGTGGATGTGGAATTGGTCGGGAAAAACAATTATCTTAAAAATATTAACATTTTAAAGGACACAAAACTTATACTACTTACTAGTTTACTAGGTGCATACTAAAATTCTTAGCAATTTCTTTATTTTTTATTTTTTTTTATACTGATTTACAATGATTATATTACTGCACAAAATTTGTACTGATGTCAAACTGAAAACAGTATGCATATTTGTGAATATTATATAGCCTTGAGAGACCCCACATGTTATTAGTTCCCAATTTCATGAGACCTGATAGTTAAGTACATCTCTCTTTCTTATTGACACACTTTGTTTCCTATTGGAGATATACGATTTCAACAATTCTGCAGCACTTCCTGTTATGCCGTAATATTCTAATTTGCTTAAAAGTATATTGTGATTTACACAGTCAAATGCCTTTGAAAGGTCGCAAAATATACCAGTGGCATGTAATTTATTGTCTAATGAATTGAGCACATTCTCACTGTATGTGTAGATAGCCTTCTTCATATCAAAACCCTTTAGAACCCCGCATTGTTACATGGATAATAGTTTATTAGTGGTAAGGTGTTTAAGAAAACGACTGTACATTATCTTTTCTAAAATTTTTGAGAATGTAGGCAAATGTGAAATTGGACGAAATTTGATGGAATATCTTTATCTCCTTTATTATGTAATGGCTTAACTTTAGCATATTTCAACCATTCAGGAAATGTTCCACTGATAAAAGACTGGTCACACAAATAACTTAAAATATCACTAAGCTCAGAAGCACACTTTTTAATCAAATTTGTTGATATATTATCATAGCCACTGGAATGTTTGATTTTAAGGATTTTATGGTGGACATTACTTCTATTGGTGTTGTGAGTGTCATACTCATGTTACCGCAGTTATTTGTAGTCACAGGTGTGAGATATTCCATTGCAGCAGTTACTGATCCTGATAATCCCATATTTTTGGTAATAGTTAAGAAATGCTTTTTGAAAATTACAGCAACACTGCACACATCTGTTACCCATTTGTCATCTAGTCTCAATGCTATGTGCTCCTCTTCATATCTGGTACTACCAGGTTCCTCCTTTGCTATATCCCATATTTTCTTTATTTTGTTGTCTGAAAGGACTATCCTATTCTGATAATGCATTTACTTTGATGTCAGTATTACTGCCTTCAATATATTGCAGTATGTTTTGTAATTATGTAAAGCATTTACATCTGAACTGTTTCTAAATGACATGTATAGTTTCCTTTTTGTCTTACAGGAGACCTTTATTCCTCAAGTAATCCATGGTTTCTTTGTAGACTTTGGTCTAATCTCTGTCACTTTTGGGGAAAAGCAGTTTTCAAATAAGTTGAGGACATTATTTATGAAAGTAGACATCACTCCAATTCACGTCTTTGAGCAGTTTTCTAAAATGGTCTATTTTTCCCTTACTGACTACCCTCTTAAACTCAGATTTGATAGATTTTATATTCTGATCAGTATTAATATCTAGTAAAAGTAACTGCATATCATCATCTGAAAGGCTACTTATTGTTGGTTTTAAAACATAATTTTGATCATTTGGCATTTCTATAAAGATATTATCAGTGGCTGTCTTTGGGCCATTAGCTACCCTAGTTAGAAAATCAACAGTATGAATTAAGTGGAATGACAATGCTACAGACTGCAATAATTTCTTACTGGGGGAGTTTTCAAGGAAGTCTGCATTGAAATCACCAGCCAGCACTAATTCTTTCTTGTTATCAAATAAGCCAACAGAGCTTCAAAGTGATTTATGAACAAATTAAAGTTACCATTTGGTACTCTGCACACAGTTACTATTATAAATGATTTATTATGACATTCTACTACTGTTGCACATGCTTCCATATGCTGCTCGAAACAAAATTTATTAATGTCTATGGTATTAAATTTATAACAATTTGTAATAAATGTGGCAATTCCTCCATCCTCCATTTACATTCTACAAAAATTGGAAGCTAACCTAAATCCTGGAATACTTAGCAAATCTATACCAGTGATCACATGATGTTGAGAGATGCAGATTATGTCGACCGGGCTGGATGACTCTAATTCATCAATGCATATGAGTAGTTCCTTTAGTTTGCTTCTTAGCCCTCTAATATTTTGGTGCACTTAAGATAATTTGCATTTTACATTGACTGTTGCAGAGCTGGGTGAAGATAAAATTTCTGAAAATTGGTGATGAGTTTTAACTAACAGCTGTGTTTGCTGATCTGATTTGTCAGAGTTGTGCTGTTTAGTTGCTTTATTAAACTGAAGCTTTGTTTCAATATTGACCTCTCTTAGAACTTGACTTCTTTTTGTCCTGCTCTGACACCTGTAACCACTGGTATTTTACCACTCACGTCATTGCCTCCCCCCTTAAGTTTCCTGCTATTAGCGCAGCCAGTTTCCCCTTCCCTTTCTATTGAGATGTGGGCCATGTCTAGTGTAATCCCACCTACTGAGTGAATCAACAGGAACCACACCAATGTGTGACCCCGCACCTGATCCAAGCAGCTGCTCAAACTCCAAATTAACTCTCCTAACAGAAGAGTTCAAATGAGGTCGGTCGTGGCGCTCCAGAACAGGCACGAACTCAACACTGGTACGCATCGATGCTGATGCAACCTTTGCCAGGTCACACTCTATGTTGAACCCCAGATCTCTGTCAATACTGTTCCCCGGACCACCCACAATAACCACGGTGTCCTCCTTGGTGAAATCTTTACACAGTGAACCTAAACCCTCCGTCACCTGACCCAGACCAGCACTTGGTTTGAAGAAACTCGTGACCTGGCATTCTGTTCCTAGTTCACCCTGCAGGAGTTGGCCCACACCTCTGGCATGCGCGCTACCTAATAACAAAACTTTCTTCCTTTTTGCTGATTTCCCTACCTTCTTATTCAAATTCCTCTTGAAAGTTTGTTCAGCCCTGTCTACTTCTATCTGAGGCTCATCAGTTTCTAACTGAAGCAACAAGTCAAACTTATTTTTTGCATTCACCACAAAGCTGTCTGAGTTCTGGCCCTTTTCTTCCCACATGTTGCCACTTCCCATCTCTGATTACCCTCCTCTCTCTTTAACCTGTTCAGATCCCTCTTAGCCTGAGATAACTCTGCCTGAAGGGCAGAAATTTCCCCTCCTGTTACACTATCTTGCTATCCCTAGTACCTAGTCTGCAAAACCATGCAATACTGCTATGTTATAAAACCTGCTGTTGTCACAATACCCTGCTAGCGATTAGTTTAAATATCATATTGGGAAATGAATATTTTACATCAGGTAAAGTACTATGAACTAAGAAATGTTACTTTGAGATTGGGTGATATTGAAATTGTTAAATTCTTTTAGTTTTTAACTCGAAATTTTAACTTGAGACTCTCAAAAATGTGATTTATATTTTAACTGGTTTTACTGATACACAACATGAAGTATTACATAGTTTGATTTATGCCCTTACATTGGCTTACTTTTAATTAGTGACAAAGAATTATTGAGCAGTTACTGTAATAAATAAACATAAAATGAATTCAATATTTTGTTGAACTATAAATGCAGTAATTAGTTAATGTTTTAGACCAATTCCTGACTGCAGGTTTCCACTTACTGACTAATGTAAGGAACACTATACAACAGAGATACAATGAGAAAATTCTAAAAAATATACAAAATTTAGTAGTAGTATGATGTTTATTACATTATGTAGAAGGATATAATTTTACACACCCAATGATTGTAATGCATAAATCTAAGAAAAAATCAAAATTGATTTAAATTTTAGAAAAAATCAAAAGCGATTTGATACAATTATAAATTGTTATTGCTTTCCACATATATGAAAATAAATGGTAGGAAAATTCTTCATAGGAAGACTATGAAAACATATACTTATTATCAATAAAATGTATAATTAAACATTTCTCATATATAAGTATACAAATTAATGTAATTTTATAATGAACTTCTTTTATTGAATCAGATTAATACAAAAAGATTTATAAACAAATATAATTATCCATCTATATTGGCCATGGTGTCGACATGACATTAAACCCTAATCTTCTTTATTCTTTTTCACATTACATCAAGATATTGATGGTAGATGGAGAACAGGATTGAGTCTGACAAAGATGTCAATGGAAATCGGCAGTGATACTTTAAAAAAAGCCTCTAGAATGCCCCTTAAATGGTTTAAACAAATCACAGAAATATTAAACCTGGTTTTCCATGCTAATTCAATACCAAAACATCAGCATTGTGTTAAAGAATTACAACGATTGACAAGTATTCCTTGTAAATTAAATAACTATATAATTCAGATTAAGACATACATTACTGCCTTAATAATTATTTATTAACTTATCATAAAAATGAATGATACAATGAATAGTAGCACTATAACTGCCTTTGGCCCAACATTATTCGAATATGAGGTTACAACAAAATATTGTCAAACATAATGTAAAATATCTCTGGTATCTTAGAATAACATATTCTTATATAAGACCCCAAACAAACACAAAGAATTGAGATGATTCATGTTACGACCTACACTATGGATGCAGAGCTTGTTTATTTTTGCAGGAGAGACCAAATAGCTTATGTGAGTAAAAATAGGAACGGACTTTCTTCAATTCTCTTTAACTTGGTTCTAGATAAAATAGTCAAAACATGGGAAAACACTAGAAACGAGAGGCATGAAAGGTATATACATGGGACAAGGTAAGAACAAATTTGAAGTGAAATGTTTAGCCTTTGTGGATGATATTGCACTTATAACTGAAAACCAGGCAGATGCAACTGTTATGCTTGATGTATTACATGAGACTGCTGAAAAGACTGAACTAAAATTATCTCACAAAAATCCGAATATATAGCACAGAAACATAATGGAGAAAAAATTATAAAAACGAAGTATAGAAAAATTAAAAGAGTTGAAAAATTTAAATACTTAGAGGAATGGATCCTAGCCAACAGTCAAGATAACATAACAAATAAAGAAAGAGTAAAGAAGTTAGAATTTGCTTACAAGTTAACACATAACTACTACAATAAGAAATCAATATCTATCCAAGTGAAGTTAGACATTATAATTCAGTTATTAAGACATAAGCAACATATGGCTCAGAGTGCCTCACATTAAATAGGAAAGGTTAACTAAGAGAACTAGAAAAAAGACAGAGGAAAATATTAAGAAAAATTCTGGGTCCCGAGAAAAAAAATGAAAACATATGGATGAAAAGGAGAAATGAGGATTTATACAAAAATACAGAAAAAAATCACAGATACAATGAGGAAAAGACGGCTAAAATTTTATGGACATTTAAAAAGAATGAAAGACACACGGATTACAGAGAAAAATTTTAATTATATTAATAAACTGAACAAAACTGTAGGATGGATAGAAGCAGTGAAGAAAGATGCAAACAAAACAGGTGTTACAGAAGAAATAATATGTGACAGGAATCGCTTCAGACTACTGATAGCAAACGCAACCTATGAAGAAGATAAGCCCAAACCTCGACCAAAGAGAGTGTGGACAGATGACCAGAGACGAGCAGTTGGAGAGAAAATGAAGAAGTACTGGGAAGAAAGGAAGATAAGGAAACACCATTAGTCTTAAGTTGTATGCGGTCCATAGCTGGCCAAATTCATAAAAAGAAAAAAAAAAATAGGAACAGTCAACTGTGCCATTCTTTCCACCCTTTCCACCCCATACCATTTGTAGCAAGCACACTTTCCAACCAAAGTAAATGAGTGGTGGATATGAGCGAAGGATAGTACTATATTACACACAATATTCCCATCGTGTAAGTGGTGAAATAAACAGATGATATTCATATTATCTATAAGTAGCCATGAAAGTATTTAAAGAAAAATAGGTTATTCCGTGTCTTGTGTACTTCATTTGGGAGTGCATTATGGCTGTTTGCAGCTGAACTGTGAAGCTGGATTTCTGTTTAAATCCTGTTATTTATTATGAACTGAAAATATCTTTCAAATAAAACCAAGATACGTAGAATATATAGTCAAGGACCACGATGAAAGTTACCCTTAAGAGTAATAAAACTTTTTTTTTATTATTTATTTAACCCTCGCACCACACACTGGGGTCCTAGGGACCCCAGCTAATTTGTGTTATGTATTACAGAGAGTACGTTGACTACAAGTTTTTGAAACTTGGTGTATATTAGGTTGGTAACACTGCCTACACGCACGTGATGTTAACTCAAACATCCGCATTGTTGTTGCACTACTGTTAAGCTGTAAAGATTGCTGAATGCCCGTCGGGTCTTGATTACCCCAGTGTGCATTCCGTGTAACTCATTTATGGTTCACTATATTCGAGAAAAATGGACACAAAAACCAAAATGTGTTGCCAGGATTGCAAAGGGCGATCTGTGATGAACATAGAGCCATAACCTGTACTGAGTGTGCTCACTGACAATGTAAGTGGTGACTGATATATTAGTTACAGGTTTTGACTTTATTCTAATATACATTATTTTCATCTTTCTTATGTTTTTGCACAAATATGCTGCAATAGTAATTTTGTAAACATCCAATGCCAAAATATACTGTAAATATCAAATAAGCCATTATATTATATTGCAATATATTACTTTGTACACTGAAGTTCAGACTCAGGTTGAATTTATGCATTATGTTGAAGTGTAACATGTATCAAATTTGTAAATACCATATATTACTCATTGTAGTAACTAAATAAAGTCATTAAGATATTCTGTTGCATTGTATACTTTCAAATATAAGAAGGCTAAACACATGGAAATACAAAACACTTTTATTAATGATACTATGCACATTTTATAAATATCATTCGAGACTCTTAGTTGTAATAATAAAAAAATCACTACAGGTAACTAAATAGTTATTTACAATGGTCCAGTTACATAAGACATTCAAATGTATATATTAATGAGCTTGGAACACTTGATATAAGATAAAAAAATTTGGGGTCCCATAGACCTCAGTGTGCAGTGCAAGGTAATTGAAAACAAGTGTGCAGTGCGAGGGTTAATTCATGAGAGAATCATTGAAGAGGAACTGGATTATGTCCTAACATCTTACTTCAATATTAAGTTTCAGTAACTTATACAGTGTACAGTCTTCGATACATCTGCATAGAGTGAGGATGCGGCTACTTCCACAGTGAAAGTAAAGAAAAATTAATGGGTTATTAGTATGATATATTTTCTGAATGTTTGCTATTACGTTCATTTAAGTGTGGCGAGAAACTTGCTAATTTGTGCCTCTGGAGGGTAATGACTGCAGGAAGATTGTGACGGAGCTTCTCAGTCCGTTCTCACACTGCCGGCCGGGCCGAGAGCACTCCGCTTCAGCCGGCTCACGCCGAGCCGACGACATTCGGAATGTTTAATATTTCCTGAAGGCTTTTGATACTGTACCCCACAAGCGGCTTCTAATGAAATTGCGTGCTTATGGAATATCTTCCCGATTGTGCGATTGGATTCACGAGTTTCTTTCAGAAAGGACACAGTTCGTTGTAATTGACAGTATGTCATCGAGTAAAACAGAAGTGATATCTGGCGTTCCACAGGGAAGCGTTATAGGTCCCCTACTCTTCCTCGTGTTTATAAATGATTTAGGAGACAATCTGAATAGCTCCCTTTAAACTGTTCGCGGATGATGCTGTCGTTTATCGGTTAGTGAAGTCAACAGAGGATCGAAAGCAACTGCAAAGCGATTTAGACAAAATATCTACTTGGTGCGAAAATTGGCAATTGACACTAAATAAAGAAAAGTGTGAAGTAATACACATGACCACCAAAAGAAATTCGCTGAACTTCAATTACGCAATAATTCAGTCAAACCTTAAGGTCGTAAATTCTACCAAATACCTGGGAGTTACAGTTACGAACAACTTTGACTGGAGAGAACACGTACAAAATATTGTGGGGAAGGCGAATCAAAGGTTACGTTTCATTGGCAGAACGCTTCGAAGATGCACCAGCTCCACCAAAGAGACTGCCTACATCACACTTGTGCGTCCTCTCCTGGAGTACTGTTGTCCCTTGTGGGGCCCTGACCAGGTGGGACTGACGGAAGATATTGAGAAGGTTCAGAGAAGGGCAGCTCGTTTTGTTTTATCACGTTATGGGGGGGGGGGGGGGAAGCGTCACGGAAATGTTGCACAAATTGGGGTGGAAATCATTAAAAGAAAGACGTTATTCATTGCGGCGTGATCTGTTTGCGAAGTTTCAATCACCGACTTTTACTTCTGAATGTGAAAATATTTTGCTAGCACCCATCTACTAGGGAGACATGACCATCCCAATAAAATAAGAGAAATCAGATCGAAAACGGAACGATTTAGGTGTTCTTTCTTCCCGCGCGCTATTAGAGAATGGAACGGTAGAGAAAAGTTATGAAAGTGGTTAACGAACCCTTTGCCAGGCACTTACATTTGATTTGCAGAGTATCGATGTAGATGTAGTATCTATGTAGAGCCGGTGCCGGCGCGAGCCGATTATTATTATTATTATTATTATTATTATTATTATTTTTACTCGTTCACGTAACGAAAAACTGTCCTACATTTTAGTCGAAATTCATGGGATGAGTCCATTACCACCAATTTCTTGTGTGCTTAAAATTTGACGAGTCACTACAGTGTAAGAACAACGGTTTTAAAAGAACAAAATCAATTAGCTGGCTTGAAGAAGACGGCAACGAGAAAGTTTTGCTCACATCTGTCTTTCCTTCCATCTTCTGCTGACAGTGGGTGGGGATTCCTTGTTGCTGGGGACAAGCCTACCAAGAATAAAAAGAACAAAAAGTTACAAACGCTTCTATCCTTTACTGACCTGTCCTGCAGAGTCTAAGGCTAAACTAAACAGCGTATTTTTGTGTAAGTTAAAGTATAAAACTCGAAAAAAACAGACAATGTCATCAGATGATTCATCAAAAAAGAAAAAAAAAAAAAAATTCTGGGACCTGTATAGAGTTCCTTGAAGGTGCAGGTGGACTGAAATATGTATTCAGTATCACTGTTCCGTATTGTTTTTTACTTAATTCATTCTTAATTTAATCTTAGACTTGCGGGGACCACTTTTTTGAGAGATACACTGTATACAATTATTTACACGACGTGTTACAACATTTTTCGAGAGCTAGGAAAGCAAAAATAAAAAAGGTACACATTTTGTATTAGGAGTAGACACATCTATAAATATAAGTGTATTTTTGGGCTTCCTCTTTTACCATCTCCAACTAGAAAGCCATTAAATGTAATTTCAGAAAAAAAAAAAAAAAAAAAAAAAAAAAAAATTCAGTCCATCAACAGTAAAGTCGCAGTTTACATTAATGTTTTCTTCTCTTCTAGTTCCAAACGCGAAATATATATTTCATTAATTGTCTGGTCTGGAGAAAAAACCAGTAGTATGCCTCTCAGAGAGTCAAGTATGACCTGATGTAAAGCAACAGCCGATCGTTGTTCAATGTAATCGGTCGCCACCCAAGAAAAATTACTTCATAATTGATTTCTGGTTATGGATCATTAACACATCACGAGGGACCTACACACGTGACTAGCAAATAACATTTTTCTGCACTGCAGTGCTTCACGCTACGCCCAACAGCCGCAGAGTTCGTAGGCTTGCGATCGCGGCATGACGCCGCTCAGATAACTCGCAATAACTTGTGAAAGGAGGTAGATATCGGTGCGACTACTATTTCAAAAACTTTTCCGTACTTTTAGCTCCATTTCATTCGCTGTAATGTATGGTCTAAAATGGATAGAACGGTAAGCTGCCCGCTATCGAACTTTTTCGATACACGATTTGTAAATCAAGTGCACATACTTGACAAAAAGCTTCATTTGGAAACGACTGTCACGAATTTCGAAAAGGTGAATGTTTTATTCGAAAGCTAAGGTGTTGTACTACACTGTGTCCAAAAATCAGATTTTTTTAACAGAATACTTTCATAAAAATCGAGTGAGGAGCGTTACGAAACTAAAAACTCTCGCGGAATGAAAAGTAAACTTTTTATTTTTTTCACAGGCAAGGCAAAGCTTGTAAGGAAAAAAAAATAAGTTCATAAAACTATGTGGCGTGGTCTCATATACCGTCAAATTTTTTTGCAACTTGAAACTCGGAAAATTTGATTTTCCTCCTCTTTTCCGGCTCGGCTAGGCCCGACCGGCAGTGTGAACACACCCTCAGGCTAAAAATGGATGCATTGTTGTCAGAGCTTAGCACCTACACCAAGTGAGTGTTAATGAGGTGGTCTGGAGAAGTATTGGAAAAGGTGTGGGGGAGGGGGGGGGGTGAAGTTGGTCTAGCGGAAATAGACGCGGCGCATCAGGGTTGAGATGAAGCAGGGCTGGAACAGACCGCCCTTTTGAAGACGTTCCCTGTCGGTGCGCAGGCGCACTTGCTGAGCCACGATGCGGTTCACGTCCGTAAGCAGCGAAACCAGGTCCTTGGTCGTCCGATGGGCTTCCAGTTCATCGCGCAGAGTCTGCACAAATCGCGAAGCGGTGGGCGTATCTAGGTTGGGTGAGACACCTGAAACGTAATTAAAGTAAAGGCTGAAATCAGATCAAGTTAATGGATATCTAAATCCACGTTGCATGCTTACATTTGGGGTGAGAAAGGGAATACAAAATAAATTTGAAGTTATTAATTACACTGGTATGCAAAATTAAAGCAAAAAACGGAGAGTATGCAAACTTTCATTATTATACTGCCACAAATTGGTATATAAAAGTTACGATAAACTAGAAACAATATAAAGAATACAGAACGGAAATACTTGTTGATTGAAGAAATAAGAAGTAAAATCAGAAGGTTGCAGACACACAACTGGCTGGTGCATTTCGAATGGGTTAAGGCACATCAAGGGATATGGGGAAATGAACTAGCTGACAACCTTGCTAAAAGAGCAGCTCGATCACGACAGTCAACACGCTATAACAAAATACCTACAAGTGCCGTAAAGAAGAAACTTCGAGAAGAGTTTAGGAACAAATGGGACATTGAGTGGCAAAGAACAAAGAACGGGGGAAGCACTAACCCGTATTTTCTTACAATCCGACAACGTGTAATTATTAAACTTCCAATATCTCCGAATTTTACAGCTATGTTAACAGGTCATGGGAAACGGAAAGCCTACTATCAGCGGTTCAAAATAATTGAAGACGGAACGTGCACATGTAACAGTGCTGTCCAAACTATTGACCACGTGCTTTCTGACTGCTGCAATTTATTGAAAGAGAGGGACCATCTCAGGAAAAAAATAGCTGCCAAAGGAGGAGGATGGCCCGTCAGTAAATATGACTTAGTGCATAAATACAGTACAGACTTTTACAATTGTTGTAATTCAATAATATTTCCTAATGTATAAAACTTTAACAATTTTTGTAATTAATTAAGATTTCCTAATGTATAAAATTGTTTGTTCCTTTGTAAGCCCTGTCAACTTATATACTGTACTTGTGTTTGTAAAAATATTTGATGTAACCGCCTGAATCAAACCATCAAACATGTAATATTACTATGTAATGGGGCATGTTAAATAATAAATAAATAAATATATGCATCGTGCCTAATGCTTGTCAGTGCTGTCTTTTATTGTTTGAAATAAAATTCAGTATTATTTTCTGGCGTATTTCGCGAATTTAAGGACATCATCAGGTAACCGTAATAAGAAATATAAATAAATCACAACAGTTCCAGATCGCGAGCCTATCTAAACAATTAAAATGCATAAAGAAAAGAGGGCGAAACATACCTTACCGGCAGCGGTAGCGCATTAGTCAGCGAAAAAAAAAAATTAGATCGATAAGCAGCTTAGTCAAACATTTAAATCTGGTATGTATGAATCAAGTGATTTTCATCATGATAATTATCGCTGACTAATGGGATTCAACTGCTCTTAATGTGTGTTGATCCCCTCGTTTCTTTATCTTGAAACATTTTAATTTTTTATATATATTTGGGATAGAAGCCTGTCTGTCATTGCATTGTATTCCTTGTTACATTTATCTAATGATGCGCTAAAACGCGAAAGGCGTAATAAAATAATACATAATGCAATAGAGACTGTACTTTATTTCAAACGTGGATTTCCCGCTACTGTACTAGGCCAGAGAGATTGGAGTAATTTCTGGAAAGACTTTTTTTTTCAACCACGGACTTCCATATACATTTTGCCAACTGAGTGGAGTGTAGATATCTGTGGCAGCAAACCAGGCCTGACAAAGACGGGACATGCTGCGAATCATGTCATCAAGCACGAGATTCAATAACACTCATTTTTCTGCAGAGCTACTAGCAAATTTTTAAATGAATTTAATTATGTATGTTGTCGTAATGCAACCCGTATCTCTAGTGCATGGCAGACGTGCTCTACGGTATTGCGATAGCGAGCAGACCCCACCATGCAATAATTTCCGTTTCCAACACACGTCATCCACTTCTGCTCCATATAACGTCGAGCATTATCGTCCATCAATACGAAGTCTGGGTTCAAGCAAACTCTGCAACAAACACACATATCGTCCCATGATCTCGCCACGATACCTGACAGTGAAACTTTGCTGAATGACCTATACAGTTTGATGAAGTGATGTTCAAGTGTTCAAGGAAATCATTGCCCCCGCCACCATGGATCATCCTCGATATGGTATATATACAATTTATGGGACTTAACTACGGGGTCATCAGTCCCTAAGGTTACAAACTACTTATGAACTAGCTAAGACTAAGGACGACACAAATATCCATGCCCGTTGGGGGATTCGAACCCCCGACCGTAGTGGCCGTGCAGACCGTGACTGGAGCGCCTCAGTCCCCTCGGCCACCGCGGCCGGCCATATGGTCTCTTACCACGATGTTTGCGTCCAAATAACGGTTCTCTATTTCAGATGTGGTTGTTTCTTACCTCGTCTTCCGGATAAAATTTCGCGTCTCTATAAACGGTCGCCATATCCTAGAAACAACAGAATGAAAAACATTAAGCCATCTGGCCACACACGTTGGTTGCCTGTTTACAATCTACCTATGGCCCTCCACGATAAAGTCCCGTAGCCGCGATCTCTGTGCCAAACCGCACCATCTTTAATTGTGTACATAGCGATCGTGGATATGGAAGTACCCAGAAAAATCAACCCTGTCATAAGCCCAACAGTACCCATCTAATTTCATGAAATGCATTTTTTTTAAAACCATCAGCTGTTTATTAAAAACCTTATACATCTACCAGTTTCGGTCATAGACCATCTTCATGGATAAACTATACAAAAAATACAAAATAAACGTAATTGATGTGCACAAACACAGAGAAGACATAATCAGCAAAATTACATATAAAGAGACAGAAAATGGAGAATCATGTCGATTTAACATATAGTTAAAATACTTACAAGGTGTTAAAACAGAATGGTAAAATGCATCAAATAAAATACATCCAACTGAGACAAACAGGAGTCAGTATAACTAAAAGTGTAAGAATTACTGTGGTCATCTTAGATAAAACCTATCAGTCAAACATGACTTAAAAGGTGAGAACAGACTATGAAGATGGTCTATGACCGAAACTGGTAGATTTATAAGATTTTTAATAAACAGCTGATGGTTTTTTTTAAAATGCATTTTATGAAATATATTACGGCTGTTGACGCTCGCCTCACCAAACCATCTAATTTGACCTAAATGGTCAATGTTATCTCACAACCGAAGAGTTTGAAAACTGGAAGTTTCAGAATATAAAGACATCAGAGGCATCAGGTGAGCCCAAAAGGATAACAATGAAAACTTAGTAGGACCAGTCACTTAAAATGGACTGTAGGGTTGATAGGAACTGTCTCAATCTGACCGAAAGACCGTATAACATGAATATGAAAGAATATCTGTTACTAGTGGTACACTTCGATTCGCATAATAAGAACTCAGAGGAATATAGTGAATGTCAGCTGTTTGCGTGGATGTCGACGATTTCTCCTGCGAATTTAACTGACCGTGTGTGTGTGTGTGTGTGTGTGTGTGTGTGTGTGTGTGTGTTCTGTTGTGCCATCCAATCCAGGAGCAAGAAACAACCAATTCTGCAGCTGAAATGTGACCACTAGTGCAAATACACTGTGCTGAGTGACAGCTGAGTTGCTCCGGAAGAGACTCATTACCACCTATTCTACAGCGATGGACAAAAGCTATCATGTCGGTCCAAATGTGGCCATAAGCAATGTTGAAGTGTATATTGGATATTTCAATTTCCACAGGTACCGTAACAGTCTTAGTTACACAAAAGAGATGTTTTACTTACATGAAGCGTTTCGCCACTTCTAGGCATCATCAGACGTTGAAGGGAAATTTAGAAACGCGTCATGTGTAAATAAGTGAAGCATCGCTTTCAAAAAATTTCTTCCTGAAAATAAAGTGTCTACCATGAATTTTTAAATTATTTCTTTTTAAATATTTATTAGGAACACACACCGCTCAGAGTGCATAGCTCTTAGTTCAAATCTTAAGCACACTTAGGAGCATGAAAACTATGTCAGGGTTGACATTTTAATTTAAACCTTCTTTACCAACAATACTAAACGCATCTTTATTTATTTATTTATACCGCGGCGGAGTGGCCGAGCGCATTCAAGTGCTATGCTACAATGCGCGAGGCCATTCCCCGTCGTGGGTTCGAATCCTCCCTCGGGCTTGGATGTTTGTGTTGGCTCTGCTCCCCGCAGTTAGGTCCAATAAGCTTAACAAACATTTGAGTTTTTGTTTTGTTTTGTTTTTTATGGACTCTGACGTAAGGACTCAGAAACGCATCAGAATTGGGTAATGAAATTTCAGCGTCTGTTTTATGTTTATTTCTTTGATCCATTACGAGAATTTACGCAGCTAAAAATTTTATGGATTTTCGTGCATCTAATATGCCGTACACGAAGTTCATTTAAGTTATCAATCTTTTATGAGGTACTGACTACGCAAAATTATTTCCTCCAGTTGCCTTGAGTAGCTCCAAAACATATCTGTCGGGCTTGCTGTGTCACCGCACGCGCCTGCAACCATGGTGGTATCCATCTGAAGATGGTCTGCAATAGACCGAAACCCATTATGAAATTGAAATAATAATGTTTAGGATCTGGGCCGTTTTTAATTTTAATTATAACGATTGCATAAAGATCGCTGTTTAGTCTCCAGTATGCTTTCTAAAATTACATCAAAGAATACCTCACTAATGTAAACGCATTCAGGTCCTTCCTTGGTATGCACTTGAATTTCTCTTAAAGCTAATTATCATGGAAAACCGTTCTTTGCTGAGGGATTCAGATAAAGAGTGGTCTAGTGCATGGCATACCTTCGAACGCTGAGAATGAAACCAGGATGTTGGCGTAAGAGTCTCGGCCCTCTGTCGAGGAGTCGAGGATGATGTTGCTGATGTTCACGCCGAGGTCGAGGCCTGGTCCTTTACTTGCCTGCAACCAAAACAGGGTTCCTCAGAGAAAATTTATTGCAACGGAGAACATATTGACGCTCGTTCAAACAACTTACGGGTATGCTGCCGGGTGACGTCGTCGACAACCGCCGATATTTCGGCAGGAGGACACCCTGCCATTCTCAAGGCACAACTGCACTTAAGGAAGCAATGTGCAAGCGTATGTAATACCTCAGTTTGCAAAGGGAAAACAAGGAAGATAACACACACAGTACAAGTCACAGCAGAGTCAACACAACCAAAGATGACCAAACATCAAAAATATCGATAGTGACTTAATCAACAGGTGAGGCAGCAATAATTTTATCCCTCTGTTTTTTGACGAGAGACAGTGCCGGATTCCAAGCAGAATTTAACCAAAAACCACCATTGTCTTGGTCAGACAATCAGGACTGTGGAAGACCGGTGTACTGAACATAAACGTTACACGCGCTTACAACAGCCAAACAAATTCGCTGTTGCTGAACACTGTCTTGACACCGGTCATCCTATGGAATAAGACAACAAGGAGATCCTGGCATGCACCTCCACCTATTGGGATAGTGTTATTAAGGAAGCTGTTGAAATTAAACTAGCAAGCGACCTTATAAACAGAGATGATGGTTTCTGTTTAAATTCAGCTTGGAATCCGGCACTCTTTCGTAAAAAAACAGAGGGACAAAATTAATGCTGCCTCACCTGTTGATTAACAGTCTCTATTGATATTTTTGATGTTTAGTCATCTTTGGTTGTGTTGACTCTGCTGTGACTTGTACTGTGTGTGTTATCTTCCTTGTTCACCCTTTGCAAACCGAGGTATTAAATACGCTTGCACATTGCTTACTAAAGTGCAGTTGTGCCTTGAGAATGGCAGGGTGTCCTCTTGCCGAAATATCGGCGGTTGTCGACGACGTCACCCGGCAGCAAACCCGTAAGTTGTTTGAACATTCATTACGCTCATTCCGATTTCTCCCAAAATATCATTCAATCCGTGGCTCCAGTGGTGTCGCGGTAGGCCCTTGTGAAGGGAAGAATGTAGACGCGTTGTCTTCAGTGATGAGAGTTGCTGCTGCCTCGGTGTGTGTATGGTGTCGTGTAGGGGAGCGCGGAAATCTCGAATATACGCGATAGACGAAAAGCTGGTAGAAGCTGACCTCGGGGAAGATCAGTTTGGATTCAGGAGGAACGTATGAACCCGGGAGGCAATAATTACCTTACGTCTTATCTTAGAAGATAGATTAAGGAATGGCAAACCTACATTTTTAGCTTTTGTAGATTTGGAGAAATCGTTTGACAATGTTGACTGGACTACACTCTTTCAAATTCTGAAGTCAGCAGGGGTAAAATACAGGGAAAGGAGAGTTATTTACAACTTGTACAAAAGCCAGACCGCAGTTATTAGACTCGAAGGGCATGAAAGGGAAGCATCAGTTGGGAAGGGAGTAAGACAGGGTTGTAGCCTTTCTCCGATGTTATTCAATTTGTACATTGAGCAGGCAGTGAAGGAAAGCAAGGAAAAATTTGGAATAGGGATTAAAGTTCAGGGCGAAGAAATAAAAACATTGCGATTTGCTGATGACATTGTAATTTTGTCAGAGACAGCAAAGGACCTAGGAGAGCAGTTGAATGGAATGGACAGTGTGTTGAAGAGAGCGTATAAAATGAATATTAACAAGAGCAAAACAAAAATAATGGAATGCGGTCTTAGAAAATCAGGCGATGCTGAAGGATTTATGTTACGTAACGAAACAGTGAAGGTGGTAGATGAGTTTTGTTACTTGGGTAGTAAAATAACATACGATGGTCGCAGTACAGAGGATATAAAATGCAGAATGGCAATGGGAAGAAAAGCATTTTTGAAAAAGAGAAATTTGCTAACATCGAATATTAATTTAAGGCTAAGGAAGTCTTTTGTGAAGGCATTTGTGTGGAGTGTTGTCATGTACGGGAGTGAAATATGGACGATAAGCAGTGCGAACAGGAAGAGAATAGATGCTTTTGAAATGTGGTGCTACACAAGAATGCTGAAGATTAGGTGGGTAGATCACATAACTAATGAAGAAGTACTGAACAGAATTGGTGAGAAAAGGAATTTTTGGCATACCCTGACTAAAAAAAGGGATCGCTTGGTAGGACACATTCTTAGACATCGGGGAATCGTAAATTTAGCATTCGAGGGAAGTGTGTGGGGTAAAAATCGCAGAGGGAGGCCAAGGGAGTAGGGTGGGGAGCTGCATCAAACCAGTCTCCGGACTGAAGACCATAACAACAACAACGCGATAGAGGCAAACGGGGCCGACACCTGGAATCACGCTGTTGGGAGCCATACCCTACACTAGCCGTTCTCCTCTGCTGATCGTCGAGGTACATTGAAACCGTCCAGTCTTGCCACCGTTCATGCACCAAGAAGGCGATATGCTTTTTCAACAGGACAATGCACGTCCACACACATCCCTTACAACCTTACGTGCTCTCTGTAACACTACATAGTAGTCATCGCAGTACATTTTAATTTTTATTAAGAGGCAGAAATTACACATTTCTTCAAAATTTTAAAGAAATCTGTTATATCTTTGTAAAGTCAGAATAGTTAAAGTCATAGAGTAACCGGGTCAAAACACTGCAATCACAGTTATCATTTGTCGTAAATATAGTATAAATAGTAACCGCAGTAGCATTGCTCTCTCTATCATTGTTTTATGGTGTGTAATTGTCTTGCAAAATAGTCTGGAATGTCTGGAATCATATACGGAAATATTTCGGAACTTTTTAATTCGCGTTTAAAATATTCCTACAGAAATTAAAGACACTGACACAATGAATGATCGAAAGGTTACGCGATTGCGTAGTTACATTATCTATGGACTTTAATTCGGGATTAGGCTACGGAACGTAGAAAAATTCTGCCTCCCGTCCACATAGTTAATATTCACGGGGACTTTAAAAGAAAAAAAAACCTGACAATTAATTTCATTGAGAAAGGATAGAGTGTATTAAGGAATTTTAATTTGGCTTTGGGAGAATATTCTGAATTTTGATTGTACCAGAGATATAATGAACTATCAATGTGAAGAAATATATTTTGAGAATTGTGTCTCAAATAACGTGTGACTTTGTTCAGTGTATGTTGTAACTGTGTGCTTTTAAAGTGAAAAATATAAAAGGAATTGTGTTTTTAAAAAGTTTCTCGTAAACCTTCTTACGTAGATATTACCCTTTCATCAAATCGATGATATTTGAAAATTACTTTTAAATAACATCCTTGACTGTGTTTGAGATGCCGGGCGCGGTGGCCGAGGAGACTGAGGCGCGTCAGTCACGGTCTACACGGCCACTACGGTCGGGCATGGATATTTGTGCCGTCCTTAGTATTAGCTAGTTCTTAAGTAGTTTGTAACTTTAGGGACTGATAATCCCGTAGTTAAGTCCCAAAGTCCCATAAGCTATACAAACATTTGAACTTTTTTTTTTTTTGCGATAGGAATATGGAGGATAAATTTATTTAAAGCATTATTCAGTAAAAATAAATAAATAAAACAAGGTTAAGGTCAATTAGCAAAGACTATTTTTCACGAAAGAATTAGTAATTAACTTCTTATGTGACAACCTCCTATAAAATGAACTACCGGGACAAATGAGATAAAAGTTAAAAAAAAGTAAAAAATAAAAAAAAAATTAAAAAAAATAAAAGACTTTGAAATTTAACTAAAAGCCCTGAAGGACTGATTTCTTATGCTCAATCATTCTAAAGGTTATCTAAAGAATTTATTAGGTTAAAAAATGGTTCAGTTTGTAATTACGTTAAAAACAAAAAGCCATAATTGAATATACTAAGAACTGAATATACTAAAATTTTGAGAGCCTAGTAAACCAATACATCGACGACAACGAAAGCCTTGCACATCATATAACCGTCGCCTACGATAAAAAGGAAAAAAAAGAAGTACCTACAGTACGTCACATCTACTAGGTGTACGTCAAGTACCCTGCCCAAAATTATCCCCAGATCTGTCCCCCATTGAGCATGCCTGGGGAAAGCTGAAACGTCATGTTGGCGGCCTGCATGAGAGGCACGAAATCTGGCCTAACTGAGGCACCAGGTGGAAAGTGCATGGCAGCCATTCGGCAAGACTACATTCGGTACCTCTGCGATCGTCTCCATGGGAAAATAACAGCTTGTATTACTGCAAAAGCTTGGCAGAATTTTGCGCAGAGCACAATTTAATGGTCACCAACACTTGGTTTAATCATCATGAAAGAAGACTGTATACGTGGAAGAGACCAGGAGACACTGGAAGGTACCAGATTGACTTTATAATGGTAAGGAATAGATTTAGAAACCAGGTTCTAAACTGTAAAACATATAAGGGGCAGATATAGACTGTGACCATAACTTGTTGGTTAAGAACTGTAGGCTGAAACTGAAGAAACTACAAAAAGGTAGGAAAATAAGGAGATGGGACCTGGATAAATTGAAGGAACCTGAAGTTCTTAAGAATTTCAGACGGAGCTTTAGGCAACAACTGACAGAAACTGGGGAAAATAAAACAGTAGAGGAGGAATGGGTAAAATTGAGATGTGAAATAGCGAAGGCAGCAGAGGACAAAATAGGTAGGAAGGCAAGACCTACAAAAATCCTTGGATATCACAGGAGATACTAAATTTAATCGATGAAAGGAGAAAATATAAAAATGCAGTAAATGAAAAAGGCAAAATGGAGTACAGACGACTTAGAAATGAGATCGACAGGAAGTGCAAAATGTCTAAGAAGGAGTGGCTAGATGGCAAATGCAAGGTTGTAGAAGAATGTATAAATAGGGGAAAAATAGATACAGCCTACAGGAAAATAAAAGAAACATTTGGAGATAAGAAAAACAGCTCTATGAATATCAAGGACACTGATGGAAAACCAGTTCTCAGCAAAGAAGGGGAAAGCTGAAAGGTGGAAAGAGTATATAGAGGGGCTCTATGAAGGAAATGAACATCGAGACAATATTGTAGGAAGGGAAGAGGATGTAGATGAAGATGAAATTGGAGATACTGTACTGGGAGAAGAATTTGACAGAGCCCTGAAAGATCTAAGTCGAAACAAGGCCCCTGGAGTAGATGATATTCCCTCAGACCTACTGAAGAACTTAAGAGACTGCAGAAAGGTAGAAAAGTTAGGAGATGGAACTTGGACAATTTGAAGGAACCAGAGGTGGTTGTAAGTTTCAAGAGGAGCATCAGGCAAGGATTGGCTGAAACGGGGGAAAGTAGAAGAAGAAGAAGAAGAAGAATGGGTAGTTCTGAGAGATAGGGTAGTGAAGGCTGCAGAGGACCATATAGGCAGAAGGACAACGCCTAATAGAAATCCCTGGATAACACAGGATATACTGAACATAATTGATGAGAGGAGAAAATATAAAAAATCAGCAAGTGAAACAGGAAAAAGGGAGTACAAACGTCTGAAAAATGAGAATAACAGGAAATGCAGACGGGCTAAGCAGGAGTGGCTAAAAGACAAATGCAGAACCGTAGAAGAATGCATAACTAGGGGAACGATAGATACCGCCTACAGGAAAATAAAAGAGATATTTGGAGACAATGAAAGGAGCCGTATGAATATCAAGAACCAAGACAGAAAACCAGTACTAAGCAAAGAGGGGAAACCTGAACTGTGGAAGGATTATATAGAGGGCCTATACAAAGGAAATAAACTTGAAGGCAGTATTCTAGAAATTGAAGATGAAGTGGAGGAAGATGAGATAGGAGATACGATACTGCGAGAAGAATTTGACAGAGCCTGAAGGACTTGAGTCGAAACAAGGCCCCTGGAGTAGATGATATTCCGTCTGAACTGCTGATGTCGTTAGGAGAGCCAGTAGTGAAAAAATTGTATCACCTGGTATGCAAGATGTATGAGACAGGGGAAATACCCTCCGACTTCAAGAAGAATATTGTCATTCCAATACCAAAGAAAGCAAGTGCTGAGAACTGTGAAAATTACAGAAATATGAGTTTAATAAGTCATGGGTGCAAAATACTAACACGAATGATTTACAGACGAATAGAAAAACTTGTGGAATCCGATCTCGGGGAAGATCAGTTTGGATTTAGGAGAAATGTAGGAACACTGGAGGCAATACACACATTACGGCTTATCTTAGAAGATAGACTATGTTGTTGTTATGGTCTTCAGTCCGGAAACTGGTTTGATGCAGCTCTCCAGCCTACTCTATCCTGAGCAAGCCTTTTCATCTCCTCATACGAACGGCAACCCACATCCACTTGAATCTGCTTACTATACGCGTCTCTTGGTCTCCCTCTGCGATTTTTACCCCACACACTTCCCTCCAATGCTAAATTTACGATTCCCCGATGTCTAAGAATGTGTCCTACCAAGCGATCCCTTCTTTTTGTCAGGGTATGCCAAAAATTCCTTTTCTCACCAATTCTGTTCAGTACTTCTTCATTGGTTATGCGATATACCCACCTAATCTTCAGCATTCTTCTGTAACACCACATTTCAAATGCCTCTATTCTCTTCCTGTCCGCACTGCTTATCATCCATGTTTCACTCCCATACAAGGCAACAGTCCAAACAAATGCCTTCAGAAAAGACTTCCTTACACTTAAATTAATATTCGATGTTAGCAAATTTCTCTTTTTCAAAAATGCTTTTCTTCCCATTGCCATTCTGCATTTTATATCCTCTGTACTGCGACCATCACATGTTATTTTACTACCCAAGTAACAAAACTCATCTACCACCTTCATTGTTTCGTTGCCTAATTTAATTCCTTCAGCCTCTCCTGATTTTCTAAGACTGCATTCCATTATTTTTGTTTTGCTCTTGTTAATGTTCATTTTATACGCTTTCTTTAACACACTGTCCATTCCATTCAACTGCTCTTCCAGGTCCTTTGCTGTCTCTGACATAATTACAATGTCATCAGCAAAACGCAGTGTTTTTATTTCTTCCTCCTGAACTTTAATCCCTATTCCAAATTTTTCTTGCTTTCCTTCACCGCCTGCTCGATGTACAAATTGAATAACATCGGAGAAAGGCTACAACCCTGTCTTACTCCCTTCCCAACTGATGCATCCCTTTCATGCCCTTCGAGTCTAATAACTGCGGTCTGGCTTTTGTACAAGTTGTAAATAACTCTCCTTTCCCTACATTTTACCCCTGCTGACTTCAGAATTTGAAAGAGTGTATTCCAGTCAACATTGTCAAATGCTTTCTCCAAATCTACAAAAGCTAAAAATGTAGGTTTGCCTTTCCTTAATCTATCTTCTAAGATAAGACGTAAAGTGAGTATTGCCTCCCGGGTTCCTATGTTCCTCCTGAATCCAAACTGATCTTCCCCGAGGTCAGCTTCTACCAGCTTTTCCATTCTCCTGTAGATAATTCGTTTTAAAATTTTGCAACCATGACTTATCAAACTGATGGTTCTGTAATTTTCACACCTGTCTGCGCCTGATTTCTTTGGAATGGGGATTATAACATTTTTCTTAAAGTCTGAGGGTATTTCGCCTGTCTCATACATCCTACACACCAGTTCAAATACTTTTGTCATGGTTGGCTCTCCCAGAGACTTTAGTAGCTCTGAGGGTATGTCATCTACTCCTAGGGCCTTGTTCTGACCTAGGTCTTTCAGGGCTCTGTCAAATTCATCTCTCAGTATATTATCTCCTATTTCATCTTTGTCTACTTCCTCTTCCCTTCCTACAACATCGTCTCTAAGTTCATTTCCTTTGTAGAGCTGCTCTATGTACTCTTTCCACCTTTCAGCTTTCCCTTCTTTGCTGAGAACTGGTTTCCCATCTGAGTTCTTGATATTCGTAGAGTTGCTTTTCTTGTCCCCAAATGTCTCTTTTATTTTCCTGTAGGCGGTATCTACTTTTCCCCTTCTTATACATTCTTCTACAGATTTGCATTTGGCTTCTAGCCACTCCTGCTTAGCCATTTTGCACTTCCTGTCACTCTCATTTTTTAGTCGTCTGTACTCCATTTTGCCTGTTTCATTTACTGCATTTTTATATTTTCTCCTTTCATCGATTAAATCTAGTATTTCCTGTGATATCCAAGGATTTTTTGTAGGTCTTGCCTTTCTACCTATTTTGTCCTCTGCTGCCTTCACTATTTCATCTCTCAGTGCTACCCATTCCTCTTCTACTGTTTTATTTCCCCCTGTTTCTGTCAATTGTTGCCTAAATCTCCCTCTGAAATTCTCCAGAACTTCACTTTCCTTCAATTTATCTAAGTCCCATCTCCTTATTTTCCTACCTTTCTGCAGTTTTTTCAGTTTCAGCCTACAATTCATGACTAACAAGTTATGGTCAGAGTCTATATCTGCCCCTGGGTACGTCCTGCAGTTTATAACCTGGTTCCGGTACCTATGTCTTACCATTATAAAATCTATCTGATACCTTCCGGTGTCTCCTGGTCTCTTCCATGTATACAACCTTCTTTTGTGATTCTTAAACCAGGTGTTTGTTACTATTAAATCATGTTCCGTGCAAAATTCTACCAGGCGACTTCCTCTTTCATTCCTCCTGCCCAGTCCATATTCACCTACTATTTTTCCTTCTATTCCATTTCCTACTACCGAATTAATGCGTGGAGACTAAGTGCGTGACCTTGAAGCAGCTTCCGAGCTGTTCCGCCTGGCGCGCCACTGTCGCTGTCGAGTGGAATATCTTTGGGTCGCCTTTTAAGCGTCCGCGCCTCTAGTTTTAAAAGGCCTAATTTCTTCTGGTGTTGGCCAATATATTGTGGATGTAGACGGAACGCCTTCTTGACAAGCAAGAGGAAAGGTATTTGTTGGTCTAGTAGGAGTTGATGAATTCGATGGGCTCGAATGGAGGCTGTGATCAGTCGTTTTTTCTGGTAAGTTTGAATCTAGTCCAGGACTGATAGGGCATTCAGAATTTGTAGGAGGTGGACTGTCTGTAAAGTAGGGAATTTCAACTAGTAATTGTTCTGAGTCCTACGTGGAATATTGAAGTCCATGGATGCTTTTCTGACACTGCACCAGCCTCTAAATGCAATAGACCAGCATTTATTACTTCAGGAGTGTACGAGCCCCTCTCGGTCTTCTCTGTATAATTTCGGACCATTTTAAGTCTGTAAAACACATTTTACAATGAACCATTTGAAAGAGGGCTATTTGGCACAATTTATTACACAATAAATACGCATTTAAAGGAATAATACGAGATGTTCTAGGCCGAGGCACGTTTTCCAACGAGACACATGCAGGAATATGTGCCCCGTTTGCTCTGGGAAAACGTGCCCCGTCGCCATACTCGGAACTATAACACTACGTCCATGATTATCCGTGGAAGCCATTTACGAAACAAATGCACAGTTACGTGAAGAAAGAAACCGACTTTTAGTACGTGCAGTGTCAAACTAATAAGCTTAACGATAGTATGTTTATTTTAAGTTTCAATAAAAACGTGAAAGTTTAGGCTCCTTCGCAAAAATGACAAAAACAGTCCTGCCGGCAATGTGACTACTGGTACAACACTGAAACTTTCGTAAATGAAGTGTGCTTTGTTGCTGCTTCCTACAGTATCTCCGGTGGTACCATCTAACGGAATGTTTCGAAACTAAAACGAGTTGGAAAACTTGCCCCTATGGAAAATGTGCCCCGGTCTCCTCTAATATTATTTGTTGCTAACATAAAATGCTAAAACTTTTACAGTATAATGAATCAGAATACTATTGTAATTCTTTATTGCATTAAACAATTAATTTTTATTTAAATTAATAATGGATATAATCATAAGTTCGCATGTTATAAATGATCACAAGACATGGACTGTCATTTGTCAGAGTATATATAAGCTGGTGCACAGACAGTGCAGTTAGTTATGTTATGTAATGTTCATTTCTGCTGAGTTCTGTTTAGTGCTTTCAGTTCCGGTTCTAAACTGTTACCAGAATAGAAGTTTCTAGTTGTTATGAGTTGGGGGAAGTCTATTTTATGAGATTCACTACAGAGTTGTAATCTGCCATGGACTGAGATTTGTAACAAGAACATTAATTTTGGTTGTGGAATTTGAAGGTAATAAAATTGAAAGTACAATATTCTTGGACTATTTTGGAGCCTGAAGCGCTCTTTCAAAGTGAATTTCACAAGGAACTTTAAAACAGCAAGAATTCAGGACAACATGGTTTTGGAAAAGATAAGTTCCAACTAACCCAAATTCTCATATGCTTTGAAAATATGTTTTAATTGGACAGTAGAAAGTGTTTTTCAACCTTTTCGAATATTAGACCCCCTTCCAAGCAGAAATATTCTAGCGACCCCACATCCCTCGCTCCTCAGCATAACAGATCTGTGTTACCTGAAACCAATTTAATGTTCTTTCTTGTGATTTAGGTTTATTTCATTCTGTTGGACGAAGTTGTTTTTTGTGTAGTTTTCGGAATGCAACACTTTCTATTTTTACACGATTTCCGACGGGTAAATGTATTTCGGTTAAGGAGTGTTTCGCATTTCACGTTAGACTGAGAGGCGAATTTTGCCGATTAAGAAAGCTACAACTGCACAGACAATTTGTAAAGTAGATCTTTTTTCGAATTTTTCACAAATACACTCCTGGCCACTAAAATTACTACACCACGAACATGACGTGCTACCGACGCGAAATTTGACCGACAGGAAGAAGATGCTGTGATATGCAAATGCTTAGCTTTTCAGAGCATTCACACAAGGTTGGCACCGGTGGCGACACCTACAACGTGCTGACATGAGAATAGTTTACAACCGATTTCTCATACACAAACAGCAGTTCACTGGCGTTGCCTCGTGTAAGGAGGAGAAATGCGAACCATGACGTTCCGACTTCGATAAAGGTCGGATTGTAGCCTATCGCGATTGCGGTTTATCGTATCGCGTCATTGCTGCTCGCGTTGGTCGCGATCTAATGACTGTTAACAGAATATGAAATCGGTGGGTTCAGGAGGACAATACGGAACGCCGTGCTGGATCCCAACGGCCTCGTATCACTAGCAGTCGAGATGACAGGCATCTTATCCGCACGGTTTAACGGATCGTGCAGCCACGACTCGATCCCTGAGTCAACACATGGGGACGTCTGCAAGACAACAACCATCTGCACGAACAGTTCGACGACCTTTGCAGTAGCATGGACTATCAGCTCGGAGACATGGCTGCGGTTACCCTTGACGCTTCACCACAGACAGGAGCGCCTGCGATGGTGTACGCAACGACGAACCTGGGTGCACGAATAGAAAAACGTATTTTTTTTCCGGATGAATCCAGGTTCTGTTTACAGCATCATGATGGTTGCTTCCGTGTTTGTCGACATCGCGGTGAACGGACATTGGAAGCGTGAATTCGTTATCGCCATACTGGCGTATCACCCGGCGTGATGGTATGGGGTGGCATTGGTTACACGTCTCGGTCACCTCTTGTTCGCATCGACGGCACTTTGAACAGTGGCCGTTACATTTCAGATGTGTTACGACCCGACGCTCTACCCTTCATTCGATCCATGCGCAACCCTACATTTCAGCAGGGAGGAAATTTCAAGTTACAACTCTGGTCGGGACTGTATTGTACCTGCGATGTATGGTCGAGCGGTCTAAAGCGCCTTGCTGTGGAGCGCGCGATTGCTCGCCGTAGGGGGTTCGAGTCCTCCCTTGGGCATAGCTCTTTGTGTTGTCTTTAGGTTTACATTAGTTTAAGTAGTTTGTAAGCTTAGGGACTGATAACCACAGACGTTAAGTCCCATAAGATTTACAAACATTTGAATGCATTGTATGATTATTACGTTGTATGTTATTTCTTCCACATTTCTGTCTAAAACTTCTGCTTTAAACTATAAATTTCGCTTATAATCTGATGTAGTGTGGTACCACAGTGTGAAGTCCATAATGCTGATTAGTGCAGACTGGAAAATTTGTAATTTGGTCAGTATACAACATTGAAATATATATTGTATGTAAATTGTTGTTTCCTTTCATTGTACCCATCTATATCTTATGTTTCAGCTACAATAAGTGAACTACTTTGAACAAATAAGATTATATACATGGACCATGAAGATAGCGCATTTGTAGGCCCAGATCTAATAAAGATCCCCATTTTGTCGAAATGCAGGAACCATCAGGATAAACGGTTTTGTTTGCCCTTTTCAATACTGTAATAAAGAAGCCACATCTTCATGAACTGGCAAGGAACTCAGATGTACCGCATATAAGGGCTAGATTGAATATACGTAGAACTTACTAAAAAGAAAATTAGAAGAAAGTAGGCGAAATAGTAGAAATGGATACTGTAATTCCAGACAGACCGGAAACTAACCAGGAAAGTAAGATGCTCATAATGACCAAGAGAAAAAAAAATTCGAAAAAAGGTTTGATTGAAGAATTGTTAAGAGACGATCTGTGATGAACACGAAACACACGTGTGTACAAAGTCAGCTGAGTGAAAATACAAGTAGTGAATTCATACCAATGTTTATTTTGAGCTTTGCGGAAATATACTGTAATAGAAAGAAACTTTGTAAACATCCTGTATGGAAAGATACAGAAAAAATATTACTTTATATATTCAAATTCATACTGTTGTTGTGTATACATGTATAATAAAACAAATCTACATCTATATGGGATACTTTGCAAATCACATTTAAGTGCCTGGCAGAGGGTTCATTGAACCACCATTATACTATTTATCTCCCATACTATTCTCGAATATCGCGCGGGAAGAAAGAACACCTGAATTTCTCCGTCCAAGCTCTGATTTCTCATATTTTATTCTGATGATCATTTCTACGTATTTAAGTGGGAATCAAAAATATATTTCCGCATTCGGAGGAGAATGTTAGCGATTGTAGTTTCGTAAGTAGCCCACGTCGCAGCGATAAGCGCCGTTGTTGTAATGATTCCCATCCGAGATCCTGTATCATTTCTGTAACGCTGCCCTTCTTTGGACACTTTCGATGTCCTCCGTCAAACCCACCTGATAAGGATCCCACACTGGGCAGCAATACTCCAAAAATGGACGGACAAGCGTACTGTATGCAGTTTCTTTTGTAGTTCTGTAGCATGTTTTAAGGATTCTACCAATAAAATGCAGTCTCTGGTTCGCCTTTCCCACGACATTATCTACGTGTTCTTTCCAATTTAAGTCTGAAGTAATAGTAATTCCTAGGTACTTTGTGGAGTTTACGGCCTTCAATTTTGATTGATTTCTCTTGTAAACAAAGTTTAACGGACTTCTTTTCGTACTCATGTGGACGACTTCGCACTTCTCATTATTTATAGTCAATTGTCAATTTTTACACCATACTGATATCTTATTCAGGTCATTCTGCAGTTGGTTTTGATCTTCAGATGATTTTACTAGACGGTAAATGACGGCGTCATCTGCAAACAACCTAAGAGAGCTATTTAGATTTTCCCCTAAATCGTTTATATAAATAAGGAACAGCAGAGGACCAATAACACTACCCTGTGGAACGCCCGATATCACCTCTTAGTCAATGCCTTACCATCGATTACTACAAACTGTGTCCTCTCTGACAGGAAATCCCCTATCCAATCGCAAATTTGGGACGATATACCATAACCACGCAATTTGATTTAAAGCCGTTTGTGAGGTACGGTGTCAAAAGCCTTCTGGAAATCAAGAAATACGGAATCGATTTGCGAACCTTTGTCGACAGCACCCATCACTTCGTGTGAGTAAAGAGCTAGTTGTGTTTCGCATGAACGATATTTTCTAAATCCGTGTTGACATGGGGTCAATAGATCTGTTCCAGATAATACATAATATTTGGATAAAGGGTATGTTCCATATTAGAAAACAAATTTTTAGTATGTTGTTGAAGTGCTATAATGCCATAGCGATAAGCTGGAACTTGTGGGTGTCAAAAGTAAAATTTTTAAAACAAAATATAAAGCTTATGCAGAAGGTCCCACTTGATAACACACTGATGATTGTTATGAGACGAATTTATCAAAGATGAGTGCTCATTTAGTTGTTTACATCGGAGATCTCGATAATCGACATATACAAACACATATTTCACTAAGATGATCCAAAGAGGAAATTCTTCCTTCACTGCAGAGTCCCTATTGTTTAAAAAAAAATGTTCAAATGTTTGTTAAGCTTAAGGGACTTAACGGCGGGGTCATCAGTCCGTAAACTTACAAACTACTTAAGAACTAGCTTATACTAAAGACGACACAAACATCCATGCCCTAGGGGGGATTCGAACCCCCGACGGGGAACGGCCTCGCGCATCGGAGCATAGAGCATCAATGCGCTTGGCCACTTCGCCGCGGCTATTGTTTTACAGAAATGGTTAAAAGTTTCATAGTAAAATATGAATTCAAAAGTACACTGTCATTTTATAAAACTGTAAATCGTAGAAAATGATTCTGAACAAAACAAATATTTTACGCTACGCATGCGAGTGTCCTATGTACCTATCGCGACTATAAGATGAATGTATTTTCGGTGACTTGCAAGCTATCCTCATTATACAATTGTTCAACAAGTTTGATCAAGCCTGAGAGGCACCAACGGTATCGACCTATCGCCGTGTGATTCTCAGCCGATTGGCGCCAACGGACATCGATATGGAGAGTCGTGACGTCAACAAATCGTTCTCCTGGCTAGAGCTCCTAAATACCCAGGCTGAATCGTCCGCCATATTTTCCCCAACGTGGGTGGAATCGCACTGCACTAACAGCGGAGAGGCGCATGCCCTGCCATCTTTCGCAAACGATTTCGCAAAAACTAACTGGTGGAAATATTTAATTTTTCCGCTACTTAAATCTTTATATGTCAGCATTGTGACGAAATGCTCGTCATTTCGTTAATAGTCATAGTTAATAATTGGCTTCGAAATAAGAGACTGCGCTACATTAGGGAGAGTTTGCAGTAAGAAATAGAGGATGCTATAATATTCCGTTTGCTGCTTGTTGCACCATATGTAGCTGCGGATGAAACTTTCCTAATGGATTCAATTTTATTTTCGACTTACGAGGAGATCTTTACGTTTCACTCATACCGCTTTATTTTAATTAGCGTACTCATTTCCGATGGCGATAAGGCCAGAATGAATCACTGCGTATCGCATACACGGTTAGAGGTATGAAAATGGTATTTTGACAAATGATAACACGCAAAGAGGGGAGTATTTTGCCACATGGTTACTACGCAAAACTTCATTAACTGTCGCGTTATTCAGGGAAATATATAGTTGTGGAATGAAAAAGAGTAAATTTATTATTCGATTTGCAGATATTCCTTCGTCACTAACAAATGTTTATTTCTTTGCTTCTTGTCCAATGTGTTTCAGAGCTACTACTCCCTTTCCAAAACCTAATAGGAGTTACATTTCCTTCAGTTTAACGCCTAGCAGTAACAGAACGTAAGTTACTAGATCTAATGATTTTATGTGAGAATACTTCAAAATGACAGATAGCAAGGATCTCTTCACTAGCTAACGAACGGACTTGGTGTCATTTCCTCACATAATAAAGCACTCTGTATTGAGATATTTAGAATATCCTTTTCATGTAACTGAAAAATTGAAATTTAATATTACATAGAGACACAGCTCTTTTGTAGTGTGCAACTATTAAATTTAATGCGTTAAAAGAACTCAGTACCAGTATCTTCAAGTATGGATGTTATGCAGTAACTACAAAACGTGTTACTACTAGACGGGCGGGCGGATCCCAGTGCGTCATATTTAACTGACATTATCTCAAGTTATACATTTCTTACAGAGTTGCTGTTTGGAGAGAATGAAAATTTTATGTATTTTGAACATTTCATTCGCTTAATGTGTTCACCTAACTTCAAAAGAAAAAAAGTTCCTCGCATGTTGAAAATTCCGTAAGACGTCAGAAAGTGCATGTTGGTAAACTATCAGTATTTGCTATTTATAAATTATTGCCATAAATAAAACTAAAATGAAAATGTAGTGTAGCTCTTAACGAACACATTGATGAAAGTTTCACGCTGATAAAGTGAGTAGTTTGCGAGTGAGAGCGAGTTGAATGAAACGCGAGGTAACGCGTGAGCTTCGTCTGGAACGTGGCGACTCCTACAGCTTGGGGAAAAATGGCGGACAGTTCAGCTCGGGTTTATAGGGGCCTTACTCCTGGCCTTTGCCTGGAGATGCTACTATTCTGTCTTCGAGGCTGAACTGACCACGGTAAGTCAGCAACGTATGGTAGCCCGGATGATCACCCATCCAAGATTCAAACAGGCCAGTAGTGCTTAACTTTCGTGATGTGACGGTAGCGACGTACTTACCGCCGTACTGCTCTCGACAAGAAGGAAATCCACACTACTAAAATCTACAGAAATATGTCACAATACTTGAACTCTAATGGTGAGCTAACTCTTTTCTGACTCACATAACAGAAATAGCACACTAGTTCTTAGCTATTTCGAAAATTATTCAGTGGTGTTACTTGACTTCCTAACTATACTACCAAAAATAAACGAAAAGTATATTTGTTCAGGAAAGCAGATAGAAAAAAAAGTACACTGCTTCTTGAAAGATCAACTTCCACTCGTTTCTAATACTAAACGTAGGTGTAGACCAGATGTGGCTTAAATTCAAAGAAGTGGTATCGACAGCAATTGACAGTTTTATACCAAATAAATTAATAAAAGAAGGAGGCGATCCCCCTTGGTACACAAAACAGGCCAGGACACTGATGCAAAAGGAAAGGGAAAGGCATACTAAATTTAAACGAACACAAAATCCCCAGGATTGGCGATCATACACAGAAGCTCGAAATTTAGCGAGAATTTCAGTGCGAGATGCCTACAATACTTATCACAAAGAAACTCTTTCTCGCAATTTGACTGAAAACCCAAAGAGATTTTGGTCATATGTTAAATATACTAGGAGCAAAACACAAACACTACCCTCACTACGTGATAGTAATGGCGATCCTGCCGATGACAGCGCTACTAAAGCAGAGTTACTAAACATACCTTCTAGAAACTCATTCGCCAAAGAAGATGAAACCAATATTCCAGATTTCGAATAACGAACAGAGGCCGTAATGAGTAACGTAGAAGCAGATATCATAGGAGTAGTGCAGCAACTAAAATCACTTAACAAGAACAAGTCTTCTGGTCCGGATTGTATACCCATTAGATTTCTATCTGATTATGGTGAAGCGATAGATCCTTACTTATCAGTCATATACAACCGCTCTCTCACAGAAGGATCTATAAGAAAAGATTGGAAAGTTACACATGTCACACCTATATTCAAGAAAGGCAGTAGGAGTAACACACTAAACTACAGGCCTATTTCATTGACGTCAATTTGCAGCAGTGTTTTGGAACATATCCTGTATTCAAATATTATAAATTATCTCGAACAGAACGATCTATTGACCCAAGGTCAACAAGGATTTAGAACATATCGTTCATGCGAAACACAACTAGCTCTTTATTCACACGAAGTGATGGGTGCTATCGACAAGGGTTCGCAAGTCGATTCCGTATTTCTTGATTTCCAGAAGGCTTTTGACACCGTACCTCACAAACGGCTTTAAATCAAATTGCGTGGTTATGGTATATCGTCCCAAATTTGCGATTGGATAGGGGATTTCCTGTCAAAGAGGACACAGTTCGTAGTAATCGAGGTGATATTCGGCGTTCCACGGGTTAAAGTTATTGGTTTTCTGCTGTTCATTATTTACATGAACGATTTAGGGGAAAATCTAAGTAGCTCTCTAAGGTTGTTTGCAGATGACGCCGTCATTTACCGTCTAGTAAAATCATCTGAAGATCAAAACCAACTGCTGAACGATCTGAATAAGATATCAGTATGGTGTAAAAATTGGCAATTGACTCTAATAATGAAAAGTGTGAAGTCGTCGACATGAGTACGAAAAGAAATCCGTTAAACTTTGTTTACAAGATAAATCAATCAAAAGTGAAGTCCGTAAACTCCACAAAATACCTAGGAATTACCATTACTTCATACTTAAGTTGGAAATAACATGTAGATAATATCGTGGTAAAGGCGAACCAGAGACTGCGTTTTATTGGCAGAACCCTTAAAACATGCTACAGAACTACAAAAGAAACTGCTTACAATACGCTTGTCCGTCCATTTTTGGAGTATTGCTGCCCATTGTGGGATCCTTATCAGGTGAGTGTGACGAAGGACATCGAAAGAGTCCAAAGAAGGGCAGCCCGTTTTGTATTGTCACGATACAGGGGAGACAGCGTTACGGAAATGATACAGGTTCTGGGATGGGAGTCATTACAACAACGGCGCTTATCGCTGCAGCGTGGGCTACTTACGAAACTCCAATCACCAGCATTCTCCTCCGAATTTGAAAATATATTGTTGACTCCCACTTGCATAGGTAGAAATGATCATCAGAATAAAGTACGAGAAATCAGAGCCCGAACAGAGAGATTCAGGTGTTCATTCTTCCCGCGCGCTATTCGTGAATGGAATGGGAGATGAATAGTACAACGGTGGTTCGATGAACCCTTTGCCAGGCACTCAAATATGATTTGCAGAGTATCCCATGTAGATGTAGATACTTCCAGAAAGACCTCAAATTCGTCGTATCTCGCATTGTTCAGCAAGTGGTTGAAACGTGTCCAAAAAAAAAAAAAAATAAAATAAAATAAAATAAAATAAAATAAAATAAAATAAAATAAATAATATATATATATATATATATATATATATATATATATATATATATATATATATATATATATATATATATATATATATATTTGTAAGAAAATGTCTAATATTGTGCCTCCTGTTTTGTGTCGAGTAACTTGCTTGCAAGAAAATGTACAATATCGCTTCTACTGTTTGTATCAATATGTGTACTTAACTCTGTGAAGTTTTATCTTTGGCAAAGATCATGTATTGCATAGGATTGTAGCTCGCGCTGAGAGAGAGAAGCACTTGTGGTTCAGCTCGCTTAGAGAGCGGTTGAGTTGTGTGTATGGCTCCGATGTAGAGCAGAGGCTGCTATGCCATCAAGTCGATTTGATTGTATTTGGTATATATATATATATATATATATATATATATATATTGTATTGTATTGTAACACCGTTGGAATGAAGGTAATTGCATTTGATGTCATTAGGAAGAAGTTGTATTATGTAGGTAATGTAATGCTGATTATTAACAATAAGTAACAAACCTTTCTTTCCTGTTTCATTTACGTAGTTAGAAGATTAACCTACTTCCTTCATTTGATAATTAGTTATTAGTGGATTTAAAGTGCAGTATTGATTTTGATAATATTGTTGAACAGATTTCGTTATTGTTGCCATAGTAAATGATAGTTAATTGATTATGATACTAAATTTCAATAATCAGAAACTGATCTGCATAAAACTCTCACAGTCAAACATTAAGAAAGTGGTTTGTGGTTTTTTATTATCTTTCTCGCAGTCAAAATTTTTGAGTATAGTCAGTGTCTGTTTCAAATGCTGACTTGCCATAGTTGTTTTGTGTTTAAAATATCCGTTACGCACATAATCAGTTTAATGCACTGTTTCTTATTTAATAGTATATACATCAATATCAGGACCATAATTAAACCAAATTGCTGTGTTACTGAACAATTTGTTGTCTGATTTAAAGATAGATTCAACATGCACAACACACACACAGCTTTTATGGTGATGAGTCTGAATGATTCTCGCCCAGAACGTTCACCTAGGACGGCAGAGTGTACTGCAGAACATGCCTGTATGAAGAAGAGCCGTGGCTTGCCCTCGAGGCTCGGGCAGCGTCGGGCAGAGAACGGCTCCCACAGCTCGCTGACGGGGTAGTCGCGGTCGCGGGCACACAGCTGGCCACCCTTCCCGCAGTGGGACAGCACCACCACCGCAACGCAGTCGCGGTTCTCGTGGTTCTGCGACGCCACTGCAACCACGAGGTGTTTCGTCTGTATTGGTCGCAGCTTCTCCCCGTATTTATTCAACTCAGATACATTTTATAATGGTAAAACATAGATTCTGGAACCAGGAGTGAGATTACCGCCTAATAGAAATAATGGTAATCAATAGCATTTGATAATTAAACAGTATGAAGTTCACTGCAAACATTGACCATGCCAATGCACTAAATGTTACACAATTTGAATCTTATTAATTATGGTAGCAATGTATGTACACAGTTGGGTGACAACATTTATAGTTAGGCCATAGGTAGAAATTCTCCACGCTGAGATTTGCTGTGTGCTTGTAGCTGACGGGAGGCCAGCGAGCAGGCCGACGTTGGTGGCTTGTTCCAACTTAGGATATTCCAGTTCGTTTCCGGTGAGGGGAGAGAGGGACAATGGCGAGTGCCAGGCACAGTGCAGTGCACAAATATTGTAATACTACTGGCATTTGAAGTAATACGATGCAGTTAGGAACCTTTAAGGCCCTCATTACAAAATAGCCTGTTGATAAATAAACAATACATTAGCTGATATAGTCACATCTAACGTAATATGTTTAAGTGACAATGAAAAGTAATAAATTACCAATAAATACAAGACAGTTACACAACTGGCATGGCAATGTTTGTTTATAAAAATAATATATTAACTATTTCTCATTTTATTTTCAATTAATCTTGTGTATTTTATCTTAAAGTATTCAGTTAAATCACTTATCTGTGACACAAGAAATTGCACGATTATGATAAATAGTACAAAGTATGTTTATACCAATATAAAAACCTAAGAAGACAATTTATTTAATGTGTAGTGTAATTATTTTGATTTTAAGTAAAGTTATAGAAATGTATTGGCTGAGCGCTGTACGTTGGCAAATCGGTTAGAAGAGCTCACATGGGGAAGTTGTTGACGTAGGGGAAAAAACCCCGGCAGTTGAGTTTTGGCGCGCGAGGGCAGGAAGTGACGAGACGGGAGAGCACGTGGTGTAGCTGGCCGGGCGGCGTCGCTCTGCATCAGTCGGCATGTGGATCTCGAGGTGGTGACTTGAGATTTGTCTGTGGCAATCGCCACGTGTGGTTGCTCGTCGTAGACTGTACCAAGTTAAATCGAGTGCTACTGTGTGTTTGTGAATATTTAGCCAGTGGAACTAGGTGTGCATCGCATTGAATTAAAGTGACTGTGACTTGTTAATGTAAAACGAGTTGTCGCATAGGCATGAACATAAACGGTGTTTGAGACAGCCACGTGGTGTGAAAACAATTCGCGACAAATATTCATTTTTGTCTGGGGGCTCACGAGCTATAACTTTATTTGGTAAATGTGTCAACGTACAGACGTATCAGCCACAGGGTTCAAATATTGTGAAATAAACAACATAAAGTGAACTTTCATGTGTTTTCAAAAATAGTAGTTAGTACCGACCTTTCTCTCATGAACTTGATTTTATTATGAATTTGTTTTGTTAATCATATGCAGGGAAGGAAAGCTGCGAACGTGTGATATCATCCCCTAGAAAACGAGTCAAACAGTCGCAATCACAGTTCCAGTGTTTTTGCATGTTTAGGAAATTGGTTCGCAGCTGGTGGTTGTGAGTTTTAAAAATTAAACTTTCTCTATTTTAAACTCTCACCCCGACCTTCACCCTCGCATTTGGGGGCTCGTCCGGGATAAGTTCACGTTGGACTTGATTGGACGGAGAGATTAGGGTGTGTATAGGACAGTGAACAGTTACGAACAGTTGCAAACAAGTGCGCGGACGCGACGGACAATTTCAAGTGTGTGTGGTGGCTGGCAGCAGAGAGCGGGATAAATTCACACTGGTCTTGCTCGGACAGAGTGGTAGGGTGTGCTTAGGACAGTGATAGTGGACAAAACAGCATAATCTGACGATACGTAAACGCGTCGCGCGGTTAACGACGGTTGGTGACTGGCAGAGTTCGGGCGCGGGCATCCGTAACAGGCGATCGACGGCGCATCGGCCCGGCAGCAGTGAGCGGCGGCGCGCAGGATCCACGCACTCAAATTTCATCTTCTGCAACGGACGGCAGTGATCGTGGGGACTTCGTAAGTCGTCAACGGAACGTCGGGGCCCAGCAGCTTCGATTCTACAAAGGATAAGGGATGCAGTGAGGACATATTCCAGCCACAGCTTCTACGACAGACGGCAGCGAGCGCTGGGGACGTCGCAGCTCGTTGCAGCAACTTCTGGCTTAAAAGATAAGTAAAGCAGCTGGCGCTATAAATTCTGGTGTGTTAATCAAGCTTTCTTGTGATACCGATAATGGATAGGGTTTTAAAAAAGTCTCCAAGCGACGTAATTTCAGAGAATAGCATACCAGAAAGTCCAGAGAGGGTAAATATTGGGGGAATGTTGTTGACACCGGAGATGTTCGCAGCCATGTTAGCGAGTTTTTTCTCAAATTTAGAATCAAAAATAGAAAATTCATACTCAAATTTAGCATCAAATTTAGAATCAAAAATAGAAAATTCAAACTTACATTTAGAATCAAATTTAAGATCAGAAGTAGAAACTGTAAAATCAGAAGTAGAAACTGTAAAATCAGAAGTAGAAACTGTAAAATCAGAAGTAGAAACTGTAAAATCAGAAGTAGAAACTGTAAAATCAGAATTGAAAGCAGACTTTAAGGCAGACATTGGGGCACTACAAAATTCAATGTTTGCATTAAAGGCAGAAATAATCACAGACAATGACAAAAAGATAGGAAGTCTAACAGAACGGTTTGAAAATAGGGAAAAGGAGATACATGCCAGAATTGGTGCTATTGAGACTGAGGTAGGAGGCAAGTTAGATGATGTGAAACAAATATGTGATCACAGGAATGAGGGCACTATGCAGGCGCTGGCAGAGGTTGACAAGAGGATGGTGGCAGGTACTGAGGAAACAAAAACTTTGTTGTCAGGAAAATTAGAGAATACAGAATGTAACTTTAGGAAAAAGATAGAACAAGTAGTGACAGTAAACAATACTGAGATTGAGAAGGTGAACACTAGAATAAATAGTCTAGAATTGTGTACTGCATCAGGAAACACTAATTGGTCCATGGTGCAGATACCTAATGGCAAAAAGTTTTCAGGAGTGGGTAATTATCATCCAGTAGATTTTTTGGCTGCATGCAAGGACCAATTTGTGCCTGGTATGTCAGACCAGTGTAAAGTGAAGTTAGCAAAGAGAATGTTTGACTGTTCTGCTCAAACTTGGGCAAATCAGTGTGCTGATAAATTTGTTACTTTTGAGGCGTTCGAAAAATTGTTTTTAAATAAGATTTAGGGGGAGGCCAAGCAAGCTAAGATACAAAATAAATTCTTGAACGAACCAAACTATATGAAAGGGAACCCAGAATTTGAAGTAATCATTGAGGAGGAGCTGTTTATTCAAGATTTATTAGTCATAAAGGGACTTTGTTTAAATCTAATGTTAGGAAGTGATTTCCCGTGCAAATATGAAGCTCAGTTGAAGTATAAAAATAAAGTGTTAAAATTAAGTCTGGAGGGATGCATGAAGAGGGTGAAAAAATGTTGTAAGTGATAAAGATTTAATGGGATGTTTACACAAGTAACTGCCATAAACCAGTGTAAATCATGAAGTATGAGATTCAATGCATTGTAAATAGTAGGTTAAGATTTTGTGTATATTTATTCTGTGGTCTGTGTTAGTATCTACTTGTGTGTTTAGATTTAAGCATTGGGGTCAAGTTTACAAGTGTTCTTTGTAAATGTTTTTCTTTTGTTATTTGTGTTAAAAGATGTGCTTGTATCAGATTTGCAGTTCAACAGTGGTACATGAGGTAAATATGTATGTATGCCAACACTAAAGGATAGAGAAAGTGGGAGTGTACTGTTTATGTGTGTATATGTGAGCAGGGATGGCTATGTGGTGTGAGTTGTGGGGTGACTTGGAGAATGAGAAAGTGGTGGACATTGATGCAGGCAGTGGGGTCTGTGGCTTAGATAAATTGTGATGAAAATGTCAGCTGACAGTGTTGCATATGTGGGTGTGACTGACCATATGGGTCAGAAGTGAGGAATGTATGTTTGTTGTGTGTTGGATTGAGAAATGTTTCAATGAGAGAAAGTGCTTGCTCTTTAATGTCTGGCTCTTTGAGTGTTTGGTAGGTAACGTGTCTAATATGGAATGCTCTGCATTGTTATATTAAACTGTTTCTGATAACACATTTTGGTTTCTTTAATGGTGCTCAACTGTTGACTGAACAATTTCTGCAACAACAGTTGACGAGAACTATTTTTCTGTCTAGCCTGAGTATCAATAGGGTTTGGTGATACTTTATTTAAAAAATGTAGATGTTTTGTGAGAAACTAATTTTGAAATTAAATTTTGAACTTAGATATTTTATTGTGGGAAGTACTTGTGGAAAGCACATGAGGTTGATGACAGGGATCCAAATTTAAATCTCACACCAGCAAAAATAATTTTTTTGGTGCGAGGGGGTAGGATTTGTATTTATGCTTGTAGGTGTCATTATGATGGAAGAGAAAATTCTCTATGATAACATTCTTTTGGTAGTATTATTTGAGCTTTAAGATATAATTTTGACATAGGCAGGTTGTTGTTTTTTTTTTATTTGATGGAGTAATACTCCAAGTAGGCCACATATTCTCTTGTCTGTTTCACCTGAAGCTATGGCTGATGAGAGTGCAGGCATGGTGGTTTGGGTTAATC
Source organism: Locusta migratoria (assembly GCA_026315105.1). NCBI lineage: Eukaryota > Metazoa > Arthropoda > Insecta > Orthoptera > Acrididae > Locusta > Locusta migratoria. Next base: position 984,518,160 of record CM048744.1, on the reverse strand, counting down.
TGATAATGACTAACACAAGCCACTTTCAGTTCTTAATTCTGTTGATTTACATGTTACTGTACATGTCTCAATGCTTAGTTTCAGTTGCACCAAGTCTGGATGGCAGGGGGGTGGTATACAAATCCAACCGAATCCTGGTGTCCAGACAAACTTTTGTCTATGTTGACTCATGAATGCCTTCTGCTCTTCCTGTTCCATGTAGGCTGCATATGACATGTGTGAACAAGAACGCTTGATCCAGTGCCATGAATCTAAGCTGCAACAGCATGTTGGTTGAAATGACGGAGACATAGGACCATACACCATGGACCAGAGTTGCTGCAACGATGACTCTGGGGTTCTCAGTGTCAAAGTGGTAAGAGATTTCCTTTAAACAAGTGCAGTGTACACCGTCAAAAGTTTTTATAGTGATAATTCTAGTTTTTCCATGTAGAACAAGGTCCTCTAAAGACTAAAGGTTAATACTATTATAAATTTGGTGCCAATTCTGTATATAAACAACAGGAACACTTAAAATTCATGGATGTAATTAGTTATAAGGATTCTTTTCTTAAAAATATGCACACACTACAAGTGATCTTAATGGTACAAATATTGGGAAATTTTCTCACTGCCCTGTTTATTTTTTATTTATCTATCTATTTATTTATTTATTTTTTTTGCATTAGTTGAGGTCATAATTGGCATAGTGTTTGAGCCAATCCGATTCAATAATTTTGTAATTTAAAATTTTGCTCATTTGAATGTATTAATTTTGGTGCTACTTGCGCCATCCTGCACATGGTTTGGATGCCGCAAGTGGGGGTATTGTGAGATTACCGCCTAATAGAAATACCGGTAATCGATATCATTTGATAATTAAACAGTATGAAGTTTACTGCAAACATTGACCATGCCAATGCACTAAATGTTACACAATTTGAATCTTATTAATTATGGTAGCAATGTATGTACACAGTTGGGTGACAACATTTATAGTTAGGCCATAGGTAGAAATTCTCCACGCTGAGATTTGCTGTGTGCTTGTAGCTGACGGGAGGCCAGCGAGCAGGCCGACGTTGGTGGCTTGTTCCAACTTAGGATATTCCAGTTCGTTTCCGGTGAGGGGAGAGAGGGACAATGGCGAGTGCCAGGCACAGTGCAGTGCACAAATATTGTAATACTACTGGCATTTGAAGTAATACGATGCAGTTAGGAACCTTTAAGGCCCTCATTACAAAATAGCCTGTTGACAAATAAACAATACATTAGCTGATATAGTCACATCTAACGTAATATGTTTAAGTGACAATGAAAAGTAATAAATTACCAATAAATACAAGACAGTTACACAACTAGCATGGCAATGTTTGTTTATAAAAATAATATATTAACTATTTCTCATTTTATTTTCAATTAATCTTGTGTATTTTATCTTAAAGTATTCAGTTAAATCACTTATCTGTGACATAAGAAATTGCACGATTATGATAAATAGTACAAAGAATGTTTATACCAATATAAAAACCTAAGAAGACAATTTATTTAATGTGTAGTGTAATTATTTTGATTTTAAGTAAAGTTATAGAAATGTATTGGCTGAGCGCTGTACGTTAGCAAGTCGGTTAGAACAGCTCACATGGGGAAGTTGATGACGTAGGGGAAGAAACCCCGGCAGTTGAGCTTTTGGCGCGCGCACGCGCAAGGGCAGGACGTGAGGACTCCGGAGCACTTGGTTAGCTGGCCGGGCGTCGTCGCTCTGCATCAGTCGGCATGTGGATCTCGAGGTGGTGACTTGAGATTTGTCTGTGGCAATCGCCACGTGTGGTTGCTCGTCGTAGACTGTACCAAGTTAAGTCGAGTGCTACTGTGTGTTTGTGAATATTTAGCCGGTGGAACTAGGTGTGCATCGCATTGAATTAAAGTGACTGTGATTTGTTAATGTAAAACGAGTTGTCGCATAGGCATGAACATAAACGGTGTTTGAGACAGCCACGTGGTGTGAAAACAATTCGCGACAAATATTCATTTTGTCTAGGGGCTCATGAGCTATAACTTTATTTGGTAAATGTGTCGACGTACAGACGTATCACCCACAGGGTTCAAATATTGTGAAATAAACAACATAAAGTGAACTTTCACGTGTTTTCAAAAATAGTAGTTAGTACACCCTTTTCTCTCATGAACTTGATTTTATTATGAATTTGTTTTGTTAATCATATGCAGGGAAGGAAAGCTGCGAACGTGTGATATCATCCCCTAGAAAACGAGTCAAACAGTCGCAATCACAGTTCCAGTGTTTTTGCATGTTTAGGAAATTGGTTCGCAGCTGGTGGTTGTGAGTTTTAAAAATTAAACTTTCTCTATTTTAAACTCTCACCCCGACCTTCACCCTCGCACAGGTGATAAACTGCAAGACGTACCCAGGGGCAGATATAGACTCTGACCATAACTTGTTAGTTATGAATTATAGGCTGAAACTGAAAAACTGCAGAAAGGTAGGAAAATAAGAAGATGGGACCTAGATAAATTGAAGGAACGTGAAGTTCTGGTGAATTTCAAAGGGAGATTTAGGCAACAATTGACAGAAACAGGGGAAATAAAACAGTAGAAGAGGAATGGGTAGCATTGAGAGATGAAATAGTGAAGGCAGCAGAGGACAAAATAGGTAGAAAGGCAAGACCTACAAAAAATCCTTGGATATCACAGGAAATACTAAATTTAATTGATGAAAGGAGAAAATATAAAAATGCAGTAAATGAAACAGGCAAAATGGAGTACAGACAACTAAGAAATGAGATTGACAGGAAATGCAAAATGGCTAAGCACGAGTGGCTAGAAGCCAAATGCAAATCTGTAGAAGAACGTATAAGAAGGGGAAAAGTAGATACCGCCTACAGAAAAATAAAAGAGACATTTGGGGACAAGAAAAGCAATTCTACGAATATCAAGAACTCAGGTGGGAAACCAGTTCTCAGTACAGAAGGGAAAGCTGAAAGGTGGAAAGAGTACATAGAGCAGCTCTATAAAGGAAATGAACTCAGAAACGATGTTGTAGGATGGGAAGAGGAAGTAGATCAAGATGAAATTGGAGATACTATACTGAGAGATGAATTTGACAGAGCCCTGAAAGACCTAGGTCGGAACAAGGCCCCAGGAGTAGATGACATACCCTCAGAGCTACTAAAGTCTCTGGGAGAGCCAGCCATGACAAGACTATTTGAACTGGTCTGTAGGATGTATGAGACAGGCGAAATACCCTCAGACGTTAAGAAAAATGTAATAATCCCCATTCCAAAGAAATCAGGCGCAGACAGGTGTGAAAATGACAGAACCATCAGTTTGACAAGTCATGGTTGAAAAATTTTAACACGAATTATCTACAGAAGAATGGAAAAGCTGGTAGAAGCTGACATCGGGGAAGATCAGTTTGGATTCAGGAGGAACGTAGGAACCCGGAAGGCAATACTCACTTTACGTCTTATCTTAGAAGATAGATTAAGGAGAGGCAAAGCTACATTTTTAGCTTTTGTAGATTTGGAGAAAGCATTTGACAATGTTGACTGGAATACACTCTTTCAAATTCTGAAGGCAGCAGGGGTAAAATACAGGAAAAGGAGAGTTATTTACAACTTGTACAAAAGCCAGACCGCAGTTATAAGACTCGAAGGACATGAAAGGGAAGCATCAGTTGGGAAAGTAGGAAGACAGGGTTGTAGCCTTTCTCCGATGTTTTTCAATTTGTACATCGAGCAGGCGGTGAAGGAAAGCAAGGAAAAATTTGGAATAGGGATTAAAGTTCAGGGGGAAGAAATAAAAACATTGCGATTTGCTGATGACATTGTAATTCTGTCAGAGACAGCAAAGGACCTGGAAGAGCAGTTGAATGGAATGGACAGTGTGTTGAAGAGAGCAAAACAAAAATAATGGAATGCAGTCTTAGAAAATCAGGCGATGATGAAGGAATTAGATTAGGTAACGAAACAATGAAGGTGGTAGATGAGTTTTGTTACTTGGGTATTAAAATAACATGCAATGGTCGCAGTACAGAGGATATAAAATTCAGAATGGCAATGGGAAGAAAAGCATTTTTGAAAAAGAGAAATTTGCTAACATCAAATATTAATTTAAGGGTAAGGAAGTCTTTTCTGAAGGCATTTGTGTGGAGTGTTGCCTTGTACGGGAGTGAAACATGGACGATAAGCAGTGCGGACAGGAAGAGAATAGAGGCTTTTGAAATGCGGTGCTACAGAAGAATGTGGTAGATCACATAACTAATGAAGAGGTACTGAACAGAATTGGCGAGAAAAGGAATTTTTGGCATACACTGACTAAAAGAAGGGATCGCTTGGTAGGACACATTCTTAGACATCGAGGAATCTTAAATGTAGCATTGGAGGGAAGTGTGTGGGGTAAAAATCGCAGAGGGAGGCCAAGAGACGCGTATAGTAAACAGATTCAAGTGGATGTGGGTTGCCGTTCTTATGAGGAGATGAAAAGGCTTGCTCAGGATAGAGTAGGGTGGAGAGCTGCATCAAACCAGTTTCCGGACTGAAGACCATAACAACAACAGTCATTTAACTTTGGCACAAATCTCCAAACTCGGTCTGAACAATATATATATATATATATATATATATTCTACAATACATGCAATTGCATCCTTCCAAACACCTCAAAGTGCTTGCATTCATGAAATAAAATCCTCTATTGCCTCAAAGCTGTAACTGAAATAGTTTTGCAATGGATACCAGCACATACAGGTATACATGGCAATGAAATGGCAGACTTTCTAGCCAAAAAAGGAACCAAAATTTCTCAAACAAAATGCCCAAAATTATCATACATCTCCATTAAAAGACTCATCAACAACAGTTTCAAGAAGACGTTTTATGACCACGTGACAACACAAGGGCAAGGAAAACCATGGCTTCTACTGTTAGAGGAGAAGAACGCACTTCCCAAACACCCACGAAGGGAAACTGTGGCAGCGTTTGGAAGAATTACTGGCCACGACTGCCTTGCGGAACACTTGCAGAGGATTGGAATCTTTCCCTCACCGAAGTGTGTTATATGTGAAAGAGAGGACACCATTATGAACTGGGAGCATCTCACAAACTGTGAAAGACTGCAATATTGTGACGGGATGTCAGATGGTCTATTGTATTGGGAAGTTAGAAGACTAATGACCGTGTATCAAATGTCTGAGGATTAAATAAATAAATAAATAATATATATATATATATAACAGACATTCACATATATATATATATATATATATATATATAGGGTGTTTCACTAAGTGTGTTTGCCTCAGTAACTTATAAAATAATAGGTGACGGGAAATTTTAATGCGGTGGGTCAAAACAAGAAATGTTAAACTTTCTGCGGAGCTATGAACACAGTTTATTGTATCAGTTTCCAAAGAGTTACACCACAAAGATATAGTTTTTTTAATGTAACAATAGTTTTTTCTATCGTGCATTGCATTCGTTGAAACCAGCTGCATCGAAATCATTTTACACAGCATTCTTCTGTAGCACCACATTTCAAAAGCCTCTATCCTCTTCCTGTCCGCACTGCTTATCGACCATGTTTCACTCCCGTACAAGGTACACTCGACACAAGTGCCTTCAGAAAAGACTTCCTTACACTTAAATTAATATTCAATGTTAGCATTTTTTTTTTCAAAAATGCTTTTCTTCCCATAACCTTTCTGCATTTTATATCCTCTGTACTGCGACCATCGCATGTTATTTTACTATCCAAGTAACGAAACTCATCTACCACCTTCATTGTTTCGTTACCTAATCTAATTCCTTCAGCATCGCCTGATTTTCTAAGACCGCATTCCATTATTTTTGTTTTGCTCTTGTTAATGTTCATTTTATACGCTCTCTTCAACACACTGTCCATTCCATTCAACTGCTCTTCCAGGTCCTTTGCTGTCTCTGACAGAATTACAATGTCATCAGTAAAACGCAATGTTTTTATTTCTTCCCTCTGAACTTTAATCTCTATTCCAAATTTTTCCTTGCTTTCCTTCACCGCTTGCTCGATGTACAAATTGAATAACGTCGGAGAAAGGCTACAACCCTGTCTTACTCCCTTCCCAACTGATGCTTCCCTTTCATGCCCTTCGAGTCTAATAACTGCGGTCTGGCTTTTGTACAAGTTGTAAATAACTCTCATTTCCCTGTATTTTACCCCTGCTGCCTTCAGAATTTGAAAGAGTGTATTCCAGTCAACATTGTCAAACGCTTTCTCCAAATCTACAAAATCTAAAAATGTAGGTTTGCCAATCCTTAATCTATCTTCTAAGATAAGACGTAAAGTGAGTATTGCCTCCCGGGTTTCTACGTTCCTCCTGAACCCAAACTGATCTTCCCCGAGGTCAGCTTCTACCAGCTTTTCTCCTGTAGATAATTCGGGTTAAAATTTTGCAACCATGACTTATCAAACTGATGGTTCTGTAATTTTGACACCTGTCTGCACCTGATTTCTTTGGAATGGAGATTTTTCTTACTAGCTGAAAATTATTTATTTATTTATACGAACCTTGAGTTAGTACTTTTCCTATCCACTCTCTCTCTCTCTGTCCATCTCCTTTTTTCTAAAATCATGTTACATTTATCAGAGAATATACAGGGTGTTTCACTAAGTGTGTTTGCCTCTGTAACATAAAATAATAGGTGACAGGAAATTTTAATGCGGTGGGTCAACACAAGAAATGTTACACTTTCTGCGGAGCTATGAACATAGTTTATTGTATCATTTTCCAAATTGTTACACCACAAAGATATATATATATATATATATATATATATATATATATATATATATATATATATATATATATATATATATATATATATATATATTTAAATGGAACAACAGTTTTTTCTATCTTGCATTGGATTCTTTGAAACCAGCTGCGTCCAAATCAATTTAAACTACATTCCTATCACAGTTTGGGAGCTACAACCCTTCAAAGTTTAGGGGGCGGAGGCTACAACAGCGTAGCTAACTGGCTGGTGGTCATGAGACAGTGGGCCGTGCCCCAGGGGATAGCCACTCGGCCAGTCAGCTACGCTATCGCAGCCTCCGCCGCCGGAACCTTGAAGGGTTGTAGTTCCCAAAGTAACAGTGATAGGAATGTAGTATAAATTGAATTGGACGCAGTTGGTTTAAACGCATCCAATACACGATAGAAAAAACTATTGTTCCATTTAAAAAATTATATCTTTGTGGTGTAACTCTTTGGAAAATGATGCAATAAACTATGTTCATAGCTCTGCAGAAAGTGTAACATTTCTTGTGTTGACCTACCGCATTAAAATTTCCCGTCACCTATTATTTTATAAGCTACAGAGGCAAACACACTTAGTGAAACACCCTGTATGTATATATACATATGTGAATGTCTGTTCGGTGTACGTTTATCACGTGTGGACCACAAGACATAAAGAGCTAAATATTTGTACAGTTACTAATGTCTACCCGGGGAAGGCTTTAGGCACGGTTTTATGGCGATCGGGTATCTATTTATCTACATATATATTAATGTGAATGTCTGTTCGGTGTACGCTTATCACGTCCGAACGACAAGACGCAGGGACTTCAATATTTGTATAGTTACTAATTTATACCTGAGGAAGGTTTTAGGCACGGTTTTATAGCGACCTGATAGATATTTAGTAATTTGAAGAATGTAACGCGAATTGCGGAACAATAATTACTCTTTGAAAATTATATTTCCTCTTTCAAAATGGTTTTATTGGTTGTTTGAGGGTTGATAATGATAAAAGGGAGGAGTATATTGGGATAAAAAGTTATCGATGTATATAAAATTCTACGCGTGTGTGTGTTAATAGTTCGCTCTGCAGCAAAAACTACAGAGCGCAAACGAATGATCTGTGTGTAATTGTTGTCCGAAGTCTCCAGTTGTACACCATAGCAGTTCCATACCGATAGCTATAAGAGGGTGGAAGATAAGGTGGTTGAAAGTCGTCAAATTATAAAAAAATTCGGATTGAAGGCCAGCAAAGACGTTTGCGACTCTATAGCAAGGAGGTTACATGCAGCGAAATGTGATGCCACAGACCATATCTTTGGTCTATTCGTGCTACAATGTCTTGTATTACAATGTATGTATTATTTATTGTAGATCATTAAGCACTTCACATAATTTTATTTTTTTAATTAAATGTCGATTAAAAATATTTGTTTCTAAAGAAGGTAATGTATTTCATTTCATCATTCAAAACCAGTCTCATAGCACACTACTGAAAGATAGCTTACTTATCATAATCAATCAACACGCGAGCGGAGTCGCTGGTTTAAGCTAGTATATATATATATATATATATATATATATATATATGACTAGGTAAAAACCCGGCGTTGCCAAGGTATTTATTTATTTATTCCTGCTATTTGTCAAGTATATATTCATTTGTATAATGGCTGTAAGTCTATAAAATCTTTTGGAGATGCAATTAGTAGTAAAGAAGTAATAGCTGAAAACTTGGTTCGTGAAGGGGCGGTTTTCCATAAACGTTGCTGTTTATGTGTTCATATCTCATAAACTACGTGTCGTACTGTGATACAGTTTAGAAAATACATTCATATGTATGTGTGTATACTGTCTGTAAAATTTCCTGTGTAAAATAACCTGCGGCTTTAATTTGTAGTGTAGAAATTATAAGTTATTACTTCATACCGAATGCCGTAGTTTTAGTCCATGAACAGCGGAAAAGTAGTAAGCGAGAAACATTTTTCTTTTCATTATTTTGATATGGTTGTTAGCGAGAAAAAATTTAATAAAGGCTTGAAATTATGTTTAAAGTTTGTTGCAAGTCGCGAAGTACTGTCATTCTCTTATAGTGTACTTATAAATTTTCTTCTTATTATTTGGTAGTTTCATACAACTCTTATGGTTTATTCCGCTAAATCTCCTGAACCATGTGTCGTGTGTAGGTCACACTCCCGCAGCAATTGTTATCTCAAGTAAGGCATGTGTGTACCAAATTTGGTTTAAATCGGTCCAGTGGTTAAGGAGAAAATGTGGAACATTTTCGCTTAATGCGGCATTTTTTCGTGCATCTTATTGTTTATGACGTCATATCTCGTGAACTGTATATCGTATGTGATTCTTACACTTACGGCGACCGTCCACGTGGATTGAAGCTTACGTGTACAAAACTTCATAAAAATTGGAACAAAACTGTAGATTTGTATGCAACACGTATAAACATACGGACACTCTGCTTTATATATTAGACTAGCTGAAAACCCGGCGTATTTATTTATTTCTTCCTGCAATTTTTCAAGGATAAATTCATTTGTATAAGGACTGTATGTCTGTAAAATCTTTTGGGTATACAGTTAGTAGTAAAGAAGTAATATATTAAAACGTTGTGGGTGATGGGGCGGTTTTCCATGAACGTTATTGTTTACGTGCTCATATCTCATGAACTACGTGTCGGTATGTGATACAATTCAGAAACTAAATTCAACTATATATGTGTATACTGTTTGTAAAATTTCCTGTCGCTACAATTTGTAGTGTTCAAATTATAAATTGTAACGTCATACCGAGAACCGTAGTTTTACTCTATACACAGCGGAAAAGTAGTAAGCGAGAAACTTTTTTTCTTTCATCATTTTACTATGGTTGCCAGCGAGAAAAAGTTTAATAAAGGTTTGAAATTACGTTTAAAGTTTGTTGCAAGTCGCTAAGTACTGTCATTCTCATACAGTGTACTTCAAAAGTTTCGCCGCTTTATATGGCATTTTTTGCGATTTCTATTGGTTATGACGTAATATCTTTTGAACCATGTGCCGTATGTGATTCTTAACCGTGCAGAAATTGTTAATTCACGGTAAGGAATGTGTGTACCAAATTTGGTTGAAATCAGTCCAATGGTTTAAGAGAAAATGAGCAGCGTTGTCGCAAAAAGCAGCAGTTTTTTGCTCATCTCATTGTTTATGACGTCATATCTCGTGAACTATATATCGTATGTGATTCTTACACCTACGGCGACTGTCTTCATGGATTGAAGCTTACGTGTACAAAATTTCATAAAGATTGGAACAAATCTGTAGAGTTGTATGCAACACGTACAAACACACGGACACTCTGCTTTATATATTAAATGAGTAGAGAAGAAAGGTACTTCCTTTGAGGGATGATGCCATTGATGATTCTGGGCAAAATACTTCTAACACACGTATGCCCTTAACCGTTTCCAGGTAAACCAATGAAAACCAGCAGGAACGGAAGAAATACAGATGACATTAAGATACTGTCATGTTATGGTTCGTATAATTGTGTGAGTTTCCTCACGTAAGACGTTCAGTCCATCAGCAACTTCAATGCATTTTGCCGTTCTTGTATACAGGTGTTGTGTTGCCTATCGAAGTTCAGTTCTGCAGTTCTGTAGAACTTCTGAACTGTTCTGCACTTACAATGATGATGTACTTAATAATTTACAGGCTGCTGGTATATTTTATGATCTCTTAAACGCATTTGATTGCATAAATCGCAATAAAAATGTTCAAATGTTTGTTAAGCTTATAGGACTTACCTGCGCGGTCATCGGTCCCTAAACTTACAAACTACTTATAAACTAACTTATACTAAAGACAGCAAAAAGATGCACGAGGGAGGATTCGAACGCCGACGGGGAACGGCCTACCGCATCGGAGCATAGTTTCTCAGTGCACTCGGCCACTCCGCCGCGGCAGTTTGCAATACCCTTTTAAGTACATTAGAATATGGTTATGTAAGAGGAAATACTGCAAAATGGTGACAATAAGAGAGATATGTATTAAGCCATCAGGCTTCTTTAACAGGGATCTGGTAACAACCGGTGTTCACCAAGGTTCTGTATTAGGCTGCTTGCTCTTTCTTTCATCACTAACATTACAGGTCACTAAATTCTGTTTGAAGATGACATCAGTATTAGAGTATTGAATCAAGTGTAGCCTTATGATTAGCTAATGAAATTTTCAAGGACATCAATAAATGGCTTCCAGCCAATTCTTGTTACTCGACCTTTAAAAGACATATTACATGCAGCTTAAAACCTATATGGTTCCCTGCCAGTATGTGACTAAAACACGACTGCAAAGTGATAGAAAAAATTTGCAGTGTTAATTTTTTCGAATTACAGCTTGATAGTAAATTTAACGGGGAGAATAACACTACAGAATTGCTGAAACACCTAAACAAATCCAGGTTTCCCTCGTGAATGCAGTTAGACAAAGGCGATAAAAAATAAATAATCTAGAATACTAGCCAGGAGTGGCTAGAGGACAAATGCAGAACCGTAGAACAATGCATAACTAGGGGAAAAATAGATACTGCCTACAGGGAAATAAAAGAGATATTTGGAGAAAAGAAAAACCGCTGTATGAATATCAAGAACTCAGACGGAAAACTAGTATTAAGCAAAGAGGGGAAAGCTGAACTATGGAACGAATATAGAGAGGGCCTATACAAAGGAGATAAACTTGAAGGCAGTATTCTAGAAAGGGAAGACCAAGTGGAGGAAGATGGGATAGTTGATGTGATACTGCGAGAGGAATTTGACAGAGAGCTGAAGGACTTGAGTCGAAACAAGGCCCTTGGAGTAGATAATATTCCGTCTGAACTGCTGATATCGTTAGCAGAGCCAGTCGTGAAAAAATTGTATTACCTGGTATGCAAGATGTATGGGACAGGAGAAATACCCTCCGACTTCAAGAAGAATACTGTAATTCCAATACCAAAGAAAGCAAGTGCAGACAAGTGTGAAAATTACAGAACTATCAGTTTAATAAGTTATGCATGCAAAATACTAACACGAATTATTTACAGACGAATAGAAAAACTTGTGGAATCCAACCTCGGGAAAGATCAGTTTGGATTTAGGAGAAGTGTAGGAACACGGGAGGCAATACTCACATTACGACTTATCTTAGAAGATAGGCTAAGGAAAGGGAAACCTAAGTTTTTAGCGTTTCTCGATTTGGAGAAAGCTTTTGACAATGTCGACTGGAATACACTCTTCCAAATTCTGAAGGTATCAGGGGTAAAATATAGGGAGCGAGGAGTTATATTAAACCTATACAGAAACCAGACAGCGGTTATTAGAGTCGAAGGGCAAGAAAAGGACGCAGAGGTTGGGAAGGGAGTAATAGGCTACAGGGTTGTAGCCTTTCCCCAGTGTTGTTCAATCTGTACATTGAACAGGAAGTGAAGGAATGGAAGGAGAAATTTGGAGAGGGCGTTAAAGTTCAGGGAGAAGAAATAAAAACATTGCGGTTTGTTGATGACATAGTAATTCTGTCAGAGACCGCAAAAGATCTGGAAGAGGCAATTGAATTGGATGGGCAGTGTCTTGAAAGGAAGATATAAGATGAAGATTAACAAGAGTAAAATGAAGGTAATGGAATGTAATGTCAGAAAATCAGGCGATACTGAAGGAATTAGATTAGGTAATGAGACAATAAAAGTAGTAGATGAATTTTGTTATTTGGGTAGCAAGATAACTTCTGATGGCCGAAGTACAGGAGATATAAAATGCAGAATGGCTGTGGGAATAAAATAGTTTCTAAAGAAGCGAAACTTGTTAACTTCCAATATTAATTTAAATGTTAGGAAGTCCTTTGTGATAGAATTTGTCTAGAGTGTAGCATTGTATGGGAGTGAAACGTGGACAATAAGATAAAAAGATGATATAAACTTTTGAAATGTGGTGCTACAGACGAATGTTGAAAATTATATGGTCTGCACGGTCACTACGGTCGGGGTTTCGAATCCCCCTCGGGCATGGATATTTGTGTCGTCCTTAGAATTAGTTAGTTCATAAGTAGTTTGTAAGTTTAGGGACTGATGACCCCGTAGTTGAGTCCCTTAAACTATACACACACACAAAATTATATGTGTAAATCACGTAACTAATGAGGAGGTGCTTAACGACTCGGGGAGAAAAGGAGTTTCTGGCATATTCTGACTAAGAGAAGGGATAGATTGGTTGGACACATTCTAAGACATCAAAGAATTGTCAACTTAGCATTAGAAGGAAGCGTGTGGGGTAAAAATCGTAGAGGGAGACCGAGGGACGAATGTAGTAAGCAGATTCAAAAAAGGATATAGGTTGCCGAACGTATCCTCGAATGAAGTGACTTGCACAGGACAGGGTAACGTGGAGAGCTGCATCAAACCAGTCTGTGGACTGAAGACCACAACAACAGGAACAAATCTATGGGACTTAGCTGTTGAGGTTATCAGTCACTTAGCTTGCAAACTACTTAAACTAACCTAAGGACAAAAACACTCACTCATGCCCGAGGGACGACTCGAATCTCCGACACCATGCGCTCTGCAACAAGTCGCCTTAAAGCGCTTAGCCATACCACCGCGGCAAGATACAGTTCTTCTGTTTCGTGAGGAAGAGTAATGTTTTCTTACCGCGCCTCAATTCATTGTTTATCTCCTGATGGCACAGATCGTCGAAACAAAGTACATCAAAACCGAGCATGGCGAAAGTGTGGCGCAGTGCCTCCCTGTCGACCTCCGCGCCCTCCCTCGCAGTTGGCTGGTAGTCCCCATCCGCGAGGCGGCGAACGTCGAAGTTCTTTTGGCTAAAGATGAGGGCGACACCACGCTCTCGATGTCCCATGAAGTACTCCGCATCGTTACCAGTAGGTTCCGACAGATCGGAAACGACAGGTGGCCGAAACGGTAGAGACTGCGGTCTGGAATAAAAAATAAATGTATATCTATATACGTGAATGTCTGTTCGGTGTACGTTTATCACGTCTGAACCACAAGACATAAAGAGCTAAAAATTTGTACAGTTACTAATGTCTACCCGGGGAAGGCTTTAGGCATGGTTTTATGGCGATCGGATAGCTATTTAATATATATATATATATATATATATATATATATATATATATATATATATATATATGTTAATGTGAATTCTGTTCGGTGTACGCTTATCACGTCGGAACGACAAGACGCAGAGACTTGTATATTTGTACAGTTTCTAATTTATACCTGAGAAAGGTTTTAGGCACGGTTTTATAGCGATCTGATAGATATTTAGTAATTTGAAGAATATAACGCAAAATGCGGAACAATAATTACTCTTTGGAAATTATCTTTACTCTTTGAAAATGGTTTTATTGGTTGCATTGTTGCTTGAGGGTTGATAATTAAAAAAGCGTGGAGTATATTGGGATGGAAAGCTGTCGGTGTATATAAAATTCTACGCGTGTGTGTTAATATTTCGCTCTGCAGCGAAAACTGCAGAACACAAACGAATGGTCTGTGTGTTATTATTGTCCGAAGTCTCCCGTTGTACACTATAGCAGTTCCATGCCGATAGCTATAATGGGGTGGAAGATATGGTGGTTGAAAGTCGTCAAATTATTTTTAAAAAATCGGACTGAAGGCCAGCGATGACGTTTGCGACTTTATAGCAAGGAGGTTACATACAGCAAAACGTGATTCCACAGACTATACCTTTGGTCTATTCGTGCTACAATGTCTTCAGCTCTTTCTCTGCAAGGATAAGCATACGAATAAGAAAATATAAGAATAAATAAATAAAACAGTAAAAAAGAGATATCTTTTAATACATCTCTTCAAAAAAAAAAAAAAAAAAAAAAAAAAAAGTCGATTTGACGTTTCGTGCTGTGGGAATAAGTTAATTCCCAGCTGTGTTTAAATATACTCTTTGGTGTGAAAGTGTTCGGTTATTGATATTTGTTCCTTGCTTTAGTTTAGTTTGTTCTTGTTTATTTAAGTGAAAGTTTGATTTTCTTAATAAAGAAAAGTGTAGATGAAGAATTCTTCTACATAATTGGTGACCTCACGACGAAAATAGTCCACGCACAATAATCACAGCCTTGTTTAGAGTGTGTTAATAGAAATGGAAGACGCGGAGAAATCGATTCTCGCAATTCAAGAAGAAATTCAACAACTACAGCGGCAGCTAGAGGTTCTGGAAGTTTCTACGCCAAGCAATGATGAGAGCTCAGCCACAATGAATTTACCAATTCCGGCTATATCTTCTATGCCGCAAACGCATGCAAGAGTGGAAGGCCACACACAAAATATGACATTAGCGCCGTCCGCACCGCGGTTACAGTTACGAGCCCCTCAGTTTTCGCCAGCGCAACCGGAAATATGGTTCGCAATTTTAGAGAATATTTTCACACAGCAGAAAATTACAGACGACCAAGAACAGTTTACGTTAGCCGTCAGCAATTTGGATCAGAGGGCTACAGCCGTAGTCTCTGATATAATTCAACAACCTCCATGCCATCGCGCCTACCACGCTCTCAAGACAGCATTGATCACTCGTAGTACCAAGACACCTGCACAGAAGATCACACAGTTGTTATATTATGAGAGAAGAGGCGACAGAACACCATCAGAGTACTGGAGACACTTACGGTCTATGGTGGAGGTTAATGTAGTTTCAAACGAGTTGTTGCTCCACATCTGGCAACGACAGCTGCCTTTGGAAGTGCAATTAACGCTAATAGCACATGAAGGTCAGTGTTTAGATAAACTGATACGTGTAGCTGATCGCGCATACGACACTGTAGGCTCAGCAGCAGTAGCGTCTTTAACACCAACAAATACTGAGAACGCACAAAGTAACCAGGTTTTAGAGGTGACAGATAAACATACGCAACTTTACGTCGCAGGATCCAGTCGACGAACTCCAAATTTATCAGGAGCGCAACTAGATTTACAAACGACGCTGGAAAATTTGGCCGACCGATTGCAAGCATTAGAACGTCGGATGGAGACAAACAGATGGCCGCGGGCACGGCGTTCCGCTAATCTATCGACTGAGAAACACACTGACGCTCAAGAGGACAATCCCGGCATCTGCTGGTACCATAGGCGGTTCGGACCACAGGCTACGAAGTGCACGAAACCGTGTAGTTACCCAAATGGCGAGGGCGGCCCACAATAGGCGCCATGGGTCGCGTCATCTTCAAAAGGCGCCGACGACGCGGGAAACATCGCTTAGCAGCTGTTGTCAGAACCCGGCACGACGGTAATGTACCCACAGTAAATGCTAAATCTTGTGATCCTCAGTTTGAACGAGCGCTTGAACAGAAATGTGTTAGTAAATCGCATAGATTGTATATAACTGACAAACGGTCAGGTTTAGTCTTTCTGGTGGATACTGGTTCAGAAGTTAGCACTCTTCCGACATATTTTACACCTGACACGTCAGCAATAGAGCCCTTACAACTGCTAGCTGTCAATTATTCCAGAATCAAGACACTAGGCCACAAGGAATTGATAATCAACATTGGTTTTGAAACTGATTTCAAGTGGACTTTTGTAGTTGCAGACATTTCCACACCTATCCTAGGAGCAGATTTTCTGGCTCATTTTGCACTGTTGGTGGACGTGTCTTCAGGCCGGCTCATATGTAAAGAATATAGTAATGGAGTTAAAGGAGTAGTAGGCAGTGATGCAGACAAGACAATATGTCATATCAGCAATTTGCAGCAACAGCCAATCTTACACAGTGTGAAACATAAGACACTGCATTATATACGTACAACTACAGGACCTCCGGTTGCGAGTCGTGTCCGTAGAATTTCACCAGATAAGCTTTTGGAAATTAAGACAGTTTTCGAAGAAATGCTGAACGCTGGTATCATTCGACGATCTGACAGTGCCTGGGCAGCTCCACTCCATTTGGTGAGGAAAAAAGATGGTTCATGGCGCCCTTGCGGGGATTATCGTGGGTTAAATGCCAGAACAATTCCTGACAAATATCCTATCCCTCATATTCATGATTTCACATATGCATTGGCAGGTGCAACAATTTTTACAGTCTTGGATTGCCGGAAAGCATATAATCAGATTCCTGTAGCACCAATGGACATACCTAAAACAGCGGTTATCACGCCGTTTGGTCTTTTCGAGTTCTTGCGGATGCCTTTTGGGCTCAAAAATGCAGCCCAAACCTGGCAACGATTTATAGATGAAGTGCTGCAGGGATTGCCTTTCGTCTTTGCGTATCTGGACGACATTTTAGTGTTCTCTGGCGATGCACAATCACATACCAAACATGTAGCTGAAGTGCGACAAAGATTAGAAGACGTTGGTGTGGTGCTGAATGAAGAAAAGTGCATTTTAGGTAAAAGTGAAGTGGCTTTCCTCGGATATAAGGTGTCACGTGATGGAATCTCTCCCTTGCCAGAAAAATTAGCTGCATTGCAGGAACTATCACGTCCAAAGACTTACCGACAACTTCGACGTTTGTTAGGAATGATAAATTTTTATCGTCGGCATTTACCAGGAACAGCAGCTATCCAAGCTCCGCTTACAGATGCACTCGCCGGACGCTACACAAACGGAAAACGTTTGCTGAAGTGGACACCCGAAATGGACAATGCTTTCCGAGCTTTGAAGGACAGTTTGAAACAAGCAGTGTCACTTGCACACCCAGTATCGGATGCGCAATTAGTAATGGCAGTTGATGCAAGCCAAACAGCGATCGGGGCAGCATTACATCAGAAAGTGAACGATTGTTGGCAGCCACTAGGCTTCTTTTCGAAAAAACTACTGCCACTTCAATTTATCCAGGTCCCATCTCCTTATTTTCCTACCTTTCTGTAGTTTCTTCAGTTTCAGCCTACAGTTCATAACCAACAAGTTATGGTCAGAGTCTATGTCTGCCCCTGGGTATGTCCTACACTTCAAATGTATAAAGCAAAAGATCAGTAAGACATTGTTTTATACAATTTTCTACACATTTGAAATTTCAAGGCATTCGAAATATGTCAAGTTCCAGAACAAGGTCAGAGTATTACGTGGGAAAGTAAAATTAATGTTGCATTACCCATGTAAGACAACGACTTCGTAATTAGATTATAGACTGTAAGACACATACCGGGGCTAATTTATTGGTTATAGATTTAAACTTAAGAAACTGGCAAAGCTATAAAAGTAAAGAGAGGTAACATGTGTGATCTGATGCTTTCCTGACGTATATGCTGTTTCCAACGTTCTCGGGTGTCCAGCCGGATCTGATCGTCGAAAAGATTATTTCAGTGAACAGAAGAGAAGGATGTTAAATATAAGGAGAGGCATTGAATTAAAATTTGTGCTGTGGCCGGGATTCGAACGCGGGACCTCCTACTTACTAGATAGGCGCTTTAGACCACTTTTTTTTCTTTTTATTTTATTTATTTTTTTTTCCTACTGGTTGATCAGATAATTGGGGTCGTTGTTCCTTTTTGTTCGTTGTCGTTCGATAAGTTCTTGGCTCAGCTTTTTTGCTACAGAAAGGCGTTCAGCCCTCTGACTGGGCGTGCACAGCCACGACGCCCGCCTACCACTAGGCTAACACAGCACTGCAACCAAATCGACTACATGGACTGTATTAATAGCCCAGTCAAGAAAGGAAAATTAGGGGAAAAAATTCGTGTAGTCGAAAATTTTTGTACAGTGGTAGCGGGAGTGTCATGAACAACATACTAAAAATCCTGACCTGTAGGGCGTGAGCGAAAATATTTCCCAGTACCAAATTAAAGTACGTTAAATTTCCTACAGAAAAGGTCCTATTCATTTCTTCTCTAGGACCAATAGCTTTCTCATTACAGGGGATGAAAAAAATGGCAATTTATGAAAACAATCTTTTAATGTATATACATGTGGCGGCTGTTGCGAGAGAACAGACGTCACTTCTGATCCTGCAGTTGTTATTATTTAATATTCATAGAATATATGACATCAACTGCGATTGGGCAAAGCTGAAAATGTGTACCCAGCCGGGATTCGAACCCGGGTCTCCTGCTTTCTCGGCAGTTGCGCTGACCCCTACACCACTGGGGATACAGTGATGACCGCACCTGCAAGGACTACCTAAGAGGCAGGGCGAAGCTGGCTAATTTGTATATGACGGGAGGCGTGCTTAGGTAGTCCTTGCAGGTGCGGTGATCACTGTGTCCCCAGTGGTGCAGTCCGCGTGAGGCGGCCGTGCTGTGCAGACGCTGTTGTTTACATCCTCGCTGCTGGTGGCCGAGCGCTGTGTGGTAAGTGTACGCTTTAAGCGTCCTATATTCTCCACGTTAATATAGAAACAGAATGGCGTAATGGATCAACAACTACGAAAGGATACATTGGAAATAAGTTTCGACCCGAACTTTGTACGACCTCGATCATTTGAAGTTGAGAATTTTGTAGAAGAAGAAATGAAACTTTCTGCGGATGACCTGATTGGAATACACCTGTCGATAGTTAGTAGTACTGTTTACTTGAAGTTGACGAGCTCAGAAAAATGTGAACAAGTAGTTGCGTCCTGCGGCGGCACTTTGAAATTCAAACATTCCGATGGTAATGTAGGAACAGTTCGAGTCACGCATGCAGGACTGGGTATACGAACTCTAAGGATTTTTGAGTTACCGTTCGAAATATCAGCGGAACAAATCAATGTCAAACTACGGGAATACGGAAATGTTATTAGTAACGTCGCCGAAAAGTGGTCTAGTTTTCATAAATTCCCGGTTGTGAACGGATAACCGAGAACGTGCGCAGCCTGCGAGTCGACAGAACACGTTCGTGCCCAGTGCGTTCAGCGGCGCGTGGCGCAGCTACCGACAGGAGAGAGGGACGGGCCAAGCGCGACATCCAAGTTACCTGTGACGTACGTCGCGGCAGTCCGCGCAAACGTCCAACCGGAACCAAACGTAGATCCGACACTAATAGACGACATTGACTCAAAGGAAACCACCACACCTATAGAATCTGTGATCATCGAGGCCACATCTAACTCTGCTAATACGGATGGAGATAGTGGCCAACACACCTCACAGAATGACTCCGCTGTTAAAGAAGGGAGACCCTACATACAAGAAGAAGGTGACCTCAACGACGTGACGGAATCTATGAAAGCCGTTATTGCAAAACCTACCCCCATGGCCACCCCAACCGACCAAGACGGTAGTCAACATACAGAACATCATGAGACCGAACACACGAAAGAAAGACTCGACAAATGTCGAGCCGAATGTGTCAATCTCAAGGACAGACTCGTAGAGACATCTGAGACCGATGACAATCAGAATACAGACTCGTCCTCAAAGACACACAAAAAACGCAGGAGAGCTCATCAGGGAGCCGCAAAAAACGCACAAATTCTGCGTGAAAAAGCAAAAATGATTGCCCAGACACTGACTGCAAATTCGCAAGAAATCACTTCCGCAAAACGACAAATTACGAAGAAATCTAAAACAGCCATCACCGAACAAGACCGTGAGATTGTGACCTCAATAAAATGTACCGAGATGATGGATTATGACGAAGTTAGAGAGAAAACCTTGTCAGGAAATACACAAGAAGACGTGAACAAACATCAAACCTCGAAAGAGCGGGCAGCCGAGGTTGACGCCTGCACTTATGATACAGAGATGGCGGAACATCGAGAAGATATCGGAGGGGCGTCGTCCGCATCCGGGTTGGTGGAGTCCCAGCATTCGCAAAATGACGTCCCGGATGCAATCCTGCCCCAGGACGACCCGGAATTCTATTAAAGCGAAATGCCCAACATCGTAACATGACAACACAAACAGTGAGGAAGACCTGTCAAACATGACATCTCTTCAGGCGTATAGAATTGCGACTCTTAATATTAACAAAATCAGTAGCGCGCTAAAATTGCGAAATCTCCAAGACTTTTTGTACGCAGCCGATATTGACATAGTATGTTTGCAAGAGGTAAAGGAGATTCCTTTACATCGCATCACTGGCTACAACGTCATAATGAACCCCGGACTGGGCAATGGCCTTCGTACAGCAATATTGACTAAGGAAGGGATACGAACTGCAAATGTCGAGAAACTGCCGAACAGCCGAGGTATAGCTTTTACTGTGAACAGTACTCGATTTATTAACGTTTATGCTCCCTCTGGAACAGGAAATAAATGCCTAAGAGCACAGTTTTTCAAGGAAGACATAGTTCCTCTCCTTTTACCACGATCCGCACAAACAATTTTTGCGGGTGATTTTAACTGCGTTCTTAGTCCGAAGGACCAGACGCCCAATTTTAATAAATCAGTTGAGTTAGAGACGATCGTACGAGACTTAAAGTTCATTGATACGTGGGAGGAAAAACACGGTGATAGACCCGGTTTCACCCATGTGACTGGTCACTCTGCCAGCCGTATTGATAGAATTTATGTAACATCCAATCTGCGAGGCCACATTTTACAATCTGAGAGATGGCCTACCATATTCTCTGACCACGTAGCGTACATATGCACTATAAATCTTGCAAAACAGGGGACCTACAGAGGGAAAGGATCGTGGAAACTAAACGTTTCTCATCTTTCCGATCCAGAATGCCGCGCAGCCTTCTGTAATACGTGGGCAGACTGTGAGAGGAAGTTCTCAAGATACAACTCCGCTGTTATTTGGTGGATAAAATGTGCCAAGCCGGCGATAATAAAAACTTTAAAAACTTACTCTCGCGAAAAAAAAGTGCATGGCAGAAGAAGACTGTTGAATTTTATTTCCGATGTTTGCGAGAATTATATAGCCAAGATGCAACTATAATCTAAAATTACAGACAGATAAAACGAATACAAGCCAAATTATTAACGCTGAAGCGACAACAACTTGACGGATGCAAAGTTCGAACGCGACTGCAAAATACGATACAAGAGGAAACGACATCTATGTTTCATGTCATACAGGAAGTCAAGCGGACAAACCGAAAAATTTTAGCGGAATTGAAAACTACTGACGGAAGACTATTGACAGAACAAGTGGAAATAAGAGAAGTGCACAAACATTTTACAGCACTATTAGCAGATAAACCAACAGACGAAATAGCGCAGGAAACCATCACGTCGAATTTGTCAGGAAGACTGAGCCCTGAGGACGCGGAAGAACTCGCAGCAGAGATAACAGAAGAGGTCATAGACGCTATTCAAAGAAGCCCGAAAAATAAGTCCCCAGGCCCTGATGGCCTACCTGCGGAACTATATCAAATATTCCGACAGCAGTTAGCCAGTAAGATGACATTAGTATGTAATGAACTAACGAATATGAACGAAATTCCGACAGAATTTTGTGAAGGCACCGTGGTCTTAGTCCCTAAAACTTCAGGAGGGAAGACTATCGAAAACTTTAGACCCATAACACTATTAAATAGTGACTATAAAATTTTTGCAAGAATAATAATGCAAAGATTAAATTCAGTCATCACGACCATAACGGGAGCCTATCAAACAGGTGTGGGGAAAAACAGAACTATGTATCACACATTAAGCGACTACCGCGATATTATCGCAACCGCAGATGCTTGTGATGTCAGATGCGCTATCGTATCCTTCGACTTTGCCAAAGCTTTCGATTCGGTCAACCATTCATATCTTTTTAGAGTATTAACAGAAGCCCATTTGCCACAAAAAGTTGTAACCACGATTAAGAACCTACTGACTAGCGGTACGTCCAAAATCAGTATCAACGGACAACTCAGCAGGCCGATCGCTATAAAGAGCTCGGTCCGTCAGGGATGCTCCATGTCTATGGCACTTTTTGCATTAGCGCTTGAACCTCTCCTGTTCACGCTCACCCAAGAACTCCGAGGATTGCGGCTACATGGTCAGAAAATAGTCTGCCACGCGTACGCTGATGACGTCAGTTGTATAGTGACAGACGAAAGCGAGCTAGCGACCGCACTTCGCATTGTATCTCGATATGAAGCCGCGTCAGGGGCCAAACTCAACCAGAAAAAGTCAAGAATTTTGAACATCGGGCGAGGGATAGAATTTCGAACCGAACACATAAAACTTGTGGACAAACTCAAAACCCTCGGAATCGAATTCACGCGCAATATCAACAACAGTGCCGCCCTCAACTACAGGAGACTGCTGGAAAAAATTAGAGCTAGCACACAGCAATATGTTTTGCGGAACATAAATGCAATACAAAAAGTACATTTAGCGAACACATACATCACCTCGAAGATCAACTTTGTTGCTCAGCTGCTACCGCTACCTCTCACAATAGCGCAACGAATGCTAGCAGCGCTCGGCCACTTTGTAAGCAGAGGACAGATATTTAAAGTAAAACACGACACTCTTACATTAGCAACGGGAAAGGGAGGCCTTAATTTGACAGATATCTATGTCAAGGCCCGAGCTTTGTATCTTAGCAAAACATATAAACCCAACGCACTTGTGAGTCACTTACTACAAGAAATAGCTCCGGACAGCATGGAGGCACCTATGGATGTACGCCACATTCCGACTGCATTCAATCATCTGAAACGTTTTCTTCTGGAGTATAGCTACATTAAACGCCGTATTGCCGAGAAAGATGTGTACAAAGTTAAAGCAGTATATAACATGATGATGGAAAACGAACAGAGAAATAGAATAGAGAACATATATAAAGAATATAACTGGAACAAAATTTGGGAAAACGTACAGGATGCGCAATTACCAACAAGCGTGAGGTCCACATGGTACTTAGCAGTTAATAGAAAACTTCCGACCAATTCCAAGTTGTACGACATTCACCTGGCAGAATCGCCAAACTGCATAAGTTGCAGCCTCATAGACACGGATGAACATAGATTTACATGTCACCTTGGACCGGAGATGTAGCTCCTCTGCAGAACAGAACAGTCTAGTATGCTGCGAACGTCTCCCAACATGATCACACCGGCTCGCCTACTCAATCCAGACGAAGTGCCTTACCCTCCCACCAAAAGGAGAGCAGTCAACTGGTTAAAAAGACACACGGTCCATTACCTATTGACAAACAGAGAAAAGAAGAAAGAAGATTACTGGATGTATTTACAAACGGAACATCAGAAACTGAAACGCCAGAAAAATTATAAAAACAACTATGCGAATTTTTTGACTAGAACATTGCAGTAGATTAAGAACTAGAAGACTTATTTATTTAGCTATGTTTTGTGCGAAATCCCATACTTGCTTTTCATTTACTACGAATTATTTTATTTTACCAATCTTCCCTACGGAATTGTTGTTTAGTTTCATAAACCGCCGAATTCAAGAACCAATATTTATACGGCCAATGAAGGCATACTTTTATTTGCTGTGAAGAAGATGTGTGTTTTATTTTTACTGCAAGTTTACATCACGTAGTAGATTCGTTTTTAAGTTATGTGTGTTTCTTCTTATATTTTAACTAAAAGACATATCATTTGCACTGCAGCATGTCTCAACTGTCGCGAGACACCACATTACTATTTCCTACACAAAAGTTAAAATATACGCCAAAGAGGCACTTACTCATTTAATTATGGTGGAAGACGCCGTATAAGTTCATTTAAAATTATTGAAGACACTGTCCGATTCCGCTTGGAAAAAAAAATTAAAAAACAAAAAAAAAGATAAAAAAATAAAAATAAAAAAATCAAGAAAAAAAAAATAAAAAAATAAAAAAGTGGTGTAGGGGTAAGCGCAACTGCCTAGAGAACAGGAGACCAGGGTTCGAATCCCGGCTGGGTACACATTTTCAGATTTGCCCAATCGCAGTTGATCTCATATAGTCTATGAATATTAAATCTTTTAATGGTATAAAATTAATGTTTATTGTTAAATGAAGTGAATTGAGACCAATACCTCATTCGAGTACAGTAGAACTGTACTGAGGGATCAATTTTGTCCTGAGGATGTGCCAGGTGGCAGCGGAAGGGGCGGGATTGGGGGATGTGGCGGTGAGGGTAGAAGATGAGGGAAAGCTTGACGCTGGGATGACGTCAAGCACTGCCCTTATTTGCGCTTCTGCAAAACGAGGAGCGAGCTAGTGAGTCCCCACTCCATCTACCCCAGTTTTTTAAATTTTTTTTATGGGCCTCCTTACCCACGCCATTAGACATATTGGAAAATTATAATAGACTGAACAGTATTCTGTTCGAAATATAATGTGAAACCAAAAGGAACGAAAGCGTAAATATGAACATCTGCCTTCCATACCCTTTTCCGAGGAAAGAAAAGAAAAACATAAAGAAAATATATAAAATGCTTTAACTAAAGATTTCATTCTTCTGTGTGTCCGTCCATTCGGAGCTTACTGAATACCTCCATTGCTTATACAGGCCGTCAGATTCGGGATATCATAATGTCCAACATGTTTCCATATTTCTTATGGTAGTCCAAGTCAGATTTAATTTTAAAATTTTCAATTTCAATATAGGTACAGTAGTCGGTATAATTGGCGACACGATTCTGAATTAGATAGCCAATGGTATGGCGTAGCATCCAGGTCACTGCGTTGTTCTTGCTTCTGGGGTAGCGTAACTTCTGCGGCCAGAGAAGTTCGGCCTTGTCAGTGTGCGCTGCAGTGGTACGATCTATGATGGCCAGTCTTCTGCACAGAAGGTCGGTGACTTGTTTCGCAGGCTCGCAGGTGAGGTGAATTAAAGTATCCACAAAGCCACGTGTACCACAGGTCGGCTGATTTGCGAGATGTATTTTGTGTAGCTTGTCATTGGTTGATATCTTGTCATTTGCGACAATATACCACGCTGATTGAATTGCGCTGGGGAGAAGGTCGCTAAAAATATTTCTCCAGATAATGTTCCAACTGTGATTCGGCCATTTCCGTTCCACAGGGTTTCGGTTTGTAGTTGTCGTAGTAGCAACTACAGGCTGTGCCACCAAGTTATACCGACCCTTCCACAGTACACCCCGTAAATAACTGGTGACACAGTATGCCACACCATGCGGTATAGGTGATATGAATGATCATGGGCAAATTGCAGCAATGAGGGCATGGGATATACAAGCCAGCTTCTTTTGAATTTTCTGTTTTGCCCTTTCTTTCGCCGATATGCACTCCATGAAGACTTGCTGTGAACGGTGTTCCATTTCCTCAGCTTCACTACATAATTTTTCACAGGGTGGAAAAACAGAACTATCATACGCCATTGTCTGAAAATCATCTAAAATTATAGTAGCAGCTGCCTTTACCATTCTTTCTCGTTCTGCTTGATCATCTTTGACTTTGAAGAACACCAAGCATCATTTAAAACTTTTTCACCTGAACTATGAAAGCACACAAAAGTTTTCCTGGTGTGGATTGTATTAAAAACAATAGTGCCCTCATACTTTTCTCTCAGTCTCTCCTTAATTGTCTTTATATGAGGCAATGTTCCAGAAACTTGCTCCAACAACTCGTCTAGGTAATTGAATTTTTCCTCCACTGACGCATTGATTTCTTCATCATCAAGGCGTCCACTCTGTCTAGGTTTAGGCCTGTAAAGAATCTTTTATAGCAATCCTCGTGATACCTTGCATCTGTAGCATGTATATCACTAACAGAACAGATACGTCTTTGGATAGTGTATCCTTCCTCTCCTATGCACGAACTATAACTGTATTGTAGTAACTGAAGGATCGAACACTATAAACCTTTCACCGCCTTTGTTTGGGATTTTTCCTTCTGTTTATCAAGAAACTCATCATCAATTGTCTCTGCACAAAACAGGCAGTGTTAAAATGAAATTTTGCTTCAGCTGAACGCAATGGTTTGACCGCAGCCGACGTTGAAGGCTGTTCCTCTGAAAGAGATCCTCTTAAAATATTTTAATTGAGTCACCTCTGTTGTACTCTATCCCGCAAGATCCATGATCACCACCACCTGTTTTGTTCCTGAAACCTTCAACTTTCCCACCTTTTCTCAAGTAACTGGCATTTAGCAATCCACGTTTTCCTTTCCCGCTAACACTGCATAGGTCACTGACAACATCACACTCTCAGCTCAAACACTTTTCCGCCATTGTTTATAGGAACATATTTCATGTACAGACACTCTTAATTACCGAAAATAAGCAATTACTTAATGAAATGAATTCCCAATATAAGACATTCTCTGCTGCAATATTTAATTATCAGTAACGCATTTCATGCTCCTAGCACACCATCATGTAAACTGCAACAAGTGATAAAGGAATTATTCCATGAAACGTTTGATTCGTTAACCTAGCTAAGCCATTAAGTAGCAGCGTAAATAAAAAGTACGAGATTCAAACATACTGTAACGTTTCTGCTATGTTGCACGCTCCATACAAAAATCAGTTGCCAACATATAAACACGGAATATCTGACACCTAAAATAAAACTTCATTACCGAACATGTAAAATATCACATTTTCGCCTTCAGTTTGAAATTCTATTAACATTATTAGTAAAACACCTTTAAGAAATAGTACATTGATTTAAACATAACTTTGGCTGGCCTTTTACGTAATTTTCTATTTTTAATACTTTCGTAAATAATAGCTGCAAACACTAAAAATGCATTCACTTAGTTTCGGAAATTGCTGAACCTATATAGATACTAATTTGTATAAAAACAACAATACTACATGTTATAACTATTGCACAACATGATTTCATATATACCTTTTGTTTAAATAAATTAGGGCAGACCATGTTTTATATATCACTGGATCCTAAATTAAATACTGATAAATTTTCATACACTAAAATAAATAATCCGTTTGGTACTAAGAAACTATCTTCGAAATTAACAAAACTACGACAACCATATACAAATCCGTATTAATAAAAAATTTGACCGCAAACTGAAATACATTAAAATTCCATGTCACAATAATAGTACGCCTACACAATATTGGCAAAACAAATATGTGTGCACTTCGAAAACACAAATAATGTAAATAATTTGAGCACTGTAAACACTAGTCAAAGGATGACTTTTAAATTTGTGTACCACATTAAATACAAATTTCATGAGACATGTTCATACATTGAGATAAATAGTTAAAGCTTAAATGTAATGTTTTAATTTCTGTATTTTGGCATATTTAATGTAAAAGAATATTGTTTAATTGTGAATTACAAAACTTTGTCATCAATCTTATTACGCGGTTACGTAGAAAGATGTTTGAGACAAACCATGTTTAGGGAGTCTTCTTGCAGTCACAAACCTGTAAGCAGCTCTGTTGGCTTGCCGCTGCATTTTTTGATTGTTCAACAATGTGATTTAAACTTTATTTAAAATGGAAATAAAAATCGTTTCCATATCAACTGACATGTTTATGATTTACGAAAAGATCCTGTAACGTCAAATATTTTAGTGAATGCCGAAGACAGCTCACAACTCAATGGACTTCAGCCAGCATATAAGTTCAACTTCACCTACAGTGGAATGACTTTGTTATAGAGACTGTGAACTAATAATTCTTTCCGTGATTTAGGAAAATATTAGGCCCCAGTTTGAGTCATTCCGAAAAGGGGTGACGGTCGTTAGAATGCGTTATAAAGGAACCACTGAAGTAACTACACAGTAAAGCTGTTTTCATTACATAAGAGAACTGGACAGAAAATGCATTCTGTGATTTGAAGAGCGAGCTGTTCTCATGGTGGGGAAAAATAAGCCGCCACAAATGTGCAGTATGCCCAACAATCAATTTCCCGCCTACAGGTGCAAGGCGATGTTCAGAGTAGCACTGCGTAGTTCTGTTAGTAACTAATACCTTTACTCCATTTAGAGTTAATGTAGTTGTGGTTAATGAACACTTCCAACAACTGTCATCGTACAACGCATTTTGTGGAATATCGACACACACCCAGTGTGTCAGCATACTGTGTCACCAGTTATTTCCACTGTCAAAAGCTTTCTCCAAATCGACAAATGCTAAAATCGTAGGTTTCCCTTTCCTACCTTTCTTTAATCTCTTAAGTTGGTTATTACAGTAATGATTATTAATTTGAAGCTTTCAATTGGAAAGGGAAATTACTCGAAAATACTCGTTATTGTGAATTTAATATACAGGGTGTTCAATGAAAACTGTTCAGAACTTCAGGATCTGATTATTTAGGTAAAAATCAACAAATAAGTTCCTATAAAAATGGGTTTAAAATAAGTTTTGTCTCCACACTAGCCGCCATTTTGTTTTCTCTAATTATTAATTTTTATCTTCATAACGAAACTTTCAAATTTCTATGTTTGTAAGGATGCGCAGGACACATTGTGTTCAGAAAAGAGTATAGTCTCTGTTCGAGCGAGGCCTACATTGAACGAGAAATAATACCTGTAGAAGGAGATAATGAATATCATTATCCATTAACTCTTCTTATACAGAGTTTTGTAATGAAAATGCACAAAACATCGGAGAATGATCATTATGTCAGGTCTTACGGACACATACAGTCAAATCTTCAACCTTCGCCAAAAGAAGCAAATCTTTGCGAGTGCGAACGACGTACAACAGCAAAAGCAACGTTATTTTGTATTCCTTTCTAACGACAAGTAAGACAGCATATTCGGGTGGATATCCTACAATCGATTTCGTCATATACCAACTTGAGACAGCACAAAAACTACGAATAAGTTCAGAAACCTTGGTACTATAAAGTTAATAAAACAACTAGTAGACAACTATAAAGAAGTTGAACTGAGCCTTACGACGTGGCAGTGTTCTGTGGATGCTGAACATCCTGACTGAGGTTCTCCTCCACATGACTCCATTCATATACCACGTTAGGCCACGCCCAAATTTTGGAGTTTCGATTAAAGTGCTGGAGAAAAACGTCATTTACGGTCACAGAAGCATACGAATTAACGAGAAAATAACGTGTTTGTCTCCAACGGTGGAAATAACAGGGGGAATTTTATAAAGAAATTTCAAATACTACTTATTGTCCTATCCTCAACTCACAAGAAAGGTTCTAACAGTAATCATGGAAAACTTTAAATCTTCCATCTTGACCAGGATGTCGCTGAGTTGTGTCGGGAGTACTGTACTGGCACTGTAGTCTGAATCATGTCTTTATGCCTCTGCCTCAACTGAAACTCCATTTGGCATTAAAATACCATTGTATTCTATACTGATATATTGATATCCGTTACATGACATACCATACTTCATCTCCCATCTGGGAATGTTGTGAAGCCTCTTGGTCCAAATGAATGGCATTCATCACGCCCATTCAAAATCTTTTGACATACTACATCAAACTCTCCTACTCATTCCATATTCTGGTACCTTGTATTCTTCCCACTTTTTCGATTCGTTCTTTTGTTCCGTTTTCTCTTCTTGCTGCATCTTCTAATCTTGTTCGAATTTACATTATGATAGAATAATACTTCAGTATCTTGTTCATCTTCTTCTTTGCTTTCTTCTATGACTAAATTATTCCGGAACTATCGGTGTCACCATCGTTTGAAGACCATCAGGAATCCCCTGACTTTCAGGTCGACATCATTACTGGACACGGCTGTGGTCTTCGCAATTCCCAACTTCTTCCTAAATAGTCTGGTACCTTGGTGTTTACAGTTTTGACCACTGTTCTTGTGATGGTTGTTAGATGAAAATAAATGTTATAGGCTTATATGATATCTTTGCAATACCAAGAAAACCAGCCTCCCCTTAAATACATTTGCAATTTTCCTATACACTCAATAAATAAATAAATAAATAAAAACATATGCATAAAATTCCCTGTTGAGGGTATCTCTATTTTCCCCTATGAAATTAAAGGTTGAATTTCAGGATTAAAAGTTAATGTTAGTAATCTAACTAATGTCTACTACGTTTGATAGGGCTACTAAACTTCTCCCTGCATTCACAAAAACTGGTAGTCATGCAAAACAGTTTATGTAAACCATTACGTCTGCTGTTCACAGATTTACACCTAGTTGCTTCCTGTAACAAAAATTTCCTACACACCCATCGATGGTTCTGCCAAATTTGTAATGTCACTTTGTTACACTCTAACTACACATCTCTTTCGCTTTTACTTCAGTACAATTTTTGTAAAAATGAAATTCTATGTCTGTCTCTTTACTGTGTAATTTTTTGTAATCTTCTTATCTTTATATATTAAATTTATGGTTTGGCCTGCCATGCTCAAGTACTCCTGTTATGATTCAGTGCAGAAAATTTTAAGTTTAACATTTATTTAAAAAGTAACACATCTCCTTTCGTTTTTTCTTATTATCGGACCTCTGAATCTCAGCCACTATTCCCATAATATTACTGCATAATATTACTGCATCATACAAAGTATAGGGATCTCATGTTACCTCATGAGCCGCAAATACCCAAAAATTAATTCACTTTTATCACATGTCCTGAAATCAATAAATCTCTTCTCTTTATACAATGCTCAGGTGTTCATTATTCTAAAAACATCTGTCAGTGGCACCCTTTCTCTTCTACACTGTAACAATATTATAATAGCCATTAAGACCAGATAAAACAGGAGGAATATCACTGTATTAGTGATGCTGTCCTTTTTCTAGCTGAGCAAGGAAGTTCTTTTAGAGGAACAAAAGAGGACGGTGATTTTTGTGATCCACATAGCGGCAAATTTCTAAATACAATTGTTCTCATATCATACTATAGTGTCCCCCTTCGTCTGCGTATTGAACGCTACAAGAAAGGCCAGATTAGCTATTTTTACAAAAATATACAAGATGAGTCCCGTGACTTGATTGCTGACAAAATAAAACAAGATATAATTAAAGATATTTTAGCTGTTAAATACTTTTCACTGGTGTTTGACTGCACTCCAGATATCAGCCACAATGCGCAGATGACACAAGTAATTCGATATGTCAAGTCGAATGACTCAGAGGTTGTGGAAGGTTTTACTGACTTTTTTACAGTTACAGACAAAACAGGAGAAGGCTTTTGTCAAGAGATACTGCAAAAATTGCAACAAGATGGGTTGAACTAAGTACTGCAGGGGTTAGGCTCATGACGATGGGGCAAACAGGGCTGGAAAGTACAAAGGGGTCCTGTCAAGAATACTGCAGAAGAATGAACTGGCCTATTTCGTAACATGTGCTGCTCACTCTTTACATTCTGTAGGAACAAATTCAGCAGACATTCAAGAAGACTAGGTGATCTGCAAGAGTAGATGCGGTTGAAGCTGTTTACAAGCATTTTCATAAAGTTTTGAAGGCCCTGCAAGAAACTGAAACTTATAAATTGTCAACACCAGAAACAAAATCAGAGACAAGATCTATTAAAAAAAAAACATGAGCAAACTCAAATTCATTACTTTAACTTTATTCTGGTATGCAATATTAAGATAAATTGCTCATGTTAATCAGTTTCTGCAAAGTTAATACCTTACAATTTATAAAGCTGTTCGAAACGTTCAAGGACTTTTGGGCTTTCTCAAAACTTCCCGGGATTCTTGTACCTCCGAAGCTATTTCTGAGGCCAAAGTGCTAGCAGAAGATAAGGAGGTATCAACGGTATTCTCCGAAAAAAGGATTCGAAGAAAGAAGAAAATGGCCGATGAGCTTTGTGAGGATGAAGTATCAAACATTCACAGAAAAAATAAGGAATAATTCATAGAGCTTAGTACCAGGTTTACCGCACTTGAGAAAATTGGTGCAAAAATATAGTTTTCTGTGTGGTGTGCAAATTAGAGAAATGGAAGTGGAAGACTTGAAGGCCAAAGCATCGAAAATGGCAGATCTTAGCGAGGAAGAACTTGAAGTTGAAAGTTTCAGACAACATGCGCTGGCAGTAGACAGAGCCTTGCAAGATTCCACTGCATCGTCAACATTAAGTTTAATTTCTAAAAATAAATTGGTAGAGGGGTATCCCATCCTTACTACAGCGTTAAAATACATCTTACCATTCTAGTTTGTGTTTCGACTAGAGAAAGAAGTTTCAGCAAGCTGAAACTAATTAAATACACTTGAGGAGCACGACTGCTTAACAAAGCTGAGTATAATATCCATAGAGTACAAACGAGCTGTTTCTCTAAACTATGATGATATCAAAAACGGTTTTGCACCAAAAAAGCTCGAAAAGCAAAATTTTGAATTGACTTTTGTACGATGAGTAATCTTGTAATATTTTTGTATGTAGTAAAATTGTTCTGTTTTCCTTTGATCTTAATTCAGTCAATAAAATAAGTTCATGTTGTGAGATTGTGACATTTATTTAGAAATATGTAACCCAGTTAGCGTCAAAAAGTCGAATCTTACAGGAGGGCGTGAAAGAAGGGGCGGCAAATTTAAGCTTGCCCCCCCCCCCTGGTCAGGAGTCAGGGTAGCATACCATTATTTGTAACGGCGAGTTGTATGTTTATAATGAAGTTTCTGTGACCCCCATCTAACATCCTGTGTATTCAGAAGAATACAGGTCTTTGGTAAGAAAGTGGAATATTATGAAGTGGCACTCTGAACGGTTGGTGTTCTTTGACTCCAGAGTTGTATTGGATTTGGGTTAACGGCCCTGGGATATAACAACACATCGATATTTGACCCCAATACATTCTCCTGTGTTTTCTCCTCTAAAATGTCCTGAAGTACAATTTTTTAAAATCAATTTCGTCATGATTTTTCTGCCTTTGGGGACACATCACGGGTGATGGTCTCCTGGGATTGTAGTACATTCTATGTTTATGTGAAAATTTCGGGATTTTAATGTTTATTGGCGCAGCATGGCTGCTAAAAAGTGGTTTTACGTGTTGGGCACGTTCAGGCCGCGCAGAGCAGAGACGCTCTTGGGGGTCTCCCCCTCCCACCAACTTTCGCTCGCCTTCGGGGAAGGACGAGAGGGGCTGGCTTGACCTGTTTGGCGCCGACGCTACAGGTGGCGGAGTATGTGGAATGCTTTACAATGCTGGCCTGCGGTTTACGGTGGGCGATAGCGGGGGACTGCCTCTTTAGTCATTCGGCCTTTTCGCAAGAGAGGAATTTGCCGTACAATAGCAGAGTGTCTGGGCCCCGGGCGGCTTATGGAGACGTATTGCCCTTAGGCGTTATCTAAAAAAACTTCCTAGAAAGCAATACAGTTTGAACACAGTTAGTGTGACAAATGGATAGGTTGAGAGGAAAGCTTTCTGCCCGTCTGGCGCCCCAGAGGTTTGGCTCCAGCGCCTGTATATATAGCACAACGTCAACATTTTTAGGTCGTGTAACCGTAGCTAGGAGCAAGGTGAAATTCCTTGCCGAGCATTCATTCTGGGAACGGTGAAATCCGCGGGAAGATTTGGTGGCGTGGGCGGAGCCACTTGGCAGCCGCAGAGAACGCGTCCTGATTCGGCAGAGTATTTTAGTATGACAGCTAAACAATTTGTCAACGGTGCTACGCCATCCGATTGGTTTGACTATTAGCCGTTATCAGATATTGGTGCGTCTTTTCGCGCGTGGGTGTGGCCGCCCGGCACTTGCCGTGAGCTGCGGCAGAGCGCGAGGACGCACGAAGACTCGTCTCTGAGCGTCCGAAGTGCACGGACCTCGTGAGACTCCTGTGTGAGCGTCCGAGGGGTAAGGACCTCGGGACAGTCTCTCGTGTCTGAGTGTCCGAAGTGTACGGACCTCGCTAGTCCGAAGTGTACAGACCTCGGGAGACACGGAATACTCCGTTTAGATTCGTGAGGAGGACATCGTCTTTAATAGTCCTCTGGTTAGACTTGTGTGTGATTCCGAAGATTCGGACCTTGTAGAACTTTTGTTTACTTCACGGACGTTACATTGTCCTGTGGTTACGCTGTGAGCGGCTACAGTTTAGTTTTCGTTTTGCTAGAAGTCTCTATTTGAGCATTCTCGCCTTTGCGAATCGGGCATTGTTTTTACAGATCTTATTACGCAAGTGACTGATCGATTTGTGCCAAGTGGGCTTTGTGTCACCTATGCAAAATATTGATTAGTCTACTAGCGTGTTAGATTCGAACAGCAACTGCCTAGCGACGCCGACGCCAGTGACGCTGTGTTAAGTTACATGTCGACCCTGCTTAACAGGTCGCAGCAGTTACGGTCGGATAAAAAATTTCAGCTCATCCGCTCCCACCGCCTGCTGCCTGCGAGCCTGAGACGCTGCCGTCAATGATCATCTGTGTGGGTAAGGTGACGCACTTGCTGGAGGGTTATATGAATCAGACTTGTTGGATTCTGTTCCTTATTTTATTCTTTTGAGATCTGCCTATTTACTCTGGGGAGCTTAGGGTTAATGATAATTTCGAGCCCCTGTACAACCAATCTAATAGCTTTCTGTTTTGAAAAACTTCCGATCTTTGACTCAGCCAGTCATTTTTTGTGTCTCAATGTTTTAACATTTGTAAAAGATTGTGTGAATACCACTATCTGTTTTACATGATAGGAAATGTCATCTGAATGTTTAATTATAATAAATTGATTTTAAGCAGATCGTCTGTCATTTGAGAACGTTCCTTTGTCAGTATTTTGAAGGGGAAACAATAGTTAAATTCCACAGTTTACCAATAATTTTTCAGGTACATTTTTGTTTGTTTGGTACAACTGATACATTGCAATAGAGTAGGAATATTTATTATATGTTTGAATCTATGATCACATCATAGCTGATCAGTAATATTTTAATTTTTCATATTTTGGATAAGTATGGTGGCGTCCCAAGATAATTAATTGCTGTCATAAATAAATATAAATATATTAATTTAGAACTAACGACATAGTTCACACCTGATAGGTCGAGCCATTTGTAGGAAATAATGGGCGAAGGTCGTTCTGCGGCCTTCCATCTTTATCCGTCCTTTATTACTTCACTGTTGATAGATTTGTTCTGTAACAAATGATGAACAACAGATTAACCCACAAATCAACATCACCATCAGAGGCCAACACGAACCTGTAGAATATTGGGCATAGTTCAGCGAGAATCATTCAACGAAACAGTAACAAATACAACATTACCTACATTTCTAGCTTTTGTAGATTTGGAGAAGGCTTTTGACAATGTTGATTGGAATAAACTCTTTAAAGTTCTGGAGCAAGCAGGAGTAAAATACAGGGAGCGTAAGATTATTTACAACTTGTACAAAAACCAGACAGCGGTTGTCAGAGTTGAAGGGCATGAAAGGGATGCAGTGGTTGGGAAGGGAGTGAGACAGGGTTGTAGCCTTTCTCCAATGTTATTCAATTTGTACATTGAACAAGCTACAAAGGAAAGCAAGGAGACATTTGGTGAAGGAATAAAAGTTCAGGGGGAAGAATTAAAAACATTACGTTTTGCCGACGACATAGAAATTCTGTCAGATACAGCAAAGGACCTGGAAGAGCAATTGAACGGAATGGACAGTGTGCTGAAAGGTGCATATAAGATGAACATTAACAAGAGCAAAACTAGGGTAATGGAGTGCAGTGTAAGAAAATCAGGTGATGCTGAAGGAATTAGATTGGGAAACGAAGCAATAAAGGAGGTAGATGATTTTGTTACTTGGGCAGTAAAATAACAAATGATGGTCGCAGTACAGAGGATATAAAATGCAGAATGGCAATGGGTAGAAAAGCGTTTTTGAAAAAGAGAAACTTGTTAACATCGAATATTGATTTAAGCCTAAGGAAGTCCTTTCTGAAGGCATTTGTGTGGAGTGTTGCCTTGTATGGGAGTGAAACATGGACGATAAACAGTGCGGGCAGGAAGAGGATTGAGGCTTTTGAAATATGGTGCTACAGAAGAATGCTGAAGATTAGGTGGGTGGATCGCGTAACTTATGAGGAGGTGCTGAACAGAATTGGGGAGAAAAATTTCTGGCATACCTTGACTAAAAGAAGGGATAGATTGGTGGGACACATTCTTAGACATCAAGGAATTGTGAATTTATTATTAGAGGGAAATGTGTGGGGTAAAAATCGCAGAGGTAGACCAAGAGATGGATACAGTAAGCAGATTCAGACAGATGTAGGTTGCCGTTCTTATGTGGAGATGAAGAGGCTTGCTCAGGATAGGGTATTGTGGAGAGCTGCATCAAACCAGTCTCCGGACTGAAGACCACAACAACAACACATACTCTGCAAAAAGCTAAATGTTTTTAAGGATTTAATGTGTTTAGCATTCATTGTAATAATGGAGAGTACTTCTCTGTGCTTCATGAGCACTACGTAGATCAAAAATTGACAACGTTTTCTACGTAGGGAGACATTGTGTAGTCATCTGCAATGACATCAAATCGGTCTAGGAGAACTATTACGATTGAATTAATCTAATACATAAAGCAGAGTGTCCGTATATTTGTACGTGTTGCATACAAATCTTCAGTTTTGATCCAATCTTTATGAAATTTTGTACACGTAAGCTTCAATCTATGAGGAAGGTCGCCGTAAGTGTAAGAAATACGATATACAGTTCACGAGATATGACGCCATAAACAATGAGATGAGCGAAAAAGTGCTGCATTTTGCGACAATGCTGCTCATTTTCTCCTAAACCATTAGACCGATTTCAACCAAATTTGGTACACACATTCCTTACCGTGAGGTAAAAATTACTGCATGGTTAAGAATAACATACGGCACGTGGTACAAAAGATATTACATCATAACCAATAGAAATTGCAAAAAAACGACATATAATGCGGCGAGACTTTCGAAATACACTGTATGACAATGGGAGTACTTAGGGACTTGCAACAAACTTTAAACATAATTTCAAACCTTTATTAAACTTTTTCTCGCTGGCAACCATAGTATAATGATGATAGGAAAAAAGTTTCTCGCTTACTACTTTTCCGCTGTTTATGGACTAAAACTACGGCTTTCGGTATGACGTTACAATTTGTAATTTGTGCAGTTTTAATTGTAGCTGCAGGAAATTTCACAGACAGTATACAAACATATAACTCAATGTTCCTTCTAAATTGTATCACAGTGTGACACGTCGTTCATGAGATATGGCCACATAAACAGTAACGCTCATGGAAAACCGCCCCATCACGCACCAAGTTTTAATCTATTACGTCTTTACTACTAATTGTAATCCCAAGAGATTTTACAGACATACAGCTTTTACACAAATGAATATATACCTGAAAAATGGCAGAACTAAGTAATTAAATACCAGGGCAACGCCACGTTAAAAGCTAGTATACAATATTATTAACAATAGTAGCAACATGAAACTAGTACTGAAAGAAGTTTATTACATTACACGTTGAAAATAAGATTAAATACCACAACGTGTTTCGCCTGATCCCGCCGGAGGTTCGAGTCAACTCTGGCATGGGTGTTTATGTTGGCCTTAGGTCCTTCACGGGGAAAAACCATGTGTGTTATGAATTATGAATTAATACTTTGCTTTTTGTTATGTAGTAATCCTACATCATATTGTGTTGCATCTTATGACCCCTGTGCATGCCATATTATGCACTGTGTCAAGTAAAATAACATGATACGTGTCATGCCGTATGACATGACGCATACCATAATGTCATACGATGTGTCGATGCTCATGTCGAAAATGCCACTACAAGTCATTGAAATTTAGGATGCATGCGTCCAAATTAAAAATTACTTGCTACAGCAGATGCACCTCCTCACAGCCACTCCTTTAGCACCCACTTTGCTCGGAAATTACGATTAATTGTTAAAAAGTGTGAATGTGTTAAGTTATAGTTAAAAGAGTTTGAACCTGACAAATACATCTGCAAGCTATTTGTTCTTTGTCACATCTTTCACCGTGGATGGCAGGTATCCTTACTCTACTTTTGTGAAG
Organism: Locusta migratoria; assembly: GCA_026315105.1. Taxonomy (NCBI): domain Eukaryota; kingdom Metazoa; phylum Arthropoda; class Insecta; order Orthoptera; family Acrididae; genus Locusta; species Locusta migratoria. Next base: position 984,479,695 of record CM048744.1, on the reverse strand, counting down.
CTGTGACCAAATTATGATGATGATAATGATCGTGTGGCATTTTTGGCCGTCAGACCCCCGGCCTGCCCGGTGCAAATTTTTAGATGACACCACGTGGTCGATGATGAGATGAAATGATGATGAGGACGACACAACACCCAGTCCCTGAATGGAGAAAGTCTACAACCGGACCGGGAACCAAACCCGGGTCCTCTGTATGGCAATCTACCACGCTATGCACTGCACTGTGGAGCATGACGCTGTAATAGAAGCATTTCTGTCTGTGACACAATAACTACGAAGTACCAGTCGTGAATACTCTTAGAAAAAGGCAGGGCGATTTAACAGTTTTAGGAGACGTTTAACAACTTATGGTTGTAAAATACTAACACGAATTTTTTACAGATCAATGAAAAATCTGGTAGAGTCCTACTGTGACACAACAACACAGTGACCAACGGTGCTTTCCAGTCATGTGTGCGTACAGGGTGATATATAAAAAGATGCTTTATGCATTTTTCCTCATTATTTGTATTTTTTGTAATTTATTATGTATTTGTATATTTTGTTTCTGTGATATATTTGCATTTTCCTGCTAATTTCCATATATGTCAAAAATATTGTAAATGTAGTAGACACGCTGGGTTAGCAAGGGCTTTGCTATTGTACAGAATCATCTTTGAGTAGGGAGTTTTTTATCGCTGGTAGCGCAGAGGCGCACAGCGAGGAGTCGTTGTTGAGAAGTAGCGGAGGACAGACGCATTACTTTTGACAGTGCGCTCAGTGGTGTACGGAACAAGTACGTGGATTGGCACTAGTGGAGGAGACGGCGAAGAGGCAATATTATTTATTCATACGGCCACAGCTTAAATAATTAATAAATGCATCAAGAGGAATGCTGTGGGCCCTAAATAGTAATTAACATTCGTCGCCAAGAAGAGCCTGTGTTTGCCAATTGTTAAGTGCCAACAGTCTTCAATCAGCAGCACCACGTCGCACATCAAATTCAGTAAGATCTGTCCAGTTTGTCTTAGCATGTACAGCTAACCAGCGTATTAGTGATGATTGTTCAATAGCGAACACTGTTATTTGTGAACCTGTGTTTAAAAATCATTACCCATAGACATTGTCCAGACAGGTTTCTTCCTCATCCATTGTTATTCCGAGGATAGTCAAAAAGTTATAGAAAACTAAAGATCAGAGTCATTAAAGACAATGTGACAGTCGTTAATAAAAAATGTGTTCAGAAAAGTTTTGCTAAATTAGCTTATGCCAGTGTTGCTTGATCAATAGGTTTACTAAGTCGAACGAAACTGCTAGATTAACTTTCAATTTCAAAAGATATTTCAATAACAGTGTAAAAGGTTAATTGTTTTCCACTGCATATTATTTTGAGGTAACGTTTGTTTTAACTTGCAAGTACTGACTAATGAGAATAGTAATTGTTATAAGTGTTTGAATGCTAATAATTCCTGGTTAAAGATAGAGTAAAAGTTAATCAGAAGGTTAAATGGTTCTTTTCTAAATATTCAGTGTTAGCACGACAAGTCATTAATTAATTTTTTGAGCTTGCCATTAGTATAGTTAATAGTTCAGTTACAACTTGATTGCTAAAGCGCATGGCATACTCACTGTAGAATAAGTTCTGGTACTTATATCAACAATTAATTATTTGAAGCTGTAAATAGTAAGTATTAAGGTGAGAGTTTTGCAAGATTTGCTGCATGTTGCATTTGCGCGGCTATGGCTTGCATTTCGCTGTCTTACAATGAACCCTATGTTAGTAAACTATTTCTCAGTAATTAGTATATTGTCAGTGTCTCTTGTACCGAATTTGACTCGCACCCTCTGGTTTTCTGCCCACCCAAATTTTACGTAATATTTCACGTTGTTAATTAACTTTTCTATTATTGACATCCCACCAAATTATTTGCTCGTACATCGAGCTGGCGACCGTAAATCAGTAAGTTATTCACTTTTTCCAAATTAATCCCTGTATTCCGTTTGTTCCGCATTTTTTTATTTAAACATTGATAATTTTATTACAAATTTTACTTTCCACTTTTTTTTATTCTTATCGATCGTTGTAGTTTACCAAAGAGGTGCAGCAACGTTCCGGTTATAGCCTCCACTACATCATCGGCTTCATTACCGATAGCTTTTCCGCCAAATTAAGATAATTAGGCACACGGGTCATTTTTCTAATTATCATATTCTAACCGGTGGTGTAGGACGGGTAGGGTTATACTACCTCCTGGAAAATCGGTTTGGAATGTACATCTACATGGGATACTCCGTAAATCACATTTAAGTGCCTGGCAGAGGGTTCATCGAACCACTATTATACTATTTATCTCCCATTCCATTCTCGAATAGCGCGCGGGCCGGCCGCGGTGGCCGAGGAGACTGAGGCGCTTCGGTCACGATCTCCACGGCCACTACGGTCGGGGGTTCGAATCCCCCCTCGGGCATGGATATTTGTGCCGTCCTAGTTCATAAGTAGTTTGTAAGTTTAGGGACTGATGACCCCGTACTTAAGTCCCATAAGCTTTACAAACATTTGAACATTTTTTTGAATAGCGCGCGGGAAGAAAGAAAACCTCAATCTCTCCGTTCGAGCTCTGATTTCTCGTATTTTATTCTCATGATCATTTCTACCTGTGTAAGTGGGAGTCAACAATATATTTTCGCATTCGGAGGAGAATGTTGGCGAGTGGAGTTTCGCAAGTAGCCCACGCCGCAGCGATAAGCGCCGTTGTAATGATTCCCATCCCAGATCCTGTATCATTTCCGTAACGCTGTCTCCCCTGTATCGTGACAATACGAAACGAGTTTCCCTTCTTTGGACTCTTTCGATGTCCTCCGTCATACCCACCTGATATCCCACACGTGATACATTACCACTTATCTTCAAAGATTGCTTAGGGAAAAGATGCCTACATTTTTAGCTTTTGTAAATACGGAGAACAATGAGAAACTGAATAACGAAAGTCTTATTAGACTGGTTAAAACCTAGGCAGCAGTTATAAGAATCGAAAGACTTGAAAGGGAAGGGAATAAGGATGGCTTTAACCTTTTCCAGATGTTATTGTATCTGTACAATGAGGAAGCTATGAATAAAGGCAAAAGGAATCTGAGGAAGGAATTCAATTTCAGGAAGAAGAAATAAATACTTAGTGATTTCCTGAAGACATTGTAATTCTGCCGGAAACGGAGTAGAGATCAAAGAGCTTTTTAAAGAAATGGACATTGACCAAAAGTGAGGTATAATGTCAACAACAAAAAGTAGAAAAGAAGTGTAATATTATGAAATCTAATTACATCGTGCAATCTGGAGGGAATTACATTAGCAAACGACACAATAATGGTAGCTGTGCTGTTAAATAACTTCCCATGCCCGTTGTAGAGAAGATATAAAATGCAGAATGTGTATGGGAAGAAAAGCATTTCTCAATAAGATAGCCGCGGCGGACCGGCCGAACGCATTGAGGCTGTATGCTTCGATGCGCGACGTCGTTCCTCGTCGGGAGTTCGAATCCCCCCTAGGGCATGGATGTTTGTGCTGTCTTTAGTATAAGTTAGTTCATAAGTAGTTTGTAACATTTGAACATTACAACAATATAAACTCACATCCACTTGGAAGTCTTTTTCTGAAAGCATTTGAGTTTAGTCTAGTATTGTATGGGCGTGAAATGCGGACGATTTGGAGTTCACACAAACAGATGATAGAATCTTTTGAAATGTGTTGCTCCACACAAATGCTGAAGATTAGATCGTTTAATTCATTAGGAAGTACCCATTACTACTGGTGAGAAAATAAATTTCAGGCATATGTTGACTTAAAAATGAATAAATAAATAAAATAAAATAAAAAATAAAAAGTTACTCGATTGATGAGACACAAGGAATCGAACAATTAGCCTTGGAGAGAAGTGTTTGTGGTAAAAATCGCTCAGGTAGACCGAGAGACGAATACAGTAAGCAGGTTCAACAGGATGTACGTAGCCAGCATTATTCAAAAATGAAGAGCTAGTAATTGTTCAAATGTTTGTAAATTTATCGGACTCAACTGCGTGATTATCAGTACGTAGCTTACAAACTACTTAAATTAAGGTAAACTAACCGAAGGACAACACACACACACACACACACACACACATACACACACACACGCCCGAGGAGGAACTCGAACCCCCGACGGCGAACGGCCGCGCGCACCGCAGCACGGCGCCCCAGTGCGCACGGCTAATCCGCCGTGGCAAAGAGCTGGTATGAACCAACTCTCCATGCTACCTTAACACAACAGGAGAAATCAATCGAAAATGCACGATGAAAGAAATTTGTCTGACACTCAGCTATCCAGTAAATGATAAGAAAGAGGAAAATATGTTGTCTGATAAGATATGTGAACGCTTTTGGAAGATAGTATTGTCTACTAGGAAGTTTCGAAAGGGCGTACACACTCGCAGGCAGAATGGTCTCTTCTGTATCATCAAAACATTCGCGTAGGCCTGAAATTAGAGGCAAAATATTTCTGAAACCCTGTAAAATCAGTAAAATTAATAATTATGCAGGAAGTTGATCTTCCGAAGCTTGTGCTGTACCACTCCAGAATGCCCATATTTCGATACCTTGCCGTTGTATGCTTGGGGCGCGCAGACAAAAGTCCTGTTACGCTAAAACGTGCTTTGTGAGCAACTGGAAGTTGTGACTGGTCGACGTCATGGTTTGGTTTAGTGACTGGGAGACAGCTGTGTTGACTTCGTTCTATATTAGGGCTTTATCTTGCGACTTTTAAGCTGTAGATTACGTCTTGATTTTCACAGTTGTACTGGATGTATTGGTTCACAATTGTATTTGTCACCTCAATATGAAAATTAAGTTGGTAGACCTGGTACATCTTCGCAGTTAATAAAATTTATATCTTTGTTGAATTTTTCACTGTGAATATTGGTTCTGGATTTCATTAAACTTAAAGACTTTTTGTAATGTTTGAGGTTGAAAATCCGTTTCTCAGGGGCTGATATTTAATAAACCAAATAATACAAATTTGAATCATTGAGTCCCGGTAATTCAGATAATTTGACCTCCATCACAAAGATACAGTTTTTGCCTGATCCTTTTCCTTTATAGAATTATTCTTTAGAAAATTTCACCATAAGTTTCTCCTGATCAAAACTGATAGATATATTACTTCACACATTAATTAATTTCTTAGGAACGTCACAGATATATTTTCACTTTTAGAATATGCTGGGATATTAGGGAACTAAATACTCGAATAACTGTTTAAGACTTTTTTAAGGTTCATAGATTCTCTATTCTGAAATCAATAGTTACATTCACAACACTTTCACAGTACACACTTTATAAGTTCACAATTCGTGATTATTTTCGTCAAAGTTTGTTTGTATTAATCTCTCTGCATCCTATACATTGATTACGAACTTCAATTCTTCAAGATACGTCTTTGAAAAGTTATTGCATTAAACTTGCCAAATAAGTTCAAATTTCATCTCACGAATGTTCATCAGTTTATTATGGGAGGCAGAAGTTTCTAATTCTTCCGTCCTAGCCTATCCCGATCAAAGTCCAAAGATAATGTTCGCTTTCGCGTATGATCACGATATAAATGTTTATAATAAAAATTAAATATTTTCTCAGATTTTTCCCTATATTGGAATTAAACCGCGTATAAAGCTTTAAGCTAAGCGCTCAGAGATAGACCCACTGAGAGCTAAGCACGTAGTGAAATCTAGTGATATGAAAGCTAAACACGTAGAGACCTGAGCAAATAGAGAAAGCTGAACACATAGAGAGAAACTCAACTGCGGGTACTATTTATAATAGCAATCTGACAAATGATCTCTGATATAAGAGATGTTTTCACCTAATTATTCACTGGATACTATTACCACAGTCTAACATATACAGTCACGTCACTCTCGCAGATTTTTCTTATACGCTGCGATAGCAGCGCTCCAAGCGGCCGGCAAGCTACGTTTCTGAATACGATAGTTAATGAGTGCGAATAGTATCGTTTAAATTGATTTCAGCATACTTTTGTACATTAGGGAACGTATGTAGTGCCTTATAAATAGGTAATAATTTAAAAATAGCTTCCCATTTCTCTTTCTTAGGTTTCGTAAGATCCTTGACATGGTACGAAACGGTACATTACATGACAATTAATTTACAATTATTGAATAATTTCATTTTCAAATAAAAATAAGAATGCCTAGTAAACACCAGGAGACATGCCCTTTAGCAGAGAGACTTCAGTTTCTACGCAGGAACGTTAAGTATTCTTCATTACAATTACAGTAAAATCGGTGAGGGTGGAACATAGGAAACGTGTATATAATGCAATAAATACGACATTTAACGTACCAAATCAATCATCACAGCTGTAGCTGAAGGAAAAAGGTCACAGACGTGGCAATACAACGATAAAAGCAACCAAACTGTTTTCCAACAAAGAAGAACCCAATTCTACAACTTCTGCTATATCTGAACCACAAACGGCAACAATAATGACAACATTGGTTTTTTAAAGCTAAAATAATTACACTTAAAAGAATATGCACGTATAAGAAAGACGAGTGACGTGTAAAAATGTAAGAATCATTAGACTCCGTACCGAATTGATACATGTCAAAAACTGGCTGTCATAGTAAGAACAGCCCATAATATGTTCAAATGTTTGTATAGGTTATGGGACTTAACTACGGGGTCATCAGTCCCTAAACTTACAAACTACTTATGAACTACTTACGAACTAGGACGGCACAAACATCCATGCCCGAGGGGGGATTCGAACACCCGACCGTAGTGGCCGTGCAGACCGTGACTGGTGCGCCTCAGTCCCCTCGGCCACCGCGGCCGGCAGCCCATAATAGAAATCTATTATACCATTATATTTATATGCAACTTACTTTCAACAGAATAAGCTCCAAATATACACATATTCGTAAGTATTTGTTCATGACGGAGTTGTTCTTTATACCATTGAATCATTTAAATTAGGCTGTTTTTATATTAATTTTCGTATTATGTTTGTCTCTCGATATTTTAATAATGCTTGTAACGCAAAAATTATAGTAAGTATTTCGTTAATTATGTACAAAAGCGATTATAAACAGACATCCCTACTTCGGCGGCTTGCCCACCGCTACGAGCGCTAGTGTCGCAGCAACTGTCAGTTGGTAACAACTTTCACAGCAGTGAGTGTCGCCACTGTATGTGTTAGACTGTGCTACTACTCTGAATTACGCTGATATAATTTGAATTTACGAAAAATTTTGAAAAATGAGAAAATTCTGCCTCTTAACAAATTATTAAAATTACGTAATGATGAAAAATATTGGACACCGTGATTCTAATGCTACGGTCGCGATGTGGTGTTACAAAATAAATCAAGTTTTACACCATTACTAATGTAAACAACACACACACGGAATCTAAGCAGACTAGGCTGATGGGAAGGAAGCAGTCTTCACCTAGGCCCCTCGACCCCTTCCGCCATTTCCCACGGTACGCAAATGTACGAATCCTTTCTCCAGACACGATCCACGAATTACTTGCTCTCGTAAAGATATCTGGTGTCCAGACTATTCGGAATTTTGCTGCCTCCGACGTTTGCGTCTTTACCTTCTCCGAATGGTCGGGCAGTAAGAACATTGCCTGTTGGAGGTCGTCAAAAAATGTCAAAATTCAGAATGCGTAATAATATACTCTAGTAATAATAATTTCGTTATTGAATGTTGCAGCAAATCTCAACTAATGGGTCGCAACATCACTTTCGCAGTGAAAGTTAAAATTTTGAATAAAAAAATGATATTAATTAACTTGAAACAGTCACTGTGGTAATTAATTAAGCTTGGCTCTATCTGACTTCCACCCCCATGAACCACAGACATTGCCGAGGTGGGGTGGCTTGCGTGCCTCAAATATGCAGATAGCCGTACCGTAGGTGCAACCACAACGGAGGGGTATCTGTGGAGAGGCCAGACAAACGTGTGGTTCCTGAAGAGGGGCAGCAGCCTTTTCAGTAGTTACAGGGGCAACAGTCTGGATGACTGACTGAGCTGGCTTTGCCACACGGTTACTGCGAACGGCTGAAAGCAAGGGGAAACTACAGACGTTACTTTTCCCGAGGACAGGCAGCTCTACTGTATGAAAATATGGTGATGGCATCCTCTCGGGTAAAATATTCCGGAGGTAAAATAGTCCCCCATTCGGATCTCCGGGCGGGGACTACTCAGGAGGATGTTATCATCAGGAAAGACAATACTGGCATTCTACGGATCGGAGCGTGGAATGTTAGATCCCTTAATCGGGTAGGAAAATTAGAAAATTTAAAAAGGGAAATGGATAGGTTGAAGTTAGATATAGTGGGGATTAGTGAAGTTCGGTGGCAGGATGAACAGGATTTCTGGTCAGGTGAGTACAGGATTATAAATACAAAATCAGTTGGGGGTATCACAGGAGTAGGACTGATAATGAATAAGAAAATAGGAATGCGGGTAAACTACTATGAGCAGCACAGTGATCGCATTATCATTGTCAAGATAGATACGAAGCCAACACCAACAACAGTAGTACAGGTTTATATGCCAACTAGCTCTGCCGATGATGAGGATATAGAAGAAATATATGAGGAGCTAAAGGAAATTATTCAGACAGTTAAGAGAGAGGAAAACTTAATCGTGATGGGAGACTGGAATTCGGTAGTAGGAAAAGGAAGAGAAAGAAAAATAGTAGGTGAATATGGACTGGGCAGAAGGAATGAAAGAGGAAGTCGCCTGGTAGAATTTTGCACGGAACATAATTTAATCATAACAAACACGTGGTTTAAGAATCACAAAAGAAGGTTGTATACTTGGAAGAGACCAGGAGACACTGGAAGGTATCAGATTTTATAATGGTAAAACATAGATTCCGGAATCAGGTTATAAACTGCAAGACATACCCAGGGGCAGATATAGACTCTGACCATAACTTGTTAGTCATGAACTGTAGGCTGAAACTGAAGAAACTACAAAAAGGTAGGAAAGTAAGGAGATGGGACCTAGATAAATTGAAGGAAAGTGAAGTTCTGGAGAATTTCAGAGGGAGATTTAGGCAACAATTGACAGAAAAAGGGGGAAATAAAACAGTAGAAGAGGAATGGGCAGCATTGAGAGATAAAATAATGAAGGCAGCAGAGGACAAAATAGGTAGAAAGGCAAGACCTGCAAAAAATCCTTGGATAACACAGGAAATACTAAATTTAATTGATGAAAGGAGAAAATATAAAAATGCAGTAAATGAAACAGGCAAAATGGAGTACAGACGACTAAGAAATGAGATTGACAAGAAGTGCAAAATGGCTAAGCAGGAGTGGCTAGAAGCCAAATGCAAATCTGTAGAAGAATGTATAAGAAGGGGAAAAGTAGATACTGCCTACAGGAAAATCAGAGAGACATTTGGGGACAAGAAAAGCAATTATACAAATATCAAGAACTCAGATGGGAAACCAGTTCTCAGCAAAGAAGGGAAGGCTGAAAGGTGGAAAGAGTACATAGAGCAGCTCTACAAAGGAAATGAACTAAGAGACGATGTTGTAGGAAGGGAAGAGGAAGTAGATCAAGATGAAATAGGAGATATTATACTGAGAGATGAATTTCACAGAGCCCTGAAAGACCTAGGTCGGAACAAGGCCCCAGGAGTAGATGACATACCCTCAGAGCTACTAAAGTCTCTGGGAGAGCCAGCCATGACAAAACTATTTGAACTGGTGTGTAGGATGTATGAGACAGGCGAAGTACCCTCGGACTTTAAGAAAAATGTAATAATCTCCATTCCAAAGAAATCAGGTGCAGACAGGTGTCAAAATTACAGAACCATCAGTTTGATAAGTCATGGTTGCAAAATTTTAACACGAATTATCTACAGGAGAATGGAAAAGCTGGTAGAAGCTGACCTCGGGGAAGATCAGTTTGGATTCAGGAGGAACGTAGGAACCCGGGAGGCAATACTTACCTTACGTCTTATCTTAGAAGATAGATTAAGGAAAGGCAAATCTACATTTTTAGCCTTTGTAGATTTGGAGAAAGCGTTTGACAATGTTGACTGGACTACACTCTTTCAAATTCTGAAGTCAGCAGGGGTAAAATACAGGGAAAGGAGAGTTATCTACAACTTGTACAAAAGCCAGACCACAGTTATTAGACTCGAAGGGCATGAAAGGGAAGCATCAGTTGGGAAGGGAGTAAGACAGGGTTGTAGCCTTTCTCCGATGTTATTCAATTTGTACATTGAGCAGGCGATGAAGGAAAGCAAGGAAAAATTTGGAATAGGGATTAAAGTTCAGGGGGAAGAAATAAAAACATTGCGTTTTGCTGATGACATTGTAATTCTGTCAGAGACAGCGAACGATCTGGAAGAGCAGTTGAATGGAATGGACAGTGTGTTGAAGAGAGCGTACAAAATGAACATTAACAAGAGCAAAACAAAAATAATGGAATGCGGTCTTAGAAAATCAGGCGATGCTGAAGGAATTAGATTAGGTAACGAAACAATGAAGGTGGTAGATGAGTTTTGTTACTTGGGTAGTAGAATAACATGCGATGGTCGCAGTACAGAGGATATAAAATACATAATGGCAATGGGAAGAAAAGCATTTTTGAAAAAGAGAAATTTGCTAACATCGAATATTAATTTAAGTGTAAGGAAGTCTTTTCTGAAGGCATTTGTGTGGAGTGTTGCCTTGTACGGGAGTGAAACATGGACGATAAGCAGTGCGGACAGGAAGAGAATAGAGGCTTTTGAAATGTGGTGCTACAGAAGAATGTTGAAGATTAGGTGGGTAGATCACATAACTAATGAAGAGGTACTGAACAGAATTGGCGAGAAAAGGAGTTTTTGGCATACCCTAACTAAAAGAAGGGATCGCTTCGTAGGACACATTCTTAGACATCGAGGAATAGTAAATTTAGCATTGGAGGGAAGTGTGTGGGGTAAAAATCGCAGAGGGAGGCCAAGAGACGCGTATAGTAAGCAGATTCAAATAGATGTGGGTTGTCGTTCTTATGAGGAGATGAAAAGGCTTGCTCAGGATAGAGTAGGGTGGAGAGCTGCATCAAACCAGTCTCCGGACTGAAGACCATAACAACAACAACTATCTGACTTAGCATTGACTACAGCCTCCAACTAGCATCTCTTACGATTCACGAACAGCACAACTTCACTAATAAATGTGTCAGAATTCATGTAGTGGTGATGGCGTGTTCGTGTTACAATCAAAATCGTAATAGCTGATAGACTCTGATTGCAATGATAATAGCTCAGTATTGTGAAACTCCGTGGTGCAATGAGTTTCACAAATACTACAGTCAAAGTCCTCAATAATTTTGATAATATTGTTAAAAGCAGTCAACTTCCTTATAAAACTTTACGTGAACTATTTTTGATTAATTGGTTCCAAGGCCTGGGTAGCGTACGCGTGTAACTGGCTGAGCAGAGTCTGGCATTTAACGTATTTCATAAAAAGTACTGTCGTCAAGTCTGGTAAAACTACTATAATACTTTGAATACTGTTAGCCTGGTTACTTTCTATATAAATGAAACCAACTCTACTTTACGTGCAAACTCTCTAGCAAGTTAAAAGCTTTGGCATAATAATTGGTTGCAAAACTTAGAACAGCACTGCACTTTAATTACTAGTCTCTGTGGTTGTAGCACGTTTATCAATTCTTTAACTCGTCTAGCAATTTCTTTAAAACAGATCGTAATTATTTTGAAAAAATGATTAAACTTGTTAGTCAATGTACAGGCTTGCATAATCAACATAATCTAATAATGGTGATAATGGGGTGACTACAACTACTTGCAAAATTAAGACTGGTTTCAAAATAAGTCATGTATAATTGAACCAAAGTTCTGATTGGGTTGACACTACATATACATGCATACAAAATAAAATATTACAATAGTACTCATCTGTTTTCGTCGTCTTCGTCGTGAAGTCCATACAAGACAGATATGATTACAATAGGTACTCTTACTGCTGGTTCAAAATATTTTTTATCGACAACTCTTTGTTCAGCTCGTCTGGCTGAAATCTCCATGCATTGATGTCACCTCGATACACCTAATCTCCGTATTACAGCAACGATCACTCTCGGTGACAATAGACTTGATAACCAAACAATTACTTTTCTTGTACACATGAAAAAACATTACACTGATCACTTTCAAGTATAAATAAACTTGTTTCGCACTTCCTTCAATACATTAAACAATACGCCTCTCAGGCTTATTGCAACTGCTTTAAACTCGCGCCACACTGCGCCTACCGTGCCTCTGCACCATCAACAAAACATTTATGTGTTTACTTTGGCGAGTCCGCTCCGCGACTGCTTCAGCAGCGCGACACTCACAGCTACTACTTCTGTACCAAAGACAGTCTTTACAACAGGTTCGACATTTTCTCTGGCGCATTACCAACTTACAGCATATCAATGTCCGTGCATTCATGCGGGTTTACACGTATAGTACATGTTTACACTAAATGATTCAATATAGTAAATGTAGTTACATAAGAAATATATCTAGCATACAAGAAATGAAAAATACATGAAATAAACAAATTTAAGACAGGTGTGAAAACTACAGGACCATCAGTTTAATAAGTCATGGTTGCAAAATATTAACACGAATTATTTACAGAAGGATGGAAAAGCTGGTAGAAACCGACCTCGGGGAGGATCAGTTTGGGTTCAGAATAAATGTAGGAACACGGGAGGCAATACTCACTTTACGGCTTATCCTAGAAGATAGATTAAGAAAAGGCAAATCTACTTATCTAGCTTTTGTAGATTTGGAGAAAGCGTTTGACAATGTTGACTGGAATAAACTCTTTCAAATTATGAGGTCAGCAGGGGTAAAATACAGGGAAAGGAGAGTTATTTACAACTTGTACAAAAGCCAGACTGCAGTTATTAGACTCAAAGGGCCTGAAAGGGAAGCATCAGTTGGGAAGGGAGTAAGACAGGGTTGTAGCCTTTCTCCTATGTTATTCAATTTGTACATTGAGCAAGCTATAAAGGAAAGCAAGGAGAAATTTGGAGAAGGAATTAAAGTTCAGGGGGAAGAAATAAAAACATTGCGTTTTGCCGAAGACATAGTAATTCTGTCAGAGACAGCAAAGGACCTGGAAGAGCAATTGAACGGAATGGACAGTGTGCTGAAAGGTGCGTATAAGATGAACATTAACAAGAGCAAAACTAGGGTAATGGAGTGCAGTCTAAGGAAATCAGGTGATGCTGAAGGAATTAGATTAGGTAATGAAGCAATAGAGGTAGATGAGTTTTGTTACTTGGGCAGTAAAATAACAAATGATGATCGCAGTACAGAGGATATAAAATGCAGAATGGCAATGGGTAGAAAAGCGTTCTTGAAAAAGAGAAATTTGTTAACATCGAATATTGATTTAAGCGTAAGGAAGTCCTTTCTGAAGGCATTTGTATGGAGTGTTGCCTTGTATGGGAGTGAAACATGGACGATAAACAGTGTGGACAGGAAGAGGATTGAGGCTTTTGAAATGTGGTGCTACAGAAGAATGCTGAAGGTTAGGTGGGTGGATTGCGTAATTAACGAGGAACAGAATTGGGGAGAAAAGGAATTTCTGGCATACCTTGACTAAAAGAAGGGATAGATTGGTAGGACACATTCTTAGACATGAAGGAATTTTGAATTTACCGTTGGAGGGAAGTGTGTGGGGTAAAAACCGCAGAGGAAGACCAAGAGATGGATACAGTAAGCAGATTCAGACAGATGTAGGTTGCCGTTCTTATGTGGAGATGAAGAGGCTTGCTCAGGATAGGGTATTGTGGAGAGCTGCATCAAACCAGTCTCCGGGCTGAAGACCACAACAACAACAACAACAAGACGATATATACATTACGTTAAATCAAAGTGTAAGATACAGCGACAGGTGTACTCTTACAGTCTCGTCTAGCCCTACCCCTTGTCCCCCACCACCCAACCTCCCGGCACATATACGGTATGTACGCTGGTCGGAACACAAGACATGCTCACTTCGCTCAGTGTGGAAGTTATTACAGCGACCATGAGAAGGCCTCCAGCCTTAATAGTGGTTCCGCGTAACCGTACAGTGAAGAACTCTAAAGAAGGTGTTGTTACGTGGGTGTGCTTACGACATCAATCCGAACATTGTAGCCGCACGGCCTGGAGCGCCACCTCCCGCGTCGGAGGTTCGAATCCTCCCTCGGGAATGGATGTTTGTGTTTCCCCTTGGTTAGTTTAGCTTAGTTAAGTATCGTACTTTGTAAGTCTACGTCAACATCTACATAGATACTCTGCAAATCACATTTAAGTGCCTGGCAGAGGGTTTATTAACCACTTTCATAACTTTTCTCTACCGTACCATTCTCTAATAGCGCGCGGGAAGAAAGAACACCTAAATCGTTCCCTTTTAGATCTGATTTCTCTTATTTTATTGGGATGGTCATGTCTCCCTAAGTAGGTGGGTGCTAGCAAAATATTTTCACATTCAGAAGTAAAAGTCAGTGATTGAAACTTCGCAAACAGATCACGCCGCAATGAATAACGTCTTTCTTTTAATGATTTCCACCCCAATTCTTGCAACATTTCCGTGACGCTTTCCCCCCCGTAACGTGATAAAACAAACCGAGCTGCCCTTCTCTGAACCTTCTCAATGTCTTCCGTCAGTCCCACCTGGTGAGGGTGCCACAAGGGGCAACAGTACTCCAGGAGATGACGCTTAAGTGTGATGTAGGCAGTCTCTTTGGTGGAGCTGGTGCATCTTCGAAGCGTTCTGCCGATGAAACGTAACCTTTGGTTCGCCTTCCCCACAATATTTTCTGTATGTTCTCTCCAGTCTAAATTGTTCGTAATTGTAACTCCTAGGTATTTGGTAGAATTTACGACCTTAAGGTTTGACTGATTTATCGTGTAATTGAAGTACAGCGGATATCTCTTAGTGGTCATGTGTATTACTTCACACTTTCCTTTGTTTAGTGTCAATTGTCAATTTTCGCATCATGTAGAAATTTTGTCTAGATCGCTTTGCAGTTGCTTTCGATCCTCTGTTGACTTCACTAACCGATAAACGACAGCATCATCCGCGAACAGTCTAAGGGAGCTATTCAGATTGTCTCCTAAATCGTTTATAAACACGAGGAAGAGTAGGGGACATATAGCGCTTCCCTGTGGAATGCCAGATATCACTTCTGTTTTACTCTATGACTTACCGTGGATTACAACGAACTGTGTTCTTTCTTATAGGAAACGGTGAATCCAATCGCACAATTGGGGAGATATTCCATAAGCACGCAATTTCATTAGAAGCCACTTGTGGGATACAGTGTCAAAAGCCTTCCGGAAATCCAGAAATATGGAATCGATTTGAGATCCCTTGTCGACAGCACTTAACACTTCATCTGAATAAAGGGCAAAGTATGTTTCGCAATAGCGATACTTTCTGAACACAGTTTGGTCCCATAAAATTACAAACATTTGAACATTTTTGATCATCCGAACTTTGTAAGGCTACATCTCTGTGGACCTCCTGATTTTTCAGCTCTAGATGTGAAGAAGCAACTGGTGAGGGCTCATCTCTTATAACTGTGCCGTTACGAGAGATATAAATGAATGAAATGGGAAATGTTAGTAAAAAAGGTCATGAACTTGTGACATTTGATGCCTAATACACAATCTATGAAGAGGAAATTTTTTCATCTGGGGAATCGACTGCGGGGCTACCAATAGGAACACAAGAACTCTTATGAATTTTTTCCTTCTCTCTCGGTTTTTCTTTTCTTTTTTTCTTTTTTTTATGTTGATCTCATAAATGTGGGAGATGGCAGTAATTTTCTTCTAGAAGACGACGGTTTAGATGAGAGTTTATAAAGGAAAAGAAAGCTTAAGGGCCGCGGTGGAGTAGCCGAGCGCGCCGTTGCTCGCCGTGGAGGTTCGAGTCCTCCCTGGGGCATGGGTGTGTGTGTTGTTCTTAGGTTAGTTTACCTAGGTTTAAGTAGCTACGGACTGATGACCACGCAGTTTGGTGCGATAGATTTACAAACATTTGAAAATTTTTTTGAAAGCTTAAGGATGTGCGATAGTTCTGGAGTTTACAGCCACCATTTTAATTTTTTAACAGGCTCGGTATAGCTCGAGTGTTCTCGCAGTTTCCCATGACAGGCAAAAAACTTTCTTTATTAATATTCTATAAATCATAATTTATTTCCAGATAGTTTTAGCATATAAAAAGTCTCTCAATGACAACCTGCCTTCCGACATATATGAAATTTTGTAAAGTATTAACTTTTACAAAGAAAAGACTAAATCAAAGAGTGTAGAACTTTGTACCCCGGCTTTGTAGCGCGCATAGAAGCCGCATGCTCTGCTTCGCCTATCACGACGGTCAGGTAATGTCAAAGCAGGCAATACGTTACATGCGTTTGGCCGCTCGAACAACATCAGAGTAGCGTACCGTAATTGTTTAACAACCCATTTTTACGTTACAAAAGTTTATTGTAGCTTGTGTATTTACTGTAAATTATACAGGGTATTACAAAAAGGTACGGCCTAACTTTCAGGAAACATTCCTCACGCACAAAGAAAGAAAACATGTTATGTGGACATGTGTCCGAAATCGCTTAATTTCCATGTTAGAGCTCATTGTATTGCTTCTCTTCAAAACACATTAATCATGGAATGGAAACACACAGCAACAGAACGTACCAGCGTGACTTCAAACACTTTGTTACAGGAAATGTTCAAAATGTCCTCCATTACCGAGGATTCATGCATCCACCCTCCGTCGCATGGAATCCCTGATGCGCTGTTGCAGCCCTGGAGATCAAATGTTCAAATGTTTGTATAGATTATGGGACTTAACTACGGGGTCATCAGTCCCTAAACTTACAAACTACTTATGAACTAGCTAATCCTAAGGACGGCACAAATATCCATGCCCGAGGGGGGATTCGAACCCCCGACCGTAGTGGCCGTGCGGACCGTGACTGGAGCGCCTCAGTCCCCTCGGCCACCGCGGCCGGCAACCCTGGAGAATGGCGTATTGTATCACAGCCGATCACAATACGAGCACGAAGAGTCTCTACATTTCGTATCGGGCTTGCGTAGACAAGAACTTTCAAAAGTCCCCATAAATGAAAGTCAAGAGGGTTGAGCTCAAGAGAGGGTGGTGGCCATGGAATTGGTCCGCCTCTACCAATCCATCAGTTACTGAATCTGTTGTTGAGAAGCGTACGAACACGTCGACTGAAATGTGCTGGAGCTCCATCGTGCATGAACCACATGTTGTATCGTACTTGTAAAGGCACATGTTCTAGCAGCACAGCTAGAGTATTCCGTATGAAATCATGATAACGTGCTCCATTGAGCGTAGGTGGAAGAACATGAACACAAGCACTGAAGTCAACATTACCTTCCTTCAATTGCGCCAACTGGCGGTGAATCGAGGAAGCACAGTACATACTAACGAAACAATTGGGTATTTTGACAATTGTCTGCACCAATTATTTCAATTTACATTTAAAGAGAAATACTAAAATGAACTCTAACATGGAAATTAAGCGTTTCCAGACACATGTCCACATAACATATTTTCTTTCTTTGTGTGTCAGGAATGTTTCCTGAAAGTTTGGCCGTACCTTTTTGTAACATCCTGCATAATTCTTGCAAATGTGTGTAGTTGGTTGTAATTTGCTACTTCACTACGACAGGATTACAGTAGCTGACATTACTAAAAACTATAAATAGTATTTTCAGTCTGTATCAAAACCCACAGTACTTGACTTAATATTTACAGTTTCACTTCAACTCAACAGATCGGTGAACTGAGTGTCATCCATCTGCACTTAGAAAACACCTGAGAAGTTATCAGATTAGTGTTCAAAAAAATGTTCAAATGTTTGTTAAGCTTAAGGGACTTAACTACGGGGTCATCAGTCCCTAAACTTACAAACTACTTATGAACTACCTACAACTAAGGACGGCACAAATATCCATGCCCGAATGCCCGAGGGGGGATTCGAACCCCCGACCGTAGTGGCCGTGCAGATCGTGACTGAAGCGCCTCAGTTCCCTCGGCCAGCGCGGCCGGCTCAGATTAGTGAAAAACGTTATAAAAGAGTATTATCTCTTCTCTGATGTGATAGAAGACACCCAAACCCCTAGTAGTCTTAGCGACACGTTCATGTAGGTTGTCCTAAGACGATTCAGGGAAAGGGGACGGAAAAAATAAGAAAGTGTTGTTCAAGGTGGAAAGTGTAAAATTTTAAATGTGTCAATCTCATATAACGTTTCTCACTTACGAGATGATATTGACTTCGTTCCACCAAGCACACCACTCCTGATTCTACAACTTCAGCAAAGTCGTATACGTCTTATTTTTTATGGATGGACATAGGACTCGTATTCGGTAGGACGGTGGTTCAAATCCACCTCCGGACATCCTAAATTAGGTTTTCCGTGATTTCCCTAATTCACTCCAGGTGAATGCGGGGATGATTCATATCTAAGGGCACGGCCGATTTCCTTCCTCATCCTTACCCAAAACTCCGACTAACTCTAATGACCACGCTGTCGACGGGACGTTAAACCCTAAGCTTCCTTCCTTCCTTCCTTCCTTTTATGGATGGAACCTTTAAGATCTGCAGCATGTAATTTGAAGGATTCTACTCGTTACACGCAATCTTAAGAGGTTCGATTGACGAATAAAACATTCTTCACTGTGAGATTACCACCCAATAGAAATATTGGTAATTAATAGCATTTGATAATTAAACAGTATGAAGTTCACTGCAAACATTGACCATGCCAATGCACTAAATGTTACACAATTTTAATCTTATTAATTAGCAATGTATGTACGCAGTTGGTTGACAACATTTACAGTTAGGCCAGAGGTAGAAATTCTCCATGTTGAGATTTGCTGTGTGCTTGTAGCTGACGGGAGGCCAGCGAACAGGCCGACGTTGGGGGCTTGTTCCAGTTTAGGATTTTCCAGGCTCGTTTCCGGTGAGGGGAGAGAAGGACAATGTCGAGTGCCAGGCGCAGTGCAGTGCACAGCGTGAAATAAAATATTCTAATACTACTTGCATTTGAAGTAATACGATGCAGTTAGGAACCTTTAAGGCCCTCATTACAAAATAGCCTGTTGACAAATAAACAATACATTAGCTGATATAGTCACATCTGGCGTAATATGTTTAATTGACAATGAAAAGTAATAAATTATCAATGAATACAAGACAGTTATAAAACTAGCATGGCAATGTTTGTTTATAAAAATAATATATTAACTATTTCTCATTTTATTTTCAATTAATCCTGTGTATTTTACCTTAAAATATTCAGTTAAATCACTTGTCTGTGATATAAGAAATTGCACGATTATAATAAATAGTACAAAGGATGTTTATACCAATATGAAAACCTAAAAAGACATTAGTTTAATGTGTAGTGTAATTATTTTGATTTTAAGTAAAGTTTTAGAAATGTATTGGCTGAGCGCTGTACGTTGGCAAGTCGGTTAGAACAGCTCACATGAGGAAGTTGACGACGTAGGGAAAAATCCGGCAGTTGGGCAGGAAGTGACGAGGCGGGAGCAAGTGGTGTAGCTGGCCGGGCGGCGTCGCTCTGCATCAGTCGGCATGTGGATCTCCAGGTGGAGACTTTAGATTTTTGTGTGGCAATTGCCAAGTGTGGTTGCTCGTAGTAGACTGCACCAAGTTGTATCGAGTGCTACTGTGTGTTGTGAATATTTAGCCGGTGGAACAAGGTGTGCATCGCACTAAATTAAAGTGACTGTGTTTTGTTAATGTAACACATGTCGTCGCATAGGCATGAACATAAACAGTGTTTGAGACAGGCGCATGGTGTGAAAACAATTTGCGACAAATATTCATTTTGCCTGGGGGCTCACGAGCTATAACTTTATTTGATAAATGTGTCGACATACAGACGTATCAGCCACAGGTTTTTAATATGGTGTAATAAACAACATAAAGTGAACTTTCACGTGTTTTCAAAAATAGTAGCTAGCACACCTTTTTTGCACATGAACTTACTTTATTATGAATTTTTTTGTTAATCATATGCAGGGAAGGAAAGCTGCGAACGTGTGATATCATCTCCTAGAAAACGAGTCAAACAGTAGCAATCACAGTTCCAGTGTTTTTGCATGTTTAGGGATTTTGTTCGCAGTTGGTGGTTGTGAGTTTTAAAAATTAATTTAAACTCTCACCCCGATCTTTCTACCTCGCATCATGCTGTATTTGCATAGTACCAAAGTGAGAAGAAAGACACATAGTTTCCATATTTCGTCTGATTGAAGATACATTTCCTCAGTGTTCTCCGAGAGAAGTGAATATCGATTTTGAGGCAGTTGCGATATCGGGCCATAGTCAATTTTCCCCCTCAAATGAGATAAATGGGCGTTATTTCCATATGAAGAAGGGTTTACATAGTAGATTACAAAATCACAGTATTACTGTGGAATACCGCATGAATGAACACTTCAGCATGTGAGCAGCATTAGAATTTTGTAAAACCGGGAAAAATAAGAAATGGATAGGTTGAGATGCCCGCTAAAGTTCCGAATAACAAAAGGCTCTGCCAGTTTGTTACACTACTTTGTGTAAACTGGCGAGAGAATGTGGATATGCCCATAACAGCGTGGAATTGCTACGAATGATGTTGAAGGGTGGCCTACCAAAATAATGTTATTGGTAACACTCACCCTAGAACCACGTACCTGGGGGAGAACGAAGTGGAGCTCACAGACTTCGTGCACATAAAGTTGGAGATGAATTTTGAATGGAAGAAGAGAAACAAGCAGTACGTAGTGCTGGACGACGGGATGGGGAGAACCATAAAATATTATACCATCAAAAACATAAAATGTACAATAATGCAAAACTCGCAGCACAGCGCAACGCAAAAAGTAGTATCATGTAAAACCGAGTCCTACATTTTAGTCAGTATCTATGAAGCAGCTATACAACAATGTTGTTCTAAGGTGTTTTGTAATTACTTACCTGACAACATTTATAATATGAATGTAATACTTGGTTTTTCTTTAAGAAATTTGAGCACACGCATGGTAACATATTTTACAATTTAAAGTAACTTACGTTGTCTTATGTATACATAGATATTCGGATTTATATCATTGTTGACCTTACACTCCTGTGAATTCCCACGTCATTATTACGTTTATCCGTAACGCATTATGTTCCACTGCGATCGCCATTTCATTCATTAATTATCAATATTGACTTCTTTGTATATATTGACTGACACGAGATTTAGAATCTAATTCGAGAATTGCCAAGATAATTGATAGCTCAATATATGTTAGGAACATGTATGATGTACTCGTTAACAAATTAATTGATATTTAACATCGCACTTTGTTGTCAACAGAAAGATCGGAAATTTCGTCTTAAAAATACATGTGCCATCTAAAATTATTGTATGCATAGTTTTCATTTTATATTGTGATTATTCTTGTGTACATGAAATGTTTTATTTGTATGTTCGGTAATTGTAAATCAGTATATTCAATTGTTATGAACAATGGATAATGTAACGTCATTATTCGTCAAGGTTATATATTTGCCTCGCCCCCTTGCGTGGGGGGAGTTCGAGTTTCAGTCGTTTGTCAAGTGCTCTGGAAGCTATGTCACTCTGTGTTTTGAAATGGAAGTACTACCGTGCTGATGCTTTGTTATTTGTATATGTTTTGAAGTTGTTATGTTGTGGTGGAGAAGAATGTTGATTCAAATTAAAGAACAAGTGAAAAATTGTACCTACGAGTATTTTATTTCTACCACGACGCCCCAGGAGAATAATGTTGCAGCGAGAAGAACCCCCATACATCCGAATGTTGAAAAGCTGAGTAACGGTAGAATAAACTGTAATTACTAACAATCCATTTAAATGTTATAGTGTGCAGGCATTTGTCATAGGGCGTTTAAAACTATAATAACTATTTAAAAGTAAATAAAACATGAATTTTTATAAACCAGAGAAATTTGTCTTTCAGATGGAGGCAGATTTCCACGGCCAGTTACCTTAATGTAAACTGAATGGACTACAGTCTACCATCACATATCGTGTCAGACCATCCTTTCCACAGAGAACTGAAAAACAACTCAACGTGGCATGTATCCTGGTTGTGGTTGGTAGTCCCCATCAGAAATATTGAGCCGTGATGCACCCATAGGCTTCTGTAATTGCTGAAGCGTTGCTGGTGCCAAATCGTGTGCAAGGATTGTTGAGATTGTTTTTGTTGTCTTCAGTCCGGAGACTGGTTTGACGCGGCTCTCCACCATACTCTATCCTGAGCAAGATTCGTCACCATAAGAACGTCAACTCACATCCATTTGAATCTGCTTACTGTATTCGTCTCTTGGTCTCCCTCTGCGATTTTTACCCCCAAACAATTCCCTCCACTATAATGACGTTGGAGAAAGGCTACAACTCTGACTTACTCCCTTCCCAACTGATGCTTCCCTTTCATGCCCTTCGATATTAATAACTGCGGTCTGGCTTTTGCACAAGTTTTAAATAACCCTCCTTTCTCTGTATTTAACCCCTGCTGACTTCAGAATTTGAAAGTGTGTGTTTCAGTCAACTTTCTCCAATTCTACAAAAGCTAGAAATGTAGTTTTCCCTTCCTTAATTTATAGTCTAAGATAAGTCGTAAGGTGAGTATTGTCTCACGTGTTCCTGCATTTCTCCTAAAATCTAAACTGATCTTCCCCGATGTCAGCTCCTACCAGACATTCCATTCTGTAAATAATTCGTGTTAAAATTTTGCAGTGATGACTTATTAAACTGATGGCACTGTAATTTTCACACCTGTCTGCTCCTGCTTTCCTTAGAATGCCGATTAGTACATTTTTCTTAAAGTATGAGGGTTTTCGGCCTGTCTCATATATATCTTACACACCAGGTGAAGTAGTTTTGTCATTTCTGGTTCACTCAGAGACTTCAAGAGAA
This sequence comes from Locusta migratoria, assembly GCA_026315105.1. Classification (NCBI taxonomy): domain Eukaryota; kingdom Metazoa; phylum Arthropoda; class Insecta; order Orthoptera; family Acrididae; genus Locusta; species Locusta migratoria. The sequence continues at coordinate 984,456,655 of CM048744.1, read as the reverse complement.
ATAAATTTTACGGAAAATCACTAAGGAAACCCTTTTTTAATACAACATTGCGTTTTGTAAAGGCAAACTACGTTATTGCGTTTTTCGTGGCCTTTGAAGGAACGACATCCTCACCACCTTTTCAAGGGGCGCTCTTTTTTTAGGGAATAGAAGCTTCCACCGTCCTAGTCCCTACAAAAACATATGGCAAGGAGAAACCCACGCTGAACTTGCTGTGGGCATTACCACATGAAGAATGAATGTCTTTCCAATATAAATAATTTAAAATTATATAAATACGAGGCACGTCCAGAAAGTAAGTTCCGTTTCCATTTATCTCCGCTGCAGTGCTGCGATTGCAGTTCCGCACATGCGCTGTAGACGATGTGTATCAAGGAGAAGAACGTGCGCCATTTTTATTTTTATTTTTTATTTTTATTTGGCCTTCTGAGTGTGAACTCAATGTGGCCATCTACAACACACAGTGGAAATGTACATATATTTAAATAAACAGACAAAACAGAAGTACGTTTTGCAAAATGAAAAGTGGAAACAAAGCGAAAACTGCATTACAATACAATTTTAAATACTGTTGGAACATTTTCACATATTCACAAGCAAAACCTTATATTACCAACACACTTGATGCTTATAGATTGTGTACAGTGATTTTAATAAACTTAATTATGATTTTATGCACAAAAGGGAAGAAGCTGACTGGGGAAGGGGATATCCCATCTTCACCAATGTCTGCAGGAAGTTCAACCGTTCTCGGTCAAATTTGGGGCACCTGAACAGGATATGGTCGACATCAGCTTCCGTGTCAGGATCACACTCACATGCCGCCGAATCGTAGACGTTGATCCGATGTAGGTGTTTTGGATAAGAAGCATGATTGAAGCGGCGTTGACTGAAAATCCCGCCGCCTGTGAAATCAGGTCGGTGATTCGGTTTCTGAATGCAAGGAAAGTGAAACCAAGTGAAATTTATCGGCAAATTTGCGATGTTTACGGACCAAATGCGATTAGTGATTCGATGGTGAGAAGATGGGTCCGACACTTCAATGGCGGGCGTAGTGATGTGCACGATGAAGAACGAAGTGGGCGTTCACCTTTGGTTACAGAAGAACTGGTTCACGCGATTGATGACAAGATTCAGGAAAACCGTAGGTTTACAATTAGTGCTCTCGCTATGCACTTCCCCCAAATTTTACGATCACTGATGCTTGAAATTGTTACCAAACAACTGAAATTTCATAAAATTTGCTCACGTTGGGTATCAAAGATTCCCACTGAGCAACACAAAACACAACGGATGGGTAGTGCACTTGAGGTTTTGACCCGTTGTGCTGAAAGCGGCGAAGAATTTCTGAGACGGATAGTCACAGGAAATGATGAAACGTGGGTTTCTTACGACACCCCCGAGAATAAGCGGCAATCAATGGAATGGCGGCACCAAAGGTAAAGGCGAAGCAAATCATGACACCTCGGAAAATGATGTGCACAGTGTTCTGGGACTGGAAAGGCATCCTACTTGTTGACTTCTTACCGCGTGGTCAAACAATCAAAGCAGATGCTTATTGCGAGACACTTCGGAAATTGCGCCGTGCAATTCACAATAAGCGCCGGGGACTGCTGTCAAAATGTGTTGTTTTGCTTCACGACAACGCACGACCACACACTGCAAATGTGACCAAAAAACCCCTACAGGGATTTGGCTGGGACGTGTTTGACCAGCCTCCGTACAGCCCTGACCTCGCTCCTAGCGACTTTCATCTGTCCTTACATCTCAAGTCTTTCCTTGGCGGTCATCACTTCACCAATGACGACGAGCTGAAAGAAACTGTTTCCAACTGGTTGAAGACACAGTCGGCAGATTTCTATGAAGGAGGTATACAAAACCTGGTGCCACGCTATGACAAATGCCCGCAAAATTTCGGCAGTTATGTGGAAAAGTAGTTTAAGAGTTGTAGAATTTTGTGCAATAAAAATTTCTTCTGTATCTGTGTACAGTTTTATTTTATTACCAAACGGTACATTCTGGACGCGCCTCGCATTATCTGTGTATTAATTATGATGTACAATTATAACATTTTGATAGTGATGTATTAAAAAATTTAGTTTTTGAGGTTTTTCTTTAGAAAATAGCTTTAAATAAATGTGAAATAGAATGAAACTTCACTCTGCAGCGGAGTGTGCGCTGATATGAAACTTCCTGGCAGATTAAAATTGTGTGCCGGAACCGGGACTCGAACCTGGGACCTTTGCCTTTCGCGGGCAAGCGCACTACCGACTGTGCTATCCCGACACGACTCACGATGCCGCCTCACAACTTTACTTCCGCCAGTACCTCGTCTGCTACTTTCCAAACTTCACAGAAGCTCTCCTGCAAACACGCAAGACTAGCACTCCTGGAAGAAAGGATATGGTGGAGACATGGCTTAGCCACAGCCTTAGGGATGTTTCCAGAATGAAACTTCACTCTGCAGCGGAGTTGTGAGGCGGCATCGTGAGTCGTGTCGGGATAGCACAGTCGGTAGTGCGCTTGCCTGCGAAAGGCAAAGGTCCCAGGTTCGAGTCCCGGTTCCGGCACACAATTTTAATCTGCCAGGAAGTTTCAAATGTGAAATAGTCAGTCCTCTTGAAAATCACTGCAGCTGACTGCGTAATCCCTTCAGATGATGCGTTACCACACTTCAAAGCTGAAAAGACATAATTAAGCTCATCCTCATCCACACTAATGAGAGTTCACTAGTTTTCAAAAATACAGTAATGAGTTCGATATGTTCAAATGTTTGTAAATCTATGGGACCAAACTGCGTGGTCATCAGTCCGTAGCTTACAAACTACTTAAACCTAGGTAAACTAACCTAAGGACAACACACACACCCATGCCCCAGGGAGGACTCGAACCTCCACGGCGAGCAACCGCGCGCTCCACAGCGAGACGCCTTAGACCGCTCGGCTACTCCACGCCGGCGCAGTAATGAGTGACTCTTCTACAAGGAAGAGGGCACGAATGACCCTGGGGTAAGCTTTCCTATTCATCATTTGTTGAAAGATGTTTTTGTACTGTAAAAACTCCTCCAGGCCACTTCCGGCGATGATGTCTCCAATCGCTGACAAAAGGGACATTAACAAGTGAAAACATCCTAGTCGAATGAAGGGTGACTTCAATGGACTGTCATCAGGTGCTGCTGCTACTATTTCAAGAGTCTTGGACAACAAAGGCTGACCAAAGTCACCATTGTTGTGCTTTGTTCATAGCTGGTGCCTTTTGTGGCAGCTTAAAAAAGCTGTCGTAAATTGAGCCAAGGTGAATAATGGAAGAGGAACTAGAGGGGAAGTTTGGAACTCTCTCGCAGCATACAACATTTCCATGCAGCCACTCCAATCAGGTTGACATTCTTCCAACCAGGTACCACTCAACCTAAACAAATTACGAGTTCCGCCATGTTTGTAGCAATTATTCTGGAATGTCCAGATGTACTTGGGGCTCCATTCCAAAGAAAGCGGGTGCAGACAGGTGTGAAAACTACAGAACCATCAGTTTGATAAGTCATGGTTGCAAAATACTAACACGAATTATTTACAGAAGAGTGGAAAAGCTGGTAGAAGCCGACCTCGGGGAAGATCAGTTTGGGTTCAGGAGAAATGTAGGAACACGGGAGGCAATACTCACTTTACGGCTTATCCTAGAAGATAGATTAAGAAAAGGCAAACCTACATTTCTAGCTTTTGTAGATTTGGAGAAGGCTTTTGACAATGTTGATTGGAATAAACTCTTTCAAGTTCTGAAGCAAGCAGGAGTAAAATATAGGGAGCGTAACGTTATTTACAACTTGTACAAAAACCAGACAGCGGTTGTCAGAGTTTAAGGGTATGAAAGGGATGCAGTGGTTGGAAAGGCAGTAAGACAGAGTTGTAGCCTTTCCCCAATGTTGTTCCATTTGTACATTGAGCAAGCTATAAAGGAAAGCAAGGAGAAATTTGGAGAAGGAATTAAAGTTCAGGGGGAAGAATTAAAAACATTGCGTTTTGCCGACGACAAAGTAATTCTGTCAGATACAGCAAAGGACCTGGAAGAGCAATTGAACGGAATGGACATTGTGCTGAAAGGTGCATATAAGATGAACATTAACAAGAGCAAAACTAGGGTAATGGAGTGCAGTGTAAGAAAATCAGGTGATGCTGAAGGAATTAGATTAGGTAACGAAACAATAAAGGAGGTAGATGAGTTTTGTTACTTGGGCAGTAAAATAACAAATGATGGTCGCAGTACAGAGGATATAAAATGCAGAATGGCAATGGGTAGAAAAGTGTTCTTGAAAAAGAGAAATTTGTTAACATCGAATATTGATTTAAGCCTAAGGAAGTCCTTTCTGAAGGCATTTGTATGGAGTGTTGCCTTGTATGGGAGTGAAACATGGACGATAAATTGGGGAGATATTCCGTAAGCACGCAATTTCATAAGAAGCCGCTTGTGGGGTACAGTTTCAAAAGCCTTCCTGAAATCCAGAAATATGGCTACAGCCACGACAATTCACAAATGTTATACCAATGGTTTCTAGATCTGCTTTCTTCCTGTGTCTGACCTGCCGCCTTTGAGACTGAAACCCATTATGTGTATTCCCGAGGCCTTCTAACCTAAAAACCCGCCCAGTCCACGCCACACAGTCCCCGCTACCCGTGTAGCCGCTTCCTGAGTATAGTGGACTCCTGACCTATTTAGCCGAACCCGAAAACCCACCACCCTTTGACGTAAGTCGAGGAATCTGCAGCCCACACGGTCGCAGAACTGTCTGTGCCTCTGATTCAGACCCTCCACTCGGCTCTGAACCAAAGGTCCGCAGTCAGTCCTGTCGACAATGCAGCAGATGGTGAGCTCCGCTTTCATCTTGCAAGCAAGACTGGCAGTCTTTACCACTTCTGATAGCCGCTCAAAACCAGAGAGAATCTCTTCCGATCCGAAACGACACACATCATTGGGCCCGACATGAGCCACCACCTGCAGCTGGCTGCGCCCACCCACCGCAGTCTCAAGCGTTGCCAGCGAAGCCAACGCCGCCTGAAGCTGCTAGCGAAGAGTCACCAACTCTGCCTCCATCCGTTCGCAGCAGTCACAGTTGCTAGCCATTCCAAAAACCTATGCAACTTCCAAGTAAGTACGTCTGAGGACACAGAAGTTTGTTAAACAGTGAGCTTAAAAAAAAAAAAAAAAATAAATAAATAAATAAATAAAAAAAGAAGCTAACACTAAACTGCTTATTAACGGCGAATCTGAAAAAATATATACGCGAGCTAATAAATCTAAATAACAACTGAACTGACAACTAAACGCGATTCTTAGTAACCTGTGCAGATGGATCGTAACACAGGTGGCGGAACGGAACGGTCGGGGGTTCGAATCCCCCCCTCGGGCATGGATATTTGTGCTGTCTTTAGTATAAGGTAGTTCGTGAGCAGTTTGTAAGTTTAGGCACTGATGACCCCGTAGTTAAGCCCATAAGTTGTACAAACATTTGAACATTTGAAGAGCTGGCGGAGCGCTTGCAAAAAACTGTAAATCTATGGCAATTAACTGCTCTAGGTATTAGTCCCTAGGCTTACAGCTACTTTAACTAACATAAACTAACCTAAAGACAAACACACACACCCATGCCCGAGGGAGGACTCGAAGCTCCGACGGCGGAAACTGCGCGCTCCGCAGCAAGGCGCCTCAGAGCGTTTGGCCACTCCACCAAGCAGGAGTGCTCGTCATCGAAAGGCAAATAAATGTGCTCGGTTGAAATACCGGCATAAATGAAGTTTCAGGTTTCCGTTTATCTATACTCCTGGCCATTAAAATTGCTTCACCACGAAGATGACGTGTTACAGACGCGAAATTTAACTGATAGAAAGAAGATACTGTGATATGCAGGTAATTAGCTTTTCAGAGCATTCACACAAGGTTGGCACCGATAGTGACACAGTGTGCAGACATGAGGAAAGTTTACAACCGATTTCTCATACACAAACAGCAGTTGACCGGCGTTGCCTGGTGAAACATTGTTGTGATGCCTCGTGTAAGGAGGAAAAATGCGTACCATCACATTTCCTTTTTTGATAAAGGTCGGATCGTAGCGTATCGCGATCGCGGTTGATGGTATCGCGACCTTGCTGCTCGCGTTGGTCGCGATCCATTGACGTCAATTTGCAGCAGGATTTTGGAACATATACTTTGTTCGAATATTATGAACTACCTCGAAGAGAACGACCTATTAACCAATAGTCAACACGGATTCAGAAAGTATCGCACTTGCGAAACACAGCTTGCCCTTTATTCACATGAAGTGTTAAGTGCCATCGACAAGGGATCTCAAATCGATTCCATATTTCTGGATTTCCGGAAGGCTTTTGACACTGTACCCCACAAGCGGCTTCTAATGAAATTGTGTGCTTATGGAATATCTTCCCAATTGTGCGATTGGATTCACGATTTCCTATCAGAAAGAACACAGTTCGTTGTAATTGACGGTACGTCAGTGATATCTGGCGTTTCACAGGGAAGCGTTATAGGTCCCCTACTCTTCCTCGTGTTTATAAACGATTTAGGAGACAATCTGAATAGCTCCCTTAGACTGTTCGCGGATGATGCTGTCGTTCATCGGTTAGTGAAGTCAACAGAGGATCAAAAGCAACTGCAAAGCGATTTAGACAAAATTTCTACATGGTGCGAAAATTGGCAATTGACACTAAATAAAATGTGAAGTAATACACATGACCACTAAAAGAAATCCGCTGAATTTCAATTACGCGATAAATCAGTCAAACCTTAAGGTCGTAGATTCTACCAAATACCTAGGAGTTACAATTACGAACAACTTTGACTAGAGAGAACACATGGAAAACATTGTGGGGAAGGGGAACCAAAGGTTACGTTTCATCGGCAGAACGCTTCGAAGATGCACCAGCTCCACCAAAGAGACTGCCTACGTCACACTTGTGCGTCCTCTCCTGGAGTACTGTTGCCCATTGTGGGACCCTCACCAGGTGGGAATGACGGAAGACATTGAGAAGGTTCAGAGAAGGGCAGCTCGGTTTGTTTTATCACGTTCCGGGGGGGAAAGCGTCACGGAAATGTTGCAAGAATTAGGGTGGAAATCATTAAAAGAAAGACGTTATTCATTGCGGCGTGATCTGTTTGCGAAGTTTCGATCACCGACTTTTACTTATGAATGTGAAAATATTTTGCTAGCACCCACCTACTTAGGGAGACATGACCATCCCAATAAAATAAGAGAAATCAGATCGAAAACGGAACGATTTATGTGTTCTTTCTTCCCGCGCGCTATTAGAGAATGGAACGGTAGAGAAAAGTTATGAAAATGGTTAACGAACCCTCTGCTAGGCACTTGAATGTGATTTGCAGAGTATCTATGTAGATGTAGATGTAGATCCAATGACTGTTAGCAGAATGTGAAATCGGTGGTTCAGGAGGGCAATACGGAACGCCGTGCTGGATACCAATGGACTCCTATCGCTAGCAGTCGAGATGACAGGCATCTTATCCGCACGGCTGTAACGGATCGTGCAGCCACGTATCGATCCCTTAGTCAACAGATGGGGACGTTTGCAAGACAACAACCATCTGCACGAACAGTTCGACGACGTTTGCAGCAGCATGGAGACAATGGCTGCGGTTACCCTTGACGCTGCATCACAGACAGGAGCGCCTGCGATGGTATACGCAACGACGAACCTGAGTGCACGAATGGCAAAACGTCATGATTTCGGATGTATCCAGGTTCTGTGTACAGCATCATGATGGTCGTATCCGTGTTTGGCGACATCGCGGTGAACGCACATTGGAAGCGTGTATTCGTCATCGCCATACTGGCGTGATGGTATGGGGTGCCATTGGTTACACGTCTCGGTCACCTCTTGTTCGCACCGACGGCCGTTACATTTCAGATGTGTTACGACCCGTGGCTCTACCCTTCATTCGATCCCTGCGAAACCTTACATTTCAGCAGGATAATGCACGACCGCATGTTGCGGGTCCTGTACGGGCCTTTCTGCACACGGAAAATGTTCGACTGGTACCATGGCCAGCACATTCTCGAGATATCTCACCAACTGAAACGTCTGGTCAATGGTGGCCGTGCAACTGACTCATCATAATACGCCAGTCACTACCCTTGATGAATTGTGGTACCGTGTTGAAGCTGCATGGGAATGTGTGCCTGTCCACGCCATTCAAGCTCTGACTCAATGCACAGGCTTATCAATGCCGTAATAACGGCCAGAGGTGGTTTTTCTGGGTACTGATTTCTCAGGATCTATGCACCCAAATTGCGTGTAAATGTAATCACATATCAGTTCTAGTATAATTTATTTGTCCAATGAATACTAGTTTATCATCTGCATATCTTCTTGGTGTAGCAATTTTAATGTCCAGTAGTGTACATTAATAATAATTAATTGCCGCATGTATGAAACCGCACCAATTTGGCTATTCTTTTATTTGTTCTGTTCGTAATTATCAGGACAAGGTTTGTATGAAAGAAATTTTTTTTGACAATCTACCGGAAAATATTAGAATTTGAGAAAAACTGAAAGTATGCTTCCAGCTCGGATCATTTTGCACATTCTCCAACGATCAGCTTATTCATTCGCTACTCGCCTAGTGACCAAATTCATTGTAACGGAGCGAACAAACAGGCCAGGGAGGTTAGAATAATGGGAGATGGCGTTATCTACGCTGAGAACAGACATTTCTTGAAGCCAGGTAGAAACTGGAAAATCTACCGGAAAAAATCAGTATTTTAGCAAAACTGAAGGTACGTTTCCAGACGGGTGGAACCGCCTCTTAAAAAGGACCCTTCACCATTATAGTGGAAAATTCTTCCTAAAATTAGCGACCAACTTATACAAAAAAAGGTAATCAGCCAGACAGATTTAACATGAAACGTTGTTTCTTTAGAAGTCCCTCCATATTCTAACCTCCATGATGTTATCGGTGCTGATAATGTCTTTCGAGCGTTGCAAAGTAAGAATTGATGTTAGTTCGTGGTATTTTTTAGTGTTGCAAACAAATTTAGTACATTATATATTGTCGCGTTGTAATGGGAGCACGCTTGACTTCGAAGGCAACAGAACACAGCACTTATATTGAAAGCACGTTTATTACGAACTCAACATACACGCAGCACTGACTGCCTCTCAGGCAGAGTGCTCTGCTATTTATACCCAGACAGAATTTACCAGAAATTAGAACAACAGTTAACATAAGAAACACGTAGAATTTACAAGTGAACATAAGAAAGATGTAGAACCTTCTGGAATTGTTAATTACAAAGAAATAAATTTTTGCCCTGCGCCACTCCGGCAGTTGGTGTTCGTGGTCTCTCGCGGCATTGCTCCCTCTCCTGGAGAAACAGCGACCTGCTGTTATGATCCCTGTGGAGCCAGCTGCAATGTCCTGGATCTTGACAGTGTCATGGGTCCTCTGTATGACAGTTCAGGGAATTCTTCCCTTCTCTGCGATTATCGACGACAGACGTTCCTATCATGGATTCATCAGGAACATTACCGTCCTTGAACAAGACGCCATTGTCGTCTACCTGCTCTTCAGGATCGTAGTAGGGCTTCATGCGCAGGATGTGAACAATGTCTCTTCGTTTTTGACGTTTCGACGACGGCTCATAATCCTCAACTTCGTATGTGACGTCTGACAGGCGGCGTATGACACGATACGGACCAAAGTATCGCCTCAATAACTTTTCTGACAGTCCAACCTTCCGTACAGGGGTAAAAATCCATACCAGATCTCCTGGGCTGTACACAACAGGTCGGTGCTTGTCGTTATACCGCTGACGGTCCTTCTCCTGGGCGTCCAATGTCCGCAAGCGAGCCAGCTGTCTTGCTTCTTCGACCCTGGTGATGAGCTGTTTAACATAGTCATCCTGCGTGTCGTCCGGTTGGAACGGGAACAGCGTATCCATTGTCGTCTCAGCTTCACGGCCATGGAGCAGGAAAAACGGAGTGAAGCCTGTGGTGTCTTGTCTTGCGGTCAATTGACTGAAGCAAATGTCACGACTGGCAGAATTGTATCCCAATCCTTCTGCTTAGCATGTCGGCTAACGTCTTGTTGAAACATTCCGTAAGACCATTTGTCTGAGGATGGTATGCAGTTGTCATTCAGTGGACAATGTTGCACCGTGACATTACCTCTGATACTAGTTTTGACTGGAATACTTTTCCACGATCAGATATCATGACACGTGGTGCTCCATGCTTAAAATAATGTCTTCTACAAGGAATTTTGCGATCTCTGGAGCTTCTGCAGTCGACACAGGTTTGGTGACAGCGTAGCGTATGAGGTAGTCAGTGCAGACTATTATCCAACGGTTACCGCTTGTCGATTTCGGGAACCTCCCTAAAAGATCGATCCCAACTCGGTGGACTGGAGCTGCTGCCGGCGGAATCGGTACGAGATGTCCTGGAGGTAATTGCGGCACATACTTCCATCGCTGGTACTCTTTACAGTGACTCACATAGTGCTTGACAGATCGGTAGAGACCTTTCCAGTAATACCTGCGTCTGATTCTGTCTAGGGTCTTCACGAATCCCAGATGACCGGATATTGGAGCATCGTGGAAATATTTGAGAATAGCTGGCTGGAGGTGAGCTGGAACAACAAGTAGCCATTTGGGACCCAGTGGATCGTAGTTGCTCTTATACAATGTTCCGTTTATAAGTTGGAACTCTCCATTGGTCGGTTCTCCTTTCTCCAAGGCCTCTATCGTTTCTAATAGTGCTGGATCTTCCCTCTGTTCAGCTGTAACGCCATCTGTAATTCAGTGAGAGTTGAAATTTCATTAATGCTGTTGTGTTCCTCTAATGGATTCCTCGAAAGGCAGTCGGCATCCTTGTGTTTGCGCCCGTTCTTGAATACCACTGTCACATCGTACTCTTGGAGTCTTAGTGCCCATCTTGCTAGTCGACCTGATGGATCCTTCTAGCTAGTCAGCCAACACAAAGAATGGTTTGCCGAATAAATACGGCCGGAACTTGTTGATAGCCCAGATAACTGCGAGACATTCTTTTTCAGTTGTAGAGTAGTTTATCTCGGACTTTGAGAGTACTCTTGACGCATAGACTATCACATTTTCGGCACCTTCCTGAACTTGTACAAGCACTGCACCAATCCCATAGCCACTGGCGTCCGTGTGAAGTTCCGTTTCTGCATTCTCGTCGTACAAGGCTAGCACTGGTGCGGAAGTTAGAGCCTCCTTAAGTGCCCGGAAAGCTCTTTCTTTCGTCTCATCCTAGTAAAACTTGGCGTCTCCCTGCAGAAGTTCTTGTAATGGACGTGCCTTGTTACAAAATACTTTTCTGAAACGTCGGTAGTATGAGCACAGCCCGAGAAAACTTCTCACATCACGAATGTGTTGAGGAGTTGGAAATTATGTGACTGCCCTTACTTTATCTGGAACAGGACGGACACCATCTCCTTTGACTAGGTGCCCCAAGATTTTTATCTCTTTGGCGACGAAGAGGCACTTCTTTGCATTGAGGCGGAGACCTGCAGTCTCGCAACATCTTCTCCACTTCCTCCCGAATTATCCGTCTTTCAGCTGGCGACAGTCTATACGAACACTGACTAAATGGCGGATGATCCCCAGTATTGATCCGATGCTTTATCGTGGGCCGTTTCGTCTAATTTTTCCCCTGCTGAGGTGTGAATGCGCCCGAAAATTGGCGTAGTATACCTAACACCCGCTGGCGTTGTTCCTTCGTCAGTCCAGGCCCTATTGGCAGTTCCACGTTTGTTTCCTCCAGCGTGTTGTCTGTACTAACAGCAGGGCATGGGTCTTCATTGATGACGTTGAGCTCACCGTCCTGGATTGGTTCAGCTGTCCCGATGCACATTCCCTTGGGGATAAGTTGTGACTGCTCGTGACAATTTGTGATCCAAATCTCTCCTTGACCACCGGTAATGCTGATGATAGCAGCTGCTATGTAAATTTCTTTTGTGAGCCTGATGTACTTTTTACTATCAACAAGAACTTCACAGTTTAACCAGTCATCTGTGTTTGTGACTGCAACTCTTCTCATTGTCAACGGCGGTATCGTCACATTGTCAACGACGAATAACTTCCCATGTAATTCTGTATTACGTGTATCCGGCGAAACAACTTCTTCAATTTGGAGCTCAGATCTTCCACAGTCAATGATAGCTTGGGATACCTGAAGGAAGTCCCATCCGAGGATGACATTGTGATACATTCTGTTAACACGACAAATTCAAACGGCTGGGTCCTGTTGTTGATGGTTATTCTTGCGACACAAGTTCCTGCTGGATGGACGTACTTTCCATTCGCGACCTTCAGCACAGTTGCCCCCGTATCACAGAACGTTGTCTTCTTTAGTATGTACAGTACAGAAAAAGATGCTCCTGAATCAACGAGTGCCCGGTCAGGTTGGCCGTCGATTATGACGTCGATGACATTTCCCGACATCTTAGCGACTGTCGTCCATGGAGGATTTTCATCTGCGGCGGCCTCACCTCCGTAGATGGTCGCCTCGCTTAGTTTTCCTGGGCGCGGCGGCTAGGGGAGCGGCTGGTACCTCTGTACGGCGACGGTGAACGGCTGCGGCGCGTCGGGGAGCGACCTCGTCTAGGGTACGGCGATGGGCTTCTTCCCATAGGTCGACTGAACTCATCAGCTGGTGATTGCCTGGGATAGAACTGCTCCGACGGCTGACGTCTTGCGGCAAAATAATCGTCGAATACTCGCCTCCTCTCTCTGCAGTAGCGTACGACATGTCCAGGACGTCCACAGTGGAAACACAGTGGTGTGTTGTCTTCTGTCCTCCAGACGTCTGTTCTTCTGCGGGGCTTCATAGTTACCGGGGGAGCTGGCTGTAGTCACGTCGGTCGGTTCATGGGCTGCCGTTTGGCGGCTGCAGCTTAAGTCATATCAGGGCGACGCCATTCTTCACGTCGGGTGCGACTGACGGGGCAGACAGGAGCTAATGTTTGAAATACCTCGTCCTCAGCGGCGTCGGCTACCTCGTGACTTACAGGGCTCACATCCATGGCCATAATCTGATGCTCGCTCGGTCTAATAGTCCCGGCTGCCATGCACTGTTGTAATTCTTCTCTCACGATCTGTCGTATGAGAGAAGCGAAGTCATGCTGGTCTTGCACAACGGCCATAGGAACTACATTTGGGAGTCTGTCATACTTCTTGCGTCCAACCCTCCTTTGTTGCATCTCTTCAATACGCTGGCACCACCTGTCGTAGCGACGTCTTTTATCAGAAGAGCTTGGTACATATCTTCTGCAATTCCCTTCATCAGGTGCGTGATTTTGTCCGCTTCAGTCATGTTCGGATTGACTACGTTACACAGGGTCAAAACACTCTGTATGTACTATTGTGTCGGCTCACCATGTCGTTGAGCCCGGTTCTTCAGTTGTTCTTCCGCCGAGCGGATTTGTCGCTGGCGGTCTCCAAACGTCTTCTTAAGTTCCTCCTGGAACGTCTCCCAGTCATTCAACTCGTCTTCGTTGTTTTTGAACCATTGCTGGGCTGTTCCATCCAGGTAGAAATAAACGCTGGCCAAGCACATCGTATGATCCCACCTGTTGTACTTGGCGACTCGGTCGAACCCTTTTAGCCATTTGTTGGGGTCCTGTCCAGCAATTCCAGAGAACACCGACGGGTGTCTGATGTGCAGCTGGCTTATTGCTGGTTTCGTCTCCATCGTTCTTCTGATAATACGGACTTTTGGAAGGATGTACTCGGTATATCCCTTGTATTCCGGTTCCAGTCCGTGTAAGCGACGGCTTTTATGTTGCCTAATTGGAGCCACGGTGATGCAGCTGTTGCACAGTGTACCCGGCGCCTCCACCAAACAATGCTGCGTTGTAATGGGAGCAGGCTTGACTTCGAAGGCAACTAAACATCTACATCTACATCGATGCTCTGCAAATCACATTTAAGTGCCTGGCAGAGGGTTCATTAACCACCTTCATAACTTTTCTCTACCGTTCCATTCTCTAATAGCGCGCGGGAAGAAAGAACACCTAAATCGTTCCGTTTTCGAACTGATTTCTCTTATTTTATTGGGATGGTCATGTCTCCCTAAGTAGGTGGGTGCTAGCAAAATATTTTCACATTCAGAACTAAAAGTCGGTGATTGAAACTTCGCAAACAGATCACGCCGCAATGAATAACGTCTTTCTTTTAATGATACAAACACAGCACTTATACTGAAAGCACGTTTATTACGAACTCAACATACACGCAGCACTGACTTCCTCTCAGGCAGAGTTCTCTGCTATTTATACACAGACAGAATTTACCAGAAATTAGAAGAACAGTTAACTTAAGAAACTCGTAGAATTTACAGGTTAACATAAGAAAGATGTAGAAACTTCTGGAATTGTTAATTACAAAGAAATAATTTTTTACCGGTGGGCTGGATTGAACCGGCGACCTTCTGCACAGCAGTCCGTGACGCTATCCCCTGCGCCACGCCAGCAGTCGGTGTTCGTGATCTCTCGTGGCAATATGAGTGCATGTTTTCGCGGCGATATCCATTAATGAAATCTTTTCGGGTTACAAGCCGAGTCATGTGGTTTACTGCCCACTCTTTGGTAAAATTTCTATCTGTCACTTACGCAAAAGAATGTTCATAAAACATTATGTTTAAGGTAACCGTCGATCTGATTTCACTAACGAACTCGACACTATGTGGTGATTCGATTTTAATGTTCTTACTGCAAAAGCTAATAAAATTTAACTTCGTTTTGTAAATTAATATCTTCAACTAATCTTTCAAAGTCTAAATCGGTAAATAGTCTGTTACTTTCAGGAAGCGTTGTAATAACTATAAATTTACTGTAAGCACTGTTTTTATGAATGAACTGGTATCCAAACTGAGGTCGCTTCAGGGAATTTTACACTCGCGGACTAGCGCGAATAGCAAATTTGTCAATTCTAGACAAAAGTAAATATTTCCTTTACAAAATATTACTTTTATGACCTTTCTTGAATAAGCCTTTAAACTTTTAAACAGGTAAGTACTTTTGGTCACTAACATCCTCTGCACTTTTATCACAATTGGAAATTATTGATTTCGTGGATATTTTAAAAAGTCACAGATACTGTTTCTTCGAAAAGCACAAGGTAAATCTCAACTACTTGAAGTAATAATGCGTAACTTTTGTAAGTATTCTTCAGTTATACTTTCAGTAATTATAGACAGTCACATGACAGAAATTATCGTTTTAAAGAGCTTGAACAGAACAAATATCACGATCTCTACAGAACTGCTTCGGTACAAAGAATACTTTAACACTGCTTGACAATGATCGTGGAGGTTACATTAGATGAGAAACCTTCTTTTGAAAACCATTCTGATACAAAAAATATCACAGTACAGCATTTCAAATTTCAACATCGTTTTGTACAAATAAATTTTTTATGATTATTTAATTTCATAATTTTTTAATGTGCTGACGGACCGCTGTATCTGCCATGCGTGATGGAAACATGTTCGGAACCAACAGTACTGTATAGACCAGAGAAACATAATTACCCACAATGGAAAACTAATGCCATTATGTGGCTAGTATGACAATACAAAAGTTTCGTCATAAATAAATTAGGAGGTGTCAGTATTACGGAGTTTATGACACACACGGAAACAGAGTATGTCAAAATGTGTAATTATGAAGAGCATAAGAAGGAATTTCAAAATGCACTTCATATAATTTTTAACAGGGCAGACATAGGGTAGTGGTTCGTGAAATACTAGATACATGGAAGCCTAGAAAACATAAACCATTCGTCACTAATCTGCAAAACAACTGAGCCCTATTTTAGGGTGAGTTGGGCGCAAGGCATCGAACCACGACTGGTACAGAACACTCCTACTGCCAAGCCCAATCCTTCGACATCTGAAAGGACACCTGACTTGAGATAAACAATCCAAAAAGGAGGGAAAAGAAAAAATGCAAACCAAGAGGATAAATAGGAAGAGTATATCAGTAGGGATTTTTTTTTTTTTTTTTTTTTTTTTTTTTTTTTTGTATGTGTGTAAAGTGTGATTTTAAATGTGTTTATTTCAGTCAACAGTTGCTATAAAATTGTTTAATAACATGTTTCGATCTCTTGGATCATCTTCAGATCTAAAAAAACAAAAGTAAAATAGCAATGTACAATTTGATAAATTTACTATGGGTTAATTGACAATAGTTAATTTATATATAAATGGATAGATTTTTCTTTACCTTATAGTTGCGTCCGCAACTCGTCTGGCTGAGTACTAATTGGTACTGAGTTTTACAGTTCGATGTAGGTATTTTTAATTTGGTTGCAGGTGGTGGTGGGGAGGGTAAAAGTAGGTGGGGGGTTGGGGGGGGGGGGGTTGAGGGATTGTAATGGATAGTTAGAGCCCTAATATATCGTACAATTGTTTGCTAGATAAATATTTCTAAAAGTGGGGTTCTTGAATATATCCAGACATAAAAATTATAAAACTGTATGTGATATAAGTATAAAAATATGGTACGGTAATTAAAAAATGCATACGATATTTAAAACATTGAATTACATATGTCATACTTTAAAATTTTTTAAACGTCAGTTTGTTAAAATATCATTAAAATGTTAAAATATAAAAATATATAAAAATTTATATAAAAAAAGACTTATATAAAACAGTATGGTATGGGCGTTAGTTGCCTCTGTCGCTACTTGGTGGCGTAGTGCGGCGCGCAGTTTTTCTCGTACGTTCGGAAGCCAGGCTGCACGCGACCTGCTGCTAGGGCGGTGTCCGGGCCGACGCGCTGCCGCCGCCATATTATACACACACACTTTGGAACAGATCTAAAAGCTAATTTCTTTGGATAAATTAAATATTATGCGAACTAGGTAATTGATCGTTTTTCTTGATATAAAAAAATAATATAAACAAGAACATTATTCATTCATTTGCCATTTTATAAGAAATAATAAATAAATAGTGTAGTAAAGTCTGTACAAGTAATACGTAGTGTTACTATTCTTAGGATATAGAAATCCTAAGCTCTCATTAAAAAAAAAAGCGTACTGCCATTGTTTTTTATTCTGAGCCCCTTTTTAAGCGGGAAAGGCAGTTTGCTCATTACAAGTCTAATTACTTCTTTTGGAGGCAGGGGATCGTCTAAATACCGAGTCTTGTCTATATATGATTCAAAATATTTTCTAAGCGTGCCCTTTTTAAACGAAAATGATTTAGGGTTGTGGATCATATCTATTGTTTTCTCTTGCATACTTTCACTCCAGAATTTTTCCAGGAACGCTCTTTCAAACTGTGCAAATGTTTTAAACTTCTCGCCCGCTTTCGAGGCCCAATCGGTTGCATCTCCGTGAATGTACGCGGCGGTGAAGACAATTTTTTCTCTATCAGTCCAATTAGACGGTAAAGCAGACTTTATCCCCTTAATGAAACTCACGGGATGTGGCTGCTTTTTCCCTGGGGAAAAAGTTTGAAAAGGCTTATTGCGAATCAGGTTATCAGCTGCGGATCGCGCATGTCCATGTGACACTATTCGCTTATCCTGATCTTGTTCACCTTCCTCCGAGCTGTCTGATAAGTCAAATTTGGAAGTATCTGTACATCTCGATCTAGCCACTAATTCCTGACGCTTGACATTAGCTAATTCTTGTCGTATTGCGTCGATTTCATTTCTCACGCTTGATGTATTTTCTGTCTTCTCACCGACTCTCTGTTCGCTAATTTGCTTTATTACTTTTGGCAATTCTACCTCTAAAGTTTCCGAGATCTGATGGTCCTTGTCCGAGATCCATTTGTTAAATGTGTCAACTACTGCCTGTTCCTGTTCTCTGAATTTCTCTTGAATAACATTTTCCCTCTCCAGGTTAACTTTCTGTATCCGATCAGCCAAATGGGATACTGTCGATTCTAATCCTGTCTGAGCTGATTGCAAAGTTTGTAAATTCGCTTCTACAGTTGCTAATGTTTGCGGTACGCTACAGTAAATTTGTTGAATTTGATCTACAGCTGACTGCACATGTTGGTTTTGTTCGTTTTGTAGCTTTTCTAGACTGTTCTGTATGCGTTCGTCTATGGTGCGTTCCCAATGTCTGTTTCGTTCCTCAAGCTGTAATTTTATTGCTTCCTGCTGTGATTGTAACTGTGTAAATCTATTATTAAAATCTGTATATTGTCTCTGAAGGTCAGCTTTAATTTCCTCTTGGTGTTGTAAGAATTTTTGTTCGATGGTGTTTCGTAAATCTTTTTGTTGCTGCTCAAGTTTTCTCTGCAGTGTGTTTTCTAAACTGTCTTGCAAAGAGACCTGTTGTTCAGAGAACAATTTAAACTGAGTGCTCATTTGAGATTCAAACTGTGCCTGAAGAGCTTTAAATTGATTCTGCTGATGTTCCATCAAATTCAAAATTTTTGAAAGTGGGTCCAGATCCGAAAGATTAGTAGCCATTGTGATAGTGGTTGCTGCAGATAGACTATCTTGAACTATAGTGGTTACTGGCGTTGCTGGTTCATCGGAACGTACAGCTTCAGCCACCTCTACATTTCCTGATTCAGAAGACATTTCAGTTTCGTTTGTTTTCCTCACGATTCATGACTCTTCTTGGTTACGCGTAATCATATTCCTAACCACGTCACACGGTATGGCACAATTCACTTCATAAATACTACACCAAAGTCTACAACACTGTCCAAAATTACGAAAAGATGAAAAAAATGACTGTGCGACTGAATGTGTTTTCGTCTCTGTGCCTTACAGTTTCCAATTATTGTAAAAGCACTGGGAAAATTATTTGCTCTAACTGAAAATCAAAAACAGTAATTAAATTTCGTAAATCTGGCCAGATTTGCTTACTATGCACGTGAGACTATAACACAGTCTGTCGACAATCCTATAATTTTCAATACTTCTTGTCCAGTCAGCATTCAGTACATGCAGCGTCATAGGTTGGCAGTACAGGATGTTATCAGTCCAATTTTAGTATATGTACCGCCGAAGCGAGTACTGATGATCTTCTAATAGCCACAGAAACTTGGGAGGAACATTTTGACTTAATCAATAGAGTTTTAGAAAAATTTGCATCGCATGGTGTCACTGTCAATCTACAAAAGTCAAAATTTGGCCGAACATCAGTCAAGTTCTTAGGCTACATCATATCGTACGAAGGGGTACGACCTGACCCGGAGAAATTAGAGGCTATTAAGAACATCCCGATACCCACGAACAAAAAACAGTTAAAATCGTTTCTTGGAGGGATTTCATTCTTTCGCCGGTTCCTAGCCAAACCTGCACTCAATAGTGAGTCACTGTTAAATTTACTTAGAAAGAATCGACCATGGATCTGGACATTGCAATGTACAGAAGACTTTAACAATATTAAACAAGCTTTACTCGACTCACCAATTTTTGCACATCCCGATATGAAAGAAAACTTCTGCCTGACAACAGACGCCTCTAATTATGGTTTGGGAGCATGTTTGTTTCAAAATATAAACAATGAAATCAGGATAATAGGTTTTGCCAGCAGAGTTCTTACCTCCTGTGAGCGTTCATATTCTACAACAGAACTTGAAGCATTAGCAATAGTATGGTCTTTAAAGAAATTTCACTCCTACGTTTTCGGTAAACATGTGAAGATTTACTGTGATCATCAGACACTCAGTTTCCTGTTAACATGCAAGCTAGTACACGAACGCCTCGCAAGATGGGTCTTGTCCATTCAGGAATACAGTTTTGAGATAATCTATATTAAAGGGCAAGACAATGTAGTAGCTGATATGCTTTCACATCTACCACAGGGATTACCGAATTACACCAAAGTAATAGACCAACACTTGGACTTCAAAATTATGATAATGAAAGACGAAGGAAATAGGAAGAAATTTCTTACACTCTGCAAGAATATAGTTAGGCTTCAGGAACAAGACCAGCGATGGACTGAAATTAGACAGAAGCTTTTAACAGATAACAATCAAAATCTCTCACAACATTTTCGGCTCAACAATCAAATATTATATTACAGACCACATCTAGATTCTGAGGAATGGAAGCTGTGTATACCAGAAGATAGCTTGGAAACTTTAATATTGCACACTCACAAAGTATGGGGTCACTTTGGTACCAGCAAATGTACGGCGAAATTACAACAATATTTTTATTTTCCAAACCTCCGGAAATATGTTGCTAAAGTTCTTCATACATGCAGCTTATGCCAAAGGACTAAGCACCTGAACCAAACCAATCTTTCAGAACTTCATCCCATCATTCCAGATAAACCTCTGAGAATAGTCAGCCTTGACGTCAGTGGCCCATATCCGAAATCTCGTGCAGGAGTCTAATACCTCGTGGGAATAATAGACATTTTTACAAAATATTTAAAGTTATATGCCATCAAGTCTACTTCAGCTAAAGCTATTGTAAAGAAGCTAGTACAGGATTACCTACCAGCAATAGGAAAACCCACAGCTATACTAACCGATAATGCCTCATACTTCACTGGAAATGTGTGGAAATAATTTATCCAACAAAATAATATACAACACATACTGATCAGCAGATTTCATCCCAGTGCTAATCCTATAGAAAGAAGCTTCAGAGACTTTAACCGTTTTGTGAGAACTTATGTAGCCCATAAACAAACTAAGTGGTTCGATTTAATTGGTCCATACCAACAGATAGTTAACAACTTGCCACATACCACCACCAACTTCACACCCACTGAGCTGTTATTAAATAAGCACGAAGACAATGAATGGGTTAAAGCGATTCCGAAGAATCCACCTACTGTTATGTCTCATCAGCAAAAACTGGACCGAGCACATGAAAACCTACAACATAAAGCCAGGTTAAGGAAAATGAAGTTCGATTCCCACCTCAAGAAAATCCAGAGGTTCCAGCTTGGAGAAAAAGTTCTTTTGAGGAATCATCCCAAATCATCACTACTTAAGAATCTTAACAGTAAATGGCAACACCTATATATAGGGCCATTTGTGATCACTAACATACCTCACCCAGGGTGTTATTTTCTAAGTTATCCTATATCTCTGAGACCAAGAGGATTATACACTCACTCAGATTTAAGAAAATATGATGTGAAGAGTAATAAATAATTGTGAAGGGGAAAAGTAGCAGGAAAAAAGAAGAAGAGAAATTCAGAATTTACTTACAGGATTTTGGAAGCAGAAAAGCCATGAAGAGGAGAATTTTAATCACAATAATGGAATGAGAAAAGAAGATGAGAAAGATGTGAATGTAGATGCATCAAGATTCCTAAAAGAGAGAAAAGAGGTAGGCATTAGGAGCAGGAAAATTCCAGTGCCTTACAGTTTCTGAAAAGCACATTAGCAGTGTGAAGAATTTAGTGTAGGGAGATTTGTGTTTTCCCTTATAGTTAGTAAATGTGTTAAGCTAATGTTTCTTATTTTGTATGATCTGTAATGTCTTATGTCATATATGTGTTTCATGTAATTTCTTTTCTTTTCAGCATGTATTATGTGTCATGTCATGTCTATGCTTAGGTTAAGGTTTTTATTTTTCTCTCTTGTCATTTCTATGTTTCAATAGTAATTGATGCTCAACATCAGCTTAAGGTAGATTTGCTTACAACATTTTTTTTTTTTTTTTTTTTTTTTCCTTGGGTAGGGGTGAACACATCTGTCACTTCTTAAACAACCCTATAATTTTCAATAACATTGCTAATTATGTGTGTACTTTTCTATAATTATTTTTAACTGCATAATTGTTATTCAGTGTTAACCATGTATCATTCTTGTGATTTTCAACTGCAAAAATGCATTGTCATTCAAGTAGATAAAAGTTTAGTGCAAATAATTAGATATAGTGCCAACATGAATCATGGACTGTCTTCAATAGCGAGTGATTCTGGATTCAAAACTTCATTGGAAGATTGAATCAATGTTTTCTGACTTACTATAAAATGTGTACCAGGCATCATAAACGATTATTAGTGTGTGGTGTCTCTTATTCAAAAGTCTTTTAATAAAACAAAATCCTTCACTGTGCATGATCTTACAGATACGTGCAAGTGTTATGTAACATGGTGTGTGTGTACAAGATGCTGAACACTCAGTTCAGTGACACATCTTGTGAAGATCATAGCTAGATTTTGACTTACCTTGTTCCATCCTGTGAACTGGGGACGGTCATCAAAATGCATCAGTGTACCAGCGATTTGATCCAAACTATGGTTTAAACCTGTACACCATGGACAGAAACCATATTGCCTTGGTGTTTCAGTGTTTCCAGCAAAGTTGAATATATGTGTCAGTTCTGTGACGGTATTAATAAACATCACAGAGTTTGCTTCTCAAGTGAATATTTTCAAATCTGTGACTACTGGAACCTGGTGAAGCAAGTTTATGCATCGACAGAACTCTACTCATCAATGTTAGTCTATTTAAGAAATGTCACACATGTCAATCAGTGTCTACACTCAGATTCAGTCTGATGTGGGACTGTTCGTAGATTTGAATGACAAGTACTGCAACACAAGTATTGATTTCTGGTAAGACGCACAGATAAATAATTATTAAGGGACTTTGATAAAATTTTCATAGGTTTTGGTATTAACATTTGCCACTCCATTTTTTTAATGCATCGGAACACTTAAAAGACCAGTGTTTGCTGCTTTCATATGTGGGGGACAAAGACATATTTTACATTATATGAGACTGATTCCATGTTTTCAATCTGTTTCATGCACCACATCTGCAAAAAATAAACCGAGCTTATACCGTTTGCGGGAATAGATGGCAGGCAAGGGTGGAAACCAAGAACCTGTCAGCCATCTACCAGCATTAGCATTGCGACAAGCCACACCTGTTGTCAGTCATCGCTGCTGGCCAGCCAGTGAGAGCTGGAATACCTCCTGTCCCATGTGTTACCAATGTGTGTGCTGTATAAAGTGCAGTGCTAAGTCAATTTCAGTGCGTCGAAATTATGCATCGTCAGAATATGAGCTGTAAAAAAATCTTAAATCTCTGTTTTTGTATAAGTTCAAAGTTTGTACTACATTACACCAAAATAAACATAACGGGCTATATTTTGAGCACCTACACAGAGAAGAGAAGATTAAGCTCTCTCGTGTGGTTATTTTTCCTGGTTTTTTTTTTTTTTTTTTTTTTTTTTTTTTTTTTTTTTTTTTTTTTTTTTTTTTTCCCACGAGCCATGCCCGAATGGGGGAGCAAGGGTCTTATCCAGGAGATTGGTATCTTCTCTTTTCACATATATGTAACATCAAAACCGATACAAAATTTTTATACACTCGATGTTAATTAGATGATATTGCTATTCTCACCTTCTAGTTTTAATATATGTGTACATGTAAATCAAATGTCAGATGATTAATTTTTTTAAAAACAGAAATTGGTGACTTATAATATGCAGGAACTTGTGAATACCCTTAGTCACTCATTAACGTTATTTTTAATGAGCACACTGATTTGCTTTGTCAAAAAAAAAAACTTTAAACAGAGCTTTTAAATAATATTATGAAATCAGACAAACTCTGAATATTTATTGATCGAGGCTAAAGACTTACTTTTTTTTATAACATTTGTGAATGTATCAACATTTTTTTGAATAGAATGACTGACACTTCTTACATAATGTACTGTGCATACATTGAGTGTGTGGACTAATAATGTGTGTGACTGTGGAAAATTGTACTTCTTAGAGTATGTAAGGCTCCAGAACTCCAATTTTGGGGGGCCATATAATACACACACACTTTGGAACAGATCTAAAAGCTAATTTCTTTGGATAAAATAAATATTATGCGAAGTAGGTAATTGAACGTTTTTCTTGATATAAAAAAATATAAACAAGAACATTATTCATTCATTTGCCATTTTATAAGAAATAATAAATAAATAGTGTAGTAAAGACTGTACAAGTAATACGTAGTGTTACTATTCTTAGGATATAGAAATCCTATGCTCTCATTAAAAAAAGCGTTCTGCCATTGTTTTTTATTCTGTGCTTTTGTTTTTTAGTGATCGTGTCTTGCTGATGTGTGTTTGTTGTATCAAGAATCTAAGGTGAGAATATATTTGAGACGTTATCTTAAAACTGGTGTTTCAAAAACTTATTAAAAAAGGCCCTTTTCATTATTGACATATTAGTATGTGTGTCGCCAGAGAAAGTAATTGTGGCCTAATGCAATATTTCCGAGGTATTATTCCCGGAACTGTTTTACGTGTTCTGTGAGATTTATAAGACAATTGAAATTATTTTATGTGGAAAGAATATTTCATAAAAGACATTTAGTAAACTTTCTCGGACGTTCCAAGTGAATATTTTACAATTGACAATATTTGGACCGATGAAAAATCGAACAAACAGCTACAATCGATTTCGTCTTTTCTTATGAAAGAATTTGGTTCAAGATATACAGAAAAATCGTCGGCTGTGCCACGAAGTGTAGTATAATCAGCAAGTAAGAACTGTAATATTATTTTTGATAAACACTGTGGTTCTTTTCTTCTCTATACGAACCTGCATCTGTTATTCCAAAGATTCCATTAGGCACAATAAACGCGGTCAATAATGTCAATTCAAATAATTATTTACAGCAGAAATGGGACTTAGACAGATATTTTTCAAGAGTTTGTTATTTTCAATGCATAATTTAAATTCAGAGATCATTTATTACTGACTTTCTAAAAAGAAAAAGAGGCACAATAATATGTAATAATTAAATTTTTTTATCAATTATTAAAGCCAGCCACCGGAAAATGGAGTGGGGCCGCCGTTCCAAGGCGCGAAGGTTGCAACAGGCCTTCACAGTTTTTAAAAAATGCGCTGTTATTAAAATCATTTTGTTGGTTGAGTGTATTTCCAGGTTCTTGAAGCCGGTGTGTGAAAATTTCTATTTCTTCTAGTGTCGTTAGGAGGCGTCCTTTTGGTTCCCTATGTAGCACTTGTAAATGGGTATTAATTGTTCCAACCGTGTGCTTTTGTGTCACTAAATGCTCTCCAAATGCTGTTTTATTATTATGAAGAGAGCAATGCTCTTTAAAACGTGTTTCGAACGTTCTGCCTGTCTGACCTACGTAGAGTTTTGTACAAACTCCACATTTGAGTTTATAGACGCCTGCTGCCGTGAATTTTGAGGATTTTTTGTTCACACAGTGTCTCAGTCTAAATCGAGTGACATCGTTGGTCTTAAATCCGGTTCGTACGTTGGTGTTTCGAAATTGCCTAGCAATGATGTCTGAAACCTTTCCTTTGTAGCTCATTGGCATGTAGATGATTTTCTTTTCTTCTACGTTACTTGTCAGCGTACAGTCATTATTTTTTCGTTGTTGTTGTTTGTTAATTTTTTGCAGCAACTTATTTATTGTTGAAGCTGGGTAACCGTTGCTTACTGCAACTTGCTTTATGATGGCAATTTCTTTCATCTTCTCATGTTCGCTTAATGGCAGTTTCAATAATCTGTTAGCCATTGAACGAAAATATGCCATCTTTACTCTTTTCGGATGCCAAGATTTGGAATTGATGATAAGGTCTGCACAAGTAGGTTTCCTATATACACCAAAACGATGTCTACCCGCTTATCTTGTAACTGTAATGTCGAGGTTGTTGATGGATCCATTATTTTCGTGCTCGACTGTGAACTTGATTTTTGGATGAATATCACCCATTTTTGCGCAATGTCATTAACATCATTTTGGTCTCCTTTAACTAATAAAATGGCATCATCTTCATAACGGTAGTAATAGAGAATTTTGTTGGCTGTCCGCGCAACAATAGATATAATCAAGCGCAATCTTATAAGACACCAAAAAATGGCTACAGGAGAAATAGTTGACTTTATAGAACTCCTAGAACAAACGCTCTCCTATAACTTTTTCACATTCAACGGCAAGATATATCACCAACCTGAAGGACTTGCAATGGGAAACTCCCTAGCAGGCATTATGGCCGAGATCTTCCTCAATCATTTAGAGAACGAATTTTTCACCACTAACCCTACAATAGCCAACAAAATTCTCTATTATTACCGTTATGTAGATGATGCCATTTTATTAGTTAAAGGAGACCAAAATGATGTTAATGACATTGCGCAAAAAATGGGTGATATTCATCCAAAAATCAAGTTCACAGTCGAGCACGAAAATAATGGATCCATCAACAACCTCGACATTACAGTTACAAGATAAGCGGGTAGACATCGTTTTGGTGTATATAGGAAACCTACTTGTGCAGACCTTATCATCAATTCCAAATCTTGGCATCCGAAAAGAGTAAAGATGGCATATTTTCGTTCAATGGCTAACAGATTATTGAAACTGCCTTTAAGCGAACATGAGAAGATGAAAGAAATTGCCATCATAAAGCAAGTTGCAGTAAGCAACGGTTACCCAGCTTCAACAATAAATAAGTTGCTGCAAAAAATTAACAAACAACAACAACGAAAAAATAATGACTGTACGCTGACAAGTAACGTAGAAGAAAAGAAAATCATCTACATGCCAGTGAGCTACAAAGGAAAGGTTTCAGACATCATTGCTAGGCAATTTCAAAACACCAACGTACGAATCGGATTTAAGACCAACTATGTCACTCGATTTAGACTGAGACACTGTGTGAACAAAAAATCCTCAAAATTCACGGCAGCAGGCGTCTATAAACTCAAATGTGGAGTTTGTACAAAACTCTACGTAGGTCAGACAGGCAGAACGTTCGAAACACGTTTTAAAGAGCATTGCTCTCTTCATAATAATAAAACAGCATCTGGAGAGCATTTAGTGACAGAAAAGCACACGGTTGGAACAATTAATACACATTTACAAGTGCTACATAGGGAACCAAAAGGACGCCTCCTAACGACACTGGAAGAAATAGAAATTTTCACACACCGGCTTCAAGAACCTGGAAATACACTCAACCAACAAAATGATTTTAATAACAGCGCATTTTTTAGAAACTTTGAAGGCCTGTTGCAACCTTCGGCCCCACTTCAGTTTCCGGTGGCTGGCGGCGGCAGCGCGTCGGCCCGGACACCGCCCTAGCAGCAGGGCGGCCTGCAGCCTGGCTTCCGAACGTACGAGAAAAACTGCGCGCCGCACAACGTCACCAAGTAGCGACAGAGGCAACTAACGCCCATACCATACTGTTTTATATAAGTCTTTTCTTATATAAATTTTTATATATTTTTATATTTTAACATTTTAATGATATTTTAACAAACTGACGTTTAAAAATTTTTAAAGTATGACATATGTAATTCAATGTTTTAAATATCGTATGCATTTTTTAATTACCGTACCATATTTTTATACTTATATCACATACAGTTTTATAATTTTTATGTCTGGATATATTCAAGAACCCCACTTTTAGAAATATTTATCTAGCAAACAATTGTACGATATATTAGGGCTGAACCTATCCATTACAATCCCTCCACCCCCCAACCCCCCACCTACTCTTTTCCCTCCCCACCACCACCTTCAACCAAATTAAAAATACCTACATCGAACTGTAAAACTCAGTACCAATTAGTACTCAGCCAGACGAGTTGCGGACGCAACTATAAGGTAAAGAAAAATCTATCCATTTATATATAAATTAACTATTGTCAATTAACCCGTAGTAAATTTATCAAATTGTACATTGCTATTTTACTTTTGTTTTTTAGATCTGAAGATGATCCAAGAGATCGAAACATGTTATTAAACAATTTTATAGCAACTGTTGACTGAAATAAACACATTTAAAATAATATAGTGCTGTTGCGGACATTCTCAAATCGACCATGTCGACTATAATAAAGTGTGATTGTATGCGTGTAAAGTGTGAATGAACACAGCATTAACTTACTTATTGTTGCTATTACTGTAACAGATCTATTATATAAATAATTGAATAATTGTAAAACCTGTAAATACTGACCAATGTAATAAAGGTTGTAAAAAAATGACCACGACGTCGACGGGAAACCTAATCTTTTTCTTTCTTTTCTGTGCTATTTTGTGCCAAAGAGGAAGTTACGCATCTGGAGTCGCTTCCTGTTCCTCCTCCAAGACCGGAACTTGATAATCCGTTGTGGTTTGATTCGCGAACTCGGCAGTCAGTGAGGAGCTAGGATTCAACGGCGAAAGACGTATACGCAGAACGCAACATCTCCAACAATATAATATCTTTCATATTGTGCAAAACGCAACGAGACACCACGAAGACGTGACAGTGATATAAGTAACGTAAGTACTCTTCACATTCCAATTTTTTTTCCCTATGCGACTGATTTTCGCATTACTTTTGCCACTTAGTTGAGTGTTCAATCCGCATGTATAGTTTCAATCGGAGTAAATTCCTTGTTTGTTACCATTGGAGAAGAGCAAAGGTCACACTCATCGCCAAACCAAAGAGTAGAACTGATCTAAGGAGCTACCGTCCTATAACATATACAATGATTTCTAGCACATTACCAGAAAAGGTATTATGAGTTCATTTGTTAAGACAATCAAAGGGACAATAACCTATCCTACTGAAATCAACACCTGTTCCAAAACATTACTCATTTAAAGTTGAACTCGCGTTCTTCCTCAGGGTCATGTATGGAAGGAAATGAGTTGCGTAAGTGTACTCCTCTGAAAAATACATTGATTGCGATGTTGACACCTTGTAAGAGAAATACTTTTTTTATGTATATCGAATCAGATTTATGTCTGTAGAAAATCTTCGTTACAAGAACGGCGCAACTTTGTACCTCGTGCTACGGGATGGCACTCAATCAGTAATGCCTCCATTAATATCTGAATGATTTTATGTCATTTATGATGGGCAGTGAGATACACGAAATTATAAGGTTCCAACATGTTGCAATTAGGGATTGTAGGCAACATCAAATTGATGCCAAACTATAATAAGTCATATCACCAAGACGTTAAAAAGACTGCGTAATTTTCACTTGATGCTTAATCGAGTGATTAGTCAATCGGTAACAGTTACATGAAGTGAAGACGTGATGTGAAATGTTAATTTAGTAATAGGTAATCTTCACAGATTACAGGAAACTATAGTGACAAGTGACAGGCATTTGTCCTTAGTTCAGGACATGTCTGATGGCAGATGTAGGTTTGAATTTGTGTCAGACTCGCACGGTTTAGTGAAATCCAAACATCAGCCTTTGTACTGGCATACATCGGATATTACGGCATATTTCCTTGGTACTAGGAGAAACATAAAGAAGATAAAAACTTCAGTACATTGTATTTATGTTGCTCAATTGTTGTTTAGTAGTTCGTTCTGAACCGCCTTGCGGCTTTTCAGACTACTTAATATTGAAGAAGCGAGTATGCACTGTTATACACAGGTGGCTTTCCAAATATATTTGAATTTTAGGATAGTTTTTTTGTACCAGATAGCATGCATAACGCAAAACACTAATGAAATCTGAATTATAGCACATTACTTAGAAACATAATGAAAATATCGGAGATGCGTTTGAATAAATTACTTTACATGATTCTGAGTATACTAATAGAAAGACTAGGATATATGAGATAAAATTGAATTGTACATCTAAGTAATGTGTTGTATGGATAAAATGGTGAATGTGTTGAAGGATGCGATATGAAAGGGAGGCGGGTTGAAAAGAGATGGTACACGGGAGAAAGGACTGTCGAACTTGGCGATGAAATATTTATATAAAAAAAACGATCATCCAAATGGGTGTTTTTGTAGCAATCAGTCGTTATTTGTAAGAAACTGCTTTATTTTGCAGAACTAGATTTTGGCAAAACAAAGTTAGGTTACAACTTGTGTAATGGAATTGTAAGCAACAATGAACAGTATGCAACAATGTAAAGTTTTAAATTAATTGTTTGTTTGTTGATGACAAATTTTTTTAAATGCTGTAAAATAGGTAATACATTGCCAAAGTATATAAAGTAAATCTGTTAACTGTATACAGAAGTTTCTATTTATAGTTATGGTATTCATACAGAGATATGTCAATGGCTTCTAAATAGATGAACATGACTAGGAAATAGCTATAAAAACATATGGCCGTGGCTGACAACTGTCCTCAATGCTTTGTGAACAACCTATACAGAAATATCGCCAATAAATACGAAAACAAAGTTAAAGATACCAAGCATAATAAATAATGTGAGGTTGCTGCTTAGGGGTGAGAAGGGAAGATTTCTCGATCTACAATAGGAGCTTGAGATCTTTTGCCACCAAAGACCCGTGGGACGTAACCTACTTAATGACCAAGTTTATGAAAAATACAACCTTCTGGGAATTATTTGAGAATTGTTTGTATAACAATAAACAAGAATTCGACCCAGGAGGGACGCAATAGAGCTTCTTTCCTTACCAATATGTAGCAGCCATTGACATATCTCTGTAGCAATACCATAACTATAAATAGAAACTTCTATATGTAGTTAACAGATTTACTTTATATACTTTGGCAATGTATTAATGTAGGAATACCATAACTATAAATAGAAACTTCTGTATATAGTTAACAGATTTACTTTATATACTTTGGCAATGTATTAATGTAGGAATACCATAACTATAAATAGAAACTTCTGTATATAGTTAACAGATTTACTTTATATACTTTGACAATGTATTAATGTAGGAATACCATAACTATAAATAGAAACTTCTGTATATAGTTAACAGATTTACTTTATATACTTTGGCAATGTATTAATATAGGAATACTATAACTATAAATAGAAACTTCTGTATATAGTTAACAGATTTACTTTATATACTTTGGGAATGTATTAATGTAGGAATACCATCACTATAAATAGAAACTTCTGTATATAGTTAACAGATTTACTTTATATACTTTGGTAAAATATTTTTTTACAGCATTAAAAAACAAAAACAAAAAACAAAAAAAAACAATCACCAACAAACAAACCGTTAATTTAAATCTTTTCATTGTTGCATACTGTTCGTTGTAGCATACAATTGCATTTCACAAGTTGTAACCAACTTTACTGGCAATAATATTACATCTAACTGTGTAAAACAGACCACCTATGAGGATGATATAATGCACATGCATAACATATTAACATAAAATATATATGGTATGCAAAGTACATCTTTTTGACTCTGTTCTAATTTGTCAATGTTATACTCCATGTATGTATACAGACGATGACTTCTTGTTAATTTAGCATTTATAATGGCAAGTCACTGCGCTGCAAAATGAAGCAGTTTCTTGCAAATAACGACTGAATGCTACAAAAACAACCATTTGGATATCATAAATACAGACGTGGGCGAAAAAAACCCTTCATTACGGAAGGAAATCTGATGAAAAAACGATCGTGCCCGAGGGGACTGAGGCGCTACAATCACGGTCTGTATGGCCACTACGGTCAGGGGTTCGAATCCCCCCTCGGGCATGGATATTTGTGCCGTCCTTAGTCTTAGTTAGTTCATAAGTAGTTTGTAAGTTTAGGGACTGATGACCCTGTAGTTAAGTCCCATAGACTATACAATCATTTGAACATTTTGAAAAAACGATCATTTTGTAGAAGTTGCCGTTTTTTTTTTGTTTTTTCTTTTTTCTTTCTGTGCCTGCTATGATAAACTGAAGAGGAATTCCATCTCATTCAAACACGTTATTTGTGTTTTTATCACCAAAAACATGTCTTGGGTGTTACTTTGTAATCTTCCGTCGGGTTTTGCCCTTAATTTCTGAAACTGTTTTACATGTAACAGTTTTTTGTATTACATAGGCATTTGTCTACATTTTTTACATTTTAGAATTAGGTTAAAAGACGTAGGCCTACATTTACCTACATACCTAGACGAGATACTTGGACGGGTATACATGTTGCTTTAGCTAAGCAATAAAACATTTTACATGTTGTCACCTGCAAAAACAAATTTTTTTAATTTCCAAAACGAATAAATGTATTGTTATGTGATAGTTTAGTTCTATTTTTAATTTTTTGATAAAACTGGTCGCGGCGGATTAGCCGTGCGCACTGGGGCACCGTACTGCAGTGCGCGCGGCCATTTGCCGTCGGAGGTTCGAGTCCCCCCTTCGGTCATGGGCGTTTGTGTTGTCCTTAGGTTACTTTACCTTAGTTAAGTAGTTTGTAAGCTACGGACTAATAATCCCGTAGTTGAGTCCTTCAGATTTAAAAACATTTGAACATTTTTTGAATAAGCTGTTAGTGGTTATGAGAAATAGCATGTTAGTTTATATATTCGCTGGAGTATGTTTCTCTTTCATTAAGTGTTCAGCAAGAAGGACATAATGACTTACAGTAACGAAATCACACACAGGCTCGCCAAGGAACCAACAACAAAATGTAGATTAGACTAGGGAGTTATTCCACCAGCACTGACACAGCCAATCAGGAATATCTCAATTTACTTACAACAACTACCAATCTGTGTACGTGGTCAAACATGCAGAAAAAGAAACTTTAAAACCCGATATACCCAAGATCTCTTTAGTAGCTCTTATTCAACATTTGCTGATCACTAAGTAAAACAGAATCATACCCCAACAAACATAGAAACAGAACTAAAAATTCTCAAAATCAGTAATACTTTATTCAAAAAAATAACAACAGAAGAAAACTATCGCGTACAGGAAACAATAACCCAAGGTAAGGAAGTACTAAATGATTACATAACGTAAACAAGAGAGAACAACACCCCGGTAAAGACCTAAGAAGGTGCTAAAAAGACGCGTGTATTTCATCGTCATATACTGGCGAAATAACAACAAATTTTAAACTTGCTGGAAGATTAAAATAGTATGTCGGAACCGGGACTCGAACCTGGGATCTTTGCCTTTCGCGGGCAAGCGCACTATCGACTGTGCTATCCCGACACGATTCACGATGCCGCCTCACAACTTTACTTCTGCCAGTACCTCGCCTCCTACTTTCCAAACTTCGCAGAAGCTCTCCTGCGAACCATGCAAGACTAGCACTCCTGGAAGAAAGGATATGGTGGAGACATGGCTTAGCTACAGCCTAAGGGATGTTTCCAGAATGAAACACAATTTTAATCTGCCAGGAAGTTTCATATCTGCGCACACTCCGCTGCAGAGTGAAAGTTTCATTCTGGAAACATCCCTTAGGCAGTGGCTAAGCCATGTCTCCACCATATCCTTTCTTCCAGGAGTGCTAGCCTTGCATGGTTCGCAGGAGAGTTTCTGGGAAGTTTGGAAAGTAGGAGGCGAGGTACTGGCGGAAGTAAAGTTGTGAGGCGGCATCGTGAGTTGCGTCGGGATAGCACAGTCGGTAGTGCACTTGCCGGCGAAAGGCAAAGGTCCCAGGTTCGAGTCCCGGTTCCAGCACATAATTTTAATCTGCCAGGAAGTTTCATATCAGCGAACTGTCCGCTGCAGAGTGAAAGTTTCATTCTGGAATAACAAATTTATTCGTTTTGAAAATGAAATCGTTTTTTTTATAGGTGACAATGTGTAAAACATGTATTTTCTTAAGGGGAGTTGGAATGTCGCAAAATTATATATATATCCTACTTGCTAGGCACTTGCACTAACCTCTACACCACTGGGGACACAGCGATCGCCATAGCTGCACGAACTACTCTACCACTCCTCCCGTCAGATACAAATTAGATCCTGAAGTTAATTCCCGTAAGATTAAGAGCCTAGCAGTGCCTCCGCACTGGAGAAGGATCAACACTCGTCATCGACTTTACACGTGAAGCCTGTTCTTTCGCTCATGTCCGAAAGAACAGACATAAGTATCCAGCTTGGCGGTGTGATATGAAATATTTATTAAAAAAAAAAATCACTAATCGATTTCGTTCACGTGATGGAACATCGTCAGTTCAGACTTCGAGTCATGAGGAATCATGTACTCCTCATAAAACATTTAACTGTCATATCCATCAATCATCTAAATAAAAAGAACTTTCTAGTGCATTTTACAAGTTTAAAACACACCCATTTTATTCATATACTAGCTTATATGCCCGTGCTTCGCAACGGTTGTTTGTCGGCCGGTGTGTACGATGGCTTTTAGCGTTCCGGACCTCAGTCAGTACAAATAGAATCCTTGTTGGATCGCTCAGTCAATAAACTCTGTTGTCCTAGCCAAGATGTCAAATGTAAGTAAAAGTCATTGTCCGAAACCATGTATCTTCATGAAGTTTTTGATACAAAAAGTGAAACGTGGCAAAATAAGCAAACAAATGTCGTTAAGTGTTAAATACACAAAGCGAAATCAGTAAACTCGATGTCCATAACAATGCTTAATTCTGTCACAGACGTTCGCTTCCTTGCTGTACTACCCCATACTTATTTCACAGCAGCGGCGTCTATTAGTTCTTTCGTGCACCACAGCGCCTCTATCGCTTGTTTGCTGTACTACGCAATCCATACTTCAAGCATAACCTACATCTAAAACAATTTCCCTGGTGCCACTTAAATGAAACGAAGTTGCTCCATGGAAATCCGTGAAGTAGTTTAGGAGATTAGGTATTTTTAATAGATGAACAGACAGTTACTGAAAACCTTAAGATTACGATGTATCTTTTTTCCGTGATCTGATTTTGATGAAATCATGCCTATATGTCGCCCCAATCTTAGCTCAAATTTCCTGGGAAAACCGCATGAAAATGTGTCAGTAGTTTTTCTAATACGTTTGCGAAACGTGTTAGAAATAGGCATATCTCCATGAACATGATGTAGCTAACATCATACATCAGTTACATTCGCCATTTAAAACATTTATTTCATGATCATTCATATCTCTGGACAATGGACTGAGGCATGGAAAGGTGAAATACAATAATTAATAAGTTTAATAAAGGATTTAAATTATGTTTAATGTTTGTTGCAAGTCGCCAAGTACTGTCATTCTCATATAGAGTATTCATAAAATCTCGTCGCATTATGTATCAGTTTTTTACTATTCCTATTGTTCATGAAGTTATATCTCCTGAACCATGTGGCGTACGTGGTTCGTACTCCAACAGCAGTTGTTACCTTACGTACGAAATATGTTTACCAAATTTGGTTGAAATTGGTCCAGTAGTTTAGGAGAAAATTTGCTTCATTGTTGTTTAACGCAGCAGTTTTACGCGCATATCATTGTTTATGACGTCATACCTCCTTACGTATATGTTGTAGATGATTCTTACCCCGACAGCGATTGTTGCCTCATATTAAGAAACATGTGTACCAAGTTTGGTTGAAATCGGTCCAGTAGCTTAGGGGGACATTTGGAACATACATACACACATACGGCCTATTTTATAAGATGTGAGATTTTATGAGTCTGACTGTTAAATGTTTTATGCGGAGTATACGATTCCTCAATACTCGAGATCTGCACTGATGATGTTGCATTATGTGAGCGAAGTGATTTTTAAATGGAATATTTCTTATCACACCACCAAGGTGGAAATTTGTTACCTTTATTGTAATATTTTGGTGGTCCGGCACATTATCCATTATGGAGTCAACTTGCATTTATGTAGGTCGCCCGTCATTGGCTTAGAAGAGACATCACATATACCGCTGACGGGAAGTGTGGTAGAGTTCTTCCTGAGGCTGTGCTGATCGCTGTGTCTACAGTAGTATAGAGGTCAGCGCAACTGCCTAGCAAGGAGACCCTGCTTCGAATCCCGGCTGAATATACATTTCAACCTTCCCCATTCGCAAGGTAATGTGGTAAATTCCGTGAATATGACTTGATAATAATTGCAGGTTCAAAAGTGGTTTCTATTCTTGTGAAGTTCTCCGGTCTTAAGTATCTCCGTTTTCTACATCCACTGGCTTATCTCTCATTTGATCCCACTGCAACCATCTCCATCCGGTTCTTTTTCATCCACAATATTTCACTATCAAAGTGAATCTCTATCTCTTCCTCTTCCACTTACACTGTCCATCATCTCTTCCATCGCCACTCTCTGCTATTCTCAATACTGTACATAAGCCAAATTAATATGTTTTTGGCTTATGTACAGTGTTTGATATGACATTCTAACCTCCCAGCCGTGGTTCTATGAGCAGATGGTTATTTTCGAAAACCTTATGTACTGTAAACAGTAAACAGTATTCAAATACTATGAATTTTCTCGAACAGAACGATCTATTGATCCAAGGTCAACACGGATTTAGAAAATATCATGCGAAACACAACTAGCTCTTTATTCACACGAAGTGATGGGTGCTGTCGACAAGGGTTCCCAAATCGATTCCGTATTTCTCGATTTTCAGAAGGCTTTTGACACCGTACCTCACAAACGGCTTTTAACCAAATTGCGTGGTTGTAGTACATCGCTCCAAATTTGCGGTTGGTTAGGGGATTTCCTGTCAGAGAGGACACAGTTCGTAGTAATCGATGATAAGACATCGACTAAAACATAGGTGATATCGGGCGTTCCACAGGGTAGAGTTATTGGTCATCTGCTGTTCCTTATTTACATAAACGATTTAAGGGAAAATCTAAATAGCTCTCTTAGGTTGTTTGCAGATGACGCCGTCATTTATAGTCTAGTAAAATAATCTGAAAATCAAACCCAACTGCAGAACGATCTGAATAAAAATTGGCAACTGACCCTAAATAATGAGAAGTGTGAATTCATCCACATGAGTACGAAAAGAAATCCGTTAAACTTTGTTTACAAGATAAATGATCAAAAGTGAAGGCCGTAAAATCCACAAAATGCCTAGGAATTACTATTACTTCAGGCTTAAATTGGAAAGAACACGTAGATAATGTCGTGGGAAAGGCGAACCAGAGACTGCGTTTTATTGGCAGAACCCTTAAAACATGCAACAGAACTAAAAAAGAAACTGCATACACTACACTTGTCCGTCCATTTTTGGAGTATTGCTGCCCAGTGTGGGATCCTTATCAGGTGGGCTTGACAGAGGACATCGAAAGAGTCCAAAGAAGGGCAGCTCGTTTCGTATTGTCACGATAAAGGGGAGACAGCGTTACGGAAATGATACAGGATCTGGGATGGGAATCATTACAACAACGGCGTTTATCGCTGCGGCGTGGGCTACTTACGAAACTCCAATCACCAACATTCTCCTCAGGATGTGCAAATATATTGTTGACTCCCACTTACAAAGGTATGAATGATCATCAGAATAAAATACGAGAAATCAGAGCTTGAAGGAGGAGATTCAGGTGTTTTTTTCATACCGTGCGCTATTCGAGAATGGAATGGAAGATAAATAGTATAATGGTGCTTCGATGAACCCTCTGCCAGGCACATAAATGTGATTTGCAGAGTATCCCGTGTAGATGTAGATGGACATTCGGTACTGTACCATCCACGATGCACTGAACTGTGTATATCTTTCTTTGAACAAAAAAAAAAAAAAAAAAAAAAGAAAAAAACAAAAAAAAAAAAAAAAAACAAAAAAAAAAAAAATGCAAATCAATTCACGATATGCGAAAATGATAACAAGTTTGCCGAAACTGGTCACAATAAATAGCTTACAAATACTCGATCTAAGCTGTCTTCCTTGTGAAGCCCTGATTTCATCAGTTACCATGAAAACTCTGATGCGTCTGCTTCGTGGCTAGCCAGTGAGCAGATTATTTGTGATGTCACGTGACCATTGCGTATCATTCTGAAACACCGGGAAGTGGCCTTGTGTTTTTATCAGAGTCTCGTTTCTAAGGCCGTTATCGGTTGAGAGGATGTTCCTATCTGTCTGAGGAGAGGCGTCACACGTCAGATACCATGTACCGTGACTCCTATGTGGGGAATCAAACATTCCTACTCCCACATATGCCAGCAGATTATCACGGGATATGCGCGTGCTACGTAGCCACACTTACAAAGGATTGTTCAACTCGACACAATATACCATCCACACAAAGTGAAAGATACGAAATAGCCACAACTAGAAACCACTGCACGAAGTGTGCATAACGTTCAATCCATACAATTTTAGGGCTACAAAACAGAAATTTTTATGTTTAAGACTGGGTTTTCCCTCATTCTAACATATAAGCGCGACACTCCCTGCTGTTGAAGTGGCCACAGATCATCAGATGCAACGTCACTAGTGCTCCTAGCGGTAGGAAAGCCGACGTAGGAGTCATATTCGTTTATAATTACTTTTTACGTAATTAACGAAATAGGTACTATAATTCTTTGGTTCCAAGCATTATCAAAATATTGAGAGACATCAATAATCGTAGAATAAATGTAAAAACAGTCGCATTTCGTCCATTCAGTGATATAAGCAACAACTCAGACATGAATACAACTGTGTGTGTATTTGAAGCAGGAAGTAAGACAATATGAAAATAATAGCTCAATTCCCGCTTCTTCGATCACGTAGACTGGATGTCCGGCATTGGTTGTTTCTAGTTCTAAATATAAATTTTCATAGATTTAGCTTTCAAAATGCTTTCCTTTTGATACATTTTAATACAACTTCTCACCCCCTATTGCACCATTGATGGCAGAATTCAAAACATCCCAAAACACAATTTTTTTAAAATTCTAACGATGGTTCCAAATCCAAATGTTCGCACTTCTAGCATAAAAATAGTCTTAGTAGCACCCTCAATAGATTTTCCATTGTTCCACCCGCTTAATGGTTGAATTTCCAAAAATATGTGTTTTAAAATTCCAATCAAAAATCTAAATCCGAAGTTTCGTATTTCTTACTCCAAAATTCCTTAATAGCAACATTTTTTTTCTTTAACTTTATCCCCTATTCACCCCCTTAGGGATGGGAATATCGAAAAATCGCTGATGCCTGTTGTGTATCAACGTCTACAAATTTCAAGTTTCTATCATCTGTACACGCACTTTTCAGCGACATTTTCTGTTTTTTAGAAACGGATCGAGAACGCGAAATTTCTTTCTTACGCTTTGGCATGTTTCTTGGTATGTTTACTTTCCGAACTGCAATATGCATTTATTTTTCGTTATTCGTACGCTTGTTGCAGAAAAACAATTGAAGAATGTGTATCACGTTTCGCTGTATGTAACCTGTTTGCTATTAAAGTGGCAAAAGTCATCGCTGGTCTTCGGTCCGAATTTTATATAAGCTGACGACTTTCAATCACTATATCTTCCACCGTCTTATAACTATAGTCACGGAACTTCTTTGTACCATAACAAACCAGAGAAATCGTTCGTCTGTGTTGTGTAATTTTTGCTGAAGAGCAAAATATTGACACCAACACGTAAAATGTTATATAAATCGGTAACTTCCAACTCCCATATCTTACACCCCCTTATAGTTATCAACCATCTACCACCATAGTGCACAATGGACGAATGATACCTACTACCACATGCTCTTCGTTTTCGATGTGTAGTTTGGCTGCAAGGTGAAATAAAGGCACCGCACGGCCACTGCGGTCGGGGGTTCGAATCCCCCCTCGGGCATGGATATTTGTGCCGTCCTTAGTTGTAAGTAGTTCATAAGTAGTTTGTAAGTTTAGGGACTGATGACCCCGTAGTTAAGTCCCATAGACTCTACAAACATTTGAACATTTTTTAAATAAAGGCACAAACACATGCTTGACAGCTTGATGCTGTCGCGTCGTTCAAATATCTAGGCGTAACATTGCAGAGCGATATGAAATGGAACGAGCATGTAAGGACAGTTGTGAGTAAGGCGGACAGCCGACTTCGGTTTATTGGGAGAATTTTGGGAAGGTTTACTTCACCTGTAAAGGAGACCTCGTATAAAACGGTTGTACGACCACGTCTTGAGTATTACTCAACTGTTTGGGACCCGCAGCAGATCAGTTTAAAGGAAGACATAGAGGCGGTTCAGAGACGAGCAGCTAGATTTGTTACCGGTAGGTTCGACCAATGCGCGAGTGTCACGGAAATGCTCCGGCAACTCAATTGGGGATCGCTGGAAGAACGACGACGTTCTTTTCGTGAATTTCTGTTGAGTAAATTTAAAGGGCCGGAATTTGAAGCTGAGTATAGTACGATCTTGCTTCCGCCCACTTACATTTCGCGTAAAGATCTCAAAGACAAGATAACAGAAATTAGGGCTCGTAGGGAGGCATATAGGCATTCTTTTTTTCCTCGTTCAATTTGGGAGTGGAATAGGAAGTGGTACAGTGTACCCTCCGCCACGCACCTTACGGTGAATTGCGGAGTATATATGTAGATGTCGATATTAAGATGGGAAATATATATTTCTGTTATGTTCTTGTTTTACTATGATAGGCACTTTATTGTTCGCTGCACAATTCGGTATGGATTCTAATGCTCGCACGCTTTTACAATTCACTCATCATCTTATACGTGCATATCCCTTCGATTGTCATTACTTTTGTTTAAAAATCGAATGTCTTGAAACGCTTACCGTTTCTGGGTCAGATGTACCAACAATTATGCAAGTGGGTTTTTTGGAAAACAGGTTAATTGGTTAGACGTTTTATTGCCACGTCTGTGAGGTTCTTCCTTCAGATACAGCCTTGGTGGGTCGTTTGGTACATTCAGTAATGAAGGTATTGAATTGCACACAAGTTTGCTACGTTGCTCACTCACTGATTTGACTGAAATGGTAGAGAA
This sequence comes from Locusta migratoria, assembly GCA_026315105.1. Taxonomy (NCBI): domain Eukaryota; kingdom Metazoa; phylum Arthropoda; class Insecta; order Orthoptera; family Acrididae; genus Locusta; species Locusta migratoria. Next base: position 984,416,104 of record CM048744.1, on the reverse strand, counting down.
GAAATCTTAACGTATCTGAACAGAAAAGCGACGTCTTTCTGCAAAGATTCGTACCCTCCGGTGTTTAGTAGCCATGTTTGTTCTCAACAGAAAATCAAATTATACTTGCACCCCCTTAAAACAGAATCGAAACTAACCTGTCACGTTAAGTTCCGTTACATAATTTTCAAGGGTTCTTAGAAAACCTAAGAAAATGTGAAGTTACTATTTTATTTGATTACGGTTTCTATGACACTAAATACTTTCCCCGTTCAAAAAACTATGCTACAGATCAAAATAACCGATACTATTCTTACTCATCCGATATTTATTTTTTATTTATTTATTTTGTTATTTCGCCTGACCAGCAACAAATTATACAAAGAATTTAAAAAACAAAAAGCACAGTATTTACAATATTAATAATAACAACAGATGCTAATACTAATAATAACACAAAAATCACTGTATCAGTAGCAATTTATAATAGTGATAATAATAACACAAAAATCACTGTATCAGTAGCAATTTATAATAGATGTCAATACTAGTAATAACATGAGATATTTATATGGAGATAGATTAGTTCTACACATTGGAACTAAGTTTAATATAAACAGAAGGAAGAAATGAATTCATTTATCCCGTTCCCTAAATCCCCTAATATGAGCTTATTATTTACAAATACGAAACCAATTACGATATACTGGTGTCCAAAATTAAAGAAGCAAACCGGTATTCAACCTTCCTTCGTTGAATTCACGATATAACTGAAAACCCGGCGTTGCCCAGGTATCTATTTATTTATTCCTGCCTTGAGTTATTACTTCTCCTATCGATTCTCTCTCCTCTGTCAATCTCTTTTTTCTTCTAAAAATGTTATATTTATGGGAAAATATTTTAAGAAATAAGACTCTTGCATAATGTACAAAATTGTAAGTGCTGTAGGATCTCATATTTATTGAGTTACATTTTTTACAATTGTATACTTTTTCAGATATATATTCATTTGTATAAATGTACGTCAGTAAAGTCTGTTGCGAATACAATTACTTGTAACAGATTAAAACTTGGTGCGTGATGGGGCGGTTTTCCACGAAAGTTACTGTTTATGTGCTCATATCTCATGAAGTACGTATCTTAATTTGATACAATTTCGAAAGTACATTCGCCTGTATGTGTGTATACTGTCTGTCAAATTTCCGGCGGGTACAATATGTAGTGTACAATTTATGTATATACTGAATGCCTTCGTTTTACTCGGTGGACAGCGGAAAAGTAATGAGAGAACTTTTTTTCGTTCATCATTTTGATGTGGTTGTAAGCACGAAAAAGTGTAATATATGTTTGAAAATATATTTGAAGTTCGTTGAAAATCGCTGAATAGTCTCCTTATCATATAGTGTTTGAACAAAATCTCCTCGCATTATATTGGAGCTTTCTGCGATTGCTATTGTTTATGACGTCATATCTCCTGAACCATGTGCCGCATGTGATTCATACACCGCATCAACTGTTAACTCACGGTAAGGAATATGTGTATCAAATTTGGCTGAAATCGGTCCAGTAGTTTAGGAGGAAATGTGCAGTATTGTCGCGTGATGTTGGAGTTTTTCAGCATCTCATAGTTTATGACGTCATATATCTTGAACTGTGTGCTGCACTAAGATAAAATTTCGAACGTGCGTTCAGTGTCATGTGTACATACTGTCTGAACATTCGTTGCGAATAAAATTAATAGTGTACGAGTAATAAATTGTAACTTCATGCCAAAAGCCATAATTTTTCTGCATGAACACCTAAAAAGTAGTACGCGACAAACTTTTCTACTTTTACCATTTTGCTAGTGTTGTCAGCGTGAAAATTTTTCCTAAAGCTTTGAAATTATGTTTAAAGTTTGTTTTAAGTCGCTAAGTGCTCTCCTTCGCAAATAGTGAACTGATAAAGTCACATTATCACGTTCCGCAAGACGGGGAAGTTTTCATTGTTTATCTTATCATATCTGCTGAATTATCGGCCCTATCGCAAAGTTGTTTCTTAGCTGACGTCTTATACCAATAAACAATACTCGTGCCAAATTTCAGATTCATAGGTGAAGTAGTTTTCGAGATTTCGTGTTTAGTCTGTGAGTGAGTTAATGACTGTCCTTTCGCTTTTATATAGATAGAGATAAACTTACTGCAAATAAATCCCGTAGAGTCCTGTTCCTCAAGGAAGATTTCCGATCAGTTTACAACCTGTCAGCGCACCTATCAAACGGGATAGTGATTACTGTACAGTTACATCCATAGTTAGTCTATAAGAGTTGATTTGGCCCTAAGACGGCGATTATATCTCGAAGTACTGCACGGCAACGAACATCTTATGTCGCAGCTCCGACTAGAACAGTTTTGTGCAAATTGTTCAGCAATCAGTCGTGTTGTTGTTGTGGTCTTCAGTCCGGAGACTGGTTTGATGCAGCTCTCCACAATACCCTATCTTGAGCAAGCCTCTTCATCTCCACATAAGAACGGCAACCTACATCTGTCTGAATCTGCTTACTGTATCCATCTCTTGGTCTTCCTCTGCGGTTTTTACCCCACACACTTCCCTCCAACGCTAAATTCACAATTCCTCGATGTCTAAGAATGTGTCCTACCGATCTATCCCTTCTTTTAGTAAAGGTATGCCAGAAATTTCTTTTCTCACCAATTCTGTTCAGTACCTCTTCATTAGTTATGCGATCTATCCACCTAATCTTCGGCATTCTTCTGTAGCACTACATTTCAAAAGCCTCAATCCTCTTCATGTCCGCACTGTTTATCGTCCATGTCTCACTCGCATACAAGGCAACACTCCATACAAATGCCTTCAGAAAGGACTTCCTTATGCTTAACTCAATATTCGATGTTAACAAATTTCTCTTTTTCAAGAACGCTTTTCTACCCATTGAATATCCTCTGTACTACGACCATCATTTGTAATCAAGTATCAAAACTCATCTACCTCCTTTATTGCTTCATTACCTAATCTAATTCCTTCAGTATCACATGATTTCCTTAGACTACACTCCATTACCCTAGTTTTACTCTTGTTGATGTCCATCTTATATGCACCTTTCAGCACACTGTCCATTCCGTTCAATTGCTCTTCCAGGTCCTTTGCTACGGCAAAACGCAATGTTTTTAATTCTTCCCCCTGAATTTTAATTCCTTCTTCAAATTTCTCCTTGCTTTCCTTTATAGCTTGCTGAATGCACAAATTGAATAACATTGGAGAAAGGCTACAAGCCTGTCTTACTCTCTTTCCAACCACTGCATCCCTTTCATGCCCTTCAACTCTGACAACCGCTGTCTGGTTTTTGTACAAGTTGTAAATAATCTTACGATCCCTATATTTTACTCCTGCTTGCTTCAGTCGTAAAAATATTTATTTGTTTGCAGATCTAGATTTCGACCACTGTGTGGTCATTATCGGTGCTTAAAAGCAATTAAAACGCTTAAAAGATCTTGACCTCCATTTTGGAGGTTGCGTTCGTACTGATGTTTTAAGTATTGATTGCTGAACAATTTCCATAAATCCAATACAGTCGTGGAGCACGAATTTCATCATGGAATCAAGTCTGATAGAACAGTTTTGTCGAGACAAACTTCTGCAGAATGGACGTTATTGTTGGAGACATTGTGTAGTCCTGTGGCGCCGTTACAGGAGAGAACGTTTCCAGTGGGGTCGTCAACTGCCGAACAACGGCCGGTGTTGTTTTCAAAGATGGGCACCCATTCATTTTCTCTGGAGGGAAATTTTCTAGATGAACCCGCATCTGGAGGAAACAAGGAACAAAGTGTCGAGACCCGAGACATTGTCTTAAGAGATCGACATCGAGGAGGTTACGTAATGGTGACGGCAGGGATGATGTTGACCACTGGATCACGTTTTCATGAAACTTGAAAAGTGGCAGAAATCCATTCTTTTTTTTTTCCTGTCTTGTTTTTATTAATTTATTTTGCTGTAAGGTGTGGCATTTTGTGAGCTGCTATTTCTAGTATTTTGTTTATTTACTGTTTCATTTAGAGCAAATGTGATAGCCAGAGCCGGGGACAATTCGTTAATCCGTTAATCGTTAATTAACTAACTTTTTAATAACGGATTAACTATTAAGTTAATTAAAAAAACTTTAACGTGCTCGTTAACTTCCGTTAATTCGCCTTAAGTCCGTTAATCCGTTACTTTTGTACCCACTTCTTATGACAAAAGTCTTGCCGCGTAAATTATGCTCATTTTGGTAAATTATGCTCATTTCTGTATGCGGATACGCCCACGCTATGCGTTGAATCACTCCCTGGAAGCGCGCGGTTGATCTTCTGAATGGTGCCGCCGGATATGTGACAAAAGCACCCAGCGACACTTGCACCCAACCCCATATCTGCGACATTTGCACCCAGTGTGACCTGTTTGCTACGTCACGACCTACCTGCAGCCCGTACCCTCCCTAAGCCGTCCCTGTTATCGCGGTAATGCCACGCCGCCCAGTCCTCGCTCACCGGAAACGCTCTCTCGACACAGTCTGCCTGCAGTCCCGAGCTCCTTGTCCACCTCAGCGGATGACTGCTAACTGTCAGTACGATTATGAAGATCGTAGTGTTCGGTTCGTGCAATTGTGTATTTGTGCCAGCTGGGTACACATTTTCAGCTTTGTCCATTCGCAGTTGTCATATATTCTGTGAATATATAACCACACATTCGCAAATAATCACTTTTTCGGAAATAAAACCCAAATATTTGTTTCTTCCATTGTTTTCTAAACGTAACATACAATACTGTAGAACATTCTTTTCACATACAGTAAAAAGGCTTAGAACCAGAATTTAACGGTGTTGATAGTTTTCGACTTCTATCACCGATACATAGGCGATATATCGATGTTCAAAAAATCGCTGTTAACATCGATGTTTTGGGGCAAAACGTAGATTTATCGTTGGCATCCCTAGTCATCAGTCTTCTGACTGCTTTGATGCGACCTGCCACCAAATCCTTAGCCAACCGTTTCATTTCAGAGTACCATTGCAAGCTACATTATTATTTGCTTGATGTTTCCATTCTCTTCTATTCTCATTTCCCAGCAGTCCAAGTTACATACAATGTTATACTGCAAACTTATGTTCTGCGAAATTTCTGCCTAAAGTCCAGTGTGACGTTTGACAGCAGTAGATTTCTCTTTCCCGTGAATGCCCTCATTGCTTGTGCTAATCTACTTTTTATGTCCCTCTTGCTTTTTCCGTCGTGAGTAAGTTTCCTGCAAAGGTAGCAGAATTCCTTGTCTTGGTGTACATTGTGATCAAATTCAAATGTTTGTAGAGCTTATGGGACTTAACTAAGGGGTCATCAGTCCCTAAACTTACAAACTAGCTTATACTAAAGACGACACAAACATCCATGCCCGAGGGGGCATTCGAATCCCCGACCGCAGCGGCCGTGAAGACCGTGACTGGCACGCCGCAGACCACTCGGTCACTGCGGCCGGCTACAGCACTGCATTGTGATCACCAATTCGGATGTTATTTTCTCGCTACTTTTATTTCTGTTACTTCTTATGACTTTCATCTTTCCTTGGTTTATCTTCAGACCATGGTCTGTGCTCATGCGTCTTTTCATTCTATTCAACAGACCCTGTAATTTTCCTTCACTTTCACAGATGATAGCAATGTCATCAGCAAATCTTATCACTGATATCCTTTTACCCAGAACTTTTATCAGAGCCTTGAACATCTTTATTTTCTACATTAAGTCTCTTCATTGTGCAAGTTGAACAGTGATGGCGACAGTCCACAACCTTTTCTTAACCCCTTTTTAATCTGAGAATTTCGTTCTTGACTTTCGACGCTTATTGTATCGACTTCGTTCGTATACAAACTATGTATTTTCCGCTTTCCCTACAAGCTTACTCCTATTTTTCTCAGAATTGCGAACATCACCCAGCACCTTACATTATCGAAGACTTTTTCCAGGTCACAAATCTTATCAATATGTCTTGGTTGTTCTTTAGTCTCGCTTCCATTATAAATTGCAGCAATGCAATTGCCGTGAAGTACGGCCTTGTGTCAATGCGACCTCACAGCCCTCGGCTCTTCTACCTGCCGAGCAGAGACCGGACGGGGAGAATAGCGGGCCGCCCCTCGACCAGAACTGGGTGCTAATGTCACTGGGTGCTTTTGTCAGGACACCGGTGCCGCCAAGACCCGAACTGTGGAAATGGGTCCCCCAGGGGAAACCTACAACTTAGCGTAAGCCTGCTCCAACTGAGGGAAAACCGCGGTTCTGCGTATACCTGCGCTGAGTGAGTCTAGGAGGGAAGAAAGATCAAGAGTAGTCTGTACTCGACGGAAGTACATCTACATCTACATACATACTCCGCAATTCACCGTAAGGTGCGTGGCGGAGGGTACACTGTACCACTACTAGCCATTTCCTTTCCTATTCCACTCACAAATTGAACGAGGAAAAAAAAGAATGCCTATATTCCTCCGTACGAGCCTTAATTTCTCTTATCTTGTCTTTGTGATCTTTACGCGAAATGTAAAACTTAATAGAAATTCACGAAAAGAACGTCGTCTTTCCTCCAGCGATCCCCAATTGAGTTGCCGGAGCATTTCCGTGACACTCGCGCATTGGTCGAACCTACCGGTAACAAATCTAGCTGCTCGCCTCTGAACCGCCTCTATGTCTTCCTTCAAACCGATCTGCTGCGGGTCCCAAATACTTGAGCAATACTCAAGACGTGGTCGTACAAGTGTTTTATACGCGGTCTCCTTTACAGGTGAAGTACATCTTCCCAAAATTCTCCCAATAAACCGAATTCGGCTGTCCGCCTTACTCACAACTGTCCTTACATGCTCATTCCATTTCATATCGCTCTGCAATGTTACGCCTTGATATTTGAACGACGCGACAGCATCAAGAAGCTCACTACTAATGCTGTATTCGAACATTATGAGATTGTTTTTTCTACTCATGCGCATCACTTTACATTTTTCTACATTGAGAGCTAGCTGCCAATCTTCGCACCAACTAGAAATTTAGTTTAAGTCATCCTGTATGCTATTACAGTCAGTTACAGACGACACCCTCCCATACAGCACAGCATCATCAGCATCATCAGCAGCAAATTACAACTTACTCTGTCCATCAGATCATTTATATAGATAGAAAATAATAGCGGTCCTATCACACTCCCCTGGGGCACGCCTGACGATACACTCGTCTCTGATTAACACTCGCCGTTCTGCGTTCTATTACTTAGGAAGTCTTCCAGCCAGTCACAAATCTGTGAACCTATTCCATAAGCTCGTATCTTTGTTAGCAGTCTGCAGTGTGGCACCGCGTCGAACGCCTTTTTGAAGTCGAGAAAAACACAATCCGCCTGTTGCCCTTCGTCCATGGCTCGCAAGATGTCATGTGAGAAAAGGGCAAGCTGAGTTTCACATGAACGATGTTTCCTAAACCCGTGCTGATTCATGGAAAGAAGCTTTTCCGTTTCAAGGAAATTTACTATATTCGAACTGAGAATATGCTCCAAAATTCTACATGAAACTGATGTCTACGATATTTACCTGTAATTGTATGGGTCAGTTCTCTTTCCTTTCTTATACAAGGGAGTCACCTGCGCTTTTTTCCAATCACTAGGAACTTTGCGCTGAATTAAAGATTCGCTATAAATGCAAGCTAAGTAGGGGGCCAACGCCGCAGAATAGTCTTTGTAAAACCGAACTGGTATTCCATCCGGACCAGCAGACTTTTTCGTATTTATCTCTCTCAGCTGCTTCTCTACACCGGAAATACCTATTGCCATGTCCCCCATTTCGGAATTAGTACGTTGATCAAATGATGGTACATTTGTGCGGTCCTCCTGCGTGAAAGATTTCTTAAAGGTTAAATTTAGAACTTCAGCTTTCCGTTTGCTTTCTTCTATTACTGCCCCGGAATGATCAACGAGTGACTGGACAGTGGGCTTTGACCCGCTTATCGATTTTACATAGGACCAGAATTTTTTCGGGTTCTCGGAAAGATCTTTTGGTAAGGTATGGCTGTGATAATTATTGTATGCTTCACGCATCGATCTTTTTATAGACGCACGAATCTCTACTAGCTTTTGCCTGTCATCATTTGCGTTTTCTTTTTTGAATCTTGAGTGCAACAGCCTTTGCTTTCTCAGCAGCTTTCTAACATTATTATTATACCACGGTGGATCTTTTCCATCCTTAATCGTCTTTACTGGCACATATTTCTCTAACCCTTTATTAACAATGTACTTAAATTTAGTCCACAATTCCTCTACATCCATAGGCCCGGAATTAAACTATGCCCATTCATTTTCTAAGTGCGATCGTAACATTTGCTTGTCGGCTCTTCCCAACAAAAACACGCTCCTAACCTTCTTGATTGGTTTATGAACTTTGGTCACCATCGACGCTATGACGATATCATGATCACTAATTCCTGTCTCTACACAGACATCGTTAATAAGGTCAGGCCTGTTTGTGGCTATAAGGTCTAGAATATTTCCATTGCGCGTGGGTTACCGGTTTAACTGCTCAAGACAGTTTTCGGAGAATGTGTCCAAAAGTAGCTCGCAAGACTGCTTGTCTGTACCGCCTGAAATGTAACTAGCGAGGTCCCAATCTATACTCTTAAGGTTGAAGTCTCCTCCGACTAATATTACATGGCCCGGATACCTATGCACTACCTGGTGTAGACTTTCCTTGAATGATTCTAAAACTGCTACAGCAGCACAGGGGGGCCGGTAAAAACACCCAACTATTAACTTTACTTCTTTTAGACCTGTTATACGTGCCCAGATAACTTCACAGTTACTTTCTACCTCGATCTCAGTAGAAAGTAGGTTGTTGCTGGTTAAGTTTGCGTTAAGTGCACCTTTCGCCAGTGGAAATGATCTCAGAAGATTTGTGTGTGGAAACGTTACAATGGGCTCAAGAGTTGATGAAAATACGTGGCCTCATCTAACAAGGGAATGGTCAGACTTGCCATGTCGAAACGTGTGTTGCTATTTTTACCACTGTGAGTTAACATGGAAGGAAGTCTGTCTGCAGACTGTTAGCTGCTGACATGACCTGGAAGTCTGTCAAAACTTTTATGAGGTGTCATTATTGTCGCATGGTTTCCGCGCTTATAATTGTCTTAGGGGACTGATAACCCAGAAGTTTAGTACCCTCTAAACACCCAACAACAACAACAACAACAACATAACTGCCTGTTGTACAACCCTGACCTCTCTCGCTACGTTACACCAACGCCATCTAGGGACAAGGTGGCGTTAGCTACGCGCCGCTCTCTTGCCACAGCAGTGAGAGAGCTGATTCGCCCAGTGACAGCGATCGTACGATAATTAATAAATACCATAATAATAAATTCGTTGACAAATGTACCTGATATGTTATCTACAACATTCTTTCTAAATAGCTATGAAATAGACATACATAAACGGTTTAGAGCACGTTAAAAAAAAAAAAAAAAAAAAAAAAAAAATCCTTAAAAATTATGTATCTGTATTTATAAGTGTATGTATTTGTATTTATATTATCAGTATTATCTGTTATTCAACTTGTAAATTTTGTTTCTTGACATGTTCCACATCCACGAGGATCCCCTCAATATGGATCTACGGAACAAATAAATAATCTAATCTAATCTAATCTAAACTTTATTTCTTGTAATTACCGCAAAATGCGAAATATTGATACAATGTTCAAATCATAGGTTTTTTGTGCACCAATTAACATACAAGCAAAGACGATATATGACAGCCCTGCGAATCACAGACGTTGTAAGACGTCCGTAGACAAAACTCGGCCGGTGTTAGGGAGGAATCAGGCCTAATATCAGGATATTTCGAGGCGTGCCACGCATATTTAATCACATTTTGAGGAGGAAAACTGATAATGTACGACTGACAGCAACTTGAGAATATTGTCACGGTGATAGACAGGAAACTGCAGTGATTTGCACACAATAATTTTCTCTGTTAGTTTTCTGTAAAATGCCTTCCACTGGCGGAAAAATTCTCTGTCTAACGGTTGAATTACGTTCGTCGTGCCGGGTGGAATCTGAAGTATCTCTACTTCTTTGTCAGGGTGAGCTCGAAATAAAGCTTTTAATGAATCAGAACTTTTATGACCTGACCACGAATATAGAAGGAGAAGAGATTTGTTCCAGCAGAACGGAAGAAAAGCAGCCGGCCGCGGTGGCCAAGGGAACAAGAGTAAGTAGGGTTCGGACCCCATAGTTCCAAAGTAGTTTCATTTTTTCATTTTTTGTTTCCTTAATGCTTCTATTTCTTTCTGTATCAAAAGGTTGCGTGTTCAAATCACATCGGAGTCACTAAAAAAAAAAAAAAAAAAAAAAAAAAAAAAAAAAAAAAAAAAAAAAAAAAAACATGATCTCTTAAGCTACTTGTTTAGGGTTGCTCGTTAGGCAAGATTTTTGCTCATATATATATATATATATATATATATATATATAAAGGGGACTAAGGCGCTCCAGTCATGGTCTGCACGGCCACTAGGGTCGGGGGTTCGAGTCCCCCCTCGGGCATGGATATTTGTGCCGTCCTAGTTCGTAAGTAGTTCACAAGTAGTTTGTAAGTTTAGCGACTGATGACCCCGTAGTTAAGTCCCATAGACTATAAAAACATTTGAACATTTGAAGAAAAGCATGACGCATGAAAATTGTAACGTTATCATTTCACATTTTTCCAGACTTCGAGGCGTCTACCACAAGATTGTCTGCGTAGAACATTGTTTGTTTGACACGTGGTCCAAAACGTTTAGTTGGTTCTTGAAGACAGACATATAGTAGTCAACAATGAACCATCCAGACTAATTATGGGCATTATAGTGCAGTCGTGGACTGCGCAATTGCCTCAATATGTTTTTCCCCTTTGAATGACAGTGTTCTTTTCGCCGCATTTCTTTTTGAAAACCTGACTGATCTGCATTGTAAAAGCAAGATGCACTAAAACTGGTGATCTTATTTTTTGCAGTCGTAAGAAAAGCTGTTGTTGTTGTTGTGGTCTTCAGTCCGGAGACTGGTTTGATGCAGCTCTCCACAATACCCTATCCTGAGCAAGCCTCTTCATCTCCACATAAGAACGGCAACCTACATCTGTCTGAATCTGCTTACTGTATTCATCTCTTGGTCTTCCTCTGCGATTTTTACCCCACACACTTCCCTCCAATGCTAAATTCACAATTCCTTGATGTCTAAGAATGTGTCCTACCAATCTATCCCTTCTTTTAGTCAAGGTATGCCAGAAATTTCTTTTCTCTCCAATTCTGTTCAATACCTCCTCATTAGTTACGCGATCCACCCACCTAATCTTCAGCATTCTTCTGTAGGACCATATTTCAAAAGCCTCAATCCTCTTCCTGTCCGCACTGCTTATCGTCCATGTCTCACTCCCATACAAGGCAACACTCCATACAAATGCCTTTAGAAAAGACTTCCTTAGGCTTAAATCAATATTCGATGTTAACAAATTTCTCTTTTTCAAGAACGCTTTTCTACCCATTGCCATTCTGCATTTTATATCCTCTGTACTGCGACCATCATTTGTTATTTTACTGCCCAAATAACAAAACTCATCTACCTCCTTTATTGCTTCGTTTCCCAATCTAATTCCTTCAGCATCACCTGATTTCCTTACACTGCACTCCGTTACCCTAGTTTTGCTCTTGTTAATGTTCATCTTATATGCACCTTTCAGCACACTGTCCATTCCCGTCAACTGCTCTTCCAGGTCTTTTGCTGTCTCTGAGATTATTACAATGTCGTCGGCAAAACGCAATGTTTTTAATTCTTCCCCCTGAACTTTAATTCCTTCTCCAAATTTCTCCTTGCTTTCCTTTATAGCTTGCTCAATATACAAATTGAATAACAATGGAGAAAGACTACAACCCTGTTTTACTCCCTTTCCAACCACTGCATCCCTTTCATGCCCTTCAACTCTGATAACCGCTGTCTGGTTTTTGTACAAGTTATAAATAACCTTACGTTCCCTATATTTTACTCCTGCTTGCTTCAGAACTTGAAAGAGTTTATTCCAATCAACATTGTCAAAAGCCTTCTCCAAATCTACAAAAGCTAGAAATGTAGGTTTGCCTTTTCTTAATCTATCTTCTAGGATAAGCCGTAACGTGAGTATTGCCTCCCGTGTTCCTACATTTCTCCTGAACCCAAACTGATCTTCCCCGAGGTCGGCTTCTTCCACCTTTTCCATCCTTCTGTATATAATTCGTGTTAATATTTTGCAACCATGACTTATTAGACTGATGGTTCTGTAGTTTTCACACCTGTCTGCAACTGCTATCATTTCCATTTGAGTTACTTCATTTTCCAACCTGTTTCTCGATACAAATAATGTTATTTTTTTGCCACAATTTTATGTGATGTTTTGAAGCGACTAATCCAACTTTGAGAAGCTGTAAATTCTATAGCGCCTATCGCGTTGGCAATCTCTAACGCCCAACCACGCCAAGTTGTGTCTCTGACGCTCAGTGACCGTGGTCTGGCATCGGTGTCGCAATTTCCAGTCGACTCTTACGTCGTCCAGCGACTTCCTTCTTCCATCTATACAATTCACGTTCAGAACGGACAAAGCGACACCTATTTTGAACAGTACTGACACGTAGGCGTTTTGTTCAACCAATACTTCGCCGCTTTTTCTTTGTCTGATAATGTAATTGTAGTTGCTGGTGTTGGTTTCGAAGATAATTGATGATCGTACGTGGCACTATCACTAGAAGAGTTTTCATGTGCGCAACTTTCTTCCCTTTCTTCGCCGTCTGTAGATTCACAGTCTGCAAAATCGAGTGTTTCGGTCATTTCTAGCCACATGTCTGCGCTATTTACATGCTCGTCTAGGAGTTTAACTACCATATCGTAAATTTAGCATTGGAGGGACATCACATAGTCTTCACGCGTGTTTTTTTGTTGTTTGCTTCATTTGGCGTCTGTAGTATATTTCCATGGCAAGCAGCAAAACATTTACAGGATTTGCCATCACCTGTGAGGGGAGATTGGAATGTTCAGCGTAAAGTGGCTTGCGGAGTGTAGATGTAGATGTACAGAATATCTTTCACTTCTCTAGCCAGTTTCAGGACGGTATGTTTCGAAATACGTACCAGAAATGAACAGGAAGTGTATGCCACGAAACGCATATTTGTTTCCCCTTTCCACCAGATCCGTGCAGCGATGTTCGTCTTTAGTGAACCCCGCGATAAGACGGCCGCACCTCCCGACCATGCGCACAACGCTCATCACGACAACAGCTCGCGACTCGCCGTTTCCATGGGTGGCCAGCCGTCACCGCAAGCGCCAAGCAGCAAAAACAGCCATTTTCGTGATTTTTTTTAGGTGACTTCCAGGTCATGTCAGCAGCTAACATTCTGCATACAGACTTCCTTCAATGTTAACTAAACGTGCGGAAAAAAAAAATCAGTAAATGTTTCGGCATGACAAGTCTGACCATTTACTTGTGCTTATGGAATATCTCCCCACTTGTGCAATTGGATTCACGATTTCCTATCAGAAAGGACACAGTTCGTTGTAATTGACGGTAAGTCATCGAGCAAAACTGAAGTGATATCTGGCGTTCCACAGGGAAGCGTTATAGGTCCCCTACTCTTCCTCGTGTTTATAAACGATTTAGGAGACAATCTTAATAGCTCCCTTAGACTGTTCGCGGATGATGCTGTCGTTTATCCGTTAGTGAAGTCAATTGAGGATCAAAAGCAACTGCAAAGCGATTTAGACAAAATTTCTGCATGGTGCGAAAATTGGCAATTGACACTAAATAAAGAAAAGTGTGAATTAATACACATGACCACTAAAAGAAATCCGCTGAACTTCAATTACGCGATAAATCAGTCAAACCTTAAAGTCGTAAATTCTACCAAATACCTGTTGTTGTTCTGATCTTCAGTCCGGAGACTGGTTTGATGCAGCTCTCCACCCTACCCTATCCTGAGCAAGCCTTTTCATCTCCTCATAAGAACGGCAACCCACATCCACTTGAATCTGCTTACTATACGCGTCTCTTGGTCTCCCTCTGCGATTTTTACCCCACACACTTCCCTCCAATGCTAAATTTCCTCGATGTCTAAGAATGTGTCCTACCAATCGATCCCTTCTTTTAGTCAGGGTATGCCAAAAATTCCTTTTCTCACCAATTCTGTTCAGTACCTCTTCATTAGTTATGCGATCTACCCACCTAATCTTCAGCATTCTTCTGTAGCACCACATTTCAAAAGCCTCTATTCTCTTCCTGTCCGCACTGCTTATCGTCCATGTTTCACTCCCGTACAAGGCAACACTCCACACAAATGCCTTCAGAAAAGACTTCCTTACACTTAAATTAATATTCGATGTTAGCTAATTTCTCTTTTTCAAAAATGCTTTTCTTCCCATTGCCATTCTGCTTTTTATATCCTCTGTACTGCGACCATCGCATGTTATTTTACTACCCAAGTAACAAAACTCATCTACCACCTTCATTGTTTCGTTACCTAATCTAATTCCTTCAGCATCGCCAGATTTTCTAAGACCGCATTCCATTATTTTTGTTTTGCTCTTGTTAATGTTCATTTTATGCGCTCCTTTCAACACACAGTCCATTCCATTCAACTGCTCTTCCAGGTCCTTTGCTGTCTCTGACAGAATTACAATGTCATCAGCAAAAAGCAATGTTTTTATTTCTTCCCCCTGAACTTTAATCCCTATTCCAAATTTTTCCTTGCTTTCCTTCACCGCCTGCTCGATGTACAAATTGAATAACATTGGAGAAAGGCTACAACCCTGTCTTACTCCCTTCCCAACTGATGCTTCCCTTTCATGCCCTTCGAGTCTAATAACTGCGGCCTGGCTTTTGTACAAGTTGTAAATAACTCTCCTTTCCCTATATTTTACCCCTGCTGACTTCAGAATTTGAAAGAGTGTATTCCAGTGAACAATGTCAAATGCTTTCTCCAAATCTACAAAAGCTAAAAATGTAGGTTTGCCTTTCCTTAATCTATCTTCTAAGATAAGACGTAAAGTGAGTATTGCCTCCCGGGTTCCTACGTTCCTCCTGAATCCAAACTGTTCTTCCCCGAGGTCAGCTTCTACCAGCTTTTCCATTCTCCTGTAGATAATGCGTGTTAAAACTTTGCAACCATGACTTATCAAACTGATGGTTCTGTAATTTTCATACCTGTCTGCGCCTGATTTCTTTGGAATGGGGATTATTATATTTTTCTTAAAGTCTGAGGGTATTTCGCCTGTCTCATACATTCTACACACCAATTCAAATAGTCTTGTCATGGCTGGCTCTCCCAGAGACTTTAATAGCTCTGAGAGTATGTCATCTACTCCTGGGGCCTTGTTCCGACCTAGGTCTTTCAAGGCTCTGTCAAATTCATCTCTCAGTATAGTATCTCCTATTTCATCTTGATCTACTTCCTCTTCCCTTCCTACAACATCGTCTCCAAGTTCATTTCCTTTGTAGAGCTGCTCCATGTATTCTTTCCACCTTTCAGCTTTCCCTTCTTTGCTGAGAACTGGTTTCCCGTCTGAGTTCTTGATATTCGTACAGTTGCTTTTCTTGTCCCCAAATGTCTCTTTTATTTTCCTGTAGGCGGTATCTGCTTTACCCCTTCTTATACATTCTTGCATTTGGCTTCTAGTCACTCCTGCTTAGCCATTTTGCACTTCCTGTCAATCTCATTTTTTAGTCGTCTGTACTCCATTTTGCCTGTTTCATTTACTGCATTTTTATATTTTCTCCTTTCATCAATTAAATTTAGTACCAAATACCTAGGAGTTAGAATATCGAACAACTTTGACTCGTGAGAAGACATCGAAAATATTGTGGGGAAGGCGAATCAAAGGTTACGTTTCATTGGCAGAACGCTTCGAAGATGCACCAGCTCCACCAAAGAGACTGCCTACATCACACTTGTGCGTCCTCTCCTGGAGTACTGTTGCCCCTTGTGGGACTGACGGGAGATATTGAGAAGGTTCAGAGAAGGGCAGCTAGTTTTGTTTTATCACGTTACGGGAGGAAAGCGTCACGGAAATGTTGCACAAATTGTGGTGGAAATCATTAAAAGAAAGACGTTATTCATTGCTGCGTGATCTGTTTGCGAAGTTTCAATCACCGACTTTTACTTATGAATGTGAAAATATTTTGCTAGCACCCACCTAATTAGGGAGACATGACCATCCCAATAAAATAACAGAAATCATATCGAAAACGGAACGATTTAGGTGTTCTTTCTTCCAGCTCGCTATTAGAGAATGGAACGGTAGAGAATAGTTATGAAAGTGGTTAATGAACCCTCTGCGAGGCACTTGAATGTGATTTGCAGAGTACCTATGTAGATGTAGATGAAGTGATTTTGTCGAATTCATATCTAGTTCGGGAGGACAAATACTGTTCAACTGCAAATTGCGCCTTCTGAAAATAATCAACAATTAAGGCTCACACAAACAAGTGACAAACAAACATTCTATTATTTTTTATAAAAGAAGACAAATCATTTCAAAGAACAAAAGACGTCTCCCAAATCAAAAGACTCTTGCGGAGGCTACTTTACACTATAGTATGTGATTAGACATCATTTGTTTACGCTCACGGTCGAATGCCACGATAGAGTGACCGACTAATTCTCAGTTTTTATTTATGATCCAAGCCCTATTTAAACTTCCATATCCAAAACATTTTTCTTAAATATCCGGTAGGGTAACACGTTTTTTTAATTGCTTATTTCAATAATATAGCAACATAAAAATATAAATTGGCAGACTGGAGGCGATTTTTCGAGGCTGCGCAATACTTTTACGAATTAACGGTTAACGATTAATGTTAACTTCCGTTAAATAGTCCGCAGAGAACGATTTAACGTTTAACGAAGTTAACTTTTTAGTAACGGATTAATTATTGACGAAGTTAACTCTTTGATTAACGGTGCCCAGCTCTGGTGATAGCTGGCCTGGGCAGTAGAAGATAGTTCTAGCTAGGGGATCGTGGGCTGGAGCAAGAGGACTCTCAAACGAGGGGAGTGTGGAATGCTGGTCGTTTTCGGGGGTAAAACGTTCTGAAAGTGAGGGCCGCAGCACTGCTTTCGCGAGGCACGCTGGGTGAGAGATCGTATATATATATACTTGCTGAACCCCCGCTACTTCACATGCGTAGGCTGGTAGGTCTGCAGCAGTTGTTTCTTTTTAATCCTGATGAAGAATCCATATCTTAAGTTTCGTAGTTACAGCTTGAAATTTGAGTTAACAGCACCATATTTTTGAAAAGAAATTTTTGCATCTCGTATTTCACCCCCTTATTGTGTAAGAAGATTGCCTGTTGGAGGTCGTCAAATAATCTCAAAATTTAGAATGCGTAATAATATACTCTAGTAATAATAATTTCGTTCTTGAAAGTTGCAGCAAATCACAACTAATGGCTTGCAACTACACTTTTGCAGTGAAAGTTAAAATTTTGAATTAAAAAAAAGATATTAATTAACTTGAAACAGTCACTGTGGTAATTAATTAAGCTTGGCCCTATCTGACTTAGCATTGACTACAGCCTCCAACTAGCACCTCTTACGATTCACGAACAGCACAGCTTCACTAATAAATTGTGTCAGAATTCATGTAGTGGTGATGGCGTGTTCGTGTTATAATCAAAATCGTAATAGCAGATAGACTCTGATTGCAATGATAATAGCTCACTACAGTGAAACTCCGTGGTGCAATGAGCTTCTCAAATACTACAGTAGAAGTTCCCAATAATTTTGATAATATTGTTTAAAGCATTCAAGTTCCTTATAAAACTTTACGTGAACTATTTTTTTTTTTTTTTTTTTTTTTTTTTTTTTTTTTTTTTTTTTTTTGTAATTTGGTTCCAGGGCCTGGGTAGCGTACGCGTGTAACTGGCTGAGCAGAGTTTGGCAATTAACGTATTTCATTAAAAAAATTACTTCAGTCAAGTCTGGTTAATCAACTATAATACTTTGACTACTGTTAGCCTGGTTACTTCCTACATAAATGAAACCAACTTTACTTTACTTGCAAACTCTCTCGCACTCTCTTGCACTTTAATTACTAGTCTCTGTGGTTGTAACACGTTTAGCAATTCTTTAACTCGTCTAGCAATTTCTTTAAAACTGATCGTAATTACTTTGAAAAAATGATTGAACTTGTTAGTCAATGTACAGGCTTGCATAATCAACGTAATCTAATAATGGTGATAATGGGGTGACTACAACTACTTACAAAATTAAGACTGGTTTCAAAATAAGTCATGTATAATTGAACCAAAGTTCAGATTGGGTTGACACTACATTTACATGCATACAAAATAAAATGTTACAAAAGTACTCGTCTGTTTTTGTCATCTTCGTCGTGAAGTCCATACAAGACAGATATGATTACAATAGGTACTCTTACTGCTGGTTCAAAATATTTTTTATCGACAACTCTTTGTTCAGCTCGTCCGGCTGAAATCTCCATGCATTGATGTCACCTCGATACACCTTCTAATCTCCTTAATTACAGCAACGATCACTCTCGGTGACAATAGACTTGATAACCAAACAGTTTCTTTTCTTGCACACATGAAAAAAGATTACATTGATCACTTTCGAGTATAAATAAACTTGTTTCGCACTTCCTTCAATACATTAAACAGTACACCTCTCAGGCTTTTTGCAATTGGATTAAACTCGCGCCACACTGCGCCTACCGTGCCTTTGCACCATCAACAAAACATTTATGTGTTTACTATAGCGAGTCCGCTCCGCGACTGCTTCAGCAGCGCGACACTCACAGCTACTACTTCTGTACCAAAGACAGTCTTTACAACAGGTTCAACATTTTCTCTGGCGCATTACCAACTTACAGCATAAGAATGTCCGTGCATTCATGCCGGTACATATAGTACATGTTTACACTAAATGATTCAATACAGAAAATGACGTTACATAAGAAATATATCTAGCATACAAGAAATGAAACATACATGAAATAAACAAATTTTAGACAATATATACATTACGTTAAATCAAACTGTAAGATACAGCGACAGGTGTACTCTTACAATTGGTCGAATTTCCAAAAATACCGAAAAACTTGTCTTTTAAATTTGAACCCCGAATCCAAATCCGAAAATTTGTAGTTCTAACTTCAAAATTGCCTAAATAGCAACATATTTTCGAAAAACACCCCCCTCTTCAATTTAACCCCGTTGATGGTTGAATTTCCAAAAATACAGAAACACGTATTTTTTTTTATCGTCTAACCAACTATACAAATATCAATTTTTGCAGCTCTAGCTTCAATATTGTATAGCAACGTGTTTTCAAAAAGAATTTTTGATCCTCTATTTAACCCTCTTACTTGTTGAATTGTCAAAAATAGTAAAAATCATTGATTTTTAAGCCTGACCAAGATGCTATATCCGAAGTTTAGTACTTGTAGCTGAAAATTTGAATTAACAGCAACATAATTTTGAAAATCGATTTTTTGCGTCACCTATTATACCCACTTATTTGTCGTATTTAAAAAAAAGCCCTAACACCGCTCTTTTAAATTCGAACCCTGAATTAAAATCCGAGATTTTGTTGTTCTGGCTTCAAAATTACCTAAATAGCTACGTATTTAAAAAAAAACGTTTCATCCTCTATTTCACCCCCTTACGGACGGAATATCGAAAAATCGTTCTTAAATGACGCCTACAGAGTAAGATCAACACCCTCCACAAATTTCAAGTTTCTATCTTCAGTGGTTTGGGCTGGGCGATGATGAGTCAGTCAGTCAGTCAATCGGGACAGTTCCATTTATATACAGGGTGTCTCAATCTAACGCTGCCACCTCAAATATCTCTGAAACGACAAAAGATATTCAAAAACGGGTTTCATCACCATGAAAGTACGGCAGGGGCCTAAGAAACAAAATACAATGCGAAAATTTATAACGTTTACAGCCGGCCGCGGTGGCCGAGGGGACTGAGGCGCTTCAGTCACGGTCTGCACGGCCACTACGGTCGGGGGTTCGAATCCCCCCTGGGGCATGGATATTTGTACCGTCCTTAGTTGTAAGTAGTGCATAGGTAGTTTGTAAGTTTAGGGACTGATGACCCCGTAGTTAAGTCCCATAGATTCTACAAACATTTGAACATTTGAAGACGTGTACAAATACTATTTTCAACACAAACTTGTGTTTTTTTAAATAAGCACACCCTATTTATTTCGTATGCAATCAATAGCATAAAAATCACATAAACAATGGCGTTTCTTGAATCGCAATACGCCAATTAAATCCCGAGATATTGGGACGCGAAGTTTACGCTTGAAATAAATTAAGCGCACAGCTAACGCAAACATGTGAAGTAACTCGAGAATACATAACTTTTTCAAAAATTTTGGATAAAGCTGTCAGAAGCGAGATGGGGCGGTAGTTGTTGACATCAGACGTATCCCCTTTTTTATGCAAAGGTTTAACGATAGCATAATTCTGACGACAGTGGAACTTCGTGTTTTCATTTGTGCTGTGGTCCCACAGTTTGCGACCAGTAGTTCTCTTAGGAGAAGCTGCCGATACGTCATCCGTCGTCTAGTCGTACCGACGCACAAGTGGCAAATTTTGTCCCTGTCTTGACACTCGAGTAGCTTTGTTCAAAAAAATGTTTGTAAAGCTTATGGGACTTAACTACGGGGTCATCAGTCCCTAAACTTACAAACTACTTATGAACTACTTACGAACTAGGACGGCACAAATATCCAAGCCCGAGGGGGGATTCGAACCCCCGACCGTAGTGGCCGTGCAGACCGTGACTGAAGCGCCTCAGTCTCCTCGGCCACCGCGGCCGGCTCGAGTAGCTTTGTGCTGAGATCTAGCCGACCTGGTAAAACTGTCTGGCACTGTTTATCTACCGTGATAACAGAGACTGATATATATAGATGGATGTCGTTTCTGCCTAACAGAACCAAGTGACTTATTTTCCTGGTCGCGTCTTTTGAGCTTCTGTCTGCAGATCACTGTCGGCCTTCGACTTCTCCTCGAGGTTCATCAGCTGTAGCAGTGTGGGTAAAGTGATGCCAGCATGTCGCCTGAGCCATTTAGGACTAGTTGTTGCGGAATTTGTGGGATTATTGGGGATCGTGTTTATGAATAGGTGTCATAGATTGCCTCAGTAGCCTCTGATTTAGTGTCGACTGTTTTTGGGTCGATTTCATTATTGGTTTGGATCCCCGTTTACGAATAGCCACTCCTATTAGTAATTTTTAATCTTTTCGGATAGTTTTAACATAGAGTTATTTCTCTATATTCTTTCGTATGTTCACTAGCTACAGTAAGTATAGCCTTTGGTTAGAGTGTCCATTGGGTTAACTTTGAATACCCGCGGCGGAGTAGCCGAGCGGTCTAAGGCGCCTCGCTGTGGTGCGCGCGGTTACTCACCGTCGGAGGTTCGAGTCCTCCCTGGGGCATGTGTGTGTGTGTGTGTGTGTGTGTGTGTGTGTGTGTGTGTATGTTTGTTGTCCTTAGGTTACTTTACCTTAGTTTAAGTAGTTTGTAATCTACGGACCGATGACCACGCAGTTTGGTCCGATAGATTTACAAACATTTGAACATTTTAACTCTGAATACAATTGTTTATACCAGAGTTTCGTCTCGACTGCGTTTATTAGCAAGTCCCACAACAATATCTTGGAGATTTTTTTAAATTCCAGATAAGGTACCAGGAACAGATAAGTACCAGGAGTTCAGTTAAGTTAATAGTGCACCGTGAAGCACATGAAGGTCAAAGAGTGGAAAATAAATTATGGTCTGATCAGGTCACAACTGTATGCCACTGAGCCCAGCTAAGTTCAGTGTTTATTTTTCCATGTTTTTTTGGAAACGTGATGGCGTCCTTCAAGCACATTCAATGCAACTAATGTCATAATTATAAGTACATTCACAATTTGTGATTTTTTATGCATCTTGGGCACACCAGTGGCTTGTGCATTAAATTCTTCAGATGAGAATTAGTAATTCTGTCAATTCCAGGTGTCTTGTTACTTTTATCTTTCCTGGTAATCGTGATGTAAAACGTTTTAAGGGAATTCACCGCCATTGGACTGAAATATTGTTTATTTCCACAACCAGTTTCGGTCTTAGGCCATTATCAAGGCTTAGAAAAAACCTCTCTGAACATAAATTTATCCATGTTATGTGTTGCTACAGAAGAATGCTGAAGATTAGGTTGGTAGATCGCATAACTAATGAAGAGGTACTGAACAGAATTGGTGAGAAAAGGGACTTTTGGCATACCCTGACTAAAAGAAGGGATCGCTTGGTAGGACACATTCTTAGACATGGAGGAATCGTAAATTTAGCATTGGAGGGAAGTGTGTGGGGTAAAAATCGCAGAGGGAGGCCAAGAGACGTGTATAGTAAGCAGATTCAAGTGGATGTGGGTTGTCGTTCTTATGAGGAGATGAAAAGGCTTGCTCAGGATAGAGTAGGATGGAGAGCTACATCAAACCAGTCTCCGGACTGAAGACCATAACAACACATGTGGATTGTTTTGAGGTCTGCGACTGTATTATGAACTTTTTGAAATAATTTATACTGCAGCAGTCACTTTTTACTAATATTTTTATCAGCACGACGCGTTTCGACAGCAAGCTGCCATCATCGGGTGCATTTCGCAGTTACAGGTTCATTACTGTTTTGTTGTGTTTTGTGTTGTGGGTGCCAGTGAGGTTATCGTTGGATGTTTTAACCTGTTCAGGAAGGTACAGCTATTTCAGTATTATGTTTCATGATTATAGTTTCTGGATTATTATATTGTTGTATTTACTTACAGTTTCGTTGATAATCTTGTTATCTGTCACACACAAAACAAGAACACAGTTATGTATAAACCACATGTAGACATTTTGTATTAGATGTTTACACTGTACCAAAGATCCTTAGAAGCTAAGATAACCTACTTATATCAATATTTACAGTGCATATGCCATAAAATGTGCATAATGTAGATAGTATGTGTTGAAACAGATGTTGCTAGGCACATACTTATTTTCTCACATTATTAGTTTTTACATTTATAGAATTATTCAAGCAAAGTTACATTATTAATTTTTCATTTTAATGAAAAATACATCCAACACGAGAAATTTTTAAAGAAATTGGTATTGTTGCTTTCCAGTTTGTCGTTAAGTAGAAGGTCGCCATGTATTTTTTCATGGATGAAGATTTCTGATTCTTAGAGGTCCATTAGATGCCCCTCGTCCATTTTATGCAGTATATGAAGAACACTCTTAATATTCTAGAATGGATTCCTGTGTCTTTTATATGGGTAGCTACTGATGATTTACTAAAGTTATTGGTGTGGTGGGAATTTATGTGTTCATTGTTTGTTCTGAATTCTCTTCCTGTTTGGCTTACATACAGGGCATTTCAGGTGGTGCATACTATTTTGTAGATGCCTGAGTGTGTGCGTTTATCTGTTAATATGTTTACATTGTGTCTCAGTAGGTGTTGTAATTTATTGTGTGTTTTGAAGGCTATGCTGATGTGTGATCTGAAAATGCTTGCTATTCTGTAGGATAGTTTGCCAATGAATGGGATGCATGCTATTTTTTTTTTTTTTTTTTTTTTTTTTTTTTTTTTTTTTTGTATGTGGGGATTGGTTTGTTTTTGATTTTGTTTTTTTTGTGCAAGGTTATCAACCAGTGTGTAATCATATCCATTTGCTGCAGCTATGTTTTTGATGATGTTGAATTTTACAAGTTTTGCATTGTTCTCCATTGGTGTGTTGTTAGCTCTATATGCAGCATGCTTGTATGTTGTCGGATGGCAGGATGTGTTGTGTATGTTGGAATCTGCTGTTGGTTTTCTGTAGACTTTGAACGTGTGTGCATTGTTTACTTTAATAATAGTTAGATCCAGAAAGTTGAGACTGCCATTGTTTTCATGTTCCACTGTGAATTTTATATTTTGGTCCTGGTTGTTTAGTCTATTGAGGATATTGTTGATATCATTATTGTCACCATCTATCAAGAGCAAGGTATCGTCCACATACAGTTTGTAATAAATGATTTTATCCATGGAAATGGATTTCATAGCAAGAGCGTTTCACTCTAGGTGGTTGACATATATGTTGGCAATGGTACATGCTATACTTGAGCCCATTGCAAGACCTCTATGTTGCTGTAAATTCTATTGTTGAAAGTGAAGTAGTTGTGGTTAAGTACTAGTTCCAGAATATCTATGAAATCAATGATTTCAGCCATTTATAGTTTTTTATATTTTATGAGGTTTGACCTGATGACTTTTAGTACTTCTGGGTTAGGTATGTTTGTGTATAGGTTTGTGATGTCAAATGATACTAGTTGGGCGGAATGGGGAATTTTGATGTTTTTAATTTCTTCTATAAGATGCTTGCTGTTTTTTATTGAGTAATTTCCAGGGTATGTGTACATCTCAGTTAAAATGTGGTTTATTTCACTACTAATTTTGTGTCCTGGGCTATTTCGTGAATCGACTACAGGGCGTATCGGGAAATTTACTTTGTGTATCTTTGGTTGTGATCTTAGTTTTCCCATTCGGTTAGGAGGAAATGTGTGTTTCTTGTGTGGAATGCTTTTGTGGGGTCCTTTTGAATTTCACTAATGCCATTTTCAGTGAAAAACTCTAATGTTTTTTTTATGCGAAAATATATTGTTGACTCCCACTTACATAGGTAAAAATGATCATCAGAATAAAATACGAGAAATCATAGCCCTAACGGAGAGATTCAGGTGTTCATTCTTCCCGCGAGCTATTCGAGAATGGAATGGGAGATAAAATAGTATAACGGTGGTTCGATGAACCGTCTACCAGGCACTTAAATGTGATTTGCAGAGTATCCCATGTAGATGTAGACGAATGTATTCTTCCTCTTTCATTATTTATAGGGTGCGACCTTCATTTGCTTTGGTGATTATCCTTCATGGTTCTGTAACTTCTTACTTATATCTCTGTTTTCCTGTCATTTTGCTGGGTATCATAGCGTGTATGTTGTTTATGTAGTTCAGTGTTTATGGCTTTCATTGTTTTCTAGGCTATAACTGTCTTTTCATTATTCCCTATCTTCTGTGGCATTTTTTGTTGCAATGATAATATCTTTAATGATTTTGGGGCTTGAGTCATGTTGTATATTATATTTTACACCTTTGTTTAGTAGGCTTTTTTCTTTGTCAGTAAACATGATATCAGTCTGGTTGATCACTCTGTTGTAAAATTTGTGTGTCGGTGTGGTGATATTACTTTTGTTTTGATGGTGTAGCTGTTCATTTTTTAGTTTGTTGATTTTTTTGGGACTGGTTCTGAGTGATCTTCATATATGCATTGACTATAGGTGAAGAGATTTCATCTAAATCAGTTAGCAAGCTGTAGTTGTTGAAGTAATTGGCTAACTCTAAGTGTATATTTAAAAGTTTCCTATTGAGCAGGTCTTTCTTTTTGTGTAGTAGTTTTATTTCAGATTCCAGCCAGCTCTCTGGACAGTTTTATCGGTTGATAATGGGATAAGGCCGTAACAATATTTCAGTCAAATGAATTCCTTCACGATTGATATAACTCAACTGATAATTAATTTATGATAAAAATAATAACAGGCGTACACACAGGTACGAGAAATAAGAGACAAGAACACGCTCAAATTGCACAACCACTTAAGAGCACGCGTTTTGCCTTTTATTTTCAGGTATTTACAGCGAAAGCTAATCTCAGCACTCTTATTCCTGTACCATGGCAGAGAAATGTGTTCAGGGCGGTGACTCACTTTCACAGCAGCACGAGCCGTCCAAGCCCAAGGAACAGAGCGAGGCGCAAACCAAGTCCGTGAGTTCGCCCGGCGAGTTCAGGTAGGTGGCTCACATCTATTTACAAGTATTATATCATTTTTGACGACGTTACAGAGTTCGTTTAACGAAATAAATCGCAATTTGCGATAGCTATGGCTTCACTGTACTAGGTTTAGATGGAATACCAAAGTGCGCCGAATGAACAGGAAAGAGATAGTGTGGCGAATGGAGATTTGGGGCCGGCCGCGGTGGCCGAGGGGACTGAGGCGCTCCAGTCACGGTCTGCACGGCCACTACGGTCGGGGGTTCGAATCCCCCCTCGGGCATGGTTATTTGTGCCGTCCTAGTTCGTAAGTAGTTCATAAGTAGTTTGTAAGTTTAGGGACTGATGACCCCGTAGTTAAGTCCCATAAGCTATATAAACATTTGATTTTTTTTTGGAGATTTGGGTGTGGCGGAAGAAGTGCACGCAAGAGTTCTCTGCAGTCGGGCTGGTCACTGTGTCCTCGATGGCCGTATCCGACGATTCTTCTTGGACCTTAGTTACGTATACAAATCTTTACCACCTGCTCGTTTGTCTCAGACTAAAACAGTATATGATTTGCTACAACGGTGTCGACCATCCAACCCGATCAAAATTAAGCATCCACAGTATGTGTGGCGGCATATATGGAAAGCTGTTTAGGAACGTTTTCTCGAATCAGACGTCCAGTCAGCTTGGTATCTCACTGTCAACAGGAAACAAGTAAACCGACATCGCCTGCATCGGATCCATCTCGCCGATTCGCCCCTCTGCATCCACTGTGGAGTGGACGACACAGACGACCTCAGGTTCCGCTGTGGTCAGGCGAACGGTGTCTGGACGCTCGCGCGGCCAATTTTGGCGTTCCTTACTCGCCAAACACCCGCCCAGATCGACATCAACATGCTCTTATTTCCGGGGGAGACTTTCTACCTCACCACCAAAACACACTCGGTGAATTGGATTCGTGGCCACACGATCCGATACCTCTTTGATCCTGGCGAGAAGTTAGTACTTGGATATTGGAACTTTCTTAATCAACGACCTACGTCCTAACCCGCAACCTGCGAGGGTGAAGGCCGGGTGAGAGTTTAAAATAGGGAAAGATTAATTTCTAAAACTCACAACCACCAGCTGCGAACCAAATTCCTAAACGTGCAAAAACACTGGAACTGTTAATGCGACTGTTTGACTCGTTTTCTAGGAGATGATATCACACGTTCGCAGCTTTCCTTCCCTGCATATAATTAACAAAACAAATTCATAATAAATTCAAGTTCATGACAGAAAATGGTGTACTAACTACTATTTTTGAAAACACGTGAAAGTTCACTTTATGTTGTGTATTTCACAATATTTGAACCCTGTGGTTGATACGTCTGTACGTCGACACATTTATCAAATAAAGTTATAGCTCGTGAGCCCCCAGACAAAAATGAATATTTGTCGCGAATTGTTTTCACACCATGTGGCTGTCTCAAACACCGTTTATGTTCATGCCTATGCGACGACACGTGTTACATTAACAAATCACAGTCACTTTAATTCAATGCGATGCACACCTTGTTCCACCGGCTAAATATTCACAAACACACAGTAGTACTCGATTTAACTTGGTGCAGTCTACGACGAGCAACCACACATGGCGATTGCCACAGACAAATATCAAGTCACCACCTCGAGATCCACATGCCGACTGATTCAGAGCGACGCCGCCCGGCCAGCCACCCCACGTGGTCCCGAGTCCTCACTTCCTGCCCAGGCGTGCGCGCGCGCCAGAAGCTCAACTGCCGGGGTTTTTGCCCCTATATCATCAACTTCCGCATGTGAACTGTTCTAACCGATTTGCCAACGTACAGCGCTCAGCCAATACATTTCTAAAACTTTACTTAAAATCAAAATAATTACACTACACATTAAACAAATATTTTCTTACGTTTTTATATTAGTATAAACATCCTTTGTACTGTTTATCATAATCGTGCAATTTCTTATATCACAGATAAGTGATTTAACTGAATACTTCAAGATAAAATACAAAAGATTAATTGAAAGTAAAATGGGAAATAGTTAATATATTATTTTTATAAACAAACATTACCATGCTAGTTGTGTAACTGTCTTGTCTTCGTTGGTGATTTATTACTTTTCATTGTCAATTAAACATATTACGTTAGATGTGACTATGTCAGCTAATGTATTGTTTATTTATCAACAGGCTATTTTGTAATGAGGGCCTTAAAGGTTCCTAACTGCATCGTATTACTTCAAATGCCAGTAGTATTACAACATTTGTGCACTGCACTGTGCCTGGCACTCGCCATTGTCCCTCTCTCCCCTCACCGGAAACGAACTGTAAAATCCTAAGCTGGAACAAGCCACCAACGTTGGCCTGCTCGCTGGCCTCCCGTCAGCTACAAGCACACAGCAAATCTCAACGTGGAGAATTTCTACCTATGGCCTAACTATAAATGTTGTCACCCAACTGTGTACATACATTGCTACCATAATTAATAAGATTAAAATTGTGTAACATTTAGTGCATTGGCATGGTCAATGTTTGCAGTGAACTTCATACTGTTTAATTATCAAATGCTATTAATTACCAGTATTTCTATTGGGCGGTAATCTCACAAACCCCAAGTACCAGCAATATTTTCCAACTTTTTACGGAGTGCCTTTCACGACCCGCCTCGCAGCTGGAACGTCCAAGCGATGAGAAGATAAATCTTAACACAACTAACCTGAACTGAACAGGACCCGCAACGGAACATAATAATCAACGTATATTAAATAAATTTATATACATAGAGAGAAAAAAAAAAGGTGGTCAACGCGTCTGCCTAGTAAGTAGGAGATCCTGGGTTCGAATCCCGGCCGGGCACCAATTTTTATTCGCCGCACTTTGGTATTCCATCTAAACCTAGTACAGTGAAGCCGTAACTATCGCAAATTGCGATTTATTTCATTACTAGCTGAAAACCCGGCGTTGCCCAGGTATTTATTTATTTATTCGAACCTTGAGTTAGTACTTTTCCTATCTACTCTGTCCATCTCCTTTTTTCTAAAAACATGTTACATTTATCAGAGGATATATAAGAAATCACAGGTAAAAATACACTCGTTTCGAAGAATCCAATCACGAAATTCAACAATAATGATTGTAATAATGTCACGGATGGATCACTTGTAATGCGCGAAACGTCAAATCGATTTTTTTTTAAAGAGATGTATCAAAAGAAATTTGTTTTTTACTGCTTTATTTATTTTGATCTTATATTTCCTTATTCGTATGCTTATCCTTACAGAGAAAGAGCTGAAGATATTGCAGCACGCATAGACCAAAGATATGGTCTGTGGCATCATGTTTCGCTGTACGTAACCTCCTTTCTATAGAGTCGCAAACGTCATCGCTGGCCGTTAGTCCGAATTTTTTTTTAATAATTTGACGACTTTCAACCACCATATCTTCCACCCAATTATAGCTATCGGCATGAAACTGCTATGGTGTACAACGGGAGACTTCGGAAAATAATTATACACAGACCATTCGTTTGTGTTCTGTAGTTTTCGCTGCAGAGCGAAATATTAACACACACACGTAGAATTTTATATACACCGCGATAACTTTCCATCTGAATATACTCCACCCTTTTATCGTTATCAACCCTCAAGCAACAATGCAACCAATTAAACCATTTTCAAAAGAGTAAATATAAACTTCAAAGAGTAATTATTGTTGCGCATTTCGCGTTATATTCTTCAAACTACTAAATATCTATCAGATCGCTGTAAAACCTTCCTCAGGTATAAATTAGTAACTGTACAATTTTTTAACTCTCTGCGTCTTGTCGTTCGGACGTGATAAGCGTACACCGAACAGACATTCACAGTAATATATATGGATAAATAGCTATCCGATCGCCATAAAACCGTGCCTAAAGCCTTCCCCGGGTAGACATTAGTAACTGTACAAATTTTTAGCTCTTTATGTCTTGTGGATCAGACGTGATAAGCGTACACCGAACAGACATTCACATTTGTAAATATAGATTTACAACTACCTAGATACTCTGCAAATCACATTTCAGTGCCTGGCAGAGGGTTCATTAACCACTTTCATAACCTTTATCTACCGTTCCATTTTCTAATAGCTCGCGGGAAGAAAGAACACCTAAATCGTTCCGTTTTCGATCTGATTTCTCTTATTTTATTGGGATGGTCATGTCTCCCTAAGTAGCTGGGTGCTAGGAAAACATTGTCACATCTAGAAGTAAATGTCGGTGATTGAAATTTGGCAAATAGATCTCGCCGCAACGAATAACGTCGTTCTTTTAATGATTTCCACCTCAAATCTTATAATCCTTCCGTGACGCTTTCCCCCACGTAACGTGATAAAACAAAACGAGCTGCCCTTCTCTGAATATTCTCAATGTCTTCCGTCAGTCCCACCTGGTGAGGGTCCCACAAGGGGCAACAGTACTCCAGGAGAGGACACACAAGTGTGATGTAGGCAGTCTCTTTGGTCGACCTGGTGCATCTTCGAAGCGTTCTGCCTATGAAACGTAACCTTTGGTTCGCCTTCCCCACAATATTTTCTGTGTTTTCTCTCCAGTCTAAATTGTTCATAATTGTAACTCCTAGGTATTGGGTAGAATTTCCGACCTTAAGGTTTGACTGATTTATCGTGTAATTGAAGTTCAGCGGATTTCTTTTATTGGACACGTGTATTACTTCACACTTTTCATTATTTAGTGTTAATTTCCAATTTTCACACCGTGTAGAAATTTTGTCTAAATCGCTTCGCTGATGCTTCTGATCCTCTGTTGACTTAACTAACCGACAAACGACAGCATCATCCGCGAACAGTCTAAGGGAGCTATTCAGAGTGTCTCCTAAATCGTTTATAAACACAAGAAAGAGTTGGGGACCTATAACGCTTCCCTGGGGAACGTCATTTATCACTTCTGTTTTATTCGATCACTTACCGTCAATTACTACGAACTGTGTCCTTTCTGATAGGAAATCGTGAATCCAATCGCACAATTAGGGCGATATTCCATGAGTACGCAATTTCGTTACAGGAGGAACAGAGGGTGGAATACAGCGAAAAGGAAACAGTTGCCAGGGGTTATTTTTATTTCCGTTTGTGATTGCTGAAAAATTCGAAGACTCGTTCTAAGGTGACAGCCACGACGATCTGCTCGTAAGGGTGTAAGTCTGCAGTATCCTTCCAGTGTTACCAGCCAAACATTCATCGACATATTTTCAGTCTCCGCGGGCTACCGCAGGCTGTGTGGCCAAAGGTACTTCTGTAGTATTTTGATATCCTCCTCCTAATCCAATCGTGTTCGGTACTCATAAAAAGAGACGGTTTCCGGTGAGCGTCCACGTGGGCTCTAATGTCACTAATTTTACCCTTGCCGTCTTTTTGTCAGATCTACTTACAAGGAAGCAATATACTGGTATAGTCCTCGAGAAACGTACGCACTCGTACCGCGGAACAAAACGCCTCTCTTTCACTGTCTGCCACAGGAGTTTGGTGATCATCTCTGGAAGAAGAAGTGTCGAGCAAAAGTGACCCCTAGGTACATCACTGTTGCAGCCCATGGTAAATCCTATCCGTTGAGTCGTAAGAAATGGAAGACGAAGTAGAGGAGTATGAGATAGGAGATACTATACTGCGAGAAGAATTTGACAGAGCACTAAAAGATTTTAGTAGAAATAAGTCCCCTGGAGTAGACGATGTTCCGTCTGAACTGCTATCATCGTCAGGAAAGCCAGTCATGAAGAAATTGTCCCAGCTGGAATGCAAGATGTATGAGACCGTGGAAATATCCTGAGACCTCTAGAAAAATATAGTGATTCCAATTCCTAAGAAAGCAATTGCAGACAAATGTGAAAGTTACTGAAGTATCAGTTTAATAAATCATGGTTGCAAAATACTAACACGAATTATTTAGAGACGAATGGAAATACTGGTGGAATCCGACCCTGGGTAAGATCAATTTGGATTTAGGAGAAATGTATAAACTCGCGAGGCGATACTCATATTAATACTTATCGTAGTAGAAAGTTCACATATTTCTGACTGGCTATTAGATTTCCTAAGTAATAGAACGCATTACGTTATTCTCGAAGGAGAGTATTCATCAGAGACGACTGTATCGTCAGGCGTGCCCCAGGGGAGTGTGATAGGATCGCTATTATTTTCTATATAAATGATCAGATGGACAGAGTAAGTTGTAATTTGCGGCTGTTTGCTGATGATGCTGTGGTGTATGGGAGGGTGTCGTCTGTAACTGACTGTAATAGCATACAGGATGACTTAAACAAAATTTCTAGTTGGTGCGAAGATTGGCAGCTAGCTCTCAATGTAGAAAAATGTAAAGTGATGCGCATGAGTAGAAAAAACAATCCCATAATGTTCGAATACAGCATTAGTAGTGAGCTTCTTGATGCTGTCGCGTCGTTCAAATATCTAGGCGTAACATTGCAGAGCGATATGAAATGGAACGAGCATGTAAGGACAGTTGTGAGTAAGGCGGACAGCCGAATTCGGTTTATTGGGATAATTTTGGGAAGATGTACTTCACCTGTAAAGGAGACCGCGTATAAAACGCTTGTACGACCACGTCTTGAGTATTGCTCAAGTGTTTGGGACCCGCAGCAGATCAGTTTAAAGGAAGACATAGAAGCCATTCAGAGGCGAACTGCTCAGTTTGTTACCGGTAGGTTCGACCAATGCGCGAGTGTCACGGAAAATGCTCCGGCAACTCAATTGGGGATCACTGGAGGAAAGACGACGTTCTTTTCGTGAATTTCTGTGGAGGAAATTTAGAGGGCCGGAATTTGAAGCTGAGTGTAGTACGATCTTGCCGCCACCTACTTACATTTCGCTTAATGATCGGAAAGATAAGAGAAATTAAAGCTCTTAGGGAGGCATATAGGCATTTTCCCCCTTTTATTTGGGAGTGGAATAGGAAAGGAAATGCCTAGTAGTGGTACAGTGTACCCTCCGCCACGCACCTTACGGTGGATTGCGGAGTATGTATGTAGATGTAGATTAAGGAAAGGGAAAACTACGTTTTTTAGCATTTGTGCATCTGGAGGAAGTTTTTGACAATGTTGACTGGAATACACTTTTTTCAGATTCTCAAGGTAGCAGGAATAAAATATAGGGAGCGAAGAGCTATATTCAACTTGTACAAAAACCAGACAGCAATTAATTAGAGTCGAAGAGCATGAAAGGGCCGCAGTGATTGGGAAGGGAGTGAGACAGTGTTGTAGCCTTTCCTCAAAGTTGTTCAATCTGTACATTGAGCAAGCAGTGAAGGAATGCAAGGAGAAATTTGGATGGGGAATTAAAGTCCAGGGAGAGGGAATAAAAACCTTGTGGTTTGCTGATAACATAGTAACACTTTCAGAGTCAGGAAAAGACCTGGAAGAACAATTAAACGGAATTGACAGTGTCTTGAAAGAAAAGTATACGATGAAAATAAACAAGACTAAAACGAGAGTAATGGAATGTAGTGTCAGAATATCAGGCGATGCTGAAGGAATTACATTAGTTAATGAGACAATAAATGAATTTTGTTATTTGGGTAGCAACAAAACTTCTGGTGGCCGAAGTAAAGAAGATATAAAATACAGAATGGTTATGGGAAGAAAAGCGTTTCTAAAGAAGCGAAACTTGTTAACATACAATATTAATTTAAATGTTAGGAAGTCCTTTCTGAAAGCATTATCTGGTGTAGCATGGTATGGGAGTGAAACGTGGACGATAAGGAGTTCATATAAAGAGATGATAGAAGCTTTTGAAATGTGGTGCTACAGACGAATGATGAAAATTAGATGGGAAGCTCACGTAACTAATGAGGAGGTGTTTAACCGAACTGGGGAGAAAAGGAGCCTCTGGCATATCCTCACTAAGAAAAAGGATAGATTGGTGGGACACATTCCGAGACATCAAGGAATCGTCAGCATAAGATGGATATGTGTGGAGGAAAAAATCGTAGAGGGAGACCGAGGGACGAATACAGTAAGCAGATTCAAACGATGTAGGTTGCCGTACGTATTCTCAGATGAAGAGCCTTGCACAGGACAGGGTAGCGTGGAGAGCTGCATCAAACCAGTCTGCGGACTGAAGACCACAACAGCAACAACGAGTAAGATGGTGGGAAGTTGGAGGCGTTTCTGAGTAAAACAGTTGGGCGTCGTCTTTGCTGCATTTAGGCGAACTTTGTTTATTTTACACCAAGTCGTAGTAGCAACCAGTTGCTGCTGCAGTCTCCTATTATTAGTTCGCACGTAACAGCCGAACTGTGCGATTTGTACCTGTGCAACAGTTGGGATGTCATTCATATGAATATTAAATAATGCTGACGAAACCGTATCATGCGGTAGTCCTGCCAGTACTAGTTTGGTGACAGAGCAGCGACCATCATTCATAACCACCATTTTCCCGTCCACTAGAAAACTTGCTGTCAGTTTTGTGTAGCAATCAGGAATTGTCGTCTGTTCGTGTAGCTTACGAATAAAGAGTTCTTGCTCAACCTTATCGTAAACCTTATCTACATCCAGGAAGACAGCTGCGGTGGCGATGAAAATATTCAGTTGACGAGTGATATTTTCGACGACGCGGAAAAGATAAAATTCCACGACGAACTTCCTCTGAAATCCGTATTTTCCTGCACGGATTGTGCCATCGGCTTTAAGGGGTTCCATGATTAGCGTATGTAGGACTCGCTCTAAGGTTTTACCCATGCTGCTCATTAAACCCATGGGTCGAAAGTTCGCAGGCACTGTTAAGTCTTTCTGAGGCTAGGGGATTGCCACAATATTGGCGATTTTCCGAGCGGAAGGAAAATATTTTGAGGTGATAATATCACTGTAGGTCCGCATCAGGAGGACCAATTCCCTGCGCGGTAAATTCTTGAGCTGAGAATTTGTAATCCTTTCCATTCCAAGTGTCTTGTTAGTTTTATATTTCTTGGTAATCGTTCGGACCTCATTGGGGGGCTTAGAATTATGTCGACAAGTTGGATGGTAGTCAGTTGATCTACATCTACAATTACATAGAGACTCCACAATCCATCGTAGTGCGTAGCGGAGGGTAGACTGTACAACTATATTTCGTTTACTACTCCACTCCTAAATAGAACGAGGGAAAAAAGAATGTATATATGCCTCTGTATGAGCCCTAATTTCCATTATCTTCCAGAATGAATTTTCACTCTGTAGCGGAGTCTGAGCTGATATGAAACTTCCTGGCAGATTAAAATTGTGTGCCGGAACCAGGCCTCGAACCTGGGACCTGCCAGGAAGTTTCATATCAGCGCACACTCCGCTGCAGAGTGAAAGTTTCATTCTGGAAACATCCCTTAGGCTGTGGCTAAGCCATGTCTCCACCATATCCTTTCTTCCAGGAGTGCTAGTCTTGCATGGTTCGCATGAGAGCTTCTGTGAAGTTTGGAAAGTAGGAGGCGAGGTACTGGCAGAAGTAAAGTTGTGAGGCGGCATCGTGAGTCGTGTCGGGATAGCACAGTCGGTAGTGCGCTTGCCCGCGAAAGGCAAAGGTCCCACGTTCGAGTCCCGGTTCCGGCACACAATTTTAATCTGCTAGGAAGTTCCCTTATCTTGTCTTTGTCATCGTTACGCGAAATGTAAGTGGGGAGCAGCAAGATCGTCAGCTTCAAATTCCGGCACTCTAAATTTCCTCAACAGAATTTCTTGATAAGAATGTCGTCTTTCCTCCAGCGATCCGCATTGGAGTTCCCGGAGCATTTCCGTGACACTCGCGCATTGGTCGAACTGCTTCTATGTCTTCCTTTAAACTGATCTTCTGCGGGCAGCAAAACTCAAGACGTAGTCGTACAAACGATTTATACTGGGTCCCATTTACAGATGAAGTACAGCTTCACGAAATTCTCCCAATAAACCAAAGTCGCTTGTCCGCCTTACTCACAACTGTCTTTACATTTTCGTTCCATTTCATATCGCTCTGCAATGTTACGCCCAGATATTTGAACGACGCGACAGCATCAAGAAGCTCACTACTAATGCTGTATTCGAGCATTATGGGATTGTTTTTCCTACTCATGCGCATCATCTTACGTTTTTCTACATTGAGAGCTAGCTGCCATTCTTCGCACCAACTAGAAATTTTGTCCAAGTCATGAAGTATGTTATTACAGTTAATTAAAGACGACTCACTCCCATACACCACAGCATCATCAGCAAACAGCAGCAAATTACAACTTACTCTGTATATCACATCATTTATAAAGGTAGAAAGTGGTAGCGGTCCTATCACACTCCCCTGGGGCACGCCTGGCGATACACTCGTCTCTGATGAACACTCGCCGTCGAGAACAACGTACTGCGTTCTATTTCTTAGAAAGTCTTCCAGCCTGTCACAAATCTATGAACCTATTCCATAAGCTCGTATCTTCGTTAGCAGTCTGCAGTGTAGCACCGCGTCAAACGCCTTTTTGAAGTCGACAAAATACAATCTGTCTTTTGCCCTTCATCCACGACTTGCAAGATGTCATGTGAGTAAAGGGAAGCTGAGTTTCACAGGAACGATGTGATGTTTCCTACACCCGTACTGATTCATAGAAAGGAGCTTTTCCGTGTCAAGGTAATTTAACAAATTCAATCTTGGAATACGCTCCAAAACTCTACAGGAAACTGAAACGATATTGACCTGTAATCATGTGGATGAGTTCTTTCACCTTTCTTATAAACGGGAGTCAACTGCGCTTTTTTTTTCAATCACTAGGAACTTTGCGGCCGAGGTGACTGAGGCGCTCCAGTCACGGTCTGCGCGACCACTACGGTCGGGGGTTCGAATCCCCCCTCGGGCATGGATATTTGTGCCGTCCTTAGTCTTAGTTAGTTCATAAGTAGTTTGTAAGTTTAGGGACTGATGACCCCGTAGTTCAGTCCCATAAGCTGTACAAACATTTGATTTTTTGAACTTTGCGCTGAATTAAATAATCGCAATAAATGCAAGCTAAGTAGGGGGCCAACGCCGCAGAATAGTCTTTGTAAAACCGAACTGGTATTCCATCCGGACCAGCAGACTTTTTCGTATTTAGCTCTCTCAGCTGCTTCTCTGCACCGGAAATACCTATTGCCATGTCCCCTCTGCGCGATGTTTATCGGTTCCTGCAACAGCTTAGTCTGTTGTCCTGCAGTTGTCACAAATGTTTCGGCTGTGGTTAGGGGATCTACAGTGAGCCCTTGCCGTGTTTGAAGAGGCCGTTTTGGTGTGTGTTCCATCTGTATTCGCTTCACCAGTCGCCATTCCTCCTGGGTAGAGGGAAGTCATCCTGTCCTCCTACACTTCTGACCGACATTCTAGGAGTCGTCGTCGCAGTTTTCTCTCAGCTCGCTGCATCCTGCGCCCATGCGCCGGATTTCTGGAACGTTGCCATCGTTTGCGGTATCTATCATCATCATCATCATCATCATTAGAGACTGATTATGCACTTCAGCGTTCAGTCTAGAGCATAGTACC